>CM041050.1:2500-2402500 GCA_023078785.2 Hyles euphorbiae
CCAAAAAAGAATTTTCGAAAAATACTAAATAACAACGAAGATAATCTAAAAACAATAATTTCAAAACTCGCGTAAAATTGAACTAAAAATAAAAGTGACGATAAATTCGGAAATATAAACCTCCCAAACTTGGGAAAAGTGCTAAAACTATTTTTAGGAGTCCCCCAAACATATCCAAAAACTTCCATCGAAATCGGACCAAACCCAAAAAAGTCGATTTTGGAAATCACTTTTTCTGGGAATATCCCGGACGCATCTGGATACGAAGTCTGTCTGAAGGAGCAGGAAGAAAGCAGACCATCCCCTGGATCCAACGACACCCCGATCACCAGAATCCGGCACCGGGAAGAGGACGAAATCGACAAGGAAGACAACACATAAGGTCAAAGATTGAAATATTTTGTATAGTTTTTTGAAAGCATATAGTACCTAAATTATTTATCTAAATTTGAATACCAAAATTGTAGTAGATAGCCTAATTAACCTAGAAACCATAACTCAAAACCTATTGAAAGTATATACAGAAATAAAAAAGTTATAACAAATAAACAAACGCAAAGTCGGAAATTGTAAGAATTCCATATAAAATTGACCTACATTACCAGATATAAACAAATTAAATTGAAATACTTTGTTGAAAACACGACTTTGAAAGTATAGAAATTATTGTAAAACTTTGTATAGAAAATAACTTGATGTTAATTGGTAAACATTGTAAGAATTCCTGGAAATTTCAAATTGGATGTTGAAGAATGGTAATACCTAATATTTGATTGTTGATGTAAATTGTATTATAGTTAACTCTAACATTAACAATTAAATTAAATTAAATTATTTCTCGAAATTAATATTAACTTCTAGAATAAGACCTCGGGCTGGCCTGAGACCAAAATTATATCCCACACTTGGGCATCTCATACTCAGTACAACTAAGGTATAATAATACCCAAATATTGCCAAGTCCCGCCATCATATATAGGCCACACCCCCAAAAATTTCTAAGTCCCGCCCATTTTTTTGAAAATTGTTCCCCACCCCCTCCCACACCTTCCCCCACCCTTAATCCAAAACATAGTCCAATAGCCTCCCCACGAAACCTCCCCCCCCCCCCCCCCGCCGCTACCCCCACCCCAAAAATTTTACCTCACCCCCCCTAAACCTATCTCCGTCCCTATCCAACGTAGACCCACCGAGTTTGGTATCACTGGAACCGGCTCGGTGCAGGCTACAATCCTGCCCCAACAGAATCCCTAAATTCCCCCTCCCACATCCCCCACCCCCAAAAATATTTTGGAACCTCCCAATAGCCTCCCCACGAACCTTCCCCCCCCCCCTCCCCTACCCCCACCCCAAAAATTTTACCTCACCCCCCCTAAACCTATCTCCGTCCCTATCCAACATAGACCCACTGAGTTTGGTATCATTGAAACCGGCTTGGTGCGGGCTACAATCCTGCCCCAACAGAATCCCTAAATTCCCCCCCTACATCCCCCCACCCCCAAAAATAGTTTCGAACCGTCCAATAGCCTCCTCACGAAACCTTCCCCCCCCCCCCAGCCCCTACCCCCACCCCAAAAATTTTACCTCACCCCCCCCAAACCTATCTCCGTCCCTATCCAACGTAGACCCACCGAGTTTGGTATCATTGGAACCGGCTCGGTGCAGGCTACAATCCTGCCCCAACAGAATCCCTAAATTCCCCTCCCACATCCCCCCACCCTCAAAAATATTTTTGAACCTCCCAATAGCCTCCCCACGAAACCTCCCCCCCCCTGCCCCACCCTAAAAATTTTACCTCACCCCCCCTAAACCTATCTTCGTCCCTATCCAACGTAGACCCACCGAGTTTGGTATCATTGGAACCGGCCCGGTGCAGGCTACAATCCTGCCCCAACAGAATCCCCAAAATCCTTACCTGAAATCCCCCATACCCAAAAAGAAAATTTTTAAATCCCCCTTATTACACTATTTGGCCTCAATTTGACTAGCACATTTATACAAAAAAGGGAATTTTTCCCTTTAAACCGTTTACATTGACTGACTGGCGCTGACTTGCATCATTGCAATAATACTTAGATTTAATTAGGCTAGTTATACACTTTATACTTATTTACAAATATAACACTGACATAGTTTATTTATCTCGACTCTACATTTTAAATAGTGTATATTGTGAATTGTGACTTGGCGTTTCTCCCCTTACTACAATGAGTAACCCCACCTCAAAACAACTGACAAAGTACCCTCCAAACAGGAGAAGTTTAAGTGGGGAACAAAAATGTACGTCTTGGCTTCAGGAAGCTATGCAATACGGGAAGAAGGCCAAAGCGGCCCTAAACGAAGCCAAGAATTTAAAAGGAGACCTAAAAGTGATAAATTTTGAAATGATTGACAAGTTGACTTCGTTGGTTGGTGATATGGAAAAACATTTTGAACAAACAGGAGGTGGCGAAAAAACGAATAAGATAGGAAAACAGTTGACTTTATATCTGAGACAGTTAATATAAACAAGGAAATTTTACAAAGTATTGGACAAAATTTGGAACAAAAATTTAAAGAATTGGAGAGTAAATTGATAGAAAGAATAGAAGAGGGAGTAGAAGTTATTAACACGACCACCACCATGGCAAAGGAACACCAAACGGAGGAAACATGCGAGCGAGTAAAACAGGAGGTGGATAAAAGTACCATTCATATGGAGAACTTTGTTGACGGCTCGTTCGATGCATTCATTGAAAGAATAGACGCGCAGACAGAATCGATTGTTAATCAGGTGAAAGAAAAAGTGGAGGTCCTACAATCTAGCATCACATCTGCGCATGAGGACAGAGAGATAGTGGGAGAAATAAGAAAGATAAAAACTGCAGTGGAGAGTCTCCAGACACGGGAGACCGTTCCTGGAGCTTCGCCCGCGTACGCAGATGCAGTGAGGCAACCAAAAACACCATGGGAACATAAGCCTACACACTCTCTCATTATCTCATCCACTGACCACAAAGACACTTCAGGAGATGTTATCGAGCACGTTAAAGGAGCGCTGGACGCTAAGAAAAGCGGAATTCGGGTGGAGAAGCTGAGGAAAATACGAGATGGGAAGATCATCCTCAGCTGCTCCACCAGAACGGAGCTGGATAAGATTGAGGCCAAGCTAAAAAAGAGTGCGAATATCGCCTTCGAGGAGGCGAAAAATAAAAGCCCGTTGGTAATACTTAAAAATGTACTGACTTACAACACAAATGATGAAATTAAGACCGCCTTACTAAAGCAAAATGACAATATACTGGGGGATCTGGCGTCCGACATAAGCCAAGCTGAGGTCATGTATAGACGCAAGGCCCGAAACCAACATGAGTGCCATCTGGTGCTCAAAGTGACGCCCGCGCTATACCAGAGGCTAATGTCGGTCGGCAGAGTATATATAGACCTTCAACGCGTCCGTGTAGAAGATCAGTCACCTTTGGTGCAATGCACTAAATGCCTCGCATATGGACACGGGCGCAAAATATGCACAGATACCGTAGAACTCTGCTATTACTGCGGAGGCCCCCACCGAAAAGCAGAGTGTGAACAATTCTTGGCGGCCCAAACACCGACGTGCAAAAATTGTGTAAAGGCAAAGTTAAATGATACCGCTCACAGCGTCTACAGCGATCAGTGTCCTGTTCGTAAAAAGTGGGATGCACTAGCGAGGACAGCTGTAGCCTACTGCTGAGGTCGCCATTGGCGTCCCACAGGACAAAAATATATACGAACCAAGTACATCTGATGATCACATACACTTTAAAATAGGGCACAAAATAAAACTTAAACATCAAAACACTGGGAAAATAGACAACAAAAATTTGGACATTAAAATATTAAGTAAAAAGGGCTTACAAAAAATTACAACACTTACACACACGAATATAATTGCAAATCCAATGATTTGGACGTACTTTCATTCGAAAGCAAACAAATCAAAGTGTAAGTTGGTCAATGTCAGCGGTTTGATTAGTTCTAGGCATAAACAAAAATATGATGGGTATTAACTATGCTTGATCTATATTTTGATATAAATATACAAAAAGCATACTAAGAATATAGTATAGTAAAAGATATATGTAACGCTGAATAAAACTGCAATAAAATACTGTTAGTGAAAAGTGTTGTACTGAGAAACTGTATTAGATTTGCTAAGTAATATATATAAGTGTATAATTAAGATAGTGTAGACCGTGTATGTAAAATACATAGACATATACTATGAAATGTAAAAATTAAGTAGCAGTAAGATACTAAAAAACTAAAAAGAAAAAACACAAAAAAAAAGAAAATACAAAAAAGAGAAAGAAAAGAAAATAAAAAATACAAAAAAATATATATAAAAGAAAAATAAAAACTATAAAAACTAAAAAAGTATGTGCTAAAAATGAAAAATAACAAAGAAAATAAAAGAAAAAAGGCAAAAATACATGATAATCTATATATATAAGGTAGTCAACTAGTAATTAGTAGGGTAAGAAAACAAATTGTTATAATATAAGTTAATGTGTATATGTGATCACTAAACTTAGAAAGAAATAATTTAGACAAGACACTGTTAAGAATAAGATAACATTGTAATTATAAAATATAAAATGAAGTAAAAAAGGTGTAACAATATGAAAACACCAATAAAAACATGTTAAGAATGGTACTGAAAGAACTAGGCAATTATGTAAAGATGCTCATCTGAAATAAATCAATGCTGTGAAAGCATTCACACACCAAAGGTCCCTGACAGACATTGGGGGAGAAAACGCGGTCTGGACACAGCTCCAGACAATAAAAAAAAAAAAAAAAAAAAACCTAACCTAACCTAACCTAACCTAACCAGTCGCAACGCAACCGCATGCGAAAGCGCCACGGAAATCAAGCGCTCCGTACTTGAAAAATCGGAAAAATCGGAAAAATAAGTTTTTGTGCTCGGAAAACCACCATTTTTGGTGAAAAGGTGTATATAAGTGACAGTGATACACAGTGAAAATCTCGTGAAAATTAGACCAAAAATAAGTGAGATTTTGAGGAAAAACGGATATTATAACCTCAAAAACACGTGCTCGGAAACAAAAAGTGAAACGCTGCCCGAAAACGATCTTTAAGGTACTGTTTTAAAAGTGTGATTAGTTGCGTAGTGACACCCTCGACATTTCTAGAAAATTCCAGATTTTTTCACCCAGGAATTTCGAAGAAATTTGATAAAATATTTTAAGACCACGTGGTGGAAAAATGTCAAAATTGAGATAATTGGAAATTTCTTTGCCAATAAATATTCGTGGAAGGGATCAAAATAAGGCCCTGAAATTAGAAATCCAAAAACTTTAAAAATAACAAAAATATTAACAATTAAACTTTGGAAACCACTCATCCCCTAAGTTTGACATTGAATAACTTTGTCAAACGATCTATGACATATTATTTTTGACATAAGAACACGTAGCCAAGTTATTCTTCTTGCATGAGAAAAAAGAATTTTAAGAAAATCTGCAAAAACAAAAAAGATAGAAATTAAAAACTGAACCAAGAACTTTGACGAAAATTGTGAAAAATTTAAAAGGGCCGATTTTTCCAAAAATATCCCTCTGAAAATCAAGGACAAAGTGCAGGAAGTATTTTTCTGACCTCAGTAATCCACCTACCAAGTTCCAACGAAATCGGGACAAAGACAAAAAAGTCGATTTCAGAAAAATCTTCCCGCGGGAATATCCTGGAAAGTTCTGGATACGATGTCTGTCTGAAAACGTATCCTGAAAGAAGACAGCTCAGCGCATCCATCGACACCAAGAACGCCGGGATCCGACTCCAGGAAGACCTTCAAACCCACATCTGAAAAACTATTACTAAGGTTAAAACTCTAAATTATTGACCTAGATTTTAATACTGTATAGTATCCAAAATTTTAATCCTGCTTTAAAAATGTATGTTGCACATGATAGCTAAGATAGTCTTAAACCTAAAATTCAAAACCTATTTAAAATATATAAAGAAACAAAGAACCTATTAAGAAAAAACCAAAGTAAAGTAGAAAATAGAATAATTTCCATCTGAACATCAATTAAATTCATAAATTTTAATATTTTAACAGAAATACTTCAAACTGTGTGACATATTTCAGAAAAATACTGTGACTTTCACAGAAAACAATTTGGTACAAATTGGAAATCCTGGAGTTGAAATAATATAGTTAAGATTGAAAGTAAACTTGGTAATGGTAATAATTTAATTGAACTAAGTGTTAATTTAATTAATTTGACTTGGATAATTTGTGAGTCCAATATAAATTCATTTTATTACAGATTGATCGAGTTGACCCCGCCCCCCCCCCCCCCAATACCTATCCCAAAAATCGTAACAAAATTTTAGGCTCCGCCCACTTTTTCCAAAATTGTTCCTAAGACCATCCCCTACCCTCCCCCACCCCTTTACCAAAACATAGCTCAATAGTCACCCCACGAAACCTGCCCCCCCCCCTCCCCTGCCCCCACCCCAAATTTTTACCTCACCCCCCCTAATCGTATCTCCCTACCTATCCATCGTAGACCCCCCGAGTTTGGTATCATTGGAACCGGCCCGGTGAGGGCTACAATCCTGCCCTGCCAGAATCCCTAAAATCCCCCCCCCCCAACCAACCAACCCCAAAAATATTTTTGAAGTTCCCATTCGCCTCCCCACGAAACCTCCCCCCCCCCCACCTCCCCTACCCCCACCCCAAATTTTTACCTCACCCCCCCTAATCCTATCTCCTTACCTATCCATCGTAGACCCACCGAGTTTGGTATCATTGGAACCGGCTCGGTGAGGGCTACAATCCTGCCCCGTCAGAATCCCTAAAATCCCCCCTCCAACCCACCAACCCAAAAAATATTTTTGAAGTTCCCATTCGCCTCCCCACGAAACCTTCCCCCCCCCCCACCTCCCCTACCCCCACCCCAAATTTTTACCTCACCCCCCCTAATCCTATCTCCTTACCTATCCATCGTAGACCCACCGAGTTTGGTATCATTGGAACCGGCTCGGTGAGGGCTACAATCCTGCCCTGCCAGAATCCCTAAAATCCCCCCCCCCAACCCACCAACCCAAAAAAATATTTTTGAAGTTCCCATTCGCCTCCCCACGAAACCTCCCCCCCCCCACCTCCCCTGCCCCCACCCAAAATTTTTACCTCACCCCCCCTAATCCTATCTCCCAACCTATCCATCGTAGACCCACTGAGTTTGGTATCATTGGAACCGGCTCGGTGAGGGCTACAATCCTGCCCAGCCAGAATCCCTAAAATCCCCCCCCCCCAACCCACCAACCCCAAAAATATTTTTGAAGTTCCCATTCGCCTCCCCACGAAACCTACCTCCCCCCCACCTCCCCTGCCACCACCCCAAATTTTTACCTCACCCCCTCTAATCCTATCTCCCAACCTATCCATCGTAGACCCACCGAGTTTGGTATCATTGGAACCGGCTCGGTGAGGGCTACAATCCTGTCAAGTCAGAATCCCTAAAATCCCCCCCCCCCATCCCCCTAACCCCAAAAATTATTTTACCCTAAATATATCTCTTACGGGGGCGAGCTTGGTCACCTCTGGTCGATAATTGTGTTAGACAGTAAGCCTTATAATAAGTTACAATAGGACCTAGACATACTTACCTGGATAATACAGGGACAAGGACCTGCTGCACGCAGTGAGCTGCCAAATCGGGACCTGTAAAAGAAACGTTCTATTATTAGTATTAAGAATTGACAGTTAGTGAGCTCTTTACACTCATTAACGTAGGATTAGTAATACTGACATTCTGCAAGCCATTTACACTTGCAGAAAATTTTAAATAAAAATTGACACATTCCCCTAACATCACCTCTGGTCCCATAATAAAATGTTTGGATTCCGTACCCCTGCCAAAGAAAACAGGGCAACAAGCAAAACACCTGAAAAAGCAAAAAGCCCAATGGAGATCTCTGGGACAAAGGTTGCGCAGGCGCGACTGAGCCTGGAGTCGCAAATGGAGAAGCCGGAAGGAACCGGGACAGCCGGGCCTGCGAGGCCCAAACCAAGAGGTCTCCTTGCAGAGACAAAGGGGCAAACTAAAAAGACAACCTCGACAGTTTCGCCGCCGGGGAATGCCGGGGGCATGAGTCGAGTGGCCGAAGCGAAAGCCTGTTTGATGAGAATCAAACTACAAATAAATAATAGCCGAAACCTCAAAACGGAAATTAAAAACGACGTACTGGAGGCCACAGAAAAAATGTATAGGATAGTTACAGAGTGTGAAACGGAAAGAAAACGGGAACAGAAAAAGGAACAAGGAGACCTGACCCAGAGCCCGGAGCCAGTCAACAAAATAGAAGGAACAAAAGAGGAAAGGACAAAACATGAACAGCTAATCAAGAAGATGGACGAACATATGGATATGTTAGAAAAAAATAGAATTGAATTAAATAAACTAAAGGAGGAAATGGAATTAAATAGGGAAGAGATGAGACAAGGCAGGAGTTACGCAGCAGTCGTAACGGGCTCCAAGGGCGAAGAACAAACACCTACAGCCATGCACTCCATCGCCATAACGGCGACAGATGAAGAGGCGTCAGGCGATGAGGTGTTTGAGAAAATAAGACTGACCCTCAACGCCAGAGAGGAGGGCATGAAGATAGATAGGATTCGTAAAGCGAAAGATAGAAAAATTATAGTAGGATGCAGGTCGAAAGAGGAAATAGGAAGGATAAAGGAAAAGATTAGGACAGCAGGAAAGGGACTAAAAATGGAGGATGTTTATAACAAGGAACCTATGATCCTGCTTAGGGATGTCCTATCGTATAATAACGATGAGGACGTGGTGCGAGCACTACTTACCCAGAACAAGGGCCTGCTGGGGGGACGTGTGCGGGGACGGCACGTGCCTGAAGGTTAAATTCAGGAGGCGGGCGAGAAACCCGCACGCGTCTCACATCGCGGTCCAAGTTCCGCCCGTCGTGTGGAAGCGGCTCACACATGCGGGGTCGGTACGGGTGCGCGTTGAGGATCAGTCCCCACTGATACAGTGCTCCCGCTGCCTGGGCTACGGGCATGGTAAACGGTTCTGCCGGGAACAGGTTGACGCGTGCAGTCACTGCGGGGGTGCTCACCACCGGTCGGAGTGCGCCGACTGGCTGGCGAGGGCGCCCCCGTCGTGCTGCAATTGCGAGAAAGCCAAGCTGGGCGGAACCGGGCACAATGCCTTTAGCCCAGAGTGCCCTGTGAGGAGGAAATGGGATATCCTGGCGAGATCCGCCGTAGCATATTGCTAAGGTGGATCCCAGGAACCCAGATCAGACTTCATCCCCAGCGAGCGCGGAACCGACATCCGTGGCGCAAGCCAACCTCCAGAGGAAACAACTAGCTACGCTAGAGTTTCTTCTGGAGGCCGAACGGCGGAAGGTCGACTTCGCGCTACTCCAGGAGCCCTACGTGGGGGGCCGAGGTAGAATGAGAGACCACCGGGGGGTGAGGATCTTCCAGGGAGACAACGGGCAGGGGGCCGTGGTCAAGTCGGCCATTGCAGTGTTTAATGACGACTTGACCGTGACCCAATGCCCGACCCTCACCACAACCAACATCACGGTGGTGAAGATCCTCACCGGGGCCCGCGACATAGCGGTCATCTCGTTCTACTTCGAACCCGACAAACCCATAGGGCCATACCTGGAACAACTGGGGAATATAGTTGAAAAACTGGGATCCCGTGAAATCCTCATAGGGGGCGACACCAACGCTAAAAGCGTTTGGTGGGGCAGCGGGGACACCGACGTCAGGGGGGAGGCAATGGCAGGCATGCTGGAGGAATGTGGACTTCAGGTGCTCAACGACGGCCTGCAACCGACCTTTGAGACGGTCAGAGGAGGAAGGCTCCTCATGAGCCATATAGATGTAACAGCGTGCACGGAGGACCTTCTCGACCTGGTGGAGGACTGGAGAGTGGATACCACGATGGCGAGCTCCGACCACAATAGTATAGTCCTAAAAATAAATAAAACTAAAACAAAATACATCACGAAAACATCTAAAACAACGAGAAAATACAACACAAATAAAGCGAAATGGAACCAATTTAGAAATAAATTAGAGGAAAATATACTAGAAAACCAAATAACAGAAGCTGAAATAAACAAAATCAAAAATAAAGCAGAAATAGACAAAATGGTAAATAAATATATAGATATGATTTCGGAAACATGTAAGGAGACTATACCAATTACAAAAAGAAAAAACAACATAAACTTACCATGGTGGTCCAAAGAGCTCGCCAGACTGAAGAAAGAAGTCACCACCAGGAAGAGAAGAATCCGATGTGCAGCGCCAGTCCGGAGATCCAAGGTCGTCGCTGAGTACCTGAAATCAAAAGAAAAATATGAATCAGAAGCCAAGAAGGCACAAATCCAAAGTTGGAAAGAATTCTGCAAAGTACAGAACAAAGAAAATATCTGGGAGGGAATGTACAGATGCATTGGAAAAGTGAGTAAGAAGCATGAAGACCTGCCATTGCAAAGTGGAGGACGGATCCTCAGTGCGAAAGAATCTGCGGACTTGCTGGCGGTAACATTCTACCCAGAGGACAATCCGCTGTCAGATAACTCAGAACACCAGAGGACTAGAGAGGCAGCCGCTCGAGTAAATGACGTAGTCAATGCTGAGACCCATGACCCACCATTTACAATCGAAGAACTACATGCGGCCACGAACAGCTTCAACCCGAAGAAGGCACCAGGAGCCGACGGGCTGACAGCGGATATTTGTAAAAGAGCCATAGACAGTCAACCGGGATTGTTCCTATCACTGGCAAATAAGTGCCTAGAGCTTGGCCACTTCCCGACCACCTGGAAGGAGGCTACGGTCATCATCCTCCGTAAGCCTGCCAAGGAGGACTACACACAAACAAAGTCCTACAGACCCATAGGCCTTTTGCCAGTGATGGGAAAGATACTGGAAAAGATGGTAGTGGGTCGAGTGAGGTGGCATCTTCACCCACGGACGAGCCTCCGACAGTTTGGATTTATGCCGCAGCGGAGCACCGAAGACTCCCTCTATGTCTTAATGAAACACATTAGAGAAAAGATGGGAGATAAGAAAATTGTTGTTCTTATATCATTGGACATAGAGGGAGCCTTCGACAGTGCGTGGTGGCCGGCCATAAAGGTCAGACTGGCGGAGGAGGACTGTCCAGTCAACGTCCGAAGGGTGATAGATAGCTACCTCGAGAGCAGGAAAGTCAGAGTGCGGTATGCTGGGGAGGAATCGGAGAGATGGACCTCCAAGGGATGTGTCCAAGGCTCCATTGGTGGTCCAACTTTCTGGAACCTGCTCCTCGACCCACTGCTATCCGGACTGGAGGGGAAGGGGTGTTACTGCCAGGCGTTCGCGGACGACGTGGTGCTCGCATTTCACGGCGACAAGATGGCCGGAATACAACGCCAGGCCAATGAAACCCTCGCCTTTGTGAGGGATTGGGGAATCCGAAACAAGTTGAAATTCGCTCCGCATAAAACCAAAGCTATGGTCCTGACGCGGAAACTTAAGTACGATTCTCCAATCCTCCACATGGGTGGGGTGGACATTGGCCTGGAAAAACAAATTAAGATTCTGGGGGTAACCATCGACAGTGGACTCACCTTTAAGGCCCATGTAACTGAGGTGTGTGGGAAGGCACTCGCATTCTACAACCGGCTTTCTAGGGCGGCGAGACTGCAGTGGGGCTTGGGGCCAGAGGTGATAAAATTGCTTTACACGGCCGTAGTGGAACCGACAATTTTATATGCCGCGAGTGTGTGGGCTCCAGCCGCGCGAAAGCTCGGCGTGAGAAAGCAGCTCGCTGTTGTGCAGCGGGGATTCGCGCAAAAGCTTACGAAGGCCTACAGGACGGTCTCACTAAACTCGGCCCTTCTGCTCGCAGGGATACTGCCCCTTGACATTCGCGTCAGGGAAAATGCTTCCCTGTACGAAGTCAAGAGGGGCTATTCCCTGCGAGTGGTGGGAGACCGGGAGGTGGAACGTCCTGTGGCCTTCGGGAGCCTTGACCATCCAGCGCGAAGGGGTGCGGTGCACTACCAGTGCGTGGTGGACGGTGCAGAGGTGAACCAGATTGTCAATGCTGGAGTGACCTTTTTCACAGATGGCAGCAAGATCAATGGAAAGGTCGGAGCGGCAATTTCCATTTGGGAAAATGCCGCGGAAAAGAAGGCCATCAAAATGAAGCTGGAGCCCTTCTGCACCGTCTACCAAGCCGAGCTGTTGGCTCTCCATAGGGCCGTGGAAGAAGCGGTAAAATGCGGAAAGGCTCAGTGCAGCATCCTGAGTGACTCGAGAGCAGCGTTAGAGACGGTAGCGAGTGGTGTTTCCCTGCATCCCCTGGCGTTTGAGGTCAACAAGAACCTATGTCTCGCAAAAGATCGCGACAGAGCAATACGACTATACTGGATTAAAGCTCACGCAGGGTTGCAGGGAAACGAACGCGCAGACGAGCTCGCAAAGGATGCTGCACTGAAGCTGAAGACGCGGCCCCACTACGACAGGTGTCCCGTTTCATTCGTCAAACGACAGATCCGCAAGGAGTCGATTGAAGAATGGAACGGGCGCTACGTCGAGGGGGAAACCGCGGCTACCACAAAACTATTCTTCCCCGACGCTGTGGAGGCAAACAGGCTGGTGAGGAAAATCGCGATCGACTCGATCACGACGCAGGTGTTCACGGGGCATGGCGGGTTCTCTGAGTACTTGAACCGATTCAAGTGCAAGGAGAGCCCGGCATGCATCTGTGACCCTGCGGTGAGCGAGTCGATCGTACACGCCATCGTAGAGTGCCCTGTATTCTTAAAATATAGATTTGACCTAGAACAGGAAATAGACACAGAAATTAATGTAAATAATTTAAGTAGCATAATAAAAAATAATGACACTAGACCTAAATTTTTAGAATATTGTAAAAAAGTAGCAAATAGATTAATAATTAGGAATAAGTAGAAATAAGTAGTCTAAAATATATAATATAAGATTATATCATTTTAGAACGTAAGAAAATAGCATTAAGTAGATTTAGGTTAAACTTTATGTACGTAGTAATATGATAACATTTTAAATTATGAATAAATAAAGAAAACCCAAAACACAAAAAACAATACTAGCCAGGCCATAAGCAGGATCTCCCAAAAAAGGAGTTAGGAACACCTTAAACTCCCGAAGAAGGAGTCAGAATAGCTAGGTGTAAGTATTCACATAGAGAGCGATACACAAAGTCTCTAGCGCAAGTTAGGGGAACGAGAGGGGCTAAACGCCCCAAAAAAAAAAAAAAAAAAAAAAAAAAAAAAACCTAACCTAACCTAACCTAACCTAACCTAACCTAACCTAACCTAACCTAACCTAACCTTTTTTTTTTTTTTTTTTTTTTTTTTTCTCGCGGGGAAAATCCCTTTACGGACCATCCCACCCCCGAAGGGGCGAGGGTGTGTCGGACTCACCGGTGCGCCTTCCGGCCCAGCGAGACGTGGAGCTGGGTCGGGTCCCTATCGTATTCTGCGCACCGAAATACCGACTAAAAACCCCGCGTTGGCCACCATCGGTGCACTTTGGAGACGGCCCCGGGATACTGCTGAACAGACGCGCCAGGACCGCCTCCTTGTGCACTGCCGCTTAGAGCGACGCGGCTTCAATCGCCTTTGGCGTTACGTCTCGGGGGCCGCCAGGATAGGGAAGGCGGCCCCATGTGGCCTCTGCGGCGCCGGGTTAGTTGGCGTCCCGGCGCCTAGTTCGTCGTCTGCGGTGACGACGAGCGGGATCGTTCTGCTCCCGATCCCGCTCGGCGCTCTCCTTCTGCAACATGACGCGTTCGCAGAAGGAGAGCATTGCTCGCCACGACCTCTGGCTGCCGACCATGGCGGCGACCACGGCCGGCAGCGAGAGGTCTCCACCCAAAACCGCAGTGAGAGCGCTGCGCTCCTCGTCCCAGGCTGGGCATTCCTCCAGTGTGTGCTGGGCCGTGTCCTCGCGGCAGTTGCCACAGTGGTGGCACACGGCGGACTCCTCAGCTCCGGCTACTCGACACAAGTACGCACCGAAGCAACCGTGCCCGGTGAGCACCTGCGTCAGCCGGAATGTCGGCGCACCGTGGCGCCTCTCCAGCCACTGTTGGAGGACAGGTCGCACTGCCGCGACGGTCCTCGTACCAGCACTTGGGCTCTCCAGCCTGGAACGCCACTCCTCCACGGCGGTCCTGCGGAGGGAGACCAGCATGGCCTCGACCTCTCGGGACACCAGTCTCTGCCCGCGCTGGGACGCCTCCTCTCGTCCAAAGAAAACTGACGAGAGGGTCTTAGCGTCCAGCTCCCAGGGCAGAGTTCCCGCTAGAACGCAGGCCGCCTCGTGCGAGACCGTGCGGTAACCCCTGACGATTCGCTGCGCCACCATGCGCTGCGGACGGTGCAGCAGGCGGACGCAACGAGGGTTCAGGGACTCGGCCCAAACGGGACTCCCGTAGAGGGCCATGGACCGCACGACTCCAGCATACAGGTTTCGGCAAGGGATGCCAGGACCATCGGTGTTGGGCAGCAGGCGCCCCAGTGCCCCCGCCGCCTTCACCAGCTTCGGCGACAACTTCTCAAAATGCGCGCGGAAATCCCATCGGCTGTCGAGGATGAGGCCAAGATACTTCATGTTCGAGCCGACAGGAACCCGCACGCCATCCACTGTGAGGTGGGCCTCTGGTGGGGGCCCACACCGAGGTCCGTGGAAACACACGGCCTCGGTCTTGTTCAGGGCCACCGTGAGGCCCAGTCGCCGAATCCTGCCAACCACCAGTCCCGTACCAAACGAGGCTAGCAGGGCGGCTCTCCTGAAAGTCCTGGCCGTCGCTGTCACCAGTGTGTCGTCCGCATAGCAGACGACAGCGACGCCCCGAAGGTTGGTACCACGGAGCACCCAATCGTACCCGATGTTCCACAGGAGCGGACCCAGAACCGATCCCTGTGGAACACCGCACGTCACCGCTCTTCGGTGCCACCCGTTGGCGCCCGGATACACCACGCACCTGTCAGAGAGGTACGCGTGCACCATGCGCCGGAGATAGGGCGGCACCTCGTGGTACCGCAGTGCTTCAACAATGCAGGCCCAGGGCATGGTATTGAAGGCGTTGGCGATGTCGAGAGACACCGCCACCACGACTTTGCCCCGGGACACCGCTTCTTCCGCCTGTGCCTTGACCCGCAAAATCGCGTGGATCGTGGACCGGCCCTGTCTGAACCCGAACTGGCAATCCGCCAAGTCCGGGCCCGTGTCCTCCAAGTGCTCGACGAGGCGCGCGTGAACAATACGCTCAAAAAGCTTGCACACCTCGTCGAGCAACACGATGGGCCGGTAGGCCGATGGCGACTCTGCGGGTCGCCCCTCTTTCCGAAGCAGGACAAGCTTGCCCGTCTTCCATCGCGACGGGAAGATGCCCTGCTCCAGGCACGCGGAGAAAAGGCCGCGGAGCCTCGTACCCAGCGACTCGACGGCTAGCACCCAGACACGACCGGGCACCCCGTCGAGCCCCGGGGCCGAGTTTTTGCCCCGCAGCCGAAGCACTGCCGCCTCCAATTCTTGCGGCGAAACCTCCGGGATAATCCCTTCCGAAACCGATGACGACGATGGCGCCGATGGACGTGGCGCCATCGGTGGAGGAGTGAACTCCTCGGTGGCCGGGAACAAGGCCGCGACGACGTCCTCGACGAGATCGGTCCGGAGACTCTGAGTCAGCGGGGGCGCCCACGGGCGGAGTTTTTTCATCGCCACGCGATACGGACGCCCCCATGGATCTCTGTCGAGAGTTCTCCGGAACTCGTCATTCGCCGCAGCCTTTGCTCGTGCGATGGCCACCCGCAGCGCTCTCTTCGCCTCTCTGTGGAGGTCGAGAAGGAGCCGCTCTTGTTCGTCGTCGCCGGGTCTACGGGTCCGACGACGACGGTGCCTGGCGAGTCGGCGGCGCGCGACTTGGCAGGCCGCACGCAGCTCTGTGAGCTCGGCCGACCACCAGTACACCTGGCGCTTCGCTGGGAGGCGGGTGACCCGGGGCATGGCCGCGTCGCAGACGCGCGACATCGCCACCCCGAACCATTCCGCCTCTTGCTCGACCCGCACCGGTCCGTCCGGTACGGGGAGCCACGCCTGAATTAAAGCGGCCTCCTTCAACGCCTCCACATCGAGGCGTTTTACGGCCCATCGCCGGCCGCCCATGAAACCGACAGTCGGACTACCACCGGACTGGACGGGGACCTGGGAGGTCTGGACGCTGTACCGTATATACAAATGGTCGGACAGCGACTCCTCCTCGACCAGGACCCTCCAGTCTTGAACACGGCGGGCAAGGGCCGGGGTGGCGAACGTCACATCCACCACCGAACCGCCGTTTTGCCGCACGCACGTGTTTTCCGACCCCCGATTCAGGACGACCAGCCCCATGGAGATCGCCCATTCCTCCAGGGCCTCGCCCCGCGCATCGGTCACCGACGAACCCCAGGCCAAGGATTTGGCGTTGAAGTCGCCGGCTACAAGCACCGGGCGAGGCTGACTGTCTTGCACCACCAGGGCCGCCAGACGGACGAGAAAGTTTTCAAAGTCCGCCAGGCGCCTGTTAGGAGAGAAATACACACCTACTACCCAAATCCCTCCCAACAGAACTGCCACACATCCCGTGCCCTTCGCTACTTTTTCGAAGGGCGGGGAGCCGGCAGCGCCCCGTGTGGCGATGGCCACCGAGCCATCCAGGTCCCCGGCCCACTCATCAGTGTCGGGGACAGAGTGTGGCTCGGAGACGACAGCCACGTGGATTGACCATTCTGCCAGGGATTGGACGAGCATGCCCTGTGCTCCCTGGCAGTGGTTAATGTTCGCCTGGAGGAAGTTTAGCGCCATTTATGACTGGGCGATCTCCATCATCTCTGGGCGGGCCGGTTGCGGCCGCGCCACAGCCCCGGCGCCCACGCCGCGCTGAGTGCGGGGCGGGACCGAAGATGCAGCGCAGGCCTTACCGCCCACCCGGTGGTCCGCGGGTTTCCCGGCCTCCGCACAAATCGTGCAGTGCGGATCCGCGGAGCACTCTCGCGCCTTGTGTCCCGGTTTACCGCAGCGGTAGCAGAGCCCGCTACGGTCGCACTCGCCGGTGCATTGGACCCGCACATGCCCTTTGTACAGGCATCGGTAACAACGCATGGGCCGGGGCTCGAGCAGCCGTACTGCCGCCGCCACCCAACCCACGAGAACGCGTCCCGCCTTTACAACCTTCTCCGCCGCCTTCGCTGGACAGCGGAGCCACACAGCGCCCAGGCCCGAGCGCTCGTCCCGGATCTCCCCGACCTTGATGTCATCGGAGGAGCACTCGCCAAGACGGGCGACGGCCGCTGCGACTGCCTCAGGGCTGGCTGAAGCGTCCAGCCCCGAGACCCGCAGCTCCGCAGTCTTCACAGGCCGAGAGACGCGAACGTTCTCCTCCGACCCACGAAGGACCTCCCTCATTTTGGCGATGAGGGAGTCAGCCCTCGCCTCCGACTCGGGCCCGGGCACCTCAAAGAGAAAAGCCCCGGTGGCTATGCGCCTAGACTTCAGCCCGGCTGTTATACCGAGGCTGGCCAGGTCCACCTTCTTCTGGACCTCACGCAGGACTTCTGCATAGGTAACTCCCCGCTTCAACGCCTCCGGCGTCACCGTGAGAGTCACGGCGGCTTTGCGCGGGAGGCGGAGCTGGGGAGCAGCCCTGCGCATGGTCTGGGCTGGCTTTTGAGCCACCCGGGACTTCTTCTTTCCCCTTCTGTCTACCACGGTCCACGGAGCCTCTGCGGACGTAGCGGGCTGGGGAGGCGGACGCGATACTTGCGACGGCTGTCTGAGCGGGGCCCGTTTACGGTTCCCCCTATTTCGCTTTCGCGATTCCCGCAGGGCCACTATCGGCGGCCTTGGTGCGACTGCTGCTGGCCGGGCTTCTGCAGCAGGCCTGCTGGCAGCTGCCGTGGCAACCCTACTACCGCCCGCCCCTAGTGCGGGCCACGATGCATCTAGCCTCCCTGTGGCAAGGCGCTGGGGCTGAGAGTCTGCCTGAGCTCTCTTACGATCCGCAGCCAGTGGAGGCCTGAGGATAGGCTCTGGAGGCAGCCGCATGGCGAAAGCCTCCAGTTTGGCATCCACTTTCGCCATGTGTATTTGTAGTTCCTTCAGTGGATCCACCTCCGAGGACACCCTCGATTCAGATGTTGGTCGATCCATCGAGCTCAGCTTTGCCATGAGGCTCTCCAGGATCTTCCCTTGCGCAGTAAGCGCCGCCTCCAGCGCTGACACTTTCTCCCGGAGTGTGGCCTTCTCGGCCTCCATCCGCGTTAGCTCCGCGGAGGCCGGTTCCTCGGCCAGCTCAAGCAGCTCAGCCACGCTGTCTTTCAGCTCCTTAATGTAAGTGCCCTTTAAATTGTGGGCCGTACGAGCAACGTGGTTGAGTCGCTCCGCCATTCGAGACAGAGCCTCTCTACGAGTAGCCGGGGCCGCTTCCCTTGGAGCTGGCTTCGACCAGGGGTGCGCTTTCTTGGCCCTTCTTAGCTCAGCCTCATCGGCCTCCATCATTTCGACTTCGGCGACACGCTCCTCGTTAAGAGCCGCCTCATACGCCACTTGCGCCCTGCCAAGAGCGTCGTCCTCTGCGTCCTGACTCCACACTGGGGCCGGAGGTCTGCGTTTCTGCTTTTTTGTGGCAGCTCGGGAGTCGATCTCTACCGTGCTACCACTGCCGTCGCTAGCCCTTGGCCGCTTTTCAGCAGGGCGAAGTGCCCGCTGCCTTGTGCGGCTTTTCTTCACCTGCGAAGAGTCGCTGCTCATCCCGGACTCCGAGTCAAAGTCGCTGGATGGCGCGTTCCTCTCCGCAGGTTGTTTCTTCGACGAGCCTGCTCGACTGGACGTTCGAGAATTGTCCGAATCGGGCAGTTTTTCGACTACAACTGCACATTCAATGGTTTTTTTTTGGTTTGTGTTTTGTGAAATATCCATTTTTGTTCCCACGAGTATGGGGGAAAAGAAGGTCCGCCCAGGCAGTGCCCCCTGTACCTGGGTAAGCCTAGCGTAACCCGCCAGAGGGTCGGCCGGTACTCTGGCGGGGGTCGCACTAGAGACTGAACAGCCCATCAGCCATGCATCCCCTCGCGGTGCGCCGCCGCTTGAGATTCGGGGTACTTTTTATAGAGGCATCCTCCCTCGCGGTCCGGGCGGTTAAGCCAAGACCCTCGGTCCGGCAGGAGTGCGAGACATGACCACAAACCTCACAACCGGATTACGATTTGCGACGGCGACCGTGGGAGGGACACTCCCACAGCCCGCCCGGCGGCGGGGTAGGCGCACACCGGGCCCGCCGATGCCTCCGGGACAGAACCGGAGGGTGGCCCTGAGATGGGCCCCACCTAAAAACGACAGAAGGAGGCGGCCGCCACAAAAGACAGCGACCGCCAAACCCCCTGCCCTCCCCGTCGGATATTCGCCGTCGGCCATAGTAGTTGCAGAACTGCAACTACGATGACCCACGTTGCCCAGGATGCACCACGTGGAGGTTTCCGACATCGCACCCCAACCTAACCTAACCTTTTTTTTTTTTTTTTTTTTTTTTTTTTTTTTTTTTTTTTTTTTTTTTTTTTTTTTTTTTTTTTTTTTTTCTCGCGGGGAAAATCCCTTTACGGACCATCCCACCCCCGAAGGGGCGGGGGTGTGTCGGACTCACCGGTGCGCCTTCCGGCCCAGCGAGACGTGGAGCTGGGTCGGGTCCCTATCGTATTCTGCGCACCGAAATACCGACTAAAAACCCCGCGTTGGCCACCATCGGTGCACTTTGGAGACGGCCCCGGGATACTGCTGAACAGACGCGCCAGGACCGCCTCCTTGTGCACTGCCGCTTAGAGCGACGCGGCTTCAAATGCCTTTGGCGTTACGTCTCGGGGGCCGCCAGGATAGGGAAGGCGGCCCCGTGTGGCCTCTGCGGCGCCGGGTTAGAACCTAACCTAACCTAACCTAACCTAACCTAACCTAACCTAACCAGTCGCAACGCGTACACGGTCGCGAACGCAGCGAAAATCGAGCGCTCCGCTGAATAAATTCGTTACAAGTGGCAAAAGTGCGTATTTTACAACCAAAGTTTGCACACAGGTGGATTGCAGTGTTTGTGATGTACTGTGAAAGTTTTGTGGAAAAATACCCAAAAATAGTGGATTTATAAACAAAAAAGTGATATATAACCTCAAAAAACACGTGCCAAACTTTAAACGTAAACGCTGCCAAAAAGCGATCGACGACATATACTTTTTATGGTATCAAAAAGTGCGCAGTGACGACCTCTTTAAGGGACTAAATTTTTGGATTTTTCTATTGAGAAATTTTTGAGAAATTGACAAAAATAGTTTTCGAGCACGTGGTCGAAAATCGTGAAAATTGAGATTTTCGGAAAATTCTTTGCCAGTAAATATTAGGGACCGGATGAAGAAGAGGATCATCGAAGAAGAATTAAAAAATCTTTTAAAACCAAAAATATACAACCAATTTAGTGCTCAAAAAACTATCACTCAAGTTTGACCTCCTCTAGTTACTCAAAACGATCTTTTACATATAGATTTTAATCCAGAATATTGTAGTCCTGCTATTCCTCTATCGTGACCAAAAAATTTCATCCAAAAATATCCAAAAACAAAAAAGTTATAAACAAAATTCTAAAAAAGGAACCTGCTCAAAATTAAGAAAGACACATTTTTGAAAATAACTCCCGAACTACTAACCCGAAATTCCAGAAAAAAGCTTAGAGACTATTTTTAGAACATTATTGTTACATCCCTTTAAATCTTTAAAAAATTGCACCAGAAGGAAAAAAGTCAATTTTCAAAAATTCTTCCTGCGGGAATATCTCCGAAGCATCCCGTTACGAAGTCTGTCTGAAAGAAAAATCTGGAAGCAGACAATCACCCGCATCTGATGACACCATTGGCGACAAGATCTGACAACGGGAAGACCCTCAAATTGACGCTGGAAGTTGCATCTAAGGTTAATTATTATTTTAGTGGTAATATAATTGTCACACGTAAATTTAATTGGTTAAAGTAGGCTAATTAGCAAGTATACAATTAATTTAATTAGTCTAATAGATAGCCTGGTTATCATAGAATATATATATAAAAACCTATTCGAAAAATACCAAGAAATAAAAAAGTTATAGCATAAAAACCGAACCAAAGTCGCAAAAAGCAGGATTCCCAGTTTAAAACTGTGAACTTTTATAATATCTTTTGTATTGAAAGAAAGAACCAAGTTTATTTACCAATTAAAAGAATTAGTGAACTAAAATAATTACAGAAATATATTGGGACTTTTACAAAAAAGAGTTTGTAGGAATTGGAGACTACAAAATAAAACTTTGAGTATTGAAATTTAATTTAATTGTAAAGTTCATGATAATAGTATTAATTTAATTTAACTTAATTTAATTGTTTTTCAGATTGACCAAGTTGACCCCCCCCCCCCCCAACACCTCCCCCAATTCCCCAAGTCAATTTGGGCTCCGCCCACTTTTTTCCAGGAATTGTTCCCAAGACCACCCCACACCCCCCCCCGGCCTTAAGCCAAAACCTAGCCCATTAGCCTCCCCACGAAACCTTCCCCCCCCCCCCCACTTACCCCCACCCAAAATTTTCTTACCTCACCCCCCCCAATCCTATCTCCGCGGATACCACTCCTAGACCCACCGAGTTTGGGTTCATTGGAACCGGCTCGGTGAGATCTAACGATTGGCCCCGGCAGAATCCCCAAATTCCGCCCCAAACTCCCCCCTCCCCACTTTTTCCAAAATCATAGTTCAATCGTCTCCTCGTGAAACCTCCCCCCCCCCCCCCGATACCCCCACCCAAAATTTTTTACCTCACCCCCCTAATCCTATCTCCGCGGATACCACTCCTAGACCCACCGAGTTTGGGTTCATTGGAACCGGCTCGGTGAGATCTAACGATTGGCCCCGGCAGAATCCCCAAATCCCGCCCCAAACTCCCCCCTCCCCACTTTTTCCAAAATCATAGTTCAATCGTCTCCTCGTGAAACCTTCCCCCCCCCCCTCCGATACCCCCACCCAAATTTTTTTACCTCACCCCCCCTAATCCTATCTCCTTACCTATCCATCGTAGACCCACCGAGTTTGGTATCATTGGAACCGGCTCGGTGAGGGCTACAATCCTGCCCCGCCAGAATCCCTAAAATCCCCCCCCCCAACCTACCAACCCCAAGGATAATTTTGAAGTTCCCTTCCACCTCCCCACGAAACCTTACCCCCCCCCCCCCCCACCTCCCCTGCCCCCACCCCAAATTTTTACCTCACCCCCCCTAATCCTATCTCCCTACCTATCCATCGTAGACCCACCGAGTTTGGTATCATTGGAACCGGCTCGGTGAGGGCTACAATCTTGCCCCGCCAGAATCCCTAAATTCCCCCCTCACAACCCCCCACCCCAAAAAATATTTCTGAAGCTGCCTATAGCCTCCCCACGAGACCTCCCCCCTTCCCCTGCCCCCACCTCAAATTTTTACCTCACCCCCCCTAATCCTATCTCCTTACCTATCCATCGTAGACCTGCCGAGTTTGGTATCATTAGAACCGGCTCGGTGAGGGCTACAATCCTGCCCTGTCAGAAATCCCGAATCCCACTCCCGCTCTCAAACCCTAAATCCTAAAACTGGTCAACTCAGTCTAAATCTCTAAAATATATCTGTGTTAGATTGTAAGCTATTGTATAAAGAATTTTCACTATTTACTTACCTGGGTAATACCGGGATAACTGCCGAGCGCACACAGCGAGCTGCTTATTACCTGTAAAATAAAAGGTAGCATTATAATAAGGTTGTGACAGTTAGTGAGCCTTTACACTCACTAACACAATAGTAGGTAGTTGACTTCCCACAAGCCCTATACACTTGTGGAAAATTTTAAAAGTTTGACGCATTCCCCTAATATTATCTCTGGCCCCATAGCATAATGTTCGGCTTTCGCACACCTGCGAAAGATGCCAGAGGAGAAAGCGGATCCCCGGAAAAGACCCAGAGCCCGAGGGAGATCACGGGGACAAAGGTCGCGCAGGCGCGGCAGAGCCTGGAGTCCCAGATGGAGAAGCAGGAGGGATCCGGCCCTGCTGGGCCTGCGAAACCCAAGCCCAGGGGTCTCCCTTCGGACCCGAAGGGGCTTACCAAAAGAGTAGCACTGACAGCCTCGCCGCCCGGGAACACCGGGGGTATGAGTAGAGTCGCAGAAGCCAAGGCGCTCTTGATTAAAATAAAACTACAAATTAATAACAGTAGAAACATCAAGACCGAAATAAAAAATGACGTACTGGAGGCTACAGAAAAATTATACAGGATAGTCGTAGACAGCGAAGGGGATAGGAAAAAGGAGCAAAAGAAGGAAGTAAAAGACCTAACTCAAAGCCCTGACCCACCCAAAAAATCAGAAAACACGGAAAAGGAATGGACAAAACATGAGTTACTAATTAAAAAAATGGACGAACACATAGACATATTAGAAAAGAATAGAGCAGAGATGAAGATACTAAAGGACGAGATAGAGATGAACAGAGAAGAGACAAAACAATGGCGAAGCTATGCCTCAGTAGTGACGGCCTCTAAAAAAGGGGAACAAATACAAACATCAACCGCGATGCACTCCATAGTCATCACAGCCGCAGATGAGGAAGCATCCGGGGACGAAGTCTTCAATAAAATACGATCGACCCTCAATGCCAAGATGGAGGGCATGCAGATCGATCGAATTAGAAAGGCAAAGGATAGGAAAGTTATTGTTGGGTGTAGGTCGAAGGAAGAAATGGGTAGGATAAAGGAGAGAATTAGGACAGCGGGAAAAGGGCTAAGGATGGAAGACGTCCAAAATAAAGACCCAATGGTCCTACTGAAGGACGTCCTAGCTTATAATAAGGACGAAGACATCGTGCGGGCACTGCTCGTCCAAAATAAGGCTCTGCTAGGAGACGTGTGCGGGGATGGCGCGTGCCTGAAAATTAAATTCAGGAGAAGGGCGAGAAACCCGCACGCGTCCCACGTCGCGGTACAAGTACCGCCAGTCGTATGGAACCGACTCACGCAAGCGGGGTCGGTTCATATAGACCTGCAGAGAATCAGAGTTGAGGATCAGTCCCCACTGATTCAGTGCTCGCGCTGCTTGGGCTATGGGCATGGCAAACGGTTCTGCCGGGAACAGGTGGACGCGTGCAGCCACTGCGGGGGTGCTCACCACAGGTCGGAGTGTGCCGACTGGTTGGCGAGGGTGCCCCCGACGTGCTGCAACTGCGTGAAAGCCAAGTTGGGCGGAACCGAGCACAATGCCTTTAGCCCGGAGTGTCCTGTGAGGAGGAAATGGGATATCCTGGCGAGATCCGCCGTAGCATATTGCTAAGGTGGATCCCAGGAACCCAGATCAGACTCGCTCCCCAGCGGGCGCGGAGTCGACATCCGTGGCGCAAGCCAACCTCCAGAGGAAACAACTAGCAACGCTAGAGTTTCTTCTGGAGGCCAAACAGCGGAAGGTCGACTTCGCGCTAATCCAGGAGCCATATGTGGGGGGACAAGGTAGAATGAGGGACCACCGGGGAGTGAGGATCTTCCAGGGAGATAACGGGCGGGGGGCCGCGGTCAAGTCAGCCATTGCAGTATTCAATGACGACTTGACCGTGACCCAATGCCCGTCCCTCACCACAACCAACATCACTGTGGTGAAGATCCTCACGGGCGCCCGCGAAATAGCGGCCATCTCGTTCTACTTTGAACCCGACAAACCCATAGGGCCATACCTGGAGCAACTGGGGAAAGTAGTTGAAAAACTGGGATCCCATTGCATCCTCATGGGGGGCGACACCAACGCCAAAAGCGTGTGGTGGGGCAGCGCGGGTACTGATTCTAGAGGGGAAGAAATGGCAGGGATGCTGGAAGAAAGGGGATTGCAGGTGCTCAACGACGGCCTGGCACCAACGTTCGAGACGGTTAGAGGGGGACGACTCCTCACGAGCCACATCGACGTGACGGCGTGCACGGAGGACCTTCTCGACCTGGTGGAGGACTGGAGAGTAGATACCACGATGGCGAGCTCTGACCACAACAGTATTGTATTCAAAATAAATAAAACAAAAATTAAATACCAAAAACTTTATTCAAAAACAACAAGAATATTTAACACAAAAAAAGCGAAGTGGGAACAATTTGATAAAAAATTTGAAGAAACTATACAGGAACTTAAATTCACAGAAGAGGAAATAAATAAAATTAAAAACAAAACAGAAATAGACCAAATAATAGACAAATACACAGAAATAATCACAAAAACATGCAAACAGACAATACCAATAAAAAATACAAAAAATAACATGCACTTACCATGGTGGACCAAGGAGCTCGCCAGAATGAAGAGAGAAGTCACCACCAGGAAGAGAAGAATCCGATGTGCCGCGCCGGTCCGGAGATCCAAGGTCGTCGCTGAGTACCTGCAATCAAAAGAAAAATATGAGTTAGAAGCCAAGAGGGCACAGACTGAAAGCTGGAAAGAGTTCTGCAAAACCCAAGACAGGGAAAACATCTGGCAAGGAATATACAGATGTATAGGGAAGGTAGCCAGCAAGCACGAAGACCTGCCATTAAAAACCGGAGATCTGATCCTCAGCGCTAGGGAATCGGCGGAATTGCTGGCAGTAACATTCTACCCAGAAGACAACCCGCAAGAGGATGACTCAGACCACCAGAGAGTAAGAGAAGCAGCCGCTCGAGTAAATGACGTAGTCAATGATGAAACCCATGACCCACCATTTACAATCGATGAACTACATGCGGCCACCAACAGCTTCAATCCTAAGAAGGCACCGGGAGCAGATGGCTTCACGGCAGATATCTGCAAGAAAGTCATAGATAGCCACCCGGAATTGTTCCTATCACTGGCAAATAAGTGCCTAGAGCTTGGCCACTTCCCGACCAACTGGAAGCAGGCTACGGTAATTATCCTCCGTAAGCCGGCCAAGGTGGACTACACACAGGTAAAGTCCTACCGACCTATAGGCCTTTTGCCAGTGATGGGAAAGATTCTGGAGAAGATGGTAGTGGGTCGAGTAAGGTGGCATCTACACCCCAGGACGAGCCCCCGACAGTTTGGCTTTATGCCCCAGAGGAGCACCGAGGACTCCCTCTATGTACTGATGAGACACATTAGAAATAATATGAAAAATAAGAAAATTGTCATTCTTATTTCATTGGACATAGAGGGAGCCTTCGACAGCGCCTGGTGGCCGGCAATTAGAGTCAGACTGTCGGAGGAAAAATGTCCAGTTAACATCCGGAGGGTGATAGATAGCTACCTCGAGAGCAGGAAAGTGAAGGTTAGGTACGCGGAGGAGGAAGTGGAGCGATGGACCTCCAAAGGGTGTGTCCAGGGCTCCATTGGAGGACCAACCTTCTGGAACCTGCTCCTCGACCCACTGCTATCCGGACTAGAAGGGAGAGGATGTTACTGCCAAGCATTCGCGGACGACGTAGTGCTCGCTTTCGATGGACACGAAATGGGGAAAATTCAGCGCCAGGCCAATGAAACCCTCGCCTATGTGAGGGATTGGGGAATCAGAAACAAGTTAAAATTTGCTCCGCACAAAACTAAAGCGATGGTGCTAACGCGAAAGCTGAAGTATGATTCCCCAATCCTCCACATGGGAGGGGTGGACATTGGCCTGGAAAAGCAGATTAAATTGCTCGGAGTCACGATCGACAACGGACTCACTTTCAACGCCCACATTACCGAAGTGTGCACAAAGGCGCTCGCCTTCTACCACCGGCTATCCCGGGCGGCAAGGACTCAGTGGGGCTTGGGGCCAGAGCTAATAAAATTATTGTATATGGCCGTAGTCGAGCCAGTAATTTTATACGCAGCCAGTGTCTGGGCTCCAGCTGCAAAAAAGCTAGGGATACAAAAGCAGCTCGCTGTGGTGCAAAGGGGCTTTGCGCAAAAGCTCACAAAGGCCTACAGGACAGTTTCGCTGAACTCGGCCCTATTGCTCGCAGGGATATTGCCCCTAGACATTCGGGCCAGGGAAAATGCTTCCCTGTACGAAGTCAAAAGGGGTCACTCCCTGCGAGTAGTAGGTGACCGGGAGGTGGAATGTCCTGTGGCCTTTGAGAAGCTGGCACATCCTGCGCAGAGGCGGGCGGTGCACTATCGGTGCGTGGTGGACGGTGCAGAAGTCAACCAGATAACTAACACCGGACTCAGCCTTTTTACTGATGGCAGTAAAATCCAGGGAAAGGTTGGGGCGGCCGTCTCAATCTGGGAGAAAGCCGCAGAAATCAAAGCCATCAAGCTGAGACTGGAAAACTTCTGCACCGTCTACCAAGCGGAGCTGTTGGCCCTCCGCAGGGCCGTGGAAGAAGCAGTAAAAAGTGGAAAGGCGCAGTGCAGCATCCTGAGTGACTCGAGGGCAGCCTTAGAAACCGTATCAAACGGTGTTTCCCTGCATCCCCTGGCGTTCGAGATAAACAACCATTTACAGTCAGCCAAAGAACAAGGCAGAGTAATACAATTATTCTGGCTCAAAGCTCACGCAGGGCTGCAGGGAAACGAGCGCGCGGACGAGCTCGCGAAGGATGCTGCACTGAAGCTGAAGACGCGGCCCCACTACGATAGATGTCCCGTTTCATTCGTCAAAAGACAAATCCGCAAGGAGTCAGTTGACGAATGGAACGGGCGCTACGTGATGGGGGAAACCGCGTCTACCACAAAACTCTTCTTCCCCGACGCTGTGGGGGCCCACAGCCTGGTGAGGAAAATCGAATCCGACGCGATTATGACGCAGGTGTTCACGGGGCATGGCGGGTTCTCTGAGTACTTGAACCGATTCAAGTGCAAGGAGAGCCCGGCATGCATCTGTGACCCTGCGGCGGACGAGTCGATTATTCATGCGATTGTGGAATGTCCGGTATTTTTACTTGATCGTTTTAACCTAGAGCAAGAAATCGAAATAGAAATAAGTAAAGAAAATATTAGTAGAATAATTAGTGATAAAGAATGTAGGCCTAAATTTATAAGATATTGTAAGAAATTAGCCATTAGTATAATAAATAGGAATAAGTAGTAATAAGGTAGTCTAGAATATATAAAATAAGTTTATATTATTTTAGATACTAAGTAAAAATGTAATAATTTAAGTTTAGGTTAAGTTGTAAATAGTAAGAATAAGATAAATGTAAAAAACTTTCTACAAAATAAAGATACCCTTTAAAAATAAGTTTAGCTAGGCCATAAGTAGCATCTCCCTACGAAGGAGTTAGGTACACTACAGAACTCCCAAAGAAGGAGCGTAGATATATAGGTGTAAGTATACACACTCACAGACTGTACAAAATGTCATTGGAATTGTCAAAGGATTGCAGGGAAACGAGCGGGCAGACGAGCTCGCGAAGGAGGCGGCACTGAGGCTCAAGACGCGGCCCCATTACGACAGATGTCCCGTTTCATTCGTCAAAAGACAAATCCGCAAGGAGTCAGTTGGCGAGTGGAACGGGCGCTACGTGACGGGAGAAACCGCGTCAACCACTAAACTCTTCTTCCCCGACGCTGTGGAGGCCCATCAACTGGTGCGTAAAGTTGCGATCGACCCGATCACGACACAGGTGTTCACGGGGCACGGCGGATTCTCTGAGTACTTGAATCGTTTCAAGTGCAAGGAGAGCCCGGCGTGCATATGTGACCCTGGCGTGAGCGAGTCTATCGTGCACGCACTAGTAGATTGCCCGGTGTACATGTTGGACCGACACAATATTGAGAACGAACTGGATGTAAATATCTGTGTTAATAATTTTAATATAATAATGAGAGATAAGTATAAAAGGGTCAAATTCATAGAATACTGTAAGAAAATAGCTCTAGATGTAATAAAACGTAATAAGTAAAAATAGGTTAAGCTAAATATGTAATTTTAATAATTATGTAGAATTAGCAACTAAAGTAAATAGATGTAAATAGAAATTAGACCATAAGATAGATATAAGATAGAAATAAGATAGATATAAGATAGATATAAGAAATGTAACCAGTTAAAATATATAAAAAGATAAAATAAAATAAAAAGAACCCCTAGATAAGACTGTACATAGGCCATAAGTAGGACCTCCCTACGAAGGAGATAGGCGATAAGGAGGATCTCCCAAAGAAGGAGATAGGATTAGTTAGGAGTAAGTATAGAAATAAAGACAGTACGAAATGACTCTGACTGTAGTTAGGGGAAGCAGCGGGGCTAAACGCCCCAAAAAAAAAAAAAAAAAAAAAAAAAAAAACCTAACCTAACCTAACCTAACCTAACCTTAACCAGTCTCAGCCGACGCGCGACCGTGAGAGCACACGACCCGCGACGCTCCCGTGTCGAAAAACCGCAAAGTTTTACACAAAAATTCGCAAAAGTGGTATTAGTGAAACAAAAATACAAATGTTATACCTTAAAAAACGCGCGCTGAGACGATCTAACGATTGGTGAAGTCACCATAGTGATACAAATCCCCAATAAAAAGTTACAGTGAAAAAACTAAAATTTCAAATATTTACAAAAACATAAAAGTGATTTTATTTCGGCGGAACGATCGACGACCCCTAAATTTTGGACCGCAGTTCGTTGCGGAATCCCTTTCCGCAGGACTGGACGAAATTACAGATTTTTTCCGCCGAAATCCGATTTTTTACAAACAATTTAATGACGAAAATTTTCACAAAATTAGTGATAGTGACGTTTTAAAAAATCATAACTCACCGAAATTATAATTTATATTTATTTTAAAAATAGTGTTGTGTGCAAAAACTCTCATACTAACACAGTGCCAAATTTCGGAATTTTTCCATTAATATTGGGGGAGATATTAAGACTTTTTAAAGACATAAATTTTAAATATAATAAGACAGTGACTTTTAAAAACATATAGGTGAGAAGTGTGCATATATAGAACATATACTGTTAAGTATTAGGGTTAAGGGACTATCCCTCTATTAGATAGTGTACATTTTGATAATTATTGGACCAAGTAAGTGGTAGTTTTTGACAAATAAGTGCCGGTAAACTAAGTGCGTTTTTTCAAATCTAAATTTTTCTATTCCTGGACTTCTTCCAGGATAAGTGATAGAGCTTCTAGATAGCTTATAGGACCCCTCAGGTCATCCCAAAATCTAGTCGAAATTGGTGCAGTAGTTTGGCCAGAAATTGAAAATTTGCTCTCGGCCAATCAGAAGTTTTTCGCCGCTCAAGTCGAAGATATAAGGTATACGTACCTGATCTCAGCTGCCAGCAGTAGCCTGTGACCCCAGCTACATCTGTGGGGTGCAAGACTTCCACCACCCCCAAGGATTCAGTTGGAATCCTTGGAAAAGCAGCGAAAAAACACGATCTCCGAGCTCGGGGGGCCCGGCTTGCCCTGGTTCCTGTCCTGGAGCCAGACTTTCTGTGCCGAAGCATAGGCCAGGACCTCCAGCATCGCAGGGCACCTCAACCTCGAAGACCGGATGTAGTGTATTGATAAATTCATACACTTAGCATCTGTCGTCTCGAACTATACACTACGCGGACCGAGGGTGAAAGAGATAGTTATAGAAGGAGATAGATCATAGACGTGGAGGACGGAACGGGGGTGAAGACGTGGTGTATAGCAAACGAGCCGATAAATATTAATAATATTATTCTACTACAATGTTACACATATTAACCGTAAATAGTGACTATTACATGTGGCGACGAGGTGAATTGTGAGTGGAAATGATTATATTTGTAGTAATTCCCAATTATTGATCGGCGACGATCTTGAATGCGTATTGTCATGATGTTGTCGAAATGTTGGGACTTGGGAGTGGATTTTTCTCTTCACATTTCAATAAATTGGATGTGTTTAATTCTGTTACATTACTGTGAGTAAATAAAATGCTGTCTCGTAATAATCTAGTACCTAATTGGCGAGACAAAAATAAAAAATGGCGGAAGGAATTATAAAAGTTAGCTTCGAACCATGGAGTTAATTGTAAACTGCATGAATACACCACAATTACGTAGGTATGTAAATTCTAATTCTTTATAATATGGAGGTATATCTCGAACAATGCAATAAATCGATAGTTTTTAAATGTAGGTCATACTTTGATACTAACAGGAATCTGTGCTGACAGGTGAGTAAATTATTGTTTTATAACTTCCCGTTTCTTTGTAATTATCAAATAAATAAAGAAGAAAATGATAGAATGGGACCGCTGTCACATCAACTCCTAATATTTAATTTATTTATATTAAAATTAAATTGTTGGTGGAAATAATTGCTATTGATTGATATTTATGGTACGAGATTTAATTTATAATTTAATGAATAAATCCTATAAAGCAGTGTGGAGGTTGATATATATACATATATTTATTTTACACTTATTAGTATACAAATTTGTATACGGTTTGTTTCAATTACAAACAAATTTTGATTTACAGACATATTATTTTTATATCAGTTGCTCAATTGATTAATTCTAAGCCATCTAGATTTAACAACCAATCAGAGGCGTCGCTTATTGGCAATGCGTCGTCGTGATGGCGAGACGAAGGAAGCATTAATTGTAATGCCTTACGAGTTGCAGGTATGGAATAATTAGCACATAAATATTATTTTGGTGTTAAAATGTGATTATATGTTTTAATTAAGAGAAATATATACAAACTATAATTATAATATAAGAATATACATTGATAACTAAAATATAAACATAGCCTCGGTATGGCGCAGTTATATTGCGATGTGTCATGTGATTAAGGTGCTCGGGTCTCGGGTCTGAGACCCGGTTTGGACAAAAAAGTCGAAAAGAAAAAGAAAGAAAAAAAGGAAAAAAAAATGTGAATTTGTTTATGTACGTATGTTATAGCTCGTACACACAATGGCCAGTATCGGCAACTATGGACAATGAAGGGCGCAGGCTACTGAAGTAATACCTTAAGCCAGTGATTCTCAACCTTTTTTTTGTTGCGGCACATATTTAACTATTCCAAAATTTGGCGGCACACAAAGAAAAAGATAAAAATTATTTACCTACTACAACACACTGCCTATATAGTTTATGACAAAAAAATTAAATATACGAATAGACTAATATATTCTACAATAATAACTAAACGTTTATTAAGGGATTAATTACAAGCTAATAATAAAAATATTTTGAATGCGAAATTTGAGCTTGATGTTTTTTGATAATTTCATTTATTTGGTCGTAAAAATGACAATGCTACTCTCATATCGTAAAGAAAAGGTGCAGTAACTACTATGCAACACCTTGTGAATCCCAACTATCACTAAAACAACACGTTTTGTACGCAGAAGTGGCAAGTGTGCGCCGACTTGAGACATATTCCTATTGCTATGCACGTCGCTTCATCATAATTTGACACTAAGAAAAAAACGCGTTGCAAAGCAAATAATAAAATAATTAACTTTTATGTGGATTTAAATATATATTCATGTTAAAAATATTTTTCTTTTTAAATGATATAATTTAATAATATTAATATTATTATATATTTGCAAAATTTGGCGGCACACTTTTGAAATTTGGCGGCACACAAAAGTGCCGCGGCACAGTGGTTGAGAATCACTGCCTTAAGCATTTATATGCGTTTTGACGCGAGTGGAGCTCTGCGTTTCGACTCATAATACGCCATTGCGTAGTGGCGACCCTATGCGCGATTCATTTAAAACGGCAGTATACTGTCAGGTTTTATTATACGAAATGTTTTTAGGTATGAAGCAAACAGAGTTACATATTAAATTTGTCATGCCTTATAATTAATCATTTAAAATCAACCACCCTTAGTAACTTTTATTCATGTGTTGAATTAAGGAATGACGACTCTGGTAACACTAGCGTGGAATGTGTAATTTAACGCACGTGTAGCATGGTGCATATCCTGAATACGCACGATCTTTTGGAAAATGCAATATTTGTGACATAGGTTACCGAATGTACCGTGGCGCGTGATTGGCGATAGTGTAGATGCGCTGTAACATTGGCAACAAATAGCAAAGATCGTCCGGAACATTGACATTGAATTGCGAGTAGCATTGACTACATTGGCATTAAATTGCGAGTAGCAGAAGGCATTAAATTGCGAGTAGCAGAAGGCATTAAATTGCGAGTAGCAGAAGGCATTAAATTGCGAGTAGCAGAAGGCATTAAATTGCGAGTAGCAGAAGGCATTAAATTGCGAGTAGCAGAAGCTAGATTGGCATTAAATTGCGAGTAGCGAAAAGGCTACATTGACATTAAATTGCGAGTGGCGAAAAGGCTACATTGGCATTAAATTGCGACTAGCGAAAAGGCTACATTGGCATTAAATTGTGAGTAGCGAAAAGGCTATATTGGCATTAAATTGCGAGTAGCAGAAGCTAGATTGGCATTAAATTGCGAGTAGCGAGAAGGCTACATTGGCATTAAATTGCGAGTGGCGAAAAGGCTACATTTGCATTAAATTGCGACTAGCGAAAAGGCTACATTGGCATTAAATTGCGAGTAGCGAAAAGGCTACATTGGTATTAAATTGCGAGTAGCGAAAAGGCTACAATGACATTAAATTGCGACTAGCGAAAAGGCTACAATTGGAATTAAATTGCAAGTAGCGCAAGGGCTACATTCGCATTAAATTGCAATAAATGTGTGAAATGACATTGAACAGCGATAAATTGGTAAAATGGCATTAAATTGCAATAAATTTGTAAAATGGCTTTAAATTGCGATAAATTGGTAAAACGGCATTAAATTGCAATAAATTTGTAAAATGGCTTTAAATTGCGATAAATTGGTAAAACGGCATTAAATTGCAATAAATTTGTAAAACGGCATTAAATTGCAATAAATTTGTAAAACGGCTTTAAATTGCGATAAATATGTAAAATGATATGAAATTTGATAAATTGGTAAAACGGCATTAAATTGCGATAAATGTGTAAAACGGCATGGAAATTGATAAATTTATAAAACGGCATTAAATTGTGATAAATGTGAAAAATGGTATTGAATTACTATACAATGATAAAACGACATTAAATTGCGGTTAATTTGTAAAATGGCATTAAATTACGATGAATTGGTAAAACGGCACTACATTGCGATAAATTAGTAAAACGGCATTAAATTACGATGAATTGGTAAAACGGCACTACATTGCGATAAATTAGTAAAACGGCATTAAATTGCGACAAATGTGTTAAATTACATTTAATTGGGATAAATGTGTAAAATAGTATTAAATTGTGATAAATGTATAAAATTGCATTGAATTGCGATACATATCAAGTTGGTACCAAATTTCGACGATGGTATTTATTTTCGATTTCGATACTAGATTTCGTATTATGCAAAAACATATACGATTAAAGTTCTACAGTTGACAGGTGGCATTGAAGTATGGTGCTATGGTTTAAATCGCAATAAACTTTCGACAAATTCGAATGTTATAAGGACCTAGGCTCAGTTGCTATTCAGTATGTTCATTAAGAAAGGAAGTTGGATATATGTATATGTATATTGTATATTCAGAGTTGACCGGTATGGAAACTAATGTTCAGAAGAGAGAGTATTTGTTGTATATTGGTGCACGTGAATTACATGAAATAATATACAGTTATATACCAAATGCCTGCACACTCCTAGATGATATTAATAGACGATTTTTTCATTGAAATAACAATAAAATATAGATTAGATGTATATTTCGCACTGAAACAAAGTAAAACATACGAAATACATGCATGATTATATGTTAATAGAAGGTTAATAGATTTCGATTACACCATAATCTAATAAAGGATAAAACATCTAAGAAGGTAAAAAAAATACTGGTATTGTAGTTATGGTACAGTATAATAATACATAATATGAGAACTTTGTCGCGTGTCGCAGCACTTATTTAAAGTTATTAGAAGCGTTTCCTTTTTAATTGTATATGAAGCGCACTGACAACTATATTACATTGTAACGTTTTTAGGATTAATATATTATACAGAATTCCGAATAAAGCAAATATTACAAAACTTTGACGGTGTACATCGAAACAAAAAGGTAGGAACACTAATAAATAATATGATAGACGCTGGGAGCTAATCTCAACAATCAAATTTTGATCCTTAAAAAAAAAAAAAAAAAAACATTTAATAGAATTGAGTATATCTCTTTTAAGTAATAATAATCCATTTGATATCTCCATGGTTAAGCATGATGCTAGCACCGTTGGATTGGGAGCTGTCTTGATTCCGAAATACTAAAGAGGAATTGGAATAATAGCGATTGGCAATAAGAAAAAAAAAAAGACAAAGCTCTTCACGTAGTGAAAAATGATTTTTGAGACTTCAGTGCAGCAAATTTGATATTGTATTCACAATTATACTCTAGAAGTAGATTTAGTGGATTCTTTGTCAGAGAAATGATTGCTGATTTTAAACACTAGAACAAATATATTTATATTTATTAATCGAAATGGTATTGAACATGTTATATTTTCATGGAATTTTGTATGCAGGGTTTGGGGGCGATAAAAAAGCTAGATGCTGGGATTCATTTTAAGAAAATAAACAATAAAGGTATTAACTGATAATATTACTCTTCCTGACATCTATTGGCGAATGATAATACTGTTTATTTTATTGTGTACAGCTGACTGCATAACCATGCAGTGGCACTAGAGATGTCCCAGTGGATGGCGTTGTTGAGCAGCGTTAAGCCAATGAGTGGTATTAGCCATTAGGTTTTATTGGGATGTGTGTGTCGGAACTTTAAAAGTAGTAGGTGAGATTAGTGGTTTGGCGTTTGATTTTAGATATAGCTGTTTGTTTGAATCATGGATTATTAAGGATATGCTGCCGGATTGAGCGAGTATTGAATCGAGAGAGAATGTATTGTGTAAAGTACGGTATATTCCGCGGAGCGCTACTAAGAATAATTTGTAACGGAGAATAAGACCGTGTTGAATTTTATTGGAATTATAAATGGTAGAAAGTACAAGAGGACTTTTAGTGGAGTAATTCCTTCAAGGGTGCATTTAATTAAGTAAAACTAGCAAAGCTCGAACATCCAGGTAGTACTGTTGACTATCCAACACCGGAGTACATTTTCGGTTTGATCTAGTAGTGCCTAAGCGGTTTCAACCACACAAACGAACAAACACGTGAGCTCTATATATTAGTATAAATATTGAGATGGACTTATAATAGCCATTGGCAATGTACAATGCTATGATAAAATGGAGAAGTAGGAAGGCAAAACCGGGATATACTTTAGTATGGGACGCCTCATAACTTCACGAGAAATACATGTTAGAATTATGTTAGTAGACAGTTCTGCGGAAAATTACTGATGATTAATGACTTGACAGTTAACTCGGAAATCTCAAAATTGAAAAAAAAGACAAAAGAAAAAATGATAGATAAGTAATATGTAGACTAAAGAAGAGGGCCCATGAGTTGGGAGTTAGATATGGATAATAAATAGAACTAATATATGCACAAATTCATCATAGACCGCAAAGGCGAAGAAAAGCGGAGACGTACAGTCCAGGATCACGAAACTGGGGAGACAATTAAGCAAAATGGGTTCATTAGAAAAAACTAACGGATAATATAGAGTCATACAAAATAAACAACACTGAAATGAACAAACTGAATGAGCAATCTGATTAAGTAATAAAACATTGGTACTGTACTTATAAATCAATTTCATATTCTGGCATTTATAAGAAAAATAGTTTTAATCATCTAAGTGAATGTCAAAAGATATGGGCAATAAGTATCTATACTGTTGTTCAAATTATTTAATGCGCTGTATATTGAATTAACTCTTAAAACAACAAAAAGGGAGGGATGTAGTGTATTGATAAATTCATACACTTAGCATCTGTCGTCTCGAACTATACACTACGCGGACCGAGGGTGAAAGAGATAGTTATAGAAGGAGATAGATCATAGACGTGGAGGACGGAACGGGGGTGAAGACGTGGTGTATAGCAAACGAGCCGATAAATATTAATAATATTATTCTACTACAATGTTACACATATTAACCGTAAATAGTGACTATTACACCGGACCTCGGCAGGCGACTGAAAACGAAGAAGGCCTGGACCAAAAGTGAGCACCATCTTCAAACATCTATAAAATAAGTGTTATCGCCTTCAGCGTCGCGGAAACCAGGTGACGAGTGGTTTCTCCACCCCCTTCAACCCCTCCCCAAAAATCATCCCGATCCGACTTGAAACAAAAAAGTCGATTTTCACCGAACCCCCTTTTGGGCTGTACCCCGGACGGATCTGAATACGATCTCTGTCTCGGGGAATAATCCGGAAGAGGGTCACTCCCTTGACCTCCCGACACCATTCCCATCAAAATCCCACTAAAATTGGCAGAGTGAGCGAGGTTTTAAACCTCACCCAAAATCCCTTCCAATCATTTGGGAGCCCCCCTAGCAAAGAATACGTCCCCCCCAAACCTTACAAGCTCAAATCCTAGTACCCCATAAACACCCCCACACCCCTGCAAAAACCTATAAAAAATCTGCCCCATAGTTTCCCACCTATATTCAGTTTAACAAAAATAAAATTCTTGTTTTTATTCCTGGTCCAAGTTTAATACAGATTTTCCCTGTTTTCCCGAAACTCTCCCGAATTGGTCCCATACCACCTTCGAAGCCCGGTTTCCCCCCTATAGAAAATAAAAAGATTTTTTAAAAAATAACAAATAGAACGGAAGCTATGCACTTACAAATAAACATTGGCAAATTATACAAATGATAATTACACATTTGAAAATCATATTTATAGATAATTGTCAACATTGAAATTGGAATTCCAATGTTTACTGTAAGTGTAGTTTTATTGAAATTGTAAATTGTGAAATTGTCAACGGGAATATTTTATGTTTTGTTTACACATTGTTTATGTTTGTTTATATTTGTTTATATTTACGTTGTGTAAGCCACGCCCCCAATCGTGCCTAAGTTCTACCCACATCCAGAGACCTATCCACCAAAATCTAAGTCCTGACCACTTTTTCCAAAGTTGGTCTACAGACCACCCCCAACCTTCCCCCACCCCTAAAACAATTTAAGGTCCAACAACCTCCCCACGAAACCTGCCCCCCCCCCTCCCCTACCCCCACCCAAAATTTTTTACCTCACCCCCCCTAAACCTATCTCCGCCGATACTGGTCCTAGACCCCCCGAGATTGGTATCGTTAGAACCAGCTCGGGAAGATCTAGCGATTGGCCCCGGCGGAATCCCGAAATTCCCCCCCCAAACACCCCCTAGCATAATTTTCTAAAACATAGCCCAATCGTTTCCCCACGAAACCTGCCCCCCCCCCCTCCCCTACCCCCACCCAAAATTTTTACCTCACCCCCCCTAAACCTATTTCCGCCGATACTGGTCCTAGACCCCCCGAGATTGGTATCGTTAGAACCGGCTCGGGAAGATCTAGCGATTGGCCCCGGCGGAATCCCGAAATTCCCCCCCCCAAACACCCCCTAGCATAATTTTCTAAAACATAGCCCAATCGTTTCCCCACGAAACCTGCCCCCCCCTCCCCTTCCCCACCCAAATTTTTACCTCACCCCCCCTAAACCTATCTCTGCCGATACTGGTCCTAGACCCCCCGAGATTGGTATCGTTAGAACCGGCTCGGGAAGATCTAGCGATTGGCCCCGGCGGAATCCCGAAATTCCCCCCCCCAAAACACCCCCTAGCATAATTTTCTAAAACACAGCCCAATCGTTTCCCCGAGAAACCTACCCCCCCCCCCCACCCGCCCTGTTTCCCCCACCCGAATTATTTACCTCACCCCCCCTAAACCTATCTCCGCCGACACTGGTCCTAGACCCCCCGAGATTGGTATCGTTAGAACCGGCTCGGGAAGATCTAGCGATTGGCCCCGGCGGAATCCCGAAATTCCCCCCTTAACCCCCAAGTGGTCTAATTAGCAAATGTTGCTATAATATATTTATGTTCGATTTTAAGTCACTGTATATACATATTTATTGACGTACTTACCGGGTAATACCGGGAAACACCCGACCGCACTCAGGGAGCTGCTTACTACCTGAAAAAGAAAGGTACTATTAGAATTAAGTATTGACAGTTAGTGAGCCTTTACACTCACTAACAAAGTAGTAACTATATTGACTTCTTGCAAGCCCTATACACTTGCAAGAAAATTTTAAACAAATTGACTCATTCCCCTAATACCACCTCTGGCCCCATAGCACCATGTTCGGCTTTCGTACACCCGCGAAAGACGCCAGAGCAGTAAGTAAATCCACGGAAAAGACCCACAGCCCGAGGGAGATCACAGGGACGAAGGTCGCGCGGGCGCGGCAGAGCCTGGAGTCTCAGATGGAGAAGCAGGAGGGGGCAGGCTCTGTTGGGTCTGCGAGGCCCAAGCCCAGGGTTCTACCCACGGATTCAAAGGGACAAACCAAGAAAGCGGCTCCGACAAGCTCGCCGCCTGGGAACACCGGGGGTATAAGTAGAGCTGCAGAAGCAAAGGCGTTGTTAATTAAAATCAAACTACAGATTAACAATAGCCGGAACATCAAAACAGAGATAAAAAATGACGTACTGGAAGCTGCAGAAAAATTGTATAGAATAGTACTGGATAGCGAAGGGGACAGGAAAAAGGAACAGAGGAAGGATATAAGAGACATGACCAAAAGCCCTGACCCAGCTAAAAAATTAGAAAACACGGAAAAGGAAAAGGAATGGACAAAACATGACTTATTAATTAAAAAAATGGACGAACACATGGAAATATTGGAAAAAAATAGAGTAGAAATGAGTAAATTAAAGGACGAGATAGAGACAAGTAGGGAAGATGCAAAACAATGGCGAAGCTATGCTTCAGTGGTGACGGCCTCTAAAAAAGAGGAACAAACACAAGCACTGACCGCGATGCACTCCATCGTTGTTACAGCGGCAGATGAGGAAGCATCCGGGGAAGATGTGTTTGAAAAAATAAGATCGACCCTAAACGCAAAGGAGGAAGGAATGCAAATAGACCGGATCAGGAAGGCAAAGGACAGAAAAGTCATTGTGGGATGTAGATCGAAGGAAGAAATTGGTAGAATAAAGGAAAAAATTAGGACAGCGGGAAAAGGGCTAAGGATGGAGGACGTACAAAACAAAGAACCAATGGTCCTGCTCAAAGACGTCCTATCCTATAATAAAGATGAGGACATTGTGCGAGCACTGCTCGCCCAAAACAAGGCTCTGCTGGGTGACGTGTGCGGGGACGGCGCGTGCCTGAAAATCAAATTCAGGAGAAGGGCGCGAAACCCGCACGCGTCGCATGTCGCGGTACAGGTGCCGCCAGTCGTGTGGAGCCGACTCACACAAGCGGGGTCGGTTCACATAGACTTGCAAAGAATTAGGGTTGAGGATCAGTCCCCACTGATTCAGTGCTCTCGTTGCCTGGGCTATGGGCATGGCAAACGGTTCTGCCGGGAACAGGTGGACGCGTGCAGTCACTGTGGGGGTGCTCACCACAGGTCGGAGTGTGCACCCAGGAACCCAGATCAGACTCGTTCCCCAGCAGGCGCGGGGTCGACATCCGTGGCGCAAGCCAACCTCCAGAGGAAACAACTAGCAACGCTAGAGTTTCTTCTGGAGGCCAAACAGCGGAAGGTCGACTTCGCGCTACTCCAGGAGCCATATGTGGGGGGTCAAGGTAGAGTGAGAGACCATCGGGGAGTGAGGATCTTCCAGGGAGAAAACGGGCATGGGGCCGCGGTCAAGTCAGCCATTGCAGTGTTCAATGACGACTTGACCGTGACCCAATGCCCGTCCCTCACCACAACCAACATCACTGTGGTGAAGATCCTCACAGGCGCCCGCGAAATCGCGGTCGTCTCATTCTACTTTGAGCCCGACAAACCCATAGGGCCATACCTGGAGCAACTGGGGAACATAGTCGAAAAACTGGGATCCCATTGCATCCTCATGGGGGGCGACACCAACGCCAAAAGCGTGTGGTGGGGCAGCGGGGACACTGACTCCAGGGGGGAGGCAATGGCAGGGATGCTGGAGGAGAGGGGACTGCAGGTGCTCAACGACGGCCTGTTACCAACATTCGAAACGATTAGAGGAGGACGGCTCCTCAAAAGCCATATTGACGTGACGGCGTGCACAGAGGACCTTCTCAACCTGGTGGAGGACTGGAGAGTGGATGCCACGATGGCGAGCTCCGACCATAACAGTATTACGTTCAAGATTAATAAAACAAAAATAAAATATAAACGTCAAATAAATAAAACAACTAGGAAATACAATACAAGGAAAGCCAATTGGAGCCAGTTTAGTGATAAACTGGAACAATTCACAATAGAAAACCAAATAACAGAGCAAGAAATAAATAAAATTGAAAACAAAATGGAAATAGACACTATAGTAAATAAATATATAGAAACCATCTCAAAAGTTTGTAATGAGACAATACCTAAAATTAAAAGTAAAAATGATTTCAACTTACCGTGGTGGTCCAAGGAGCTCGCCAGAATGAAGAAAGAAGTCACCACCAGGAAGAGAAGAATCCGATGTGCCGCGCCGGTCCGAAGATCCAAGGTCGTCGCTGAGTACCTGCAATCAAAAGAGAAATATGAATTAGAAGCTAAGAAAGCACAAGTAGAAAGCTGGAAGGAGTTCTGCAAAACGCAGAACAAGGAAAACATCTGGGACGGGGTGTATAGGTGCATAGGGAAGGTCAGTAAGAGGCATGAAGACCTGCCATTGCAAAGTGGAGGACAGATCCTCAGCGCAAAAGACTCAGTGGAGCTGCTGGCAGTAACGTTCTACCCGGAAGATAATCCGCTGGCAGACAACTCAGACCACCAGAGGATAAGAGAAACAGCCGCTCGAGTAAATGACGTAGTCAATGCTGAGACCCATGACCCACCATTTACGATCGAAGAACTACACGCGGCCACCAACAGTTTCAACCAAAGTTGAAAAAGGCACCAGGAGCCGACGGGCTGACAGCGGATATCTGCAAAAAAGCCATCGACAGTCACCCGGAGTTGTTCCTATCGCTGGCAAATAAGTGCCTAGAGCTTGGCCACTTCCCGACCACCTGGAAGGAGGCTACGGTCATCATCCTCCGCAAGCCTGCCAAGGAGGACTACACTCATACAAAGTCCTATAGACCGATAGGCCTTTTGCCGGTGATGGGAAAAATACTGGAGAAGATGGTGGTGGGTCGAGTGAGGTGGCATCTTCACCCTAGGTTGAGCCTCCGACAGTTTGGCTTTATGCCCCAGCGTAGCACTGAGGACTCCCTCTATGTCCTAATGAAGCACATCAGAAATAAAATAGAAGACAAAAAGATAGTTGTTATTGTGTCATTGGACATAGAGGGAGCCTTTGACGGTGCATGGTGGCCGGCCATAAGAGTCAGACTGGCGGAGGAAGACTGTCCTGTCAACATCCGAAGGGTGATAGATAGCTACCTCGAGAGCAGAAAAGTCAGAGTGAGATACGCAGGAGAGGAAGCAGAGAGATGGACCTCCAAAGGATGCGTCCAAGGCTCCATTGGGGGTCCGACTTTCTGGAACCTGCTCCTCGACCCACTACTATCTGGACTGGATGGGAGGGGATGTTACTGCCAAGCATTTGCGGACGACGTAGTGCTCGCGTTCGACGGGGAGAAGATGGCCGACATCCAACGCCAGGCCAATGAAACCCTTGCCTATGTGAGGGATTGGGGAGTCAGAAATAAGTTGAATTTCGCGCCACAAAAAACAAAGGCAATGGTGCTGACACGGAAACTCAAGTATGACTCCCCAATCCTCCACATGGGAGGGGTGGACATTGGCCTGGAAAAGCAAATAAAGATCTTAGGGGTAACGATCGATAGCGGCCTCACTTTCAAGGCGCACCTTGCGGATGTGTGCGGAAAAGCACTAGCTTTTTACAACCGGCTTTCCAGGGCGGCGAGAATTCAGTGGGGCTTGGGCCCAGAGGTGGTAAAATTACTTTATACGGCAGTGGTAGAGCCGATAATTTTATACGCCTCGAGCGTTTGGGCTCCAGCCGCGGGGAAGCTCGGGGTGAGAAAGCAGCTCGCTGTTGTGCAGCGGGGCTTTGCGCAGAAGCTTACGAAGGCCTACAGGACGGTCTCACTGAACTCGGCCCTACTGCTTGCGGGAATACTGCCTCTTGACATTCGGGCCAGGGAAAATGCTTCCCTGTACGAGGTCAAGAGGGGGTATTCCCTGCGAGTAGTGGGAGACCGGGAGGTGGAACGTCCTGTGGCCTTCGGGAAGCTAAATCACCCAGCGCAGAGAAGGGCGGTGCGCTTCGAGTGCGTGGTGGACGGTGCAGAGGTAAACCGGATAGTTAACACCGAACTTAGTCTGTTCACAGATGGCAGTAAGATCGAGGGAAAAGTCGGGGCGGCGATTTCCATTTGGGAAAACGCCGCAGAAAAAAGAGCCATCAAACTAAAACTGGAACCCTTCTGCACCGTCTACCAGGCAGAGCTGGTGGCCCTCCACAGGGCCGTGGAAGAAGCAGTGAAAAGTGGGAAGGCGCAGTGCAGCATCCTGAGCGACTCGAGAGCGGCGCTAGAGACGGTGGCGAGCGGCGTTTCCCTGCATGCCCTAGCGTTCGAGATAAATCAAAATTTAAATCTGGCAAATGAACGAAACCAAATTATTAATTTGTTTTGGATAAAAGCTCACGCAGGGCTGCAGGGGAACGAGAGAGCAGACGAGCTCGCGAAGGATGCTGCACTGAAGCTGAAGACGCGGCCCCACTACGATAGGTGTCCTGTTTCATTCGTCAAACGACAGATCCGTAAGGAATCGATTGACGAATGGAACGGGCGCTACGTGGGGGGAGAGACCGCGTCTACCACAAAACTCTTCTTCCCCGACGCTGTGGAGGCCCACGGGCTGGTGAAGAAGATGGCGATCGACTCGATCACAACGCAGGTGTTCACGGGGCATGGGGGGTTCTCCGAGTACTTGAACCGATTCAAGTGCAAGGAGAGCCCGGCATGCATCTGTGACCCTGCAGTGAGCGAGTCGATCGTGCACGCTATTGTATCGTGCCCGGTACATATAGTCGATAGGTATAATATAGAGCAAGAACTAGATACAGATATAAGCATTGATAATATTAAAAGTATAATAAGAGATAAAGATAAAAGACCTAGATTTATTGAATATTGTAAGAAAGTAGCTAAAATAGTAATTAATAGAAATAAGTAGATGGATGGATCTCCGTGGATGTGGCGGGTTGTGGGGGCGGGTGTGGCGTCTGCGACCGAGGCGGGGCGCGCTTCCGGTTGCCTCGGGCTCGTCCTCGTGGTTCCCGTGCTACGACTGGCGGCGGGGCCGTTGAGGCCGCGGTCGGCCGGGAAGCTGCTGCGGGGCGGCCAGCGGCCGCAGGGGCGGCTTTCCGCTTCCCCACTTCTAGGGCTGGCCATGAGGCGGCCGGTATCCCCGCGACGGGTGGCTGCAGCTTCGGGGCTGTTTTGGCCCTAGCCCGGTCGGCAGCCAGCGGAGGGCGGAGAATCGGCTCCGGAGGGAGACGCATGGCGATCGCCTCTAGTTTGGCGTCGACTTTCGCCATGTGCACCTCTAGCAGCTGCTTCAGAGCGTCTGCCTCCGGAACGCCGGATGCCAGCTCAGCCGCTGGCCGCTGCTGTGACCCGACCGACGCCATCAGGTCCGCAATCATCTTGCCCTGAGTGGTAAGGGCCGCCTCCAGCGCCGTCACTTTCTGGCGGAGTTCGCGGTTCTCCGCCTCAACCCTGGCGATGTCCAGAGACACCGCCACCACGACTCTACCCCGGGACACCGCACGCTCCGCTTGTGCCTTCACCCGCAGAATCGCGTGGACCGTCGACCGGCCCCGCCGGAACCCGAACTGGCAGTCCGCCAGATCCGGGCCCGTTCCCTCCAAATGCTCGACGAGGCGCGCGTGGACTACGCGCTCAAAGAGCTTGCACACCTCGTCGAGCAACACGATCGGCCGGTAGGCCGAGGGCGAATCTGCGGGTCGCCCCTCCTTGCGGAGCAGGACAAGCTTGCCCGTCTTCCACCGCGACGGGAAGATGCCCTGCTCAAGGCACGCGGAGAAAAGGCCGCGGAGCCTCGTACCCAGCGACTCGACGGCCAGCACCCAGACACGACCGGGTACCCCGTCGAGACCCGGGGCCGAGTTCTTGCTCCGCAGCCGAAGCACTGCCGCCTCTAGTTCTTGCGGCGAAACCTCCGGGATATCCCTTACCGAAACCAACGACGATGGCGCCGGTGGACGTGGCGCCATCGGTGGAGGAGTGAACTCCTCGGTGGCCGGAAACAAGGCCGCGACGACGTCCTCCAAAAGGTCAGTCCGGAGACTCTGGGTCAAGGGGGGTGCCCATGGGCGGAATTTACGCATCGCCACACGGTACGGACGCCCCCACGGATCTCTGTCCAGAGACCTCCGGAACTCCTCGTTCGCCGCGGCCTTCGCTTGCGCGATGGCCACCCGCAGCGCTCTCTTCGCCTCTCTGTGGAGGTCGAGAAGAAGCCGCTCCTGCTCATCGTCGTCGGGTCTACGGGTCCGACGACGACGGTGCCTGGCGAGTCGGCGGCGCGCGACCTGGCAAGCCGCGCGCAGCTCAGTGAGCTCGGCCGACCACCAGTACACCTGGCGCTTCGCTGGGAGGCGGGTGACCCGGGGCATGGCCGCGTCGCAGACTCGCGACATCGCCATCCCGAACCATTCCGCCTCTTCCTCGACCCGCACCGGCACGTCCGGTACGGGGAGCCACGCCTGAACAATGGCAGCTTCCTTCGCGGCCTCCACATCGAGGCGCTTCGCGGCCCAACGTCGGCCGCCCGTGAATCGGGCAGTCGGACCACCACCGGACTGGGGGGTGGAGACCTGGGAGGATGAGACGCTGAACCGAATGTAGAGATGATCGGACAGCGTCTCCTCCTCAACCAAAACCCTCCAGTCCCGAACACGGCGGGCAAGGGCCGGGGTGGCGAACGTGACGTCCACCACCGAACCGCCGTTGTGCCGCACGCACGTGTTCTCCGACCCCCGATTCAGGACGACCAACCCGATGGAGATCGCCCATTCCTCCAGGGCCTCGCCCCGCGCGTCGGTCACCGACGAACCCCAAGCCGAGGATTTGGCGTTGAAGTCGCCGGCTACAAGCACGGGGCGAGGCTGGCTGTCATGCTGTACCAGGGCCCCCAGGCGCGCGAGGAAACTCTCGAATTCCGCCTGGGACCTGTTGGGAGAGAAATAGACTCCCACTATCCACACCCCTCCCACCAGGACCGCCACGCATCCCGCACCCTTCGCTACTTTTTCGAAGGGCGGAGAGCCGGCGGCGCCCTGGGTGAAGACGGCCACCGAGCCATCAAGGTCCCCTGCCCAGTCGTCACGGGCAGGGACAGAGTATGGCTCGGCGACCACAGCCACGTGAATCAACCACTGCGCCAGGGACTGTTCGAGCATGTGCTGTGCTCCTTCGCAGTGGTTGATGTTCGCCTGGAGGAAATTTAAGTCCATTTATGTATGGGCGATCTCCATCGCCTCAGGGCGGGACGGTTGCGGCCGCGCCGCAACCCCGGCTCCCACACCGCGTTGAGTGCGGTGCGGGACCGAGGAGGCAGCGCAGGCCTTACCGCCCACCCGGTGGTCCGCGGGTTTGCCGGCATCTGCGCATATTGCGCAATGCGGGTCCGCGGAGCACTCCCGGGACTTATGTCCCGGTTGACCGCAGCGGTAGCAGAGCCCGCTGCGGTCGCACTCGCCGGTGCATTGTACACGAACGTGCCCCTTGTAGAGGCATCGGTAGCAGCGCAGGGGCCGGGCCTCAAGCAGCCGCACTGCCGCTGCCACCCAACCCACGAGAACGCGCCCCGCCTTCATAACTTTCTCCGCTGCCTTCGCCGGACAGCGGAGCCACACCGCGCCCAGGCCCGAGCGCTCGTCGCGAATCTCCCCGACTTTGACGTCGTCGAGGGAGCACTCGCCGAGACGGGCGATGGCCGTTGCGACTGCCTCGGGGGTGGCCGATGCGTCCAGCCCCGAGACCCGCAGTTCCGCAGTCTTCACAGGCCGGGAGACACGTATGTCCTCCCCCGACCCGCGAAGGACCTCCCTCATTTTGGCGACGAGGGAGTCGGCCCTCGCCTCCGACTCAGGCCCGGGCACCTCGAAGAGGAAAGCCCCGGTGGCAATCCGCCTTGACCTTAGCCCAGCTGTGATGCCAAGGCTGGCCAGGTCCACCTTTGCTTGGACCTCACGCAGGACCTGCGCGTATGTGACTCCCCGCTTCAACGCCTCCGGCGACACCGTGATAGTCACGGCGGCTTTGCGCGGGAGGCGGAGCTGGGGAGCAGCCCTGCGTGGGGTCTGGGCCGGCTGTTGAGCCGCCCGGGACTTCTTCTTTTTGCCCCTCTTGGCCACCACAGTCCACGGAGTCTCCGTGGATGTGGCGGGTTGCGGGGGCGGTCGTGGCGTCTGCGACCGAGGCGGGACGCGTTTGCGGCTGCCTCTGGTTCGTCCTCGCGGTTCCCTTGCAGGAGCTGGCGGCGGGGCTGTTTTAGCCACGATCGGCCGGGCAGCTGCTGCGGGGCGTCCAGCGGCCGCAGGGGCGGCTTTTCGCTTTTCCGCTCCAAGGGCCGGCCATGAAGTGGCTGGTGTCCCTGCAACTACTGGCTGCGGGGCTGCCTTGGCTCTGGCCCTGTCGGCAGCCAGCGGAGGCCGGAGAATCGGCTCTGGAGGCAGCCGCATGGCGATCGCCTCAAGCTTGGCGTCAACCTTCGCCATGTGCACCTCCAGTAGCGCTTTTACGGCTTCGGCCTCTAATGTGCCTGAAGTCGGCTCAGCCTCCGGCCGCTGCTGCGACCCGACCGCAGACATGAGGTCTTCTACCATCTTCCCATGGGCGGTTAGGGCCGCCTCTAGCGCCGTCACTTTTTGGCGGAGATCGCGGTTCTCCGCCTCCACCCTGGCGAGCTCCGCAGAGGCCGGCTCTTGCGCCAACGCCAGCAGCTCCGTCACACTCTCATTTATGTCCCGCACGTACGTACCCTTAAGGTGTCGGGACGTGCGAGAGACGTGCTGGAGCCGCTTTGCCATCCGCGTCAGGGCCTCGCTGCGCGTAGCCGGCGGCGCCTCCTTTGATACACCACGCACCTTCTCGCGGGGAAAATCCCTTTACGGACCATCCCACCCCCGAAGGGGCGAGGGTGTGTCGGACTCACCGGCGCCTTCCGAGCCCAGCGAGATGTTGTGCCGCCCGTGGATGTGGACGGGCGGCCGCTGGGTCGGGTCCCTGCCACAATACGCGCCGAAATACCGACTAAAAACCCCGCGTCGGCCACCATCGGTGCACTTGAGAGACGGCCCCGGGATACCGATGAACGGACGCGCCAGGACCGCCTCTTTGTGCACCGCCGCTTAGCGACGCGGCAAATGACGCGTGTTGCGTCACATCTCGGGGGCCGCCAAGGTAGGGACGGCGGCCCCGTGTGGCCTCTGCGGCGCCGGGTTAGTTGTTGTCCCGGCGCCTCCTACGTCTCCTGTGGCGACGAGCGGGATCGGTCTGCTCCCGATCCCGCTCAGCGCTCTCCTTCTGCGACATGACACGTTCGCAGAAGGAGAGCATGGCTCGCCACGAACTCCGGCTGCCGACCATGGCGGCGACCACGGCCGGCAGCGAGAGGTCGCGTCCAACGACCGCAGTGAGAGCGCTGCGCTCCTCGTCCCAGGCTGGGCACTCCTCCAGCGTGTGCTGGGCCGTGTCCTCACGGCAGTTGCCACAATGGTGGCACACGGCGGACTCCTCCGCTCCGGCTATGCGACACAGGTACGCACCGAAGCAGCCGTGCCCGGTGAGCACCTGCGTCAGCCGGAAAGTCGGCGCGCCGTGGCGCCTGTCCAGCCACTGCTCGAGGACAGGTCGCACTGCCGCGACGGTCCTCGTACCAGCACTAGGGCTCTCCAGCCTGGAACGCCACTCCTCCACAGCGGACCTGCGGGGGGAGGCCAACATGGCCTCGACCTCCCTGGGGACCAACCTCTGCCCACGCCCGGACGCCTCCTCTCGTTGGAAAAAAGCTGACGAGAGGATCTTGGCGTCCAGCACCCAGGGCAGAGTTCCCGCCAATACGCAGGCCGCCTCGTGCGAGACCGTGCGGTAGCCCCTGATTATTCGCTGCTCCACCATGCGCTGCGGACGATGCAGCAGGCGGACGCAACGATCGCCCAGGGACCCGGCCCAAACGGGACACCCGTAGAGGGCCATGGACCGCACGACTCCAGCATAAAGGTTTCGGCAAGGGATGCCAGGACCATCAGTGTTGGGCAGCAGGCGCCCCAGTGCGCCCGCCGCCCTCACCAGCTTCGGCGACAACTCCGCAAAATGCGCGCGGAAATCCCATCGACTGTCGAGGACGAGACCGAGGTATTTCATCCTCGAGCCGACGGGAATCCGCACGCTCTCCACTGTGATGTGGGCCCCTGGCGGAGGCCCACACCGAGGACCGTGGAAACACACGGCCTCGGTCTTGTTGAGGGCCACCGTGAGGCCCAGTCGCCGAATCCTGCCCACCACCAGTCCAGTACCGAACGAGGCGAGCAGGGCGGACCTCTGGAATGTCCTGGCCGTCGCTGTCACCAGTGTGTCGTCCGCGTAGCAGACGACAGCGACGCCCCGAAGGTTGGTACCACGTAGCACCCAGTCGTAGCCGATGTTCCACAGGAGCGGCCCAAGAACCGAGCCCTGTGGAACACCGCACGTCACTTCCCTGCGGTGCCACCCGTCGGCACCCGGATACACCACGTACCTATCAGACAGGTACGAGTGCACCAGACGCCGAAGGTAGGGCGGAACCTCGTGGTACCGCAGTGCTTCTTCGATGCAGGCCCAGGGCATGGTGTTGAACGCGTTGGCGATGTCGAGAGACACCGCCACCACGACTCTACCCCGGGACACCGCACGCTCCGCTTGTGCCTTTACCCGCAGAATCGCGTGGACCGTCGACCGGCCCCGCCGGAACCCGAACTGGCAGTCCGCCAGATCCGGGCCCGTTCCCTCCAAATGCTCGACGAGGCGCGCGTGGACTACGCGCTCAAAGAGCTTGCACACCTCGTCGAGCAACACGATCGGCCGGTAGGCCGAGGGCGAATCTGCGGGTCGCCCCTCCTTGCGGAGCAGGACAAGCTTGCCCGTCTTCCACCGCGACGGGAAGATGCCCTGCTCAAGGCACGCGGAGAAAAGGCCGCGGAGCCTCGTACCCAGCGACTCGACGGCCAGCACCCAGACACGACCGGGTACCCCGTCGAGACCCGGGGCCGAGTTCTTGCTCCGCAGCCGAAGCACTGCCGCCTCTAGTTCTTGCGGCGAAACCTCCGGGATATCCCTTACCGAAACCAACGACGATGGCGCCGATACACCACGCACCTTTTTTTTTTTTTTTTTTTTTTTTTTTTTTTTTTTTTTTTTTTTTTTTTCTCGCGGGGAAAATCCCTTTACGGACCATCCCACCCCCGAGGGGGCGAGGGTGTGTCGGACTCACCGGTGCGCCTTCCGGCCCAGCGAGACGTGGAGCTGGGTCGGGTCCCTATCGTAATTTGCGCACCGAAATACCGACTAAAAACCCCGCGTTGGCCACCATCGGTGCACTTTGGAGACGGCCCCGGGATACTGCTGAACAGACGCGCCAGGACCGCCTCCTTGTGCACTGCCGCTTAGAGCGACGCGGCTTCAAACGCCTTTGGCGTTACGTCTCGGGGGCCGCCAGGATAGGGAAGGCGGCCCCGTGTGGCCTCTGCGGCGCCGGGTTAGTTGGCGTCCCGGCGCCTAGTTCGTCGTCTGCGGTGACGACGAGCGGGATCGTTCTGCTCCCGATCCCGCTCGGCGCTCTCCTTCTGCAACATGACGCGTTCGCAGAAGGAGAGCATTGCTCGCCACGACCTCTGGCTGCCGACCATGGCGGCGACCACGGCCGGCAGCGAGAGGTCTCCACCCAAAACCGCAGTGAGAGCGCTGCGCTCCTCGTCCCAGGCTGGGCATTCCTCCAGTGTGTGCTGGGCCGTGTCCTCGCGGCAGTTGCCACAGTGGTGGCACACGGCGGACTCCTCAGCTCCGGCTACTCGACACAAGTACGCACCGAAGCAACCGTGCCCGGTGAGCACCTGCGTCAGCCGGAATGTCGGCGCACCGTGGCGCCTCTCCAGCCACTGTTGGAGGACAGGTCGCACTGCCGCGACGGTCCTCGTACCAGCACTTGGGCTCTCCAGCCTGGAACGCCACTCCTCCACGGCGGTCCTGCGGAGGGAGACCAGCATGGCCTCGACCTCTCGGGACACCAGTCTCTGCCCGCGCTGGGACGCCTCCTCTCGTCCAAAGAAAACTGACGAGAGGGTCTTAGCGTCCAGCTCCCAGGGCAGAGTTCCCGCTAGAACGCAGGCCGCCTCGTGCGAGACCGTGCGGTAACCCCTGACGATTCGCTGCGCCACCATGCGCTGCGGACGGTGCAGCAGGCGGACGCAACGAGGGTTCAGGGACTCGGCCCAAACGGGACTCCCGTAGAGGGCCATGGACCGCACGACTCCAGACTCCGACTCCGCACTTTAATTTCAGATTGATTGCTGGCCCCACCCCCACTTCCAAAATTCCATACAAAAAGTTAGGCTCCGCCCACTTTTTACAAAAAGTGTTCCTTAGACCACCCCCCGCCGTCCCCCACCCTCAAACCAAAACAGTGCCCTATCGCCTCCCCACGAAACCTCCCCCCCCCTTACCCCCACCACAAAATTTTTACCTCACCCCCCCTATTCCTATCTCCGTACCTATCAGACGTAGACCCACCAACCTTGGGTTCATTAGAATCGGCTCGGTGAGGGCTACAATCCTGCCCTGACAGAATCCCTAATTTCCCCCCCCACAACCCCCCACACCCAAAAATATTTTTGAGGCCACCAATCGCCTCCCCACGAAACCTCCCCCCCCCCTTATCCCCACCACAAAACTTACCTCACCCCCCCTATCCCTATCTCAGAACCTATCAGTCGTAGACCCACCGACCTTGGGCTCATTAGAACCGGCTCGGTGAGGGCTACAATCCTGTCCCAACAGAATCCCTAAATTCCCCCCCTACAACCCCCCACACCCAAAAATATTTTTGAGGCCACCAATCGCATCCCCACGAAACCTCCCCCCCCCCTATCCCCACCACAAAATTTTTACCCCACCCCCCCTATTCCTATCTCCGAACCTATCAGTCGTAGACCCACCGACCTTGGGCTCATTAGAACCGGCTCGGTGAGGGCTACAATCCCGCCCCGTCAGAATCCTTAAATTCCCCCCCTACACCCCCCCACACCCAAAAATACTTTTGAGGCCACCAATCGCCTCCCCACGAAACCTTCCCCCCCTCCTTATCCCCACCACAAAATTTTTACCTCACCCCCCCTATTCCTATCTCAGAACCTATCAGTCGTAGACCCACCGACCTTGGGCTCATTAGAACCGGCTCGGTGAGGGCTACAATCCTGCCCCAACAGAATCCCTAAATTCCCTTCCCACAACCCCCCCCCCCCCCCTTTTTTTTTTTTTTTTGAGGCCACCAATCGCCTCCCCTGGAAGGGAGAATACCACTGTTGACAGTGCTGGGCCCCATCCGCAAACCTGTAAATAAAAATAGATTAGTATAAAATTAGTATAAGTCTAGACTAAGAAAATTGTTGACACAGATTGGGATAAACAAATTATCCTAAATCTGTATACATATTTACTTACTGCACCTGAGACGATACGCTGGGCTGCAGCGAGCTGCTAAAAATTTTTTTTATTACTTTTAAAATTGTATTATCCTGACCGCAGTGAGCCTTTACACTCACTAGCAAACATACATACATATATTGACCTCCTGCAGGCCCTCTACACCTGCAGGATTTTAAACAAATTGACGCGTTCCCCTAAATTACTTACCGCTTCTGGTCCCAAGCATCATGTTCGGCTTCCGCACACCTGCCAAGGATCAAAGAGAGAAAAGTAAATCCCCAGAGAAGAGCCAGAGCCCAATGGAAAACACCGGGACGAAGGTCGCGCAGGCGCGGCGGAGCCTGGAATCCCAGATGGAGAAACCAGAAGGGGTGGGTCCCGCCGGGCCTGCAAGGCCAAAGCCCAGGGGTAATCCATCGGAAATAAAGGGGATAGGGAAGAAACCAACACCGTCTGTCTCTTCACCCGAAAAGCCTGCAAGCATGAGTAGGACAACAGAGGCAAAGTCATGCCTAATGAAGATTAAATTGCAAATAAATAACAGTCGCAATTTAAAAACCGAAATAAAAACGGACGTGTTAGAGGCAACAGAAAGGCTTTATAGACTGGTTATTGAGGGTGAAGGGGAGAGAAAGAAAGAGCAAAGGAAAGAAAAAAGAGACACGACAGAGAGCCCTGATCATGCCAGAAAAGTAGAAATGGAGGGAAAGGACTGGACAGGACAGGAGCAATTGATTAAAAAAATAGAGGAGCATAGCGAAATGTTGGAAAGGAATAAAGAAGAGATGCAAAAATTAAAAGACGAAATAAAATTGCATAGAGAGGAAATGAAGGATGGGAAAAGCTATGCTGCAGCGGTGATGGAGCCCAAAAAGGGGGCACAGGCAGAAAAGGAAATGCACTCCATCGTGGTAACCGCAGAGGACGAGAAGGCATCCGGGGAGGAGGTATTTGAAAAAATACGGACCACCCTAAATGCCAGAGAAGAGGGAATGAAAATAGATAGGATGAGAAAGGCGAAAGACAGGAAAGTGATAGTTGGATGTAAATCCAAAGAAGAAATAGGAAGGATAAAGGACAGACTAAGGGCAGTAGGAAGGGGCCTTAATGTGGAAGAGGTCAAGAATAAAGATCCAATGGTCCTTCTAAAAGATGTCCTTGCGTACAACAAAGACGAGGACATAGTGCGGGCACTCATCAGCCAAAATAAAGACCTGTTGGGGGATTTATGCGGCGATGAAAAAAGCCTAAGGGTCAAATTCAGGAGGAGAGCAAGAAACCCTCATGCATCCCACGTGGCAGTACAAGTGCCACCGTCGGTGTGGAAGAGGCTCACGGAGGCCGGAGCAGTCCACATCGACATACAGAGGGTGAGAGTCGAAGACCAATCCCCTCTGATACAGTGCTCGCGCTGCTTGGGCTATGGGCATGGCAAAAGGTTCTGCCGGGAACAGGTAGATGCGTGCAGCCACTGCGGGGGAGCTCACCATAGGTCGGAGTGTGCCGACTGGTTGGCGAGAGTGCCCCCGTCGTGCTGCAACTGCGCAAAAACCAAGTTGGGCGGAACCGATCACAATGCCTTTAGCCCGGAGTGTCCCGTGAGGAGGAAGTGGGATATCCTGGCTAGATCCGCAGTAGCGTATTGCTAAGGTGGATCCCAGGAACCCAGATCAGACTACTCCCTCAGCAGGCGCGGGGTCAACATCCGTGGCGCAAGCCAACCTCCAGAGGAAACAACTAGCAACGCTGGAGTTTCTTCTGGAGGCCGAGCAGCGGAAGGTTGACTTTGCGCTACTCCAGGAGCCGTATGTGGGGGGACAAGGTAGAATGAGAGACCACCGGGGAGTCAGGATCTTCCAGGGAGACAACGGACAGGGGGCCGCGGTCAAGTCAGCCATTGTAGTGTTCAATGACGACTTGACCGTGACCCAATGCCCGACCCTAACCACAAGTAACATCACAGTGGTGAAGATCCTGACCGGAGCCCGTGAACTAGTGGTCATCTCGTTCTACTTTGAACCCGATAAGCCCATAGAGCCATACCTGGAGCAACTGGGGGACATAGTTGGAAAACTGGGATCCCGTAGAATCCTCATGGGGGGCGACACCAACGCTAAAAGCGTTTGGTGGGGTAGCGCGGACACAGACGTCAGAGGGGAGAGCATGGCAGGTCTACTAGAAGAGCATGGTCTTCAGGTGCTCAACGAAGGCTTCCGGCCAACGTTCGAGACGGTGAGGGGAGGTAGGCTTCTCACCAGTCATATCGATATAACGGCGTGCACCGCGGACATCCTGAACCTGGTGGAGGACTGGAAGGTAGACAGCTCAATGGCAAGCTCCGACCACAACGCTATAACTTTTAAAATAAATAGAATAAAAACAAACAATAGTAAAGAAAACCTGAAAAATACAAGAAAATATAATACAAAAAGAGCAAACTGGGATTATTTTAACGAAAAACTGGAACAATTAATAACCGAAAAAAGAATAGATTTGAACAACATAAAGAATATAAATAACAAAAACGATTTGGACAAAACAATAGAAAAGTACGTAGAAATTATAACCGAAACATGTGAAAAATCCATACCTAAAATAAAAACGAAAAACAAATTAAACTTACCTTGGTGGACGAAGGAGCTTGCTAAGATGAAGCAGGAAGTCACCACCAGGAAACGGAGAATCCGCTGTGCAGCGCCCGTGCGAAGGTCGAAGGTCGTCGATGAGTACCTGAAAGCAAAAGAAAAATATGAAACAGAAGCGAAAAAAGCCCAGATTAACAGCTGGAAGGAATTCTGTAAGACGCAAAATAATGAAAATATATGGGAAGGTGTCTACAGATGTATCGGGAAAGTCAAGAAAAGACACGAAGACCTGCCATTGACTCTAACTGGACAGACCCTTAGTGCGAAAGAATCGGCTGAGCTCCTGGCAGTGACCTTCTATCCGAGGGACAACGAAGCGGAAGATAACTCAGACCATCAGAGTATAAGAGAAACAGCCGCACGACTAAATGACGTAGTCAATGCTGAGACCCATGACCCACCATTTACAATCGAAGAACTATACGCGGCTGCATACAGCTTCAACCCCAAGAAAGCCCCTGGTGCAGACGGCTTAACGGCCGAGATCTGCAAAAGAGCTATCGAGAGAGATCCGGAGTTATACCTATCACTGGCAAACAAATGTCTGGAACTTGGCCACTTCCCTAGGATCTGGAAGGAGGCGACGGTGGTCATCCTAAGGAAGCCGGCCAAGGAGGACTACACTAACGTGAAGTCCTACAGACCAATAGGACTTTTGCCAGTGATGGGTAAAATTCTGGAAAAGATGGTGGTGGGTCGAGTGAGGTGGCATCTTCACCCGAGGATGAACCCCCGACAGTTTGGCTTTATGCCCCAGAGAAGCACCGAGGACTCCCTCTATGTCCTAATGAAATATATACGCGAAAAAATAACAGAAAAGAAAATTGTGGTGATCGTATCATTGGACATAGAGGGAGCCTTCGATAGCGCCTGGTGGCCAGCGATCAGAGTCAGACTGTCGGAGGAGGGATGCCCGATCAACATCCGGAGGGTGATAGATAGCTACCTCGAGAGCAGGAAGGTAAAACTCCGCTATGCGGGAGAGGAGTGCGAAAGGTGGACCTCCAAGGGATGCGTTCAGGGCTCCATTGGAGGTCCGACCTTTTGGAACCTGCTCCTCGACCCACTGCTGTCGGAACTCGATAGAAGGGGCAGTTACTGCCAGGCGTTCGCCGACGATGTAGTGCTCGCATTTGAAGGACATGAAATGGCCAAAATTCAACGCCAGGCCAACGAAACTCTTGCCTATGTGAGGGATTGGGGAATAAGGAATAAGCTGAAATTCGCACCCCATAAAACAAAAGCGATGGTGCTGACGCGAAAGCTGAAGTACGATTCCCCAATCCTTCACATGGGAGGAGTGGACATTGGCCTGGAAAAAGAAATTAAAATCCTGGGGGTGATTGTGGATAGCAGTGGCGGTACTTCCATAGAAGCCCAAAAGCCCGGCTTGCCCTACTCAATACGTACATACTCGATACTAAACACAAACCATTTTTTCCGTACAATACAATCATATTTTATTAGAAAACATTTACAAATTTTGAATTTACCGCGTTCTGTCGAGAGCGACGAAGGTCGTCGTCCTGTCGCGCGCCTAAAATCCAAATTATTATTATTAAAAGCGCCTGCGACGGTGCGTCGCGCCGAAGCGCCACGCGAAATTCATTCAAATATTAATAACATTAAAATACGAAGTCCGCTGGCACCACACGCTCCCGTAGTAGCAACATTGCAAAATATATCTATCCTTTTCTCTCTCGTGTGCTTTTACGAGGCTTTTGGCAAACTCGATATTTGTATGGGGATCTCACGAGTGAAGTGCACTACAAATGTATAGGTATAGACATTTTGTATAGCAATTTGTACTACATCAAATGCCCGGCTTTTTAGAATGAACATCGTACGTTTCATGTTCGGCGCGTTGTTATTTAATATTATGATTTATTAAAATTTATTTTTATTTTTATTAATATGGTTGGTTTTATAGTTTTAGTACAAATAAGAAGGAGTACAAATAATACTTTTTAATAAAATATAATTGTATGTCGTAATATTTATGTTACGTTTATGGACAATACTGTACGAATTGCGACTAACTTCATATGTATTTTGACATTTTGCAATTGTTAGCTGTGATTGTTAGTATTTCTCAAAAATTAGTTGTTTTTAGTGATAATGTTTAGTTTTTGATATTTAGACTTTTTGATACTAAAATGAGTGGTATTGTTTTACTATGATGGTGCGAGTGTGACGGTGAAACTACTCATTGCCGTTAAAAAGGTAAATTTATTCACGTGTATTGTAAACTGGCGCGAAAAATACGCCGGGATTGTGAATTTTTCTAAGTCGTGGTATATCACAAAATACATTTTATCGACTCGCTTTAATATACTATGTGCGTTCTTTAATTTTAACATGCTCTCCCCTTCAAATAGGTTATTAAACAATCGTGTTTCATATAGTTTATCAAACGCCAAGATTTGTGTTGTTTATATTTAAAATAAATTAGTTCATCCCTTTAATAGAAATTATATCAATTGTATTACAAAAAACATAACATGAATGTATTAATAATAATTAATGCCGGCGAAGTTATACACTGCAACGTAGCTGTAGCTATGCTTTTGCTATTAAAATGTAATTTAAAGTTACAGATGCATTTCCAAAAGTAATTTAAGTTACATATTTATTTAATTAATTGATTTAAAAACGAATGATAAGTAATGCCTTCAGCATATTAGGAATATTTAGATGGCTGTGCAAATCGCGCCATCTATTAGATTTTTACGGAACAACTTATTGTTATAGGTGCTTTCATATCAGTGATAAACAAAGCTGTTATTTTAATGGTTTTTATCCTATTCGGAGATTGAACGGTAGGATTTTCTCGGTGCCTGAGGTGTCGGATTCGAATCCCGGGTCGTTTTTTTTAAGATTCATTATTATCGCATAGGCCCGCTTCCTATCACATGATGGCGCGGAATATGCAAGGCGAAACATGAGTGTCCCGGTAGCACCTCTTCCAACATGTGTATCTATAGATGTTGTGTCTGCCGACTTAATACCATTTGCTTCTAAATCAATACATATTAAAATATCTAAAAAAAATATTGGGCTTGCCCTAGTCCAGAACCGTAGGCACGCCACTGGTGGATAGCGGGCTGAGTTTCAAGCCGCATGTCACCGAAGTGTGTAGGAAGGCAATAGCCTTCTACAACCAACTCTCTCGGGCGGCAAAATTGCAATGGGGCTTGGGACCAGAAGTGATAAAATTATTATATATGGCTGTTGTGGAGCCGATAATTTTATATGCTTCTAGCGTTTGGGCCCCAGCATCGCAAAAACTCGGCGTAAAAAAGCAGCTCGCTGTAGTGCAGCGGGGATTCGCGCAGAAACTCACGAAGGCTTACAGGACGGTCTCACTAAACTCGGCCCTACTGCTCGCCGGGATACTCCCTCTTGACATTCGAGTCAGGGAAAATGCTTCCCTGTACGAGGTCAGGAGGGGCTATTCGCGGCGGGCGGTGGGAGACCGGGAGGTGGAGCGTCCTGTGGCCTTCGAGAGACTTAAACATCCAGCGCAGAGAGGTGCGGTGCGCTACCACTGCCTGCAGGACGGTGCGGAGGTTGACCAGCTAGCTAACACTGGCTATAGCATTTACACGGACGGGAGCAAGATCGAGGGTAGGGTTGGAGCGGCGATCTCCATATGGGAGAACGCCGCTGAAAAGAAATGCGTGAAGCTGAAGCTGGACAACTTCTGCACCGTCTATCAGGCGGAACTGCTGGCCCTGCACAGGGCCGTGGAGGAAGCGGTGAAAAGTGGGAGGCCGCAGTGTAGCATCCTGAGCGACTCGAGAGCCGCGCTGGAAACTGTTGCAAGCGGCATTTCCCTGCACCCCCTGGCGTTCGAAATTAATAACAACTTGCAAGCAGCCAAGGAACGCGGCAAAATAATTAAATTATTTTGGATAAAGGCACACGCGGGGCTGCAGGGAAATGAACGGGCAGACGAGCTTGCGAAGGATGCTGCACTGAGGCTGAAGACAAGGCCCCATTATGACAGATGCCCCGTCTCATTCGTCAAAAGACAAATCCGAAAGGAGTCTGTTGACGAATGGAACGGGCGCTACATGATGGGGGAAACCGCGTCGACCACTAAGCTCTTCTTCCCCGACGCTGTGGAGGCCCATCAACTGGTACGCAAAATAGCGATCGACCCGGTCACGACACAGGTCTTTACGGGGCATGGCGGGTTCTCCGAGTACCTGAATCGGTTCAAGTGCAAGGAGAGCCCGGCATGCATCTGTGACCCAGCCGTGGGCGAGTCGATCGTACACGCACTAGTAGAATGCCCTGTGTATCTACTGGATAGACACAATATCGAAAACGAACTGGACATAAATATAAATGTAAATAATTTTAAGATGTTAATTAGCGATAAGGATACTAGGTATAAATTCATAGCATATTGTAGAAAAATAGCATTAAGTATAATAAAAAGGAACAAGTAGTAATAAGTTAGGCTAAGTATATAATTTTAAGATTATATTACGTTAGCAACAAGCAAATTTAAATGTATATAGAATTTAAGACCTAGAATAAGATAGATATAAGAACAATGTAAATAGATAAGAGTATTAAAAATGAATAAAAAAAAAAAAAATAAATAAATAAAATAAAAAACACACCCTAGTTAAGATACATAGGCCATAAGTAGGACCTCCCTACGAAGGAGATAGGCCATCAGTAGGACCTCCCAAAGAAGGAGATAGGATCAGTAGTTAGGAGTAAGTATGACACATACAGAAGGCACGAAATGACTCTGACCTTAGTTAGGGGAACGAGAGGGGCTAAACGCCCCAAAAAAAAAAAAAAAAAAAAAAAAAAAAAAAAAAAAAAAAAAAAAAAAACCTAACCCATAGGGCGCAGTGTTTTGATAGGTTCAGACTGGTTTTGAGCTGTAATACTAGATTTTGGAAAATAACATAATTTTACTTAAAACTTAATACTTTATTAAATTCTGCGAACTTTTAGTATCGACTGTTTTGGATTGTTGCAATTACGAACGCGTCCCGTTGATCCCGATACGTGGACCCCGCGCTCGCTGGGATCTGGAGACCCAAAACTGTTTGTTTTTGCGGAAACCCTTAAAAGTCGACATTTTATTTGAAAAATTCATATTATTGTCTCTGGTAATTTAATTTTGGTTTAGAATTTTAGATTTTTTGTATAACCCGTGTCCTGCCGCTCGGTGGCACACGGAGGGAGTGGCTATCCCAAATTTGTATTGTTATTAATATTTAAATTCACAAAATTTTCTTTCAAATATCAGTTTTTGGCCCCCCCTTGTAAATTTTTGCTCCCGGTCGTTCCAGATTATCACACCATTGGACGCGTCTCGTCGAGCCCGACACATGCTGGGTCTAGACGCACTAAAACTGCAAAAATTGCCCCACCCACCCACCTAATAGCGTCATTAGGCATATCGACTCGGAATAACTTTGAAATAGAAAAATTTCGAAAAATTCAATTTTGTATTTTAAATTTTTTTTCACTTATTGTATCATTAGTTTGACCACTTGAATTTATATACCATCAAAAATTTACCCTATATTTCTTTATACTAATATATTTAAAAACATTTTCACTTAAAATTGTTATTCTACTTACCTGACTGTATAGCGGCTGCGCTGCTCTCAAGCCATCTGAAATAAGAAAATATTTTCTTTAAAATATACACACAAATATTGACTTTTACAGGCCTTTTACACCTGTAAAGAATTCATCTTCGACTATATTGACGCATCCCCTTGACCATAAACTACTCCCACTTTAAAAAATGTTCGGTTGCGGATATAGAACTCCCGCGAAAGACGTTGGCAGTAAGCCGACAAAAACAAATAAAACACCCGATAATAATAGCCCGAAAGGGGCTACCGGTACCTCTGTCGCGCAGGCGCGGCGCAGCATAGAATCCCAACTCGAACGAGTAGAAGAAACTGGCGGCGCCGGGTCTGCGAGGCAGAGGCCACGTTTGAACCCAACGGACAACAAAGCCATGGCTAAGAAAACGACAACGACTGCAAGCTCGTTAGACAAGTCCCCCAAAAGGGACTCGGAATACTTAAATAGGACGTCCGAAGCAAAAGCCTGTCTCATCAAACTTAGACTCCAGATAAATAACAGTCGAAATCTCAGGACAGAGATTAAAAATGAAGTTATAGAGGCCGCGGATAGATTATACAAACTGGTTAGAGATGCGGAAGAAGACAGAGCTTACAGAGAAGGAATTGGAAAGGACATGCACTGTGAGAAACAAGGGAGAGAAAGATCTGCAAACGAACAAAGGGAAACAGGGACGAATTCGACAGGGCAAAATGATATTGTTAAGAAACTTGAGGAGCATACTAAACTACTAAATGAAAACAAAGAAGAGATGATGAAATTAAATGAAGAAATGAAAAAGCATAGGGAAGAGTGGTTAAATAAAGGAAGTTATGCAAATGTGCTGGCTGCACCACCGAAAAATATACTAAGAGAGCCCACAACAACAATGCACTCAATCGTAGTGACTTCGGTGGATCAGGCAGACTCAGGAGAAGAGGTATTTGAAAAAATAAGAAAAAGAATTAATGCAAAAGAGGAAGGCCTAAAAGTAGACAGTATACGGAAGGCAAAGGATAGAAAAGTAATAATCGGATGCAGGACGAAGGAAGAATTAGGAAAGATAAAGGAAAAGATAAGGAAAGCGGAAGGAGAACTGAATATGGAAGACGTAAGAAACAAACAGCCGTTGATCATACTGAAATATGTCCTCAGCATCAACTCTGACGAAGACATCATTAAAGCCCTCAAATCCCAAAATGAACACCTGCTTGGAAACTTGAGTGATTGTGAGACCGAGATAACTGTAAATACCGCAGGAGGACTAGGAATCCACATGTCTGCCATGTGGTCCTGCAGGTGCCAACGAGAGTGTGGAGGATATTGACAGAGGCAGCGTCTGTACATATAGACATACAACGGGTCAGAGTAGAGGACCAATCTCCCCTGGTGCAGTGCTCGCGCTGCCTTGGCTTCGGACATGGGAAAAGGTTCTGCCGGGATCAAACGGATGCATGTAGTCACTGCGGCGGGCCTCACCACAGGTCAGATTGCCCTGACTGGGTGGCGCAAGTACCGCCAACGTGCTGCAATTGCATCCGGGCGAAACTAAGCGGAACCGACCATAACGCATTCAGCGCGGAGTGCTCCGTGAGGAAGAAGTGGGAAACTCTGGCGAGATCAACAGTCGCGTACTGCTAAAGTCGATCCCAGAGTCCCAGATCAGACCGAGATGGTTGGAAAACTGGGATCCCACGAATTCCAAACGGGGACCGTATGCGTTGAGACTAAGAGGCAAGGCAGCGCGGGGATTGACGGGATGAGAGAAGTCCTCACTATGTGTATAGAGCAATGCCTGCGGGCACTCATCGACGGAACAGTCCCAAATATAAACACCAATGGGAAACTATATAGTGAATATATAGATAACAACGCCTGCGCTGAGGGTACTCCCGATCTGCTGGACGAGTCGAAGGTCAAAAAAGTATGAAAACAAAAAGTACAACATAAAAATTAAATAGGGAAATTGTTTTGTACGTAAAAATAAATAAATAAATAAACATAATAAATAAATAAAAACTTATAAATAAATAAATAAAAATAAATAAGTAAATAAACATAATAAATAAATAAAAACTTATAAATAAATAAATAAAAATAAATAAATAAAAAATAGTATGTATAAATAAAATTGACTTACCTATGTAGATCGAAGAACTCTGATGAATGCAGAGACCGCCAGCGGCGAAGGAGGAACCCGATGCGCAGCGCGAGTCCAGAGCACAGTAGCCGTCGATCAGTGCCCGCAAGCGAACAAAAAGGATATTCAGACATAGTAAAAAGACAATACTTTATATACACACAAATACACTATTTTTAACTAAAATATAGACCACTATATGTCTGAATCCGCATTTCCTGAAACAAACCTATCCGTAGAAATAATTAAGAATATAATTGGCAGATCAATTCATCAAAATAAAAAAGAGCATAAGCATAAAATATCAGATACAAACGAATAAATTGTTATTAAGTGTAAGAGATAGAAATAGTTTACTTAAATACATAATATAAGATTATGTACGAATAGTAAATATGACAATGTAGGATATAAGCAACTAGAATTAGAAAAGATATTATGATATAAGAAATAGATAAGAAATTTAAGCTATGTAAAAGAGCAATTAAGGCCTAAATAAAATTTAATCTGAACATACATATAGAAATACAATACATAAGAAAATAATATAATAAATATAAACCCTAAGCATAGATATATAGATTAAGATAAATGAAAACAAATTCACTTCAAATTAAAAGTGAAAAACAACCCTCAGCACTATATTATAAACCAACAACTGTACAAAGGCCCTGATTTTGTCGGGGGAGCAGAGTGGGCCAAGAGCCCACATAAAAAAAAAAAAAAAAAAACCTAACCTAACCTAACCTAAACAAAATATATTTCTATAGTTAAAATTTGTGCAATTCTTATTTTCATTCAATTCCTTGTTCCTATTGTGCAATTTAATTATATTCATATCAATAAATATTCTACCGAGAAAAAGACGTTGTCACGTAAAATCTTCGCCCGTAAAACCGACTTTACAGGCAACCATTTTTTTTCTTGTAATTTTAGAAGAAGATTACTATCGTAACAACTAAATATTGTTTATTTTGTCATGTTTTACCTGCTTTTCTAAGAGATTTAGTTTTATACCTTGAGTATTTTACACAACAGAGAATAATTTGAGGACATTATCAAACAAATGTTACGAATCGGAAGAATTTTCATCAATAATTTGGGAAAAAATGCTATGAATAGTTTTTGTTTGCTATTATAATGAATGTAACTGATTTAAACAAAAAGAGATTTATTAAAAAAATAGAAAATACTTGGTTTTTATTTAAAAAAAGACATATGAAAATGTTACTAATTGGAACTACTTCTGCCCTGCGAGCTCCATAAAATATTTTTTTTTTGTTTTATTGCTTGTTTGAATATAAAAAATTTATATTTTCAAAAACCTAATTTAATATGCTATCCAAAAATGTAATAATAAAATATAAAATCAATACTAAAAATAATAGCGTTCCGGTTCCGTAACGGTCAACTTTTTTGAAAAACACCCACGTAATTTATGTAAAACTTCAGTGTCACTTTTCACTTTTAGGAAGGCTGCCACTATTCTACTTTTTAGTAGTCTAGTTATACCAGAGATTTATTACGTCCCCACAAAAAAAGTCAAGAGGCGTCAAGTCGGGTGACCTAGGAGGCCATTGCACAGGTTCGCCGCGACCTATCCAGCGCTCTCCGAACTCAGCATCGAGATACTGTCGGACACTACACTGGTGCCGCGGCCGTGCCTGTTGTTAAATGTCCTGCATGCCAAAGTTCTCACCATTTCAGTGTATTCAATATTCGAATACCGAAAAGACATCGCGCACGAAAGTTATCGAAATATCTACTAAACACTTAAACACAAGTAGACACAGATAACTGCGGTGCACGACTGGATTTTTTTCACATAGTCGGCGCCCATTTAGGGATTGCAATAACGGGATATTAGACACACCGGAATTCCGCATACATTGTAGCAAAATTACAAACCGAATTTAATCACCATTTTAACGTTCCGCGAAATTATTTTTCATAGAAATACCTACTTGTTGTTTCATTTCATAGTGATTTTGTTACAATTTAATTTGTTTCATTTAAGTGCATGTATTGCGCGGGATTTAGATCGCCCGGTCTTGCAAATACCGGGAGTAATTTTTATCGCGGCGCATCCCTATACCGGTTGCCTTTTGATGTACCGCCGCGCCGCGCGCGCCATCGTTTGTCGGATGGATCAAATTGCATTAAACAATAGCTGCATCCTGCTCTATCTAGTTGTAGTTAAATGCAAGGCTCGGAAACCGGTTTCGGACATTGACCCTCAATAAAACTCAATTTCGGTTATAGGTTAACATAATACCGGTTACCATGCAAAACCGGTTTTCACGAATTTACGTTCGATAACCGATATCGAGCGATAATTAACCGGTTAAAACCAAGCGCAGTACCGAATACCTTCCGTCGTTCCTTAAGCTGAAAACACATTGTAGGTTTTTGTCTTACGCATAGAGTAAAGCTGAAAACACATTGTAGGTTTTTGTCTTACGCATAGAGTAAAGAGTACAAAACTATGGTAAAGAGCGCGACTGATATGGTTCGTACCTAAGAGTAATTACCTCTAGAGAGATTCACGCTGTAACCGCACATGAGACATCAATAGCTATATCTAGTAACACAACAAAATAAGCGCCATATTGTGGCCTTGAATTAAAATAGACCCTATTTCAATAACTTTAGGTTGCTTTATTGCTTGAACGACGTCGCTTTGTTAGGCGAAATTCTTTTTTCGCCCAACAAAAAAAAGCGGCACGTCACCTGAAATAGGACATTATTTTGCATCTCATTCTGATATAAAGAAATTCGTATCGGTGTGTCTCATTTTTGCGATGTACTGTACATTTCGGCTCTCTCTAGAGGTAATTACTCTAAGGTTCGTACGGGTCGTCAGAGGGCCCGCGTACGTTTTTATTTCTTTTAATTTCATTGACAAAGGACGGTTTTCGCGTCTGCCAATGACTAAGCTTTTAGGGATAGAAGAGTCGATTTTAATGTACTCTTTATCTCATCTCTATATAAACAAATAAATAATATATTTTTTAAAATGAAATTAATCCTAGTTGGCGCTTATTAAAAACAGTCCTAAGTCTGTGATAACCTGTGGTACTAGAACATTCGAGTTTGCAACTGTTTTATTGTCAGAATCAATGATTTAATTAATATTAAATCACACATCAAACAATTATATCATAATATAATTGATTAAATTCTGTACGCAAACATAGATTACACATTGAGAATAAATTTACCGTGGAAAAATGTTAAGCAACAATGCCGTGTACACATATTAGAAATACTTATGTATAAAATGTGTGAATTCCAAAGTAGGCAAGATCGTGTTTCGAGCACACGTCTTGTTCTTGTTGTCTTTTTATCATCATCATCATCATATCAGCCACAGGAAGTCCACTGCTGAACATAGGCCTCCCCCAATGATCTCCACAATGACCTGTTGGAAGCGGCCTGCATCCAGCGACTTCCTGCGACCTTAGTCAGATCGTCCGTCCACCTTGTAGGCGGGCGTCCGACACTTCGCTTGCCTGTACGTGGCCTCCACTCGAGAACCTTTCGGCCTCAACGGCCATCGGTTCTACGAGCTATGTGCCCGGCCCACTGCCACTTCAACTTGCCAATCCTATGGGCTATGTCGGTAACCTTGGTTTTCCTACGGATCTCGTCATTTCTGACTCGATCTCGTAGGGAAACACCGAGCATAGCCCGCTCCATTGCTCGTTGAGTGACTTTGAGCCTTTTAATAAGGCCCACAGTGAGAGGCCACGTCTCGGTGCCGTATGTCATCACTGGTAACACACAACTATCGAAGACTTTCGATTTTAGGCACTGAGGTATTTTGGACGACAAGACGTCGCGAAGTTTCCCGAACGCTGCCCAACCGAGTTGGATTCGCCGATTGACCTCTCTCTCGAAGTTAGACCTGCCTAACCGGACCACTTGTCCTAAATAGACATATTCGTCTACAACTTCGAGAGTCGAGCCCCCAACTCCAATGGGGGTGGGCACAACATGGATATTCGACATGATCTTCGTTTTATCCATGTTCATTTTAAGACCCACCTGTTGGGAAACTCGATTAAGGTCTTCGAGCATAGTGCTAAGGTCTTCCAGCGATTCTGCCAAGACTACAATATCGTCGGCAAATTGAAGGTGAGTAATATAGTCGCCGTTGATGTTGATGCCGAATCCTTTCCACTGCAAGAGCTTGAAGGCATTTTCCAGCGCGGCAGTGAACAATTTCGGAGATATGACATCTCCCTGTCTCACGCCTCTCTGTAGTGGAATAGCCTTCGTGCTCTGATCCTGTACTCGGACCGACATGGTGGCGTTGTTGTATATACACCTCAACACTTCGATGTACCGATAGTCTATGTGGCACCGCTGAAGAGACTGTAGCACAGCCCAGGTCTCGATCGAATCAAAGGCTTTCTCATAGTCCACAAACGCTAAACAAAGCGGCAAGTTATACTCCTCGGTTTTTTGTATAACCTGCCGTAGTGTATGAATATGGTCTATGGTACTAAAGCCTTTTCGGAAGGCTGAAAGTCATCAAACCTGCCTTCGAGACGATTTGTGATGACCCTTGAAAACAACTTATAGACATGGCTCAGGAGCGAGATGGGCCTGTAGTTCTTCAGCAAAGTGTTATCACCTTTTTTGAAGAACAAGACCACCACGCTCCTACTCCATGCCTCCGGCGTTGAGCCCTCGAGGAGAACGGAATTGAAGAGCCTCTGAAGGATTTTCAGTATCGGTGTTCCGCCCGCTTTCAGAAGCTCTGAAGTGATTCCGTCCTCACCCGGCGCCTTGTTGTTTTTAAGTTGTTTGAGGGCCATCTCAATCTCAAACAGGTTGATGTCCGGGATATCATCGCTAAAGTGTCGGATTAACTCGGCTCTCGGGTCTTTAGCCGAGCTAACAGTAGGTTAGGCAACCGAGTTGTAAAGCTGTCCGTAGAACCTCTCGATCTCTCTTAATACCTCTGCCCTAGTCGATACCATGCGACCATCATCCATTTTCAGCCTAAACAACTGGCTTTGCCCAATAGACAAGTCTCTTGCAAACACTTTGGAGCCTCCGTTCCGCTCAATTGTCTCCTTAATGCTCACAGTATTGTGAGCACGGACATCGTGTCGCAAGGACTTCCAGATCCGTCTATTGAGCTGCCGATATGCTTCGGCGTCAACGGAAGACTGCAGCGTCAAAGATCGACGTTCGGCCATGAGGTCAAGAGTGTGGATCGAGAGTTTTTGTGGTCTATCTCTACGGCGAGGTCTAAAATACTTAGATCCCACCGTATGGACAGTTTCTACCAAACCGCTGTTTAGCTCGTCCACTTCAAGGTTTGTCCTAGACAATCAAAACGATTTGTCAGATCGAGTTGAAAGCTCTCCGGGTTTTGGATATGGGCGCGAGTAGGTCGGAGCGTAGATTTCATCAAGCGATGCCTTTCCGATTGGACATTGATATTCAGTGTGCCCCTAACCATTCGGTGATTACTGCCGGTTTTCAAATCAAATCAAATCAAAATATTCTTTATTCAAATAGTCTTTCAAAAGATCTTTTGAATCGTCCTTTTCTGCTACCACCGCTTCGGAACGTGTTGTAGCTGTGAAGAAGAAGCGGCGCAAGAAACTCCCTCAGCAACACGAACTGTCTTCTTTTTTCTTTCTTTTTCTTTTGTTTTTTTATATCGCCAATTACAATAACAATGGTTCATGTCACAAGTTACAATAATGTCAATTTGATGCAAAACATGATAAATTTATTCCCAAGCAGTTTTATCTTCCACATAATCTGTGATTCTATAATATGCCTTTTTACACAGCTTAACTTTTATCACTTTTTTAAACTTATTAATTGGAAGTTCTCTTAAACTGTTGGGAAGCTTGTTATAGAAGTGTATACTTTGACCCATAAAATAATTATTTATCTTGTGGAGACGAGTAATGTGTGAGACAAGATTATGTTTGTTCCTAGTGTTCTTACTATGTATGTCACAATTACGCTTAAATTGAGTTATATTTTTACGAACATATAATAAATTTTCATAAATATATTAATGAAACAGTAAGAATATCTACTTCTTTAAACTTTTCTCTCAATGAAACTCTTGGACCAAGTTGATAAATGGCCCTAACAGCTCTTTTTTGTAAAATAAAAATACTATTTATATCCGCAGCATTTCCCCAGAGAAGAATTCCATAAGACATTATACTATGAAATTTTCACCCTGTTGATCACAGAGACATCTCTGAATATCCGTCTATTCGTCGTCAAGATTTAGTACTCAAAACGGAGTTGCGTTTTGCACGTCCAATTCTATTGAATACTTCTAATACAATCAGTGTTGCCAACCCCAAGAAACTAAAAAACGGTAGTTCATCCACAAAAAAACAGGAGAAAACAGTAGGTAAAGTAAAAATAAGCAGTTTTTATTATTTCCTCATTTAATTAAAACAATCACCTACTTTTATTACTCACGAGAAGTCACATACATTGATTAATTATAATATTGATCATCCTCAACTGCCTCATCTACAATATTTTCTGACTCATCTTCCCTTTTTAACACATACATGTTTTTGTAAAATTTCTTCATGTGGCTTCAAATGAGTAGCAATCGATTATTTCAGATTTTTACGTAATATTCCTTTAATAGTTGTGGTCGATAATTTGTTCCGTAATATGGAATTCATAAAATTAATATCTCAGAAAAATCTTTCCACGGCGGCGCTGGTAGGCACAAAAGTTTCTTTACCAATTCACACAATGTGGAAAATGTTTTCTATCTAGTGTAATTGCGTTTTATTGCATAATTTCGTTATGAAAATAAATTTATATAATGTGATAGGTGCCGCCTAAATGCAAATTGAAAAACACTAAAAATAAAGAATAAAACAGAAAACAGGGACTAAAATGTAAAAACAGCAAATCTACTGTTAAAACAGTAGGGTTGGTAACACTGAATACAATAGACGAGAAACGAGCCCGCACGCGGTATCTTGACATAAACACAAAACATGTCACAACACGAATCTACCCGAACTGCACACGGCACACGTTTGACCTTGCATCGTGCGTTGCGTATTACTTGTTTTGGAATTAACCGGTTAATACCGATACTAAACCGTTCATGCGGAATTAACCGGTAACCTTTATCGTTTGGGTTAGTTTGAAACCGTTCATTATTAACTATTAACCGGTTAACGTAGGAGCGATATAATTTACCGGTATTTTATCAGAATTAACCGCTCTCTTTAAACCGGTTCCGAGCCCTGGTTAAATGTGCGGAAAAGAGAATATGATAGTTATTTATTTTGGTAGCTTATTACGTTTATTGAGGCCTATCGTTGTGTGCGTTTGATTAATGATAGATTGCTTAAATAAACTTTATGACTATCGAAATAAAGTTCATTTTTGTTCATTATTTAGTTTATTAGAGTATTCGTTTAGTGATTCATTTAAAAATGATCTTATGTCCTGGAGTTACGTTTCAATTTCGTTTGTTCGGAGTACTAAATGAAAGAGTGTCTGTAATTTACTTGGTCTTAACTAATTATTTTGAAAAAAAATACCTACCAAAAAAAATGTTGATATCGGTTCAGTAGCTGATTCTGAACGTACTACTTTCCGCTTTTACATTTAAATCTGTTACATGTTGTATATATATATTTATGATAAATTCTGTAATATATTTATGCATATATTATATTCATTTTCTCTATATTTTACACTACTCTTCTTTATTTATATTTTAATAATTGTTTAGTTATTTAGGCTTAGCATTTTAAATACTCGTTCTAGTTACTTATTTAACAAATCCTGTAAATGGTCCAAACGGAAACATGTTACATACTTTTTTACTTAGCCTTTTTTATTTTTATATTGTTTAAGAGATAGTCCTTTAAATGGGCCACCTTATATGATAATTCTCATTTTGTATTCGTTTTTGGTATTCCAAGTTACAGGCTTTGCCTAGTTTGGATACCTCTGGTAATACTAGTTGTTTCATGTAATGTTATTTAAATAAAGATTTTATTATTATTATTATTATGTCATTCGAGGTCAAATTTTTGTGCTTCACTTTTATATACGGAATGCAATCTCCATTTGGGTATAAGCTTCTTGATTGACGTGATCACGCCATCTATTAGTCAGTAGCAAATTATGTTCATCTATACGCCACCTAGTGGTCAGTAGCAATGGTCATCAATTATAAGAATAATTAATCCTGGCGAATCTAATCAGGATAATTATATATTTTAATCGAATTATTGTATTGTCATCGGTCTTTGACAGGTGTGCAAAATTTGAACGAAATCTGGCCGTTTAAAGTGGGTCAAAATCGCGCCCAAAGAAGTCGGTTACAAACAAACATACAAACATACAAGTGAAGCTAATATAAAGCGTGTAAAAAGTGAAGAAAGAAAAAATATTCTCATTACCTTGCACAACAGCGCTTTCAGGCGATGGAACATCGTGGACGATGTCGTCAGAGGATTACTTTATGATACAATAGGAAGTTCGACTATTCGATCGTTCTACTTCCGAAGTAAGTAAGTTTTCCACTTCATAAAATCAATACAATTTTTTTATTGTACTTATCATTCACTTCGAATTTAGTCTATGGTTACAGGGCCCCCCAAGAAGCTTATACCCAAATGGAGATTGCATTCCGTATATAAAAGTGAAGCACAAAAATTTGACCTTAAATGACGTCGCTGTTATCTTCTATCCTTTTCTATCGAGTGACAATGAATGAACATAATGTCATTTTCATTACGCTACCATATGTGCGAAGTGTGCAATTCACACGGGCGCCATCTTTTAGGGGCGCCAAAATCCAGGGCCCAAACTAAAGTTTGCCAAAATATATAATAGTTAAAAAAAACTAAAATACACGCTTTAATAAGATATACAACTAAAAAAGTAAAAATAATTGATACTGAATTTAAGATAAGAAAATGGAGTAAAATACATATATTTTATTGTTACAAAGCGTGGGGTGTTTACAACAATTACTTATCCTCCTGCACCCCACGCTTTGTAACAATAAAATATATGTATTTTACTCCATTTTCTTATCTTAAATTCAGTATCAATTATTTTTACTTTTTTAGTTGTATATCTTATTAAAGCGTGTATTTTAGTTTTTTTTAACTATTATATAATTGTTTTGACTAAAAACATCCATCTACGGCTGTATTTCCAATCAATAACGCCATCTGTTGGTCAGTAGTAACATTTGACACTTGAAGAATACAATGTTAACGCCATCTAGCGATGAATAGTGCAAACGCCACCTAGTGGTCAGTAGCAATGGTCATCAATTATAAGAATAATTAATCCTGGCGAATCTAATCAGGATAATTATATATTTTAATCGAATTATTGTATTGTCATCGGTCTTTGACAGGTGTGCAAAATTTGAACGAAATCTGGCCGTTTAAAGTGGGTCAAAATCGCGCCCAAAGAAGTCGGTTACAAACAAACATACAAACATACAAACATACATACAAACATACAAGTGAAGCTAATATAAAGCGTGTAAAAAAACAAATGTCATATTATGTCCATCCATCAGCCAAAGGAAGTCCACTGCTGAACATAGGCCTCCCCACAGAGTACATTTTACAGGCCTCCACCAATGATTCCCACAGAGACCTGTTGGACGTCCCGCGACCTTTACCAGGTCGTCTGACCACCTTGTGGTTGGACGTCCCACGCTGCGCTTTCCGCTACGTGGCCTCCATTCGAGCACATCTCGACCCCATCGGTTATCAGTTCTCCGCGCTATGTGCCCTGCCCATCGCCACTTCAACTTGCTCATCCGCTGGGCTATGTCGGTTATTTTAGTTCTTCTACGGATATCCACATTTCTGATTCGATATCGTAGAGAAACCCCGAGCATAGCCCTCTCCATAGCTCGTTGAGTGACTTTGAGCTTCCTAATAATGCCCATAGTGAGAGGCTACGTCTCGGTGCCGTAAGTCATCACTGGCAACACACAACTATCGAAGACTTTCGATTTAAGGCACTGAGATATTTTGGACGAGAAGACGTCGTGTAGTTTTCCGAACGCTGCCCAACCGAGCTGAATTCGACGATTGACCTCTCTCTCGAAGTTGGACCTGCCTAACCGGACCACTTGTCCGACAATCCAAAATAGACATATTCGTCAACGACTTCAAGAGTCGAGCCCCCAACACCGATTCGGGTGGGCACAACATGGACATTCGACATGATGTTCGTTTTGTCTATGTTCATTTTAAGACCCACCTGTTGGGAGACTCGATTGAGGTCTTCGAGCATAGTGCTAAGGTCTTCCAGCGATTCTGCCAAGATTACAATATCGTCGCCAAACCGAAGGTAAGTGATATACTCGCCGTTGATGTTGATGCCGAATCCTTTCCACTGCAAGAGCTTGAAGGCATTTTCCAGCGCGGCAGGGAACAGTTTCAGAGATATGACATCTCCCTGTCTCACGCCTCTTTGTAGTGGAATAGCCTTCGTACTCTGATCCTGTACTCGTACCGGCATTGTGGCGCTATTGTATATACACTTCAACACTTCGATTTACCGATAGTCGATATGGCACCGCTGGAGAGACTGTAGCACAGCCCAAATCTCAATCGAATCAAAGGCTTTCTCATAGTACACAAACGCTAAACAAAGCGGCAAGTTATATTCCTCGGTTTTTTGTATAACTTGCCGAAGCGTATGGATATGGTCTATGGTACTAAAGCCTTTTCGGAAACCGGCTTGTTCGGGAGGCTGAAAGTCATCAAACCTGCGTTCAAGACGATTTGTGTTGACCCTCGAAAACAACTTATAGACATGGCTCAGGAGCGAGATGGGCCTGTAGTTCATCAGCAAAGTGTTATCATCTTTTTTGAAAAACAAGACCACCACGCTCCTGCTCCATGCCTCCGGCGTTGAGCCCTCGAGAAGAACAGAATTGAAGAGCCTCTAAAGGACTTTCAGTATTGGCGTGCCGCCCGCTTTCAGAAGCTCTGAAGTGATTCCGTCCTCGCCCGGCGCCTTGTTGTTTTTAAGTCGCTTCAGGGCCATCTCAACCTCACGCAGGCTGATGCCCGGGATATCATCGCTAAATTGTCAGATCAACTCGACTCTCAGGTCTTCGGCCGACCTAACAACAGGTTGGGCAACCTAGGTGTAAAGCTGTCCGTAGAACCTCTTGATCTACCTTAATAACTCTGCCCTCGTCGATACCACGCGACCGTCGTCCGTCTTCAGACTAGACAACTGGCTTTGCCCAATAGACAAGTCTCTTGCAAACACTTTGGAGCCTCCGTTCCGCTTAATTGTATCCTTAATGCTCACAGTATTGTGAGCACGGACATCGTGTCGCAAGAACTTCCAGATCCGTCTATTGAGCCGCCGATATGCTTCAGCGTCAACGCAAGACTGCAGCGTTAAAGATCGACGTTCAGCCATGAGGTCATGAGTCGGGATCGAGAGTTTTTGTGGTCTATCTCTACGGCAAGGTCTTAAATATTTAGATCCCACCGTATGGACAGCTTCTACCAAACCGCTGTTTAGCTCGTCCACTGCAAGGTTTTCTTCTAGATAGTCAAAGCGATATGTCAGCTTGAGTTGAAAGCTCTCGGGGTTTTGGATATGGGCGCGAGTAGGTCGGAGCGTAGATTTCATGAAGCGCCGCCTTTCTGATTGGATATTGATATTCAGTGTACCCCAAACCATTCGGTGGTCACTGCCGGTTTTCACCCTGTTGATCACAGAGACATCTCTGAATATCCGCCTATTCGTCGTCAAGATGAAATCTATCTCGTTTCTCGTAGAACCGTCAGGACTCAGCCAGGTGTCTTTCTCCAGAAAGTTGGCCAGACTCTGACCCCTGGAGTTTCGTTGCCCATGTCCAAATTGCCCCATTTTCAACTCTGCATCGCTTCTCTTGCCCAACTTTGCGTTGAAGTACCCCATAACAACATTGAAGTAGGTTTTGGAAGTATGTATGGCCCGACTTATCTCCTCATACATTTCCTCTACTTCTTCATTTGGATGTGTCGAGGGTCGGCGCGTATACCTGTATAATATGTTCAACGAATATCTTTTTGATATTCTGAGTATAAGGTATACTACCGTTATAGGTTTCGGATACGATGTTGTTGATGAGAGACCTGTGGACAAGAAATCCGACACCTCCTCGGGACTGTTGGTTGTCCCCCCAGTAGAAGAGCAGGTTACCAGACTTCAGAGTTATCGTATACTCCCCGATTCTTCGGACAAAAAAAAAACAAAAATAATAAAATCGTAACCGGTCGATGTCGGTGTATAGAAGAAATATGAGAATAACCTTTAGAGTTTTTTCATTACCTGATGATACTCGCCCTGACCCTTTTGGTATTTTACAATATATATTTGAAAACAATTTAACATCCACCCTTCCAAATGTATGTATTTTACTAAAAATTCTTCTGACATTGCCTGTATCTGTAGCTTCTGGCGAGCGATATTTGCAAAGTTAAACATTATTTAAGGTCAACAACGCTTCAAGAAAAATTGTCTGGGTTAGCCATATTAGCCATTATACAAGATATTTTTGATGGTATAAATTTCAGCGATGTAATTAACGAATTTGCAACAGCATAGTCTCGGAAAATATCGCTACAGTAGTACAACAGCTATTTTTTAATTTTTCTATAGTACCTAGATATCTATTTTGATTTTATAACGAAGTTATCTAGGTACTTTTTATTAAAGTATCTGCATATTGTAGTATAATTAGGAAGTGATACTTATTTACGTGTTAATGAAAAAGCGCAAAACCTCAGACATGCCAACTTATTTTGATTATAAAAGAATTACGAATATTATTTTGATTCAAATTTGACCCCTATTTTTATTAGTGGAATCGACTCTACTCACGATTATGAACAAACTAATTTTAGGTTTTGCGCTTTCTCCATAACACGTAGACATGAGTAACATGTAGACATGAGGCAATATTTCTGTTATTTGTTCCTAAAAAATGTGATTTTCAGTTTTGTGTTATTTTCTTGTATTTATAAACAACGTGTCTGTACCCAATTAGTTAAGTAAATGCTTTAAAATGAGTGTGAACAAGAATTCATTATTATTATTTCATTTTGATATTATAGTCTACAAATACATATGACTTTAAAAGTTCAGTTCTTTGCTTTATTTCAAGCACCTACCTTCCATAAAAAAAAGATAATTCAAAATTAAGGGGCGCCAAATTTTTTTTTTTGCACACAGGCGCCAGTAGCCCTTACGGGGGCCCTGTATGTTTACAACGTACGATAGAGGAATCGAAAATTTTGTAGAGCACTTCTATACAGTTTTACGTACGACGCGACATTTGAACATTCGAACTTCGTTTCGGAACATAGAGTAACCGCTCTGTGGCTGTCTGTGACACTTGCCATGGGGTTGGTGGCTTTATCACTTTATATCTAGGGTAATAAATGAAAGACACGTGCGCTATTCAAAATTAGTTTATTTGCAGTAGTGTATGGCGCCGAGGGCGGAGGGCCCGGCGGCACCCGCGTCGAGGCCGGCACGCGCCCGTCACGCGCGACTAAATCGTAAATACATCGTGAAAAAGCTTTATTACTGCGTATTCGTTGAAAAAATTGGAACCCTGAGTAACATCAACCTGACACACATCGAAGCAATCACACGCTAATCACGAAAATACTATTGCTCGTCGAGATTCAGCAACGGCGCTTGTCGCCTTGATAGAGCAAGAGGCCGTGGCCGCCAGACTTCATTTTCTGTATCTGTATCAGCTCATATACGTTCCACTGCTGGGCACGGGCCTCCTCTACAATCGGCTACCGATTGAAAGTGGTTAGGCCTTATAGTCCACCACGCTGGCCTAGTGTGGGTTGGCGGACTTACATACCATAGAATTTTTATAAATCGCTATGGTATGCAGGTTTCCTCACGATGTTTTCCTTCACCATTTTAGTGCGTGGTGATTGACTATAAAATTGATATGACTAAGTGCGTGGTGGCCTGTTGGTAAACGGACTAGACGCGACTGCCAACATGTCACGGTGGTCGCGGGTTCGAATCCCAGGGCACACCTCTGACTTTTCGGAGTCATGTGTGTATTGATAGTCAATCACCACGCACTAAAACGGTGAAGGAAAACATCGTGAGGAAACCTGCATACCATAGCGATTTATAAAATTTCTATGGTATGTAAGTCTGCCAACCCGCACTAGGCCAGCGTGGTGGACTATATGGCCTAACCACTCTCAATCGTACTCTCGATTGTAGAGGAGGCCCGTGCCCTGCAGTGGGACGTATATGGGCTGATACAGATACAGATTGACTATCAATACACACGACTCCGACAAGTCAGAGGTGTGCCCTGAGATTCGAATCCGCGACCACCGTGGACATGATGGCAGTCGCGTCTAGTCCGTTTAATTTCTTTGACTTTCATTTTGTAAAGCTGGAAGTTAGTCTGCATATGCTTCTGACATGAGCATCACACGATCAGCTATTATAAAGTTCCGATCGTGGTTACTTTCAAAGTTATCAGCTTCAATGTGTCTGACAAGATGAAAAACTTACATAATAAAACGCTATTATCTTCAAACTTTAATAAAATGAAATTTTGCCAGTGTCATAGTATAAAAGCTGAATTTACCTTAATGTTGTTAAGGCAACTATCCAATTCGTGTTGCCGGACACATTAAGTGTTGTAACTTCCATGGCCACCACAATCGGAACTTCCAAATCTGATCGTGTGAAGCCTATGTTAGATGCATGCGCACCATTATGCGCACACAAACTTTCAACTTTTCCAAAATGACCTAAAGTCAGGCAACCACAGGCTCTTGGTCTATGGCTAAAGCGAATTCAATAGACAAAGAGCAGGCGGCACCACTGCTCATCTATTTATTATTTAACTTCTATAAATTCGTTTAAATCTTAAGTTATGCCAAACAATACTCTCTTTAGTATAATTTAGATGAAAAGCGCGGGTGATGGCGACGCGGCGTCGAACCCCTTTCACATACATAACCTCATCCAAAGAGCGCAGACTCCGAAGCCCGAAACATAAAATAGAATCAAAAGAAACAGGTAAACATCCGCTTTTTTGCGATAGACTTCAGCGAACACGTCTTCGTCACATCAAATACTCTAACAGCTAACTAGTGTACAAAACGCTCCGGTACAAGTACAAAACATTAAACGATATATTCGCGACTCACGCACACTATGCATACTATAAACGCGCCCATCAGGCGGCACTCATTAATTTGTTCAATTATTATATTATCTATAGAAGGAGTCTGTATATGTGTAGATAAGTTTTACACAACTCACAGTATGAACGAATCAGATATAGGGTAGCGCGAGTCTCGTCTATAGCGAGTGCTGACTTGTGCCTCTGTGGACGAGGTGACGCGCTCGCCACCACTTTGCGCATAATATGATCGAGTAGTTACGAGCTCGGAGCTCTAAGATATTATTATAATTATGTCATTACCAATCTAATTAAAAGTTTTTGAACTAGTAAAGTTCTGACTCCCGTTTTGCTATGTTATGAGTGGACTACATTACATAGCTACGTTACAAAATCATTTCAACGTACATTTCGGCGGTTGCGTTCGGTGTCAGTGACGCCTCCGCCCCTCGGTTCCAGTGTATCGTCAGTTGCCACACATACTATCTACTAATGAAACAAAAGTGCCGTATATAAAAGTTGTACACGCGATCAAGTTACCGCGGCCTTAGGCGAGTACAAATCATCATAGTAATGCAAAAATATTTCCGTATATCAACTATAAGGTACATGTATACATGAGTACCCGGGAAGGGTGTGCGGTAGGTACAGTGCTATGTACACGCGCTAACTCTACTCGATGGACAGTGGACAGCGGCGAGGGGAACCGCTCGCGCTTACGTTTGGCAGAAGGGCGCACATCACGTCGCGTGTCGACAGCCGACACTACGACAGGTGTGCGCAAGATATGGGACTCATAATATACACTTTATACTATACATAAATGTACAAAGCTTCCGAAAACTAAGGGCCGTATATCCTTGCACACAATCGCATACACTCAAACGCGCCACGCACTCTCGCACACTCATGCTACTTCTCGACAAAGGCGAAATAATTGACATTTAATGCATAATGGGATCCACGTTGCATTGCTTCAAGGGTGGATCCAGCTTTTACGCCAGGGGGAGGTCATATAGGTCATGTCAGAACACTGGGTCCGATTTCAATACTCCAATTCGTAATAATGACTTTTTAAATGTTGTTACAGGCGTAATTTCTGAACACACACTTACTTTTTTACTTTATATTGAAATACAGAGTATTAAATGTGCTTATAAATTTTATCAACAAGATAATTAATAAATCTGGGGCCAGCCCAGGGGGGAGGTCAAGAGCCCCAAGACCTCCCCCCTGGATCCACCCTTGCATTGCTTGTTGTGGTCGTGATAACGACTCGGCCCGGAACATGTGCGTGTAGCCGCCAACTAGTATGGTAACGATATTATGTTCTTCAGTAATACAATGTTAAAATCGGCAAGTGCTGGTGCAGGACACTACCGCGGCCACAGCCGCCACGCGGAACACGACAGATAGTGTAGAAACGCGAGTTGTACCAAGCATAATCAAGATATTTACCATGTTGATAATTGCTTATACATACGAACATTACGATTCGTAAGCCAAAACATGGATATCTGGTTGGCCTGCAGGCTGTATTACAATAATAACCAGTAGGTATGCCATGTAGAAAATCCATCCATCTAAGGGGGCGTCCATTAATAACAAGAGGTGTTCAGGGTGGGAAGGGATCAAACAGAACCTTTTCAATTCTCATTATGGGGGAACGGACGGGTCTTAGCAAATATCACGTATTTTTTCTAGCGGAAAACGATGTACAATTATTTCCATAACAAAATATGGTTAAATCTGACACAATAGTTTTTGATAGTATTGGTTCGAAGCTCGCAGTGCAGCAAAGTAGCACTCGATTGTTAAAACGATATCACCCAGCCATATCGGGACGTGCCAGTAGCCAGTGCCAGCTGGACGACTATAAGCTATATTATAACATCTTGCTACAAAGCATACGGAAAAAATCGCCTGGCACAGCTAGTGTTTATAACATTACGATTGGCACCGACCTCAACAAACTTGTAGTGATATTAAGATATTTAAAATGTATTGAAATACTAGAGGTCCCGCCCTGCTCTGTCCGGGTGCAGATACTGTTCCGACTCCAGTCCACATCAGAAACATATTATTTCGCGTACTATTTTACATACATACGAGCGCTCAGGGACTCGGCCCAAACGGGACTCCCGTAGAGGGCCATGGACCGCACGACTCCAGCATACAGGTTTCGGCAAGGGATGCCAGGACCATCGGTGTTGGGCAGCAGGCGCCCCAGTGCGCCCGCCGCCTTCACCAGTTTCGGCGACAACTTCTCAAAATGCGCGCGGAAATCCCATCGGCTGTCGAGGATGAGGCCAAGATACCTCATGCTCGAGCCGACGGGAACCCGCACGCCGTCCACTGTGAGGTGGGCCTCTGGTGGGGGCCCACACCGAGGTCCGTGGAAACACACGGCCTCGGTCTTGTTCAGGGCCACCGTGAGGCCTAGTCGCCGAATCCTGCCAACCACCAGTCCCGTACCAAACGAGGCTAGCAGGGCGGCTCTCCTGAAAGTCCTGGCCGTCGCTGTCACCAGTGTGTCGTCCGCATAGCAGACGACAGCGACGCCCCGAAGGTTGGTACCACGGAGCACCCAATCGTACCCGATGTTCCACAGGAGCGGACCCAGAACCGATCCCTGCGGAACACCGCACGTCACCGCTCTTCGGTGCCACCCGTTGGCGCCCGGATACACCACGCACCTGCCAGAGAGGTACGCGTGCACCATGCGCCGGAGATAGGGCGGCACCTCGTGGTACCGCAGTGCTTCAACGATGCAAGCCCAGGGCATGGTGTTGAAAGCGTTGGCGATGTCGAGAGACACCGCCACCACGACTTTGCCCCGGGACACCGCTTCTTCCGCCTGTGCCTTGACCCGCAAAATCGCGTGGATCGTGGACCGGCCCTGTCTGAACCCGAACTGGCAGTCCGCCAAGTCCGGGCCCGTGTCCTCCAAGTGCTCGACGAGGCGCGCGTGAATAATACGCTCAAAAAGCTTGCACACCTCGTCGAGCAACACGATGGGCCGGTAGGCCGATGGCGACTCTGCGGGTCGCCCCTCCTTCCGAAGCAGGACAAGCTTGCCCGTCTTCCATCGCGACGGGAAGATGCCCTGCTCCAGGCACGCGGAGAAAAGGCCGCGGAGCCTCGTACCCAGACACGACCGGGCACCCCGTCGAGCCCCGGGGCCGAGTTTTTGCCCCGCAGCCGAAGCACTGCCGCCTCCAATTCTTGCGGCGAAACCTCCGGGATAATCCCTTCCGAAACCGATAACGACGATGGCGCCGATGGACGTGGCGCCATCGGTGGAGGAGTGAACTCCTCGGTGGCCGGGAACAAAGCCGCGACGACGTCCTCGACGAGATCGGTCCGGAGACTCTGAGTCAGCGGGGGCGCCCACGGGCGGAGTTTTTTCATCGCCACGCGATACGGACGCCCCCATGGATCTCTGTCGAGAGTTCTCCGGAACTCATCATTCGCCGCAGCCTTTGCTCGTGCGATGGCCACCCGCAGCGCTCTCTTCGCCTCTCTGTGGAGGTCGAGAAGGAGCCGTTCCTGTTCGTCGTCGCCGGGTCTACGGGTCCGACGACGACGGTGCCTGGCGAGTCGGCGGCGCGCGACTTGGCAGGCCGCACGCAGCTCTGTGAGCTCGGCCGACCACCAGTACACCTGGCGCTTCGCTGGGAGGCGGGTGACCCGGGGCATGGCCGCGTCGCAGACGCGCGACATCGCCACCCCGAACCATTCCGCCTCTTGCTCGACCCGCACCGGCCCGTCCGGTACGGGGAGCCACGCCTGGATTAAAGCGGCCTCCTTCAACGCCTCCACATCGAGGCGTTTTACGGCCCATCGCCGGCCGCCCGTGAAACCGACAGTCGGACTACCACCGGACTGGACGGGGTCCTGGGAGGTCTGGACGCTGTACCGTATATATAAATGGTCGGACAGCGACTCCTCCTCGACCAGGACCCTCCAGTCGTGAACACGGCGGGCAAGGGCCGGGGTGGCGAACGTCACATCCACCACCGAACCGCCGTTTTGTCGCACGCACCTAACCTAACCGACGTTAACAAATTTGTTTTTAATTTACATTTTTTCTTGGTTGTGGTGTGGATAGTGTTAAAGCGCACATAGGGCGCAGTGTTTTGATAAGTTCAGACTGGTTTTGAGCTGTAATACTATATTTTGGAAAATAACATAATTTTACTTAAATCTTCAATCTTAATACTTTATTAAATTCTGCAAACTTTTTGTATTATCGACTGTTTTGGATTGTTGCAATTTCGAACGCGTCCCGTTGATCCCGATACGTGGACCCCACGCTTGCTGGGATCTGGAGACCCCAAAACTGTTTGTTTTTTGCGAAAACCCTTAAGAGTCGATATTTTATTTGAAAAATTCATATTATTGTCTTTGAAAATTTAATTTTGGTTTAGAAATCCAGATTTTTTGTGTAACCCGTGTCCTGCCGCTCGGTGGCACACGGAGGGTGTGGCTATCCTAATTTTGTATTGTTATTCATATTTAAATTCACTAAATTTTGTTTCAAATATCAGTTTTTGGCCCCCCCTCGAAATTTTTTTGCTCCCTGTCGTTCCAGATTATCGCACCATTAGACGCGTCTCGTCGAGCCCGATACGTGGATACCACGCATGCTGGGTCTGGACGCACTAAAACTGCACTGCACTAAAAATGTGCCGCGACACGGTGCCGCGACACGGTGCCGCGGCAGCTATTACACTGTCCCTGATGGTAATTGTGGTACCGCTCGAATGTAATAATGTGAACTAATTGAGACGAATTGAGGCGCCTACACTATGTCTGATTCATTTACAGTTAATTTGAAATCAACAGCTACTAGGAATAAACACAATACTATGCGGTTCAACTAAGAATAGGACTGACCCTGCGCCATATTGGTTCGTAGTAGCTGTCAAATCGCACAATTTAGGTAGGGTGAGCAAAACAAGATTTCATAAAATAATATTTTTGTTGAAATAAAATAATATTTTTAATATTTAATAATTCGTAAAAAAATTAATGAATGAATAATGTCGTGTTATAGTTACTCTCTGGAGAATAATTGCATATGAAGTAAATAAAAAATTAAAAAAATATACTTTTTTAAGCTATTTATGACTTAACATTCTTGTTTAGGTGTCCATATAACATTTTCTAATTGTTTCAATTTATTTAGTTAATATATGTTCAAGAATTTGACTATGTGAAAAAAAATATAATTGATGCGTAAATATTTTTTTTGTTGCTAACCATACTTTTCGTGTGATGTTTGACAACTAAAGGTCATTGACGTTCCTATTCTTATTTGAAACGCATAGTATGTCATATTCGATGTGGCGCAAAACTTTATTCGAAATTTAAAAAATCAATATCATGTTGACCAGCGGAATTAATAAAATAATTACGATAAAAGGATAACATGGAGATTCAGTCCCATGGACGGGACCTCCAGACGTATTCAAGGTGAGGATGTAAAGAATAACAAAGCAAAAATAATAAAAACATCAGTATACAATAGCAGTGCATTTAATAAAATAAAAAGTAATAAACAAATGAGCGCATACAGGGAGGCGGAAGGGAGCGCGTCAGTACAACAAGCCCGCAACCCCCGCGCCGCCCCGCGCCACCACCCCGCCGCCACCCGCCCTCACCCGCCGCCACCCGCCCTCACCCGCCCTCACCCGCCCTCACCCGCCACACTACAACCGACCCGACACTCAACACACCAATTTAATCAGGTTTGTATACTATATATATGAATATCATTGAACAACACTAGTAAGAACGTATATCATTTGTCTATGAATGGTCCCATTTGAAGATATTGCTAATGTGTGAGAAACGAGCGGCGCCGAGCGTGCTGTGGTGTGCGCGGTGTGTCTGCGGCCACGTGACGGCGGCGTGACGGCGACATGACGGCGGCGTGACGGCGGCGTGGCGGCGGCGGCGGGCAGGGTCGCGCGCCGCCTCCTAACTAAACAAATGCACATTGAAGTAAACGCTAGTGAGAAAACTAATGCTCCATACAAATAACTAAAACATTAAACGATAGTAAATAATATACAGGAGGCGCGTCAGAGCTGCCACTGGCCCCGCGGCGGCTGCAAGTAATCGACATGGCACTCGGCTACGGACGGACCTACCGCTAACTAAACCGAACTAAACGAACCGCGTGGGAGGCGTCGCCGCGCGTGGAAGACAGACGGGCGCGTGCGCGGGACGCTCCTACTGATACACTACGCTACTCTTACTTCTTATTATTGCATTCCCATTACAAGGTACACGTATATACAGGGCGGCGCGGCGCGACTGCGAGCGTGTGTGCGTGCCTCACCACACCGTGCGCACTGAGCCTCACCGCACTCATGTTATTTGCCGGCGGATCGGGAGGTCTCGTAACGGAAGTCACGTTAGATTTATAACATAAGACTGCACACACGCACACAGACGCACACGCGGCTACGTCACAAAATCACACACTCATACACACGCAACGGACCCAGATGCAACACTGCACTACATACAACAAAATCGCAAACAAAATGTGTGACATTGGCCGTGCGGTGGGCGACGCGTCTCGTGGACACTCGAGTTAGATTCAAAACATTAACAACATAATGGAAACATAATAAGCTATAAAATAATTCGATAATTAAAGCTAATTAATAAAACACAAACGTTAACATAGTTAGAAAACGCAGTGACGACATCGCGTCGGACGCGCCGCGCGCCTCACAACACAACACTCAACCGACACCCCGCCCGCCGCCGCACGCCACCAACAGACACAACAAATACAACGCACATACGTACTAACAAGGGACGCGGCGCCGCGCTCGTCCCGCTCGTCCCGCTGGCGGAGATCTCTCACACGCACATACGCACACATACACACACGCACACATTCGATACTATACGTATATTATGTACAAAGAGAGCGCACACGCACACATACTAAGGCCGCGACATAAGAGGCGCGCCGCCGCACTGCCACCAGCCACTACACTCACACACGCGACGGTTTAACCCGACCTCCCGACAGATAACCGCAATAATTAAACAAGTGCGGTGTATGCGGCGTGACCGGGGCGTGTACGTGGCGCGTACGTGGCGTGCGGCTCGACGCGCCTCTACAACCTAACACAGTGGGACATAACGATACAACACACGATGCGGACTCGTACAGAGGATCACGATCTGACGGTAACTGCGAGTGGAGACCACACACCCCGCGCCACACGGCGCGCGACACGCGACACTCAACAATGCTCGCCACTCGCCACTACTCGTTCCAGATTCTATCGACAGTATTTTACATCGGTCATTTTAAACACATTCGTATCACCCAAACAATACGCTCGATCAAATCTGGCACACAATTAAGTCCAACGCGGAGCGGTGGCAGTGAGTTCACGTGACGCGCGGGTCGTGTCGCGCGACGTACAAAAGCAAATAACAACTATTATTTATTCGTATAGAAAACATTGATATTTTGGCAAACGCAGCGTCAGCACGCAGCAGGGCGCGGCGGGGGCGCGGCGGGGGTGCGGGGGCGGCGGCGGCTCCCCGCGGTGGCGCCCCGCGGCGGCGCGAGCGCGCCCGCGGGGCCGAGTCACTCCGAGTTGCTGAAGTATTCCGACGCGTTCCCTCGGCAGATCGGACACGTCCGGTTCGACTGCGGACAGACAACACACACCGTGAGTGTCGCGCGCTCAGTACGCCCTCGACACGCTTCGTTTGACTGATGGCGGTATACTCACCCGCAACCACTTGTCGACGCACTTGGCGTGGAACTCGTGCGCGCACGGCAGCACGCGCAGCGTCTGTCGCGCCTCGAACTCGCACATGCACACCACGCACGACGTCTGCTCGCCTGTCAACACGCACGCACGTTACGAGATTGACCGCACGCGAGGTACCGAGTCGAGTGCGACGAGGCGCGGCCGCGACGAGTACCTTGGTGCGTCTGCGGCGAGTACTTGTAGCTGGGCAGCTGGTCGATCTCCTGGCGCGCGAGGCCGCGCGGCTTCGCCTCGCCGAGGCGCTCCGCCAGCGAGAGCAGCGCCTCGTAGTTCTCCGTCTCCGGCGAATCGGGCGCTTCGTCGCCGCGCGCCTCCGCGTACGGCGACAGCGGGAACATGGCGAGCAGGTTCAGGAACACCTGCGCCGACAGCAGCGGGTGAGCGCCGGGGAGCGCGGAGCCGGGGGTCGGCGCCAAGGACGCGAGGGTCGCGGGGGACGCGAGCGGTACCTGGTAGGTGGGCGGCGGCGGCGGCAGCGACAGCGGCTGCGCCACGTGCAACTGCGCCTGCACGTGCGCCGGCAGCGCCGCGGACACGAGCCCGCCCCCGCCCTGCAACAACGCGCGGCGTACAGTGTGCGCTCGCAGCGAGTGTGGCGCGGGAGTGGAGGCCGGGTTACCTGCGCGTGCACGTGGTGCACGGGGTGGTGCGGCCAGCGCGCCGCGTGGCGCACGTAGGGGCGCGCGGCGCGGGACGAGCCCACCACGCCGACGCCCACGCCGCCGCCCACGCCCACGCCGCCGCCGCTGCGCCGCTGCACACAGTACAAGGCGTTAGGCACGTGCGAGCCGGGCGCGGGGCGAGCGGCGGCCGCGGTACTCACGTGGTGGTGGTGCGAGAGCGCGTGGCGCGCGTGGTGCGGCGCCATGAGCTCGAGCGGTGCGCCGCGCGCCTGCACAGAGCGACACAGTGTGAGGCGGGATGCACAGTGCGGTGAGTGTGTGGGCGTGTGGAGTGTGTGCGCGGGTACCTCGGTGGCGAGCAGCAGCGGCGCGTGGTGCAGGTCGGGCGGCGGCTGCAGCGGCGACAGCGTGCCCTCGCCGCTGCCCAGCATGTCGAGGCGCCCGCCTTCCGCTCGCTGCAACAGTCACGCTGGCATTACACACCGCTATTTAATATTATATACCCAAGCCGTCCCTCGGCAGCACGGGCGATGGCCGTTATGTAATAGGAAAAGTTTGTCATAAAGCGATGACTGTACGCAGAAAGACACCAGTGTGTCATCAGGAGTCACATGAAGAGTGCTTCCGCCAGGGTGCACCTTGCAGGATTCCGCACAGGCACGCCTATCTCATCGGTCGGATCACTCATCGGTAGTGAATATTTAAATATTCACTACAGATGAGGTCCACACCCACAGATGCTCGCATACACACTCGCCTTTTGTAAGGTTTTAATTAGTCACCTATCCATCCTCTCTGAATAACTATACATTCGATTAATTTGGTAACTACATATGATTATCTCAAATGCACTCTCGAGTATAGAGGAGACCCATCCATGCCCTACAGAGGGAGGGCGTGCAGTGAGTGGGAGGTAAAAGTGCTGATACAGCTACAGATTATGATATCAGACTGTGTCACAATATCATCCTCCTATTCCAATAACACAATATCGATTGGAGTGGTTATATTGGTGGTCCGCAGATACAGGTCTCTGTCGGTGACGCTACGAGCACACGTCGGGAGTAGTCGGCAGTACTGACCTGCGAGCCGGCGATGTAGTGCGTGTGCGGGTGCTGCGGCGACGCGAAGGGGCCCCGCGGAGGCGCCGCCGCGTACTGCACGCCCGCGTACACGCCGCCCATCTACACGCACGCACACACATGCACACGCGCCCCTGCACACACCCCGCACCCCGCACCCGCGCAGGCCGGGGGGCGGCAGGAGCGACGCCAACTCAAACACAAACCGGTCGAGAGAGCTCCAGTCAACACAAGGGGCAATCACCAAATTTAACGTTGGTGACAATTTGTAGATGACGTTCGACGATGTTAACAAAAAAAAAAAACTACAACATCAAGAGATATGTTTCCTACACATCTCTGCATTGCGCGCGCCTTGGGTCGTTCATTTCTTAATTTTTATTTTGGTTTTAGAAATGATGATGTCTGCGCGGTGCATACTTTCATTTATTACTTAGCGCTTCTTAGAAAATATGCGGTTATACGCTTACGTCGTTATATTCTCGCTCAGTACATACATCAGTGATTCTCAACCACTGTGCCGCGGCACTTTTGTGTGCCGCCAAATTTCAAAAGTGTGCCGCCAAATTTTGCAAATATATAATAATGTTAATATTAATAAATTATATAATTTAAAGAAAAATATTTTTAACATGAATATATATTTAAATCCACAAAAAAGTTAGTTATTTTATTATTTGCTTTGCAACGCGTTTTTTCTTAGTGCCAAATTATGATGAAGCGGCGTGCATATCAATAGGAATATGTCTCAAGGCGCTCTTTGTGTGCCGCCAAATTTTGAAATCGTTAAATATGTGCCGCAACAAAAAAAGGTTGAGAATCACTGACATACATACATAAATACGTAAATATTACAGATATCAACAACGGAGGGAAGGAATCGTGGCGTCGTCTCGCGCGCCCGGCTCGACGCACGCGCGCTCTTCGACACTTATATGTATTACTCACGGTACTATTTGGTGTCATTGAAAACATTGACCTGCTAGTGAGCGAGCGCGCGTGCGAACTATGAGACTAGAACAAGTGACGAGGAGGAACAGACATAACACATTGATGATAATAAATATATAGGCATGTGGTGAGTGATGAGCGATGATGACGTACGGACGTGCCTAATGCGTACGCTAACAGACAGACTGCGACAGAATGCAAGTCAAACTATACTATGTGCATGAGGGAGACCACACGGGCGGAGCGAACGTCGTGTGACGCGACGACACGCGCACCACGGCGGCTGATGCACCACCACCACCACCCTCACCGCGCGTGTCGAGCCACCCCGCCGCCCCGCCGCCCGCCCCTCCACGCGACCCGGGGACAGCCAAGTTCTATATGAAGCGACCAGCCAAATATCTCATAAAATGTTTTAAATCTACACAATACCAAAGCTTGAGTTGCTAGCGTATAAACCGTTAAAGTGCGTGGAGGGCGCGCCGCACATGCGCAGGCCCGCGACAAGTGCGACAGTCCAAGCATGCGGAACACGGGTAGTGAGTAATCAATGGGGTTAGTGGCTAAAATATCTGAAGGGTCGCCGCAAGCCGCCGGGCACTAGTGTCGCATGTCGCCGGAACACAGTAGAGTGGAGCGGAGAGCGGCGAGGTGGCGCGACTCGACATTATCGTACAGCACAAGTACAGAGTACGGAAAGTGTCAGAATTAATAAGTTATTGTTAAGACATCGACAGGTGAACCTCAGAGCGGCGGCACACCGCGCAGGCCTACTGTCTCCAAGCAATGTGCACGTCTACAGTATGTATATTAAGTAGGTGAGGCACGCAGCACGCTCTAGGCAGCGTGGCCCGCGCCGAGCCCGTGCCGGACCTCCGCAAGGAGTCCTGGCAACACTCGCCGCTACAAACACTGAGTGAGTCTGTTTGTTAGTATGTACACAAGTGGCACAACAAGCGGGGCGGCGGCGAGTGTGAGAGTGGGCGGGTCGGTAGGTGAGTAGTAGTGGAGCAGATGAGACGCCGCGGGAGGAGCGCGGGAGGTGCGCCGCAAGCGACAAGCGACATACACTCATGGACCTCTAGACCTGGGTTACAGTTTAATCACAATATAATCTGGGCATGCATATTGTGCGCTCCAACAGCACCGACTAAACGTTAACTGCAGTGTTCCCCTTGTGTGTGTGTGTGTGTGTGTGCGTATGTGTGTGTGTGATGTATGTGAGTAGTGTGTGTGTCGCTGCAGACCGGCCGCCGTATTATTCTCTAGTGACGGGGCATGTGTTGGCGGGCGGCCGCGGTGTGGTGGTGTGGCGGTGTCCGCCGGCGCAGCGGACCGGCGCGGCTGTAGGTTCAGTAACGTTACGTCGTGACAACAACTACATTTGGTACAAAAAATTAGTAATTCATAATTAATAACAAAACGCTACGTCTATAGTAAAGTGAAAAATATATAATTATAATTATCGTGTAAATAATATTTGAAACAGCCCCATAACCAAAACAGCTGCACGTGGCCATACATTGAATTTCTATTGTGGCTAATGATGACAGAATTGAGAATTATTTGTGGAACAAACATTCGTCAGATTGAACAAGTGGAATACAGTGGCCGGTAAGAGAAGGAATATAAACAACGGAACAATATATAGTAAGTAGTAGCACTAAGCGGCCCGGCACCGACGCGCCTGCGCCCCGCGTATCACACATAGAAGCGGTCACACAAAGCGGAGTCAAAACACAGGAAGTACGAACAGTGTCGTGTTGTGTGGGGGGAGAGCATTACCATACAAACCCTGCGATGTGTCGTGACAGTGGAGGAGTGTGTATGTGTGTATGTGTGTGTGTGTGTGTGTGTCTGTGTGTGTAGGTGTGCGTGTACCTGGTAGCGCAGGTGCGGCAGCGCGGGCAGCACGGCGCCCCACAGCTCGCCGCCGCCGCCCGCCGCGCCCACCTGCCGCGCTCAGTGCGTCACTCGCGAGCCCCCCGCCCCGCCCGGCCGCGAGCTCGCCGCGCGCCCCGCACGCGCATGCGCACCGACACTGCGTGCGGGCCGCGCGCCGAGCGACAACCATGCGGCCTCGCGGGGTGAGTCGCGCACGCATTACACATTACTCACTTACAATACTATTTCATACACACTTTAGAGAAACAGACCACTTACTAACAGTGATAGAAAACGATGCTTTTGGTATTGAAAATGTGAGTTTCTTTTTATGCACATTAATAAATGGCCTGCAATGTACAGTATCGGTATGCTATGCCCAGATTCAATAAATTGGTCGGCGCGTCACACTGGCCCAATCGTGGTGGCCCCGTCGAACGCCACTCCACAGTGCAGTCGCCGTCACGCACAGCACCGCCTACCGCCTCACAGTATCGGTGTGGTGTGGACGATACAAAATTACGCTCTGCCTGCCTGTAGTCAGTGTGCGCGTGCATGTGTACGTGTGTTGTTATTTGTACTGTACGCTACGTATCACATTAGTTGGACTGTGAGCAACGGTTCTGTTAGCGCCTCGAATGTATTCGCCGGTCATTTATTAAATATGTTTTAGTCGAACACGGTCGCGTCTCGAGTCGGTCGGCTCGAGTATCGATCGCGTATTGTCTGGTGTGGCAGTCGTGTTGGATGTGGTGTTGTAATGCTCGGTATACCTGTGTGCGCTGCGCGTGCGGCGGGTGCGCGTGCGCGTGCGGCGGGTGCGCGTGCGCGTGGTCGCGGTGCGCGTGCGCGTGCGGCCACGACACGCCGCCGCCCAGCGCGCCCAGCCGCGCGCCTCGCAGCGACATCTGCACACACGCACGCGCCGCGTCACTACACACAGCGCCGAGGGCGGCGGCCCCGCGGCTCGGCGCGACGCTCACCTGGTTGATGTCGAGCAGCAGCGGCGCGTGGTGGTGCTGCACGTGCGCGGGCCGGTGCGTCACGTGCGGCGCGTGCGCGTGCGCGTGCGGGTGCGCATGCGCGTGCTGCTCCAGAAGCCGCTCGTGCGTCCACAGCCCAGCCGAGCCCACGTACCGCATCCGCCGCCTGGAACGAGCGCAGAGCATACAATGTGGTCTGGTGTGTGGCGGCGCTAGTGTAGCGAGTAGTGAGCGTGCACTCACGGCGGCTGGTAGTGATGTCGCGGCGTGCGTCGCTCCACGGCCGGCGCCGCCACCGACACGTTGCTTTCACCTGAAACACCAAACAAAACAATGTCAATCATTACGAATTAAATTTAAATGATCTTTCGTCTTAGATTTACTCGAATGTTACACATTGAAATAAAACTGTTATTTGAAATTAGTTTAATTTGAATTAACTTCCCGACGTTTCGATTACTTGACAGTTTCGGTGGTCACGGAGCGGTCTGAAGTAAGTAATAGACCTAATAATAGTTTTATATCGACATCTCTCTTCATTCAATCTTTAACGGAGGAGTAATGCAAAAAGTTACATGGGTTTTCGAAATAGTGGCAACTGGCAACACTAACGGTCTTACTGCCGTACTCAGAATGGTTCTTTAATTAGTCATCTTGAATACTTTGCTAATAAACATTACATTCGTTAATGAACGCTTCCTCTCTAAGTCAACATTTAAAGGCTCATTAGTTAATGTCAACTTTATGTAACCGCAGGGCGGTGCATTGACAAAAATATTTACCGATTGCACATCGAAAGAAGTTTGTTACGGTATTCGAAATGTGAAAATATACATTTAAATACATTAAAAACAATAATCAATATATTATATATTTTTAGGATAGGTATATAGTATGTTTATGTATATGTATGTATGTATGTATATATACTTATATATGTGTATATATGTATGTATTATTATTATTGTGATTATGTTATATTTTTATTTTTAATTATTAATTGTAGATTATTATTATTTCATTTACACCTTAGACTGCCCTTTCTATCTCCTGTTACTATATCCATCCCATGGTTGCCTGTAAGAAATTACCTAGTGTGATAAGGCCGCCACTTGTACTATTATTTTTATTGTGTAATATCTTTTTAGTATTTCTGTACAGTGCAAAAAAGGATTAAATAAATAAATAAATAATAATAATGTGGTAAATGAGATTTATAACTGTTCCATTTTTCAAAAAGCCATCCGTTCTTATCTTCTTCTACGTGATTTTCTCTCAATATGATACATCAAATCCTAATCAAGGATTTGCATACAGAAAAAATAATGATTAGCAAACTAGTGCGCGAGTAGACGTGTGACCTGAGGAGAGGTGCCTGGAGATGCGGCGGCGCTTCCTGCTGGGACTGTCGCCCGCCTTGGAGGAGAGCTCGCCGTCCGAGGAGCCGCCGCCGCTCACCAGCGCCTCCACGCCGCCCACCGAGCCCTCCAGCGGGTTCGTGTCCTGCAACAGTCGCGACAGTACACTGCAGAGTTTATCCCGACCGCCCGGCTCACTCGCCAATGCGACTCTTGAAAACCACCATCAGCAATGGCACGAATTTCATTAAGACTGAGCATGGGTGCTTAACGAGTCGCTGAGAATGCTTTGACTGCCTTTAATTTAAATATATAATTATAACTTTAATAAAACTAATATGAGTTGAAAAATATTATTGACTGTCAACATGCCTGTAGCAAAACGGGACAATAGATAGTGAAGTGGAGAAGTAACAACACCTATCTCTACATCTATACGTATAGTCTATAGTAATTATTTTATTTAATATATCCTGTCTGGCTATAATATCCTTCAATCCGAAACACAACAGTGCATATACAATGCTGCTTGACGGTAAAAATAAACATTGCAGTGATACTTACCCAGGCGACCTCTCACATATGGCTGACCTACCACCAGTATAAGTGTGTTTGTTAACCGACTTCAAAAAAAGAAGGAGGTTCTCAATTCAAATAAGTAGATATAATATATATTTTTTTCGTTTAACCAAATTAAAATACAGGTAAATACTCAATATCTTCGGCAGCTTTTCACCGTATTTTAGAGATTTTTTTAGAAAGGATGTATTGACAGGTTGATCCCAGGAATACAATATGAATTTATGATGTTCATCTTCGGAACTGCAGAGTAGATCTCTTCAAATTTGAGTAGGATTCCAGTGGTTCTTTTTGCATTAGGTTCAATATAAAATTTAAGCTACAGTGGAAGAGGGAAGGGAAAAGGGGCGAGGGGGGAGTGAGAAAATTAATGGACCTGTGAGTACTCCAATACCTTCAGCAGATTTTAATCGATTTTAGAGATTTCTATTTTATCGGAAAGAACATATTCCTTGTGGGACCACCTCTTCGTCATTTAAATACCTATCGGCACTAAAAAGATGCTAATAACTAAAATTTTTAATAAAAAAATAAAAATGGAGTTCAAAACGAAAACCAATATAAAGTAAAAATAATAAAAAAAATACCACTGCAAAGCAAAAAACAATATTTATTTAATTTTAATTGTACATATTGATTCATTTGCTTATTCAGTTGACTAGCCAAGAAATAAAAAAATATGCTAAACATAATTGAATTCGGGGGTCCCCAAGTATGTTTTTGTCATTTTGAAGGGAGAAATGGGGGTTAAACACCTTGCTTTAGGAAGTATCACTTTTTATAGATATGAAACATAATGTAAATATAGTATAATAATATATACAAGAAGAGTGTGTGTACTGACCATGTGGTGGTGCGCATGCGTGGTGTGTGTCACGTGCGCGCCGTGCGGCTCCGAGGAGGTGCCCGCCGCGCCCGCGCCCGCGCCCGCGCCCGGGCTGCCGCGCACCTCTGCAACAACGCACCGGTCAATGCTCACTAACTCACTACCCACACACACACATGCAGAGTACAGCCATCGCGAGCCCACGGCGCTGCTGCGCTCTGCACTCTGCTGCATGCGGCGCATGCGTCGTGCACACAACACATCACATCATGTCATCACATCGGACGGAGTGCATGCGCTACTTGCACACACATACTGCAACTAATTAACTATGTATAATGTTTTGTATGAGCCGATATGCAAAGACATTGTGAGCTAATAGTGCGTGTACCTGGTCTACGACGGTCGGTGGGCGCGGCGGGGCGGCGCTCTGCGCGGCGCGACCCGCTCGCGGCGCCACCTGCAACACGCGCACCATGCAGCCATGCCGTCAACCAACACTACACGCCCGGTTAGTCACACACACTGGCGGACCATCGTCCCGGGGCTCCTCCTCAAATGTCGTCGACAACATGTCGCTAACTTTAGTGTCTAAACATTCGACGGCTATGTGCATGTAACGACACACGATGTACGTTAGGCAATGGTTTAGGGAGAGATTTAAACATTGTCTCCCGGTTTGCTCCGATTTCTGATCCGTCATAACTCATGAGTCATGACCTCTAATGATATCATTTGAAAACAACAACAGACAAGGAGATCGTAGCGTTGATGTTAGTGTTGGTGTTGGTGTTGGTGTTGGTGTTGTGAGCGGCGGCGCGGTACTCACCGATGCTGAGACGGCGCTGGTCGTGGTGGTGCGGCGCGCGCACGTCGCGCACGTCGCGCTTGGCGGGCGGCGCGGGCGGCGGCGACTGCGCCACGCAAGCCTCCTTCGGGCTGCCAGCACTGCTGCCATCGCTGTCGACACACAATATGCCATACATTTTAATATCGCTGGTTTAAAATCTATAACTATAATTGTTATTGAGATGGTTTGCGCCACTGCGCATCAATATGCCTAAGGCCCTACTATATTCATCCGAAACGAAGTTCGAAACTTCGGACGATCGAAGTTTTTTATACGATACGAATGTATCTACTCAGTAAAAGTTCGAATATGTATAACTTACATCGTAACCACAAGTCTATGAATACGACCATAAGTTAATAACGATCATAAGTATATGTAGGTACATTCGTATCGTATATAAACTTCGATCATGCGAAGTTTCGAACTTCGTTTCGAATGAATATAGTAGGGCCCCTAGTCCCACAAGTCACACCGATGCGACTTGTCGACTCCTGTATTGTTTTTTTATTTATGAATGTAAATGTATAATAAGCGAATATGTGCGTTGTGTTGTGTGATATATAAATGATTTTTTTTTTTTCAGTAAAACTTCTTTAAAATCGTTTTGCAATATTATGGAACGAAAAAGGCAACCTGAAAAATATAACTTTCGATGTTTTAAACTGAATTTAAAATTATAACAACTTATACTATAACTTATTACTAATAACTTATTAGTAATTTGTCCTATTGGCCTCGAAATCTTAAAAAAAGCATTGAAGTAATAAGGAAAGAAATTTAAGACAAAGATTACAGGAAATGCCATATGCTCATATCTCATTATCCCGCAAGGGAATATTCCAAGTATGAATATGTTTGCCTCCTGTTGGTGTCGCTTTTTACACGCTTTATATTAGCTTCACTTGTATGTTTGTATGTTTGTATGTTTGTTTGTAACCGACTTCTTAAGACGCGATTTTGACCCACTTTAAACGGACAGATTTCATTCAAATTTTGCACACCTGTCAAAGACCGATGACAATACAATAATTCGATTAAAATATAATAATTATCCTGATTAGATTCGCCAGGATTAATTATTCTTATAATTGATGACCATTGCTACTGACCACTAGGTGGCGTATAGATGAACATAATTTGCTACTGACTAATAGATGGCGTGATCACGTCAATAATGCATGTTTGCACTATTCATCGCTAGATGGCGTTAACATTGTATTCTTCAAGTGTCAAATGTTACTACTGACCAACAGATGGCGTTATTGATTGGAAATACAGCCGTAGATGGATGTTTTTAGTCAAAACAATTATATAATAGTTAAAAAAAACTAAAATACACGCTTTAATAAGATATACAACTAAAAAAGTAAAAATAATTGATACTGAATTTAAGATAAGAAAATGGAGTAAAATACATATATTTTATTGTTACAAAGCGTGGGGTGCAGGAGGATAAGTAATTGTTGTAAACACCCCACGCTTTGTAACAATAAAATATATGTATTTTACTCCATTTTCTTATCTTAAATTCAGTATCAATTATTTTTACTTTTTTAGTTGTATATCTTATTAAAGCGTGTATTTTAGTTTTTTTTTAACTATTATATATTAAATATCTATTCTATCTATATTTATCTCATTCTCTCGTAGGCAACGTTTGTTTTCTTTAGATGTTTCAGAAAACTATGGGCTGAAAATATACAATTAAAGAATTGCGTATACCGCGATATATGGCGGACTGTAAATCTTCAAATTGTAATATAATAATGATTAAGTTTATTACAAACAATGACAGGAGCGCCGCCGTTGGCTCTTAGGCGCGGCTCACCTATTCCTGAAGTTGCCACATTATAAAATGTTTATGTTATGTAAATGTACTGATGCTGCCATGTGGTAACCACCGGCATCGGCGATTGAAAATGTCCGTGAGCTACGCAGGTTACACAGAAACATTTGGTGGAGCTCGGTGCGTAGTGTGCGGTGAGTCACGGCAGAGCTTTGTTCTCGCGCCGCGCCGCGCCGTGCCGACACACGCTGACGCGCGTATCCCTACAGCTCACAACAGCTCTACATGACTAGAGCGAGGTGCCTGCACTGTCCTTATTTACAGTAATACGTATATGTACTTATATTCCAAGTAATAATATCCGCGGCGACACGCGTGTGCCAGTCTAACGGATACAGACGATGTACAGAACGGAGTTCTGTCTGGACTCGGCACCGCCCAGATTTAAGGAATAAGTGAGGAGGCCACTAATATTATTCACAACTATACATCTACGAGCTGGCGGGTGGGTTGTATCATGTACCAATTTTTATGACATTTATGTACAAAGTTTCAAATTGTTCTTCTACTTTGCCCTATCCACGACGTCGTCATCACGATGTTCCTTAAATCGCACTATAAACAAGTAAATAGAGTGTTAAGTATTTATATACTATTATATGATTTATGTTTAAATGTTCAGTTTAAACAATGGAAAGGTTTATTTTCTTATTTTTTTGTGAGGAGCCTTCAATTTTAATTCAGTATTAATTATACATATAATTTCCATCCGGGCGAGACAGACATTCGTCAGCTGTGCAAGGCGAAGTACTAGTGATATAGCAATCCCTACTTCTGGTCTCTATCATCAGATCTGCTCGTTGCTAACGTTACATACCACTATCAACGAACTCACATGCAGGTGCGCCCAATATAATATTTGGCAAATTATATGTAAACATTGCAACTTGAGTATTATAATATATGCTTGTAAAATATATCTATGTATAAAAAATGCGAGTTAGTGGTAAGACTCCGCTCGCTAGGGATAGCTAACGTTCTTATGCGTGATCCAGTTGAAGCACCCCACTATACCACAAAAGCAGTGAGCGCAACCCTCACCACACCAGGTGATGAATACCTAAATGTATCGGTGGCGCAGTGTGCAGCGTGTAGCGTGCAGTGTCGGCGGAGCGCGGCGCCGCTCACTGGTTGCGTCACGCGGCACTCCGCTCGCCGTTGGCCCACTGACTCCGATACGCCGCGCCGTACCACCACTTTTCATCTTATTACCGACGCAATACAGCGCTAGTTGGCGCGCGGCGGCAGCGGCGGCGGCGCAAGGTCGACGAGACCCTGGCCGCGGCGACGACTCCTTTGTGTCGGCTCACTGCGCCTTCCGCGAATCGACGCTACCTCTACCACGCGACGCCGCCAGCTGTGACGAGCGCCACACTGCCGCCTACCGTCCATTTGCGGAACGAAACAATTTACTAAGACATTCATACTTCTGCTCCGTTATGCTCTACACCCTAGACTTTAGGCCTAATATTTACTTTTGAAATCGGTACCGCCTCATGGCACTAGTTCGAACTGAGAATACGGAACTTGACAGGATAGATAGACAATTGTAAAATGTAATTAATATAGAATAACAAACCGATTTAACTATTTAATTAGAAGCTCCATTGACTAGTTGTTCGGAATTGTGACCTTGGTATATTATGAAAATATGAGGAAGTGTAATAAACTACAAAAAAAAAACCACTTCACGAATTACATGTCGGAGTTCGATCGTGATTCTGTGTCGGCGATCAAATTGAAGTAAAGTATTCTGTATCAGCTCCCACGTCCCACTGCAGGGCACGACCTTCCCTACAGTCGAGAGTACGATTGAGAGGATTGAGGTCAAACAGTCCTCCTCCACGCTAGACTAGTGCAGGTTGGTGGACTTTGCATACCATACAAATTCTTCATAATCACTACTTAAAGTGCATGGTAATCGATTATATATCATTCCACTGATGATCCGAGAAAAGTCAGGGGATGCGCTGGGATTTGAACTCGCTACCACCGTGAATATGTAGGTAGCCGCGTGTGGGCGAATACTATATGTTTGGAAACGAAGTTCGAATGTGCAAACATCACGTCGCGTCGCACGTCAGACTGTACGGATCTACACCTGTGTACTCCACAACATGTTCCAATCCTCTATCGTACGTCGTAACTCGTAACTATAGACTAAGTTTGGAATGAATCATGCGACGTATCATAAAGAATAGTATTGATTTTATAAAGTTGAAAACTTTAACTTACTTCGGCCGTCGAACAATCATAGAGTAAGGTCCCCCTGACCGTTACCAACAGGCCACCACGCACTTAAGAATACTAATTTAATGAAATAAGGATTATTGTACTGAAACCAATATGTACTGTATTAATACGTTTTTACTGGTTTCGCTCCTGTCCATGAGCGGTCGTTCGCTTACCGTCAGGCGAATAGCTTGTTTCTCTCGCCATTCATCGGAATAAAATAAAAACGGTATGTGATGCGTTGATTACTAAACCCCTTTTTTGAACACAAAGTTACACAAGTACTCGCACGCTGCCGTCTCCGAGGCGTATCGTCCTACTCGAGTGTCGCAGTAGCGCCGCGTGTGCCGCTCCTAATTGTTTATTGCAGGTTTTCCACAGGGGTAGCCACCGTGTAACCTAGTATGAGATAGCGATATTTGTGGGAGTGTGGCCAGGTTGACACGTTTTTCCTAAGGTATCGGGAAACTTTGACCGTTCTTTAAAAAAATATAATTGCTAAAATATCGATATTTTAACTTTGAGGGGAACTACAATGCACTTACATACCTGGGTCGTCAGCCATCACCCAGAACTAATAAAAACACTGTATAACATAAACATAATTTAAGTAAATATTTAGTTCTGAAAATAAAAACGATTGTAATAAAAGCTAATAACAAAACAACATCTAGTCCGCCCCGTGACCACGAAAGTTGTAAAGTAATCGAAACGTCGCGGGGAGAAGTTAAAAAAAGCAAAACTTAAACCAAATCCGCGATAAAATTCGTAAATAGTTTTATTTCAAAAATAATATCTATTGTGCATCCATATACAGTTCAAAATATATAAGGAAAAAGTTTAAAAAATAAAAGATAATTATTGAAGTTTGTTTTTTAATATGTAATTTAAATCTATTAATATAGTTTGTTTTAGGGAATATCAACCTTTGGACCGCTGGCCACCCCAAATAATGTAAATATTTGCCTCCAAAACGTCAAATTTCCTGGAGTCAAGCGGTTACGCCGATAAGGACAGGTTACAAAAGCTTGCATCTCTTTCTTACATGAATGTTATGTATAAATCTCTTTCGTTTTGTGGAAAAGGGATAGAACATGTGACTCCGTCTATTAGTTTCTCCGTCTACGAGGTTTTCCCAACCTTTTTCTAGTGCGGACCCCTAGCGCCACTTTATTATGATTAGCGGACCCCGATAAATAATACGATAAAAAATCGCTCACGTACTTTTAATTGCAAAAAAAAATCCATGGATTACTTACATAAATTATTTTACTTTTTTTATTTTCTTTGTCTGTCTCGGTGGCGTAGTTGTACTAGGATACGGTTACAAAACTGAGGTCTCGGGTTGAAATCCCGGATTGGGCAAAGTGATATTGGATTTTTCTATTCATTTTATTAGTCCAGAGTGTTGTGCCCGATATCGTGATAGGGTCCCCACCTATCACATCGTGGGACATACAAGGTGAAATGTGGGTATCCTGGCACCACTGCCTACTCCTTCTAGGAAAAAGGCGTGAGTTTATGTTTGTATGTAAATTATTGTAAAAATGTGATGGTTGATGTTGCGGTTTTGCGGTCAAAGTTGTAATATTTGGGTCATTGTTGCTCAGTTGGAGCCTTAAATCTGCTTCTAGTTGTAGTCTATTTCTGTATTTTAAAAACACTTTTCGCTTTTTGTTGTCGTAATTTTTATGTTGTCTGCGGACCCCCTGAGAACGGTCCGCGGACCCCCAGGGGTCCACGGACCCCAGGTTAGGAAACCCTGAAGTTTATTGCAATAAAGGAATTCTCTGATACTTGTAGATAGCGAAAAAACAAGACGTTTCTTTGTGTCGCAATTCTTTGTCATCGCGTCATTTGCAATAAGCATTGTTTAATTTGCAATCGGGAAATATAAGTATGTTCCGTGTTTACTTTATGTTTTCTATTAATTTGAATAATATATATTGTTAGCAAGTTTAACATGGCAAACTACAAGTAGGTACATATGTAGATTCATTATTTGTGTTATATTACTTTATGTCGGTGCGTCGGGACAGTAGTCCGTGAGCGAGGCCCCGGTGTCGGAGCGCTACTCCGTGGAGGTGTCGGAGTGTCGCGAGCTAGTGACGTCAGCCGGCGGCGGCTCGCGGCTGTATATATTTGTAAGACACGGAACAATGGGTTTGGGAGAGTTGGCGCGCGCTCGGTGGAGGCCGCACTCAATGGCTTCAAGGGGAAGCCTTAGGTGCAGTCCGAGTGTCGCAACAATACCTTGTGAAACCGGAACGTAAGAAAAAGTACGCAATGTAAGGAGTTGTGCGGCGGCTAGCACTAGCGCCGGCTGCGCTCCTTCACACACACTGCGGTTTTCTATTTGTGTCCCGGCAGTGCGCACTAGCCACTACACAATACGCTCGCCGAGCGCCTTACATTTGACATTTCGTTATTGCGTCTCTTGATATGTCGTTGTTCTCGACATACACGGTTCACAAGATAATATTTCGACTCGAGCGTCATCGGAGCACAAGACGGCCGACGCACAGCTCACGCATCACGCGTGACGCGCCGCCGCGCCGTTTAGTTCGCTCATAGCAACGGAATAAATATCTGTGCACGGCGCGCTCGTGGTATTCTCACTATAACTTGGCAAACTTTACAAACGCTTACAAATCCACCTGTATATTTACGGCCTTATTCAAAGACAGTTTATAAACCAATTGTAGTAATCGAATGTTTTGACCCTTTCGAACAATATTTGAATTCAGTTTGAGCGAAGAAGACAAAACGTTCGATAACTAAAATATATTTTAAGTCTGTCTATGAATAAAACCGTTAGTATAAAGAGCGAGTTGGTGTGTGACGCGACACGGCAGTGTGTGGGCGAGCGAGACTCTCGTGCGGGTGGGTAACAGCGTGAGTGGCAAAGTGGCCAGCCCGCCCGACACACTCCGACCACCCTACATACAACACCAGCACAGCTCGTGATGCTTATTTCACTGTACTTATGTCTGATTAGTTATCGTCTTAGTTAATAACAGCAGGACCAATATAACATTCGCGCACTGGCCACATATAATATGTAGGTATGTATTATTGGTTTAAAATTATTTAATAAATTATTAAAATTGAATCTTTAAAATATTTCTCTGTGTGTTTAATTTCCTTATACATGAGTTCGCAACAAATGAGTGTTTTTTTTTTTCTCAAATGTCACTACAATTCAAATCCAAGGAAAGCAGAAGTTGTCATCCTAATACTAGATCATTCCTGCATCGAATGTAGCCTATACATAATTTGAGATATACTTGAGCGTGTAATAGACGGTATATCAACTAGCAGATGTTGGCAGCGCGGAGCTGGGAGCCGTTTAAAACCCGAGAGAGTCGTCGACAACGCTTCCCTCCTCCTACATTATACATATACGTACACAAACCACTAAGAATACTCTTCCAAAGTTATAGCTAATCGCAATAAGTAATGACACACGCTTCCTTGGAGTCAGTCATTAGGTGACGAATGATCGAGGTGCGCTAGTTACAGCGTATAGGTATAAACAGTTTACATGTCGGGGCGGCTGCCGCTCTATACCAAGCAATATTGCTACAGATATTCTGATTTCTGATGTGATGGTAGGCGCACGGAGTGCAGGCCCCGCGCACGGTACCGACTACTATCATTTGTGCTGTACTTGGCACGGCGTGCTTCACGCTGAATCTGGAGGTTACTCTGTGATCCGAAGTTCGAGTCGAGCCCGAAATTATAAGTTGTCTACTCTTAAAATTAATACTGTTCTCCATGATACTTCATCATTCTCATAACTTAATCTATGGTTATTGGTTACGACGTACGACAGAGGATTCGAGCATTTCGTGGAGTACCTACTACCTATGTACATTCGTACAGTTTTACGTACGATGATCCCCTGATGGTAGTAACTGCATCATCGTCCACATCGATAATCCACTACCCCTGATGATTAGTTGACTACGTTTTTTGTTCATATCTTTGGTACCTTCGATCCAGGTATGCTTAATGGGTACCACGATATTCATGTTAAACGGAGTAAGGAAATAATGTAAAAACTATCAAATAACCTAGTCTTATTACCTCTAATGTGTAATGCATTTGTATATGTTTCAATATCAAAGTCATATCGAACAGTATCTACCGGCAATAAGTCACGCAGTGTTTAGACATCAATGGACTTATATTTCGGGACTGGAGTCAGCGCTCCTGAAAAAAAACTGTAAGAAATGTGGACCGCGCGTGACGGCGACGACCTGCAGCGCCTCCCTGCACCCCGCCCACACTGCGCAGCATTCACATCATCCTCAGTACGTGCCTCAACGATATCATATCCAGTGAACAAACCCACATTGACAATTATTACCTATGACGATTCATAAACAATATTACTATTCTCTAGAGGGTGAGTATATCCATTTCATTACGACTGAGAACAATATATGTAAGAAATAATCTGTATCTGTATCAGCCCATAATATACGTCCCACTGCAGGGCACGGGCCAACTCTACAATCGAGAATACGATTGAGAGTGGTTAGGCCATATAGTCCACCACGCTGGCCTAGTGCGGGTTGGCGGACTTACATACCATAGAAATTCTTGTAAATCGCTATGGTATGCAGGTTCCCTCACGATGTTTTCCTTCACAGTTTTAGTGCGTGGTGATTGATTATAATTTATCAATACACACATGAATCTGAAAAGTCACAGGTGTCGTCACACGCGTCTAATCCGTTTACCAACAGGCCACCACGCACTTAAGAAAACACACGTAAGAAATAATAAGTTCTAGATAATGTTATGGTTATGTCAAGAGCTGGGTCTGATACGCACCGAATTTGATTGCTCTTTCAGATTTTATTTGATTACTCGTGTTTCAGCTGAGAAAACAGATGAATGTTTTAGTAAGATTCCCACATGTTCGGGAGTGGAGTGCAGCTCATCCGAGAGGTGTTCCTCGCGGCCGCCGTGTCGGAGGGCTCGCGGTCGACGACCCCGCCGGGATCCGCTGCCTCCCTTCGCGCTTCCAATTTGATTGCTACTGTATCACACTACCCATTAGACTCAATATCGTTTGACCAATACACCTGAGTATTTTTCATCTCGAGTCGAACTTGATAAAAAAAAACATGTTCAAGGCAAATCGAACCCTACCACCATTCACAGAAAATTCTTTTCACTTGAACGGGCCACGGTTGAATAATGTCGCATTATCTTTATCACGGAAAATAATCGCTGCGACCCAAAACTGACTTTGTGCGGATGGAGTGAAGTGTCGAAATATTTCAGCAGTGCAATGTTATTGTAGAAATTCGGCATGATAATGTGTGATCAGCGTCTCTCTCGCACTGCAGGAAGCGCGCAAGGGCGACGAAGACGGAAGCGAGCGAGTAGAAACTCAGTGCGAAGGCGAGTGCGGTTTTTGTTGGTTTTTGCGTGGAATACGAAAATCTCTGTGGAAGGTCGCGTCGGCGGCGCGGCGCGAGGGTCGCCAGCGAGTAGTGACGCTACAGAGCACGCCCGGCCGCGCCGCACACATTTCCGCACGGTTTCCGGTGTTCTTGACTTGGTTGCTGCACTACACTTGTCGGCCCATGCAGTGCCGCAGACAGCAGACGTAGAGCTTCCGCGAGAGACGATCTTTTGACGACAACACACGGACGCGGTGATGGCGACCTTCACAACTGCTTTTTAATGCAATAAGAGGCAAGACCTGGTCTGGTAAACTGTACTGCGAACGACATACTTCTCCATATTGTAGCAGACATACACATACTGTACAAGGAGAAAAGTAAAAAAGGCGCCGTTAGATTGCGACGACGTCAGCCGATGCATTCTTTCCGGTCTGCGAGGGTCATAAACTGTGAATGAACAAATGATGAAAAATAAATTCTTGCAAAGAGGCGAAGTACATATCGATGGCTTACTTGTCCATCGTAACTCCATTCAAACAAATTTTACAAAAGGACAAAATTCTCTCCACTGTAAATTTATGAAGAAAATATGTTATTATTTTTTTATTTATTATTGTATTTTAATTCTTTATGTACTAATTTCCAATCAAATAATGCAATAAATTAATTTATCTACAGTATTTTACGCCAGATGTCAGTAAAACACGATTTTGATAATGAAGCCATCGATATGTACTTAGTAACAAGAGTGCTTGTGAATGGCGAATACCCATGTATTCGCCTGATATATGAGATATTCCTATAATTCCTGCCTCAGTCCGTATTGGCAAATCGCTTCCTTTACATGACAATACACTAGATCAACTAATCACAATAGTTGTTTACAAGCTAAGTCGCAGCCCAGTGCTTAAAGTAAGGTCATAAACATGTACCTTTAGTGTGAGTGCAGGGCACAACGGTTGCGCATTAACTGTCAATCGTCACAGCTGTCAGCTGTCATGTGTCATGTGTCAGGCATGACGAGCGAGCACAGTGCGCATGCGTTGTGCCGCCGCGCCGCCCCGCGCCCGCCGCCGCACACCCGCGATGATTCAACAGTTCTTTATTGACGTGGTAATAGTGACCACCACGCGTTTGACAACCACGCACGCGGTACACTCACCGCCGACGTTACTACTGCACGCCCCACGCCACAAACACATCACATACTAGTATTCAATGCAACCTACTTGGTTAGTGGTAGTTTCTCCCTAATCGATCGCGCAAGACACATAATTTAGTTATATGCATATGACAATTTATATTATACGTACATGCATCTCTTAGGTTTTATTATATCTTAAAAGAAAAAATAATACTTTTGTATAAAGAGCAAGTGAACGCAGTACTTCGAAAACGTCTCAACTGAGTTTGGACTCGGCAGAGTAGTGAGGCGAATATACAATGTATTATGCATGAGAGTGGTTTAAATGCATGCAGTGTGTAATGTGTAGTGTGTTGTGTGCGCGGCTGTACTAGTGTAGCGCCGAACGCGCTGGTGTGGCACGTGTGAGTGCGGTCACGTGTGTGCGGGCGGCGCGGGGGTGCGGCGGCGCGGCACGCGGGGAGAGGAGCTGTGACGTCACGCCTTGTTTACAAATACAAGTGCAGGTGCGGCGTGCACTAGTGTCGAGTGTAGACTGCTCTGTAGTGCACTCAATTACACGTGCTCCACAGGCGACAGTCGCCTCTATGCTCTGAGATACACGGCGCCGCTGGTTTATACTGAATACTCATGACTCTGTGACTCACGGCACGGCATACCAATACATATAAACACCACAACATTCTATTATTACATTACATAGTTGAATGACGGCACGTTGGATCGTCCCCAGTGCAGCGGGCTGGTGGATCGGCAGTGTAACGAGCTCAGGCCCCTGCTGCCCACAACATGACTGCCACCTCGCATGCTCTAAATAGGTACTTACTAATGTGCCGTTTTTCGTGGCACTAGTGCCGTGGTTCTTAACCTTTTTAGGTCCGTTACCCCTAAGATCTAAGGGTGACTGATTTTACCCTCGTCCCAAGGATAATCTCAAACAACACCTGTTAATACCTTATACCTACGTAGACTTTATTAAACTTAAAACAATTGCACATAACCAATAATTAAGCTTTTGAAATTTCTATTACTTTAAAATTTTTATACCACCACAGTACCACAAGTACCACTGCTTAACTTTTACATGTTTGTAATATTAGGTTTTGTTTCACTTAAGAGGATAATCAGCTCATTGTTACCCCGGCAAAATACAGGTTTTACCCCCGCGGGGGTAATCACCCCCAGGTTAGGAAGCACGGCACTAGTGGTTGGCAACTTGTTTAGAACCTTTTTGGTTGCCTGTGTCGTTGTACTTCGTGTTGGCACGGCCTTTTACTTTCGTGGAAGTGAAATTACTAACATGATACCAGTTTTCAACTCCAAGCTCAGTATTACAGAGTTCAATAAGTAATCGCGTCTTAAATGTACTTATCTCTTTAAGGCGAGAATTGTGGACGGATGAAGGGAAGAACAGTGGGACGAAATAGGTTAACTATAAAAAAATATTTACTTGATTGTAATGAGTAAAGACTTTTAATGTGAAAAGCAGTGTTTTTTTTAGTACTATTCTTAAAAACGTCAATAAAACAAAAACTATAAGAGTTCGAGGTTTTGAAGATCTCCGAAGACCGTGATTAGGACAATTTTCAAACTTCTGTAATGTCAGTGTTCAACATGGATGGTAGGCACTTCGTTCGAGGCACGGTTTAGTACTATGTAATAATTAATAGCGCGGGGCTTCCCAGCTGCATCGGCCGGCGCTCGCTACGCGTAATGTATCGTACACCATAGCTATAATATACATATTAGTCCAGAAAAAAAGAGCGTGACGGGTTGAGCGCGTACTCTTTTGAGCGTACGATGAGGCGCTCACACAATCAGAGGGCTCACGCCCCGGTATTGTTACCACAACGCGGGACCTCCGCTATCGCGGAGGTCCTGCGTTCGTGAAGGTCTGTTGGAGTCACACGCGCACATACACGCAGTCGGCCGTGACCGACGCCGCGCGTGAGGTTCCTCGGCAGTGGGATGTGTTGCGAGCCCCGGCGACACCAACACTCCGCGGCAGCACGACCTCCGCACTCCGCACCGACAACCTTCACCGAATTTCACAACGGCGCAGTAGATGCGTCACCACGAGGTCGGCCCACTGGGAGTGTTCACCGACCATGCACTACCAACTACTTCACAACTGGCGCCAAAATACTAATAGCAAAAATGCATGTTTTTTTAGTGTTTTCGATATTTTTTATGATTTATGTCAACAGCGGGATGATATAAATAATGAGCGGTATATAAGTGCAGAAACGTCCAAGTCGCATTGCTGACGATCTAGTTACCGTAAAATATATACAGCATGCATGGGTACATTTTTCAGCAAGTACTGCGTGTGCGGCGTGTATTGCAGAATAGTGTGTGGTGTTGATTCGCACAGAGGCCGCGCAGTCGACGTGTGACAACGTTCAACGTACACTGAGTGGCGATGAGTCCGCGGGCGACACACGTCGCGTCGCGAGTCGGCGCCACGGGCCCGTGCGCGTGGATTGTGCTCCGCGCGGGGTGGTCGCTAGTGCAGGCGGATGGGTGAGCGCGCGGCCTCGTAACACTTGCACCCGCCCCCGCCGCCCCCGCCGCGCCACACACAGCTGCCCAGTGCCGCGGGACAACCACTTAAATGTTCAATATGCTACTAATCACTATCCATGCCCTTTGCTCGGCTCGGAAAGGCACTTCATACACAAGAGGAGTACCAATCGCAGTATTCTAGAACAAATGTGACGACGAAACTGTGACAAGTGAAACTACAACAGAGAAATTTACTTTGCCTCGGTATATATTGCAACAAATGACAACTCTTGGAAAAGGTATTCTTTAAATACAACAGTATAATGAAAAGATCCAATCAAAGTGTGACATCATGTATGACAGCGAGCGGCGCTGGAGCTGCGCCGCGCCGCGACGTGGTGCGTTCAATCTCGATCAGCGAGCGATCAGATAGTGGGCCGCCGCTGTGGAGGTCGCGCGGCGCACAAGGACGCGCCAGCCACGCCGACCACACAGCCAGACACTTCAACCGACCCACTCAAAAACGCCATCATGTTTCGAGTGTTGGTGACATGTTTATCGACAGCAGCAGTTCTTGTCACTTATAAAATATACACAGAATGCAGTTTCAAAGAAATGAAATCCGAAGAGATTTCGAAGAAACTGACAACAAGGTCGTTCGTGATGGTTGCGTAACATTAAAAAGATAAAAATAACTAAAATTTTTAATAAAAAAAATAAAAACCGACTTCAAAAAAAAAACCACAAAAAACCAAAAAATAATAAAATAATAACTACCACTCCAAAGCAAAAAAATAATATTTATTTCATGGAGCTCGTGCATGTTGATTAATTTGCTTAATGACTTGACTAGCCAACAAATCAAAATATATGCGTAACATATTGAAGGCGGGTCGCCCAGTACCCAGTAACATATAGATATTTAAATTAATATAAGGCATAGGTCCTACATGTTTGGTACTGGGCGGCCCGCCTTCAATATGTTACGCATATATTTTGATTTGTTGGCTAGTCAAGTCATTAAGCAAATTAATCAACATGCACGAGCTCCATGAAATAAATATTATTTTTTTGCTTTGGAGTGGTAGTTATTATTTTATTATTTTTTGGTTTTTTGTGGTTTTTTTTTTGAAGTCGGTTTTTATTTTTTTTATTAAAAATTTTAGTTATTTTTATCTTTTTAGTGTTGATAGGCATTTAAATGAAGAAGATTTGGTCTCCACAAGAAATATGTTCTTTCCGATGACAATGAAATCGCTAAAATCGGCTAAAAGCTGCCAAAGATATTGGAATATTCACATGTTTATTATTTTTTCTCCCCCCCCCCCCCCCTCCCTTCGCGCCTACCCCTTTTTCCCTCAACCACTGTAGCCTAGCTTTTATACATAACTCAATGCAAAAAGAACCGTTGAAATCCTATTAAATTTTGAGGAGTTCTACTCTCCAGGTCCGAACATGATAATCAGATCTTAATGTTGTGTTCCTGGGATCAACCTGTTAATACGTTCTTTCCAATGAAAAAGAAATCACTAAAATCGGTTAAAAGCTACTGAAGATATTAGTATTTACGTGTATTTTAATTTTATCACCCACCCCCCCTCACCCCCACCCCTTTTTCCCTCTCTCACTGTATCTTAACTTTTCTAATGAACGTAATGCAAAAAGAACCATTGCAATTCTCCTTAATTTTAAGGAGTTCCCTTCTCCAGGTCCGAAGATATTCATCAGATCTTCGCCATATTTTTATGGGACCAAACGACAAGCACCAGCTTTCAATCAAAGAAAGAATGATCGAAATCGGTTCATACAGTACAGAGAAACGAGGTAACAAACATAAAAAAAAAAAAAAAAAAAGCAACATACAGTCGAATTGAGAACCTCTTCCTTTTTTTGAAGTCGGTTAAAAAGACTGTATATTGAGGGCGTGGAGAAAGCTATAGGATGAAAGGTCGCGCGGCACCCCACCTCCACAACTGACCACAGAAGTGTCAACAGCGGGCGTCGAGCTCCAGCCTCCTGTGCACTCATTACCCTCGTCGCAATACCAATTATAGTCACTTTAAATAACTCCGCCGACGGATAACACGTTGTATGGCCGCAACCGCTAAGCCGAGCGAGAAACCCTACGGCTTAAGAGTTACGTCCCACTTGCTACTGGACGCGGCACCAGTGACACAACGCCCGTGGAGCAATGAACCCGAGGACTACTGCCGCCGCCTTCTCACAACACACACACACAAGTTAACGCAACTTGTTAGCCGACCGAGCGAACCAATCAATCGATGATAATATTTAAAAATATAATAAGCACCTAGCAACAATTTGATCTTTGCACCAAAACCTTGACAGCCTCAATAACCGGCGAGCGAACGACTCGCACGGCAGCAACACGCTTGTCGCTTGCACAATATATTCCCAATCGCAGTATTGTGCTCGAACTGTTGTGCTGTGTGCTCGAGCGACGCCGCGACTCGAGGTTGCCGTGTTCACCAGACAGACACACAAGCACTACGACATTCCATGCTCAACCTGTGTTATAATATTAATAGCGGGTTTATTACACTTTTAGTGGCTTAAAAGTTTTAATACCTTGTTAGTATAAACACTACTAGAGCCGTTAGTTCACGCGTTATACAGTGAAGAGCCGTGCAGCTCGAATGCGCGTCTCTCAGTAAAGCAAGCAGAGTCCCTCGGGACGCGGCGCGGCGCCCCACGCCGCATGCTAGCCAGGCGCTCAATTCATAATGCATGTAGCGGCGCGGCGCCGAGCCGTTTCTCGGGGTGCAGGATGTGCGCTCCACTACCGCGGGTTCGAGCCCCGGACAGGTATCGCCCCTGTCTAGTCGCTAACAATAACTTCGCGCTCCGAACACCGCGTACACTCGTTATAATAATAAACCTTTGCGAGGAGTGAGCATAGCGTGTACTGTGTAAGTAGTGTGCGATGCGGCGCAATCACCAGCGACATGAGACGCGCTGCAGAGTGACGGCACCGGGTGGTATTGCAGGTCGCTAATGTCATTATATGTGGCTACCCTGGAGGTGCCTTCGCTTGACTCTTGTGTTGAGCAAGACCACGCTTGCCTTATACTCTGCAGTATGTCGAGTGGAATACAAAGTCAGTGGAATACAAAGGCAGTGGATACCGATGGAGGCAAGAGGTCGGCTGATAGAGACTAACAGTGTGATGGTCGTGCTCCGGCGCCCACTCGCACGCTGCCATGTTACGTACTCGGTAGATGTGACCCACATATCGGTGAGGCAACATTGACTCGCGTCGGTGTGTGCGTGTGAAATCGCGTACGGAGCGCGTGCCACACTGCGCGACCTTGCGCGCGGCTTCCGCGAGACACACACACATACTGCAGTCCCATGCAGCCAGCGCACCACAATATAAGCCCGCTCAGGCCAGAATCGATGGCTTGCCATTACGCCACGCCACGCCTCACACCCGTCAGAAAATTTTAAACTTGATAACTAACTGCACTACCTACAAAAAGACTATACCTACATTATGTATGCATTATGAAAACTTACGTGCATTTACATAAAAGAAAGCGAGGCGTGAGTCAGTGGCGAGTGTGGGCGTCACGTCCAGCGACACAAAACCTCTCGTGCCCATCACGTATCTGCGTGAGAGTACGGCGAAACATCTGCACCGCGGCGCAGTGATACACTTCAGAGATGCCTATTAATTATGGAATGGAAAGAATACAGTAAGAGGGTGTTACAATTTTCGCAATACATTTTGGCTACTGCCAGTATTGGTTTCTATGGCTGGGTAACGACTGCCGCATCGTAAACAATGGTACATAAAATAATTTAATTAAAAATTAAAAGACCGACTTCAATGTGCATTGTGCACTACAAAGTAATAAATTATATATATTTCATTGTGCTAGTACACATTGATTGATTTTCTTATTGACTAGACTAGCCAACAAATCTTAAATACGTAATATTTTGAAGGCGGGTCGCCAAGTGACGAACGAGAACAAATTTAAGTAATAAAACACAGTTGATTATTACCTACTTGTAGATGTATCGTTGGCGCTCAGTTAGGTCCATATGTAAACTAGAAACAAATTAATTTAACATATTGATCCTACGTTTACATTTGTTGAAATTTTAATAGAATTAATATGTGTCATATGTGTGATCTAATTTTAATGTATTGCATACGAACAAAGATACAGTGGTCAAGGGTTTCAACTCCAGGGTACACCATAGACTTATTGGAGTCACTTGCATATTTATATACAGTGATAGAAACCATAGTGAGGAAAGTATAAGAAAGGGAAGGGTTGTTAAGTTTGTATGTTTCCCTTGATTGTACATAAGTCCGATGCTCAACAATGTTGATTAAGAGCTGATATATTAAGGACGGGCGATTTTTCTATTAGTTATCAGGACAGGGACTGGAATTTGCACCCGAAATGACTATAGACTCTCGCCCCCAATCACACCGAGGGACAAAACACGCAAGGCGTAACGTGGGTGTCCGGGTTGATACCAGGAGAATCTCTGCATACCCCTTCTGGGAAAATGGCGTTAGTTTATATAGATTAAGACAAATTAATATTGCGTGTAAAATTGCGTGTTTTTCGCTAGGATGTTTTACACAAATTAAATTTTAGTGTAGGTCGTCGTGTTCGTCACTTGGCGACCCGCCTTCAAAATATTACGTATTTTATTTTATTTATTTTATTTTAAACACTTTGTACACAGAATGTAGTACAGGCGGACTTAATGCCCAAGGGCATTCTCTACCAGCCAACCTTAAGGTAGTGCAGAGAGACGGAAGCAGGTGCTTATTAATAAAATTAACAATAAGCGAACAGAGAAAATATATAAAATATAAATAATAATATTTAAACTGATATATAAAAAATTTAATTATATATATACATATATATTTACTAATATAATTTTATATATAAATAAAATATATACATAAAAACTAAATAAATAAATAAACAACTAAATAAATAAATAAATACCTACATTAGTGAGGAGAATCTGCTACTTCTGCGAGGAGTAATAGCCGAACCTTTAGCTTGAAAGCCATCCGTGTTGTGCACGACCTGATTTCAAGTGGGAGTGCGTTCCAGAGAAGAATGGATTGGATAGCAAAGGAAGAATGAAGGAAGTCAGAAGTATGGGGAGGACATTTTAGAAGGAGATTGCTAGACGAGCGAAGATTTCTAGAATGAGTATCACTCAGGTAAACGAAGTCAGGAGACAGATAAGAAGGAGGGGAAGGAGACTTGAGAATGGAAAAAAGGGTAGTGAGGGCACGCAACGAACGGCGCTGGCGGATGGGAAGCCATTTTAACTGAGAACGGTAGGAAGAGATATGGTCAAACTTACGAAGATTAAAAACAAATCGAATGCAGTTATTTAGAAGACGGTCGAGTTTGTTGAGTAAATCTGCATTCAGATCAAAATAGCACACATCACCATAGTCGATAACCGGAAGGATTAAGGTTTGCACTAGCATAGCCTTGGTTTTGAACGGTAGGAAATTCTTCAGGCGATACAGAGAACGAAGAGTACCGATAACTCTCTGACTGACGTAGGTTACCTGGGGCCGCCAGCTCAGGGTGGCGTCGATGAGTAACCCTAGATCTTTGACACTTGGGCACCAATGTATGACAGAGCCATCAAAGATAACCGGCGGGATGTTAGAAAAATTCAGCCTGCTAATCATTCTCGGGCTGCCGATAATGATGGCCTGGCATTTCATCGGGTTAACAGATAGCCCGAAATTATCCGACCAACGTTTGATATATTCCAGGTCACTGTTAATCCTATCCACCGCAGTAGGTACACAATCGACGCCAGCCTGATAGTATAACTGCAAGTCATCAGCATACGTATTTAAGATTTGTTGGCTAGTCTAGTCAATAAGAAAATTAATCAATGTGTACTAGCACAATGAAATATATATAATTTATTACATTGTAGTGCACATTGAAGTCGGTCTTTTAATTTTTAATAAAATTGTTTTATTTATTACTTTTTAGTTTTCATAAGCATTGTAATGATGCCAAAGGTAATCATATAATGAAAACTGGAAGCAATGTATATAAAAAATGAACCATTGTGATCCTTTATAATTTCAAAAACGAAAATTAATATTTTATGATTTTTAAGGAAGCTACACTGTCATTTCGTTTTTATGATAAAGAAAATACTAAAATCGGCTCAACCTGCTAGAGATATTGAGAACACTTATGGGTGGTAATCATTCGTTACCCCTCACCTCTACACCTTCTTCACTTCCTATTTTTAATAAAACCCATATACTTAACCTAATGGACGAAAAATCATTGCGTTTCTGCAAAGTTTTGTGGCGGTCTGCTCTCCAGATTCAGATCATCACCATATTTTATGTGACCAACATTATGTATAATTCGTTCCGAAGAAAAGTTTAAATCATTTATTTATTGTCGCAGATATTTAGTATTTATATTTGTAAATATCCTCCCCCCTTCCCACGCCCCTTTCTACTTTCCTCTTTCCATCTCCCCCTTCTTGCAGTAATAAACTTATACTGAACCTAATGTAAAAATAATTATTGCTGTACTGTTCAATTTTGAGGAGTTCTGCCCTTCAGGTCCAAAGATATTCATCAGGTCTTCGCAATATTTTTTTTGGTCTAACCTATCATATAATACAACTCTTTGACAAAAAAAATTATTTTTAAGTCGGTCAAGAACTGCCGGAGATATTAAGTATTAACAATTGTACCTATTTTCTACCCCCTCACCCCCCACCTCCACCCTTTTCCCATTTTCACTCACCCTTTGTAATAATATACTTATACTTAACCTAAAGCAAAAAGAATTAATGCTGGACCGTTTAATTTTGAGGAGTTCTGGTCGGCAGATCCTAAGATATTCATCAGGTCTTCACCAATTTTATATGGGACCAACCCTGTATATCATGCTTTCTGACAAAAAAGAAATTTTCAAAATCGGTTCACAATTGCCGGCGAAATCGCGTAACAAACATAAAAAAAAAAAAAACAGTCGAATTGATTACCTCCTCTTTTGAAGGCGGTCAAAAACTAGTCGCCGCTCATCAAAGAGCGAGCTCGTTCTAGGTTCAACCTATTACATGTGATGGCGAGCTGGCCGGCATAACGGTATTAGCCTGTCATAAGAGGCCATGCCAGTATATAGGAGGAATAAGCAATGTGGTGCAAGGTTTTAAGTTTTAACGGATGATGCGAGTACAAGTGTGCGCGTGTGGAGGGTCAGCGTGGAGGACGCGTCGCGGCGCACACCGCGCCGAGCTCCGTGTAGTGTACACTGTGCAGGGGCCCTACTATATAAATCCGAAGTTCGAATCTTCGGATCGAAGAATGAATGATTCGAATATATCGGCAATCCGAACATTTACATTTTTATTTACTATATTCATCCGAAACGAAGTTCGAAACTTCGGACGAACGAAGTTTGTGACGATACGAATGTACCTACTCTGTAAATGATCGTATTGCCGATAAATTGGAATAATTCATTCTTCGATCCGAAGATTCGAATTTCGTGTTACAGAGTAGGTTTCGAAACGAAAAACGTCACGAAGTTTCGAACTTCGTTTCGGATTTATGTAGTAGCCCAACAGCACACACAGCGCAGTGCGGATACTTTCCCCGGTGGCACTCACTGATGAAAGTGATCGCGGCCGGCGGGCGGCAGCGTAGCGACATGCGTATTGCATACACTCACTAAAGAGAGATATAAACTCCAGCGGATGCGATAACAGGGCGCGGATGAGTCGCTTCAGACGAGCTTACACTTTAAGGCCGAATATTGTCCCACAGAAACCACCTTGCTGGCGTTTTGTTCCTCGACGACACTGTTCTAACTAAACAAGCTTTACTCACTCTGGTCCTACCGACCGGAGGCGATGCACGTGTGATCGTTTTGGTGTTATGACTTATGGGTGTTTTTGAACAACGGTGATCATTTACATTCGTATAATCAGTTCACTTAATACGATCAGAAAATGCTATTTTTATCTAGGTAGTTAGGAATATATGAGTGGTGGTTGCGCCCACCCCGCTGCACTGCGACTAGCAGCGGTCGCACGTCACAACTCACTCGCAATTTTTATTAATTTAATTCAATAATGATACTCGGTGATTCTATCTAGCACGGTCAGCCATCGCGTTGGAGCAGTGAGCAGTGTGAAGGCGCCGGCCGCTTGGCATCATGAAACAGGATCAGCCTGTTATGAATAGGTAATTTTTTTCGCAACTGCCTGTTTTCGAGAGCCGATTCGCACACAGTTTAGGAAATAAATCGAAACGTAGGGTCAGGATGTATGTATTTGTTCGGTGTATTTGTAAGAAAAGCGTCGCCCCTCGTGTGGATTCTGTGCTACGGTGCGCCAGCCGCATCGTCCGTCTCGCCTTCACGCGACGCGCTGAAAAGGAAGAGACGATATCGAAACTCATTTTTTGTTCACAAGGTACGGTGAAGTTTTTGTCCGTCACGAGTTTTTGTGGTTTCCAGGTCAAAATAATAAAGTAAATAAGTTAAAACTTTAAACCAAAGTTGAGAGAGTCGATTTTGGCGTGGCACTTGTGAGAGTAGTGTGAAGCGAAGTAAGGCGCGGCGCGAGGGCGCGGGCCCGCATCGCTGTCGCCGGCGGCGCTCGCTCCGCTCCACGTTATCACGTACATGCTGCGCACTCACTGTACACCACATGGGACACTACGTGATTTATTTTGCTTGAATAAAAAGCGAATTGAATGTTCTGAAAGTATTGAATGTAACAATAACAGCGACCAGTTGTTGTGAGGTGTGCGATCACTAAATATTTTCAAGAGATCGCCAAGCAAGCTATCGTTTCGCCTCACCACAGAGCTTCATTTTATTTGACTACTCATAATAACCTCTGCTACCCACGACGTGAGCGAGCCCAAGGAACGGGACTCTACATTCATGAACTACTAATTTGTTATTTAGAATGTTAGATATGCTCGACTTTACATTTTGACCGGAATGCGAAGATGAAGTCACTCCAAACGGGCTTCCGGCGCACAGTCAGCCATCATCAGTGTGTCGACACGAGTTGGCGACGGCACCTGAAGCTGCGCTAGCTTTGAGGCCAGGGACACGAGGAACGACACACCACATCGTCACATATGTACATACATTATACGTCGCAGTAACAAGTCGATGAATCATATTGGTGTTCGCTTTGTCCGCGTGGAAGTCCCGCGCTCCAGTTATAATAATGATGTGTGATATAATAATAATACAACGTCCGCGCCGCAACACCGCGCCCCGCGCCCCGCGCCCCGCGCCGCCGGCAACGTTTACATCTTCCTGATTTCGTCTCGATATTAAAAGTTCATCTGTTCCTTTGTTTTAGCGCAAACAATGCTATTGTGAAATAGTTGTTGAGTGACGTCATCATCATTAAATACAAAAAGTGTTGGCCATTACAGAATGTAGCATTATTTCTATACGTAACTCGCTGTCATAGTGTTTAGTTGGTGATGTGTGTACAATGTCGCTGTACGAGTTATGTACGGAAAAGCATATTTCAGCTGAATGATATCACGATATTATTATATACGGGCTGAGCATGACGTGACAATTTTGGAAGTTACAAGTCGAGTTGGAAGGACACATCACCGCGTTCATACACACGCAGCAGTGTAGAGTGTAGACGAGTAATGTCGCTGGGTTGACTTCCAGACGTCCGGATCGATCTAGCGACCAGATACCACTTGCAACCTTCGCGGCGCCCTCAGCGCGCCTCGCTGGTTGCCAAGTGTCTGTCTACCGGCTCAAGATGACTCAGTACACATTGCCCGGATACCGCACTACATACATCATCTCCGGCGTGAACAGACATCCTGATATACGATGCAGGTAGCGGGGACCCACCCAAGTACAGACACGCTTCTCGGAGGTAACTGTTGCTCAGTCCCATGTCCATGCTGTAAAAGACATCAGGCTTCTGCACGAACGTGTTTCGTAATCTGCGGCGTGATTTCGGACGCGGGCGGTGCGTTGAACTCGCACCCACTACCTGACCCTCGGCGTGTGTGCCTCGGCCCTCGACCCACACCTCCCGGCGAGCTCACTCCGCGCGTCCTATTACAACCTTGCCGTTAGAACGTTAGGGCGCGGTTTCGGTCTCAAATATTTGTGCGATCCACAAGCGTGTAACGGGTCTGGGTTTTGGTGAGATCGAAGTCTCTCGAGTTTCTCATACCCACGGCGAAAGACTTATAATTTATTGTGGAATCACGTCTATTATATTTGACAGTGGGGTATATTTGGCTCGATTCAATTTCATCTTCATGAACCTTTGCAGCGTCAGTCTCCCGAGCAGCTGTCTATCGGCTGTCGATACGCAATGGAAACTATTCATAGCTGATGTTGGCGTAAGCCAGCTCACCGTACAGATTGTATAACGTGTTTGGCATGACGTTAGATCCGCCCCTATCACATCGTGAAAAGAAAATATCTAGCGAGTAGTTCATAGTAATGAAATGAAAATGAAAATAATTTATTGAATCCATTAAAATGTTCAACATCATTTAGATTCAGTCATTTTTTTTATCTACCACCCGGTTCGGAAAGCGGTTTTCACTAGAGAAGAACGGGCAAGAAACTCTAGTGTTGCTCTTTTCAATTTGTATGTGTAGATGACACTAATTACACCCCTGTCTACTTCACTAGAACTTATAGATATAGCTGAAAACATTACACGAGGCACATGTCCAGGTCCGGCCCGTCACATCTATCTCAAACCATAACGGGCGCTTCCCGCCCGTCCACATCGTTGGCCGGCCATAACGCGTGTAAGAATTACCGAGAGACTTAAGTCAGTATGCACGTACATGATTTTGGTGCCCAGCTCGAGCGTATCATCTGCGTGGTGCAAACAGAAGTCCCTCCACCCGAGCTCGGTCACCGGGGACACCGAAATACGCCTTCCGAGCTCCTCAGGAACAAATGTTGGCAATTTTTAGTCGGCGGGTTCGTTTGCGGTCGACATTGCAAGTCGGAAAACATTGTTTGCCGACATATCGGCTGTTCGATATGAGGAACTTTTATTATGACGTGGTTGAGTGGCACCACTCGACGACTGCGCTGAGCGCTACCAACATGACTCTTTTCTTAGAAGCTGCCCGGTTGTGTCACCGGGCCGGTGAGTGGTGTGTAGTGCATTAGTATCTGTCCACAAATCTACGAATGGCTGGCTACCGTGTTTACGCACGCCGCTGGCAGCTGTCACCGCTTTCGTAGAATGCTGGTGGTAGGTCTCTCATATGTGAGAGGCCTCCCGGGTAGGTACCACCGCATTATCAATTTTTCTCGCCAAACAGTAGCGTAAATGCACTGTTTTGTTCCGGTTTAAGTACATTGTAGCCAAAGCGACTACTCGGCATATTAAGACTTAATACCTTATGTCTGAGTATGGAGATCACAGTACAATGCTAAACATTGCTTTGTAGTTCATGGTGGGGTTTGTTTGATACCGTCGACTAGCGGTCGTGTTGCTTACCATCAAATGGCATGCTAAAAAATTAAACACTGATTGTAGTACATAAGATAAACAATAACAACTAGCCCATAAGATAATACTCCTTGTATTTAACTAAATAGTTGTATTGATATTGTGCAGTGAACAGCAGCGTGGTGTGGTGATGCCGTGTCGTTACATAACTGGGCTCGGTAACGTAGTGCTCTGGCTGACACGCCTCGCGCTCGGCACAGCTTCCTACCTTCCTTGCACAAGTTTACATTATTATTATGGTGTTATATTGTGTCAACAACAACAGTAGGTTATGAATACGAAAGATTTGCATATTCTAAATGGAACCACGCACTCAGAGTTAAGTAAATAGGAATTATCACCGACATACGTTTAAGTTCATAAAATGACAGGAATGGTAAAGGAAATATGTTATATTCATTTTTAATTCCGAATATCATATTGTTACAGGATTTAATCCAATGTTTTAAAATTTTATAATTAGTTTCCTCTAACCTGGTGTTTTGATGTTTGAGTAGGTTTTGCCTAATATTTTACGTATCCTATTATGATGAACCATAAACAATTTAAAACAGTTTATAAAATGTAAAAAGTTTTGCGCACTGTGTTGGCGCCGATCTGACGATGACGTCAGCCTAAGGACATACGAGCAAAGTTGAGGTTACATACTTATGTAGAGGTAGTGCATTATACTATACATATTTGTCAAAGTCAACCTCCGCGAACACTGAGAGTGCGGGCGGGCTGTTTAAAACACATATTTAACACAACAACATTAACATCATAATATTGCGCAGAGAGCGCGCGTCTCGCTCCACGGCCCTCACCGATCTAGCATTATGAGGGGAGTGTATGTAGAATGCGTCTTTGCGACGAGGGTGTCTATGACAGTTACATTTAAAGACATAAAAATACCTAATCAAATTAAGAGAACTATTTATTGATTTGAAAAAGATCTTTAGGTAAATACTTTGAATTTGAAAGGCCCAAAAATTGTACACATATACGAGTATATATATATATATATATATATATATATATATATATATTCGTATAGAATTGTACAACGCTTTGCACTGAACAAGTTTCCCTGTACTGTGGTCGCGCGCGGCGCCAACCTGCGTCAAACCCACCGCATTTAACTGAACGGCTGCCTTTGTTCAGAGAGAAGAATACTGGTGCGCAGTAGCTCTGTGTGCAGTGCGTGATGTGGGTACGTGTGTTTGTGTAGGTGCTCGTCGTTGATAACGCGCTAATGGTTCGGGCTAGTTATCGCGCGCTGCCTGCGCTCGCCGCGCCCGCCGGGGCCGACGACCACACGCGCCCCTCTGTTTACATGTTATCTACAACCATTATCACAACTAGGTTATAACGGCGGTTCCGCTCGTCTTGCATGTAGTATCACACATCAGTCAGTAGCCATCGACTAGTTACGGCGCTTTTGGTTCCACAGAGCAATGTCACAGTGCAAACACAGCCTTTGGAAACGCAATAAATCAAACGACGTTAAGAGCGGGGTCTATGTGAAATGGCCTTTTTCACAACGTTTTTTCTTGGTGATCTTTATTATTAGGTCTTCAAAAAAAATATATGTTGATCTACACTATATGGAGCATGGGCCCTTCTTTTCAGAATTCTTAAAAGTGTATTAAAAGTACTTGAAATAAAATTGCAAAGTGACCTCTATTTTCGCATTTACAACGTTTTTTCTCTTAAACTACGAGCACTAGGATTATTTTATTATTATCAGGATTGTAAGAAATGCAAGGCGGATGGGACCTTCTTTTTATTTTTTCTAATTTCTGTCTCATTTATTTTTAACGAATTTTTTCACATTATCGATACTCTAAATCGCGAGCACGTCCCCGCTGTCGCCCAACAAATCATTGCGGGACGAACCGCCGTGCTAAACGGACCTATGTCGCTTGTCTTTGCAATATCAACGTAAATTTAATATTGCTATTTCGCTCGACACATTCATTGAGAACGGTTACGGCCGGTCTAACCGTAGTAAATCACTATACTACGTCACTGCAACTGTGGCGCTGTTGCTTGGATGCCAAATAAAAACGTGTGGTCGCGGGTTCGATCCCGCATCGAAACAAATGTTTTTATTTATAAATTCATCTATCTACTATCTAACCCAATATTTTATATAGGAAACATTTTATTTCTTGCATTTTTGTAACATTTATATTTTACATTTTTGTATTTTAGATTTTTGAATATTACGATTTTTGTTTATTATGAATAAACCAAAAATTACTCAACCGATCTTAAAATTCTTTCACCATCCGAATCCAATATTATCCTGGAATAAGATAGGCTGTATATTTGGCTAAAGGGGTTGACATGAGTTAAAATGGAAAATAAAAATCATTGAAGATATTTTTTTGAAAAATATCTTCTACCATATTTTATAAAATTATTATTTATGATCTTAGTAGAAAGTAACTGTGCTATAATAGTAGATTTGTTTTGTTAAAGTTAATGATCATAATATTGTACCTACATAGCAAAATATAAGTATCGTGCGATGTTTTAATATTTCAACTGAATTTCATGCAACTTATGAGAGACCTACCCAACATATAAATAAATGAATTGTTATGTTCCGATCATATTTTAAATAGTAGGTAACATTTAAACACCAAAATAGGCACTAATATAATATATAGTTACCGGTAATTTGGTCACCGGGAAACAAGCATTGTTGGCCCGAAGGATTTACCGATCGCTTGCTGATTGATGCTACGACACGTTGGTTCGAACCCACGCCCCACATATGTTATTTTCGCATTTTTTATTCTTTGAAAATTTAAGTACATCTATCTGTCTAACCTATATAATATTTTATAAAAGAAACGTTTCATTTTTTGCATTTTTGTAACATGTGTATTTTACATTTTTGTATTTTAGATTTTTGAATATTACGATTTTTGAATAAACCCAAAATTTACTTAACTGACCGACTTAATCTTAAAATTCTTTCACCATTCGAATCCAACATTATCCTGGAGTAACATTGGCTGTATGTTTGGCTAAAGGAGTTGAAATAAAGGAGTTGAATTTTAAACATTTTTATTTTCCATTTAAACCCTTATAAATATATAGCTTCTGTTAATCCCGGATAATTACCATTAGAAAATCGAAATATTTTTTTAAATTGGTCCAGTAATTTTTGAGTTTCATTGTAAATAAAAATCCAAAAATATAAATGTATCTATCCTCTTTATAATATTAAAAAAGAAAAATCTAAACACAAAAATTGAACTACAAGTGTGGGGACCGAACCCGCGTCTTCTCTTTTAACAGTCGGCGTTCGAGCAATTCTGCCACGACAGCTGTGACGTTTATAAGTGAATTAATCATACACTATAGTCAACCGCTCCTAACTGTACTCGATGGGAACATCGAGTGAAATAACACTACGAATATATCGTTTTGTCCGCAGCGAAATAATGAATGAATAGGTATAAAGCAGCGCGCTCGCTCGCACGTCGTGAGCCGGCGTGCGCCGGTGCATGAGATTTGGTGCCGCCCGTTCGAGCAAGGTCATTGGCGTTTACCTTCCTCTTAATAACATCAATAGGTATATTGGCGATAATAGTATTTTTTACATTGGAACGGCATAATGACTACACTGCACTTGATAGTAAGCGCAAATGCTTTCCAGGCAGAGCATCAGACGGCAGTCCCATACCATTCGATACAATTATGCCGGACTGCTAAGATGCCTCTTCACACTGCGGCGGAAGAACCCAAGATTATAGGGAGGAGGGAACACGAGTGACGGCAAACAATTCCAGAAACTGACGGTGCGCCATGAAAAATAATTTGGGAACCTTTTGGTCCCTACCGAGACGGATTGGATCTTTATGCTATGGCTTCGCAATCTAGTACGCGTGGTTCTGTTTAGGAACGTAAAGGAGGCAATCAAATTAAGAGCGTATACACCTTGCGCGCAAAGTCAACTATAGGTATTTCTTCGTTAATTAATAAATTAATAAGCGACCAAAGCTGTGTGCGTAGAGCTGCCGCGTCGGCTCGCTATACAATCGGCTCAAACAACTTTGATCCGTGCGCTTCAAATATTCAATTGAAATGTAACTGTAATATAATATCATAAAAATATTTTATTTGCATTATAAGTAGACAAATATTACTGTGCAAGCAAAGAATAATACAAATTTTGGATACTAATCATATTTTCGTTATTATTACATTGTTAAGTTGCATTCAAATCAGTGTTCAATCAGTAGACACTACGGACGTTTTATTAATCATTTCGTGTTCGAACACATAAATAGTGTTAGGGGCCTTACAACTCCTTACAATTACGAAATATATTTAATTTTATATAACAATACATAACATAATTTAGCCTCGGAATTACGTCCCATTATATTACCTGAAACATAATTTATACTCACTACAAAATCATTGTAGGTAATAAAAATAATTAAATATTTTACTACCAAAGTACTAAGATGTGGTAATCGCATTCCGCGCGTGGCTATTTTTACTACGCGCGGCATAATCGACTGCAGCCAGGCCGGAGCGACGAGCGATACGTCCTCCCTCTAGATCGATCTTGCGGCGGTCTGATTTGGTCCACGTCGGACAGCGTGTTTTATAGTGGTTTTTAAAATATTTGTAGAAAACATGAAAACTAATTTTGTTGAAATATAAAAATGGTAATTTATTGATAAGATGTTCTTCTATTATAATATGCAATTGTCATAAAAAATTATGTACGATAAGTTGATGAAAAAAAATATGTTCTTGACGAGAGTTTCTGAATAAAATCGCATTGTTTAAATTTTTATTTTTCAGGAACTAAACACAAAAAGATTCTTTTTCTCAGCAAAATCCCTCCATAAGGGTCTTATTAGTCTGATAATATTTTTATTTTCATCTTATATTTAGTGGTTAAGGATATCTTAAGCTTCTAAATTGCCATTTAAAGCCTAAATAACGAAACTTGTGTTCAGTAGTCCGTATAGTACTCACAAATTATCCATCAATCTATAATGTTTTCCACCAAAATCCCTAGATGACAACCTTTTCTAAAATTAGTAATAATTATTTTTCCTTTAAATTGTTTATTGGTGGCTATTAACTCATTTGAAAAGTCCTGTTTTTAAGCCAAAAAGCGCGTGCAACGTTAAACGCTCTTAAACAATTCTTCAGAGCTTTCACCGTGATACAGACGGTAGAACGAAGACGTTATATTAAACAATTTACACTCATTTCAAATTCGCATGGGTGCGACCAATTTAGGTGCCGTTTGAAATTATTATTAATAATTAAATGCGTACCATTCAACATTAAAATATTGGAAACCTCCCTATAATATTATTAAAAATGGTCACTGAATTAAATGTTAGTGGAGGGTATTACACAAGCACGCGTTAGTTTCGTCGGTGCTAACAGCTAGGTGTTAAGTGTCAGTGTTTCACCGAGACGAACTCGCATGCAGCAGTAGGCACGAAGCTGCACACCGAGTTGAAAGTAAAATGCGTCTACTGGAAAGCGGCGCGCCGCGCCGTCACCCCGCGTCATACCGGCCGCGCCGCCGCGTGCACGCGTCACGCGATACACAGCACACACCAGGCGCAGAGCCTCCGCAACTGTACACACTGCACTCGCCTGGACTCTCGACCACCAACGCACATACACTACTGACCCCCACTAAACCCCTCCATGTAAGGGCAGTAAACGAAATGCACATGGCTTCGCGACGAGAAACACTACCTCATGCAAATATTATTAATGAGTGACTTGCTTTGGAGTGTTCGTCGGCTGTGTCGTCGGTAAGGTCACTCAAAATAAGTTATTACAAATTACAATCTAATGGGTGAAGTGACTTAATGAAGCGCAATTAGCGAATGGCAACGAACGCGCAATACCGAAGTTCGCGCCACCGCCTCCTGACTATTTCTGCTAGCACAACTACTCTTCAGCCTCAAACAAATACAATGACCTATATGATAATAAACATGCGCTTAAACATGCAACGAGAATTACTTTTGCGACTCCACAAAAATGAACATATTTGGCAACTGTTTTGGTTGATTGTATTGTCTCAAAGTACTTCACAGTTGCATAATATGCTTCCATATTTCTGGCTGACAGACCCTTATTTCAAACTTAAATCTGAACAAGAAACTCCCACCTTATGACCTAATAATAAGAAGCTTGAGTAAGGACCATGTATTGAAACTAAAAAGTGTGTAAAGTACATACAAATATTAAAGGTTCAGCTGATGTAAGACATGTTGTGTACTATCCTGCAAAACTCAATGCATTTTAAATATGTTGCCTATCTTTAGTTTGTACAAAAACAACAGTATTCTATCAGCCCACACTTGCATGCTACTGAGCACAAGACTCATTGCAGCGAGAAAAATATATTGAGAGTAGTTATCCATAAGGCCATCCTGTAATACAAGTGTATTACATATACACATGTGGTAGACTTCACAAACCATAGGCAATCTTAGTAACATGTCTATGGTATGCAGGTTTCCTGACTACACAACACTCATTTAAAAAATACTTCCACATTTATTAATATTGCACATAGCATCTAACTAAAGTCTATCAAATGATAGATTATTAACATCTGTCGATATATTTGTGCTCATTGTACTGCTAATGGACAGTAGCAAAAACAAACACCATGAATTACAAAGCAATACTGTCATTCTTCCTTGGCATTCCCAAGTCTCAATATGTCCAGGAACACAACAGTGCATTTACACTGCTATTTCGTGGGAAAATAGATATTGCGGTTGTACCTTTCCTGAAGGCCTGTTACATATGAGAGACCTACCAACAATATGTATGTGTGGTGAGTCATATGTGGAGTCGCAAGGTAGGTGAATATTTGTGAAAAAAGTAAATATAATTTGTAAATGATCATAGGATACTGTAATAGAATTTTTGTCGCAGTGGCCTATGAACACCCAGGTGATCATAATCGCAGGTGATCACAGGTGACAATTTAGTGTCCTATGATCACCCATACCACTCAGTTGATCAAAGTGGAATGGACCATTTTGTCTTGTTACCCCCAACACAAAAAGAGGGATGTTATAATTTTGTAGAAAATAATGTTGTATTTTACAATAATATATACAGTATCACAGATTTTAGAATGTACATGTGTACAAAATACATTGCTTACTTACTTCAAAAAAGTATATTAATGGAAAGACACTGTTGTGCAAAATTGCTGGCTATACATCAGCCATACATCAACAATATATTATCATCATATTATAATATATACAAATTGAATTATTCAGTGATGTTTAAACTTCAGACAATGTTCTGCTGCTTGCAGAGATTGTGGAACATCATGTACAGTTGCTGCATATTAAAAGTGCTATGTGTCTTCAACTTATGGTATTTAGATACTAGTGGTTAGATAAAGTGCTGTGGCAACCGGTAGTAATTACTATTCTCATTAACACGTCAAGTGCGACCACATATCGAATGTAATTTTTCACATGAATACAGAAGCATTTGTACAGAAGGACGGCATACGAACGTAAACATAAAAACCAATTTTTATCCAGGAAACGTATCGTCTACGGAGAGCGTTAAGATAGTGCCTGTGAAATACGTCAGCCTTTTTATAATTGAAACGTCTTTTAATTCGGATGTTCTTGCTGGTAAATCCACCCTCAAGTTTCAACACGTTGGTGTGCATGAGTGAATGGGGCGTGTGTGTGCGTACGTGTAATGTGACATATCTGTGCACCAAATGTACAATACCTGTAGTTCTGCTCGTAGTCCCAATAGTCCTTGTAGCGCGGGTGCCAGCGCGGGCCACCGCGCGAGTACGGCCGCCGAGAGCCTCCTTGGCTCATGCCTGCTGCGCCATGCCACCTCGCGATATCGATCCGCGCACTAGCGCGCCTTGCACCACACCCGCACGCTAACACTCTTACAGGATCACCTTCGCACTACACTTCACTGCTGCACTCACGAAATGAACCGTGATAACAATGTTTGCAGGACCCCAGCAGAGCCCTACGCTCTTGTTTTGGAATGTAATGCAAAACTGCGAAGTTCGCGCGTTCCAACTCACAAGCGCGCCAACGTCACGGAATACGCCCCCTGACGACTGCGCTGTACACTATATTTGAATATGACCGCGAACACGTCTTATTTTTTTCTTCCTATTTAATTACCACTTATTGTTAGTGAGTCATCGACAATCAATAATATTATTTTTATTGCTAGCAGTTTATTAATAACGCAGGAGGCCGACGTCAGCTTGTTACCGAAGTGCATCAGGATTTTAGTATACGAAATTATTGATTTTATATTTTGAATGTATTAATACACACATTATGCTGAATTTTAAATTGGATTAACAAAGCACATGAGAGCATAAAACAACAAAGAACAACGGGAGGGCGTGTTATCGCGCACTTAAAATGGTTCGTCACCGTTCACATAATTAATGTGAATCAGACTGGGTAATCTCGTTCGTCTTCACGCACTGCTGCACGGCTAAAACATGCAAATCAGACACAAACACTGTCTTTCACTTTTTTGCACAAAATAAGTCCTTAAAATATACTAAAGAAAAGGAAAATGTTAATAAAAAATGTGAGATAACGTAACGCTGTGCGTCCAGTCCGGACGACCGATACGTAAGCCTCATAATCATAAAAAAGTTTACACAACTCGTCTGGCCGATGTTTTCCAGCGCTTACACTTGCTTGAGAGTGCGATCATTGATAGGTTCGTCTAATACCTTATATTGTTCGAAAGCGCTACAGCGCTGTTTGCGCCCTGAACAACGCTATTGTTATTATAATGCAGCCAACATTACGCGCATAGTGTAGTGTGAACATAGCCGCGAGCGTAATTTTTTGTCTCTGTTCAACTAGTGCTAACAAAAGAGATGTCATTTGTTTGCTTATATCCGAGAACTTTGTTTTTTTTTTTCATTTGTGTCGTGCGATGGCGCTTCCCTCAAGTCCCCATGATACTATTTATAAGATGACACAACCAGGCCTACTTTCACTTAATTTCGTTTCATTTAGCAATAAAAGCTGAATACCAAGCGAAACATCCGTTATTGAGACCATACGTTGCATAAAGAGCCGTAGATTTGTTTGCTAATGCAACAAACGGCACGTATGGAAGATGTATGTATTATAAATGAGCACGTACCTGTAACAAGATAAATAACAAACTACTTTTTTATTTATTTCCGGGGCGTTTGTCCATCATGGAATCGCTATAGGTCCGTTATAAGGTTCGCACTACAACTTACTCATGAACACAAGACTGGGGCCCTACTATATTCATCCGAAACGAAGTTTGAAACTTCGGATGATCTAAGTTTTTTATACGATGTGATAATTATGCCCTTTTATATGATATGCCCCTGTGCTTGGTCGTACTTTGTGTTTAACTTTTATGATTTCAGTTTTATATAAGTACTAGCTGTGCCCGCGACTCCGTCTGCGTGGAATTCAACAAAAAAGTTAATTATTTTATTTAGTATGTATTTTAATTATCAACCTCTGTAACGAAACTATACCGCGATCTAATTCTACGGTGGCGCCATCTCTTAGCGAGCGGCGGTAAACTCCCGTTACACATTTATTTTTAGTATTTTTATTAACTTTATTGAAAAATTTCTTTATCCTTACTTCCTTACTAATATTATAAAGGTGAAAGTTTGTATGTATGGATGTTTGTTACTCTTTCATGAAAAAATGGCTCAACAGATTTTGATGAAATTTGGTATAGTGACAGCTGACACCCTGGATTAACACATAGACTACTTTTTATCCCGAAAAATATAGTGTTCCCGTGGGATGAGTCAGGAAACCAAATATACATATTTTCTACTCTTTCAAATTCGAATAGTTGGCACGGGATAGGAGAGGACAGGATTGAACAGCATTCAATACGGACGGGAAATATAGTCGACGGCACGCGGGAAATATAGTTAGTAGACACGCGAAATAATATGTTCTTGATGTGGATTGGACTCAAAAACTATCTGCACCCGGGCGAAGCCGGGCCCGACAGCTAGTATACAATATTTTGTAAATGTGATATTGATTCGTGATGCCTGACGTGACGGCCCAGTGGTGGCATGCGCGTGAGCGGCGCGCGGGCATTGCAACATTACTTTATTTTTCTAAAATAAAAGAATTTTTCTAAAATAAATGTAGCCTAAGTTACTCCTTGTTATATCAGGTACCTGACAAAAAAAGTCCTGTTAAAATCGGTCCAGCCATTTCAGTGATTAGCCGGAACAAACAGACAGACAAAAAAAAAATTAAATATCATTTTCGGCACAGGTATCGTGTATACAGGGAGCGCAAAAAAATGGCGCACTTGCTCAGTTGGGTACAAGGGCATAATATTAATATCGTAATAAAAAAATAATATTTGGAAAATACCTATCCGTTTTGAAGTTATGACCGTTTAAAGTTTAATCACCACTTTTTCGCATAAAACCAGTTGGAATGGATGAAGAACAAGATTTAAACACATACGTATTTTTTCGTTTCGTCGTTAATTGAACGGTTAACGAAATATACCACGAAAACCATTTTAAACAGCATCAAAACTTTCTTAGACTTCGCATTAACCGTTGTTTACACATGGGTAAGGTCATGAACTCTTAGCTGTATAATTTATCCTTCTCTAACTTCAAAAAAGGATATTTTTTGTTTCATTTCAAATAAATAAATCAGTTAAACAGGGACGTACTTAGATTTAAGCGTCAATAAATTAACAACATAATAACTTTAGGTGCAGTTGCATCGTGTATGGATTGACCATTTTGTTTGTCATTATTTTCCTTAGTGTCACAAATCCAAACTGAAAGACACCAAGAAATCACACTGGTCATCGCTTAAATCATGTAAGATTGCGAATTTAATTATAATTAGAAAAGTTTTGGTAATACCTACATGTACTTACATAACATTTAAATTTTCTAAATAATTAATATTCATTGAAAAAATAATCTGATGACACTGATTAATAAAAAATAAGATTTTTAAAATGATGGCCCAATTCGGCCCTATTAGTCAAAGGAAGCCGCCGGTCATAGTGTACTTCGTCGGATCCAACGCGGCTCGATTATTCTTCCTTTGAGGTTGCCGCCGCCCTTTGTGAGCGCGAGCCGAAAGGCGGCAATTTCTTTGTCGGTAACTTTTAGCATTTTGCAAAAGAAGACCGACATTTTGAGGTGTGTTCACACTACACACTTGATATAACTTAATTTGATTAAGTACCTACTCTGATATAAAAGTTACGTTAAAAAAAAAGATCTTAGTGGACTGATAGAATGGTCCTTACTTGCTCAAGAGTTTATAATATCATTTAAATATGTCATCAACCGATCCAGTCAGTTACAAATTGCCTACTTACTTTTGCTTATTATTGTATTTAACATTACTTTAATGTGTTTTGAAAATAATGTTACTTTAAATTGTTAAAATTTCTTCTAAATTCTTATACCTAAAGAAATTTCGTCTACCATTATAGCATAGAATTTGCATATGAGACTTCTGTGAGATAAAATTAGTGAAATCAATAAACACTAAGCACTAATTTACTGCACTGGAGACCCCGTGCCCTGCAGTGGCACGTATTGTTCACATGAATTATTATGAACTCAAATAGGAAAGCTTTGTATCTAATGTGAACAGGCCTTTATCTTTCAAAAATCAAAATAATAATTTATTTTTTATTAGTTGAATTCGGATTGCGATCGCGTGTGCATGTATTAGTCGTGTGCATATTATTGTAAATTCGTTTTCAGGTATTTTGAGTAAATTTTATTAATTTCACTATGCTTTGAACATTACCCAATTTGATAGCTTTTGATGTAACTTGTGTTATGTGAAATGTAAAAGAAAAGGTGATTTGTGCTACCAAACTGTGACAGTGTTTTCGTGCGGGTTTTGGCGAATCCTGCGCTTCCATCCTTGCCTATCAAGGTCATTACGGTTTACATTACAAGGTCAGTTAACTATTTTAGTGGTCATTAATGACAAGTAACCAGCCCATATGAGTCACCGACGGCCTCCGTGGCGCAGTTGGTAAGAACTGCCTGTGAAATGAGAGACCGCGGGTTCGGTTTCTGCCCCGAGACAAATAATTTCCATGAACCATAATTATTTTTCTAATACCCGCGACACAAGATTTGTATCTTAGTGTGGGGTTAGTACAGTCACATACATGGGGTATGTGACTGTTGACAGTATTAATTTAATATCTTTTATGTACCCTGAGCGTTATGTACACAATCGTACGACTCATAAGTAAATAATGATAAATGAGCTCTGCTTATTTATTGTTGAGTGTCTACCGTTCAGTTGTAAGGTTCAATCACTTTAGCGTAATGTGTTAAGGGTTAGCATATGTAACGTTAGTTTTTTTTTTCTCGGCATCTTTCTTAATATTCGCTAGCGCCATGCAAATCCGTCCTAATTAAGATGCCTTCACCATATACTATAATGTATATTGGCAGGTACGCCGTTTTCTTGTCCACCCTGTATAACGATATGTAGTAGGACATTTTTTTTTTCACTCTTAAAACAGACACTTTACTTACATTACTTTACATTTTATTTATATGTATAGATAACAAGTATACCTGACCTAGATTAAAAATAATATCATCCTAAGGTTGCTAATATAGTTCTCGTTACGACGAAGTATACACTAGACAGGTAGGCATGCGGGTTAGAGGCGATTGCACTGTAAGGGATGTGCTTAGCACGGTTCAGACTTATCAGATGCCTTACTTGATAGTTATTAGTTGCTACTCTCTAGTTGATAAAAACATCTTAAACAATCAACATTTAAAATAATTATGTTGATAAGAGATTAAGGATCTGAGTATTTATAATGGTTGCGTGGATACGAAATTAGGTTCCCACACATTCCTCAGGTGGATGCACTCCTGGTGCGTCAGCACACAAAGTTCAATGTTCAGTGCAGAATGCAGTTAGGTATATATTCTTTGTTGCCTATCCTCTTTGTACTAAGCAGACATGTCGACACAGTGGGTATTGAATAAAACTAGTACGAATATAAGGCTAGTGGTATATTGGCAGAGTCCGTGGAGCGCGCGGAGACAGCGGGAGCTCACAGGTGGTAGTCCTTGGGGTCGTACAGCTCGGACAGCAGCCGGTACATGTAGGAGGGCGAGCGGCCGCCGCTGCAACCACATCATTTACTCTCAATACGATAATAACAATGTCTTTATGCTTCGAACCATTGACGTAAAATATATGGACGGGGCGGAGAGCGAGAAAAGTGTTGTCACGAAACTGGTCTACAGACCAGTGCAGCGGTTGTGACGTCACAGCGCACCGGTCTGTAATTCGTCGTAAAAATGCCCAATTGTATCGTGCGTGGGTGCAATAAACATGACCGAAAGTTCACAAAAAAAAGATAACATTTCTTATCACCGCTAAGTAAAAATTATATAACTTTAAGTCAATAAACATTTATTTTAGCATTATTGAAAAACGATTTCATGGCCGCCATTGACGTAAAAATCCAACAGATGGCGCGATTTACACAGCCATCTTTTTGACGTACCCAATGTACTGAAGGGCCTATCCTTAGTTTTTAAATCAATGCTTCGAACAATCATATTTTACAGATGTTAGAGGTTTGTCTTGTAAAATTTTACTTAATAAGTATTAAATTTGAATTGTAAAACTAGTCATTGCCATTGAATATGTTGTACCTAGGTGTGTGTGTGTGTGTTTGTACAAAATACATTGACATTGGAAATTTAAAATCATTTCACTTAATATTTACAAGGTTAACTCTGCAAAACTTAACTTCACCAATTCTATTCATTTTTAAAATAGAGTTTGTATTTTGTAGAGTTAGGACGTAAATAATAAGAAGCTTGGCTTTAGGTGAGATCTGCTGACTTTTTGATATAGCAAATCAAACATATTATGGTCTCGTCTTGGCAACATTTTACGTGAAAATGTTGTTGTTCCACATATGTACATATCCCACGATATGTATTTACTATTAATATCAACGTTTGTGACTCTGACCTGTATTAGTGGCCGCGGATCATATATTAATTTACTAACGATAACATTGCCTCGTTCCCAATATAACCAGAAATAAATCCTTTAACTGCTTATTCCTAAGAGGCCGCTGCAGTTTGCTTGTTGGTAAACAACAATAACCTAATTGTATGAGTGGAGATTTCAAAATTCGTCAATGTGAAATTACATGTTGTAGGGAGGGCTGTCATACATTTGCGTCTAAAAGGTAGATATTTTCTTGTTCGTGGTAGCACTCCTATATTAAAGGAAACTGAACTAATTATGTGACTACAAATTGCTATACATTCCTTTGATAACCGAAAATATATGTGGCTATTATAATTTTAAAGCTAGTTTGAGTAGAATTAAATAGCCCTGAACTATTTACGTTTATTTTTCTTTTCTAAGTTATTTGTTCATTTTGGACAATTCTATCAAATACATATCAACAGGAGCGTCACTAGCTGATGGCCCCGGGGATCGGGGGGAGGGGGCAAATATTATGGAGAATGAGAAAAATATGATCGCAACTTACACTATTTTGATGGCGGCCCCTAGACGGTCAATATTATTTTACAATAATATGGTAATTGCAAAAAAAAAAAAACAAATAGTAGGCAAGCCAAGTCAAAGATTTTGGTTGCTTTACCTTGGCTTGGTTTTGGTTGGCAATTTTTTTTAATCTCTAGTGGGGGGGGGGGGACAGCTGCCTCTTGCTGCCCCTCCTTGGCGATGCCCTTGAATATCAACCAATAGGATGGCGAAAGAAGTGGCCCAACACCACCATTTTCATTTGTGCATGTTTGATGTACCAGCGATCCCTCTATATTATATATTATTTATGCTCTAAGGATGTAGATAAAAGTGTGTGTGTATGTGTGTGTGTTTGTGTGTGCACGTACAGGTTGGTGATGAAGAGCGTGATGTGGTCGGGCGGCACGGCCTCGTAGCGCGGCGCCAGCACGCGCGCCTCCACGCGCTCGCAGCGCCTGCAACACACACACACACTGCGCTGAGTCACGAGCTCCACTACACACACTACACACACACACGAGCTGCACTCGGCGCGGTACCCACTCGTAGGGCAGCGCGTGCGCCGGCGCGTGCAGCGAGCCGAACAGCGCGGGCTCGCACGTGTGCAGCGGAGACAGCTTGTACAGCGGCGCCAGCGACAGCACCTGCACGCACACACACACATACACACATACAGCCAGCCCGTATACACAATGCACGGTATACACGCAATACTAGCACCGGGGAGGAATGCTACAACAATTGTATTACACTGTATGTAAACACAAAATCATTTATTCACTCATGATTACATTTACACCGAAACTATTTAAAAAAAGGGGAAAGAGCACCTAATGGACTCCTAATAGTCATTTGAAATGTTATTTTGAAATCAGTCATTGAAGCTTCTATTAGTTTCATCTCCATCCTAAATATTGTTAGTATACCGAGTACAGAGTGGTTAAGAACTAGTGAATGTGTGCGATACTGACGGGCACGTTGTGGTACTTGGCGGCGGAGGTGACGGCCAGCAGCCCCGCGTCGGCCAGCGCGCCGCCGCCGCCCAGCGCCGCCACCACGCTCACCACCACCTGCACACACACACACACACATGTACAGTGTACTCCAAGCAGTCAGCACCCCACACTACACACGGCGCCATGAGCCCCGCGGCGCACCTTGTTGACGCGCGACATGAGCGCATACACGGACGCCGCCGGCACCACCGTCACCGACACGCCCGCCGCCGACAGTCGACTCGCCATCGCGTGCGTCTGCAACACACGTATTGTTATAGGACAGGCGTGCGTGCGTGCGTGCGTGTTGGTGTGCGTGCGCGTGTACCTCCGCCACGTGCGCGGACTCGGCGAGCAGCAGCGAGTAGCGCGCAGGCGCGGCGGCGCGCAGGAAGCGCTCGAGCAGGCGGCCCGCGCCGTGCGCCAGCAGCAGCTCGGCGCGCACGTGCTCGCGCGCCTGCCCGCACACCGCCGACGCCGTCGACTCCAGCTCCAGCCGCAGCTGCAGCGACACCACAACGCTCATTACTGACCGGCGCGGTGACGTGCCCGGCCACACTACACTAAACACCGTTTCGATTCTACTCGACAATGTTCTACAAGAGTCGATGTCGGCATTGAGTTAGTGAGGATGACTTCATGATCAGGTAGTGAGATTGGAATGTCACGTGCCTCGGCGATGTGGTCGCGCAGCGGCTCCCTGAGGTCCTGGTGATCGGGGCCGAAAGTGGCCCGTCGCGATGGCGCCGCCTTCACCAGCCGCTGAAGACTCTCGCCCGCGCCCTCGCCGTCCTGCAACCGACACCGGTACGTGTTCACACTGTTTGTTCGTCGTTCGTCGCGATGTATTTGTTGAGCACAAGGACCTGGTTGGCGGCGGCGCTAGTCTCGTCGCGCACGGCGCGCAGCACGCGGCGCAGCATGTTGCCGGCCACCAGCTGCTGCGGCAGCGCCGTGCCGAACAGCCGCCCCACCGCGCGCAGCGTCGTGCACAGCTCACTACACACCGACATATACTTGTCTCATTGTTCCACAAACACTGCACTGTGATTGTCTGGTACTATTTAGAGATGACCATTAATCGTTATAACTTTTAATTTAACTCAAAAAAAAAAACCTTTAATGTCATAAATTGTTACCGCATTAAACATTAACAGTTATAACTTTTAAAAAGTAGTCATTTCATGCAATCTATAATTTTATTAATCAACTAAAATTAATAACGCCATATTATATCATTTCTTCTAGTGTAACTTTATTTTTGATCGAAGGAATTTATATGAATAGTAAAATTTATAACGCCATCTATTAGTTCTTCTATTGTAACTTCTATTTGAACTGTTTGATCTTATACGAATATAAAATATTGGTCTGCCGTATTAAAACGTAATCAATATTGAATAAAATAAACTAACTTTTAATGCATGTTTGAGTTGTCTGAGACTTGAGTTTACACGATTATGACCCTTAAATGTATATATGCTGACTTAAAACATAATCAATATTGCTTGGCCTAGAAATATTTATAACTTTTAATGTTCGTAAACATTAATTTTTGAAACAATATTAACATTCATCTGACAGTTTGCCGCGAGTATGGAAGAATTTAAGTGTTATTTGTTTTGAGAAAAGTGTGGTAATGATATCGGGACGTTGTGACTGATGTATATCTAAAATTCCAACTATAAATATCTGAAACATTTTTGTTGAAAGGATACAACTTTTCAACATATAACTTTTAATATAACATATTTCATGTGAGTCATTACTCTTTAAAAGTTGTATTTATAATGTTTAATTTAATAATTTTTTTTTTTTACTTTTAACCATTCATAGTTTTTAACCACTTATCGTATCATTAGTGTGATTATTACAACAAGCAAAAGTGAAACATCTCACTATGCAGATGCATTGGGTGAGTCACTGATGATCTGCTCCAGCAGCGTGACCGTGGCCATGGCTATGTTGTATGAGCCCTGCAGCTTCCTGCAACACATATTCACACACATACAATTCACACATGTACAGGAAGATTACAGTAGTATATAGAATTTTTACTTGAGAATTGTACAGTTTCAACTTTGAAGTATAATATGTTTACTTCAATTTATGCTGACTCTACATTTACTTTGGCAACATTTTTTGCAACTAGTATGTAATAAATTTCTATGGTATGTAAGTCTGCCAACCCGCACTAGGCCAGCGTGGTGGACTATATGGCCTAACCACTCTCAATCATATTCTTGATTGTAGAGTAGGCCCATGCCCTGCAGTGGGACGTATATGGGCTGATACAGATACAGTATGTAATAGCAAATATTGATCAAATCAAGTCAGTTATCAGAAGAATATTTGCTACCTAACTTCATGAGTTAATTATCAGATATCTAAAACTTTAACTGAAGTCTGTTTCTGCTGCAGCTTAACTAGAACTAACCATGATAATATATCCACTGCTCCAACAAGGTATTAGGTCACTGTACAAGAACACAAAGACAAGTTTAATAGCTTACTTGCTGTTCTACTAACAGTATGCAAGAAAATAGATCTTATTACAACATTAATTATCACTTTTATAAATGCTACATGCAGACACATCATTACGCCACCATACCCAGATGACGAGACAGTGCAACCACATGCACTTGATACCAGTACCCCAATAAACGCCTAAATTTTCTGATGCAATAACAACTATTTGTGGAAAAATGTGTGTGCTTTTAGAACTTTGACAAATGCTAATTAAACTTTGATACAAATCAATTCATAATCCACCTTTAAAAAAAGCAGTTCAGTTTTATTTCAATTAATTATTCGAAATTAAAACAACACCAAATATTGTGCCACGGAACTCACCCATTTTTTATGTCTGATACAAATTTGCCAATGATATCAGTAAATTTTTCATCAAGTTCTTTAACAGGTCCTTCCAGTGGAGACATTGTGTTATAAAATATTTACAAACTACAGTTAACAAAACATAAATATTCTAAGAATTTTACTTCAAAATCAAAACATAACCTCTCGGTTTACGTCAATCTGATTGTGTTCCAAGGCAAAAACACTAAAAAAAGAAAATCATAGCATTAGGTACAGTACTTATCATATCATAGTAGCTGTTTTATGTTTTAAATATTGGAATGTCATTTGATTTGTATTTGAAATAAAGTTTGACATGTTGTGAGTTGTCAAAATGTATTCGAATTTCTGTGTTCTGTGTAATCGACGATTTAATATTAATTAAACTTTATAGACCAAAAATAAAACAATTTTAGTTCATTAGCAAGACCTAATATTTTTAATGGATTTAGTAGTATAAATTGTAAATAATTAAATAATCATAAATCAAAACTTTGTTAAAATGTACTTAGTACTCCGTAAAAAGTACAATTTTAGCACAAACATCTGTGAACTTTACATGAGCACAGCCTGAATACTTTAGGCGTGCCTACAAAAAAATTAGCACGCACTGAATTCCATTCCGTCCTTTCATTAACTTGTACAGCTGCGTTTTCGTATCTACGTCTTTTACGACTAGGAGTCAACGGATGGGTGTAATCAGCGATGGTTTCGTCGTTGATTTGTCTCTTACTATTTAGCCTTTGAGTAGAGCCTTGTAGAGTTTTATTAAGATCACCAGAGCATTGGTCAGACATAGTAATATTTGAGTCTTCCCTTATTAATTCAAAAGGATGGCTAACTTCCCATAAGGGTGAATCAAACTTTTCATATAAATTATCTTGATGAGATTGATTTTGTGAGGTTCCAAAGGAAGTGCGAATGTCATGATTTCGAGGCGTTCTCATTTCTTCTATCTCTTCAACGTCTAAGTAATTGGACGCAGCCCTTTCTGTTCTCGGGAACGGTAAATCTGAAACTAGATGATAAGTTCGTGTTACCTACTATTTACTAATAACGTAAATCAAATACTTATATTGGTCTGGTAGTTTTAGATACATATTAAATTAAATTTTAGACGGCAAATGATTAAACTTTTTTATTTTGAAGCAATGAAACAAACTAGTGCGCCGGCTACCGTTTGCTCGGTGGATTGCGAATTGCCATATTTCTCAATAATCTGATTAAGAGCGTATACACCTTACGCGCAAAGTCAACTATAGGTATTTCTTCGTTAATTTCACGCACACATAAGCGACCAAAGCTGTGTGCGTAGAGCTGCCGCGTCGGCTCGCTATACAATCGGCTCAAACAACTTTGATCCGTGCGCTTCAAATATTCAATTGAAATGTAACTGTAATATAATATCATAAAAATATTTTATTTGCATTATAAGTAGACAAATATTACTGTGCAAGCAAAGAATAATACAAATTTTGGATACTAATCATATTTTCGTTATTATTACATTGTTAAGTTGCATTCAAATCAGTGTTCAATCAGTAGACACTACGGACGTTTTATTAATCATTTCGTGTTCGAACACATAAATAGTGTTAGGGGCCTTACAACTCCTTACAATTACGAAATATATTTAATTTTATATTACAATACATAACATAATTTAGCCTCGGAATTACGTCCCATTATATTACCTGAAACATAATTTATACTCACTACAAAATCATTGTAGGTAATAAAAATAATTAAATATTTTACTACCAAAGTACTAAGATGTGGTAATCGCATTCCGCGCGTGGCTATTTTTACTACGCGCGGCATAATCGACTGCAGCCAGGCCGGAGCGACGAGCGATACGTCCTCCCTCTAGAAGGCCTTGCGGCGGTCTGATTTGATCCACGTCGGACAGCGTGTTTTATAGTGGTTTTTAAAATATTTGTAGAAAACATGAAAACTAATTTTGTTGAAAAATAAAAATGGTAATTTATTGATAAGATGTTCTTCTATTATAATATGCAATTGCTATAAAAAATTATGTACGATAAGTTGGTGAAAAAAAATATGTTCTTGACGAGAGTTTCTGAATAATTTCGCATTGTTTAAATTTTTATTTTTCAGGAACTAAACACAAAAAGATTATTTTTCTCAGCAAAATCCCTCCATAAGGGTCTTATTAGTCTGATAATATTTTTATTTTCATCTTATATTTAGTGGTTTCGGATATCTTAAGCTTCTAAATTGCCATTTAAAGCCTAAATAACGAAACTTGTGTTCAGTAATCCGTATAGTACTCACAAATTATCCATCAATCTATAATGTTTTCCACCAAAATCCCTAGATGACAACCTTTTCTAAAATTAGTAATAATTATTTTTCCTTTAAATTGTTTATTGGTGGCTATTAACTCATTTGAAAAGTCCTGTTTTTAAGCCAAAAAGCGCGTGCAGGGTATAAACGCTCTTAATAAACTATTGGACAGTTTCCGTGGAGCAGTTGGTTAGACACCGGCTTTACAACGAGAGGCTGCAGGTTCGAACCCCGCACTAGGCACAATTGTTTAATATTTGTGTCGGGTCTGCGTGTTTGTGAGACCGCGGTCTCTCACAGTTTCTGATACCCGGGACTTGATTGATCTTAATGTGGGGTCAGGACTATGTATGTAACTGTTGAGGATATTTATTTATTTATTTGTGATTTTAAGAGGTTTTAAGTTGTAGTTAAAGTATTTATTGAAACTGTTAATTCGATTATCTGACTGACGTCCGAATACTGGAACGCCATTCAAATAATAAGTTCCTCTTAACAGCGCACGGCCCAAGCGTAACTTATATTTAATTTGCGTTCCAGTATTCGGGCGTTAGGTAACAAGTGAGGCCGAGAGGTCGTGAGTCGGGACCTTTGTGAACCCACGTATGTTGCTGTTGTTATAATAGGTGTCACACTCATGTTTTGCAAATATGTGAAAACTTACCAAAATTTCTATCCAGATTAGCTACTTCATCATAATCACGTCGCCCATTGTTTTTGTCAATCACGGGTTTTTCATATACGAAATCTGATATCACCTCGTCTTCAACAAGCGCTTCCCTGTGGACATCAGCCCGGAAAGTTACCTGCTCATAATAATTATGGTCTCCACATTCAGATGACGCAGAGCTCGCTGAACGGAAAGAAAACCTTTTACTGTGTTCCTGTTCTTCAGGTTTGCTGATATTTCCCACTGTGGCTTCACTACTACTTCTGGCTTGATCACTTGTTCTATTTGATTCCTCGTCAGTATAAGTTTCAGGTGCATTGCTGTGGTCATCTTCTGACGGTCTACTTGAATGCAGTGTTTTGTCGCTAGAACTAACAGTTTTATTTGCATCTTCATTTTCGTTTCTAGTCGAGCTTTGCGTTGGGCCTAATGGATCTCTCTCAGCAGCTATGAAGTCTGAGCTAGTACCTGAACGTTGTCCTAATTCGTCGCGGTCCTCAACGATAAATGTTTTATTCAAAGTCTCGACGCTCGGGAACTCATCGGAGTTTTCATCTGTACCTGTAAGCATTATTTAAATAAGATCATTGTGTTGGTAGTTAAGGTTATGATTAATATAGAGCGCACAGGGAAAGCCAAGTCCTTTATTATTCATCTACCATAGTAAATATTTGTTTATTTCTTAACTAATCTGGTACGCGGTAAGTAACTAACTGTATAACTTCCACATACTATATTCGTCGAATGAGCTATACAGGCTGTGGTTTTCAATGAACAGCCATTTGTACAGTCTTCTCATCTTGCGTTCCAATCGTTGGTAGTGCTCTTCAGGCTCGTCGTGGCGGTTTTGCTCCCTCTCCACTATCAACGGCGGTAGCGGACTCCACGTTCCATGCTCGGCTGGGAACAAGAGCGATCATGATGTTCAGAGGGGTTTGTTGTTAGAATATTCGATCCAGGTTTTTCGGAAGGCAGCGGCTTATCTGTGCCTGTGGCTTTGTCAATGTCGGAGTTCATGAGCAGCGGTTTACCATCAGACTGGTCGCTAGCTCGTCTGCCTACGATGGCAATAAAAAGAACTACTACTGATAGGCTTTAATAAGTTTATGTGAACCAATTTATAAATACACCCAACACATACCTCACCCAGACACGAAACAATTTGTGGACTTAAAAGTAAAAACACTACAAAAAGTTAGTAATCGAACCCAATCCCTTATCACTTATAGTTTATAAAAATATTCCTTGTTTAGTACATCATGTGACCCAAATATGAATTTCTGTATAATCTTGTCATAATGGGATTCGTGCGGTATCTTTAGTCATACCCAAGAAGCTTATACCCAAATGGAGATTGCATTCCGTATATAAAAGTGAAGCACAAAAATTTGACCTTAAATGACGTCGCTGTTATCTTCTATCCTTTTCTATCGAGTGACAATGAATGAACATAATGTCATTTTCATTCATTGTCACTCTAAAGAAAAGGATAGAAGATAACAGCGACGTCATTCAAGGTCAAATTTTTGTGCTTCAGTGTTTTATACGGAATGCAATCTCCATTTGGGTATAAGCTTCTTGGTCATACCTCATAAATGGCATTCTAACTAATTTAGAATTATGTGTAGAATCCTCACCGTCTGATAATCTCCTCACTTTCACACTAGAGGGCGACAAATGTATCGACGACCCGCTCCGATCACCCTCTTCTTCGAACACCGTAGACAACGCTGAAAAATTCGTTCATTACTTTATAGTTTATATTATGAAACATAATTAAATATGGCCGGGCACTACCCGCCAAGCAACATTACAATTTTTCCAAAATTTGGTAGTCCACTCAGAAGTACGACACAACCTTGTATCAACATTCTTAAGATCAACTTGTACATACTTATTTGTTTTATTTGCCATTTATAAAATCATTGAGAAAATAGTGACTAACGCTAATGATTACTTTTACTAATTCAGAATATACGTATTTACGTTTCTAAAATTTTATTTATTCGCTAGATTAGCCAGAAATCTTAAAAAATAACATGGACTTACGTGATATATCCCTAAACAAAGTTCTGATGATATATTCTTTTCTCCTCTCCCAGTCTTCGTTGTAACCGCGCCACATTTTTAATGTTAAGACGCACTACTTTGTCGTAACTCGATTACTAGATGAAATGTGCGGGTAGTTGTCTTTACATATTCAAATTTTTCCACTGTCACAGCAGCGGAAGTGTAGTGTGTCATTGTATACATATTGTAAAGTAACTTGAACTTATATTTCAAAATATTATATATTTTCGCTTAAAAAGTATATTAGTAGCATTAAGAAATAATTATAATAATTATTCAACATAGATACTATAAGCAAATAATATCTCCTTTGAATATGTAGTTAGCCTAATGGTCAGCCACGTCTCTTATGTATTAAAACGTCTAAATAATTTTATATTATCAAAGAAATACATACATGTTACGTCTTAGCTCTTGGATTATTTTTTACCGTTAATTAATAAGTTTTGTATATTGAAATAAATGCATGTATGGGCAGACGCATTCGGGGCGGTATCTCTGTCTGGAGATTGACGTGAAGCGAGAGCTTCGCCGTCGCTTTTTGATCGGTGAGTGCGATTTCCGGATAATCCCTTCTTCTTCCTATCCTTTTTCCCCCCCGCTCGCCTCCCAATTTGATGGGCCGGGCGCCGGCAACACATGTTTGATCATGATCCAAGCGTTAAATTCATGGGCGGTCTAGTGGACTGTTATTTGTGGGCGGCAGTGATCACTTACCGTCAGATGACCTAAGTACTTGCTCGTTTGCCCGACTTAATTAATAAAAAATATATTAAGGTAGTTGTTTTGATCTAAATCTCTCCATATATAGAATGTACTCTGTGTCTAAATCCCTCTGCCTATATGTTGTTGATAAGGTAAAATATTTTATTGATCACTAAAATTATATGAAAAGGTTGCAAAAAACTAAGTAAGTATAAGAGTTTCTTTAAGTGGATAATTTCATAAGGAATCCATAATTCACATCTTTTAGTGAGTGATCGCAGGTGTAACTTTTTTTAAGTTTTGTGTGTTTTTGTTTGCTCTGACATGGCACAGTGACTGCATTACACCTGGTGTATCTGACGGCGGTCTCATGACATTCGACACAGTCATGCCGGCCAGCTAAGATGCCTGTTCACGCTACTGCGGTAAGACCGAGGATTATAGGAAGCAGGGAACACATGATATGGCAAACCATTCCACATCTTGACAGTGTGGCAGAAAAAATAATTGGAAAACCTTGGGTTTTCCGTCGAGATGGTTTGATATATAGATAGATATTTTTTCGTTGAAGCGGTGAAACTGAGTATATATCCCACCTCGGAGGAAAGTGCAGCGATTATGTTGGGTTCACCGATCTAAGTTGTACCAACCAAAATACCGCGTGGTCCTTTTCCCCTGAGAACCCGAAGCGAGAGCGCTCAGGCTTACACTGGAACCGTTCGTGAACACTGCCGCTTAATTTGTGGTCCGTACTTTATCATAAGTGCTAAGAAACACCTTCATTCCCAATAACGCCTTGGGCGTTCACAGCAACAGGAAGGCAACAGGCAATAGGGTTGTGTCCAAGATTTTATTTGAGCAGTAAGTAATCATTCCTTAAAAGCATCGTTTATAAAAACAAACGAATTTGAAAACAGCATCAAAATCGAATGTAAAATGACTGAGATATTAATACATTTAATAGTACGGTGGGGACACTCGTTGTCTCTTTCGCACGCGTGCACCTTATGGAAGATGACGTCACGCCGTGCATGTTGCATCCTTTTCTATCACTCCTACCACCAACTTTCATATATTTGTAACTTGCTTATTACTTAACGGATTTTAAAAATTCTTTCTGATTTTGATTATGCGTAACGTAACCTTCCGTTATAAACAAAAATAAAAATGTATGAAACTAGCCTATTGCTCCCACTTCTGCTGCTAAACATATCGGGGTCGTATTGTGTCACAGTACAAAAGTCGATTCTACAGTCTCCCACTACGCGCTCGCGACATCCAATTGCCCCACCAGTCCCATCTTAGGACAGGCAGGGGATACCCTGGCGGGATTGTCGAAACGCACTGATATCACAGGGCGCCATTTTATAAACCTACATTTGTCTCGGTGCGGGAATTTAAACCAGTTTTCTCTCAGTTAACCATCAGCTTCTTAATGCCATGGATTTCATTAGCCATAATGTTTAAAAAACCTGTGTATAATACCCATCTACGTGCCAAAGTACTTTCTAGTAGAAATTCGTTCGGAAACGCTTACTCTCCAAGTTGACAGGCGACTGATCGAAACAGCTGTCATCCGTCAAAGCTGTCAAATTCCGATTCAAATCAATACGAAACTGCACCATAAAAAATTACACTTTCCTCTGTTTCAATTATTATTTAATGATCTAGTCTGATTGGCAAACCCTCCTTAGCAGCAGGATTTTTGTCTTTAATTCGTGATTTAAGTGAACAGTAGTTTGATAAGCCCAATAATGTGAATTCATACTTCCGCAACGCTTGAGCGGTTGTTTAGGCCAGAAATGTTTGCTTCGCCGTAGTTTTTGTACAGAAGCCGATAAGGATGGACCTCTCTCCTGACGAGGAGCACTTCCAGGGCCGTCTGTTGCATCAGGTAATAAATGCACAGCGTAGGGAGCAGCTGAGTGTGGTGGCTGGTAAATGCATTGTGTCGCGTGTGATGTATGCTGCATTCTCTGCGCGTGATGCAAGGCTGTATGTGCAGCTTGCGTGTTCTCGGTGTCGTAATTTCGCTTCAAGATATACTTGAGTCATTTTAACAAGCAAGATTTCTATTATTCTGTAGCCTAATTTGCACCATATTGCATTGCATATATATACAATACGTGAGTTAGCGAGTGCAGTTTGTATATGAGCTGGGACCAGTGTCCAGTGATAATCTATTTTTATACAATATTAGTCTGCACTGCCATCAAGTATTTAGCTTACTCATAATTTAAAAAATCATAAATGTTTACATTCAAAATAATAAGATAAATAAAAAGAATACTGCTGGCATTCCTCAGGGTGGCGTTTTATCTCCTTTGCTCTACACATAATTTAATAATTATATCTCTAAAAACCTTGTTTCTTCCTATCATCTGTGCTGACAAGCTACAATTATATTACCAAGCATCAGCTGACAGGGTGATGGAAGCCATATTTGCAAATGACAAAGATCTTACATGTATAAACAATTGGTGTAAAATGCATGGGATTGAAAGTCATCCCAACAAAAATACAACTCATTGTTGTTGTTTTCGTACGAAGCTCAAGTGGCTGTCAATACGCCTTCGCCGAAATAGTTGTATCCTATCCCTCCTATACAACATAATATTTAAGTTGCGTTCCAGTATAAGGGCATTAGCAGCTCACATGCAAGACCTCTTAGATCTGCAGAGAATTTGGCAATAGGAATTCCCAAGCATATCAGTACTTTCTTCAGCAAGTTGTTTCCGGTCCATGCTGCTCGCTTGTGGAATGAACTCCCTTTACTCATTAGATTAACCAAATCACTTCCCATCTTCAAAAAGCTCCTTGGATCACATTATCTCACTTTAATTTTTTTACTATTTTTAAGTTTTCCCCTAAATCAGTATTATGTACTTTGTAGGCTAAAAATAAACTATTTGGTATATTGGCATATCATTATTGTGTCATACCCATGTAGGACTAGACATTATTTCCTGTAGTATGAGTATGTATGCGCACAGTGCAAGTATGTCCAGGGGTGCAGTAGCTCACATTACAACAACACACTACATAGACGAAGCATAATATGCTTGTAATGTGAGTGTGGAGTAGCAGGTTGTGTATGTTGGCATGCAGGCGGCCCTGTGGGACAACCTGGAGCTGCTGCAGGAGCTGTTGTCGAACGGCGCGGAGGTGGACGCGCGCGACGCGAGCGCCCGCAGCGCGCTGCACGCCGCCGCGCTGGCCGAGCGCAGCCGCTGCCTCGCCGCGCTGTGTGCCGCCGGCGCCGACATCCACGCGCGCTGCGACGACAGCGCCGGCGGGAAGGTACTCACTGCACACTACACAACACCCATAACCCATCTGCCGGCTTATATTCTACAATCATGGATTTGAAAATATTGTTTATTGTTTTTCCGGCCCATTTGCTGTCTCAAGTAATACAAACATTGTTAGTTTGTGTTTGTGTATGTGGAATTCATTGGCTTCTTCTTCAGGCACTCATTATCTACAACTCGAGAGCAATCCAGGATTGGTGCTTTTTGTAGTAATGATTGTTTATTATTTTACACACATATATAAACTCACACCTTTTTCCCAGACGGGGTAGGCAGAAGTGCTACCATAACACCCACATTTCGCCTTGCATATTGCGTCCCACGATGTGATAAGAGGCGAGCCTATCTGACTCCGGACTAATCATGAATAGAAATATCCAATGTCACTTTGCCCGACTCGGGATTTCAACCCGAGACTTCAGCTTTGTTACCGTACTGTAGTGCAACTACGCCACCGAGGCAGTCGAGGTATATTCTTTCTATGCCATAAAAAGTAATATTTCAAGATATCATATTTGATATCCGCCACCGTGGCGCAGTTGGTTAGACGGCGGCTGTAAAACGAAAGGCCGCGGGTTCGATTACCGCACCAAAACAAAATATATTTGTATGAACCACAGGTATATTATATTTCGGGTCTCAGTGTTTGTGAGGCTGAGATGCCTCTCTTAGTTTCTGATACCCACGACACAAGACTTAATTGATGTTAATGTGGGGTCAGGACTATGTATGTGACTGTTAGGTGTATTAATTTTTATATTCGACATGTCTTTATTGGCGATCTACTAGCGAATATCTAAGTGTTGATATAAGTTGAGGTGAGAGTGTGCTGTGTGTATGAAGTGTCGAGATGAGGCGTGTGTGGTCGAGGACAGCAGTGAGCAGTGAGCAGTGAGTAGTGAGTGCGGTGTGGTGCAGACGGCGCTGCACATCGCGGCGGAGCGCGGGCACGTGGAGAACGTGCGCGTGCTGGTACGGGCGGGCGCGGCGCTGCACGCCACCGACGCGGAGGGACACACGCCGCTGGCGCTGGCCGAGCGCAACCACCACCGCCACGCCGCGCACGCGCTGCGCGAGGCGCGAGGTCAGTGCAACTCACACCAGTGCATGCATACATACATACATACATACATATGTACATACATACATGTGATGCGGCTGTTGTACAAATTATTTAAACGAGTCACATTACCGCATTTTATTGGAGCTCAGTCACGGAATCACACACTGGGTGTATGAAAATTTAATGACTGGACTTGAATGGATCAGATAAAATGATCCTATGGGAGTGCGTTAGCCCTATAGCCAGCCTATGCCCTTCGGCGCTTATGTAGGCAAAGTGACGACGGGGAAGTCGATGGAATCAAATTCAAATGATGCAGTTTAAATACTAGGATCGATTTTGGATACTTATTTTTTTATTTTATTAGGTGATGACTAATATTTAAATGTATATTAATGTATAAAGCAGAAGAGTTTGTATTTTTTGAGCGCGCTAATCTCAGGAACTACTGGTGCGAATCGTAAATATCTTCTCGTGTTGGATAGGTAGGCTATTTATCAAGAAAATCCATAGGATGCTTTTTTCCGGGCAAATATATACCGAGATTTTTACCTCAGAAAAACATTTTCACCCGGGTGACCCGAGCGAGCAGTACTAACTACTAGTTGTTTATAAAACTGGCAAATATGGGCTTAGCGAGGTGGCTACACTAGGAAGGTACATTTCAAAGATGCAGAATGCCTTCAAACCTACTTAACGTTATCAATAGGACAAACGGTTACCTGCGGCTTCATAGATCCTTTCTTTATGAGGGAAGGCTAACCATGGCTCCCCTCCGCAAGCCCTGGAGGTGGAGGCAGGAAGTGTTTCTAGTGTGGCGAGCGGGAACTGTGTTCGTACCGCACCGCACCTCGAACGCACAGCCACGCCACGCCGGCATACCGACCCAACCCTTTGATGGCAATCATCGCGCATATTAGGGTAATTGCGGTGCCCCGTGCAGCGTGCCTGCTAGTGAGACGCATCCAGGCGGTTCCGAGGTATACATATTATGTGCCATGCCTTGGTGTTTAAGGCATGAAGGAGCGCGTATGCGCATATTCATGCGCTCGTCTTAGAGATTACTTACGCGGATGGCACACGGCCCCTAAAATGCACACAGAGCTCTAAAAAGCACCATTTAGTCGCCTTCTGCTGGAGGGCTAGAGATATCGTGATGAATACTGACGCTCACTTGCCTGAGGCACTGCCCTGTAGGCAGTCAGCCGCTTTATACGCATAAGTACACTCTTTTATATAACTGGCCAAGTTCCGACTTCAGTCTCTTTTAAGTGTGAGGTTTTATTGCGGTGGTACCTACCCAGGCTAGGTACCACCGTAATGTCTATTTCTCCCGACAAACAGCAGTGTAATCGTATTGTTGCGTTCCGGTTTAAAGGACATTGCAGCCAGAGTAACAACTAGACATAAACGACACTTAATATCTTAAGTTTCAAGATGGCGAGCGCAGTGGAATGCCAAGCATTGCTTTGTTATTCATTGTGTTATTTGGTTTTTCTATTGTCGATGAACAGTCGTACCGCTTACCGTCAGGCGAATGGCATGATAGTCTCGATTTTCACCGCAATAAAAAAATGAATGTGGTACATAAGTTGTGGAAATTTGGTCACGTCTATTAATAAATTCGTTAGACCGCGTAAAAACCTTAATGTTGGTAATAATGTGTCCCCCGGGCCGCGCGCTCCACTGGTTATTCGCACCTTACGTAACACATGCTTACCTACCACCAGGGAAGTGCGGCTACCGCTAGATGTAGATGGCGAGAGCGTTTACTAAAATTTAAAACGTGTTCATGTATATTATTTTATTTATTCGGAACACAAATAGTTCTCTATCTAGGTGATGTTCAATATTTAAATTACAATAATTAACAATTTACATGTTTCTTACATTAATATAGCCGAATACAAGGATTCAGGGCCGTCTTTACCTATTATGGGGCCCTGGGCACACAAGAATTTGGGGCCCTTATGAAAAATAAAAAAAAATAATCTAACATTTATCTACTATGATCATTTCATATCGAAGTTATGTATCAATCTTGTCGGAATTGTCCCTCTCGAAGGGATGTAATGTAAGAAACTGTGTATGATGTCTCTAGATCTTTCTAGGTTAGCTCATTACACAGGCTCACTAAAATGTTTTTATTAGTGAGTACTGATTACCACTAAAATAGTTAATAAAGTTTTTTTTTTCAAAAGGGTGTATTATTTGAGATTGTTTTTTTTTTTAAATTTATATGGTATTAATCCTTATCCAAATATTATCGTTTTTAATCGACTTAAAAAAGGAGATTATGTCTTTGATGTGTATGTATGTAATTTTGTCAGAGTTGCATAGTTTTTGGATATATTAGTCTATACCAGCGCCTGAACACGAATTTCAAATTAAATAATGTATGCATGTTTGTATGTTTGTCCACTCATATTTGAAAAATTAAAAATCGGATTTCAAAAAATATTTTTGCTTTCGATTAGATATAGTCCAACTTAGGAGTTGTATAAGTTTCATCAAAATCGGTTATTTAGTTTTTGAGATAAAGCAGGAGTGTCCAACTTTTTTCACTTCGCGACGTGCATACATGTTAACTATTTTGTCTCAGCGTCCTAACCTACATAGGTAAGGGTAATAAGTTTCGATTACTACAATAGAAATAAAAAAAAATAGAAATAGAAAATAATTTGAAAGAATTAACCCGTCTTCAAAATTGTAATAAAAAAAAGAAATAAACCATTTTTTGAGGTCGGTGTTGGCCTTAAAGTTGGAGATTAGCGGAACCCCATGGTTCTACTCGCATAGTTCGTAACATGATGTTATAAAGTTTAATAGTAGTCTAACTGGCACCGACCTAAACAATTGTTGGCCTATTTAGGTATTTTAGATCTATTAAAAGATTATTTTTTATTATCCGGAATTAATGAGACGGGACAGGAAAGGATGTAACAGGATCTAGTCTTATGTCGTGGGTATTAGAAACTACGAGAGACTTTTCGGTCTCACAAACACCCAGAACCGAAAGAAATCGAAGCGAGTGCCAACGCTATTGCTGACTAGATCAGACTTGGAATGGAATATTACATTCCTTCCTCTGAGATCGCCAGTAAGGGCCGTGGACGCTCCTGGTTCAATCGTGCATGCGCCGATGCTGTCGGTGACAAACAGGCGGCATATCGCGCTTGGATCAGGGGTCGCGCCATGAAGGATCCCAATATCAGTTCCCTCAAAGAAGCCTATAACCGTGCCACCAAGGCCTACAAGAAGCCCTAACGTAGGCCACGTTAGGGCGGATGCCCAGCGCGTTAGCAGGATTGGGCGTGCGTTGGCCAATCACCCAACTAGCAGTCGTGCTTATTGGAGTTTGGCCAGGGCCATTCAATCTGACTTCTGCCGTCCAGCGTTGCCACCGCTGAGGTATCCAGAAGGGTCTCTGGCCCACAAGCCGCAAGAGAAGGCTGCCTTGCTGGCAAATCTCTTGTCGGCTAATTCCCGCCTTGAAGACCGTGGTTCCCAGACGCTGCCCACACTGCCTGATTGCGGTTTCTCAACGGCGGATATTCGCATAAGGCAGTGTAATGTGCGGCTTGAGTTATGGTCTCTCGATGTGCGGAAAGCCAGTGGTCCGGATGGGATACCAGCGGTGGTTTTAAGAGCTTGTGCAGCCGAGTTGTCTCATGCACTGACTCGCCTCTACCGAGCGTCCTACCGCACAGGTGTTGTGCCAGAATCTGGGAGGGAGGCCAATGTACAACCGATCCCCAAAAAGGGTGATCGGTCGGATCCTACCAATTACCGCCCTATCGCTATCACCTTAGTGATATGTAAGGTCATGGAGCGAATCATAAACGCTCAATTGGTCCGCTCCTGGAGGATCACTCATTGATCAGTGACCGACAATACAGATTCCGTCAATATCAATCGACGGGTGATCTTCTAGCGTTTGTCCTGCATCGCTGGGGTGAGGCGATTGACCGGCGTGGCGAGGCTCTTGCTGTGAGCCTCGACATTGCCAAGGCGTTTGATAGGGTCTGGCACCGTGGTCTTCTTTCCAAACTTCCGGCATACGGTCTGCCCGGCAACCTGTGTTCGTGGATTTCCGGCTTTCTGCATAGGCGTAGAATACGTGTAGTCGTCGACGGACACGCTTCGGCGCTCTTATCGGTAAATGCCGGAGTTCCTCAGGGCTCGGTGCTGTCGCCCACCTTGTTTATTCTGCATATCAATGACATGTTGTCGCTTGGCAACATTCATTGCTATGAAGATGACAGCACGGTTCATGGGCGATACCACTGCGAGCCTCCAGGTTGCCGAGTCGAAACTGTGAAGGGACGCGAAGATCTTTTCATTGAGCTTAACCGGACCTTGGATCTCATTTCTACATGGGGTTCCACGAATAGAGTTGAGTTCAATGCCAAGAAAACCCAGGTGTGTGCGTTCACGTGCAAAAAATCCCCGTTCTCTCCCTTCCCCGTTCTTGAGGGTGCTCCCCTCTCAATGCGGAATGACCTAAGTATCCTTGGTGTGAATATCCGCTGTGATCTCAATCCAAGGAATCACATCGAGGGCGTAATAACTGCCACATCACGCAGGGTTGGAGTCCTGAACAGGGTGCGTCGGTTTTTCACGCCCGGTGAGCTTTGTCGCTTATATAAAGCGCAGGTCCGGCCGGCCGGGCCGCCCATTACCTGCTCGGTGCCTTGGATGGATTGCAGCGGCGGGCTATCCGCATTGTGAATGATGCAGACGTTACGAGCAACTTAGAGTCGCTACAACTCCGGAGGGATGTCGGCTCTCTAAGCGTGTTCTACCGCCTGTATCACGGTGAGTGTTCTGAAGAATTGCTCAACTTGATCCCTTCCATTCCTAACCAGAACCACGCGTGCTGGCTTACGAAGCCATAGCTTGACGGTCCACACCATTCCGGCGCGAACCAAACGGTTCTTAAATTCTTTTTTTATGCCTCACCGTCAGGCTGTGGAATTGTTTGCCGTCTCACATGTTCCCTCCTTCCTATAATCCTGGGTCCTTCCGCCGTAGTGTGAAGAGGCATTTTAGCAGGCCGGCATAATTGTGTCTATTGACATGAGACTGCCGTCCGATGCCAGTAAACACTCTACCTGGGCGGCATTTGCGCTCACCATCAGGCGCAATGCGGCCACTATGCCGGGGCAGAATAAAAAAATAAAATATTTGTGGGCCGCACAAACATTTCTCTCGGTGGGAGGATCAAACCCGCCGTCTCTCGTTTCACAGGCGTCGTAACGTCTAACCGACAGCGCCACGGAGGCTATCAAAAGTTTTGATATAAATCATATGTTGCTGATTTGGAATGGATTCATCATTCAAAAAGGACACACACATGCACACGGGCGGAGCCAGTTGGGTCTAAGTGTAAATATGTATAAATAGTTATTGACATTAACTTATCCATAAAGATATCTCCTCTAAAATATTGGTAACGTGGTAATTATTTTCACAAATTTTAAAATTAATTTATATAGTTATTTACTTGTCTTACTGGCTATTTTTGAACTGATCATCGGAAATCTAGTTTACATTTGATCGAATTCCATAGATTATATTTTTTAAATATCATACAACAGCATATAATCTCAACATTGAAATAATTTAAAGCATAAAGATTTTCCACTTTCAAACCACAGCAAACCCAAGGACGTGGTTATTGAGAAAATATGGAAATATGGATTAAACGATTGTGAAGCAGTACATCTGGTTTACAGAAACCACGCTTTACAGACTTAAAAAAATAGTAATCTTAGGAATTATTTCGATTATTTCATATTGAACTGTTTTTTTAAAGTGTAATTAATGTCTGTCAGTAGCGTAGGTAACTTTATACTATCTGAGACCCGTGGCAAAATCATCAGACGGGCCCCTCCCTTACTGTAAAAAACTTAACTTTATAAACTCTATGATTCTATGAAATCCAAGAATTGGTAAACAATCCAGCGAAGTGTGGATTTTATCTTACTAATTTTATAAATCAATGTTACATTCCTTCTCTGCTTACGGCATCTTGGGCCGAGGACCCCTTCGGGCCTGAGGCCTTTCAAGCTCGGGGCCCCCTTGGACCGGGGGCCCCCTACCTTAGTGTTATACAAATGTTTTTATGATGCAAACATACTACCTAATACCTATATAGTATAATTACTATTTCTGTGACAGAGAACACATTTATAACATTTCACTTTTGGTTTGGAGGGATCTCTTTTAGAATGTGGAGTTATATTAACACTAATCTACTGAAATAGATGATTATTACTTCTTACAATTTTGTTAATATACGTACATACACACGTACATAGGTGATAGGAGTCGTGAAACGTGTGAGTAAATATTTAAGGAAAATTTTCGGTCTGTCTTTTTTTTACACTTGCTCTTCTTCGGGGCCCCCGTGAGGATGGGGGCCCTGGGCACGGGCCCCGTGTGCCCTTAGTGTAAAGACGGTACTGCAAGGATTAATATAAGAAATAAGTTGTATATTGAACTGCGTATGTTATCATATTAGTTTGAGAAATCATTTTTTTTTATTACATCAATAACCTGCTTGTTAAACTTGTATCCGATTGTAAAAAATACATAATACTCCTACGTATTGTCTGCGTCGCGTCGTGCCCTCATTAGCAAAGTGAAAAGTATCCACCTTGTCTGTTTAGAATTAGGCAAATTATGCGACCTTCAACTAAACATATATGTACATTTACATTATTAAAATGGTTCAGCTTACAAGAATATTATAATTGCTAATGTGTGATGCAAATAACATTCCCAAGCGACATATTCATAATCTTTTGGAAGAGTTTACTACAATATAAATATTTTGAATGAATATGCCGTATGTCCGTCGGCTGATGAGTGTCGGCGGCCGGCTGGTAGTTTTCCGTTCGTTTCGGTGATCACAGCGGCGGCGTCGGCGCCCGCGGCCACCACACTGTCTCCCACACACGCGCCTGCAGGCGGCAGCCGGTAGCATTGTGATTTGTGAGTGCGCTCCTATAGAGCAGTATCACGTGTAGTGTGCATACATAATGTTTGTAATGATGCAGTAGACGTGTTCAATGGTCGGGAAGTGAGTCGGTCGCCGTCAGTTGAGCGGCGCCAGCACGCGGAGCCGGCGCGGCGCGGCGTTACGACGCATCGATACATCACACACGTAACACGACACACGCTCGGACGCGGTGCGCCCGCCGACACACGAGCAGCGTCACGCACGACCTGATGTGCCAGGCCCAGGCGTGCGCCATTCATGTTGTACATACTCACCAATTACCCTTTCCAAAATGTATTTGCGAGAAATTACGTTTGTGGAATGGCAAGGGTCTTCGGCAATCGGATAGTTCTCAAAGTCGAAACCTAGTCTCCACAGTTCATTTCTACTAGGCTAGAGCGTCAGTGCTCCAAAATAAATAAGTGATGCCAATTTTTAATATCGGGAATGAATGCGATATTGCTCGCATCGTGTTTGGTACTCTCGTAGTGAGCAGGCATCCTAAATAATATATTATAAGTATGTAGCTATAATTTTAGAAGCTTACTATCAGTAATAATGAGAGATGTAATGGGCAACATTGAGACTATCACTCGAAACCAGCGGTCGGCAACACGCGGCTAGGATTCGTCTCATTTGCGGCCCGTGGATGTTTTGTAAATTCATTACTTTAAAATTATACGTAGGTATATTCGGCTTCTAGAGTCAATATCACTAGTGCGGCCTAACTTTAGTTAATTTTGTCTTTGCCTGTCAAAAGGTTGACGCAACGCAACTAAGAGTAGGTCTTCTAGATTGTTGTTGCTAGCTCAGATGAAAGATTTTTCAATCGAAGAAGCATTAGCCTTTCGGTTGTGATGTCAATAAATAAGAATTTCTCAATGTTTTGAGTTGGTTTGGTAATGCCGGGAAGTAAGTTAATGTATTCGGCGTGTAGTGCGCGTCCGCTGCGCTGGCCGCTAGTCGTGGCTCGTCAGTAGGACCGCGGCACTAGACTCGGCCTAGCGTCTCAGCTGAGAGCGTTAGTAGAGGGTGCGCGCCCACCGCAGCACTCCGCGCCGCCGCGGCACCGGTATTAAGCAAAGTGTTTATCTCGATTTATTTGAAAAGTCTATTTTAGTGTTCAGCACAATTTATCATCTCTGATCTTCTAAAATAAAGTGTATATGTGAAATTTAAGTGCAGTTTGTGTCATAAATCCCTGGAAATAACTGTTGTCAAAAGTGATCAAGTATATTGTTCAGGATCCAACGTAGATATTTGTTGTATACCCAGATGACTAAGAAGCAAGTGGGCACACCTCTACTCATAGCACGTTATGATAATGCGATTTAAAGTTTTATACCTACATCATAAAAGGTTTTCAAATTAATGATCGAGATTTCCGACAAGTTCGAAACCACGAAATGTTTTATCATTAGCTTGACGTTTTAACATTACCATGCGCTAAATAATAGATATCTTGTTAGCACAGCAGTTAGAATCGGTACAAATATTGAGCACACATGAGTGACCCGCAAGGTCTGTTCTCGAGTTTTTTACTGGTTGCACCGCGCGTCGGTGTCGGTCGCACCGTACCTACTCCAAGAGTTGTTCTAACTTGAAGGACCTTCATCAATAACTATAATTGTGTTATTATAGTCATAATAACTCCGTGCATTGACTTCACATTGTTTTTTGTTCACAATCAGCATTCGGATAGTTCGTGAAAAAACACATTAGTGATTGGAGGATGAATAAACAAACCAGTTCCGACACATCCGCTAGCTTACTAACACTTAGGCAGTCGCGAGCCACAGTACGTGAGGTTTTACTCGTGGGTCGCAGGTTCGACCGAGCCTCATGCGATGTTTTCCATTCACCAGTATTACATCCGATGCCCACAGCTGCCTACAAGTAGACACTTTGTGGATTAATTATTCATACAGATCAAATATGCCAAATCTCCTTACTAAATGTGTCCTGCTGAAACCACGCTTATAATCACGGGATAGGGACAGGTCACAGGTTGAAGAAAAGACCTTGATAAAAACTGTTTTAGATAATCTTGTTATTGACTGGCAGTTTCCTATTCTAGAGTTTATTTTGGGTTTATTAACTGTAAGTGGTGTTTGTTGTACACATTGGGTGCCAGGGTTGTCGCGTACATAAGGCTGGCACCCGCTGTGTTCTACCTGCAACAGTTATCAACTATGGGAAGTTTGTAATACGCAAGTAGTGTGCGAGTGGTAAGACGCCGCGTGGCGGGCGTGTGCGGTGTGAACTTCATGTCGATGTGAGGACGAACTCTGAGCAGCGCGTCTCGTTTTCGGAACACTAGCAGTTGGTCGGTTGTGTGCTGTGTGAACTTTCCAACAAGATTAGCATAACGCGAAGGACATCTAAAAGTGAATACCTATTAGTGCGGACTCTACGCACTCCTTAACACATTTCGTCACCTGCTGCTTAAATACATAACTCTATATAAATAAAAATTAAATTATTCCTTTTTAATGACATCATTCCATCCATGGATTATTTTTAAGCTATTGCATAGCTTCTATCGCGGGCCTTGAGCGTGGAGACCAAGAAGCTTATACCCAAATGGAGATTGCATTCCGTATAAAACACTGAAGCACAAAAATTTGACCTTGAATGACGTCGCTGTTATCTTCTATCCTTTTCTTTAGAGTGACAATGAATGAAAATGACATTATGTTCATTCATTGTCACTCGATAGAAAAGGATAGAAGATAACAGCGACGTCATTTAAGGTCAAATTTTTGTGCTTCACTTTTATATACGGAATACAATCTCCATTTGGGTATAAGCTTCTTGGTGGAGACCGAATCCAGAAATTCCGTAACGAAAATAACCTAAGTCCGACCGAAATTTAAATTTAACATTTTTATTTTTATTCAAATATGTGCCAGTACTTTTAAATGCAAATTGCAAAACTATTGCGTGATTAATTGTAATCTATCCTATTTCGACATTTAATTTTGCCACTCTCAATCGTACTCTCGATTGTAGAGGAGGCCCGTGCCCTGCAGTGGGACGTATATGGGCTGATACAGATACAGATACAGAATTTTGCCATCTATCGATGAATAGCATAACTTTTAATGACTTTTTTAAACATCAGGCTTGTCTCTTTAGTTCAGCAACAAGCTGCATAAATAAATAAATAATTATAATTACATAAGATGATAAAAAATGCTATGCAATAGCTTTACCGCGGCAGTCTCCGAGTGCCACACGTCTTTTTTGTCTTAAAATGTTCGTAATACCTAGACCAAATGAAATCATTATGGAAAAAAACGTAACATTTTGTGGAATATTTTTGCAATAGCGATAAGATGAAGTTCCTTTTCTATGTTGCTTTTTTTTTAAATTTAAATCTACATTATGGAATGGAATGAGACTGGACTAAGATGAAAGGGTAGCGTAGTTGAGTCGAGAGGTACCCACTATGTATACAGCTGCATAGAAATGTTGATGATTGTTCCTGATGCGAAGTAAACAAGACTAAACATCGAAGTCGAGAAGCTCGAAGGACATCTTAAAGAATTATAATAATTATAAGATTTGCATTGGTCGATCATACATTTGTCTCTTTAAATATATCAAAGTCGCGGTGGTTGGTTTTAAAGTCTTTTCCGTGCTCACTGTGCCTCATGCTTATAACAGTGGTGATGCGGCGCTTTCGCCCTCCACAGAACAATATAATATGTATTGGCCGTATCTGGACTAATGTGTTTAACTTGAAGTATCGGTAGTTATGTAAGCGGTGTGTGTGATTCGGTGCGACCTCGACTCTCGAGCCTACGCACTGCCCTCCCGCCAGCTCTAGCGTACCCCGAACACAGCTCGGTAACGTTTCGTAACGGATTAGTTTTAGTGTCGGGTTACTGTCTCACACACACACGCACACACGCATGTACACATTGACACCACTGACACGTTTCGAAGACTAGTACCACAGTAGGCGAGCAGTAATAGTTGATGATCGGGTTGGGGGTAAGATTCGCATAGATCGCAGGGGGCCAACATGGTTTATTCGCGATTATTTAATATAATTCGAACTTTTTAGTGACACTACCACTGCATCGAAACGTGTTGCAGTTGTAAAGAATCTTTCTCAGCAATATCAACTATTGTAACAAAATAACTTGCTTAGAGAAAGCCGACACGCGACTGACGGCGGGGTGTTCACTCATCACTGCAACTGCACATCTCTCATCCTCACGGAATCAAACCACTTACATCAAGTGAGAGCCATTTATTAGAAATACAAACTCGCACTTTATTCACATTCTGTGGTATCTTTTAGCAGACATGATAAAGTTACGCCAATGGAAGAGCACTGAAATTAAATTACCATTATTTGGGACGTTTAACTTTAATTAAACAATTACTTAGAGTAGAATATATATAACACATAGAACAATTTAATTGATATTAAACGTCTCTGAGCGCGGCATCATCTGCAGCGGTCGCTGTATATGCAATAGCAAAGCTGTTAACATCGCTATTCTCTAAGACTAATTAATCTAAATATATCAGCCAACAGTCACATGCATAGTCCTGACCCCTCACTATGAGCGATGGCGGCGTTTCATGTGCGGATTATGAGAGTTGCGTTGCGGCGCCGCACCGCGTCGTGTGGGTTGACTCTAAGAGTCTTGTGTCGTGATTATCAGGAACTACAAGTGACTATTTAGTCTCACAAACACCTAGACCCGAAAGAAATATTTGTGGGCCGCACAAATATTAATCTCGGTGCGGGGATCGAAACCGCGACCTCTTGTTTGACAGGCGGCGTCTAACCGACTGCGCCATGGAGGCTTTTATGTGTTGAGAACGCGCTCGTGATCTATTAGGCGTGCCCGTGCGATCGACTAGCCGGGTAATGATGATGGATGGCAGACGTGTGAACAACTGGTGACCGCAAGCTCGCACAACACCACACAACACTCCGCCAAGTCGCGTAACAGTTAGGTAATATCGGGCCTGGTCGGCAGGTAACACAACCCGAGACTAGTGCGAGGCGGGACGGGGCTGTGTCATGTGTCTCCGGTACTCATTTAGTACACCAGTTTACTAGCTATCTTAGAAGATTTTACATTTTTCGTCACTATTTCTCAATTAAATAAAGCCTCTGTGGCGCAGTTGGTTAAACGCCGACTGTGAAACGTGAGGCCGTGGGTTTGATCCACGCACCGAGTTAAATATTTCTGCGATCCACAGGTATTTATTTCGGATCTGAGTGTTTGTGACACTGAAAAATCTCTCGTAGTAGCTGATACCCACGCCACGATACATGACTCGATCTTATTGGAGCTATGTAAATATGTGACAGTTGGTTTTATTTACTCTTTTGAAACCCTGGTGTAGTCTAAAACAATACAATGAATGATGATTGCGCCGAGGCACTATTCCGTCTAAGTCTAAAACATCAGTCCAGCCGACTATCTAGGTGCCAATGAAAACTCTATGGAGTATGACAACTCCGCGCATGTACCGTTGCAGACCACGCCAACATAACACCATGCAAGCGTGCGACCACCTGTTGCTCCACCGGCCTCAATTAATCCAATGGATTGTTGAATGGACTCAATTGAATGACCCATTAATCCCAATAAAGTCGTCCATCCATAGCCAATCTAGTATGCGCGCCGCCGAACCAATGGCTGACATGCTCTATCCTAACTCTGATGATTTGCGATCGTGTTACAACGCTGTGTATAAACGTGAATTCGATTCCTTCCTTCAACAGGATGTAGGTAAAAGGTACAATTTTCTAAGTTTTGCTACCGCCTACGCATAACATAAGTATCTATATTAGATACGTTGGTATGTCTTAAGCGAATATGTATGGTAATTGCAATGTGTGTAGTCCATCTTATGTATACCTCTATCTCATATAGGTAACGTATGTTTGACGTTAAAACCACATTCATAATATGAAGTCACTTTTTATGTGGTCGTCTGGGCGATGATTACATAAATTAATTTATGGATATTTCGCACAAGATATTTTATCTACATCCAAGTTCATATAAATTAATGCATTATAAAAGAAAAGAATGTGAACTAACAACTCGCGGTGTTCACCACGCTCCGAATGCAAATGTAACTATAAAACAGATAATTATCAAATATTAAATAAATATGCACCGCATCGAGTGCCGATAACGTGACACCTGCTCGTTTACATTGCTTCAAATTGACATTTAGTGCTACGGAGGATATAAACTGATAAAGTGGGCTGCGCGAACGTTCGAACGAATAAAAAACTCAATAATGAGATGATGAAGAGGACAACTTCGATACGAGACTCATCCAGAAATTGAGCATTGTTACGACTGGTTGCGAAGTACTACGGCGACACGACACTAGTGCGATGCTGCGGTTTCGCTCGGCGGCGTCGGCGGCGCGCGCGCGTGCGCAGTGCGAGCCCGAGCGCGCGCTCCACGAGGACGCGGAGACCGCCTACGACGCCACCCACTACTTTATAGACGACGTCGCCGACCCCTGGCGGCAGAGCGGTAAGTCTTACGAGCACGAGTACAACCTCGGTTCCGCCAGGTAACAAGCATAAACATGCACTGGCTGCTGAATTTAAACGTTCGAATATTAATGTAAGCGTTGCCTTCCATCAACTCATATTTCCCGCATCTCACTGTGGTAAGAACAGTATATTAATTTTAAATATAACAAACTGGTATTCAATTATAAAAATACGATAAATGTAACTTTAATTAATGTATATAATAAGGTAATGTAATGTGAGAATATGTTTGTGTTGTCGGTTGAGTGGAGCGGAGTAGGTGTACGTGTGCGTGAGTGAGTCGGTTGTTTCAGACGCGCTGGAGCGGGAGCGGCTGTCGCAGCACGCGCAGCTGCGCGACCTGGTGGTGCGCGGCGAGTGCGCGGCGCTGCGGGCGCGGCTGGCGGCGCTGGCCGGCGAGGCGGGGCTCGTCGCCAACCTCACGCCCGGCGGCGCCAACACGCTGCTCTACGTGTCAGTCTCCACTCACTACACTCTGTACATACACTGCTATGGCTACACGTACTCGCAGTGCGATGAGTAACGCCACGTTGTCGCAGCGCGGCGGAGAGCGGCGCCGCGGCGGCGGTGAGCGCGCTGCTGGAGGCGGGCGCGGACGGGCGCGCGCACCCCGTCACCAAGTACAGCCCGCTGTACGTGGCCTGCTACCACGGCCGCGGCGACATCGCGCGCCTGCTGCTGGCACACTTCCCGCGCGCCGTGCAGGTACACGCACACACGCACAAGCACACGCACACGCACACATACATTCACGTTGACATCACTCGCTAACTAGATGTCGTGCGCAGCAAGAGACGGTGGAGAAGTGGTTGCCGCTGCACGCGGCGTGCATCGGCGGGCACGCGGCCGTGGTGACGCTGCTGCTCGAGTACCCCTACCCGCCCGAGGTGCTCAACACCTACACGTGAGTGCTGCGCCTGGCGCCGACGTCAATACAAACAGTAATTATATAAAAGACTGCACGTGTCATCGGAGACCTTTCTGTTTTACTGGAATTTTGTCGCATTATTATTCAAGCGATTTATAAGAATTTCCATGGTATGTAAGTCCGCCAACCCCCACTAGGTCAGCGTGGTGGACTATATGGCCTAACCATTCTCAATTGTATTCTCGATTGTAGAGTGGCCCCTTGCCCTGCAGTGGGACATATATGGGTTGACACAGATACAGAATATTCGGGCATCTTATATTAACCCATTAGTGCATGACGTCCGATAAATCGGACTATATTAATTGTACATCTTTTCTGTTTTATTAATATATTGTTAAACTTCTTATTGTGATTTTCAGTCTCAAAAAGTCTTGTGCTAAAAGATATGTCTATTTCTCTCGACTTTCCAAAAATTACCATTTTATAGAAGTCCGATTTATCGGACGTCATGCACTAATGGGTTGACGGCATGATGTGTGCACCGTGCAGGGACGCGAGCGGCAGGTGGCAGTACTGCTGCGCGTTCGACGTGAACGGGCGCGACGCGCGCGGGCAGACGGCGCTGTACGTGGCCAGCACGCTCGGCAACGTGCCCGTGCTGGCGGCGCTGCTGGCGCACACCGTCCCCTGCGAGCCCGCGCACAAGGTCGCACACCACTCCATACAGACGCACAGCGCTCCGACACACACTCACACAACACTCTACTAACCAAACGCACCCTTGTCACGTGTTATTCAGAGCGACGAGGAGCAGTCTCCGGCGTCACCGGAGTGTGCGCTGCCGGGCATGGCGGTGACTCCGTCGGGCGCGCCACCGTCGCCGGGACCCGTCGCAGTGGTGAGCCCGCAGCGCGGCGGCATCTCGCTCGGCATCCACGCCATCGTGAGCCGCCTCACGGGCGCCGCCAGCGGCACCAGCGCCGGCACTGTACGTATGCGTGCGCAGGTGGGAGCAGTCGCCGGGTGCAGGCGGTGAGTGTCCGCGTGGCGTGTTGCAGGTGGCGAGCAGTGAGGCGTGCCGGCGGCTGCGGCCCGTGCGCGTGGACCTGACGTGCGCGGGCGACAGCTGCGTGGCGGCGGCGGCGCGCGGCGGACACCTGGTGGCGCTGCAGCGGCTGCTGGCGGCCGGCGCGCCCGCCGACGCCCCCGCCGCGCCGCCAGACGACGTGGTCAGTGGCTCCCGCCCTCGACTCATCCAGTACTCGAGTCCACGTAAACGAGTCGCAATCATTGAGGAGTGCTTATTGCCGTGCAGGCGGTGGCGGCGGAGACGACGCGTGAGTGCCGGCGGTCCCGCAGCGCGTCGTGTGCGAGCACGCGCGCCTCGCCCTCGCCCTCCCCGTCGCCCGCGCGCTCCTCCTACAACGACCGTGAGTCCCGTGCAGTGCTCATGTCGTGATGTGATGTAGTCAGTGTGACGGGTGGTGACAGTGTGCGTGTGCGGCAGGAGAGGGCGGGTGGACGGCACTGTGGGCGGCGGCGCGGGCGCGGCACGTGCTGGTGGCGGAGGCGCTGCTGGCGGCCGGCGCCACGGACCCGCAGTGCCGCGCGCTGCGCGAGGCCGCAAGACACGGCCTGCTCGACCTCATGGCCAAGCTGCTCGCCACCAAGGTACTCGCCCACCGAGCGCCGATGCGTGCTCCTCCACTAGCTAGTCTGAATACTGACGTGTGTGTGCGTGTGCTCGCAGGCGTACCCGGACCCCGAGCACAAGCTGAACAAGTCGGCGATGTCGGAGACGGTGTTCAAGTGGCGCGACGCGGACCCGCAGCTCACGTACAGCGCGCTGTGTCCCACGCAGCCCGTCATCGTGGGCTGGCGCGAGCTGCGCTGCCAGCTGTCGCACCTGCGGTACGTGCTGTCCCGGTGTGTCCGTGCCGCGCTGCTCGTGCTAGTGTCGGTGACGTGCGAGGTGGTTGCAGGATGTCGTGGGTCCGGTGCGCGGCGCTGCGCGTCAACCCGCGGCTGAGCAGCTCGGCGGCGGCGCTACACGCCGTCACGCGCATCGACGTGTCCAACAACGAGCTGCGCCTGCTGCCGCCCGAGCTGTTCTCTCTCATCAGCCTCAGGTGAAGCGCCGCCGCACAAGGTGTTCAACAAGCAGCGGCAGTGTAATGTATCAAGTGTATGTGTGTGGCGCAGGTACCTGAACGCGGCGCAGAACAAGCTGGAGCGGCTGCCGACGAGCGAGGACCCGCTGGAGGAGGAGGCGGAGGGCCGCGGGCGCCGCGCGCGCCGCAAGAACAAGCCGCGCCCGCACATCTACACCGCGCCCGTGCTGCAGGAGCTGTACCTGCAGGTATTAACCACCTGCACCACTCACACTATACTTAGAGAAACATATACATCGTAACCTAAAAACGTTTAAATATTTTTGTATTCATCCCACGGTAATTTCTAAATTTCGACAGCCTCCGTGGCGCAGTTGGTTAGACGCCGCCTGTGAAACGAGAGGCCGCGGGTTCGATCCCCGCACCGAGAGAAATGTTTGTGCGGCCCACAAATATTTCTTCCGGGTCTGGGTGTTTGTGAGACCGAAAAGTCTCTCGTAGTTCCCGATACCCACGACACAAGACTCGATCTTAGTGTGGGGTCAGGACTATGTATGTGACTGTTGGGTGTTATTATTATCTATTATTATCTTTTAAATAGTATCTTTGTATACATAGTACAAAAGAGTAATAGAGAAGTAAATAAATATTTTATTTTAATGTGCTGTATGGGTAAACGGTGAATGTTGAGTGTCCGCGCGTGCAGGACAACCGGCTGGAGGAGTTGCCGGCGGCGCTGCTGTCGCTGCCGATGCTGAGCACGCTGGACGTGTCCAACAACAAGCTGCGCGCGCTGCCGCCGCACATCTGGAGCGCGCCCGCGCTGCGCGACCTCAACGCCGCGCTCAACCATCTGCGCGACCTGCCCGCCGGGCCCGAGGTGCGCGCACACACACGCACACGCACACACACACGCACACGCACACGCACACACACGCACACACACACGCACACACACGCACACGCACACACACGCACACACAAACTAACCGAGCGCGCGCGCTTGCAGAGCGAGGCGGACGCGGGCGCGGCGCCGCCCACCACGCCCAGCGACACGTCGCCGCACCAGAGCGCCTCGCCCTCCAGCGCCAACGCGCCCTTCAATTTCGCCACGCCCTCCGTGAGTCTTGCGTGTGAAAAGGTTAATTATGATAGATAGTGATTGTGTTGTAACGTGATGTCGCGTTGTGCAGAAGTCGTGGTCGCGCAGCCCCTCCATCGAGCGCAGCGAGTCGGAGTCTCCGGAGGACGAGGACGGCGTGCCCACGCTCGCCAACCGCGCCGGCAACGCCGTGTCAGTACTACGAACACTCTATACAGTTACCTCTAATCCGTAGTGCATGAGAGCTCGTTGCGAATTGAATTGGTTGTGTGTGTTCAGGTGGTGCGCGGCGCGGCGTGCGCACGCGTGGCGCGGCGCGGTGTGCGCGGGCGGCGGCGCGCGGCGCGGGGGCTCGGCGCTGGCGGCGCTCAACCTGAGCCACAACCAGTTCGTGTGCGTGCCCGCCGTGCTGGCGTGCCGCGCGCCCGCGCTCGCGCGACTCAACATGGCCTACAACTCGCTCAGGTCGATATGCTCACACGCTACACTACGCAACTCGCCATCACAAACGCAATAATTAATCCAAGCACAATTGGCGCGCTTCACAGGACCATGTCGTACGTGACGTCATACCCGACGAGTCTACGGCAACTCGACTTGAGCCACAACGAGATCACGTGCTGGCCCAGTCTGCCGCAGGTACGCGCCTATTTTCAGCGTTTCGCGCCAACTTTCTGCGCGTACTTTCAAAAACACTATCTATATTGGACATCAGCTTTATTGACTAACATTTAATAATATTTTTATTATGATTGAAATGAATAAATAAATAATTAAAATGTTGCATTCCCTGCAGCTGGAGAACTTCGGGTCGGCGGAGGGTGACCCGCTGGCGTGCTTCTGTCCCAACGCGTCGGGCGCGGGCGCACGCTGCCGGCCGCGCTCGGGCGGCTCCGTGCGCGCCGCGCTGCTGCACGCCGCGTGCCCCGCGCGCCGCCACCTGCGCCTCGAGGGGCTGCGCACACTGGTGAGCCACACGCTGCACTCTACATCCGCAGACCAGGTACAACTAGATCTTGCGGTGTCAACAATGAGTGCGCCTGTGTGCAGATCCTCGCCAACAACCTGCTGACTCGCATCCAGCTGACGACGGACGACGACGGCTACGCGAGCGCCGCGCAAGACGAATCCAACAACGGAGACGACGACGACTGGGTAATTTCGCAATGAAAGTGCATTTATTGAAAGTGTACTAGTCAGTGTGTATTTTATGAGGTGTTGGCGTGCAGGGCTCCGGGTCGAGCCTGAAGACGCGGCTGCTGTTCCCGCTGCTGTCGATGTTGGACGTGTCGTGCAACATGCTGCGCGCCGTGCCGCCCGCCATCCACGAGCTCGCCAACCTGTCCGTGCTCAACCTCAGCGGCAACAAGGGTGCGCCTCACTCGCTCACTCGACCCTCGCTGCCGACACGCACGCTCATCACTCCACCCCGATGCTTGCAGACATCACGGAGCTGCCGCCGCAGATGGGGCTGCTGTCGCGGCTGTGGAACCTCAACACGGCGGGCTGCTCGCTGGCCGAGCCGCTGCGCTCCATGGTGCGCTGCGGCCGCTACAAGAGCATGGACATCGTCGGCTACCTCAAGTCAGTGCTGCAGGAGGCGCGCCCCTACAACTCAATGAAACTCATGCTCGTCGGACAACAGGTTGGCAATTCATTACATTTACTTTGTTATAATCAAAAAGGTGTATTGGTTTAATTATGAAATGCGCTTGTTTCAGGGCATCGGTAAAACTAGTCTTCTCGAATGCTTGAGGCAGGAGTCCTCTATACAGCACAGAAGGAAACCCACGGAGGTGAAGCGACACAATTTTGTTATCACTATATAAATTATAAATTATTTATGAACTGCTCTGAATTGCAAATCCTGTATAATCACTGTATTGTAAATTTATTTTGAAAAAAGCAACGCTAGAGTTCCTTGCCCGTTCTTCTCTGGCGAAAATAGCCTTGTGAACCGGGTGGTAGTGGAAAAAAAAAGTTACTGAATCTTAATAATGTCTGACATTTTATAAATTCAATAAATATTTTCATTTCATTTCAATAGCGTCAATTGATTATCACTGGTATATTATATCGTTTGATTCGAGCAGCACTGGGCTAAGCGCATGGGCAACAAGTCGACGTCGCGCGGCAACATGTCCACGGTGGGCGTGGACATCGGCGTGTGGACGTACGAGAAGCAGCGCAGCACGCGCGGACCCGTCACCTTCCGCACCTGGGACTTCGGCGGCCAGCAGGAGTGAGTGCACCTGCTCATTGTAGAGACAACACTATTGTACGACACGAGTATATGAGATGAGAGCGTATGTGCGTGTGCGTGCAGGTACTACGCGACGCACCAGTACTTCCTGTCGCGGCGCTCGCTGTACCTGGTGGTGTGGCGCGTGACGGACGGGCGGCGCGGCCTGGCCGGCGCGCTCACCTGGCTGCGGTGCGTACTGCTAGCGTCACGTCACGCCACGAGCCTGCGGGTTGCACACACTGTCCCGACGAACCGTGTACCCTGCGGACAGTTCTCTGTCTAGCTCCCGATTCCACGGGAATATAATTGTCATTTTACTTGGATGCAATTTTGACTCAACTTTAGTGAGCATTTAAAAAGCTAATCTCTCGTCAACAGATCAATACAAGCGCGCGCCCCGGGTTCTCCCGTGATAATGGTGGCCACGTACTACGACCAGGTGTCCAACGTGAGTTGATAGTGTGCGGCACCACCACCGGCTACGACTACCACGCGTGTGGTAGTAGTCAGCCGTGCTAACGTCGTTGGAATGTTGATGCAGGTGAGCTTGCCGGAGAGCGAGAGTCCCGAGGCGCTGCAGCGGCTGATCCGCTCGTCCATCATGGGCGCGCCCGACGCGGACAAGCTGGGCCTGCCGCGCGTGCTGGACTCCGTGGAGGTGAGTCGTGGCGTCCGCACTAACACTCGCTGGTGACAGAGTGTATCCATTGCCGTGTGTGCAGGTGTCGTGCAGCACGCGCCACAACATCCGGCTGCTGGCGGACATCATATACTCGGTGGCGTTCAGCGTGAAGCCGCCAGGTGAGGTTCACTTTATGTTGTGATGGATCACGTAGTGTCCCTCCCTGTATCTCATGTGTGTTTGTGTGTGTGTGCAGGCAGCAAGGAGCCGTGGCTGGAGCAGCGCGTGCCGGCGACGTACGTGGCGCTGGAGGAGTGCGTCACGGCGCTGGCGGCCGAGCTGCGCGAGCCCGTGCTGCGACACGACGACTACAAGCGACTCGTACGCATGCGCACCGTATACACACACACGCGCGTACACACACACACACACACACACAACTCTTGGCCAACCTGCTGTCCACCAACCACTTTAAGATTCAATAAAAGACTAAAGATAGAGTTTACTAAGAAGCTATCTGTCACAGCATATATAGGTTTCACATTACGACGGAGATACTTTTCCAACAGAACTATATTAGGGGTTTCACCACGGAATGAAAGCAAATAAGCTGAAAATTGGTATAAACCTTTGTTTGTGTATAAAATTCTCTACAACTTTTGTTTAAAATGTTTTTCCATACAACCAACCATTTTTGAGGTATATTTAATTATTTATGTACCAATTGTATATAGACGCAGACACGATAGCAATGGTGACTTTTGAGACAATATTTAGAATGACTAAACTATGGTTTATACTAATTTTCAGCTTATTTGATTTCATTCCGATGTCGACCCCTTTTTTTTTACCTAATATGAATAGGCTAAAGAGAGTTGTGCTTAAATGAAGTAAGGTACAAATCGCGTGGATGCACTGACGAGGAGTGTTGTGGTGTGCAGGTGACGCAGTACATGCAACAGAAGAACCATCGCATGTTCCGCGACGCCGCCGAGCTGCACCAGGCCACCATGTTCCTGCACGAGAACGGTACAGTAATTAGTACCTACCATACACACCCTGTGTGTTACGGACACATTTGAGCTTGTACTTATTTTTGACACGTTGCAAAACGAGAGTGAAGTTTTTAAGATGTGTGGGCACACCGACATCCATATGATGCAGTTACCTGTTGACTATCTGTAATATTTATCAATATACAACACGTGTTTTACATCGGGCGAGCTATAAAATTGTATTTCATATATGCAGGTTAAAAATTCTTCAAATGGGCTTGGATGGCCAAATCCGAAACTATGAGGAATAGCGAAAAATATTATATATTTTCAGAAGAACTAAAACTGCATACTTGGATTTTTTGGAAAATAAAAAAATTTGGAAGCCGGGCACATCTAATGAATCTGTAGAAAAAAGTGTTCCGTTTTTTTTTGCTATTTCTTGATAGCTCCACTCCCACACAGACTAGGTTAATACTTATTAAGGCAACGGGAAAGAAAATAGTATTTCACTTACTGTTTCATTTAGTTTGTAGTGTTGTATATGTGGTCACTTCTCAGAATTTGACTCTTATTAGCAACATTACTGAATGGTGTAATAATAAATCATGTGTATTTTTTTATAAATCATTACATCTCAGGCGTGCTGCTGCACTACGACGACGCCACGCTCAAGCAGCTGTACTTCCTGCGCCCGCAGTGGCTGTGCGACGTGCTGGCACACGTGGTCACCGTCAGGGAGATCAACCCCTTCGCCAACAACGGTGAGACGACGCACATCACTTGCAACTCCACATCAAAGTTTTCGTAGACGTTAAGGTGTGCGGTGGTGTGCGCGCAGGCATAATGAAGGTGGAGGACCTGGCGCACGTGTTCAAGGCGTCCCCGCTGCTGGCGCGCGGCGAGGAGGCGAGCTCGCTGGGCGTGTCGCTGCTCAACAAGTTCGAGCTGGCGCTGTGCTGGGACGCGCGCGTGCTGCTCGTGCCGCCGCTGCTGCCGGCCGCCGAGCCCGCGCACCCGCAGGTACGCCACGCACCACGCACCCCGCACCGCGTCACTACTGACACTACTGACCGCTGCGGCGCCCCACAGCTGTCGCTGCGCAGCCGCTCGTGGTGCCAGTCGGCGCGCGGCACGCCGCACCGCGCCTGGCCCGCCGCGCTGCACCACGTGGCCGCGCTGCCAGACCTGCACCGACACACCGACTCGCCCACGCTCATACGTACGTATCGCAGTTACTAGTCACTGGGCAGACAGTACAGCGAGCCAAATTAAAAAAATATATGTTTTTATTACTTTTACAAACATCTTATTGTCTAAGTGTGGTAGCCTTCTTTTAGGCATATGAATGCCTTCGTCAGGAGACTAAAAAAATAACGATAATATTGTGTTGAGCAGAGGAGTGCGGCGGCGTGCAGGTGAGCGGGCGCGGCGCGAGCGGCGGCGGCGCGCTGCGGCGGCTGGTGGTGCTGTCGTACGTGCCGTGCGGGTTCTGGGCGCGCCTGTGCACGCGCCTGCTGGCCGACAGCGCGCTGCTCGCCGCGCCCTACAGACTCTACAAGCTGCCGCCCGAGGTGACCGCATGCCCACTCACGTCGCGTTACCGACGTTCAGCGCAGTGAGGTGGAGCCTGACGTGTGGCATGCGCAGGTGGAGGCGGAGGAGAGCGTGTGCCGCGCGCTGGAGGCGGGCTGGGGCTGGAAGCTGTGGCGGCGCGGGCTGGTGGTGGGGTGCGGCGCGCTCACGCTGGCGGCGCTGCGGGAGCTGCCGCCGCGCGCCGACGCGCTGCTGCCCACCGACGACGATACGCCCGACCACCCCTACGAGCGCATACAGTGAGTGTCGCTTCTCTCCCTCTACCCTGTGTAGAGACGGAACTGAAACGCGGTTGGTCGCAGGTTGCGCGTGCGGCAGGAGGGCTCGTGGTGCGATCTGGACGTGCTGTCGTCGGCGTGCGTGGAGATCCTGCTGCCGGCGCAGGTGTGCGTCGTCAAGCGCGACGACGGACTGCCCATCGCCGGATACCAGGTCACCACGTTCGTTCACCTTAATAGGGACTTTTTAAATGATTAGATTTGATGGAAATTTAACGGTGGTGTGCATACAGAGCGTCAGCCTGGAGCCCAACCCGGAGGTGCTGGCGAAGGTGCTGGCGCTGCTGTCCGACCACGTCGATTTGCTGCTCGAAGATTGGTACCCGTCCCTCGGTAAGAGCCGGTCTCATCACTATCTCCAATATTTTGTAATTCTAACCCGGGTTCAAATAAAAAAAGCCACATTGTCAGGTACCCGGTTCGTGCACACGTCGGAGGGGAGGTGCCTCATCACACGCGTGGTGCCGTGCCCCGAGTGCATGCGCGACGCCCACCAGCAGCAGCAGCAGCCGCCGCCTGAGCAGCACGAGTATCCGCTCGCGCACGAGCTGCGGCGGCTCGACCTCGGCAACGGCGACGTTCGCCGGCCGCGCCTCTCGGAGGAGTCCAGGACCTCCGACGGAGACAGCGGCGTGGGCGCAGAATCTAACGGTGACTTCACCATCCGTTTCATAATGCTCTAACGACGTTACGAAAAGAACTCGTCATCACAAAGGGCGTCACTGTCCGACAGCGTCATCTCGGCTCGGCTCCGTGGAGGGCATCGTGAACGAGGCGCGCGCCGGCAGCGTGGTGTACGGCTGGACCGTGGAGGAGTGCATCCTGGCGGCGTGCACGGCGCGGCGCCTGTCCTGCGCCACGCACGCGCACCTCGAGCTGCGCCACCTGGCGCCAGACCTCGTGAGTACCGCGCCTCGTGCGTGCAGAGCCTGCAAGTGCGGAGTGGGCAGTGACGCGGTGCGTGTGCGCAGCTGCTGCTGGACGTGGAGGAGAGCTGTCGCGCGCGCTGGGAGGACATCAGCCGCGGCGCCGTGGCGGGGCGCGGCGCGTTTGGCACCGTGCTGCGCGCCACGTGGCGCCCGCCGGCCGCGCGCGAGCCACGCAGCGTGGCGCTCAAGGCGCTGCAGCCCGTGCCGCCGCCGCACACCGCCGACGCCGCCGCGCACCACGCCTACAAGGTGAGCCCGCGACGCGCGCCACGTCGGCAGCCACTGTGCTGAGTGTGTAGTGTGTGAGTGCTCACTGTATCATCGGCGGCAGGCGGCGCAGTCGCGGTGGGAGCGCGACCCCACGTCGGCGGCGTGCCGCGCGTACTGCGGGCTGCGGCAGGAGCTGACGATCCTGAGCCAGCTGCGGCACGCGCACGTGGTGCCGCTGCGCGGGGTGTGCGCGGCGCCGCTGGCGCTGCTGCTGGAGCTGGCGCCGCGCGGCTCGCTGGAGGCGGCGCTGCGGCAGTACGCGGGCTGCGGCGCGCGCGTGGGCGTGCGGGCGGCGCGGGCGCTGCTGCTGCAGGTGGCGCGCGCGCTCGAGTACCTGCACGCCGCGCGCGTGCTCTACCGGGACCTCAAGGTGCGTTGTCGCTGCGAGCCGCCAGCTGTGGCGTCGCACGCTCTGTCGTGTTGTATTAATGGATTGTTGTGCGACAGTCGGAGAACGTGTTGGTGTGGCGTATGCCGCTGCCGGCGGAGGCCGTGGACGCGGAGCGCAGCGCGGCCGCCATCGACGTGCACGTTAAGCTCGGCGACTACGGTACCGCAAAATTTTATAATACGAGCGAAAATATGGAATCCATTTTATAATTTTACTAACATGTCGGCCCAGCTTCGCCCGGGTGCATATAGATTTCTCTACAATAATATGCACGTATTATACACATAAACCTTCCTCTTGAATCACTCTATCTATTAAAAAAACTGCATCAAAATCCGTAGTTTTAAAGATTTAAAAGAAAGAAAGGGAAAAAGGGACAGAGAAAGCGAATTTGTTTTATACTATGTAGGTAGTGATATATTGACTGATTAATGTGCCACGCATTCATGTCTAGTAAAGGTACAGTGCAACAAGGAAACAACCTATTCAATTATATGCGCAATTCGACATACCACATAATGTATATACACAATTTGATGGCTACTGTAAATTTAGCCTGCTCCGGTTCCAGGTATCAGCCGGCTGGCGCCGCCGTCGGGCACCAAGGGGTTCGGCGGCACGGAGGGGTTCATGGCGCCCGAGATCATGCGCTACAACGGCGAGGAGGAGTACAACGAGAAGGTGCCGCTCACTCCACAGTTGATTTTGATTTTTTTTGAAGGACCTGCGACTCTACTCTCCGCGCGTGTTGCAGGTGGACTGCTTCTCGTACGGCATGCTCATCTACGAGATCATCACCACGCGCCAGCCCTTCGAGGGACACGAAGCCGTCAAGGAAGCCATACTCGAGGGAGCCAGACCCACGCTCACGCCCAGGGTTAGTACAAAACTCCTCATAATGCCAGAAATTCTTCGAACACGGGATTTATACTTTACTAATTCCTCTTTTATTCATAGTTTTTGAAGTGGAACGTAAGAAAATTAATAACTGTACTTAATGAACTAATAAAGAGTAGGTTTTGCAATGCGTTTCGTCGAGTAGGACCTGGAGTACCCGTGCTGCATGCTGGAGACGATGCGGCGCTGCTGGTCGGGCGCGGCCGAGCTGCGGCCGTCGGCGGCGGCGCTGGTGTCGCTGGCGGGCGCGCCCGAGTGCGCCGCGCTGAGTGACGCGGCGGCGGCGCGCGCAGCCCCGGCGGCGGCCGCCACGCCGCTGCACGTGCCCGACGCGCCCGCCGCGCCGCACGCGCCCGCCGCCGAGCTGTGGTACGGCGGCGGCGAGCCCGAGCGCCTGCACACGCTGCAGCTCGGCGCCGCCGCCTTCACCAACCACCACACCATCCGGATACCGCCCGGTCAGTTCCACTGGACCCCTCACGTTTAAATTAATGAAAGCCGATGCGGACTCGTCATAAATATGAAGCGTGTGTTACTGTACAGATAAAGCGGAGCCGGTGCTGGTGACCGCCATCTGCCGCGTGGGCACCAAGATGTGGGTGGGCGACTCCGCCGGCCGCCTCTCCGTGTACTCGTGAGTAAAGTCCAAACATTTATTGAGACACGTGACGTGGTGTTGTTGACGCTGGCGTGTGGTTGCGCAGCATCTCGACGTGCGCGCTGGCGTGGAGCGTGCGCGTGCAGGAGGTGGTGGGCGGCGCGCCCAGCTGCGTGGCGGCGCTGCAGCCGCTGCAGCCGCTGCAACGTGTGGCGCTCGCGCTCGCCTGCGGACGGTACGTACACACTGCACACCACACATAAGAGCTAAATCGACATGTATGCGGGAGACGTGTCTTGCGGTTGCAGACTGTTCCTGGTGACGTCGAGCCGGCCCGAGGCGGAGGGCAGCTTCGTGCTGACGGAGCTGGGCGCGGCGCAGGAGCTGTGCTGCCTCACCGCCGTGCCCACGCCGCTCGGGTACGCACAATGGCAGATTTAATAAGATTGATTTGATTTTGATCGGTGGTATTTCGCATGCTTGATGGTGACGTATGTCTCGTGTCAGGCTGGAGGTGTGGGCGGGCGGCGACGGGCTGTATGCGTACTCGCTGAGCGGCGCGGGCGTGTGCGGCGCCGACGTGCTGTGCGTGCAGGACGCCGCCCCCGCCACCCCCGCCGCACCCCCCGCGCCGCCCCCACGCGTCACGCTGCTCGCCGCCACCGAGCGCGAGCCCTACGTCATCGCCTACTGCGACCCAGGTCACTCACACACACTACATTTTCTATCTTGTCACGCTTTATATTTCGGCTGATCGAACTCTTTTAGCTCAAAGATATTTATAAGACACAACATTATTATTTTTAGCCCCAAAAAGCAAATTGTAGTTTGACTGCCTCAGTGGCATCGTATTATGATACGGTTACAATGCTAAGGTTTATGGTTCGAAACCCTTTCGTTGGTTCGTTGTGTTTATGTATTCATTGTGTAAGTTGTGCAGGCGTGTGCGTGTACCAGTACTCGGTGCGCAACAGGACCCGCACGGCGCGCCTCGACTGCAGCAAGCTGGTGCCGTGCTCCGAGAGCCTGCAGTCCATCGCCATCGAGGAACACCTCAACGAAGTACTCTGCCGGGTGAGCCGCTACCCTGCACCCCCCCCCCCCCTGTCCCCCCTCCCCCCTTGCGTGTGAAGTACACGGTGTGCGTGGTGTACAGGTGACGGCGCTGTGCACGCTGCGCGACGAGGTGTACGTGGGCACGGCGTGGGGCTGCGTCATCGTCGCCGACGCCGCCACGCTGCGCCCACTTACCGTGTTCAGGCCCTACGAAGAGGACGTGAGTGCACACATACGAATAATACAAATATATTTGAAAAATATATATATGTCTCTGAGAATTACATTACATTTGTTCTATAAATGTTGAGTTCCTCAACAAACAAACAGTGTGGTGGTGTTTGTCGGTTTATTTCAGGTCAAATCCATCGTGGCGCTACCGCCGTTGAAGGGCTCCGACGCGGTGCCGATGATCGCCACCTTCGGCAACGGATACCGGCCGCTGCTGCAGAGATACGCGCCCGCACAGGTACCGCTCATGCCGACCACCTCCCACCTCACTGCCACCACATACAACTTGTAATGTAATGCCTTTCAGAGTAACTCCAACACCACCCAGTACAGCGGGCCGCATTGCTTGCTGTGGCGAGCGCAGCGATGGCTACCCGACTAACCACACGGTTCTGTGAAAGCAGGACAGACTTATAGTCGGCGGCTTCGGAGTGAAAAGGACAGACGTGTTTCATCTTGTGGTGATGAAATAGAATAGCGGTAAGACAGTGAAGAAAAAAGCTAACGGTCTCAGGTGGAACGAGATCCCGAGATCTGCCGCCGAGTGTACCCGGGGATGCATCAGGTTACATGTTAAGACAGCGTGGGAAAACGTTGAACTATACTTTGTGTTGATACGAGCTCTAGTATCGGCAGCATTATCATACGGTCCTAAAAACGAGGTGTGATCTCAAACAATACATGTATTCAATCGACGAGCTGATAGGTTACGTTACTTTAGTAAGTACTGTAGAATTTTTAAAACAGACAAGTTGTTAACAATCTTACGCATGAGCAAGACATACATACTTGTCAGACTGGCCAACAAACATCTCATAGTAAATTTAAGTATTTTAAGAGGTATTATGAAAAGCGACGCAGCTATTAGATTGTAATCAATGCGAGGGAGACAGTTCTGTGCACTTCTAGGTTTAAATTGAATATATTATCTGTAGGAAAAGAAAGAGTAAATATTCGTATTGGTGCGAAAAAGACAGAGCGTTGCTCGTTAAATTATGAATGTAGCTTTAATATACTGTTGACGTGCTCGCATTTGAATACAAAACGACGTTTAATTAATACTCAACTCTGATCAAATTCCTTACATATATGTGTAATGTTTATTTACTACCGGAAAATCTTCGTTCCCTGACTAATGTTCAAGACGGATTCGTTTCTCAACTTCTCTGTGTCCGCAGTAAAACTCATTACATATAACAATCCATCCATCCATCAGCCAAAGGAAGTCCACTGCTGAACATAGGCCTCCCCCAATGATTTCCACAGAGACCTGTTGGAGGCAGCCTGCATCCAGCGACGTCCCGCGACCTTTATCAGGTCGTCGGACCACCTTGTGGGTGGACGTCCTACGCTGCGCTTTCCGCTACGCGGCCTCCATTCGAGAACTTTCCGACCCCATCGGTCATCAGTTCTCCGCGCTATTTGCCCTGCCCATTGCCACTTCAACTTGCTAATCCGGTGGGCTATGTCGGTTATTTTCTTCTCCTACGGATCTCCTCATTTCTGATTCGATCTCGTAGGGAAACCCCGAGCATAGCACTCACATATAAATACAAATATTATTATTTACTGGCATTGATTTTCTAATGGTGCGTTTGAAATATAACGTGTCAGGGGTGGAAACTTATTGTGGGTACAATATTTCATATTAGCCGCAACTCCCGGGACTTGCTTCATTGTTTGCGCTACATAGTTGTACCCATCGATATTATGTTGATTGTGTGATGGAAACATCTCTCGGCCTATCTGAACACCTGTATGTATGGAAATAATAATTTAAATGTATATTTCTCAATTCGTCCACAACTTGTGTATATTCCTAGATCTCAACTCATCACAGATATGTTATTTATTATCAATTTCAGTCAATAATACTCGAGTATTGTAGATATTGACCTGCACTTCGCCGAGATTATTACATTCTTGAATAGGTACTAAGAGTAAGTAATCCGAAAGGTCACTAAATACGTTATTATTTTCATAGATTCGTTCGTATGCAGGTTGAATACAATGTAGTACTATGTACATACAGGATGCGTTGTGTGGCACGCACGGAACGATAAAGAAACGAAACAAAAAAAGAGCGCAACTGCTTAGTTTTCTTCTCCTTGAGATGGTAAATTATTTATAAAACCATTAATGAAACTTTGAAATTCGTTAAATCATTAATTATTCGAAAATATCATTTTCGGATGTGGCTCGAATCGTTTTGTAGATTGATGCGGATGATGCGCTTGCTGGTTTGTCTATCAATAGTTGTACACCATTGTACACACAATCTGTAAGATAGACACTTGGATTATGGTAATGACTAATCACCTTGCGCGCCTGCATACGCGCGGTCCGCCGCCTCGCCGCGCCATGTCGTTCACTTGCTGTTGGTGTGTGCGCTGTGACGTCACGCTCCGCGTGCTGCTGCGAAACCTTTGGTTGTGTACTTATGTGCTTACGTCACGTTTAGTTATTAGCCATTATTTATTCGGTTTACCTTATTTCGACTGATCTGTTTTGTGATTTTTTTTGTCAATAAATATTTCAAATCTATGTATGTGTGTTTTTATTATCCGACTTTATTTTAAATACAATTGGATTTACTGAAAAACTCATTGATACTTCATGTAATGCTTTGTTTAAGTAAGTGCAAAGGAAACTGTACGAAAATGTTTACATTCCTATTGAGTACAAATATTTGTTAATTTTTTGTGAAGACTAGACGATCTACCATCGATGACAATGCTGATTTCTTCGAAGCTTCTGGTGATAATTCTTATTAAGTTGTATAAAAGACCTGTACATAATAATTGTTTTATTTCTGTACTAATAGTTTCCATTACTGTTCGAAACAAAGCGTGAACTAGTATAGCAAGGGCGTGCCTCGTGTTTGTGCATTTGTACATTATGACCGAAGCTGTGAGAATGCTCTGCCATTTCATATCGACCTTGTTGAACCGGGATCGTTACCGCAGGGCGCAGAGTAGCCGCTACACTTCGACGTACTAGAATAACACATACAAGTTGGATGGATGTCATTATTACTTTGCTTTCTAGACTGTTGAGTATTTTTCATTATATTTGTATATTATATCTATTACCAAATATTAGATTACCATTACGTTACGTTAGGAACACGTATTTTAACTGAAGTAGCATTTCAACTCGAATGCATCCTACTCGTCTTTCAACCGCATCTTTGATTTTCCGTTTTTTCTGCGCCCATGCGTTAGATCAGAGATAATCAAACTTATTTCTTTTACTGTCCACTTTGAAAATACATTATTTTTCAGCGCCCCCATTTTTTTATAAAGACCTAAAACTAAAAAAGAAAAAATACTTGTTTGTTGATATCGATCGATTTTTACTCAAACAGTCGTAGATCACTGCGGTCGGCAAAAGGCAACCGATTCGTATATGTATAAAGTACTATGTGGTACAAAGCAAGTTAGGACAAGTATCGATGAACTATCGATTCCAGCCGGTGACAAAAAAAATGTACAACTTGATTGAACTTGCGTAGTTTTAGTGATTAAACCATAATATAGGGCGGAACCATAAAATATTTATTCGAATAGTAGATAGGTTTTAATTTTAATGCATTTTAAGTATAAAATAAATGAAATTACAAATCAACCTCACCCCCCTAAAACATGCCAGGGCCCCCCATTTTTTTCTGGCCCCTTAATGGTCTCCTCTAGGTCTCCAATGCCCACAAGAGGGCGTTATCACCCACTTTAAGAACGACTGCATTAGATCGAGCATGTAGCCAACCTGGCCCACCAGTTTGAATGCATTTGAGTCAGATGTCCTGCCCATTTGTAGCCTTCCGCCCCACACCCACAATGCGAGTGCAAATCCAAATAAAATCTTAGAGCGCAGTTTGGTGCTTCCCATTCGGTCAGTCAAACACCGAGAATACTGCCTCCATTGCTCGTTGTGCAAACTTTCAAGTTGAGCGTCTGGGACTAGAACACGTCTGGGTGCAATAACTTGAGACAGCCAAATACAAATTATATTTGCGTTTATGAGAGAGTGGAGGATCACCTTTAAGAAAATGAAGGTAAAGTGATGGCTTTTTCCCAGTAGTGGTGCACAATATAGGCTACAAACTAACAATTAATGGTTTCTTAGATTTCTGCGAAAGAAATTCGCGATAAAATCCGTAAATAATAGTTTTATTTCAAAGGCTATTGATTAATATGATTTTTAGATAATAAATAATATAACTAAGTTATCTAGTTCTCATAACTTTAACGGTGCATAGGTATTATTTAAGACTCGGCCACTGTTATTCATAATCATTGACTTACCAATATAAACTTTTAAATCAATGATCACTTACATCAAGGCCGGCTAAATTGTGTAGACTGCCGAGATGTCAGGTAGTCATCTCTCGTCGGAGAATACTCACCTGGAATCTGGACATACGCTAAAAAAGATTATACCTGCCTCAAATACTGCATGGTATTTACCGTCATGTGTATTCCGTGCCATTAAAATAAAAACGGACAATTCTTATTACTGAAACTCTATTTAAATTCCAAATATGGCCATGTTTTATTTCTTTATTTATTTATGCTTCCTATACAATTATGTATAAAGGCGGACTTAATGCCTGAGGCTTTATCTGCCAGTCTACCTTTGGTTGGTGCAGAGAGAAAACAAAGTAGGCGAAATTCAATTAACAAATTTGAATATGATAAATAAAGTGATGTTTATACTTCAATGTGCTATTGTAATCATATTAAAGATGCGAAAGCGTGAGTGTTTGTTACGTCTTCATGGTCAAACCACGGGAATAATTTTAATATCTTTTTATCCCAACAAAATGTAGTGTTCTCGTCGCGTCGGGTGGACAGTTTAAAGTACGACAGTAAATTTTACGTTTCAATATATTCAGTAATAATCCGTATGCGTGGTGCGTGGTGGCCTGTTGGAAAACGTTCACGGTGTTCACAAATGTTCACGGTGGTCACGGGTTCGAATCCCAGGGCACACCTCTGACTTTTCGGAGTCATGTGTGTATTGATAGCCAATCACCACGCACTAAAACGGTGAAGGAAAATGGTGAGGAAAGCTGCATACCATAGCGATTTATAAGAATTTCAGTGCTATGTAAGTCGGCCAACCGCACTAGGCCAGCATGGTGGACTATATGGCCTAACCACTCAAAATCGTACTCTCGATTGTACAGGAAGCCCGTGCCCTGCAGTGGGACATATGTGGGCTGATGGCGGATGCAACAAAAAAGAACCCTGATATATTTCCTATGTTTTTAAAGGGGACTCAAATAGTATCTGCACCCGAGTGGCGTACCGCTAGTAATACATATATTAGATCCGGAAACTCTATCAATTAGGCAATTTGTTGGTTTGAGCAAATATAGTAGAACAACATCACGAAAAATATTAACAAATATTTTCTTGATAATATTTCATATTTCCTGACGTGACCCACAAAAATATATCCGAAATACTTACATACATTCTAAGGTCATCATTTTTAAATCTGATTGCCTACCACTCAACCTACACACTTTCAAATTCGCTTTTATTCGTTTGGAACCTTATTCCTTGCTGTGTTTGAGGCATAAATTAAATGGGTGAGTCGAATAAAACAAGCAATGGAATATAAAATGTAGTTAAACTTCAAGCGTAGTACAGGTGCGGCAGGACCGGTTTCGCGCAGTCTGGCGGGAAAAATATGTTTGGAATGCAGCGCTCGGACGCTGCTTGAAACGTTGTCCGATACTCACTCCCGTTCTTAATCGCAATCACAATCGTAATAAGGTTAAATATTACGACGAATGACGACATGATTTAGACAATTAACATGCAAAATATTAAAACTTTTTTTAATGTTAAAGCTTGTTTTTTTTAATTTTATTAAAATGGGCTTCGTCGCTAATGTGATTATATCATATTTATTATTGTCTTGTTCAAAGCCAAATATGTTATTATGTAATTCGTGTAATGAAAATGTGGATTTCGGCTTAATTCTGAGAAGACAATAACAAAAAATACTTTCAGCAGCATTGGCTACTAAGGGTCAGATTCCTATCTAGCACCCTGAGACGTCTCAAATAGAATGCCTAGGTGGCCTACCAACCTAGCTTAAAAATCAATGCAATCAAGTCGAACAAACTGGTAGCTTTAATTTTTCAAAAAATACTTTAATATGTTTTTATTACTCGCTGTCATCGTAACTAGAATATACGTGTGGAGTCGAGGCTTCGTTTCGGACCGAGAAATCGCGTTCACATTGGAATAGGTTTTGTAAATATGCGAACGAAGCTGAACGTAGCAAGAGGCGCCCGACTGTCAAACGAAACTTTTTTAACAATTTACAACTTTTCCCATCTTTTTCTACCTTCCTAAACTAAGTGAAAAGTGCTCAAAAACTATATTTAGTGCTATTTATTTTATTGTTATGTACTAGATGTGATATTTTTTACGTTTTTTGCAAAACTATGTCGGAAGCGAATTAAGTGCCTGTATTTGGAGTTTCGCGTATTTTGGATTTTTGAAAGGAGGAGAAAGGATCTTCGCCCGGTATAAGGTCAGTGTGGGAAATATCCTGCCTATTTGGTTAGCTTAGAATAAGGATTGCAAGTTTGTTTAGTAGTGTAGTAGTAAAAGTTATTCACGGAAAGTAGCACACGAAAGCCGACACGCGGCACTTCGCTTTTTACGTTTAAAAAGTAAACAAGAATATTTGCTCGTCGTGGCGGCTGCCGCCTGTGTTTTGTAGTTAAAAGCAATTAAATATGAACACATTTAAATATTTTTTCGTTCTGTATTAGTTAAGTACATTCTTATATTTACGATATCATAGTGAAATAAAAAAATCTACTTAATTTTTTATTTGAGATAAATATTAGTACTAAATTACGTGAGTTATTCATATTGTGTCGGTAAATTCATTTTTATATACCTTGTAACATCACGGTCAATAACTTAAAATGACTTAAGTACTTACCTGCATCATTTTCATTAAAATAAGGAAATAAAGTGATGATTCAACATTCTTCGAAATCAAAATACAATAGTCAAGTTTAAGGTAACTATCACAAATAGAACTAAATCTCATTACTAAGTATACGAAAAATATCTCAAACATATCCATGTCTGAAATCTTATTAATACTATTAGATTTGTAGATTTAATTATATTTGTAGATTTAAATTTGTAGATTTAATTATATTTGATAGCAATATTACCTACATTCAGTTATGTATTTTATCAAGCATAAACTGTTATTATTGTTATGTAGATAGAAAATTTATAGCTTACGAGTCCAGCGTCTTTATTTTAGCTATATATTTTAAACAGTCTTGAGTCTGTGTATGACCATAAGCGTTTTAGGTCAACTTAAGTTATAATTTATGAAATGCTTGCTGGTGTAGCATAGAGTATAATTTGATAAGTTCAAGCCACATCAGATTTCAATACATATTCTCTTTATTTTCAAGGTATTCTTTATGAACAGCTGTACTATGGTTTACAATTACAAAACTGAGATTCATGCAAATATTGGATTTTTATATTATCAGTCAGAAACTTTTGCCAGATAAGGCGATAGTCTCACCCCCTGTCACATTGTGGAATGGAACATACAAGGCATAATGTGGGTGTCCTGATGGTTCCTCTGCTTACCCCTTATGGGAAAAAGGTGTCAGTTTATTTACATGCATGTATATTCCTTTACAGGGTAATGTTTAAAGTGGCACTTGTTCTCACTAGCAGTATAACAACAACAAATAAATAATATGGGTATAATGCCAAAGTTATAAAAATAATTATAAACACAACAACTGACTATGCTGTATCAACAGTTTATCCAACCTAAAATTCCAATATTTTTGAGATACATGCATTGTTTATTGTTATAACAATTTTATAGGAGGGTATTCAGATAAAGGAAAGAGAGTTGCTCAGTAAAGGTTTCAAGACATTCATTTACAGAGTTCCCCTCAGTTCATTAGATCGAGCCTCTGATGAAATACATTTTCTTTGTTAAACTACAAATTAACAAGTGATTACTAAATGCTGGCAGCGCACCATGTTAGGTACAATGATGTCATGCTTGAAGTGCCAATGCATATTGGCATTACACAAACAAGGTTTTTATGAATCTTTTTAACTGTTTGGACATGTTGAAAAACAAACAAATAAAATTGTATTAATCTATTTGTGTTACATTTTTCCTTCATTGAATTATTTTCTACACCAAACATCTTATAGTAATGTAAACAGTACTTGTTAGTCGCGTTGTTTATTCTCATTGTATGTGATAGCCGTATCGAAAGCTATTAAAATATTGCACACAATAATTAAAGGCTTAAGTGCAAACTGATTAAGTAGGCATTTGTGCTGTGGGCAATAAGCGAGGAGTTTGTTTGCGGAGGCGGCGGCGGCGTGCCGATTCACTCGCTATCAGCTCTCGACCTCTGCTTCACGCGTTCAACTTATCGAGGTCCTTCAACGCGCCCTGCGTCGCCAACTACATGACTGACAACATGTTCACCTACTTAGTACTAGGTGCATATTTTCATCGGAATCGTCTTTTATACTCAAACATGACTAAGTGACTGCCGCACAACGCTCTCGATATTAATTAATATACAGCAGGGACCGAAACCCATTCAACATAACGGTACCGGTATCGACGAATTTCGGTTACCTTTAAGATTTCGGTAACCGCTATGACGCAATATAAAGGTTACCCTTATATACGGGAACCGTTTTAATACCGATAACCTAAAAAGACCTCGAATGCAAAAGAAAATGCGTTGTTGTTGCATAACAAATAAAAATCATACTTGTCGTGTTGTTTACACAATATCGCTGGATACGGTTCATTTCAATTTTGGTGGGTAATTCTGTTGAAAAAATCATGAAATGAGTAAAGATAATTGTGTGGTATAGTGCCATAATGTTTAGTAAAGACAAACGGCGGTATAACCACACACAGGCACTGCCCCCGCTTTGACTTATAAGGAACTTCGCATGAAATATAAAGGTAACCCTTATTTCGGTTACCGGTATGATACCGGTTAAATTCTAGGAATCGAATAAAATTGGCAGATACCGGTTACCATTAAAAATACCGGTATTATTTTTTTCGGTTGATACCAAAAAATACCGGTATTTTCGATACCGGTTTCGGTCCCTGATATACAGGATGGTATTAGTGAAGAAAGATGTTATGTTAAATACATATAGAATGGTATTTATTATTTACCAGATGGTACAACTAGTGCAGCAATTCTGTGCGACATTCAATAGACTGAATTCTGAAAGTATCTTGTATGGTGGTCATGACCGATAAAAATATACCAGTAGCCAAGTAAAATGTTTTGGCTTTGGTACGTACAACAGAGTTAATTAGTGCTGCTGATTTGGTTTAATAACCGGCATAGTAATATGGCGTCGCACGCATGTGCCTCCGCAGGCGAAGCTCCACAAGTGCAGTCGTACTTCGACCGGAATTACTAACATTAGTGTGTCCAGTACTACACCAATTTCATTAACTACAGTTGGATAGGAAGTCGGTATTCTAACGAGTCCAGCGATTAAAGCCCCCGAGGAAGCCTACCCTAACCTATTTGTTTATCTGACCTGCGAATTTATCTTAATTCGTAATGACCACAAGATTTTAGTCTTACTCTAGACAGGGTGGCAGGCACGTCACGTGTGTGCGAGTACGGGGTGTATACTGCTGCTGTATACATATTTTCATATTTTGTACTCCGGCACGCACAATCTGAATGAAGGTGCAGCTGGTTGGTGCAACAAACAGTCGCAAAAGGTGTGGACTGTGCGCGAGGCACTCCAAACGTAGGGGCTATTCCAAGAATTTGAGTAATGCGGTCGACCTTCTACCGTCGTTGATACTGCTTCGTTTCTACGACTGTGACGTAATTGAATACATAGCATTTTTCACCCGACGGTACCTGTGCTCTGCCTCCTATTGAACAGTAGTGCAGAGTAGGTACTGAAAACCTTGATATTTAGCAATAAGCATACATATATCGCTCTGGCCGTGAAACTTAAAAGGCCCCGAGGCGCAGTCGGTTGCGAAGCCTGTTATAAATCGAGAGGCTGCGGCTTCGGATTTGCCGATACAAGTTATAACATCCGCAATAAAATAATATATTTAATACGGATTGTCAGATCTAAAAACCTCCCGTAGTTTCCAATTAGACCTACTAGTCCGCGGCTTGTATCTAAGTGTGGGGTCAGGGTTAGGCGGGTGACTGTAGGTGATGTTTTGATGGACTATAGCGCTCATGATGGGCTCAGAGGAGTGCGACCGTAAGATACGCTTGAGTCTTTTAAATGAACTGTCTATTATAACGATTAGTGAAGAAAGATGTTATGTTAAATACATTTTTAAATGAAATATGTATAAATTCATATAAGTGAGAGTGTATCGCGCTGACTTTGATGTGTGCTTTGATGTAACGTTGCAGGACACAGCCATATAATGATATAAATGACGAGATGAGATGATACGATGTTTTCGTTGTGAGATCATCCGGCCTTCGTCGCGACGTGCTGCGGGCTCGTGATTTATTATAAAATAATATATAAAGATTAAAAGTGAACGTAGTAACCGCTAAACAGTCTTCCGTCATGGTTACGCTCCATAAAATTATCTAAAGTGCAAATCAATAGAATCCTCTGAAGTATGTACTGATTACATAAACATACATAAACTCACGCCTTTTTTCCTGAAGGGGTAGGTAGAGGTGAAAGGATACCAAAATTTCGCCATGTATGTACCGTCCTTCCATATGGTAGGAAGCGAGCCAATCGTAATATAAGGCACGAATTCCGGATTCCGGACTTATCACTTACCATAAAGTAGGACGTCTATTTTAGAAAATCGATTATGCATTCTACACTACATTTAAGTAAAAGCCGTTAATTTATTGGTCCTTGTACAAACAAGTTATTATAGTGCATGTGATGATAACTAAGCGCAGGCCCAAAGAAGTAACCATGACTGACTAAATTAAAACTGATGAAAACAGAAATGTGACATAATATTTGAATGGGTCATAACACACAGAGGTGGCTTCTATAACTTGCACACTTCACCCGATAGCTATATCATACAAACAAGTACCAAATTGACATTCTGGAACCAAGTCAGTAAAAGGACGTCGTCTCCGTCCCTTTCAACTAATTTGGCTATTTTTTTTTCTGATCTACTCTCTATCAGCCCATTATACTTTCCACTGCTTGGTACGGGCCTTCTCTAATATTGAGTGTACAATTAGGAAGTATTAGGCCATATGCCAACCCGCACTAATCCAGCGTGGTGGACTATATGGTCTAAACTCTAACCACTCTCAATCCTACTGGTGTGCTACAACACACGTGACTCCAATAAGTCGAAAGCTTTGGGATTTCAACCTGTGACGTCCGTGAACAAGTTGGCAGCCGTGTTTAATTCGTTTCCTCGCCACCACACACTGCATTTTTTAAAAATATAGTTCGACCATATTTCTGCTTTTGTAGGCCCTGCGCAGACGGCACACTTTTTGTGCGATCGAGTCTGCGGCGCACAAAAAGTCTGCATGGCGCGCAATAAGTCGGTCGCGGATTTTTCACAGACTCAACGCACACGACGCACATCTTCGATCATTTTTTCGGCAGAGCTGTAGGGACGTAGACGCTATGGAAATCGTGCAGAGATCGCGAAGTATTATTTTGTACATGAAGTACAGAAAAAGAAGAAGAAATAGAGAATTTTGGGTACATCTTATATTTTCGGAAACATTACTGAAGGGACAGTTCCATACTAAACATTCAATTCCGAAACAAATTCCGGCAATTTTTTTCAAATTTTATAAAATGTCTGTTCCTACATTTGATGAGTTGGTATTTATTTTATCATGATTTTGGTTAGGTTAATTAATCATGGTTATTTTTTTTATCATGATATTCTGCCTTAGAAGTATCATAAATTGCTGGTCTGTTTTGTATTTCTTGAATTAACATAGTTACATCGACCTCTGGCGCCATGATAATAGATCGCGTGCGTTACGTCCACCCACCCCTAGCAAATGTAGATTGCCGACTAAAGAGTGCGCCGTCTGCGTTAGCGCGCGTTGAAGCAAACGTTCAATTTTTTTCACACACTTTTTGTGCGGAGCGGCGCGCCGCGGTGCGGTGCGGTCTGCCCGAATTACACGGATTTTTTGTGCGCCGGACTTTTTGCGCGTCGTGTGCGTTACTGCATATAATTGCATAGGTTCTATTTTCACAGACTAAAAAGATAGTCTGACGTCTGCGCAGGGCCATACAAAAACAAAAACCCATATCGTGTGTTGATAAGGTGTGCTTTCTCTAAGGCGTATCTAAAGCGCGGCCTTGGCATTGTTCGAACATTAGCGGCCGCATCGCCCGGCCGCACGAGATAACCAGCTGTGTCTGCTCCGCGCTACTTTGCGTACCGGTTACACAAATTATGTCACATGATTAAAAAGCAAAGCGACTGCCCTGCACCTCAAATGTAATGCCGTTAAGGTAAATATTGATAGCGACTGACAATTATTTCTCGCCTTTTAAGATAATTATGTCTGCCTGCATAATGGCTTGTTCGAGCCAATATGGCGAAATGGTCTAGGATTATAGAAGGATGGCAATTTTTTCCATAGCAAAATAATGCGGCTGAAATACAAATAATAAATAGACCAACAGCCCTGACCCTACATCAAGATAAATTTAGTTTTGTGTTGTGGATACCACAACCTGCGAGTCTTCGCTCTCACAACCGCTCACACTTAACTTCAAATATGTATATGGATCGCACAAACATTTATCTACCTACAAGGATCGAACCCGACGCCTCTCGTTTACATACATAGTCCTGACCCACATTAAAATTGTGTCTTGTGTCATGGGTATCAGGAACTACAAGAGACTTTTCGGTCTCACAAATACCCAGACCCGAAAGAAATATTTGTGGGCCGCACAAACATTTCTATTGGTGCGGGGATCGAACCCGCGGCCTCACGTTTCACAGGCGGCGTCTAACCGATTGCGTGGAGGCTGTCAACAATATCAAGGTATAGACTGTGTAAATATGAGCTAGAGAAACTTTGGAAGTGGTAGAGCGACGCTATTGTCAGCCATGGCTCAGCATGGGCAGGCTCGTCCGGGGCGGTACCACGCTCTCACAGTAAATCGAGGTTAAGAGTTGTGATTCCCGTAACTCCACTACCCTCCTATTAATTTAAGTCTCTGATTGATTTCGTTGCGGGTTAAAGACAAGTTAGTTAGTCGGTGTCATTACATTGCGTGCTACTGTTGATATTGCGACACAGGAGTTGCAGTGGTGGGTGTGAGGGCGGGACAGTCTCCAACTCTAATACACTTTGCCTCTTCCCATCCTTTTTCCTTCGAAATTTGCTCCTGATTTTAATAGTTTGACGAGCCAGCCATCCTAGTCTGGATGTTCATGGGCGGCAGGTGATCACATCCCATCTGATGACCTGATTGCTCATTGGCCGGAACTATGCAATAAAAAAAGTAGTTTTCGTTGGAGTCGGCCGACACAACCAACCTGTGGTTCCCTCAAATAGCATTTGGCACACGTGGATCCAGGATCAAAAAGGGTAAATGGAATGATCTATTTAGATCATTAGACAGTATTTTTAAACGTTACAAAATAGATTTGCGTATTAGATATATTTACTATCGCTTTGAATCACCCCCAGAGTCCACGTGTGTAGTAGAGCGATTAATTCGCCAATAAACGCGACGTTATGCGTTCGATTCCTGTGATAGGAGTAGTAATATTATACTCCGTTGACACTCTTGTGAATGCCAAATAGGATCGTCTGTGTGTCGGGTTGGAATATAAGCCATTTTTGTCGGTCGTTATCCTTTTTGGGTGCAAGGAGGTCACGCTCCATAATAATGCCATTGTTTGTAGAGTGTTTCAAAAGCAGTAAAACATATTGTTTAGGCGACGCAGTAACATGTATGTATTTTAACCCACCGAAGCGTTTACAAAACAACTCGAAGTAGAATGTTTCCATTCGCTATGAGAATTTTTTATTTAGGTAATACAAAGACATGCGAGTTACTTCACCGAGTTTCGCAACAAATACGAAAACATTGAAGGCTTTATTACTTAATTCATTGTAACGAAAGGTTATGAATATGATTTATTAAAATATTTTAACTGTTTCAACAGTCCCGTATGATAGAATGACTGATTGTTTCACTAAATGAAGCTTTTGTTTATTGATATGAAATAAATTGTCTTGTAGCGTCATCACAATGAATATTTTGCTTGTTGCTAATACGGGATACCTTACTATATTGCATAGCCGTTGTAACATACTATACATACATACATATCGTGATTTACCATAAATAATGTAATTTGTAAAGGTTCGGATTGGCCTTCGTTTATGTCTAATTTGACCTGGTTGTCTGATCCAGTTCATAAGGAAAGTAGCTGTTTTTCTATTCGAGTATCGAAGTGCTGCGAGAAATGTTCGCGTATGCTCGATGAGTCTCGGCCTCACCCTCCCCCCTTACATGCGCAGTTAGAACAATTAGCCGGAGCCTTCGAAGAATGTGTTAATGTGATGCGCAAATAACCACATTAATGAGTAGACGTGTCAGATAATTCGCGGGCGCTGTCACTCGGCCGCACGACCGCCATATTGGTAGTTTCCCGCCACCGTCACGTATGCGCGCTAACGCATTTTGTCACGATCTGACCAACATGGCGACACGCTGCATAATAACATCGATACTGATATGCTTTTATGCGCATTGACCACATCGAGCGGGCTTGGCCCGTGGCCCACATAAACCTCGGCGCCAGGGGAAACCCTTTAGTCGATAGCCTTTTGAAAAATACCTAAATGGTAGTTGTTGCACTTGTGTTGCAATGGACATTTGGGGACTAAAAATTACTAATTTAAAGCATAGATGTTGGTTTCCGGTATCATCGTGAAATTTGCAAGGATTTTGTTTTAACACATGTCAAAGATGATCCGTTTACGCAGTAGAATAAAACGGTATAATTTATCGATCGAGTAACGACAGTCCTATCTCAGCAGTCGATAGATACACTTTCTCTGCAGCGCGGTGCTGCATTTAATATCAACATCAAAAGAAGCGATTAAACTGTTCTCGGACATGAGTTACAGTGATTTTGAAGACAATACTGGGTGTAATGCTGGCAGTCGGTTGGGATTCAAAAAAAAATGACTGCTGGGTAGTAAGATATCAATAACTATTAGATGCCCGATAGACGCACAAGCCAGCTTATCATACACTTATGAATTGTGTTTCTGTATGATTTCCGCAAATTATTTGTCGTAATATACAAATATAGAAGAAGGAAAACATAAACATAAACAGAGGTAGGCGGCGACACAGCATGCCCTTAATGAACACTCGATGAAATTCCACGTGAACTGTTTCCTCAATTGACATCATTCCTTATTTTTGTTGTTCGCGCTGGAGCGTAATTGTGGCGTTTTAAAACAATTTAAATTGAATATCTTGTGTATTGAATAATTTTATCAGATTTAGTTTAAAACAATTGTGTTCTCTTTTTAATGTATATACATTTTAGACAAATGTACAGCTCGACGCTTGAGTTACTAAACGCACTTTACCATGACGTGACTACAAATCCAGGAACCGCGCGACGAATATGAAGAAGTACTTAAACACCTCAAGTAACTCTTTGCTTCTAACAGTGCCGTTAGTCTTTACATTCGGTATCGGTTTCAATTTTTAATGTACTGTACTGCTTCAGCATGAGCTGATAAGCCCAGGCCCTGCAGTGGGACGTATATGAATATCTCCCACTGCAGGGCACGGGCCTCCTCTACAATCGAGAGTACGATTGAGAGGCAATCAACATTTTTTTACTAATCGACAAATATCAAAACCGGCGCGGGTGTGGTGCAGGGTTGATACAGCTATCGCGTACGACCTCAACAGCACTATTAACTTTTTTAAAAGTGAAAATGGCCGAGTACGATATATCGTGAATGCCAAACTAATAACAATTCTGTTTGCAAAACAAAAATCCGGCTAAACGCGAGAACGCGCCGCCGACTGCTCCGTGTCGCAAAGATCACGTCGCTTCAAAGTACATACATATTGTTGTTGTTAGATATCGATATTAAAGTTCATACATTCATACATAAACTCACGCCTTTTTCCCAGAAGTTATAGGCAGAGGTGCCAGGACAACCACATCTCGCCTTGTATGTTCCGTCCCACGATGTGGTAGGTGGCGAGCCCATCGCCATATCGGGAACAAATTCCTGACTCTGGACTGATAGTGAATAGAAAAATTCAATATCACTTCATGCGACCCAGGATTCTAACCTCAGCTTTGTAACCGTACCCTAGTACAACTACGCAACCGAGACATGAAAGTTCACAAATCGCAACTTTAAAGTAAAACCGTTACTAAACGAAAAATAGTATGAATTGAGTTATCAATGCTATCCATTTATAATATACATAAACTGCGACATAAACGTGTCAAAAAGTAAACAGAGGTCTATAATAGGACCTCATTAAATATAAAGAACCCCGCACTCAGATTATATCGACAAAAAACAGTGACTTTTTTCTAATAATATTGGCTCTCCTGTAAAATTGTATAATTTCTTTTAGTAACGGTTTTACTTTAAAGGTGCGAAATGTAATAATCATTGTCCACTCGAAAACTAACATTAGTCCATGTATGTTGACTGCAGACGGCACGAGTCTCCTCTTCCACTGAGAGTAGTTGTTGAGAACCAGGCCAACCTGACATGAATATGTGCACTTCCCTCAACCTTTATATTTTTGCATAGAATTTTCAGAGCTGACTAATTGATCGTAAATGATCGTAGGGCAGTTGAATTGTTGAGGGGTAGAGTCACGGAGTGCGCTGCTTTGACCGTATCGCGTAGCTACCAGACCTTGACTGTCCTCTCAATTTAGCTCTCAGGGAGATTATGGTATACAGCATATTCTCGTTTTTATTTCCACGGGATAATGTATACAGCCCAGTATCCAGTTTATTGCCTTACAATTAATAGTAATTGAAGTTATTGAAATGGATACTTTCGACTTGAATACGTTTTTAAATCAATGCTTGAATAATGGAAACAAAAAGTTTCCCTTGGACTCGTTATAGCGCTTGTCAATCCCAGCTCCATCCTGTGACATCAGCCGGCATCCGCGGTGCCTCACTAGTCACTACTACTTACGAGTCCGCTGGGATTCTTATGCCGAGAGGCGAAGTTGGTCTCACCGACAACATAAAAAATGTATTTGCATTATTCCTCACTTAGCGATGAGATCATCCAATACGGTCATTGAAAATAATCACACAACGTGTTTTTCTGTTCCGAGTGACCTAATATCGATTCTATTGCAAGTCCATAGGGTAGACTCTACGTTATATGACTGGTTGTATTATTCGCGATGACGTCACTCCAACCGGCAAAGGCTTTTTTGTTTCGTTTAAAATTTGTTATAATTTTTCCGTTATTTTTAAACGAAGGACTAATGCGGTGTTTGTAATTGAATATTGAAATTTGTGGAATCGCTTCCGCAACGAATTTTGCGTACAAGTTTGTAATTTGAGCGAAGGTTTACAAATGTGTGCAAAAACAGGCAACCCGTGCACATTGTGTGAAATGCAAGCGATCAAGTGGTTTGTTGTGGTGATTGTGTAATACGGGTCGGATATAGTGCATGCACGCGTGTACGTACACACCACTACATCAGTATATTATAGTAATTTGGAGCAAAGCGCGAGGTGCGCAGTGGCAGCGCTGTACCGCTGTACCACGCCGCGGCCGTTACAAAGCGATGAAGTAATGTTTAAGTTTCCTGCATGACCGCATCGCGCTCGTGGCATTGATTGAAAAACCACCGGTAATCAGTAATGTTGTTACCGGTCGCTTGTTGGATAATAAATGCGCGCTAATATTGTTCGCGTGAAAGTGAGTCTGTCTGTATGGGCCGACTGCAACAGCTGAGGTGCCAGCTCGCAAGTGGGTCTCATGAGATGTTTAACTGTAGTTTACTATCACAGAATCGAATAACATATTTTGTAGTGGAAAAGTCGCCATAATTATCAATGTCCTGAAAATACACAAAACTCAAGAAAAAAGATTTGTATATATTTTGTGGACGTAAAGAAAGCAGCGGTGCTTTAAATGCAGCTGCAGTGATGGAGATGACAATGGCTTCAGTGAGTGGTGAGCGGAGCCGCGGAGTGGTGCGCCGGGTTCCGCTTCCGGCATCACGGTGTCACAGTGTCGGGCGCGCGACGCTTTGCGAGCATCTCACTCTTTTATACCTTATTTACATCTATACTTCACGTATGCAGCGCCTTGAAGGATGAAATAATCTCCTTGGAGTTGGTCAGTGCTTCAATTATTATCGGCTTGCCTGTACGAATACGAAATCCTTATTATCTTACAATCTCCAATATTATTTGTCGTCTGAAAACGAACTTAATCATAGACATAAGGGTACAGATTTATTATTTATTGGGCTCATATAATGCTAATATTTAGTCATGAACTGTTCCCGTTGATTTCTTATCATGTAATCCCCATTTTGCTAATCGGATAACATAATTACAGAGTGCAACCAGTGCTATCTGTATATAATTATCATGTTATGTGCACATGATATAAGTAACTGATAAAGCAGCTGATACATTATATTTTTGCAACATATTTCTACATAATTAATTAGCCTGTATGTCATGGCTGTTTTCCACTTTGGCTATGGTATGACTCTCCCTATATTCATGTTCATAGTAGAGACTAGCGTAGCATATTCTTCTACACGGGGTATTCCTGACCTTATATTTGTTGAGGTTGTCCCCGACTTGTACACAAGTGGCACATGACAATGGATGATAGTTGGCAGGTGCTCCTCATGGCTCCTCGAGGCGTGCGTTGAGGAATGCAACGCCAATGATTACTGCCGCGCTGGGCTATTGTGTGTGACGCAAGTTGAAGGACACGGCCTGTAATTAGTCGACACAAACTATATTAACATAGATATTATCACATAATACTCACATTGTTCAACCGCCTTGATGTCATCAAAATTATAACACGCGAGATATAAATGACGTCCATAACTTAACATCAGTTGCATCGTCGGCAACATGTCGTGTCAGCAAAAAGCTGTCCAAGTGATTAGAGCTCGGATAATCAGTTTGACAGTGGACAATGATTACAAGTTACTGCTTACTTCCCAGTATACATCATCTCAGTCACGGCAAGCCTAGCCTAGTGGCGTTTTCATTTCATTTCATTTCTACCTTTTATAATTTTGAAACATCCTTTAAAAAATCCGTTTGTATCTCCGGTGAGGAACTGCGTCGTTAATGCTCTAAGTAAATATTATTGGGGCTATGAGTCACGACGACAATTAGCCCGCACACGTTCACACCGTACGACCGTGTCGTAACGACACACACAATGCTTTTTATGTGCTGTTTGTTGTAATGCTCTCATAATAAATGAGCTTCATTTTTGTAATGGCACGCTCTTCCAATCTGGGACCGAAGTTATCGAAACAAAATTATAGTTTACCCATGTAAGCAAAATCACCATCTTAGACTTCCTATGACCAAGAATTGGGGCTTGGCTTATGACAAGAGTCATGAAAATCTTGATCCCATGGTGTCACCCGATTAATTTTAAATTATGCAATAGATTTTTGTACGGTTTTGTGTGACGAATGAATGAAACTCGTGAATGAAAGTCAAAGCCTCTGCAACCCTGAAATGATAGTGTAGCATCAAATTGTCCCTAAGTCCTGGGTATGTATAGGAACTGATCAATGTTTAATATGAAGTGCTTTAACAATAAAGATTTTAACCCAGAATAGGGTGGAACGGCGCAGTGTGTGTTATCACAATTAGTGCGTTGATCGGAGGCTGTGAAGCTGCGATGTGTCGGATGGTGATGCGTGGTGTCCTGGGGTGCGTGGCTGCGCTATATATAGCGGCGGCGGGTGCAGCACACGTGTTCAGTTCCGACGACACATGGACACACGCTGGGGGTGCTCCGAGCCGCCGCCGCCGCGTCCGGGGCCCGTACTCTATACAACTGAATGTCAATGTTATCAAACTAGTATTTTAAAACCAGAAGGGGAAAAACATCTAAAACGAATGTAGATATTACAAAAGAAATGTTATGGCGCGGTGTCCTAAAATACCATGCCTTCACATAGTAGCTACATAGTACTTACATATTATGATCGTGCCGACAGTTACCTAGCGACATGTCGCGAAGAAACTCTGTTGAGAAGTAAGAGTGGTGAATTCGATTGGCCACATACCGTATTGTAGATGCATTAGTTGTGCAGACGACGCGACGTGCACTTTCGAGCGAGTGAAACCGTCCCGCGCCACACGCCGCCGCTCACACGTCTACACGGACGCATCATATCTCAATCACATTTGCGAAATTTCACGAAGTCCGCTATACAAAGTCTTCTAAGGAATCTCACGGTGCGCCAACCAACAGCTGCACTCGGCAGGACAGTGTCCGCTCTAAAGGCGAAGGAATTTGTTTCGCTAACTTTATTTGTAAACAGGGTGTTGTACATTCTCTATCTTTGCGTACTTCTCAACTACACTTTCAATATAGAGTCATTAAAACATGATATCTCTGGGTCGTGATGATGCGCAATTTTTAGACACCTAATTTACCCATGTTATTAAGATATTTCAATAATTGCTGGTATTTTTCGTAATTGTATGTTATAATAATAGAAAAATAGAGAGTAATCTCGGAGGTTATCGGGGTTTTCTTAGGAAAACTTTTTTTTATCAGTTTAGGTAAATGGTAATTGGTCCATAAAATAACATTCAAAAAACAAATATTAATATTCATTTAATGAACTCATGATACGTGACTAATCAATTCGCGTATCGTTTTCACCGGATCATACGCAGTACCCTATTATCTCGGCCAATGGTGGAGAAGCGCTACCACTCGCCGCGCGCGCCAGTCCGCGACTGACGCTTCGAGAGCGCGCCCGTGCCGCACAACCCTACTTATGGTGTATTTTTTTACGGAAGCAGTGTTAGTGGCCAGTGTTGTGTTGTAAACACTTTCCCTCTGTGCAGTGATTTGTTTATGGATCTCTCTGTTTGAATTTGGAATGAGTCTCGGCTGAGCAAGTTTGGATAGAGTTTTCGGAAGCCGGCCGGACTTTATTCAAAATGCACACAAGTGTAATCAATTGAAGGCTTATCAGTAAATACAGGTATTGCGAGTAGGTAGAGCTGCGGACAGCCCAAAGTAGGGCTCTACATTCTGATCCATATTTCGGCGTCCGATTAGCCACGTCCACCAGGATGTCCGCTCATTTATTCAAACGGTTTTAGATTAGGACGAATTCAGTACTATACTGACAGATGAATAAAAACATACTATCGGCTAGTAAATTATGTTTTCCAGAACTCCATAACTAAAAATAATTTAACGGAATTTCTTTATACCCATGAGATTCGAGTAGATCCACCTAAAACTCAGCGTATGATTATTTAACAATTCTGATTAATTAGTCATTAAATCGATTCAGAATTATAATATTTTTTTATAGGTGTAATTAATGCAAATTATTTAAGACGATTGCTTGCTATACTCGTACGTGAGATCATCTAAACATATTTCTTTTTCTAACGAAATTGTTGGTAACGTTATCAACAGTAGGTACAATGTTCTTCAACCATATATTTTGTATATTCTTTGAATATAAATTTCGGAAAGTGTATCTACGAAGTGGACTGTAATCATGTAAAAGCCGGTTGAAGGTTTATCAAGTCCACGACGACGGCTCTGAATAATCGTAACAAATCGTAGAACATAAAATTTCGGCTTGTAGAGCTGTGCCGTGTCCGCAATCAGTACCGACTGCCGCCGCAGTTACCGCCGCAACTTACACATACAAATCTTGGCACATTACATTCTTGAGTAAGTCGCTCGCCCTTCGCATCCGGCGAGGGTAATTTTTCAATTAGTGGTTATCAGAGTCGCCTGCACGCGTCAACGTAATCCCCACAAGCCCCACGGAGGCGAACGCCCTGTGAACTCTGACTGGGGGTATAAGACATGTGCTACACACTTCGACACACAACAACCGTCACAATGATCTGTAGCTAAAACGTTACTACTGCGATACCATCACAACATTCAGAACAATCCATTGGCGTAGGCGCGCCAGAACGATACATGTCCTTTGTTCCAGGGCACGGCTCTACGAAATACGAAGAGCTTGTAGCTCTGTATTTGTAAATAATAAATACACACAACAGTCACATACATGGTCCTGATCCTCCACAAAGATCGAGTCTGTGTCGTGGGTATCAGGAACTACGATAGACTTTTCTGTCTCATATACACCCAGACCCGGAGCAAATACCTGTCTTTCACAAAAATATTTGTTTCGGTGCGAGAATCGAACCTGCGGCCTCTCGTTTCACAGCCGGCATGTAACCGACTGCGCCACGGAGGCTATCATCACACTAGACCACTCAAACATGAGTGCCGGTAGAGCGCGTGATCTTGTAGCTTCTCGTTCGACAGCCGTGTGATCGGCTACTGCATTACCGAAGCTGTCTGCGGCCAGTCGATATCAATGCATTCGATATCACTCAATAAAATCTGTGTTTTCAGCACCAACGTCCTAAAAAAGCGTTTTATCTTGGTTTATTGATAACGAAGGCCGGGGATACTTGAGTATCAGTATATCAGCGTGGACATGCTTAATGTGTTTACGTAATTGGCGCGATCAGTTAAGGACTAGCGGCGACCAGATTTGACATTGATGCGCAATGCGAATTTCAACTGTTGGTAGGGCTCTTATATGTGCGAGAGGCCGCCTGGGTAGGTACCACCGCAATGCCTAAGCAGCAGTTTAAATGCACTGTTGTGTTTCGGGTCGAAGAACATTGTAGCCAGAGAGTAGAAATGCTGAGACTCAACAGCATGTCTCAGGATGGCGAGCGCAGTGGAATGCTAAGCATTGCTTTGTAATTCAAGGTGTTTTTTGGTTTTGCTACTGTTCATGAGTGGTCGTATCGCTTACCATCACGCGAACGGCAAGCTCGTCTGGCCCATTCACTGGAATAAAAAAAATAGGTTCGAACATGATATTGGATTTTTCTATTCCATTATCAGCTCAGAGTCAGGAATTTGTGCCCGATATGGCGATAGCCTCACCACATATCGCATCATTGGACGGAAAATACTAGGCGAAATGTGGGTGTTTTGGCACCTCTGCCTATCCCTTCTGGGAAAAAGGCGTGAGTGTATGTATAAATGTATGAACATGTTCATAAATAATAATAATAAATAATATGGTCATGGTCGTTTACTTACACAGTACAGTTCAGTTCTACTGAAAAATATCATTAAATGGACTGTCCGAAATTGAACTCACGATCTTACTCACAGCTGATACAACATGCATTCACTAAGGTTATAATACGCGATCATAGAACGATTGCAATATGCACGTTCAGCCATGTAAAGCAGTACATTATAGCGCACTGCGCACGCAAATAAATGATACCGACATAATTTATAACTATTAACTACTGTCCAGCGAGATTAACAAAAGGAAACTCCAATGTCTGTCAATTCTTCCGGGTCTGGGTGTTTGTGAGACCGAAAAGTCTCTCGTAGTTCCTGATACCCACGACACAAGACTCGATCTTAGTGTGGGGTCAGGACTATGTATGTGACTGTTGGGTGTTATTTATTATTTATTTTATTTATTAATGTTCGAACTTTACAATCGATTCTCCAAATAATGTTTGAATTCTCTACCGTAAGTCATAGATGTAGGCTAATTATAAGTGAATGATAAGTATTATGAGAAGTGGAGAACTTAAATCTTATTTGGACATCGAGCGACTGAATATTCGAATATTGTTTCGGCACACAGAGTAACCCACCAGTATCGACTTGCAAACATGATTATTGCGAGTACGAATATTAGAAGCGCCAGTGGGAATTATCCGCGTTTTACGCGTTATCAAGACACTGATAACACGATGCAGCGTGTTGCGATAAGGGCATCTTTTTTAATTTCAGTGACGTCATTCTTATCTAAAGAATTCAGCAAAATATCCCATATAAAAGGTTACAGTATCACCAAGTCGAGTAGAGACGGTAATCTCGCTTAACATTCAACAAGGTTATTATCAAATATTTTTCGTCCGATTTTTACCTGCATAGGTAAAATCGTGGTATGCTCTAACTCGATGGCCAGCTCGCCTAATTATCTAAGATGATAAGTAATAATATATTGAAATTCAGTAATTGGATAAGGTCGACGTTAGCTATGTTCCTCCGCTATGAATAAAAGAGATAAGTCATTAATCTGCTACGCTTGTCTAGTGAGGAGTGCAAGGTTTTATGTTATAAAGTACCCCAAAGTCCATAGGTCCATACTCCATTCCCTAAGTCGTACACTCGTGTCTTCTACAAGTCGAAGGAGTGCACCCTAGCATCGAACCCAAGCCTTCTATAGGTTCGCTTCAACTCCGCGTGAGGTGTGCCTCCATACTGGCTAAGTATAATAGCGTGTACGTCAGTTGAACGCTCTCCGGACTGCGCCTGACTCATTCGCTACTTTTATCATTTATGTCATTCAAAGACACATCTGATAGACAATGAAATTTGTTGTTACCACTTACACAAGACACGACATCGCAGTCTCAGAGGCGAGCTGTCTCATGGAACTCATTCCACTGGCTTTACTTACTTCATTTATTTATTTGAATGGCGAAAGACCCGGATAAACTACTCTGATCTTAGAGGTTTGGCTCTTGTAAATTGTTGATTTTATAGGGCAACAAATGAAACTTACGGAAACTAACTTAACATTTAATTATTAAAAATATAATTCACTCTTTGCAAATAAGTATAAAATAAAGCTCGACAAAATTTCGTGATTTGAGCGGAATTCCTAAAAAGAAGGGTAATTATGTCGCACGCCAGATGTCCCCATCTTGTTCGCTCTCCGAGGCAGATGCGAGCTTTCCGACGCGGCTGACTTCAGATTTTTGCCAAATGTGTTCGCTTCTCATCCGGTCGATGGGCACATGTCGTTCTATCGCTAATACTGACATTGAACGCTCCGGATTCGTTTAAAGTACAAATTAAAACGTGACACCGCAGGGAGTAGAGGATCTAAACGTGCGTCGATAAACACTAAACACACTAATTAAAACCAATTACCGTGTTGTGTAGTCGTCTGCGTGGCGTCTGTCGCTGCACGTGACCTTGCGCCGCGCCTCCCCGCGCCGCCCCGCGCCGCCCCGCGCCGGGTCCACACCAACCGGAATTATAATTCAAAAATTTCGAACGCCGACCGACTCCGCTTGCCCTCGCATCTCTGCATTCGGCCGGATGCTGCTGACCAAATGCCGAAAAACCTTTGGCTTCAAACGGGTTTCATCTTGCCGCTTGCGTCTATAACTATTTTTAGGCTGTTGCAGTTTCCACTGAGGCCATAAAAATGCTAATGGATCAACATATTGGTTAAAAAAAAAAAACAAATAAACAACGTGTAACCTTCGGCGGACCTACTCGCTCGCTTTTAATAAAATTGTTAAAAATAACTATTTTGGTCTTGCCCATGACATGTTTATGTCTAATTTAAATCGCATAGTTCTAGTAATTTTGGATAAAGCATATTTACAAATGGAATTGTTTGAAATGAAAATGGGCCGAAAATTCGACGCAAGCCCTCGTGACCGAATATCCTGTGCGCCTGCACAGGTGAGCCTTATCAACAATGTGTAATGCCATGCGCGGTGTTCTCTGTCTCTGTGACCTTGCTCGGCGTTTGTATCGTAGCGAATATTTCCAACACGCCATTATTATAGAGACAATGGTGAGGTGAATAATTATTAACAATTAAAAAAATTCAACATTCTTGGCCAATATCTTGTTAATACGGATATTTTAACGTAATCAAGTTATCAAAATGTACGAAATATTTTATGAATGTATGTAATGTAATGTCACGTGCTAGACTGCGCATAACATTCAATTAATCACCCCGAGATTAGCTATTGTGCGAGTCTTATTTATTTGTTCCACTGTTTCCGTTTAATGATTAATCTGTCACATTCACTCACGAGTTATTTTGGTAATTGAGTTGTTTTTGCGATGTGTACAAGACAATAGCGGGTCCCACTGAGCGACGGCGCGCGCTCGTGACAGGAATAATGTAGCGGCGCACAGTGATTCGTCTAGAACAAGCTAGCTGGACAAAAACATTTGAGTGCGTATATTGGTTGTTTTGGCTATGTACAGTAATATTTTAAAGGAGAAATGTGTTTTTTAAAGTTTTTTTTTTTTTTTTATTATTCTGGCCCGGCCAAGTTGCCCCATTGCGCCTGATGGTGAGTGCAAATACCACCCAGGCAGAGTGTCTACTGGGATCGGCCTGCTAAGATGCCTCTTCACACTGACCCAGGATTATAGGAAGGAGGGATGGTGTGGACAGTCAAGCCATGGCTTCGCAAGCCAGCACGCGTGGTTCTGGTTAGGAATGGAGAGGAGGCTTTTAGGATAATAGTAATTAAAACACAAATTACAATCGATGAAAAACTTCAATATAAAAATGGCAGCTTAGAAAATAAATAAATATATAATAAAAAACAAAATAAAAGCATATGTACATAATACGACTTAGTAGTAAAAAAAATATAAAATTATTTAATAACATTTTAAATTATATACTAATATATAAATTAACCCAACCCGCACTAGGCCAGCGTGGTGGACTATATGGCCTAACCACTCTCAATCGTATTCTCGATTGTAGAGTAGGCCCGTGCCCTGCAGTGGGACGTATATGGGCTGATTCAGATACATATAAATTAAGTTCACCTATACATAAATTGTATGCAGTGCTGTGATGCAGTGTTAAAATATAATAATAAAATAAATAAATGAAATCCTGACCAGATGAATTATCACTCTCACAATCAGACGAGTCAGGTACCAAGTAATCATCAACGTCACATGGCGTTAGACTACTTGATGCCCGAGGTAATGGTATTGAAGGCGGGACTACCAAATTTAGCACTTCTGATGGTAAACAGTCTTTTTTCTTTTTGGGTAGTTCTCTGAGTGAATTAATTACAGGATCTGATGTTATTAAAAGCATATTCAATAAATCTGTATTCGTGGCAATACGTGACTGTTTCCTGTTATGATGTTCCCAAAATCTACGACAGACTTTATTTCGAGCCTCTTGAGCTTCTTCGGATAGTTGCCCTATTGGGCACAATACAAGATTTAACAACCTCTGTACTATGCACAATAATTTTATGCACAGTGACAGGCGTATAGTACCACGAATACAAACTTAGATAGAGGGCTCTAGTCTCTGAACAAAAATTTTCAAGTATATTTATATTTATTTCGTAACCCGAAGATAAAGTCGTAACAACATATCGATTTTTTAATTAAATCAATATGACTTTGAAGCCTGCTCTCCTCTGATGACCTGAATGAGCAAGGTCGACACACAGAAATGGTTAAACTTATGTTGTCTCCTTCTAAGCAATCTTTATTATTAATTAAAAACCGATCCAATGACTTATATGATGTCGCCCATTTTTCAGTTAATTTTGACGACATACTAGATACTTTCTGTTTAATAGCCCTTAACGAATCACTGTTTATATCACTAACACTAAATTTAAGACTTATATGTTCCAATAAACGAATATTCCGCTCTTCATTGGAATGCTTTCGTCATTCTGCAAAAAAATCACTTTTCGAAATGGAGAAGATACATTCTGAAAAATGAAATAAAATCCTTTAGTGCGGGAATGCGGTGAAAAATTATATCTCGTTTTAAAGGTGAGTATCACTACTATATACTGTAAAAAAATTGGACTGGATACATGTGGATACAAAAAGATAAATACGATTAAAATTTCGGAACTTGACAAAAAAATAGTATTTTTCAATAATATATTCCAAGTCGTAATGGACCAAAGTTTCTCATATTAGAATCTTATGGGTGGTAAAATATAAAAGCACTGACCCTCGACAGTAGTATCCATCAGAAAAATCACGGTTATATATCACACAAATTGAATGAGATGTTATCTAAAGCACTGCAAAAATGCAACAACTCAAATTAACTTAATGCAAATATTACATTACTTACCTTCGCTAGTCAATGATTCGTCCCTGTGAAATGTTATTCACCATTTCTACTTGTTTTTATGACATTGGGAGTGTTGTTTACAATATGTGACCACTAATTAGTTGATTCTTGGAAGTGACTTTTGTCCAGCTAGCTTGTTCTAGGCGAATCACAGTGCGGCGGTGAGAGTCCTAGTCTTACGTGGCGAAATCGTGTCACTGAAAAATGGGAATTGAGTCTGAGAACATTATCCTATGTCTGTATGTATAATACATTGGCCCCATGCTTAGCAGTTTTGAGTTGAGTATTAGGAGCGTTTTCACAGACACATGGGTAGCCTCGCGCTGTTCTTGCTATCTCATAGTGACTATTGATAAGAGCGCACCGGTTCTATAGCGCGCCAATCGCACAATGACCCCCGAAGGGACATAATGCCATGGAATACTCACGCCCTTTGACTAGGGCGGTGACACCGACATTAAAGAACAACTGCTTAATGCGAACGGAAGTTTCGTTCACATGACTCAGAAATTAGATTTGGTCTGAGTAAAGTCACATGATCCATTTAGTTATTTTCTAAATTAATTTCTTGTAAATGAGTAAAGTAAACAGATGTCATGTCGTGTATAAATAAAGAATATGGCTGTATAAAACAAAAATGCCATGTTATCTCGCGCACGGCCATCACATACTTAAACGATAAACTATTTGCTATTTACCGTAGAATATTATAAGGAAGTGCGAGATAGATGATTTCATCAACCAGCACGTTTGTATTACTAATAACATACAAGACCATATAAACTAGATGCGTTTTTCATCAAATATTCTACTAATGAAATCGTTGGCTGTTTCTGGAAATATACAAAACTCGATCGATCAGGTCGAGAGCAGTCTCTTTGTTGTATCAGTACAAGAAAACTCGCCGTGCTGCAGCGCCGTATCGAACTTGCCCAGTTTTACACATTGATGACCATACTCCAACCAATAATACCTACACCGAAATGTAAAACAAGAATTAATAAACATTTCGCACAACATTAGTCAAGAGGCAATATTTCTCCGTATTGTGTTGTTTTATCTAGTTATCACTGTAATGGTTATATGATACACCACTATTTGTAAAGCGTTTCGTTGAAGACGACCTCCACGGCGACGCAGCGCGCCAACCGGTCGGGGAACAAGGCTGTAGTGTGAATACTCGTGGGGTTTGGGAACTACCATTTATAAAACTTCACCAAACATACAAGAAGCTTGTTCTGGTTCAAATGCAGCGAGAAAAGTGCCTACAGAACATTGCGTTTCCGTGCTGTGGGATAGTCCTTTGGACTAAACATTTTGTAGAATATAATAAGTACCAAATAAGCGATGATTTAATAGGTGTACGTACATTGTATAGTGCATGTATGTAGCGGGCAAACAGAACTCATCAATGAGACAGCGGGGAACTATTTCCTTGGTGTTTGCGCGCGCTATCTGGCAAACAACTGATATGGTATGTAGGTGACCGCGAGGCGCGACTCGCACCGCGCCTCTGCCTCCACTGTCTACACAACGCGCGCTCCAGCTCTTCGGACAACTCTTGTATCAACCACATTACCATATCGACGCAGGAAAGCGATTTTGTCGTATCTCGAAACAAGGAATTTTACACTAGAATCAAGAAAAAATATTTTAAAAATCGAATTACCACTAAACTAGAAAACTTAGGAATACCATTTCTTTAATAATAACATTTTAAAATACAACCTTACATTTTCACGAGGAAATTCAATGCAGATTTTTTTAATGAATTAAATAATATACAAAACGCATATACATATTTTTTGAGATATGACAAAATCGCTTTCCAGCGTCGATATGTTGAAACAGTACGTTTATAACAAATGCCAATTGTATCATGTATGTCTTCCGCAGGACACACAGTACAGCGATAATATTTCTGCAAACGCTTTATTTGACCAGTCAAATGATAAAATAGAAAAGGATTTATATTTTTTTAATCTTTAATAACTAGCATAAATAATAATTACTAGTAGTTAGCTTACTTCGCTGCAAGGCGTACCGGTCATTAGTTCCATGAGAACTAGATCACTAGACTAAATAATCACAACCGTTATTATCTCTAATTAATTATCGTCTCATAGATTACCGCGGCGACCTCGTCAGTACTATTATTCTTCTACTATCCTTGACTATAGTATGATACAGTTTATTGAGAAAGTCATGGTAATAAACAAGCATATTGTTGAACCGCGTATGCGTATAGTAGCGAGCCGCGTCGCGTGCTGCGTGGTGCTGCGTGGTGGTGGGTGGTGCCAACGGTACCGCACCAGCCGCGCCACGCGCCGCGCCGTGGTCAATGACCACCGCCCACCAGCCTACCTGCCATATCGCTCCACAACATCGCCACTCTTCATCCATCTACTTTCCTCTTCAAACTATACTAGTTTCTTTTATGTGAGGCGATGTTTGTAGATCGTCTGATAACAAAATAAACCCGGCAGTTAACGGCCAATACGATTAAACTTTTTGTGGGCTGTTTTACATACACGCACACACCACGGTTCACAAGGTGCAAAACCCCTCGTCACTCGTGCAGGTGTATCGCGTTCCGGGTTCAAAAGTGTACGTCCGTTTTCTACAACGGTGTCTATCTGATCACCATTCAGTGTATTGTAGCCTTTTTCCGTGGTTATACATAAAATGCACAATACTCCGTGACTCTCAGAATATTCCAAGCTGGTTCCCATAACATAAGCAGGTAGCGGTCGTTCAATAAAAGGTGACTTAGGTAACAGTTCGGCGGACTCTTGATCCGAGTGCAAGTGGTGAGAATTGAATGAATGAGTTGAACATGAGCGTTATGAATGGGCTTCGACGCGACCTCTCGGTGGCGTCCACCCGGCCCACATTACGGGGCATTGAATCACTCAATTGACTGGTTATAGGTCGTGGGCGGGTCGCAGTCGCTAAATCAGACCGATTTAAGGGTTACATAGTATCATGAGTGAACATTTACTTTGTCAGTACATTTTGACTCTCAGTAGTAGCAAATAATATGTTACGGACGTGTGACTATTTTACTTCCTATTTTACTGTACTTAAACTTCTACCAATTAATGCTATCTTTACATATGCGCTTCTGGTGATATACAGGATGATTTAAAAAATAATACATGTTATGTAGCTGGACGTAAGAGCTCTATTAAATTTTCGAATAATTTCCTATCTATTCGCATATTTTGTTCCGAACAGCGATAACTTTTGACAATCTCAAGCAGCAAAGTCTTATTTCGTTAATAATAAACCTTTTGAATAATAATAATTAAATTGCACTGGTAAAAATTACGCGCCATTTCTAGTTCGCGCGTTGAAGTCTTTCTATACGTGTTTATGTTTATTTTGTTACGGCAACTGTTTTTCGTAATTATTTGAAGTAGATAATTGAATTTATATATTTAATTTAATAATAAATATTATAATGCTTCCACTATATTATGAGACCGATGGAGAATGTGTACTAGTGAGGCGTGGAATCCTTGTATGTCATAATTTAAGAGCAAAGACGTGTTATCTTGTGGAAAATATTTGCGTACACATTACCCGTTGCAACAATATTTGCTCGAGTAATGTTTGATTGCACACAATGGCGCTGCATTAGCAGGGAGCGGCTCCGTCGAGGGTTATCACAGATGACTGATGACAGACTCACTCACTCAGTACGCCAATACTGGGCCGGAGGCTTTCAAGTCTCATTTCTCTACCTACTTGCCGTTATTTTTTTTATTTTTTTTTATTTATTATAAATACAGAGTTAGAAACAAATAATAACTATTGTTTCCACGAAACCGGGCTTCGGTTTGACCGTGGAGTTAAGTTAAGGAGTTAACATTAAACTATTATATTTCATGTAATATGTTCATGCAAAAATCTGCATTTTAGATTTTAGTTATACTGAGAGATCCATAAACAAACACTGTAGAGATTAAGCCCACATTAAACACTCGTTAAGAAACTAATTATGGCTACGTTGTTCTTTTAATTTAGTTTGTAATCGCCAGTGTGAACGTTTAATGTGGACTTAGATCCTAATCTGTTATTTTATAGTTTGTGAAACCAAAGAGTGATTTTAAGTTTGTGTGTGTGTGAACAGTGGTGCCAACCTAATGTTGTATCATAAGTGAGGTCACGATGCAGCGACAACTGAGCAACGTCAGCTTCCACTCGTATCAGGACTACCAACCTTCCAGAAGATACGGTATATATTTTTTGAAATATGATGTAATGTGTTTCTTCATTGTGTCTCGTGGTTGGTGACAGTCATTTCCATTCGTTCTCATCACCGCGACAGGGCTCTGCATGGGATGTGGCCGCAACTCGCGACTGTCTGCCTGCCTTCAAAAGCTCTACAATCTGTCACTTAAATAACTTGAAAATTATGGTTATTAATATGTTGAATGTCCATGCACCGTATATTAAATTTGTTGATAAGATAAATATGTGTCATGATTCACGAAGTCTACACTCAGCTGCACGGCAAGGTCATTTCCATTCCGAGGTTCAAAAGTGTGTTGTATACTAAGGATGTATATAATGTGGTGGTGTGTCGTCCACGTCGGCTTGTGTCATCTCCTGCGGGTCGTGTGGACCGCATGGTGTCTACTGCATGGTGTTTGGCTGCTAGTCACTGCACATCGTTTACTGAATTCTGATCATTTGCATTCAACCTACATCCACCCAATGTTACATGAATGTGATTAGTACATGTACCCAACGCATGCTGTTAACTATTTTTCATACCGAGTGCTTGCATGTAATGTTGTTGTGACGGCACAGAGCTCGGCGTGTGAATTGTTTGCAATTGTCATCCATAATATGTCATTCGGTATAAAAAGCAGTTAAGCATGTGATTAATTATGAAATACGTTTGTTTGTCATGCTTATCTGTAGCACGGAAACGGGTTGAATCACTAAAATGGAATCATTCCACCTTGTACCATACACAATATACATGTACAAAATATTGTAAATTTTGCAGATAAATCGATACGTGTAAATATTAAGATACTGTCCCAGAGAGCTAATCTCTGTCTTTATCTCATTGCTTTAATATCACAATGTCATTTGACGTCCCAGTCGCCTCTATTGTTAGTAAACAAAACCATTAAAATACAGTTGTGGATTAAGAATAACTTAAGCACTCCCATAAATTTTGCCATTATGAATCCTGATCTAGACGCCGCTCATGTGTGCAGTGCTGAGATAGTGTATGAGGTATTCCCCATGTGTTGTAGCTTGTAGAATGTACGTATATAGAATGTTTGCGTTGTGCGCAGGGCCGCAGTATGAGCCGGGCGGGTACGCGACGGTGGTGCAGCAGCGTACCAACATGACGCAGCGCGAGGACGCGCTCAAGTTCGAGCAGGGCCGCATCAAAGCGCTGCAGGAGGAACGTTTGCACATACAGAAAAAAACATTCACAAAATGGATCAACTCATTCCTGCAAAAGGTATGCCCGCCTTTATATTTACATGAGAACAATGTACTACCCTTCCCTCATAGGTACCTAATGTGAAGAGGAACGAAACTTAGTACACCGACATTGAATGACTGTGTTTATTAATGTGATAATGGAGGCTCTTTAGCAGGTCTAATAACTTAATTTTCGTAGGAGTATTACATAGTCTTCTTACATTGTTGGATAACAAAGCTTCTATCACACGGTTCTATATAAACATACATTATATTAATTAATTTATTTTACATTTTGTACAATTTTGAATAGTATAGGCGGACTTAATGACTACTGGCTTTTACTCCCAGTAGAACTTAAGTAAGTACAGAGCTACGGAGACATGTGTATAATAATTAAGTGGTAAGAAAACAAACAACAGAAGAAAACATATAGATGATATAGATAGCGTATAGATAATATATATTTAATTAAATTTAATGTAAAATGTAAGTATCGCTATACTATATGTTTATATCGCATTTAGAGCCGAGTTATCAGTGCTCGTGGCCCGGGTGACATTCTTGTGTGTTGAGGAAGGTCTCATCTACTGTCTCCATCCTATAGAACATCGTTATATTGGTACATCCGTTTAATCACTCTTTGTTACCTATACAAACACAGTCGTCATATAAAATTGTAGATGATAAGAAAGTACAGGAACAAAACAAGTAATAATTTGTGAAGCATGAAACTGCAAGTAGGTTGATGACATGATGTGACGCGCTGCGCTGATAACTCTATTAATAGTCGCTCGGTTCACTGATTCACTATTATTATTTAATTACTTGCCAGTTGAGGTCGCTATACCGTGCCATACACCGCAGCAGTATTGGCTAGGGAACTACTTCATACTTCCATGTCGGCTAACAGGAGAATGTTTACATAATCTGTGGATTTTTTCAATATCGAACTCGTCAGTCGTCATGCTATGTTTCAATACATTATAGAAAGTGGTGAAGTTTTACCTTATTGGTTTCTCAAAAGGTAAATCGCGTAACGTCGCGCCTTTCTCCAAAAATGCTTCAAGAATATGAGTCATATGTTAGCAGTTTTACTTCACGAGACTCTTCCCGCCAACTAGTCAAATAGAGGAAGGCGTCGTAAGCGCAAAAAAATCTTTGTAATTTCGTCGTTCCTTTAGATTAGACGCAAGGTCGTTGACTCCAACAGAACCTTTAAGTAATTAACGTAATTGCTATGTCCATCGCGCTCACATTCCTGGAGCAGATGAGTTAATGTGGATGTAATGTCGTTGCGACGGAATTTTCCTAATAGATAAACAGCGTGCGCTGCCCGTCGAGCTCCAAAAGGCTAGCGACATATCGCGGCCTCGGCGGTGGACGAGATGCCCTGCTGGGAATAGAGGACGCGTTCGATTCCCCACGCGGGACCGCGGACTTCCTACACACCAACATGAACTTGAGATTAGCATAAACATCTGCCTGGTCGTTCATTCTGATCACACAGAACTGGACTGCGATATAATATCAATTTCAATAATGTATTTTCGCTCTATGTATGTTGTAAATATGTAGTTGCCCCGAGACGTCACACCACGGCCACACAGAAGTCCAACGCTGGTGACACCGGCGCATGCTGAGCGTGGTCCGTTTTTGTAACGAACACTATAAATAATTTTCTTTTTTCTTTTCGTAAATAGTTTTTCACTTAATAATATGGCCGGGCTAAGCCGGATACATTTTACATGCACGTTCCAAAAAGCTAATGATTTTCCACTTTGGTTATTGGCTGACATCAAGCAATCTAAGACATAATCTCGACGCAACGGCCTCCAGATAACCATTAGAGTGTTGTGAAACTAATACTCGCGAATAACTTGGCGCAGAGCCTCTTGCATGTGTAGTTCCTTCACATACCCGTATAGAAAAGGAAGATATCGCTTATTACTTACAATATTTCGTATGAATAGTTGTCTGTTTTGGATTACGCTAATCAAGTGGTTCGTGTTTGTTTAGGTGCTTTACGAGTTGTTTCTGTGAAGGCGACATTCAGCGCCAGTAAGGGCGAAGCGTGAGTCAAGCAGAGTCACAGTTTCCTCTTAGCGTTGCGTCACGCACTGACATCATTCCAATATACAAGTTATTTATTAATAGAAATACTACAATACTGCATGTGTAAAACTACGGAAAATATAACAGCATACTTATTCAATTAAAATTGCTATTTTCCGGGTTGTACTTGCCACAGTAACGGCGGTGCACTTGATTGCTACAGAAAATGAAATTACCAAATGCATGTATTAATTTTCAATGTCATTTTAATACAATTTCCAAATGCTCGTGCCATTTGGCAATTGTCAGTTTATTGCATTAGTGTAGGGATTTTTTTTATTACCTGCCGCAGAATTAGATCGGATCCCCAGCAGGAATATGTTATTTAATACACGGTGTTGGATTTTGGTATAACACTACATAGTATAAAACCAAGTCGCTTTCTCTGTCCCTATGTTCCTTTGTATGCCTAAATGTTTAAAACTACGCAACGGATTTTGATGCGGTTTTTTTTAATAGATAGAGTGATTCAAGAGGAAGGTTTATGTGTGTAATACGTGCATATTATTGTAGAGAAATCTATATGCACCCGGGCGAAGCTGGGCCGGGCCGCTAGTTTGAAAATAAAATATTATTCAGCTGAAACATGCTTGTACCGTATGAATAAGCCTAGAAAGGTGATCAACATTTTCATACATAGTTAAATATTTAAAGTTTGTATGACGCAGGTAGTTCGACATAATATCCTACAAAATTAATATTTCGTTATTAATACGAGCACCGGTAAGGAAAACCGCACATACTACACCACAAACATCCTTGTGTTTTTGCTAAACGTTGATTAAATTCTTACAGGAACCGTTGTTGTAAACAAGTACGACCTTTAAATCTTGTAATTTGTCCATTTAAATCTGGTGAAACAGACTTTTGCACTTGATAAAAATGCTCTATTTATGTATATGGTCTGTAACATTATTATTACGTAAGTCGTAAGGTAATGAATGACGCGCGCCTGCCACTGGAACGTATTTACCTGAGATTACATCAGAGGGGTGTCGCTGTACATTGTAAGCGGACCCTGTAGACTACAGTCCACAGTAGTCAGTAGGCAATTTTTCACAGCGCCACTGAGTTCTTAAAATATTAACCTGAAGTACTTTCATGCTGCTGTGTTTAGTGTACTGAGTAAAACTGATGGTGGGCGATGGCCTAGACCAGTGATTCTCAACCACTGTGCCGCGGCACTTTTGTGTGCCGCCAAATTTCAAAAGTGTGCCGCCAAATTTGGCAAATATATCGCACACCTAGATCTAAACTGGGACAACTCAAAAAACACGATTTTTCAGGAGACGAAAAAAACGCGTTACTGCATTTTTTGTTAGGGAAGTTATGAAACTCAATTTTATATCAGATTATACATAGGTCATAAAATGTCATTGTATATAAACTAGGTCTAATAATCAATAATTTTTATTATAATCGCTATTTTTCGACTTGTTACACTTTAGGGCTGTGAATGTATAAAATAATTTAACTCTATTTAGACTTATATCAGTTTTCTTTGACCATTTTGAGTTGAACTTATACGAGGTGTGTTCAAAAAGTATCGCGAATTATGTGTTTTTTCAAAAAATATTTATTTATTCATAAATATCTATTTTGTCCCCTTCAAAGTAATTCCCATGAGATATTATACACATGTGCCAACGTCTTTTCCAATCTTCGAAGCACTTCAAAAATTCATTTTTTTTTATCTTGTTTAGCTCCTCCTTCGATGCCGTCTTTATCTCGTCAATAGTAGCGTAGCGTCGTCCTTTCATGGGCCTCTTCAGTTTTGGGAACAAGAAAAAGTCACAGGGGGACAGATCTGGGGAATACGGTGGCTGCGGCATCATTATTGTGTTGTTTTTGGCCAAAAAGTCGCGCACAAGCAACGATGTGTGAGCAGGGGCGTTATCGTGGTGCAAAAGCCAATTTTTGTTCTTCCACAAATCCGGGCATTTCTGGCAAACTTGCAGGTAATATTCTTTATTGACCGTTCTACCCTGTGGCAAGAACTCATGATGCACCACGCCCCTGCAATCGAAGAAAACGGTAAGCAAAACTTTCACATTCGACTGAACTTGACGCGCTTTTTTCGTTTTTGGTTCGTGCGGCAGCTTCCATTGAGATGATTGAGCTTTGGTTTCCACGTCATAACCATAAACCCACAATTCGTCATCAGTTATGACCCTCTGGAGCAAATTTGGGTCGTCGCGGACAGACTCCAATAGCTCATTAGCAACGTTCATGCAATGCTGTTTTTGGTTGAAATTGAGCAATTTTGGTACGAATTTCGAGGCAACCCGTCTCATGCCCAAATCATTGATAAAAATCGAATGGCACGAGCCAATCGATATGCCTAGGTCATCAGCAACTTCTCTAACGGTGATTCGGCGATTGGCCAATACCATTTTCTTCACTTCATCAATTTTTTCGTCCGTTGTTGAAGTGCTCGGGCGTCCGGCACGCTCTTCGTCATTCACATCTTCTCGGCCTTCTGAGAACATTTTGTATCACCGATAAACGTTGCTTCGGTCCAAGGTAGCTTCTCTGTATGCCACAGTCAACATTCGAAATGCATCCATATACTTAATTTCGTTTTTCACACCAAAATTTGATACAGGTTCCGTGATCCATTTTTTTGAAAAGGTAAAAATCGAAGATGAGCCAAAACACATGCAAGCAAAGCAGCTGTCAACAATTAACTAATCATTTAAATTGGCCGAACTTGGCGCCATAAGTGAGAGACATGACTACCAATATAACGCCACAAAAGAATTGAAATTCGAATATACGTAACCCTCGAAAAATCGAAAGTCGCGATACTTTTTGAACACACCTCGTATCAGAGGAAAAAAAAATATAATTCTTCAACCAAAACTATAATAAACAGGTGATGAAACATCAGTAAATATCAATATGAACCATAATACAACAAATTAAACAGCAATGAGTTATTAAACATATCTATCTCTATTATCACTTCTATAATTTTGGGTACCAGTAAATCTGTATTTCAGTTTGATTTCATTACCATGTCTGACGATGTACTTTCTCTGTCTTTGTAAATTACCGAAGCTCCAATATGCGTCAAATATTTTTTGTCTTGCTTCATCTTGTTGCCTACATTTTGCCGCATCCTGTGCGATTTTTTCTTGCACCAAAGTTTTTGAGTTTTAGACAAAGATTGATAAACCTTACCAAAATTCCTTAGCCCTTTTCAAATATTAGCTTTCCATATGGTTTCCTTTCTTTTATTTATTTATTTATATATGCTTTATTGTACTTCAAAATGAAAGACGCATACAAAATACTTAAAAACTAAAGGCATGGTTACAATAGGCGGCCTTATCGCTAGCTGCGATATCTTCCAGGCAACCTTTGGATGGACTGGATTATTGTGAAATTGAAATATAGGGTCTTTAATATTTTCATCTTCTTTCCTTTTTTAACTCGTCATTAGGTTGATATTCATTAATTAGATTTTGTGTAACTGAATCGGTCTCAGATCTAGTTTCTGTTTCGGAATCAGAGCTATTACTAGAGCTACTGCTAGAATTCTAGATATTGGACGTATTATCACTTGGAGAAGATGTGTCAGGAATTACTTTAGGGGGCAGCTTCTTTTTCTGTTGTCGAACATAGCTTAGACCTGTATCAGACTCATCGATAACGCTTGCATCTGTTGATGAAACAAAAGATCTTTATTGATTTGCTGACTATGACAGGGTTCGATCAGCACAGCAGTGTGTAATGGGACATTTTCTTAATTTGACTTGTTTTCATTAACTGTTAATGGCTCTCCCTATATCGGTCCTTTATAATATTGAAAAGAAAACGGCTTCGCTTCATTTTTCCTTAAAAACAAATGGTTCGTTACTGTAAGATTTACTGATCCAGCAATAATGAGACAATTCAAAAAATCGCCTTTAAAACAAAGCGGTAGATAGTTAGCTTAAAAACAGTTACATTTAGAAACAGCGCTTCAGCATCGCATACTATTTTTAACCGAAACATCGAAATAATGCCACATTTTATAGAGAAAAATATTGTAATAAATTTAGTTCAACAAAAGGAGGTTAACAAGAAATTTACATATTGGTCTATCAAAATAAAGATAAGTCAAAATAGTTACAAAATATTAAGGTCTCTTATCAAACAAAACTGGAACAAGTCGATGTAATGTGTCAGAATAAATCACAAATACTGTAACAACTCAAATTAAATAATTTATACTTTCTCATCAATACTGTAACAATTCAAATTGTCCGCGTTTTCACTCGAGTTGATACGTGAACACGTTAGACTACTGAACGTCAACTAATAATATACTTGCTTAAGCGGGAGGGTTACACAGCGTGATGATTTAACAAAACAGAGTTAATTGCATCTAGCGACGAATCTATTAAGCTTTTTTTGTATCTGTTAAGACGGCCCGGTGCGTAAAATCGCCGAGAATTCGAATACAGGTATAACTCAAAATTCAAAATTTTTGAGTTGTCCCACTTTAGATCTAGGTGTGCGATATAATAATGTTAATATTATTAAATTATATCATTTAACAAGAAAAATAATTTTAACATGAATATATATTTAAATCCACAAAAAAGTCAATTATTTTATTATTTGCTTTGCAACGCGTTTTTTCTTAGTGCCAAATTATGATGAAGCGGCGTGCATAGCAATAGGAATATGTCTCAAGGCGCACTTTGTGTGCCGCCAAATTTTGAAATCGTTAAATATGTGCCGCAACAAAAAAAGGTTGAGAATCACTGGCCTAGACCTTTAACAAAACTTGTATATTAATCTGATCTTGTGAAGATTCAAAGGTGCTATCTGCTAGATAAACAAATGTTACAGTATTTATAAATAATGTTCTCTTAGGACTTAAAGTAGACGAATATAATCTATTGAATGTTTCCATAGTTGATGACTGTAATTTAGATGTGACTAGGTTTTACGAACTGATCAGCAAGCGAGAGACTCGCAACCCCGTGGGTATCTGCATATTTATGTCATTGTGCTACAGAGACTCGAGCTTAGCAACATCTCAAGTCTTTTGTTATGTAGAAGGCACCTCAAGTAGTTGTAAACAGTTATATATTTTTTCTTTCGACATCTCTTTATTGCTGTTCCTTGTATTTAAAGTGAATATTGTGACGTGCTATAGTATAGTGTATGTGTCTTGTGCGCAGGCGCGGATGGAGGTGGAGGACCTGTTCGTGGACCTGGCGGACGGCAGGCGGCTGCTGAAGCTGCTGGAGATCATCAGCGGAGAGCGCCTGCCGCGCCCCAACACCGGCCGCATGCGCGTGCACAAGATCGAGAACGTCAACAAGAGTCTCAGCTTCCTGCACACCAAGGTACACTATACACCAACTTTATCAATGTATCTATCGTCTATCGACACCCTTCCTAAACACAATTATCAGTAGAGCGCATAATGAAACACTCGGTCGTATACAGTAGGTACAAAGTCAAACGGCCGCATCAGATGTTCGTGGTAAATGTCCTGTGTGATGGGTATCAGAAACTGCGAGATGTTTTTTAGTCTCAGGAGCTGCTCTCTTGAAGTTGTGTTCGCCTGCTACTGAAAGTGCTAACTACACTTCATGAGGTTCCCAAAGATTGTAGTTGCTGTACAATAACTACATGTATGCGTACGTGATGAGGGGCGAGATGTGTGAACAACAGACTGCCGTGCAGCGTCGCTGCTGTGTTCATGTTCACTCGCTATTGAGTCGCTGATAAGATACGGATACACTATCTGTAATGGGCTCGTGAAGTGCCCCGTACCTGCGCTGCGTTATGTAATTGACACAAACAATCATCTGTTCGTACATTATGAACACGGCCTTCGCCGGGAGATTGAGCACACGAACATGCTGTGACAGCCGCGACGCCCGCGCCGCGCTGTCCAACGAAACGAGAGGCTGCGGTTTCAGGCCTCGCACATACACCTGTATTCTGTTTATGTTTACATACTCAGCCTGTCGCCGTCCACTGCTGAACGAAGATACTCACAAAGTGCCAACTTTCGCGCTCTTGAGAATTCCGCATTCATCCGCAACCAAACAGCATTTTTCAAAAATCGGACGGATATAATATTATTATGTGATTTATAAACATAAATTTGATGTCTGCATGTCGTGCAAGCGATACGGTTAAACATGTTTTACTATGTGGGGCTTCAAGTACTAACACATTTATTGTGCTCAATTAGGCGGTTAGCGAGATAGCGCATCTATCTCTTGCATCACACATATTAATATCTCCTAGTATGAATATTATCGCTAACATTATAGTGAGTCAATGGGTCGTGGATAAATTAAATGCTCTTATGTAGGGTTCAATCCGCTCACAAGTTGAACAATGTAATGTATAGTGGAAAGAAAGCGTCGTACTGGTATGTTGTGCGGACGCGGGGGGCGCAGAGAATCCTTTCCACTGCTGTAATGTGTCGCGCGGGGCTTCCAGCGGGCGCGGCCACTGACCAGTGAGCACAGTACTCGCCACACAAACAGAAGCCTTCCTTACATCACAAATGTGTACATTCACCTTGATTCACTGAACTATCGATACCAAACTTGTACCTTATCAATGGTGATAACAAAAATAAAAGATTATTATTTATGATTAATCGATTAGCGGAGGTCGCCTTATTGGTGTAGTGGCGGACACTGGAAGGTCCCCGATTTAATTCCTAACCCAAAATATGAATGTCATTCGACAGACAAACAAATGTTTGTGTGATACACAAATATTTGTTTCGGTTTTGGTTGTTTGTGAGACTGAATATTCTCGTATTTTCTGAGACGCACGACATAAGGCTCGGTCTTAATGAGTCAGGACTAAGTATGTGATTGTTGGGCGTATTTATTGTATAAGTTGCTCTGAGTTGAATTTTTCTCGGCATGGCTCGCCTCCCACTTATAATGAGACAGAAACTGAAACAAATACTATATTTTAACACCAACATGTATACACTTCTATGCTAATATAGAAATACATAATAATGTGTGTGTGTGTGTGTGTGTGTGTGCGTGTAGGTGCGGTTGGAGTCGATCGGCGCTGAGGACATCGTGGACGGCAACCCGCGCCTCATCCTCGGCCTCATCTGGACCATCATCCTGCGCTTCCAGATACAGGAGATCGAGATCGATGTCGTGAGTACAGTTCTACTTGTGTTGCCTTACATCATTATCTCCTTCAACCTTTACGCATCGTTTCTCCTACTTTACATACGTAAGTATGTAAATTATCTATATTGTTTAGAAGATTTACTAAATCAAGTCACGATGTAGCGTCGAAGAAGTTTGCTTTCTGTAACGAAAGTTGCGGATTTAAATGCCGTGCAGATGTGTGGATGCAAAGTTCCTTTATTGCCTACATTTACAGTATATGTGTGCGTTTATGCGACTTTGAATTTGATTTTGGTAATGAATTAGTGCAATTTGTAAGTGCATTAACAGGCAGCGATATCATAGCCATGTACTTCCGTTTCTGCTTAGGACGAAGAAAATGAGTCGTCGGAGAAGAAGTCAGCGAAGGACGCGCTGCTGCTGTGGTGCCAGCGCAAGACGAGCGGCTACCACGGCGTGCACATACACAACTTCACCGACTCGTGGCGCTCCGGACTCGGCTTCAACGCGCTCATACACGCGCACAGGTACGCGCGCGCACGCACACTATTACGCACGCGCACGCTAGCGTTTTATACTTTTTAAATGGATTACAAGACATAAAAAGTAGTAATTTTAAAGTTTATATTTTTTTTTCTGACTTATTTACATTTTCTTCACTATCTGCTATACCAGATATTGAGTATTTAATTATTACAATTATTCATTATTCAATGTCTTTGAATTTCATTATGTATACATTTTTTGTCAGGCCGGACTTGTTCCGTTGGCACGAGGTGCCGGCCACCGACCACGTGGAGACACTCAACCACGCCTTCGACATGGCGCACAAGCACCTCGGCATCCCCAGGCTGCTCGACGCTGAAGGTAAACAGTTCACTGCGGTTTCATATCTTCATAACTCTTAGAACAAAAATAAATACCCGATTTGTCACGTTGTGTTTAAGTTGTGAGAGATTTCGTTAAAATAAAATGAAGTAATTTTATAGTTTGTCCCATATTAGAATGTATTATAGAAGAATGAGCATTGAAGCAAATGCGATTGTTTCCTGTGCACAGACGTGGACACGAGCCGGCCCGATGAGAAGTCAGTGATGACGTACGTGGCGAGCTACTACCACACGTTCGCGCGCATGAAGAACGAGCAGAAGAGCGGACGCAGGATCGCCAACGTGAGTACGCTCTCTACACATGGACTATATCACTGTTAATTCTTAGCAAATGTATTTGTATGAAGGAATTTCCTTTGAATGTAATGATGTATTAATATTTGGTACGTGTGGTGCAGATAATCGGTCAGATGATGGACTGCGACGAGCGCAAGGGCGAGTACAGCCGGCTGGTGACGGCGCTGCTGGAGTGGATCCGGCTGAAGATCGAGGAGCTGAGCGGCCGCGACCTGCCCAACTCGCTGGACGGCATCCAGCGCCTGCTGCTCGCCTTCAAGCAGTACCGCACCGTCGAGAAACCGCCCAAGTCTGTACACCACTACGCAACACTTAATGATATTTTAATATTCTAAACACTGATAGATTTGTGCGCGTACAGTGTTCACGTATAGTCTCTTGTTAATCTACTTATCTCTGTCAATACCTCTTAGAAAATTGTAATCTGTAAGATCATTATCAGTAAAATATTACTGACCCTCTAATATTTGTATCTAATATTATATCAGATTCACTTTGAGCACAATGTGTAATGTATATTGTGTTGTGCAGGTACAAGGAGCGGTCGGAGATCGAGGCGCTGTACTTCCACATCAACACGATGCAGAAGAGCTTGGTGGGCGAGCCCTGGGCGCCGCTGGAGGGGCAGCTGCCGCAGGACCTGGAGCGCGCCTGGCAACAACTAGAACAGGTACACCGTGTTACTTGCAACTTACAGCTAATACTTCAATGACTTTACATATGCTGGTGGCCTGTTGGTAAACGGACTAGACGCGACTGCCAACATGTTCACGGTGGTCGCGGGTTCGAATCCCAGGGCACACCTCTGACTTTTCGGAGTCATGTGTGTATTGATAGTCAATCACCACGCACTAAAACGGTGAAGGAAAACATCGTGAGGAAACCTGCATACCATAGCGATTTATAAAAATCTATGGTATGTAAGTCCGCCAACCCGCACTAGGCCAGCGTGGTGGACTATATGGCCTAACCACTCTCAATCGTACTCTCGATTGTAGAGGAGGCCCGTGCCCTGCAGTGGGACGTATATGGGCTGATACAGATGCTGGAAAAAAAAGAGCAGCAGGTGATGTTTCATGCTAATTTATAAAGTTAAAATACAAGTTAAAGTACTTCTTTTTTTTTAAGGCTGAACACGCGAGAGAAATAGCTCTGAGGACGGAGCTGCTGCGCCAGCAGAGACTCGAACAGCTCAACTACAAATTCAACACTAAGGTGAGACAACTGCGAACATTGAATACGAAGTCTAGGAAAGAATTAATTTTTTTTTGTACTCAAAGCGTCTAGTTAGTGTGCAGGTTTAATAATAATAATAATAATAATAACGTTTATTAATTTTTACAAAGTTTTCGTTTACAATAACAGTTCGCTGGAGCCTCCTTTTAAGCATTAGTGCCTGTGTTAGGAGACACCGCTCTTCCATAACTAAAATTAGATAATATACATGTATTTAAACGTTCTCTGAATTGATACAAAAATATATTAAATCTTAAACATTACTTTTAATTTTATGCCACAATTAATATGTATATATGTATGAGTATAGTGTATGCGTGTGTGAGCGTGAGTGTGAGTATGTAAGTGTGTGTCTGTGTATGTGTGTGTGTGTGTGTGTGGGTATGTGCGTGTATTTAATCATCGTAATAGTGCTTCTGTCTCCTCATAAGTGAGTGAGATTATCCATTTTTTTATACACTTCTTACAATCGTGGTAAACTTTACTGTAAATATCCAACTCTTTATGGATTTTATTGTATAATTGCGCTGAACGTTTATTATATTGCATATCCGCGAGAGATGTATTTGATTTTGGTATTTTTACAATAACATGTTTCCTTCTTTTAGCTCCTATATCTTCTACATGATTCATACTTTTATGTTTCCTCAAAACAGTTTGTTGGATATATAATTTTCTTACTGAAAGTAGATTACTTATTAAGTATAGATTATGCGTCGGGTAACGTGTACCTTTAAAATACATTACTTTTATCAAGGCACGTTGCGCACGTTCAAGTTCAATTAATTTTGTTTTTACTGCACCACCCCATACAGGAATGCAATAGGCTAACACGGATTGAACAAGTGCAATATATATTTCATTTAATAAGTTTCTAGCGGGGTTATTTTCATTGATCCTCGGAGTAGGAACAACGTGTCTTAGTGTTTTAAAAATCCAAATTAACTTTCTAATACGACTAGCAACTTGACTGATATGTGGGTTCCAAGATAGTCTTTGGTCTATTATAACTCCCAAGTATTTTGTTTCAGGAACTCTATCAATTTTTGGACAAATACAAGAGCTGGGATTGTTGCATGTGTGAACTGCGATACTAAAATCCTCACTAGGTTGTGTTCGTTTAGTTATACTAAAACATACAAAGTTTGTTTTAGAGGTGTTTAGCGTGAGCAGGTTTCGTTTAAGCCATTTAGCTATTTGAGCGATTCCAAGCTCAGCACTACGTTGCACCTCTTGCCAGGAGTGTCCAGAAAAGACCACAGCTGTGTCATCAGCGTATGAAAATATTTTGGCATTTTTGACGCGCATATTACAGAGGTCATTGATGTAAATTAAAAATAGTGTAGGGCCCAAAACGCTTCCCTGAGGGACACCATACAAGACTTCAGCCTCGTTACTCAAGTGTTGGCCCAGTTTGACTCTCTGTGTTCTCCTCTGCAAATAATTTTTGAATAAAAGGAGAGGTGCTCCTCGTATCCCAACTTTTTCTAGTTTATTTAGAAGGATGGGGACAGAGACGGTGTCGAAAGCTTTTTTTAAATCCAAAAACACAGCCAAGCATTTGTTTCTCTTGTCTAAATTTTCTACTATAGTCGAGCTTAAGGCGATAACGGCGTCCTCAGTTGATTTCCCCTTTCTAAAGCCCATTTGTGAGTCTGATAATATGCTATATTTATCTAAATAATTAATTAGTTGAATATTTATAATTTTCTCGAAAATCTTAGATATAGCAGGCAATATAGATATGGGCCTATAGTTGCTAACATCGTCTTGGTCCCCACTCTTGTATATAGGTGTTATAGTGGATTGTTTAAGTGAATCTGGGAATACACTCTCACGAAAGCACAGGTTTATAAGATGGGTCAGAATTGGAACAACCAGATGCCTTGCATGTTTTAGATACCTAGTAGTGATATTATCCCATCCGGGAGAGCTGTCCGTTTTCAAACTTGTCAAGATTTCATTTACTTCGCCTATATCAGTCTCCAAAACCACAAATGTATTTAGTTGAGTAGGAAGGTCACATCTTTCAATGTTGGAATTGAAATCGTTAAGCGGTTGTTTAATTTTTTGAGCTAATTCCTTGCCAATATTTACGTAATAGTTGTTGACATAATTCGCTGAGTCAGTCGGTGTTGTTCCGATATTCATTAATTGCATATTTTGTTTTCGTTGTGTGTTTAAATAGGTAATGGTTTTTATGTTTTTCCAAAGCAATTTATTGTTAGTGACAGATTTCGATAATAATTCTCTCTCGTATTTTCTTTTAATTTTTTTAATAAGGTTATTACAAAAATTCCTATATCGGATATAAGTGACTTTTAAAATTTCATTATGTGGATCTTTTTTAGTTTTTTTTTGTAAATTATTGCGGTTTTTAATACATTTTAAAATACCTGGGGTAATCCAGGGTTTTATTATACGTTTACTATTTGTGATACGTGTAGTGGTAGTATTCCTGGTCATAGACTCTTGTAGCCTGTGTATGAGTAAGTTAGTTAGTATTCTAGGGTCATTGCAAAAAAGTAGATTTTCCATATTACTGTCCTGTAAGTACCTTAAAGCTTCCTCATAGTTGATGTTAGTTTTTGTTTTGGTGACGGTTTGACGTCTTTTAATTTTCGACAAGGACAGGAAGGTCGTTAAATGGTCCGTTATAGAAGTGTGGAGTATGGCGATCGAGGCAATGGTATGGTTTCTATTTATTTTTAACATAAAATGGTCTAGACAGTTATTTTCTCGAGTGGGTATTGTATGACCGGGTAATATGCCATATGTGGATAAAGTGTTTAGGTAGTTGGTTCTATTGTTACATTCATGAGATAACTCTGTAGCTTTAGGTATAATGTTTATATTAATATCCCCAGCAAGTATAATATTTTTCCTAGTTGTTAATATATCGAGATGAGCACTAAGAGAGTTTAGGAAAGGGTCAATATTTGTGTTGGAAGGGGAGCGGTATATACATAAGATAATGTTATCTAATACATCAATTTGAAGACATGATGCATTAATCAGGTTGATCTCTGTAATGACAGATTTTAGCTTTTCTTTGACATATACAACGACCCCATCGTTTTGGTTCACGTGATGCGTTGTGGAATAAGAGCAGTAGTTAGCAAGTACTGGGACCGGTTTATTTGTGCTTAATCGGCATTCTGTTAATATAATAACATCCGTTTCGAAGTCAAAATTTGATAATGTAACCAAGAAATCATCAAAATTGCGATAAATGCTCCTTATATTTTGTGAGAAAATTGTAAGGTCATTTTTATTAATCTGAAAATGCTTTTCAAGTTCCGATGTATCACACTTAATAGAGGACGCGATCTCAAAATGATCGATCTCGCTTATAGTGTGTAAAGTTTTATCCATTTTTCCTACGGTGAAAATTTTTACACATTGTCACGTGGACTTGGCCGGGATTTTTTTGTGAGAAAACATTTGTGAACGACAGTATTAGCTCAATAATAATAATATAATAGTTTCGTTGGATTACTATATTGTTCGTTATTTTATTAGAGTAAATAATCAACAGTTCGTTATGAGTGTGTGCAATAAGATTCAATGGGTTAAAGTAAAGTGTCACGAGTGTTAAAGAAGCGTGTAAGCTGGGTAAAGTAGTTGAATTATTTTTGTGCGGTTGATATTTATGTATTGTGATGTGTAATTGTTTGTTATTGAAAGTTAACATATTATAGATAGGATCAAAAGTTAGTGGCATAATGGTAAAAAACAGTTTTGTTATAAAACGAGAATAGTATAGGTTAAATAGTCATATTTTTTGTAATAGTTGGTGTACTTGCTCTTCGTTCCTTATTGTTATGATGGGTGATTGTTCGTCCTTCCGGATGTAGACCTTGCCATACGCCGTCCAGCAGAACTTGTAAGATTTTGATTTAGCTAAGTCCCGGGCAAGGAAATGTAAGCGACTTCCTTTAGCAGTAAGATGTTCCGATAAATAGACTGGCACGTCCTCTTGCGTTTTAAAACCGAGATGTTTACAGCAGATTTTTGATTTATATTTTATGTTAAAAGCCTTGGCTTTTTTTATAATTTCTGTTTTCAGGATTGTGGACCCAGTTTCAACAATTATAGGGGTGTTAGGCTTGTTGATATTTTTCCCTTGAACCCGGTATATATCCTTGATGTCTGATTTATTGAGAGTGCAGTCAATGTTTTGAGAGAGATTGATGAACATATCAATAAGGTCTTCTTTGGTTTCCCCAAATCGTTTGGGGACATTTTTAATTTCTATATTGGTTTTACGATATCCCATTTGCAGGTCTTCTATTTTATTCTCTAAGGCCGTGATATATTTTTTGTCTTCTTTAATTTCATTTTCTAATAGGAGAATTTTCTTTTTAAAGTCTTCATTTTGTGCTGTTATATTAACAATCGAGTCCTCAATATTACAATTTGTTTTTTGTATATCATTCAAGGCCTTCGTGAGTCGTTGAAGTTCAATACTTTGCGTAGATATGTACTGTGACATCATTTTTCTCATCTCATCTTTGAAATCATCCAACGATTTTGAAATATCCATATCTTCCCTACTTCTTTTAGTTCTTTGGAAAACATAGCTTGGTGGCGTCTTTTGTATGTTTAAATTTTCACTCATATTTATTTCAGTGTCTGACACTGACCTATCTCTGTGAGCATCCATTGAATATTAGGGTATCAGAAGCGAGCGGTAGTTACGCCACTAGTTTAAATGCGGCGCCAAAAGTCGCACGCGCCGATTTGTTGCCTTCTACAAATCGATCCTAATGAGTGGGTGTGACGTTCCCCGGGGGGTGTGGTTTATGCGTGACGCGATAATGTTCTCTGCGCATATGCACACATAGGATGTTTTAGGTTTCTTACTTGATTTGTGTAGGCGGAGTTATTCTGTCGAGCAGCGATGTACCAGGCGCACATAGATGTAAGGCGATTGCTTGTTTTGGTCACTCGTCGAACGAAATATCTCTTCAGCTTCTATGCACTCCTATTTTTATAGACGAATTTAAGTTGCAAAATGTATTATTTAAATTTAAAATAAAATTAAATATAGTTTGTGAAACACGTTTACACCTCACGGTGGTCCGGGGGGAAGAGGTTTGTTTAATAGCAATCACTCATGGTTTGATTTTATCGGCAGTCGGTGCTACGTAAAGGGTACCTGAAGGAGATGATCCAGGTGCTGTCGGATCCGCGCTACGGCTCCAACCTGGCGCAGGTGGACGCCACCGTCAAGAAGCACGAGGCCATCTCCGCCGACATACTCGCCAGGTACTGCCTCACTGTGTTGATACTTATTACATGTACGATTGTTTTCAAGTCCAGTTTTAATGAGTGGAATATAACATTATCGCGTGTCGCAGGACGGAGCGGTTCGAGGACCTGTCGGCGATGGCGGCGGAGCTGGTGCGCGAGCGGTACCACGGCGCGGAGGCGGTGTCGCGCACGGAGCAGGCGGTGCTGGCGCGCTGGCGCGAGCTGCTGGAGCTGCTGGAGCGGCACCGCGCGGCGCTGGCGCGGCTCGCCACGCTCATGGCGCTGCTGCGCGAGGCCGACGCCGTGGCGCACACGCTGGCAGACATGCGCGCGCACTTCCACTCGGAGGACGTGGGCCGCCACCTGGTGGACGTGGAGCGTCTGCTGCAGGCGCATGCGCTGCAGGAGCTGCAGCTGGGCGCCGTGGACGAGAGCATCCGCCGCCTCGTGCGCCACGGCGCCGCCGCCGACGGACCGCCGCAGCCCACGCGACAGCTCGCGCAGCAACTCGCGCAGCTGCAGGACGCATACGACAGGTAATGAATCTTCAATGCTATTTATATGTATATTAACTTTATTTATTTTATCTCACAAAAGCCAAATTCCAATTAATTTCTAAAATCTATTTATTGTTTACAGTCTAGTGGCTGCTGCTAAAGATCGTAAAGCGAGACTAGAAGACGCCAGAAACTTGTTCCAGTTCCTGGAAGACCACGACGAGGAGGAAGGTATGTGGCTAACCGCAGTTTATAGTACTAGCGTGGTGTGAGAGTGTCCTGAGTGATGTGAGTGACCGGTGGTATCGTGCAGGCTGGGTGACGGACAAGCAGCGCATCTGCCGCGCGGACGTGGCCGCCAAGGACCTGCGCGGCGTGCTGGCGCTGCGACACAAGCACGCGGCGCTGCTCACCGAGCTGCGCGCACGCGAGCACGTGTCGCAGCGACACCGCGCCAAGGGACAGAGGTACGCACTGCATCAACAAACATGCTACACTTCTGTTAAACAATACAGCATTCTATCTTGTACCGATATTGCGCTGTCCAAATATCTATAAAAGAAGCGGTACTCTATAACACTCTTATTTACTTTCTTGCGACGTCATCATACACTGAGTAAATCAACCCTATTCTGTAAATTGTCATAACACTGTCATTTATGTTGGCGCCAGTTTGATCGATGCGAAGCACCCGAAGAGCGCGGAGATCGAGCGGCGGCTGACGTCGCTGAGCAAGCAGTGGGAGGTGCTGCGCGAGCTCGCTGCTGCTAGAGAGAAACAACTCGCCGACGCCGCCGAGGCGCACCAGGTATGCACACGTTTATACGACAATGAATAAATACTGTGAACGCTATTGTAATTTGAAACAGTTTTATCGTGACGTACCCGTTTAGTTTTGTGGTGTAGTCGTGATGAGAGTATTGTTACGTGTGCGCAGTTCTACGGCGACGCGAACGAGTCGGAGTCGTGGATGAAGGAGAAGCGCGCGCTGGTGGCGACGGAGGACTGCGGACGCGACGCGCCGGGTGCGGGCGCGCTGCTGGCGCGGCACCGCGCGCTGCACGAGCAGGTGCAGGCCTACCGCCCCGAGCTGCAAGCACTCGCCGCCGCCGCCGCCCGCCTGCGCGCCGCCGGGATAACCACGCTGCAGGTACACGCACTACCACCCTCCATCACTCACTTCAAATCGACACTTTCAGAACACAAATTTTTCAAATTCAGTTGTTTACAGATAGAAAAAATATCTTATAAATTTTGCCGTATTTTCAGTTACCGACTGAAGTAGAATCATCCCCAGCGATTGAGGAGGAAGAATGGGTGAATGAATCCCGGCTGGTGCCTACCGAAGTTTGGGAGGAAGAGCCCGTCGAGAGGCTCGAGCACAGAACCGTCACCGAGGAAAGACAAGTGCCGCAGGTATACCATCGATAATACTAAATTATTATTTATACCACACAACAACTGTTCACATAACATTCTATTTTTCTTCTGTTCAATATGTACAAGAAATCATACTGTACACTAATGTCCAATATATTTTTCCTTGCTTAGGTGAAAGCCCTGTACGCTTTCACTGGGCAGGGCATCTCGATGGCGAAGGGCGAGGTGATGTTCCTGATCAACAAGACCAACCCGGACTGGTGGTCAGTGCGCAAGGCCGACCGCACCGACGGCTTCGTGCCCGCCAACTACGTGCGCGAGATCGAGCCCAGGATTGTACCGGTCAGTCACACTTGCTTCATCATTTTAAGTCTCATATTATATTATTTGACTTTATAGTGAGTGAGGACTTAAGTACAGAAACGAAGTTGTAGGTTCCAGTAATTTTACAAATTTATTAATGGCTACTGGAGGTGATAATTTCGACTGTCAGTTCTTCATGAGATTTTTATAAATATGCGAACTCTGCCAAACGGCGTCAGGTTAACATCGAGGACTAGAAGACGTATCTATACAATAACTTACTGTTGGCTGTGTGCAGGTGCAAGTGCGTCGTCCGGAGAAGGTGCGCACGACGCAGCGCGTAAAGAAGACGGTGCTGGTGAAGCAGGTGGTGCCCGTGAAGCGCAGCAAGCCGGCCGCGCGCCGCGCCTCGCGCACGCACCACGCGCTGCCCAAGGCCGTCAGCGTCGACACGCGCATGGCAGAGATACAGAACGACTACGGTAACACCACTTACATGCTTCCTTATTCACTTTGCACCTACCACGCACCAGCTTTATTGAGTATCGATATTAAGCGATATTATGTCTCATTCTGACTGTATGAGTGTCGTATGCAGACGAGTTGCTGACGCTGTCGGAGGCGCGGCGCGTGCAGCTGGAGGACGCCATCAAGCTGTACAGCTTCTTCGCGGAGTGCGACGACTTCGACAAGTGGATGAAGGACAAGGAGAAGATGCTGCGCACCGACGACGCCGACGACAGCGTCGACACCGCCAAGAGGAAGTACGAGAAGTTCGTGACGGACCTGTCGGCCGCGTCCAAGCGCCTCGAGCACATCGACGAGGCGGCCGAGGAGCTGGTGGCGGCGCAGCACAAGGAGGCCGCCAAGGCCACGGCGCGCCGCCAGCAGCTGCGCCAGCAGTGGGACAAGCTGCTGCGTCTCAAGCAACAGAAGGAGAAGAGCCTCGAGGGAGCTTCCAGGTAGGAAACCTTAGGCCTTAGTGTGGCGTGCAGTTGTACGAATATATTTAGAAATTAAGGCTTCAGGTGATGGTTTACGGAGGATATATTTACGTTCGTAGTGTCGTCCCTAGTTTGTCGATGTATGAGGCGGTAACAATGTTTGTATGTTGTGACAGCGTGGAGCTGTTCAGCCGCACGTGCGACGAGGCGCTGGACTGGATGGCGGAGAAGGAGCAGCAGCTGGCGGGCGGCAGCGACGGCGCGGCGGACCTGCGCACGGTGCGCGCGCTGCAGCGCCGCCACGCGCAGCTCGAGCGAGAACTCGAGCCGCTGCGGGAGAAGGTCAACACCGTCAGCATGCTCGCAGACTCGTGAGTCACACGCACGTACTTACACACCGAACCGTTGCAAATTCAAAATTATGTTACTTTGTTGCATTTCCCGCAGTCTTCTCACCTGGTATGAGGAATTGAGTAACGAGTAAGAGTAATTCTTACTATTTAAGCTAGTGGTGTTTAAGTAGAGCTAGCTGTACTTTTGTAAGCTATAGTACTATTTCGCTAAGTAAACATGGGAAATACCCGTAAAGAGCACCCACCATCGAAGTTTGTTTGTAAAGTATGAACCTGTTTGTGCGCGTGCGCAGCGTGAAGTCGCAGTACCCGAGCGAGCGCGGCAACGTGGAGGCTCGGCAGCGCGAGATCCGGCAGATGTGGGAGCGCTGCCAGGCGCAGGCCGCCGAGCGCCGCAGCCGCCTCGAGAGCGCCGTCGGACATCAGATCTTCGGCAACAGCAGCGCGCAGCTGCACGCCTGGCTGCAGGTACTCACACCACATATTACACGACATATTGAACTAAGTGGAAACCTCAAATTTGGAAATTATATGATTAAGATTTTAAAATATAATTTGTGTGTAGAAAACAAGAGATCAGTTGGCGCAAGAGGCGACGGCGAAAGACGTGGCGACGGCGGAGGCGCTGCACAAGCAGCACCAGGAGCTCAACGACGACATCAAGGCGCACGACGACGAGTACGTAACACTCTATGTTACCGCCAAATTGATTAGTATGTAATAGTCTAGTATACTGGAAAATACAATGTATGATTATTTTCAGATTCAAAGAAGTTGTAGGCCTCGGCAAACAACTGTTGGCCACAAACCCCGCCCTCACAGACGTGGCGGACAAGATCAAGAACCTCGAGGCCGAACAAAAGGCCATTGCAAAAGGTAATATTTTCTTACCTTTAGTGAGTCACCGAGCTTCAGTCGTAGTTATCCCTATGTTGTATGTATGTGACTGTTGGGTGTTATTTATTTATTTATGCATACCAACATCGATAGTTTCTTGCGAGTATTGCAGTAGTGTCTTCTAGTTTGGTTTGGTAATGAGTGTGTGTTATGTGTAGAGTGGCAGGACAAGGACTCGTACCTGCAGCAGCTGGTGCAGCTGCAGAGCTTCAACCGCGAGGCCGACCAGATCGACGCCTCGACCGGCGCGCACGAGGCATACCTCGACCACACCGAGTTTGGGGTCAGTACTAGTTATCGATAAATCGATTAATGTTAAGTGTTGTAGGAATTTTCATGCAGTAAAACTATCGATATGTTTTAGACGTTATTTTAATATGTGTGTGTGTGTGTATGTGTGCAGTCGTCTGTGGACGAGGCGGAGGCGCTGGTGAAGCGGCACGAGGAGCTGGAGGCGCGGCTGGCGGCGCAGGACGAGCGCCTCGCCGCCTTCGGCCGCCGCGCCGCCGCGCTGCAGCGAGACAAACACTACGCGCACGAACAGTCAGTACTCATTACCAATACGTTTACCCATATGTACTATGTGAAATAGCTTACCTAACTTACTGCCTAAGGACATGATTCCATTAGGCAAGTTACTAATATGCAAGTTGCAACTTGAATATACAAGTGACAACTTGCATGTGCAAAGGTAAGTTGCATGCAAGTTATTCAAGTAAAAATTCCACGCAATTAGCAGACTCTAGAAAATAAATTGTACGCAAATATGACGTCATATTTGCATGCAAGGCTAGCATGTCAAATATTGTTTGCATTTTCAGAAAACGTAAATACTCATTCGTGTATATCGTGTGTATATCGTAATTTAGTATTAGTGGTATTTGTGATTGATACGGTAAAGTGAGATGCGCCCGTTATGTCGGCAGTATCGGCAGCCGTCACGCGGCGGTGGTGGCGCGGCGCGACGCGGTGCGGCACGCGGCGGCCGAGCGGCGGCGCGCGCTGCTCGCCAGCCTCGCATACCAGCAGTTCCTCGCCGCCACCGACGAGCTGCAGGCCTGGATCCAGGACAAGACGCGCACCGCCAACGATCAGAGCTACAGGTACACCTACTCAACCGAACTTGTCACTATATCTTTACAAACACAGTATAAAAAAATCAGATAAATGGCCTACGAGAGACTGAGACAAGTATAAGTAGTCTTTTTATTGTTGCATTTTCGTTTCATAAAATAACAAAAAAATTATAGAAGTATTCAATTCAGTAAGCCTTTAGAATACGTGTGCTTACAACGTCAACGTTTGCAAGCTTCTGTGATATTGTGACAAATTATATATGCATGTTTGCGCAGAGATCTGGCGAACTTGGAGCGCAAGCTGCAGAAGCACGAGGCGTTCGAGCGTGAGCTGCAAGCCAACGAGAAACAACTACGAAATGTCGAGAGCGTACGTATAATGTCATTTACATTCCTAGAGTGTTGGTCCATATCCGGCTCGAAGGATCAAAAAGTGGGTAAGGGCCACTGCTTGCCTCATACAATGTTGATTTATAGAAGCTAAAAAATAATTAGAAAATTTAATTATTAAACGAACACAAACTGCAGACTTATGTATGGTAATTGTACATGTTAACTCATACACCCTCTATATTGCCGCCGGGATTATTGACGTTTACAGAACACTCTTGACTTTTCCTATTTGATTTTTAATAATCTAATAACCAAGCTTATTGTTCTTCTTGATGTTGGAGCATACAAAAAAGTAATAATTTTACACTAGATCTAAATGAAACTGGAACAGAACAATTAGGATAGTCGGTAAGATTGACATGTCCATACATCCATCTGTGAGGTTGTAACGTTGTGCGTGCAGATCGGTCAGTCGCTGCAGAAGTCAGACAGCGCGCGCGCGGGCGAGGTGGTGGCGCGGCTGGAGGCGCTGCAGTCGGCGTGGGAGGCGCTGGTGGCGGCCTCGCGAGACAAGGGCAGCAAGCTGCGCCAGGCCGCGCAGCAGCGACAGCACCGGAGGTACCCACACCGCATGCTAGCTGGCTGATATTATACCTACTACTGAGTAACTCTACTCTCTTGACTAAATAGTTTTATCCAAGAAAATCTTTTGAATAAAAATACTTGTTATTATGTTCTCACCTTATTGTGGTTAAAATGCATCTGATTTTCTAAGCGAAAAAGATCCAAAAGGAAAGGGAAGATAAGGACAACATTTTTGAAAATTTTGCGACCACCTCATTGTAGTACGTAACAGAGCAAGCACACCTGTTTAATTATGCCATGTTCTCCCAGATCGGTGGATGACGCTAAGGCCAGGCTGGTAGACCTGGAGCGGTCGCTGAAGAGCGAGGAGGTGGGCACCGACCTGCGCAGCTGCAAGAGGCTGCTCAACCAACACCAGGTAATACACAGGAGCGATCACAGTATGTTTACTGGATGTAGACATGGTACAGATACTGAGCGGGCGTGTGTGTGTGTGCGTGCAGGCGCTGGAGCAGGAGCTGAGCCAGTGGGAGCAGAAGGGGCAGGTGCTGGCGGCGCAGGGCGCGGACCTGGTGTCGGCGGGACACTTCGACGGGCCCGCCGTGCAGCGCGACTCCAGCGCCGTGCTGGCCGCGCTGCAGCCGCTGCGGGGACACGCGGCCGAGCGACGCCGCGCGCTCGACGCCAGCATGCAGTCAGTACTCACTACACAGGTCAAGTATTGTCCATCAGTTGGCTCGTTATTTGACGCGATGTATCCCCGGCAGACTGCACAAGTTCGCGGCGGAGGTGTCGGGCGAGCTGGACTGGCTGTCGGAGCGGCGCGCGGCGCGCTGGGATGCGGCGCCAGGTGACCTGCACGCGGCGCAGTCGGCGCAGAAGAAGCACAACAAGCTGCGCGCCGAGCTAGCAGGCCGCCGCCCGCTTATCGAGCGTCTGCTGCAGCAGGGACAGCAGCTGCAGGACGACGGACATCCGCAGGCTGACAAGGTAACCAAAGGAACCAGATGTTAATAAATAATAAAATTCTAAAAAAATGGTTATTAAAGTTGTTTGTATGTTTTAGATCAAGCAGCTGTGCGAGCAGCTGGAGACGGCGTACGTGGAGGTGTCGAGTGACGCGGAGGAGCGCGCGGCGCAGCTGGAGGCGGCGCTGAAGGCGCAGCAGTTCCTGCACGACGCGCTGGAGGTGGACTCGTGGCTGGCGGACAAGGCGGCGGCGCTGGCCACGCCCGACGTGGGCCGCGACCGCCACCGCGCCACGCAGCTGCTCACGAGACACAAGGCCGTGGAGCTCGAGCTCGACACTTACGCTGCCATCATCGCCGAGATGGGCCACGTGGCCACGTCCATGGCCAACAGCGGCCACCCCGAGGGCGAGGTACTGGTGGCGCGCCACGGCATGCTGGCCGACAGCCTCGCGCGCCTGCAGAGACTCGCCGCACAGCGACAGAAGGCGCTCGTCGAGAGCGTGTGCAGGTGAGCCCAATATCCATATGCTACTCGCTAAAAATAGAGGGCAACACCAACATATAAAATAACTTTGTTTATTAATATTAAATTTAACGAAACCCGGCAGTAAAACTCAAAATTATGGGCGTTAACGAGTGAATCTTTTGCAGGCACGAGTACTTGGCTGAGAGCGCGGAGCTGGAGAGCTGGATCCAGGAGCAGTACGCGGCTGCGTCCAGTGAGGACTACGGACAGGACTACGAACACTTACTGGTCTGTGTTTATTTAAATGAAGTGAGTGTATAGTATATGTGTGTTAGTGACGATGTATTAAACTAATGTATGGTGTTGCGGTGCAGATCCTGCGCATGAAGTTCGAGGAGCTGCGGCACCGCGTAGAGAGCGGCGCCGAGCGGTTCAACCAGTGCGAGGAGCTCGCCAAGAAGCTGCTCGCCACTGAGAGCCCCTACATCGAGGACATCGAGAAAAGACAAGAGGCATTAGGGTATGTACTTACTTATCGGGTAGTGATCAATGGGTAATGATTTTTTATTAATTTAGTTCTTAAATCACATTTGTAATTGCATAATGTGCGTGCAGCGAGTGGTGGCAACGGCTGGTGGAGCAGATCCAGTCTCGCGCGTCGCGGCTGCACGCGGCGGGCGAGATCCACCGGTTCCACCGCGACGTGGGTGAGCTGATCTCGCGCGCCGCCGACAAGCGCGCCGCCCTCGCCGCGCCCCCCGCCCCGCGCGACCTGCGCGCCGCCACCAAGCTGCTGCGCGACCACGACACCATACAGAACGACCTGCTCGCCATCGACGCGCAGATGCAGGTACGCTCGCCACGCTCGAGCACGGCCACCCTGTACTATATTATCGCAAAACGTCTACTTGAGCAAATATATATTTCATCGTAAATTTTAATATTAATAATAGTGTTTGTTGACTTTATTAAAGTTAATTGCAATTGTTAGGTGCTACAAGAAGAAGGCAGCCGCCTGCAGAAGTTGTACCCGGGCGGCAACGTGCAGCAGATCGGACTGCAACAACAAGCCCTCACTGAGGCGTGGGCCATGCTGAAGCAGGCTTCCGAGGAGAGGCGCCACCTGCTGCAGCAGCACCTCGAGCTGCACCAGTTCCTCACGCAGGTCCGCGACGGCTCCGTGTGGTTGAATATTGTTGCTATTGGAGCTGGTGTATAAGTGTATGTGTGTATGTGTGCGTGCGTGCAGGTGCGCGACCTGACGTCGTGGTGCGCGGCGCTGCGCGCGGGGCTGTCGGGCGCGGTGCGCGTGCGCGAGGCGGGCGGGGCGCAGCACGCGCGCGCCGAGCACGCCGCCGTGCGCGCCGAGCTGGACGCGCGCGACGACTCCTTCCACGCCGCGCTCGCGCTCGGGGAACGACTCGTGCACGAGCAACACCCAGCTGCACAGGTCACTACACCCTTTACATTGTTTATTATAGCAAGGCTTGTCTTCAAATATACTTAACACTTTTTAGTAACTCACATGATATTAACATGATGCATTCATTTTAGTATAGTTCATAATAAGTTCAGTTAACTATAATGTTGGTGACTTCGTGTACAGGAGATATCGGAGAAGTGTTCTGCGCTGGTGGAGGAACGCACGAAGCTTGAGCGCGCGTGGGCGGCGCGGCAGGTAGCGCTGGACCAGCTCATCGACCTGCACTGCTTCCTGCGCGACGCCAAGCAGCTGCACGACCTGTGCGCCGCACAAGAGGCCGCGCTCAGTCAGTACCCACTGCTACACAACACTACGTACTCACACGTACACTACGCACAGCACATACTCAACGCCACGCTTGTTACAGGCACCGAGATATCGCCCACCAGCAGCGTCGAGGAGGTCGACCACCAGCTCAAAAAGCACGAGGCCTTCGAGAAACTACTCGCCACACAGGTACGCGAAATATCTCATTCTAGAAACGAGGATTCGTGAAGTGAAGTCATGTTTATATATTACTATTTACATTTATGTTCAGGAATACTGAACTAAAGTGAGTTTGTGTTCGTAGGATGAGAAGCTGGCGACGCTGAACAACCACGGCGACAAGCTGTTGCAACAGAACCACGTGGAGAGCCAGCGCATCGCGGACGAGCTGCAGCAAATCAACGAGCGACGCAAGAAGGTGCGTCTCATTCGATTAAAAGGGCGAACTTACCATATTCATAAATAATTTTAGAACTCAATGTGAGTGCGTGTATTGTGCAGCTGTACGAGGAGGCGGCGGCTCGTCGCGAGCGCCTGGTGCGCACGCGTGCGCGGGCGCAGTTCGCGCGCGACGCCGCCGAGGCGCGCGGCTGGGTCGCTGACAAACTCGCCAAGCTCAACGCCGACCAACACCAAGGTAACCACCGGTTCATACTACTCAAGACAATAACATTATCATTTTAAAGACCGGCAGTGTAATGACATGTGATGGTGCAGGTGAAGTGACGAACCTAGAGGACAAGATCAAGAAGCTGCAGAAGCACCAGGCGTTCACGGCGGAGCTGGCGGCCAACAAGGCGCGGCTGGTGGAGGTGGAGGCGCTGGCGCGGCAGCTGAGCCCCGACGAGGAGGTGCAGCGGCAGCTGGCCGCGCTGCAGGCCGACTGGGACCTGCTGCAGCGAGCCACCGAGCAGCGCGGCCGCGGCCTCGAGGAGGCACAGGACATCCTCGAGTTCAACCAGCACCTCGACAAGATCGAGGCCTGGATCCGCGACAAGGAGATGATGGCAAGTGTTTTAATATTTCATTCCTGCTAACATCTGGATATACATATTATAACAGTATGATGTGAGACGTTCGCGTGTGTATACAGGTACAAGCGCACGAGCTGGGACGCGACTACGAGCACTGCACGGCGCTGCTGCGCAAGCTGGACGACATGGACAGCGACATGAAGGTTGACGACAAGCGCGTCAAGAGCATCTGCGCGCTCGCAGACAAGCTGCTGCAACAGGTAACTACACGCAGCTCACGCATTTCACCATTACTTACAGCTTGCAATTAATTTAACTATGGACTGTTATTTTTGTAAACTTATATTTTTTAACTATATTTGCCTGGTATTGCATGTGTAACTTGTCCGTGTGTGTGCAGGGTCCCACGCAGCAGGCGGCGACGGTGGCGCAGCGTCGCGACGCGTTCCTGGACAAGTGGCGCGCGCTCTCCGGCGCTCTGCAGAAGTACCGCGACAACCTCTCCGCCGCGCTCGAGATACACGCATTCAACAGGTATTGGGTTGACTATAATCATCACAATAAATTTATTTGACAGTGTTTTAGTAGTTTGCAATCTTTAATTATCAGCTTTAAAGTTGGTAGGAATAGGTTGAAATCACTTTATTCACTGTGTGTGTGCGTGTTCAGGGACGTGGAGGACACGGCGGAGCGCATCTCGAAGAAGGCGGCGATCTTCGGCAGTTCGGAGCGCGGGCGCGAGCTGGCGGCGGCGCAGGAGCTGAAGCGCAAGCACCTGGCGCGCGCCGCCGAGGCCACCGCCGTGCAGGACAAGATCCGCGCGCTGCAGGCCGAGGGCGACCAGCTCGCACGCAAGTACGTACCGAGCTGCACGCCGAACACGTGCAACCGCTATACAGAGAAATGACAAATATCTTCGCAATCAAATATTGGAGTAATAGTGCAAAAGACGATTTCCTGCTGTTAAACATCAAAAGAGCGACTATTCTCATTAGGAAAATATGACATGTAAAAAAATATAAAATATAAATACTTAATTTTAAAAACCGACTTTCACAGTTTATTTCTAATTATGTATACTCTGTTTCCAGTCACCCCGAGCACGCGAAGGACATCGAGGCAAGCCTGCGGAACCTACAGGAAGGCTGGGACAAGCTGCAGGAGCTCGCGGAGAAGCGCACCGCGCTGCTCGACGAGGCTATTGCAGAGCACAAGTTCGACGAAACACTCAAGGTACTAATATCATTATCAATTAACTATTTAATTATGTTTGTCCAGTGACTGTGATTTCAAAAAATAAAAAAATAGTGATATTTTTACGAATTCAAAAAATCACACAAAATATTTATCGACCTTAAGATCGAATCGGAACAACGACGTGCGGTGCAATATATTGAGCATGTGAATGTCCGCAGGAGCTGGAGCTGTGGGTGTCGGAGACGGTGAAGCGCATGGAGGAGGCGGACGCGCCCGACACTGTGGCCGACGCCGAGGCGCTGCTCGAGCTACACGACGAGAAGAAGGTACCAGTCTGGCACTACACTCGTTTGCACATTACAGACTGCCCTCCTCATTCACACACTAATGCATATATTGTTTGTCGGGATTAATAAAACAAAACAATTAAATTAAATTAACAAAACAAAACAAAAACTTTCCATAAGTTGTTCAACACGCAATGATGTGAACCAAAAACAAAACACAAGTATTTTCTACTACATAACATCAATCGCTAACCAGTTTATGTGCTTGTAGGCGGAGATCGACAACCGCCAAAAGGCGATAGCAGAGCTGCAGAAGGAAGCGGAGCAGGCGCAGGCTCCGGAGAAGCTGAAGAAGGTGGAGCAGCTCGCCGCCACGCTCGAGCAAGCCTGGCAGCGCCGCAAGCAGGAACTCACGCAGGTAAGCAAATAAGCGCATACTCTAGCTACCACCATACCATTTGACTACATTCCTAAACATAGGAGGGATCAGATCATCGCCGTGCCGGATATTTAGTAACCTTATTTATTTATTTTATTTTATACGTATTTATTTATTTTATTTGGTACGTGGATAATTACACGGTATGATACCGAGTTGATAATGTTTAAATGTGTGGTCCAGGCTCATCAATTACAAGTACTGAAGGGGCAGGCGCAGGAGACGGAGGACTGGCTCGCCTCCAAGGAAGCCTTCCTCAACAACGACGACCTCGGAGAGAACTTAGACGGTGAGTCTACGAAATTACCTACAAATTATTTTACTATTGTTTATATTCTTTATTGTACACCAGAAAACGTAAAATACACTGGTAAAATACAATTTATTCAATGACCATAAAAATAAATCGCGTAATATTTAAATAGCGGTTCTAAAGAAGTGTCATTTTCGTAATATTGTAACCGATTCTTAAGTTTTATGCGGTGAAATTATTAACCTAATCAGTTCCTCCATACGATTTACCGCCATTGTATACACTATCAACCGATGTTAATGTTGTTTTGTGTGTGTGTGTATACGCATGCAGCGGTGGAGACGCTGATCCGCAAGCACAGCGAGTTCGCGAAGCTGCTGGAGAGCCAGCTGCCGCGCGTGCAGGAGCTGGCGCGCCTCGCCGGCGACCACCACGCGCCGCACGTCGCCAGGAGGCTCGACGCAGTCTACGCCGCCAGGGACCGACTGCAGGTGACCACACCTCACTGTACTAACGGCAAAAACACTCGCTAATAATGTCTTATAGTGAAACTTTACTAACATTCAGCCGTCATTACTTGAGCTAAAAGTCACCCTTTAATTTCAACCATACTCCTCCACCCAACTCCACTCTAAAACTTTAATAACAATTCTTTGATATTGTTATTACCAAAGTTTTTTTTTAATGTGCTCTCAGATATATCGTTGTCCTTCTATCAATAATCACGATTACTCTACTTTTTTTTTTATTAAATAAAATGCTTAGTTAACCCATTATGTGTAATTGAAGATTAAGTATGAACAATAAATTAATCCGTGTTGGTGTCGTGGCGCAGGAGTCGTGCCGGCAGCGCGGCGAGATGCTGGAGCAGTCGCGGCAGCTGCACCAGTTCCTGCAGAACCTGCACCACGAGCAGGAGTGGATCGCAGTCAAGATGCAGATCGCCAACGACCAGAACTACAGGTATCACGCATACCATCACTTATGACATCATGTAGCTGTAATCTTGTGAACATGTTTTCTTTTTCTTATTCTTTGCAAAAATATGTATTATGTAAACAGGTAGGATTGACAACGAGTCCAGGACTCTACAAATTTATTTTAAAAATACTAATTTTATGCCTTGTAGTTGTGGGGCTAAAACATTTGTTATATTAAGTGAAGTCCAGGTGTTATATTGTGCTGATAAGTTTGTGAGAGTTATGGAGGTGTTAATGTGTGCGCGCAGAGAGCTGCAGAACCTGCAAAGCAAGATCCAGAAGCACGCGGCGTTCGAGTCGGAGCTGGCCGCCAACAAGGGCCGCATCGACGACGTCGCCAACCACGGCGAGACGCTCATCGGTAAACCCGCTTTTCTATATGCAATTCACCTTACCATGTCTAAGTATATAATACAGCATGGACTGCGAAAATTCTCGAAAATAAGTCACTTTTTTATCTCAAATTTCTCGTGCTCCAATGCTATATGTAATTTTTTTTTTATTATTTTATTGAAATAGGCACACCAACGACATGTATATTAAACATTTTCTAATACTACAATCTAGGACAATCTACTGATATACATATCAATTAAAGGTGTACACAACATTTGTAATAAATAAATTAAATTAAATTGTACAACATCAAATTAAACTCAAGATAAATAAAGAGAAATGTGAATAACAAAAAACAAAAACGTAATTGAAAATAAACGCATTCAAAACATAATTCAAAACATAATCAACAGACAAACAGAATGAAGAAGACAAATTGAATTTTATACAATAACAACGTTAATTGGTTTATATAAAATTTGCGAAATAACTATAAAATAACAAAAAAAAAAGTTTAATTTTAATTATGTATCGTATCTCTAATTTTTCTCTTAAATGTTACAATTGGGTCAAAGAAAATATCAATATCTGGTGCTTTAGTAGATATCTCGTTAAATTTCGTTGCAATCCTACAGATAGGAGATTGCTTGACAATATTGGTTCTGCTAAAAAGTAATGTAATGTAATGGAATAACTATAACATTGATTAGCATTCAGCACCATTGTGAATTTATATTAACTCCTATATATTTGTTGATACAGAAGCCAAGCACTACGCGTCACAGGAAATCGCCAAACACGTCGAAGAACTCGAGAACCAATGGAGAGAACTACAGGTGAGTTGTCTCACCAAAAATCCGAAATTGCAAAACAATTTTTTATCGGTATTTGGACATAATTTTGCCACAAATTAGATTGTTTTGTTTATGAACATAGTGTACGCAAAATATTGGTGTGTATACGTAATGTGGGTCGTGTTTGTGCGTGCAGGCGGCGGCCAAGCTGCGTCGCGAGCGGCTGCAGGAGGCGTACCAGGCGCGCGTGTACCTGCGCGGCCTCGACGACTTCACCGCCTGGCTCGATGACGTCGAGTCGCAGCTGCTCAGCGAGGACCACGGTGAGCCAACAACAACTACTGCTATACCACCACTAAAGCCATACTACCGCACAAGATCATACACACTATCAATTAATAATAATTGTTGAATGTTTTGTCCCTTTCCCACGAACTTTAATTCACTTTGAGCGATGAAGACAAAAGGTTCGATAACCAAAATAGGTTTTAAAACTGTCTTTGAATAAGGCTATATAATTTTATATTAGTCTACATTATTGGCAGCTGCAACACTCCAGTTATTTTATGTGGTCATCTTTTAAAAAGTTTTAAATGCTCATGGATAATTACCGTCTGTCCTTTGTGAAATCTGTTTGAAATACTTCTGATTTAGAAGGCACTTAATACTCCTCTAAAACTATCCCCATTAAAATATATTTAGTATAGTCCACATAGTTAAGGTTATTGTGCTGTACAGGCAAGGACCTGGCGTCGGTGACGGCGCTGCTGAAGCGGCACACGCGGCTGGAGCAGCAGGTGAGCAGCAAGGCCGACGCCGCCTCCGCGCTCGCAGACACCGCGCGACACCTCGCCGACAGCGACCACTTCATGGCGCAAGAGATACTCGACAAAGCTGACCACGCCGTCAAGCGGTCTGTACCACACACTGTTGTTTCACATACCTAACTGATGATTGAGAATGATATACTATTTAAATGAAAATAATAAAAATGTATAGATATAAGCAGATTTAAAAATATATTTTCTTATTAGTGTAAATATGTACAAAACGATAATTGTGTTTTTATTGATTTTTTTGTCGTTGTGTGCAGTTACCGGCAGCTGCAAGAGCCGATGCAGATCCGGCGCGACAACCTGGAGGACGCGGAGCTGCTGCACCGCTGGGAGCGCGACGCCGACGAGGAGTTCCGATGGTACTGTACTGTGTATAGTATGTATATGTATGATTGAGTAATGTGACGCAGTAGTAACGTGCGCGTGCGTGCAGGCTGCGCGAGCGCGAGGCGGGCGTGCGGCAGGAGGAGGCGGGCTCCACGCTGCCCGAGGCGCAGGCGCTGCTCAAGAAGCACCAGGCGCTAGAGGCCGAGCTACTCTCCAGGTATGACTAGCATTATGTACTTATATTGCTTGGTTTCTCCATATGCATGTGTTGAACACATTATGATGTGCTGCTATGCACACGACTAGATACAAATAGGTGAGTCTATTACACTTTAAAGTCGACCTTAAGTTTTTGCTGTTTACCGGTATTTCACAATGTGTAATTTTGTAGCGATGTTGCTGACGTTGACATTGAACTTTTAAGGGAATAATATTCTCCGATGTATAGCTTGGAAAAAAGAATATATTTTTAATGTGGGCGCTATGATCGAATTTAATTAAATATAAGTATGACAACCCCATATACTACGACGGAAAATGTTTACTTCTTATTTTTATTTATTCTTTATAATAGTCTTTTTGTATATTTTTTAGCACAAAATAAACAATAACTACGAAAATATATAGAAATCTATATATTAATACGTGATGCAAAAACTTTGGATCCCTTTTTACGAAAATTGCGCGGACGCAGGAGCATAAAATTTGGCACACTTATAGTTTATGTGTAGGAGAAGTGGAGAATGCTAATATTTTTCAATAATAATGCTTATAAAGAACATTAAATCAAAAAATAAAACATTACACACACTGCCATGCATTTCACGCACACATCCATATACAAGTATACATACTCTGGTGTCAAATTGTTTCTTTTCTTTTTAATTTTTTCTTACATAGACATATCAAAAAAAAGGTTTTATTTGCCTAATGAGGTAATAATATTAATATTAAAAGAGAATATTAATTTTAAATGAGGCAATAATATTAATATTAAGCCTAATATTAAATGTAATATAAAACAAGATTTTAATAATAATGCATAAAAAGTACATTAAATCAATAAATAAACCAGCATGCATTTGACACACGCATACACAAGTATTTGTACACGTATACATACTCTTTGGTCAAATTGTTTCTTTGGTTTATTATAGACATAGTTGAATGTCAATCAGAAAAAAATGTTTACTGTGGTTTTGTTGAATGTCAAACAGAAAAGATTTATTTGACGAATACTACGTGAAATACTGAGCGCTTATACAAATTGTGTAGCAGTAAGATACATTTAAATGTACACGGACTATCATTATATGCATAAAGAAAGTTCTGTAGCAGCAATCTGCAATAACAACATTCAGGTACAAAAAATGTGCACGAATTATCAGAATAACATCATCATACAGGTAAAAACTTTTTCTCTTCTTGATTTGGTCGAATTTCGACCACTAGGCGACCACTAGTACGTATAAAATTACCTAACAAACACAAAGACATTATTAATGGTGTTGCCATAATTGTTTATTATTACAAATTATTCGTTTGAGTAAATGTGTTACGGAGACTCAGAAGAGTATTTCAATGTTGTATGTGTTGTGTAGAGAGGCGAGCGTGAAGGGCGTGATGTCTCGCGCGAGCGCGCTGTCGCGGCGCGGACACTTCGCGTCGGCGGCGCTGGAGGCGCGCGCGCGCGAGCTGGGCGCCGCACTGAAGGCGCTGCTGGACGCCGCCGCCGCGCGCACCGCCGCACTGCAGAGGCGATGCGACCTGCTGCAGGTGACACGTCTCTACACACTACCTCATATCGCGGCATTTTGTTTTTTACATTTTGTTAAAACTTAGTATATTTAATGCATGTTTGCAGACACTCTACACACTACTATCTCACGTCATGACATTACATGTTTTAAAAACCTAGTATAGTTTAATGCAGCAGTGTAATGATTTTCAAGTTGCAGTTTATATTGCAGTGAATTGTAAAATCTACCATCTGAAAATTCTATATTATTTTAGCAAATGAAAATATAACATTCATGTTTTTTGAAATATGTTTATATAGGCCGACGTGGTGGATTATATGCCTAACCGCTCCCAATCGTTCTCTTAATTTTAGAGTGAGCCTGTACCCTATTGTAACCTATATTCCGAAGCGACAGTATTGCAATTTACTAAATTAAGGAATGATTGTTTGACTATGTATGTGTGTGCGTGCAGCTGGTGCTGGAGATCTCGGAGGCGGAGCTGTGGGTGCTGGAGCGGCGGCCGGCGCTGGTGTCGGGCGACGTGGGCCGCGACGAGGACTCCGCGCTGGGCATCATGAAGCGCCTCGAGGCGCTGCAGCGCGAGCTCAGCGGCTTCGACGCCACCATCGCCAAGCTCGATAAGAGCGTCGCCGCCATGATGGTACGTACATACCAATAAACCTTACGTACAAGAATCTATAAAAACCAACTTGGAGTCAACATAGTTGTGATGTTCCGATGTTTAGATTGGTAGTTTAAATAAAACACAGTGATCGATTTCCAGTGTCTGAGGCCCGTCCACTCGGTCTGACTTCTGTCAGTGTAATAATCTGTGACGGTCGCTCGCTTACTTTTATATATTTCTCATACTTTTTTACATCTACCAACAATTTTAATTTAGTCAGTACATCACTATAATAAATTTCATAGCTCAAATCTGGACAAGACTATGTACCCTGCAGTAGAATATAAGCTCTAAATGAGCTTCATCATTATATTGTCTGATGTGTCGATACAGGAGCGTTCGGCCGTGGAGGGCGAGCAGGTGCGGTTCAAGCTGGATGAGCTGAAGACGCTGTACGAGGACATGAAGCTGCTCTCCGCCAAGAGACAGCAGCGCCTGCAGCAGAGCCTCAAGTACTTCAAGTGAGTATACACTGCACTAGTACAAAACGGTGTGGAGCATCTGAGCCCAGCTGTCATATGAGACTTTTTTAATAAATTGGTAGCCGATGTCTAGTTTTAAAATTGCAGTTAAATAATCCACCAATAATATCGACAACTACATCATTACGATAGGTTTTTATATAGATATAGGAAACGTATCCTACTATGCATCCTCGATGCAGGCCGCTTCCAACAGGTCATTGTGGAGATCCTTGGGGGAGGCCTATTTTCAGCAGTGGACTTCCTGTGGCTGAGATGATGATGATGATAGGATACGCTTTACTAAGTGCACCGTTTCCCCCAGGTTCGTGCAGGAGTGCGAGGAGGTACAGGAGTGGATCAGCGAGCAGATGACTACGGCCGCCAGCGAGGAGTACGGGCTCGACGTGGAGCACGTGGAGACCTTGCAACAAGCCTTCGACAACTTCCTCGCGCAACTACAAGGTTCGTCGTCGCTTTTCTTCTAAACGCTTATTTAAGACTTTCATGAATCATACTCACGAGAAATTTTCTGAATTTAGAAATAAATAGAGATCAACCAGAAGTGAGAATAACAGAAAACTTTGGAGGAAATGTTGAATTGATATAGGAAAATCGATTAACCGTATGGCAACTTATTAATGTTTAAAATTTTGTGATTGGAGCATACTTAAGTAGACGGAATATTATATAGTGTCTTAGATCCTCAAAAATACTTTCTGCATATTATACTTATTATAATTAGTCATTTATTGAGTATACTTTCAAGACATTTCTGTGTGTAGATGATAGTATTGACGAGTGTTGTATATGCAGCGAACGAGGGCCGCATCGAGGCGGTGTGCGAGGGCGGCGGCGCGCTGCTCGAGGAGAACACGCCCGAGGCCGACAAGGTGAAGCAGCGCATCGACGACATCAAGGGACTCTGGGACGACCTCAAGGAACTCGCGCTCGCCCGCCAGGAGGTATCACATCACAACATTTATCTGTCTCTATCATATTGCAGAAGCTCGTCGTGAAACGATAGCTGCAATATCCAATTTGCAAGATATTTATATATTCCATACATAGCTTTTTATGAATAATTATTGAAAGTATTTTATAACGGCTTTCGTCAGACCCAATGCACACAGGCGGTAGATGCATTGGCACACACTGGTGTGGTAGTGTGTGTCACCTTTTTCTTTTTGGGGTTCCAATAAAACTGTTAGAATTTCAAGACAGGTATACAAAATATATTATTCAGTTAAATACAATAAACTAGCGTGGGTACAAACATTCACGGACCGAACGTATACAAGTCTGTCCAACCAAAAACCACTGTCCTGTAGAATCGGAGCGCCGAGGGAGGGTAGGCGCAGCACGATGTAGTTCCAAGCGGGAGGGACCGACGGCGATGTCAGCACTCCCTGCTCGATGCAGCAGGGCCAGTTATTTCGTATGAGCGACGTTGACGTCACACAAACGTCGGCAATCGTCAACTGAACCGCTGAGATGAACCCCAATTCGGGGTAATCAAAATCACGGCACTAGCTTCAGCAATTTTTAGAATTAAAATTATTCAATTCAAAATACGTATTCCAATATAAATTACTTCAAAGCAGGTAGGTATTATCGTTTAAGACGGTTCGACGGCGAATGAGTAATGAATGCCCCGCTCGCTTGTGCGTTCGGTCACCAAGCCGAGACGTAATTGCTAAACATATATTGAGGCCTGGCTTCGCTTCCCATTTATTATTTTTAATTTTTAATTTTACAATTTTTTAATTTTTTTTTTTTTTGTGTTATAAGGGTATAATCCGTATTAAGCCGTTACATGTGTTACGACTATGTATCGATGTGTTACTATATATGTGTGTGTGTGTGTGTGTGCGTGTGCGCGTGCAGGCGCTGGCGGGCGCGCGGCAGGTGCACGAGTTCGACCGCTCGGTGGACGAGACGGCGGCGTGGATCGCGGAGAAGGAGGGCGCGCTGGGCGGAGACGCCGCGCCGCGCTCGCACGAGCTGCGCGCCGCCGCACGCGCACTGCACGCGCTGCGGGCCGACATCGCCGCCGTGCGCAGCCAGCACGACCATCTCGTCGAGGAGGCCAACCGGTACCACGTTACGGATATTGTTTACAAAACTTATTCATTAGAGGGTCAAATATACCGATGTAATCCACCAAACATAAACCGCAAAAATATTGTTTCTTATATTTAAAACAACAAAGCAACAAAATTTCCAGCAAATGTTATTTTATGTAATTTTTTTATTGGTTTGTTATTATTGATGAGTAAACTGGTGTGTTTGAATGTGTTCCAGCCTGGGTACAGCATTCCCGGACGCGAAGGAGCACGTGTCGGCCAAGCTGGAGGACGTGACGGAGGCGCTGGCGGCGCTCACCGAGCGCGCCGACCACGCCGCGCACCAGCTCGAGCTCGCCGGCCAGCTGCAGGCATACTTCGACACCTACCAGGAGCTGCTGTACGTACCGTGCACGCTACTTGTATAATCTGCAACAAAAACAATGTGCTCATGTGGCAATATATTGCAGCGCCTGGACAAACGAGACAATAGCGCGCGTGACGGCGCCTGAGCTGGCCACCGACGTGAGCGGCGCCGAGCGGCTCGTCGCGCGCCACCAGGACCTCAAGGTGGAGATCGACGCCAAAGAGGACGCCTTCAACACGCTCTACAGCGACGGTGAGTTGCGATGCTGAGGCTACTAGTGACAGTGGTAGTGGAGGCGTTGCTGACTGTGTGTGCTCGCAGGAGAGAAGCTGGTGCGCGAGGGTCACTTCATGTCGAGCGAGATCGAGGAGCGCATGTCGCTGGTGCGCGCGCGCCGCGGCGTGCTGGACGCGGCGTGGAGCTCGCGCCAGCGCATCTACGCGCACCACCTCGACGCGCTCGTGTTCAAGCGCGACGCGCTCGCACTCGACAACTGGATCACCAACAGGTACGTGCGCGTGCGCGCGGTGACGTCACACGCGCCCTCACTGCGGCTGTACTCACGAGGTGTGTGTGTGTCAGGGTGCCGCTGGTGCGCGACGGCAAGTACGGCGAGAACGTGGCGCAGGTGGAGGAGCTCATCAAGAAGCACCGCGACCTCGAGGAGACCATCGAAGCGCAAAAGGACAAGTTCAACGCGCTCCGCAGAATCACTCTTGTAAGCACCGCATATCACTCTGTACTTTGATATTATGAAGAATGTCATCATAAGACATTGTGTGTCCGTGCGTGCAGGTGGAGCAGGCGTTCAAGGAGCAGCAGGAGGTGGAGGCGGCGGCGCGGCGGCGCTCGGCGGAGCGGCAGGAGGCGGAGCGGCTGCAGCAGTACCGGCGCCGCGAGATGGAGCGCATCACCGAGGAGCGCCGCCGCGAGGTCGCGCCGGCCGTGCACATGCACATGGAGGTACGCACAAGTGTACTACACGAATATCATAAGACAAAAATGTTGATTGTTTGCATTAAATAGGCTGTAAAACTAATGGACCAATTAGAATCATGTTTTCACCATTAGAAGCCTACGTTATCTCGGATGTACAAAGTGCATAGGCGATAAAATATTTTTATAAATTCCGTCTGTAGTCTGCACTCGTTCAAAGCCGGGCTGAGGCGCTAGTTCATCGATACAGAGATAATAATCCGTGAATTCGATTTTTTCCATTAAACACGACGGCCAAAAATTTGTTGTAAGTTTAAAATGGAGATTATATAAAGCTCTGTGGTTGCAGACGTCATCGTCGGAGCGCAAGATGTCGGGCCCGGCGCCCGCGTCGTCGGAGGAGACGTTGTCGCCCGCGCCGCAGTTCGACCGCCTGCCCAAGAACGACGCGCACGTCAAGCGAGCGGAGAGCATGAGCGTCAGTACTCAACACTCACTACCCACTACATACTACACTCAACCCAACCGTCTAATGTGCTCTACCTGGCCGACTACACTAACACAAAATGGCAAGAAATCTTAGGAAAAAACGGCTGCTAGAAAACTTTATTATAAAATGGATTTTTAATGTATTGTATCTGCCCCAAATTGACCATTAATGCACATTTATGATGAGATGGCAGACCTCACATAACATGAATTGAAAAATGATTTAGTAATTTATTGCGTGGTGCGAGCAGGTGGTGAAGACTCCGAAGCGCACGCCGTCGTTCACGACGCGGCGTCGCACGCAGAGCTTCCGCCGCCACCGCCGCGGAGACGCCGCCGACCTGCCGCCAGTCGAGATCGAAGGTGATGCCACGCGCTCTACATACACTTACAGAAATATATCTGTATTTTTTTGAAAACGAAACACAAAAAAAAAGAAAATTCCATATGTTTTATGCTTATGTGACTTAAGAATGCCATGGGCGTTTCATAACCCAATGAATAATAAATATTATTAATTTTAATTGATAATATTGAAATTGGTCTCTGTTTGTGACTATTCTTACAGCTACGATACAGCACATATAGGCATCTCCTTTACTGACGTGTTGTTTTGCAGGTTACCTGGAGCGCAAGCAGGAGGCGGGGTGCGGCGGCAAGCGCGCGACGGTGCGCTCGTGGCGCTCGTACTACTCGGTGCTGTGCGGACAGCTGCTGTGCTTCTTCCGCGACGAACTCGACTTCGCCAGCGCCAAGGCCGCCGCGCCGCCGGTCGCCATACTCAACGTCAGTACACACACTACACTCGTTCACAAATATTCATACAGTTCATTACAATGAACACCAGAGAGGCTCAAAGAACCAAAAATATTGTATGGAGTTAATTAGAACCTTGGTGATTTATGTAAACTTTGTAATGATTTATCAAGAAAATCAAAGAAAAATAGATAGAGATAAAGAAAAAGACAAATCAAAGAAGAAATTCTATAGTCCCAGTACCGAAAATTCTGCGCACACTATTGATTTTGAAAATGCATGTTTTGATTTTGCATGTTATGGAACGCAGGCGCGGTGTTCTCCCGCGGGCGACTACACGAAGCGCGCGCACGTGTTCCGGCTGGCGTGCGCGGACGGCGCGGAGTACTTGTTCGCGTGCGCGTCGCGCGACCTCATGTCCGAGTGGGTCGCCAAGCTGTCGTTCCACGCGCAGCTACCGCCCGAGCTGCAGCTCACGCCCTACTCGGCCGTGCCGCCGCCGGACTCGCCCACCGCCGAGCTGCGCAGGCGCTTGCACGAGTACGTACCTGCGCACACGCACACGCACATGCACGCACACACACGGCGCGAGACGAGTGCAATACTGACGGCAGTGATATTGCAGGAACGCGTCGTCGTCGTCGTCGGCAGCGTCGTCGCCCGAGCCGCAGCGGCGGCCGCGCACGCAGGCGGAGATCCTGCAGGAGCACCGCGGCTCCCAGCACGCGCACAGAGCCTCCGCCACGCCGGAGAGGAACATCGGTAACCATGCCTCATGCTACATGTTTTTTTTTTAACATTATTGAATAGCCATTGTCATTTCAATTCCTCTTTGAAAAATACATTTTATAGTTGCCCCCATCATAAGCAGATTGGGAATGTAATAACATAATAATTGAGTGATATGGTTGTGTGCAGAATCGACAGTGCTGCCGTCTCTACCACCAAGACAGCCGCCGCCGCAGGACGATGACATGGCTGAAGTAGTGCTCAGGTAATGTTTAAAACTTTGCAGCCACTAGTACTGCAGACTAAAATCCAATTAATAAAATAGAAAATTCCATTCATATGCCATTACAAAAATGACAATGAACAATGGGTATTTTTCCGGTATCCTATGTTGTAGGGCTAAAAACCTTCTTTATGGTTCTGAGAGTGTTTATTCCCATTGCTATGTGCAGATAATGTTAGTATTGGTTGAGTTGCTATAGTGCGTGTGTATACGCAGGAACCAATCGGAGCAGTTGTCGGGCTCGTGGGGACGCTCGCGGTTCTCCAACGGCAGAGACATCAACGCTGAGTTCATCCGCTCGCAGCGGGAAGGTAACCAAAAATAACATACACTTTGGAATATCATTATAAACGAAAATATTTACTGGTGAACGAAACGGATATCCATAATATCTAGCAACACTGTTAGCAATATTGATGGTAATGTTGTGCTTTGTGACGTCAGCTGCTGTTGATGTTTGTGTTATGTCCAAACACTCGATCCTATATTGTGAATGTCTTCATTATTCCGGTTTATTAATTGCAAGTTAAATAAGGATGTAAAATGTATAATGACTACTTTGTACTCGTTTTGTGGTCACACACACGTGTCCGTATTGTGTGCTTACTGTGTACGTTGTGTGAGGTCCGCACGTAGTGTGTGCGGCGGCATGATGGTTGTGATTGTTGTGAAGCGGCGGACGGTACGACTCCGCCGTTGCCGTCGTCGGGTCCGCCCGAGCGGCCGCCGACGTTGCCCGAGCGGCCGCCGGCGCTGCCCGAGCGCGGCCCGAACCTGCCCGAGCGCGTGCCGACCGCGGCCGAGCGCGGCCCGAGCGTGCCCGAGCGCAACAACAACCCGGAGAAGCAGTCGGTCACGGCGCTCGTCAACAGCTACCAGCAGCGCATGTCGGGCTCCTGGCAGGGCCGGGACGCCAACAAGAACGCCACCGCCACCTGGCAGTACGAGCGACAGAACAACAACTACCAGAACGTGGAGACCACCTCGCACTTCTACTCCACCAGCGAGATCGGTCAGTCGGCAGACGCTAGTAGCGGCCGCGCATGCGCCGGCACTCACCACCGCCGGGGCACTTGTACTCGCCACATACACTCGCTAGTCTACTAGATTGTTCTTACTTCATATCATATTCAGGAGCCTCATCGTCATTTTTCCGTCGCGGCATATAAGTACAAGTGTCCCGGCAAGTCGCCAGGGATCCGGCGTCGCGCCTCGTAGAGCTTAGCTTCGTAGGTCGTTCACACTAACCGTTCTCTTTCAGTATCTAATTTACACTAACAGTTTGATGTAGTTGGGAGCTGTCAGCTTACTTGGTGGTGGACGACAATAAAGTATATTTATATATGTATACACGATATTCTTCTGCGCCTACGATTCGAAGCCTTCTGTAGAGTAATGGAACATTTGCAAGGGATTATGAACCAATGCTTCATTTATTTTCAATTTTTCTATAAGTGTTTTAAATATGTTTGTGTGTGGAATTAGCACGACGATTCAGTAACGGTTCGCTTTGTGTCGGCTGCAAGGATCCAGCCACCTGCTGTATGTGCTGCACCGCGTGCAATGTACGCCGTCTCTCTCCCTCTCGCGTGTGTCTGTGTAGCGCTCTCCTTGTCTAGCTTGGCTTACTCGCCTCTTACAATACATTGTGATATATCTATCGAGAATAATTGACGAACATAAATAATATGTCAGTTTCAAATAAACATATTCAGTTGATGCGGTCAATATTTTGTCACAGTTAAATCTGATCAATTCCTTTTCAGTTAAGTAATTTAAAATTTCTTTTTTCATATTTTATCAATTTTAACATAATATTCAAGAATACAATATACATTGGTTAAATTGATCAGGTTTGCCTGAAAATAAAGCTTGTAGTGCAGCTTCTAAGTGTATATTATAAAGGTTATATTTAGCGTTATGAATTTGTGCTTTGTGTATGGTGTTGGGTACAATTATTATTTTCTTTATAAGTATGTAATGCGCCAATACTTTGGAGTAGTATATTTTACCTTAGAGTGTTTAAAGTCTAGAGGGAGTGCTATCATACATTGGGGTCTTCAAAAATGAAGATATTTTCGTAATGTTGATAACACTGCTATATTCATTAAATCAGCTAATTATTTAACAACAAATAGATATAAATTGTGTTTATAATCGAAAGTATATTGATTTACTAGACGCCCAAAACAATTTCAAATCCATTCAATTCCAATTAAGTAGCGGTAAAATGGTTTTTTATCCACGTTTTTGAAGTCATAACGCTCCCTCCATACGTTAAATACTCTAAGATTTGAATCTATCTTATATTCTTTATGTAGTGCTTATTTACTGTTTGTAAGATTTCGATGTATACCTTGACATGTATAAATATAAATCACTACTGTGCTTCAAATGGTCCATACTGACTCGGCTTCGCTACACCTAGTTTAAAAGAAAGCTTTCTGAATGTTAAAGCTGTATTTGTTGGGTGCGGGAAGACTTACTTGTAAGGTTTTAAATGATATGTCCCTACTACATGAGAGAAAATTCTCCCTGGTGTTAATTCTTATGGTGCAGTACAAGGTAGTATGGGCAAATCGAATTATTATACATAGTATAATGTCAATGTCGGTTGATGATTTTTAAGTATAATAAGGTGAATATTGTGTGATTCCGTCGGTAATATCACATATCGGATGGAATAGAAAACAGTCGATAGATTCGTAATTTTCAGATATTATTGAAGTAGTGGATTATTATTATATGCTATGTGTGTAGTAGCTAGTAAAACTGTTGGCTTGTATATTACTGAGTGCTTTGGTATGGGTTCGATTTGTGTGTACATTGTATTAAATTCCCACTTTTGAAGTTAACTTAAATGTCATTGTAAAACATTGCGCTCTATTTAATGTATTTGTGTGCATTGCAGTGTTTATTAATCTTTGATTTAAAAACACATTAAATATGACATGCTATATGACACAGTAGAGTATGACGAGTGTTACTGATGTGCGTGTGTGTGCCCGCAGCGTACGGCGGCGGCGGCGGCGCGCGGCCCGCGTCGGTGGCGGGCAGCGGCGGCTCCCCCGCGCTCGACAACAGGCCCGCCTCGCGGTACGTGCCACCACACCTCACTATATGCCTAGCGATACACCACTACCACGGATACTTACCTCTTTATTGTAAACCAAATACAACAACAAACACAAAATCAGACAAATTAAATATAAGACTTATGGCATTACAATGGACGGCCTTATCGCTCAGTGCGATCCCTTCTATACAACCTTTACAAAACTACCAGTCTCTTTAAAATATCTTGGTATATTTCTCTGATTTAAAATTTTGTGACATTTCTAACATTGAACACTATGCATTGTGCACAGGTCGTCGGGCGAGTCAGAGCTGTCCGTGAGCGGAGTGAGCAAGGACAAGAAAGACAAGAAGGGCGTGTTCGGAGGCCTGTTCAGCCGCAAAAAGCGGCCGCAGAGCCACATGTAGCCTCACTACACACACCAACACACACACACACACACACGCACACTGTACTGTTCTCATGACCACCACCTACCATCGCGAGGCAGGCTGCTGTAGAACATACTTCTACCGCAACCCGAGGATACGAAATGTGAAACGACATCATTGGCATTTTGGGGGACGGTGTAATTTTCTAAAACGTATACTTTTTTAGGATCAGGTTTTATTCCCTCGGCAGATACAACGTGGCCTAGATAGAGAAGCTCTTTTTGCAAAAAATTACATTTTTTCGGATTAAGTTTTAAATTGACTTTTCTTAAACGGCATAATATATCTATTAAATTTTTATTGTGGCTTTCTAAATTTCGTCCGATACAAACAAGATCATCTTGATAAGCCAAAGCTTTATCGTAATTAAGTCCCGCCATTGCAATTGTAATAGCTCGAGAAAATGAGCTAGGGCTCGTTTTCAATCCCATTGGCATTCTAGTCAATTGATATTGCCCCGATTGAGTAGTGAAAGCTGTATATTGTCGACTAGAAGGATTGAGATTTAACTGATAAAATGCCTGATTCAAATCTAAGTGAGAGAAATACATTGCTCCTGATAGAGAGTCTAATATGTCAGCGATGTTCGGCAAAGGAAATTTGTCATCAACGACACGATCATTTAATTTTCTAAAGTCAATAACTAGACGCCACTTTCTATCACAATCCGCCTCTGCCTTCTTAGGTACAAGCAGAATGGGACTCGACCACTCACTACAGGCTGGCTCAATGATTCCGTTGTCTAACATATTTTTTACTTGGTTTTCTATTTCGTTTCTTTGAGAATAAGGCAAGCGGTATTGCTTGGTATAAACAGGTTCACAATTGGGTTTTAATTGAATAGTATGCTCATATAAATTGCAAGTCGTCAGTTTATCGCCCGGTAACAAAAACACATCAACGAATTTCGCACAAATTTTCATTAATGATGTCCTTTCCTCCTCATTTAAATGTTTTAAATCTAGTAAAGAAAACATTTTGTGAATACGTTCGCCATTAATATCATCTTTCTCAAACTTACATATTGAATAGTTGGACAACACATCTATTTCTGGTCTAAAATAGCTGAGACCTATTTGGTCCTCCCGTGTATTTAATATTTGAATTGGTATTTTACCATTTACAGATGCTTTTACAATTCCACCTGACAGAAAAACACCCTCGCACAGTTCTTTCGGAAAAATCACACAGTCTTCTCTTGTATTATAATCAATATGAAATATCATCTCACATCGTGGAGGTATACTAAGATAGTTATTATTGCCTAAACTACCCATTTGCAGTGGCAATGTAACCGAGTTACAAAAACTGTGTAATGTAATGTTATTTAATTCAAAGTTAATATTGCACTTGAATTTTCGAAGAAAATCTATACCTAAAATACCAGAAGTTGCTACTGGCAACTTTTTTATAACATAAAATTTATTTCTAAATTCTAACCCGTTTATTAGCAAAGTTAAGTAAACAAAGCCCTCAGATTTCAATTTGCCTCCAATTCCGTTAATATAAATATGTTCATTATTCATTGGAATGTTTGACGCACATAAGGTTTCATATTTAATTACACATAAAGACGCTCCGGTATCTATCAACCATCTATGCATCGTGTTGCCTAGCGGTGCTTCAATCGAATTGCTAAGCTGGCAACTGAATATGTTATTATTGTTAGAAACGAAAAAATTCCTTGGAAGTGGCATTAGCGTCGTTTTGAGCGTTATAGGTATTTTGCGTTACACCATCATTTTGATATGGGGTTCGATTCATTGAATTTACTTCGTGATTTTTTCCGCGAAAGTAAAAACGATTAGTGTACGTACCCCCTCTGGCACGACTTCCACCGCGATGCTGATGACCTCCTCGTCCGAAGAAGCCACAGATCACTCCCAATAGATACCTAATGCAAGGCAGCGGTTGCGCCCAACACATTTAAGATATCAGATAGATATAAACCGATGCCAAATGTCGCGTCATCAGTGTCGTCCAAGTAGTGGACCCGCACATGTCGTCGCACGTTAGCGAAAATTACATTTTGGGAACATAATATTACAATTAATAATGATTTGTTCAATAAAATGGTGTGCAAAAAACTCAAAACAATAAAGTATCTAAAAAAACGCAATAAGTTTTCATCGATAACTAATATTCTTTAAATTAATTTGGTCCCGAGCGAGCTCAATTTATACTGGTTAAACTATCAATGTCAAACAGTCGAGTTCGGATGTAGAATCAGCCGTCTCTTTTTCGCATAGCAATAACCGTAATAAGCCATCTTTTTTTGGCGAAATCACGCGTTCTTCTAGTGTTTGACGCATGTTTATAATATAATTCCCAGAAATATCGATGTTGTAAAACAATAATGTAAATTAATTTTATTAAATGACAATGTCACAAAATATATATTGATTTAAATAAAAATTGCAAATTACCATAATTACGTTATTTTATGTAATTTGAAATAGTTAAATTTGTTACCAAGGTACTTTTACAATATTTCTTTATTTATCTTTGGCGTAATTAAATTTCCTTTTTTCCCTCTAGTTGTATACGTTTTCAAATATAATGGGAGGGTATTTATCGTAAGTTTTAGTATACTAAGTTTATTGAGAATCAGTAGCCCAAGCTATTGCACTAATTTTAACATACGTTGTATATATCGCCGCTTCCAACAGGTCATTGTGGAGATCCTTGGGGGAGGCCTATGTTCAGCAGTGGACTTCCTGTGGCTGATATGATGATGATGATGATGTATATATCGTCTCAAAAACATTCATAGTTCGTCAAGTGGGTTTCATCGTCACTTGTCGATATTACATTTACTACAGCCGCCGTCAGAATTCAAGAAACGGAATAAGTTATTGTAGCCCTTTAGGGCGTGAGGTTTAGTTATTTACTATTTCATATTTTTATCTGATCTTTTATATCAACACTTAATTTGGGTATTTCGCCATTATGGTATACAAAAATACACAGTGAATGATAGAAATAAAACCGTTACATACTAAAGTATAAATCTTAATCCTATTTTATTCGTAGTTGGCGGTTGCCGGTTGGTATAATTTATTAGATCAGGCCGGTGAAATAATATTATCAAACATTTAACAAGTTGGTAATTAAGTTATAGAAGCGATCATAACACATGAACTTACTGGCAAATCGAACTATCGATACATTTTTTATTTATCGACTTATGCCTCATCTCTCCAGTGACCGCGCTGCAACCCGCCCACCCCCCGCGCCGTTCCCTTCGTTGGCGTTTTCGGTTCAAAACAAAACTATCGTAATGCGGTATCTATTGGAAGTGATCTGTGGAAGAAGCCTTTCTGCATCTGTAATGACTTGGAGTTATTCATAGGTCTTGGTTGTTGGTGCGTTGTTGCATTACCTCGGTACTTTCCATATGTGTTGTTAAACTTACGACCATAATATGTAGACCTCGGCTGCCCACGATTTCCAACATAAATGGATTCTTCCGTGTCTTGTTGTCGGCTACATGACGCCTCCTCATCCTTCGCAGCTCTTATTGTATCCTTTAAAGTATTATAATTACGCGCGGACAGAATTGTACGAAGTTGGCGATTTCTCAAGCCATCTGTGAAACTTTTGATGGCAATTTTTTCGTTAATAGGGCGCAAAATTTGATGTGAACTTTCATCGCCGTCGGCTTGTGAAATCGTCAAATCGACTAATAATTCTTCAATTTTTTTGCCATAATTTTCTAAAGTGATGCCATTTTGTCTGATTTTAATTAACTCATTATGAATCGAGGTACTAGACTTTTTTGTCAGCAAATGATTTTGCATATCATGAAGTAAAGCTTCGCAAGAACTATAAGAGTTGGAAAGTCGTAATTTGGCACTCCGATTCAAACGAGTTTTAAGAACAAACTTTATTAGCATACTCTTACCTTGTTCATTGAGCGCCAAGTTGTATAATTCGATAGCATCCATTAAATTCTTGGTGACATCTTCTTCACCCGTCATAACCGGAAGTATAGACGCTGCGGTTTTGAAGTCGAATGTCTCCATGTTGTCTGCTATTCCTGCAATACCCTCAACAGTGCACTCGGAACCAATTTGTAGACTATAGTCTTTAGAGCAAAATTCGTCTATTTGTGCGTATAAATCTTTAATTAAATCGCAATAAGACTGAATTTCGGCTAATATTTTGCCCTTAATTTGTTTACATTCTATTTGCGACACTAATATATCTAAGCACTTATCAAAATCTTTACGTATACTACTCGCTTCCTCTAACTTACTTTTTAAAATAAATTTTGTCCGTTTTGCATAACTTAATTTTACTAAATTTTCTCTAATACGTTTCAATTTCTCGTACAATGTTTTTAATTCGTCAGCCATTAATATTATTCATCTACATATGTATATCCTACCACACCTTATTACAATAAAAAAAACACGAGGAATATAAAAATAACAACACAAAATTTACTCTAACACTTTCACGCACTCAAAATCACTTTTCACCATCCATGGTAACTCTTGGCTCTTGGTGGCGGCACTGGTAGTAGACTCGAGGCTCTGGACCAGCTGGACGTCTCATGCAAGATCGGCGTAAATTCTGCATCAGCATCTCGTTTCTCATCCAATTGGAATGGCAGCGCTTGTATAATTTATACACGCCGTAGCATGCCGCAACGCCAACGATAGTGCAGATTATAATTATCATAACGTTAATTACGGAGAGTTGGGTCTTAATTTGATCCACTGTAGTCATTGATCCACCAAAATTGTTATTGATCACCTCGTCTTTTTCAATTGTGGATCGACACATATTTGAAATTTTGATTTCAATTTGCACCCCAATGCTTGCGTGCGCGATCGAAAACAGCCAGACCGCCGGTAAATGGCAGGGTCGCCATGTAATAATGTTGACGTGGCTTTTATAAATAAAAAGACGTTCGCTTTCCTTTAGACATGATTTAATACTACTCTAATAACAGTACAATACATAACATAATAGGTATGCAACGTTACACACACTACAACTTAAGGATCGAAGTTTAAACGAATGATAATATAATCGGTATGGCAGTCATTTTTGTTTGTGAAATTTCTACCATACTTCAATGTTGCCATTTGGTAGTTATTGATCACAATTTCTACCATTGTATATGTTTTGAGCTGGTAACTCAAATTTGGTAAATGTTAGTCATGCGGACAATACAGTGCGCTGTGGCACCTGTATATTGTGTTTTACATACATATACAGTAATTGTTAAGCTAAGTTGTTAAAAATCGTGCCTTTTCATATTTAAATTTTTTTTCTCCTTTTACACCTTACTATTAGGAAACGTATTTATATTTGTTTTTCTATCGATTTACACGGGTCGCGACGCGCTGCGCCCACGAGCGAGCAACGAACTAAACTCAATCAATATTCCAAACGAAACTCAACATTCCATGTCGGCATTTCCTTGCAAATTAGCTGTAGGAAGGTACATAATATTCTGACGAATTTGATTTTCATTCCATTTGTTCCAATGATACTAGAACATTCCAATTTAAGCATTTAACAAGATATTGAGCAAATAAGTTAAATTGAAAAACCAGCAAATATGTGAATATGCTCCGCGGTGCAATGTCGCGACCCAGTCTTATGAATGTCTTACATTATACATTCCTATGGAAATTAGTGTTTTGTCACAAAACTGGAGTATTTGGATGGTGTTAGCGCGGGGACTGGACTACAAGTACATAATGAGAAGCCATTTCTGTTGTAAAATTATCTTACATATCGGTGAGCGGTCCAGCCCCGCGGGTAAACTTAGAAAGTATTATACCAAGCAATAATCGAGACAATAAAATGTTTTTTTCTTGTTTATTAATATTAAGAAACATTATTTCGTATTCATTGTGTTTTTATACTCGGCGTCAAGTGGAACATGTGTAGTCGCTGTGAATAGCGAACGCTATTTAACAAAGGTTTTTAACTACTTAACAAAACAACTGGTGCGATTAGAAACCGCTCACTCCGAGTTGGCATGTTCCGCGTGACGTCACGTTCTTATTAACATTGTTAATCGCTAGCATAATCTTAGTTAAATACCCCCTGGCTTGTCGTAAGCGCCATATTGTGTCCTTGAATTAAAATAGCCCCTATTTCAATAACGTTAGGTTGCTTTATTGCTTGAAGTCCGACGAGCCTGAGCGCTGTTCGTTTGACGGTTGAGGGGATACATTTCATCTGCTCGTGTCGAATCCGGCCTCGTAATGGCCGAGAATATTTTGGATATTAAAATGAATAAATTGTATTTGTTAGGTTCGCCGTGCAGGATGTAATGTATGTCACTCGTCCGCCGAGCCCCACACGCGGCGCCGAACTTGTTGTGACAATAGCGCTGCTGTTATGTAGTTATTGGTGTCGTTGTCAACTTTATTACATTCTACAGGGAACGGGCGGGACTCATGTGAATATATTTGTAGAAAGAGAAATTAAATTATGTATTGATAATATTGATATTGTGGTATAAATAGGAAAAAACTACAATGATTTGGAAAATATGCCGCCAGGACCTTGGATTGTTTCTGTCCCTCTTCAGAGTACAACACAACCACCTCGAACAGATCGTTCTCATAGTTATCGTTGATATGTTACGAGTTTATTATTTTGTTAATTTTTCCTCGGCGCCACGTGTGAGGTCATGTTCAATCGACTCAGACTTAAATTGTGCCTTTGAAAAGTATAAAAAATAAAGCCAATTATTTAGTTGTAAAACTATTTTTTTAATTAGAGAAGTGGATGCATATTCTAAATTTAGTCGTGATGAGATTTTTGGCAAACTGCGAATATACTCTGTAGTCAAATGTAAACAATGTATCAGTTACATGAATCAAATAATAAATATATATTTACATACCACTGCGTTTTTATAATACATTCCCCTTGAATCAGATATTAATGACCTAGTCACCAAGTTTCTTTTAAGCTCCTTTTATATTAAAAGATCAGATTTGGAAACGGCATTAAAGGTATCTTAAAAGTTGGAGGCTACTACTACTACTATTACTAGCTGGCTACGCAGTGACCCTTAACTGCTGTAGTATTAAATATCGGCCATACTCCTCATGACGCCGGTGTAGAAGGGCGCGGGGTCGAGCGGGTTGTAGTTGGAGCCGAAGCGGCGCACCACCTCGATGTTCCCGGTCTGGAACACCTGCTCCAGGCCGAGCCGCACCTGCGCTGCCTGCGCCAGGTCGGGAACCACCGCCGTGCCCTTCTTGTTCTTCACGTAGTAGCTGAGGTCCTGCTTCGGGTCCTCCCACTTCTTGGGCAGCTCCATCTTGCCGTAGTGGACGGACCTCTTGTGCACGTTGGCCTTAGTCACGCTTTTCTTGTACGTGATGCTGCGGATCGAGTCCAAAGTATTTTTAAGTTTTATGATTTGTTCTTTGTTTTTGAAGTAGTGCGCCCCTATAGTTTCTTTTATGCGATCCTTGACAACTCTTAAAGTGTGCTGCGGCCGACGTAGCGGCGGTGTCCTTCTACGAAACAATGACCTCTTCTCTACGTATTTAACGGGCAAGTCGTTCTTGACTTCAAAATTACCGGGTTTCAAACTACTCACATCTAAATCATTTGTACCCGGATTAGAATTCGTCCAGACATTATGTTTTACGAAATACTTCATGAAATTAATAGCGGGATTCTCTCCGATAGATCTTTTGACATTTCCGTCTGTTGGTTCGGTTCGACGTGGCGGTGGCGTGTTCACGGATCGTTTTTGAATTCTCTGTAAAAAGGGGTTTATTCTTAGGAAAGTGGTTATCGGGTTGTTTGTGAATAAGTTCTGAGTGGCGGCTGCGGGTGGCGGGCGCGCGGGTGCGGGTGCGGGGCTGTCCGAGCCCACCAGCAGCTCCATGAGTTGGGGCGCAGCGCCGCCGGGGGTCGTTGCGGGTGGATCGGTACTTGATTTTGGTTGTGAGCTGTTGCCTGAAAAGAAACAAAGATTAAAAAAAAATCTGAAAAAAAATTGCATTTGGAATCTATTGTTCTTATTACTGACAAAACATTTAAAATCATCAAGATTTAGGAATTATTTAAAGTCATTGATTATTGTTAAAGTGAAGTTAAATCTTAGTGTCTCGTGGCATTTCGTAACCCACTGGCAAGGGGCAAAGAAGGTATTCTTTTAGTAACGCTTACTGCTCATGTTCAGTATGGCCATTAGTTCAGGAGTCATGGTGTACGGGAAGGAGCAGCGCACGTCGGCTGACGCCGAGGAGTTGTTGTCCTTCAGGCAACGGATGAGGGCGTTCTTCACCTCCTCCGTCACGTTCACCAGCGTCCCGGGGACCGGCGGGCTGAAAGGGGCTGGCGTGGTGCTACCTGATACACAGAGTAGTGGTGTGATTGTTTGACATATATGTAATTCTATGTATTTGAGGTTTCAATCTAAGCCCTTACTGGTAGGTGGTTCCTCGAGAAACTTCTTGGGATCCGGTCGGAATCCAGTGAGGTGCGCTAGCCGGTCCAGGAACGAGGCTAACTTGAATATCAACTCGTCTTCTTCCTCGCTCACGTCCTTCAAATATAATGAGGAATCTAATTCAACATCATCATTTGAGTATACGCCTTAATATACATAATTAAGCCCACATGACTGTGCAACGGGATGGAGTACGTGCAATCTGGGAATAGTACGACTTTTGAATATCCCAACGAGTTACCTTCTGGTACATGTGGATGTAGGCGAGGTCCTGCAGGCGGCGCGTGGTGTCTGCGGCGAGCTGCGCCAGGCGCCGCACGTGCTCGCTGGCGCGCGTCACCTGCGCACACGCCGCCGCCACCACGCTGCCGTCCAGCACCCCACCCTCGCGCCCCACCATCTGCTGCAGCTGCGAGCCCCACGGACTGCCGGTCACTTTCTCACCCTGATACAATTATTCATCTGAAGGACTGAATTCTTGGTTGTATGCTCTATTAAGCTGTGCATATTCCCTCCCTTTCCCTGTAATCTCAGATGATTTCGTCGCAACATGCAAAAACAATTTAAAAACGGATTCGTCTGACGCCATTCATTGGCGGGCTATATTAGACCGATTGTGAGCGGCACCGTATGACTTCACACGAAAAGGAGCCTGGAATTACGTAAAACCTTGAAATGCCTCACCATTAGTGCCTAAAGACTATGAAGATAATGATTTGCTATTACTTATTGGAATTATAAGTAACAAAAAAGCATCGAAGACCCTCAGAGGACCGGGCCTGGGAAAATGCTTGTTTTGGGTTTAGCCTTTGCGGAATTTATGTATCAATAATCTATATAAATTCTTGACAGTGTTACACTTAGCCACTAAACAAGGTGCAGTGCAGTTTGTAGGGTAGGATAAGTACTTTTTTAACATATAGTTCGATATTTACCGAGGTAGAACTCAAACTTGTACAGTTTTCCAAGAAGTCAACGTAGCTCTCAATGGACCTCCGCAGGCCCTCGAGGTACCTGCCGCCGTCGTGCGCCAGGCTCGTCACCTGTAACCGCATCAAGGACATGTGACACGTATCCCTCGGGAGCGAGCACTTGCGCGGCCAGCGTGCCGGCATTAACGGAATGTTAATCTCATGTCGGAATCAGCGCTGTTTCAACCAGTTAATTTGTAGGTCACAGATAATGCCATTGTAAGCCTTACACAAGCACGATTATATAATGAATCACTAATAAAATTAGTATCTATTTATAATTATAATAACGCTACTCATATAATATTGGATTAGACTTCAATAAAAACGATTTTTGAAACGACTTGAATTACCTACTTGATTACACGAAGATTTCAATAATTAAAATTATATTCATTATAGTTGATAATAATTATTAAGTACGCATACTTGAACGTCGGTAATACTTAATTTGATTAATTGGGTAAACTTTAGTTTCGCATATAATCATTATGAATTACTTGTTTCCTGGATTGTTAATATATCGCCTTATAGAATGTCTTATAGTAATACAAAATTCAATAAAAATCTGCATCAACTTGCTTTTTATTTTGTTAGCACATCCTCCTTATTCTTTAGTCACCCAATTATATTTTAATTCAAACATTCAACAGAAAAGGATCGACGGCAGAAACTAAGAATAACTCTAAATTAGTGCCTAGGTTGGGTTAGCTTACATAACATTGGTATATAAAACTTGCCTGTTTCACCGAAAGGGTAGGCGTTGCTATCTCAAGTGTCAATCATGATTCGGAAAACTTATTTCTGCCCCAAGCTGTTATATAACAGAGGAGTCTTAGGCCAACCAAAACTTTTTGTTTTTACCCTACTTGAGAATCCAGCCCGTAACGTCGCGGCCTAAACTACCTCCTATAATATAAAAAGGTCAACAAGGCGTCAGTATTAAGATAACTATTAAGTAATACATACCTTCTCTTCCATGTCGGATTCACTTGGGAAGTTTGAGCGCGTCTCGTGATGCTCGTCAGAATTGTGCTTGCTGTTACCGTCGATGTTGTCGTAGAAGAAGCTGTCTTGCTTGCCCAAACTGTCATAGTTCTGTTTCTTCCCCTCATTCTTTTCAAAGAAATGTCGCCGTACCTCCGGCAAATCTATCGTCCATGATATGACGTGCGGAATATAAACAACCGCGAATACAAACACGATGGTGTTGTACGTCATGTTGTAAGAATACTTAAAATACTAATGAACATGTATAACTAACGTATTTGCTGTATCATCCACCAAAATTTAGATTTTCACTATCTTCGATAATTATTTCCAATCTCACTGAAATTTTAAGACCCAGAATTCATTTCAAAACAAGATAATTATGGAATAGCTCATTTGTTACACCTAGCTTAACAAATTAAAGCCAAATAATTAGTCACGCTAAATGCCCTAAGATAAACTATTATGTAAATAATTTGAAGCTAGCACGTGAAGTAGTGTACGGCAACTGCAGGCTACTGTTGAATGTGAAAACTATTGAAACGGAGGTGACTTTTTGTGGCAATTATTGTGTTTCCCGCGTTCGTTGCCCGAGGTTATGATTAGGCAACACGCGTGTAGGGCTATTAGGACGATAACACATAGGTTAAAACTATATCTGTAGGTACCTATCATAGTCACAAAAAAAACATATTATATTTGACCACCCGCATCTTGTGTTTACTGCGCACAACCTAAAACAGATTTTAGAATTTTCAAATAGTTAAAAATCAAAGATCATTTTTGAACGACTTAAATTAGTTCTCAATTCGTAGGAATCTTTTTTTATGTATTTACATTGATTATTCGAAGATGCATGAACCGATTTTGATATCTGAGTTACGAGTTCAGACATTACCTCGACCATAATATCTATCTACCTCTGCGACTCCTGTGATTTGTGAGCCACTGGTTCCCAGTTCACAGATTCACACACGTAAATAATTTCTCTAGAAAAAACCTCTAAAACTCAACTCCCATGGATCTATGGGCAACGGAAATTCGTGTGGTACCCATGGTACCCGTTTTCACGCGAATAGAAGCATACCATTTCATTAAACACTTGAAAGACTATCCCGTAGATTGCGATTTTGAACTGATAAAAACAAATTAATAAATAAGTTGTATACATAATATGTAGGCAAAAAGAACACGGACTTGAGATCAAATTGTGTATATAAGGTAAGTGATACAAATAAGGCCTACCTAATTTGAAACACTCATATCATGGTAAATTATTCGAAAATCGTGATAAATAAAAGCTAACATAACTTTTTGGTTTATTAATTTTATATAAATAAAAAACATATTATAATCATGTACTAAAAATCACCTAAAAAGAGGTAATTCTGAAATCTTAGCCTTGGGCCTTTTTAAAACATATTGATTTAACAAGGCCTATATATTTAAATCATAGGAATATTGTTATTTAAGTATTAATTATAAAAAATATATATTCCTGAGTCTTTTATACAGTGTTTCCATGAGATCCTTGAACAACTTTTAAGTTATTTTACTAAATATTATGCTTAAATGGCTAATCAGACTTGAAGACGCATATTAATAACAATAAAAAAATAAATTAAAAAGAAACTTATCCATACAAACAAAAATTAGAAAATTAACAGATCTTCTCAAAAATATTATTAAATTTCGAAAAATAAAATATATTTTGACAGGCCTTAATTAAGCAAGGTAACCTAATAAGGCCTTGGTACGTAATAAGTAGCAGTAACATTAATTTTCTTGACAACTCGGGCATATAAATGCATCTCGATCAGTGTTTGTTAAGCCGACGCAATCCTCGTGGTACCACTCACGACACTCGACGCATAGTCTCATGTCAGCAATTCTCTCCTCTTTACATGCAAGACAGTACCATTGTTCTTTATCTGCAATTGATTTTAGTTTCTTGTTTTTTTTTGTGGGTTTCTTTTTTAGTTTTCATTTTTAGTTTTCCTTTCTTTATAGTATTGAAATTATTCGTTTTTGGTCCTTTATTTGTAATAAATAAATCTTTGGTAACTCTCTGGCCTTTATAATTTATTGCTTTTCTACGTGGACGGTTCTTAACAACACTGTAGTCAGGTGTAGGCATAAATGTTTGGAAATCTGTCTTCTTAATCCTGGCAATTTTAGCCAAGGGTTCGTCATCTTCAGCATCTTCGCTATCAGACTTAGGCAAAGGAACGTTATTTGAATGTACATTTTCGATGTCACACTGTGTCTGAAGAAGAATAAATTTTTAAGCGTTCCGGTGGAATAAACCTGTTTATAAATGCGTAGATATTGTCGTCTTCAGGCGCAATACTATCTTGCTCAGTTTCTGTACTCACATCGGTGGGTAATCTGTAAGCCGCTAAGCCCGGGAAGATTTTCGAGGCGATTTAGGTTATTAACATTAATTTGAAGTGGTGTACTGTGTTCTATAGGGGAAGCAGATGAAAATACTTGAAGATCAGGTGTGGCGGGAGATAATGGTAGGACGTTTTCGGCATCGATCAAATTTTGCAAATGCTGAATGTTCCCAATGGGTGAGGACTGACGCGAGTCAGTCTCTCTTTTAATATTTGTATCGGATCCTGTTAATTTTTCTCGAGGTTTTTTTACATTTGCATTGATTGGTTGTAAAGATTCACCATAGTTGTTGGAATTACAATCACTGATACGACGCTCTGTCAAGATAGAAGGAGCAAAAGCAGATTCAGGTATTGCATCAGCATTTAATGGATACAGTCCTGTAGCTTTGAACCCACTTGTAATATTTGTATAGGTCATGCTCTTCGACCAGACCTTTGTTAGAATTAAGTTGAACTGTGATTTAGTGAGCTGTTTGCCACGTGTTCGGTACATGTATTGTAGAGTTTCTTTATCCCAAAACGATTCAAAAGGTTTGTAACAAGCTTTGTCAAGAGGTTGTAATTCATGCGTCGTATTAGATGGCAAACAATATAGCACAATGTCATGTTTTTCAGCTGTTTCGGCAATACGAAAATCCAGATGACATTTGGCACCGTCAAAGATGAGGAGGCATTTTCCAGGGGTTTTATACTTTGCTAAGTGTTCGATAAAAACGGTAAACAATTCCGTTGTCATACTCCCTTTTGGTGCCATGTGGACAATTGATCCTGCAGGCAAATTATCATTATACTCTGGTTTCTTCCTTTTTCCCTTAAAAAGAATCATGGGTGGTATTGGATTCCCTATTGCATTAACACATCCAACAACAGTGACGTTCTCGCCATGCTCAGAGCCTAGCATATGCACCCTTTTAACACCCTTCTGAGCAATCACTGTTTGTTGGTGATGTAATGTAAGCCGACAGCCCTTCTCGTCCATATTGTAAATTTTTTCAGGACGGTTATGAAGATCCAATTCATCATAAAGCTTACGAACCTCATTAAAATGGTGAGCAACGATAGTTTTATTTAATTTTTGGGCTCGAGCTGGGTTTAAGAATTGTACTTTTCGTTTTGCTAAGTTTGGATTTCGTTGTAAAAATAATCTTAACCAGCCTTTTCCTGCGAGTCCTGTTTCTTTGTTGAAATTATTGCGAATGTTATATTTGTCACAAAAAGCAAATGCTTGAATACGGATCATTTTTGGCGTCAGGGGTATTCCTATTTCAGAAAATTTTACTATACGACTGACGAAATCTTGTTCTTGCTCCTTTGTAAATATAGCGTTTCTCCCTAAGCTCTTATGTAAAATACCAGTTTTTAAATGATTACTAATGGTTCTTCTCGGAACGCCATATTGCGCCGAAGCTTTGTAAGTTGACAATCGTCCACAACGCACATCATTAACTGCCATTCTCAAGGTTTCTTCGGACCACGTAGCCCGTTTTAGTTTTGGAGAAGACATACTAAGTGTATCAATCTGTAAATAAATAAAATAAAGTTTACATTCAACAGAATTCATATTAAGGCCTAGGGTCAGAAATAAGGCCTATCATAAAAATAGGCCTTAATTAGTACATTATACTTCATAAATGTTAAAAACAATATTTAATTCGTATATTCTAAAAAATACAATTAAAAAACATAGTTACCTTTTTGATGAGTTACATTATGATCCGTATGAATTACTTGAACGAAACTTGAAAGAATAACCTAAAAAAAATAGATAAAAATTACGACAAATTAATAACGCGCAATGAAAATGTCCATCCTTCACAAACAACCGGCCACTACTGTCGCTGTAAGCGCGAGCGGGCCTCTCGCGCACTTTTTGCCGAGTTGTGGAGTTCTCGTCTATGCGTGTATGAAGTATTTTTGATGTAAATATATTTTAAGCGACTTTTCCGTACTACAGGCCTTATTAGAGCATAGGCCTTATTTGTATCAGGTACCTTATGCTTAACTAGTTCCATGGACTTCGATAGAAACCTTATTGTTGGTTCTCACATTTTATTGTATATGGCTACGTAATACAAAGAATAGACTTACTCACCTATCTTATGTAGATACAAAGACAAGTCAATGGTGATTAAACAAAAAAGTAATCTAGGTAGTTTACCAATCCCCATGGTGCAGTGGATTGAGACACCGGCTACAAAACTAACGGTCTCAGGTTCGATATCTGCACTAAGACAGATATTTGTTTCGAATATAAAGTTTGAGCAATGTTGACACCGAAATATCTTTTATTTGATAATACCCACGTCAAAAAACTTGTATCTTACTGTGGGGACGGTACCCGGGCTGAAATTTTTAGATACATATTTAGTTTTAAAGTTAGCCGCCAGATGTCATGTATACTTATCTTAACTCATCAGCATTAATAATATCATGTTATGAATATTATTGCGTGCGATTTAATTGCCAGTTATCATGCTGACCTATCGATAACGTAACGGATCGGAGTAGAATCTGTCGGTAGCAAACGCCACTTAGCCTTGTCAGTGGTTGGTGGTAATCCATTCATATCCGGCCGAAAAGCGGCCACCGTGCAGCACAGTCACTACTGTGCTAGTGTAAAACAGAATTGTTATATACATTAGTAAAGACGCGCGGAGCGGCGGTGTGAGGCGAGGGCAGACAACCCAGGTTCTAACTGCCAAGCATTCAGCGATGGTAACAATCTTGACACAAGGGTAACAATCAGATAAATATGTACTACTGCTACTGCAACATCATAGAAACGTTTTCAGCGACATGGTTACTCAGTGACCAAGATAATTCATCATCAGCCTATTCACGTCAACTGCGCCTCTCTTATGGCACGCCACTGGGCTCGATCTTCAGCCCATCGTCTCCAACCGCTACCAGCCATCTTTTGTATATCGTCACTCCACCTCGTTGGAGGGCATCCTAGACTACGTTTGCCGAGACGTGGTCTCCACTCGAGAATACGAGCCAACCTGACCAAGCTCATTAAATAAACAAAACACTCTTTTTTTCTCTTTATTTATTAACGAACTTTTTGTCCAATGGACAAGTCAGTTCTACTTGTAATTGTAAATTCTATTCTGCTAATACATACTAATCTATAAACATTCTGTAACGTTACGATGAGTCACCGAACGAGAGAGAGGCCCGCCGAATGCCTTGCGTCTCTCTCCCACTCAATTTAATTATATTCATATCAATAAATATTCTACCGAGAAAAAGACGTTGTCACGTAAAATCTTCGCCCGTAAAACCGACTTTACAGGCAACCATTTTTTTTAACTATTATTTAATTGTTTTGACTAAAAACATCCATCTACGGCTGTATTTCCCATCAATAACGCCATCTGTTGGGCAGTAGTAACATTTGACACTTGAAGAATACAATGTTAACGCCATCTAGCGATGAATAGTGCAAACATTCATTATTGACGTTATCACGCCATCTGTTAGTCAGTAGCAAATTATGTTCATCTATACGCCATCTAGTGGTCAGAAGCAATGGTCATCAATTATAAGAATAATGAATCCTGGCGAATCTAATCAGGATAATCATATATTTTAATCGAATTATTGTATTGTCATCAGTCTTTGACAGGTGTGCAAAATTTGAACGAAATCTGGCCGTTTAAAGTGGGTCAAAATCGCGCCCAAAGAAGTCGGTTACAAACAAACATACAAACATACAGGTGAAGCTAATAAAAAGTGTGTAAAAATATAAAGGTTGAGGGAAGTGCACATATTCATGTCAGGTTGGCCTGGTTCTCAACAACTACTCTCAGTGGAAGAGGAGACCCGTGCCGTCTGCAGTCAACATACATGGACTAATGTTAGTTTTCGAGTGGACAATGATTATTACATTTCGCACCTTTAAAGTAAAACCGTTACTAAACGAAATTATACAATTTTACAGGAGAGCCAATATTATTAGAAAAAAGTCACTGTTTTTGTCGATATAATCTGAGTGCGGGGTTCTTTATATTTAATGAGGTCCTATTATAGACTTCTGTTTACTTTTCGACACGTTTATGTACAAACAAACATACAAACATACAGGTGAAGCTAATAAAAAGCGTGTAAAAAGGAACTATTAGTCCATTGAAATGTTACAATTTAAGGACCGAATATTGCATTTCTTAGAGGACGCAATTTTATTTTTGGGACATGTTTGGAGGGTCAATAGAAGCTTAACCTCAAGTTTGTGGGGTCGCCACCCTTGTCCCCCGGCCGCCATCTTGGAAAAAGGGGTGAAAACACTTTTTTCGCGATAACTCGGAAACTATGCGTCTTACAAAATAATTGTTACAACATAATTTGTAGCAAATTGTTTTGCCTACAAATATGTTTAAATAAGTTTTTGTCCTAAATTAAAAATTAAAGAAGTTATAAGCAAAAAAGTGAAGAAGAAATTTCTTAAGGGATTTTTTTTATTGGAATTAATGGCGAGACGAGCATGCCGTTCGCCTGATGGTAAGGACCGCTCATGAACAGTAGTACAACCAAACAACACCTTGAGTTACAAAGCAATGCTTGGCATTCCACTGCGCTCGCCATCCTGAGACATGAGATGTTAAGTCTCAATATGTCCAGTAGTTACTCTGGCTACAATGTCCTTCAATCCGAAACACAACAGTGCATTTAAACTGCAGTTTGACGGGAGAAATAGACATTGCAGTGGTACCCACCCAGGCAGCCTTTCACATATGAGAGACCTACCACCAGTATGTAGGAAATGTTCCTATTTCTCTTAAAAGTAGACTCTTCAACTTGTATCTTACCAATTCTAACATACAGTGCTTAATCCTAGTCTTTGACCGAACTTCGGAGGTCCAGGTCCAGGTTTGTCAAAAAGCTATGGAGCTCAGGATGCTAGGTGTAACACGCGTGGACAGAGTACCCACTAACACCTTGCGCTCCATAACCAGAGTCAAGAATGTTGCACAGAAATAAGATAAACTAAACAGGGATTGGGCGGGCCACGTCACCCGGATGCACCCGAAGAGGTGGGCAAAGATTGCCAATCAATGGATGCCTAAGGATGGCGAGAGGCCACGCGGCAGACTTTGGAAAAGGTGGCGCGATGATCTCGACCAATTTAGCAGCACTTGGATGGCATCAGCAACTGATAGGGGTAAGTAGAAGGAGTTGAGGGAGACCTTTACCCATTAGTAGCACAGAATAGGTTAATAAAAATAACATATTTGTAGGCAATACAATTAGCTACAAATTATGTTTTTACATTTTTTTCGTAAGACGCATAGTTTCTGAGATAACGCGAAAAAAGTGTTTTCACCACTTTTTCCAAGATGGCGGCCGGGGGACAAGGGTGGGAACCCCACAAACTTGAAGTTAAGCTTCTATTGACCGCCCACATATATCCCAAAAATAAAATTGCGTCCTCTAAAAAATGCAAAGCTCATGTAACATTTCAATGGACTATATTGACCTAGAGGCCGACCGTTTAACTCGCGTATCGCCTGCGCGGTAAGAAGGGAGCGAGGGGAGATGTTAGCGGGTGGGTGAAAGGGGTGCGCGGAGCAGAGAGCTTACGTCAAGTGCGACAGTGCGCTGACTGTGCTTGCCTATGGTGCTTGCAGCGCGCGGTTGGTAATTTTATTACGGACACTTGGACATAAACGCACAAGGTATACGACTTACCAAGATGAATCGCTCTTGCAGTTTTGCGAACAAAATTAACAAGCAAGCTAAACAAATAGCATACAGTGTATATTCCTTTTTTAAAGCCAGAAAACAAGATCATAATTCTACAGAGTATCTTGAAGACGTAAACCTAAACAAACTTGTTGCTAAAGCTACAGGACTCTCGGTGACTACCATATGTAAAATAATAAAAGAAGGAAATGAACTAAAAGATGAACAAAATAATGTAAATTTTAAATCACCAAAAATAAACAGAAATAATATTTGTAAAACTTAAAAATAAATACTTAAAAAAAGATACCTATTATTTTATTCTTTACCAACAATGTCTATCTCGAGACAAATCTTTGGATTATTGACTCCGTGTGTAGCGTTACCCGCCCCCGCTCCCTTTTTACCGCGCAGGCGATACGCGAGTTAAACGGTCGGCCTCTAAGAGAAACAGCATCCACACTGTTTGCGTTTCTTTGTACAACTATTAGTAGTAACTTCCGGGCCGTTAAATCCTTCTATTTACGAAGAGGTCTATTAAATTTCACTTGGAGTTCGTGGCATTTATTAAGGATTTTTAACACGCCACATACAGATCGGTTGAAGGGAGAATTACAAATAAAACAAAAGAAATCCGTGTATTAGTTTATTAAAATATTAGATCGCCGACGCTTCTCTTGGCTTTCATTAGCCATTAAGGACGTCGGCTCTACCACGCTGCGTACAAAATGCATTGTGTCGGGGAATCAGAATGCCGGCACTGTCCCCAACAGTACGACAGGGTACACTGGTAATTTTTGGTTCAGGCACATTCACAGCAACCATACACGGTTCACTTATCGCCATTGAGGTGCTAGCATCACTAATGTCGTTTATTTGTGAGAAAAGGCTTGGCCGGGAGATCTAAATATCTTACAGTTCCCGCCGCGGTGGTCGAGGGACCAATACTGTTAAAGCTAGTAGAAGTATTTATTAAGTTAAGTTAAGCGTTATAATTAGGCACGTCCGGTTCATCCCATGCGCGGGCGTCCCATGCCGCGCCCCATCGCCGCCGCCTCCTCGCCGCCCTTCACGTTCTTTATCGTCTCGTCTATTGACAAGATCTGTGGACAATATAACGTATTATAATCAAATAGAAAAATATCTAATATTTATTTCATATAATTATTAATCATTATTGTTATATCATAAATCCAAAAAAAACTTGTATTACATTGTGCTGTTGATTTATGTTGTGAGCTCTAACGGGTCGTACTATACTAAAATATAGCGTACCTACTAACGCAAAACAAGCTCTTTGCGTTTTGGAATCCACTTAAATGACACAAAGAAAGTCTAAAATGATGTCTTCTCTACTAAAATGTACATGATGTACATCCCCAGCGGGCATGCTGTAGGGGTGGCTAGTATGCATGTGACGCGTACCTGCGCGGCGGCCTCGCAGGCGGCGGTGATGGCGTTGCTCTTCACCACGGCGGGCTCCCACACGCAGCTCTCGTAGTTGTCCGCGATGTCCTCCTTCTGGATGTCGATGCCGTACCACACGCCACCTGCACCACACAATATTGCATTATTGAGAGTTGTGAATCATTTATTAATATTTTATAATGATAATAATAAATACATGGGTTCAAAACCCTCCTTTAGCAAGTGGCTAAAACGACCCATGACATGACTGTTTGTATAGTATTCTATCAAAATATGGCATGCAATCTTACTATGTTTATTTCGATGTGTCTCATCTGTTTTATAGTTACTATAAATGTACTTGAATATTATTATGCATAGCTGGATACATCATTTATGTGATACATATAGTGACATATATAATCTGCCCTCAATTAAGTACAGAACGTGCATCATCACGCGCGCTAGAATGAGAGTGCAAGTACCCTGGTGGTGCTTCTGTCGCAGCTTGTTGAGCAGGCCGGTGGCGTCGAGGCCGGCGTTGTCTGCGAGCTGGCGCGGGATGGCCTCGAGCGCGCGCGCCACGGCGCCCAGCAGCAGCTGCTCCTTGCCGGCCACGCCGCGCGCGTGCTCGCGCAGGTGCCGCGACAGCTCCATGTCGATGGCGCCGCCGCCTGCACGCACACACACTTTACAACCCCCGCACAAACAATGTCCATCAACAATACAGTTTGTAGCAGCCAGTTGAGAACATATAAATGTCACTGTTTACACTACATTTTATGGAATTATTTATTCATTTTATTGGAATGTCATTTTTTAAGCCTTTATTTTACCAATTTAGGGTTGATGAATTTAAGAAATATCTTTAAGGTATATTTCTATATCAATAAAAAAAATACTTATTTTGGAGACACATGAATATTCTCTATTATTCCAACGATATATTACGTTATATAACCGCGAGAAATAAACAGTATGATATAGTAAGTGCGCGTACATACCGGCGACGACGGCGTCGTTCTTGATGGTGCGGCGCACGATCATGATGGCGTCGTGCAGCGAACGCTCTGTCTCCTCCAGGAACTGCTCCGCGCCGCCGCGCAGGATCAAAGTGCACGTTTTCGAGCCAGGGCAACCTGTACCATCACAAATACATCATTATACACTCCACATGATACACTACTCAACTACACAGATGTATAGGGAACCTCATGTCTACTATCACAATCCACATAACCATTTCAGTAATTGGATCCGTTTGTTATAATCATTGGCGATCAATCAATGGGATAAAATGATAATGATAATGATACCTCAATCTACATTTTGTACAAAAAGACCAAACCTACTGAATACTATATTCTTACCCTCTGGAGCGTCGCCTTTTTGGTATCCTGAAGGAGAGTGGGTCGGGATTAGTAAGGAAGGATGTGGGACGGGTCGGAGCGGTACATGTTGCATGTGTATACAGACCGGTGAAGAAGTTGTATCTGTCGGCGCCGACCTGTCGCTCGGTGAAGCTGGCGCATGCGCCGAGCGCGGCGGGCTGCAGGTCGCGCACGGAGCTGAGCACGGCGCCGCCGCACGCGCGCTGCGTGCGCCGCAGGTCCTCCGCCGCCACGCGACCCGCGCAGAACATGTCGCTGCACACACACACACACACACACACATTATTATACTACATGACTACACCTCTGTGTTACATTTACTCATAGACATCATAAAACTGTTTTTGTTGCTTAGGAACTAGCTGTTATACTTTAATTTTTAATGAAACATTATCGAAACTGCTTTAACAGCTTTAAATACTATTTTAAATATGAACAATGTAATACCAATACCTCCTATCATTTTCCGGTCTATCTATTTATGGCAATACAGGAGACATCTTACCAAATACGTACTACACTATCACAAAATACACAAATACAATATAACATACCTACATTATTACTATTGCCCATTAATAAATATTCTAACTACTTTATAACTTAAGAAAAATTAAATATTTTTAGTTTGTGTAAATTTATCTTTGTTTTTTGGGTGTTATTGGCACTTTGCCATCGATATTTATTCATACATGTCTAGCCTTTATAGTTTTCTGTCTACTTACCTTATCATTATGCCACAAAGGAAGTTTGTGTCCTACACTCAATTTGAGCATTAAGTAGTGTTTATGTACGTACCGGTCAGCGAAGTACTGCGTGGCGACGTCTCCGATGGGCAGCATGCTGAGCACCACGTTGGCGCCGCTGGCGTGCAGCACCGACAGCTTCTCGTACAGGATCTGCCACTCCGCGTCCACCACCTTCTGGTACTCCTTCACGTTGTCCACGCGCACCTGCACACACACACACACACACACACACGCATTACAACACGTACAACACACACACACGCACACAACTAGCAGATATTTCAACAACCTCATACAGCGTTGTGATCCTCACATACATTCAGAAATTGGATCCGTATGTTTATAATCATTGGCAAAAAGAACTTTGCAAGTACAAGAATAACACTTAAATTTAAGTGCAGCAATAAACTTTTAATCATTGTTTTTCTTAATCAAACACAGCCAACTTTCTTTAAATGCAACTAATAATAACTATAGTCTAGACTAGGTAAGAAAATCCACTGCCACACGATGGTAGTCCTTAGTGGTCGTCATAATTATGCTGATAGATATGACCCGTTCTTCTCTAGTAAAAACTACTTACAGGCCGGGTGGTAGATGAAAAAGTGACGGAATCTCAATGATGTTGAACATTTTAATGATTCAATAAATTATTTTCAGTTTTATTTTATGCCAAGTGGTTGTATTTAAATACTGACAAGGAAACCCGAAATAAAACAAACTTTAACACCTATGACGAGTATTTAACCATGAATTGTTTGTATGATTATTTTTTCAGCCGCCTTACCTCGGCATTGTCTCTCTCCGCCTTGAGCTCGAGTTCGATGTTGAGCAGCGCGATCTTGCAGTTGTCGTAGCTCTTGGGCTGCATCTCGAAGCCGGCGTACGAGAAGGTCTTCTTGAACGCCACGCCTGCCACCAGGAACGAGTCTTCCAGGGCACCTCCCGTCACTTTCTTGATACCTGTTGGGAGTTTTAAATTATAGACATTGCCAAACATATGGTATGTTGGAAAGTTTAAAGCGGGTGGGTGCTTTTGCTGACAAAGTGTTTTCAAATATTTAATTTTAATTTCCTTTCCAGGTGTGGACTTGGTAAATTGTCAGACGTAATAGAAGTACCAAATTAAGCCAAGTAAAAAATATCTAAATAGTTTTCTGCTCAGACTTCTATATGCAATTTCAATTCTAATTATTTTCGCATTGTAGTCCTGATAACACACTAAGGTGCAATGTTGTGTCGTGCGTATTTCCTGTTACAAGAGACTCTTTGGTTTCAACACATTTCTATCACACAAATATTTATTTCGGTGCGGGGATCGAACCAGCGGCTTCACGGTTCTTATCCGATGTCTAACAAACTGCACCACGGAGGCTGTCAAATTATCTATTGTGTATTTTATAAGAGAGAAAAAATCTGATGATAACTATAGTATCGTCAAAAATATCAGGTGTCGAGACATGGTTATGTCTCACCAATTGACAATTTTGCTGCCCTGCTAAAGCAACTAACAAAACTGTTAAGGACACTTTTACGCTACACATGCATATACTTTGGCAAGTTACAGACCGATCATGTCTAGCGGCAGCAGCGGCGCGTCGAGCGACAGCACGGCGTCCACCACCATGTTGGAAAAGTGCTCGCGCTGCTGGTGGATCAGCTTCGAAGACATCGCAGTCAAGGCGCACTTGCGCAGCAGCTCCCTGACACGTACAAACATACAACTCAGTTTATATACCTACACCATGCTACCATTTATATTCATATTTTATAAGCACCTATAAACATTCAATTTATATTTCGCCATCTACTCTACTCGTCTTGTATTATACAACTGACAGGTGTAGCTTAACTCAAAATGGTAGACGCCCAGTGGAATTGACAACTTCACATCAGTGATAATTCTACCTAATCTTGTGAAGTGTAAAGTAATAATAACGGGAAGAGTTTTAGTGAGCAAGCCTCATGTCTACTATCACAATCCACACAACCATTTCAGTAATTGGATCCGTTTGTTATAATCATTGGCTTGCACAACTACTCTTATTTCTCATGACATCCTCAATAATAATTCAGCTTAACATGAGTTAGATTATAGATAGACATAGTTTAGAATTTAGATGGTCATCCATCAGGTTATGGCAACACACTGATTTTAAAAGTAATAAGAATGAACAAAATAATCGAGTCAATTTTATAGCCTTGGACTAATGGTAATTCCTCATCAGTGTTTATTAATGTTACGTATCTAAATGCAGTATTCAATGTTGTATATTGATGTAATGTACATAATGTACATAATGTACGTAATGTTGTATGTGGCATTGTACCTCTGTTCCGCTGGCGACTTGACGTCGATCTTGACTGCGAGTTGGTTGAGCTTGTCTACTGCGAGCTGCGCCGCCGTGCGCACCGCACGCACGATGATGCGCGGGTGCACGCCTGCACACACACACACACACACATCACATAATATATCAATAACACTATTTTCTCGTCAAATGAAAAACTACCTATTATTATATCGCTGCTTCATTATCATCAGCCCATTGAACCCCATTGCTGAACATAGGCCTCTCCCAAGGTACACCACAGAACTTTGTCTGATGCTTTATGATGCCAGGTAGTGCCAGCCCTCTTGTGCAACCCGGCCCATTTATATGGCAATAATTATATTTTGGTTCTTCAGTTCAATGATTTTTCTAAGCCTCATGTCTACTATCATAATCCACACAACCTATTCAGTAATTGGATCCGTTTGTTATAATCATTGGCTTAGAATAAAACTGAATTCTTTTATATTATAATGTACACATACTACACATATAAAAATAACCAATTTGGATAAAAAATATTTAAAGGCTGGTGTATCTTTCAAACTCAATAATTATTCTAATCTATTGTTTTATTGATACCAGGAAAGTCAGAACTTTATTTTATTTACATTATGTAGTTGTTAAGAGCGTATACACCTTGCGCGCAAAGTCAACTATAGGTATTTCTTCGTTAATTTCACGCACACATAAGCGACCAAAGCTGTGTGCGTAGAGCTGCCGCGTCGGCTCGCTATACAATCGGCTCAAACAACTTTGATCCGTGCGCTTCAAATATTCAATTGAAATGTAACTGTAATATAATATCATAAAAATATTTTATTTGCATTATAAGTAGACAAATATTACTGTGCAAGCAAAGAATAATACAAATTTAGATACTAATCATATTTTCGTTCTTATTACATTGTTAAGTTGCATTCAAATCAGTGTTCAATCAGTAGACAATACGGACGTTTTATTAACCATTTCGTGTTCAAACACATAAATAGTGTTAGGGGCCTTACAACCTCTTACAATTACGAAATATATTTAATTTTATATTACAATACATAACATAATTTAGCCTCGGAATTACATCCCATTATATTACCTGAAACATAATTTATACTTACTACAAAATCATTATAGGTAATAAAAATAATTAAATATTTTACTACCAAAGTACTAAGATGTGGTAATCGCAGTCCGCGCGTGGCTATTTTTACTACGCACGGCAAATATCGACTGCAGCTAGGCCGGAGCGACGAGCGATACGTCCTCCCTCTAGAAGGCCTTGCGGCGGTCTGATTTGAGCCACGTCGGACAGCGTGTTTTATAGTGGTTTTTAAAATATTTGTAGAAAACATGAAAACTAATTTTGTTGAAATATAAAAATGGCAATTTATTGATAAGATATTCTTCTATTATAATATGCAATTGCTATAAAAAATTATGTACGATAAGTTGGTGAAAAAAAATATGTTCTTGACGAGAGTTTCTGAATAATTTCGCATTGTTTAAATTTTTATTTTTCAGGAACTAAACACAAAAAGATTATTTTTCTTAGCAAAATCCCTCCATAAGGGACTTATTAGTCTGATAATATTTTTATTTTCATCTTATATTTAGTGGTTTCGGATATCTTAAGCTTCTAAATTGCCATTTAAAGCCTAAATAACGAAACTTGTGTTCAGTAATCCTTATATTACTCACAAATTATCCATCAATCTATAATGTTTTCCACCAAAATCCCTAGATAACAACCTTTTCTAAAATTGGTATTAATTATTTTTCCTTTAAATTGTTTATTGGTGGCTATTAACTCATTTGAAAAGTCCTGTTTTTAAGCCAAAAAGCGCGCACAGGGTATAAACGCTCTTAATAGACTGCATTAAAATGAAATAATCACAGCTTACGTACCTTCTTCTACAAATGGTTTAAGCCTCTTCAATATTTCTCCAGCCAATATAACGACTGATGTGGTGCCGTCGCCGACCTGACACAGTTGAACTTCATTACCAAATGATGTCACAATCACACTTCATTTTCACTACACTATAAAATCTCATAGTACGTAATATTCCTCAACAACATTCAGAAATTGGATCCGTTATTTTAATCATTGAATCAAGTCTCACGTCGAGATGTAAGTGATTAAGGAGTCATCAAAATAACTACAAAGATTGCAGAAATTTCTCAATGCATAAATATTAAACAAAACTATAATATTTTATAGCTGCACATTTATAACCTACTTCGTTTCTTTAATAACACTTGAAATTGTAAAATAGTTTTAAATAAATAAAAACCCCACCAACAAATTATTTTTAACACAAATTAAATAAAGCCACAATATGAAAAGTTCATCTGCACACTTACCTCGGCATCCTGTGACTTGGCAATGTCCACCAGTGTCTTCGCAGCCGGGTGGACAATGTCCATCAACTGGAAATTCACACATAAGGGATCTATTAACATAATGATTGTATATCTATTAAAAAAAAACTGTGCATAGTTTCAATATAATACATTATAATCAGCACCCCATACATGCTTCTAGAGATTGAAACAAATCATCCAGACAGCAAGAGCCAGAATGACTTAGTGCCTTGAGAATGGCCATTCATATTTTTAATTTACTAGTAATTTTATGAATCAATTGAAACTAGAAATTGGTTGTATTTCAGTTTTCTATATCGCCACCACTAACTAAATGATACTGATATAATAAAGTATGACAATAGCAGTGTAGTCATGTTGAAATGAGTAAGTACCTTCATGATGGTGGCTCCATCATTGGAGATAACAGCTTTGCCACTGTGGTCCACAATCAGTTTGTCCATGCCGCGAGGGCCGAGGGTGGTGCGCACCTGATATAAAAAAAACGATCATTATTACAGTATTGTATCGGCATGTGATTTAATAAACTAGCAGTTTCCATTTTTTTATATCGTAATTCTATGTTCACAGTTGGTTTGAAGCATACTGTGAAATGTGAAATGGGTTTGCTCCCCATACTGAGACAAAAGTTTGTGTGGCCAACAAGTATTTGTCAGGTCAGGTCTTGTTATTTGCGAGACTGATAAGTCTCTCATAGTTTCTGATAGCCACGGATGTTTTTTAAACAATTTTTTTGTATGATTTTTTAAATATCATCATTTTTGTATGGTAAATCTATAGTTTTTGCTAAAATAGTAATTTAAACTCTTTTATACCTTAGAGTCTATATAAATAAAAGGGTATACACTATTATTTTAAAATGGATACCCACAACATGAGTCGATTTTAGTGTCGGATCAGGGGTATGTATGCGACTGTTGGGTGTTATTTATTTATTTATGTCCAATGCGACTAGTGTTCTTGAGTTAACATACCGCATCCACAACCAGTTGGCAGGCATTGATGTTGGATATCAGCTGGGGCTTGCCCTGAGACTGATCCGTCCCCTCCTTCAGCACTAATATCTGTGGTTGCTGAAACACAAATTTACAACAACATTTAGTAATTTTGCAATTCCATTCTTGCCAACAATTTATAATGCCCTCAATTTGGTCTCAGAAATAAATGGAAAATCTATTTTTTTTTTGTCCAAACACTGTAATTAATTCACGAAGGACCCTATCCTATTACGATTTCAAAAGGATTTAAATTGTCTTTTGACTCCACAATTTACATTCATTCAATTGAATAACCTATAAAGTCCCCTTTAAATATGAAACTTTGTATTGGTGTGAAGATTTTTGCCCTCAATGAAATCTACTATTTTGTGTAGGGAAATACATGTATTTTCTATAAATATTAACATAATTGCAACCCAGGCCCAGAGTACTTGGAGAAATTGACTTGAAGTCTAATAAAAATATATTTTTTGCCATTGACTGTGAACAAAATTTAAAATGTGATGATAACTATATAAAAATCTGTCATCCAAGATAAAAAAGGAAAATGTTTAAAGACAAACTGATTACTATAAATGGGCATTTGCCTTTAGATTTTTAATTAAATTAAAGCAAGGCCCAAAATAATGTTTCATACACCCATGCTTACATATGTATATGATGATTGAAAATACCACAGCCGTATAATGTAATAGCTGCAAAATCTGGTCAGAATAAATAACACTGAGTACGAGTCACAGTTAATGTGCTAAGTATATTATTTCATGAAATGACAATTAAGTTATACCCAATAATTGCAACATTATGATTTGTGTTAAACAAAACAAAAGGTAAAGTAAGTGTATAAACATGTGATTCTACTGTGGACCGTACACAATTTTATACAAAGCATAACTATACAGTAGAAGGACATAAATCGACTAGCAACAGAAAACTGTTCAATAAGTAAGCTAGCGGGCAATTAGCTCACGAAGAAAAGAACTAAAGACAAGAATTAAAACCATTATGTTCAATTTCCCTGTATAATATGTACAGTTGCTTCTAGTGAACAAAATCCTAGCTGTTATCATGGTCATCTCCAGAACATAAGCATAATATCTTCACGATATTATCGCTATTAGTCACCGGCATGCGGTTCCATAAACTAATTTATTTTTTGACTACGATATATTGAATAGATAAGAATAATTATAGCTATGAAATATATTTACACACCAAATAATTATTTGGCGTGTAACATTATGCAAATAAATACTTTTTTATGTCAAATAATTAGAATCACATGAACAGTTGCGATACTGTCCTGATCGTCTGTCATAGGATGACAGAAATTATAGTCGGCGATTAAAACTTATTTTTATTCTAGAAAATTCACACAAACTTTACACAACCATGTGAAATGATTGTTTATTAATTTGTAAATTATTATTTCTCGTACCCATATCGCTGATTAAATCGTAGTAGATAACGTAAAATGACTATAAACAAAATACTCGATAAAATTAACCTCAGTAATTATAAACACTATTTCACCAAAAAATACACAAGCGGTCAAAAAAATATCAGTGCAAGTACGAAAATTGATATTTTTTATTTTTACTGGGTGTATAAAATAAGAAAATAAATTCGAGATTATGCCAAAAATAAAGAATTAAATTACCATTTTGCTTGACTTTATTTCACAAACAAAACGAAACCAAACTGACAGAAACACAACTGTGTTACCAGTTCGAATAACTCAACACAACATGTGATTTACTAATATAATATTAATCCACTTTAATATCTTTATATTGTATAAATCTAAAAAAATGGTATTTTGACTCTTCTAGTTAACATTTTAGATTTATCTTTGAAATAAAGTAAATGTTTGAACTAATTACATTTTAAGAAATTGTATAAAAATAATGAGCTAAGAATTATTTAGTGTAGTAACTAAACGTCTCTCTGATTCAAGAAGATTACACTCTGATTGGTTAAAGTTTAAAATAGCGAAAATTGGAACGGAGTGGTCTAGTGAAGTCATGTGTTTATCGATTGTTTAGATCGATTGTTTAGATATGATACATATTCAATAGTACTACTTGGTCTGTGGCACGTCTGTGGTATTCAATTACCTTGCGAAAGGCCTGTGTCCAGCTGCGGACTGCAACGGACATAATGCTGATAATGATGTATCCAATAAACTAAAGCGATATTCTTCATATTTGCTATATTTATTAAGATTGTAATTGGTTTTAACTGAAATAAGTCGTTTCTAATTATTATATCAATGTTGACGATGCTGTCTTATAACCTATAATGTTTAATTTTAGAATAATAAATGTTTGCGAAAAAACTGCATAAAGGCACTTAATACAATTTCCATCACGCCTTGAATGTACAACAAATCGCAAAATATTCCATTTCATAGTTAAATTAGATTATTGAAATAAAACTATTATTTACGGATTTTATCGCGGATTAGGCTTAATTTTTACAATTTTGACTTCCCTACGTTTCGATTACTTTACAGCTTTCGTGGTCACAGGGTGGACTAACATAAAGTTATGTTTTTTAAATAAATTAAATACATTTTATTTTTGGATAATCTAAATATGTCTTGGTGACTGGAAATGACTTATAACTATAACTTAATACTATATTATACTTGTACAATTTTCTTTAGTCAGAAATTTGTGCCTGACAAGGTGATTTCAAGTGAAACATAAGTATTCTTGTAGCAGCTCTGTTGGAAAAAGGCGTGAGTTTAGATCAGAAGTCATTGTAATAAAATAGCAACTGAGCACTATTTGTATCTATGTTAAAATATTCTCGTTAAGTTGTTGCTACTTGTTACAAATAAATAATTATCTTTCTTTTATCTAATTAAAACGCTTTCCAATGTCTTATGCAAAGTCAAATAAATTATAAAAACAATGCAGTCTTGTGTCTACACTTTCAATCTGTTTTCTCTTCATTGATTTCTTAACAACTAATCGATTTTGCAAAGTTACGACCACGTCACTATGTTAGTATTGACAAGAATAGACCACAATTTGACACATGTCAATTGTCCTTGTCTACTGCTCGTTCTTGTAATTTTGGTATCTCGCATGCCGCGATTTAGATAAAATAAGCTACTTTTGATGCAAATATCATTTAAATCTTGCAAAATTGACCATGAATCGTCAAGTAGATGTGAAGGCATTGGTTTCCCACATAGTCAGAGGCGATGGCGCGGACAAATGCCGAATATGTATGGGTGATACATCGGAGGGCCAAGTTTTCCTTGGTGATACAGTAATGATGGATGGGGATAAAGCTGTGACTCTTGCTGAACTTCTAGAACTTGTCACCGGTGTTGAGGTGAGCGAAATACTATTTACTTAGTCAATTAGAAGTCTCAGGTTTGTTTATTTTCTGTGAAAAACGGAACGACATCGTTCCCGCGCCGTTGACACAAAATGGCGTCGTAAGGTTGCGTCTATTCACGAGAATGAGACTGAAAAATTATTTTTTTTACTATTTATGATGAAAATCACGTATGAACTATTAAGATTTAATATGTTACTGACTTTTGAAATGAAATATCTAAATATGATGCACATCTTGTGTTCTTTATTATTTTGTACAAATTCGTTTACGGAGATGGTATACTAAAATTCGAGATCATTGCAATTAGGTCTATAAAAGCCTCTTTCTTTTTTTATACTTACGAATATTCAAGACATCTTCACCATGGTCCTGTGTACTTATTAAAACTTTCACCTAACTTAAGTGATGGCAGCTCACTTGAAATATTTTAAATTTGAACCAAATTAGGGATCTGAATAGTTTACTACCTGCAGAAAATCTGGCAGCATCTTGACCAGAAAGCTGAAAATGTGGCCATTTGATTGAGCCCATGGTTGCAGGTGACGGTGGATGATGACCTCCCTGATAAGCTGTGCAGGACATGCTCTGCATCTGCATACAAAGCTGCCGAGTTCCGGAGTTTCTGTCATAAGTCCAATGAGCAATGGAACAATGTTTTGGACATGCTCAACTTGATACCAAACAACAAATTTACTACTAATAAGAAAAATGTATATGCTATAATATCTGATAATAGCATTTCCTTCCTTGATTGTGGATATTTTAGAAAACCACAACAGAAGGCGAATAAAACACACATCAAGAAGAAAAGGATTAAACGTAAAGAATATGCAAAGAGCTTACATTGCCAGTGTCCGAATTGTGGAATGGAGTTTATGTATGCGCACAGTCTTCATGCACATCTGAAAGAGTCCATGGATTTAATGCAAGCATGCTATGTATGTGCTAATATTATGAGTAAAAATGAATTGGCTGATCATTTGATTCAACAGCATAATGAGAAACCATATTTGTGTAAAAAATGTCCAGCAATGTTAAACTCGTTCAAGCAGTATAAACAACACATGGTGAAGGATCACTCCCCTGGAGTGTGCACATGTGGGGATTGTGGAAGAACATTCCAGTCTGCACAGGCATACCATGCACATCTGTCCATACACAGCCCTAAAAACTGTCCACAGTGCTCCAAACTGTTCCGCAATAAGAAATGCTATGTATACCATGTAAAGAAATGTTGCAATCTGCACAAGCATAGAAAAGATATACATCTCACTAAGCACAAGCTGTCCGTTCTCGTTACTAATAAAGACAAACAGATTAAAGTAGGTCTTAGAGGCAGCACCAACAAAGAATGCATTTGTGATTACTGCAACAAAAGATTTTCGGGGAAGAAGTTTGTAGCAGCACACATCCAAATTGTTCACCTGAAGACGACGCATAGACCCTGTATTTACTGTGGCAAGTTACTAGCCGCAGCACACATGACTTCCCATGTCAAAAAACACTTACCATCAGAGAGTTATAAATGTGATCACTGTGGAATGTTATTGAAATCCAAGTTAGGTTACAGTCAGCACCTTCGTCTTCACACTGGGGAACGTCCGTACCATTGTCAGTATTGTGAAGAGTCATTCTCTGCCTCTTCCAGGAGATCAGAGCACATACGCAGGATGCATAAGAACACAGAGGAGGTTTTGCGACACGCTTGTCAATTGTGTTCAGCTCGTTTTCGACTTCCATACAGATTGAAAAAGCACATGCTGACTGTCCATAGTAAAACTAAAACGCGTAAATACCAATGCAATAGTTGCGAAATTAAATTCGCTAGTTGTAGGGCTCTGGTAGCGCATACTAAAATATGCCAAAATTAAAAAAAAATAGTTTTTTTGTTGCATTAACATTGTTCTCATGAATGAATAATACCAATGGAAATCATATTATTATGATTTGATGACCCATAAATTTTAATTTTTTAAATAATAATAATATGCTACTTCGTGTCTAATACTGTTAAATTTAAATAAATCATAGTGGATGACTGCTAAATAAGTAATGCAAAATTGCATTCTTTATTTTGAGCTGTGTGAATGAATATAATTAATGATCGGTTACCATTATATTCTACTAGATTTTCAAGTTTACTGTAACATATTAATTATAAGAAAACAACATAATCTACCCAAATAGAAAATAATAGGTATTCCCATAATTATAAATTAGAACACGATTACCTTTGTGAATAGATATCTTGATGTAATATCATTTATAATTAATATTGTCCAACAGGCTAAAATTCCACACATTATAAAAAAACAAATTAAGTGTTCTGATTACTTTAAAATGCAGTTCTAATTTACCGTACTTGGTAAACGGTCTGCCTTCCGAAATCGCGGCAACGATTAACAAAAAAAATCTAATATTAAAGCTATTAAAAATATTTTCTATCAACCTTATAATTAGGCATTCGCTATATATAAAGTATTTAACTGCCTCGGTGGCGTAGTTGTACTTCGGTACGGTTACAAAGCTGAGGTCTCGGGTTCGAATCCCGGGCTGGGCAAAGTGATATTGGATTTTTCTATTCATTATCTCATAGCTCAGAGTCAGGAATTTGTGCCCGATATGGCGATAGGCTCGCCACCTATCACATCGTGGGACGGAACATACAAGGCGAAATGTGGGTGCCCTGGCACCTCTGCCTACCCCTTCTGGGATAAAGGCGTGAGTTTATGTATGTATGTAAAGTATTTAAAACACTACTATGCACTCACAGACAAACCAAGTAAATGGTTTTGTGAGACTAATTCTATTTTTTTTGTTTTTTTTTGTTTTAAATATAATAAATAAAATAAAACAAAGTGTACATACTCAATGACTAATGCCCTACTTCGACGTTGGCAAAATCATAGATGCCGATGGAGCCAAACAACTTTTAAAAGAAGAAGAAAATCATTTACAGTTTACTTATGGAGTAATTGTATGTGACAGTAAATTTTACCATTTATTCACAAGCCCCGTGGCGCAGTTTGTTATATGCCGGCTGTGTGCGCTTTTTTTATGTAAATATTTATGTAACATTCCTAGGTATCATAATTAGAATAACTGGAATGACGACAAGTTACATGTAACAATAAATTTTTGTGAGGACCTCGTATTGTTTTTCTTTTACTTATAATGCATTATTTAATTAGATAAATGTAAAATATTGTATGTTGTTACATTGTGACAGTGTTATTGTAAGGGGTAACGGGCAGATCCTACACTTATTACCAAGGAAATAATGGCTTAAATATAATGTATTTTATTATTTATTTTGTGATCATTAGTGGCACATGACCCGTCCGTTTGAATCCGTAGGTCTTTTGTCCATGTTCTATATGTATCGTATTCTGCAGTTTGTTCAATGTTAACTTCCTATTAACTATTCGACGAGGGCAGAGGTATTAAGGGAGATCGAGAGGTTCTACGGACAGCTTTACACCTCGGTTGCCAAACCTGCTGTTAGCTCGGCCGTAGACCCGAGAGCCGAGTTGATCCGACACTTTAGCGATGATATCCCGGACATCAGCCTGTGTGAGATTGAGATGGCCCTGAAGCAACTTAAAAACAACAAGGCGCCGGGCGAGGACGGAATAACTTCAGAGCTTCTGAAAGCGGGCGGAACGCCGATACTGAAAGTCCTTCAGAGGCTCTTCAATTCCGTTCTCCTCGAGGGCTCAACGCCAGAGGCATGGAGCAGGAGCGTAGTGGTACTGTTCTTCAAAAAAGGTGATAACACTTTGCTGAAGAATTACAGGCCCATCTCGCTCCTGAGCCATGTCTATAAGTTGTTTTCGAGGGTCATCACAAATCGTCTCGAACGCAGGTTTGATGACTTCCAGCCTCCCGAACAAGCCGGTTTCCGAAAAGGCTTTAGTACCATAGACCACATCCATACGCTTCGGCAAGTTATACAAAAAACCGAGGAATATAACTTGCCGCTTTGTTTAGCGTTTGTGGACTATGAGAAAGCCTTTGATTCGATCGAGACTTGGGCTGTGCTACAGTCTCTCCAGCGGTGCCATATCGACTATCGGTACATCGAAGTGTTGAAGTGTATATACAACAACGCCACCATGTCGGTCCGAGTACAGGATCAGAGTACGAAGGCTATTCCACTACAGAGAGGCGTGAGACAGGGAGATGTCATATCTCCGAAACTGTTCACTGCCGCGCTGGAAAACGCCTTCAAGCTCTTGCAATGGAAAGGATTCGGCATCAACATCAACGGCGAGTATATCACTCACCTTCGGTTTGCCGACGATATTGTAGTCTTGGCAGAATCGCTGGAAGACCTTAGCACTATGCTCGAAGACCTCAATCGAGTCTCCCAACAGGTGGGTCTTAAAATGAACATGGACAAAACGAAGATCATGTCGAATGTCCATGTTGTGCCCACTCCCATCGGTGTTGGGGGCTCGACTCTCGAAGTTGTTGACGAATATGTCTATTTAGGACAAGTGGTCCGGTTAGGCAGGTCCAACTTCGAGAGAGAGGTCAATCGTCGAATCCAACTCGGTTGGGCAGCGTTCGGGAAACTACGCGACGTCTTCTCGTCCAAAATACCTCAGTGCCTTAAATCGAAAGTCTTCGATAGTTGTGTGTTGCCAGTGATGACTTACGGCACCGAGACGTGGCCTCTCACTATGGGCCTTATTAGGAAGCTCAAAGTCACTCAACGAGCTATGGAGAGGGCTATGCTCGGGGTTTCCCTACGAGATCGAATCAGAAATGAGGAGATCCGTAGGAGAACTAAAGTAACCGACATAGCCCACCGGATTAGCAAGTTGAAGTGGCAATGGGCAGGGCACATAGCGCGGAGATCTGATGACCGATGGGGTCGGAAAGTGCTCGAATGGAGGCCGCGTAGCGGAAAACGCAGCGTAGGACGTCCACCCACAAGATGGTCCGACGACCTGGTAAAGGTCGCGGGACGTCGCTGGACACAGGCTGCCTCCAACAGGTCTCTGTGGAAATCATTGGGGGAGGCCTATGTTCAGCAGTGGACTTCCTTTGGCTGATGGATGGATGGATGGATAACTTCCTATTGTCTAACAATGTCCACAAGTGGCATAGCAATGATGTTATTTTGCTACTTATTGTAATAGGTACTATTTATGGTAATATGTGTAATATTGTAGTAGAATACAATTATTAATATTAATCGGCTCATTTGCTAATTGCTATACACCACATCTTCACCTCGTTCTGTCATTCATATCTATGATCTATCTCATTCACCCCTGGTTCGCGTTGTGTCTAGTTGGAGACGACAGATGCAAAGAGTATGAATATATCAATACACTACACTTATTATTGAAAAATATGTCGACTTATCTGTTGTTGAGTTGTAAGGTATTACTTTAGCATAATATTTTAAGGTGAAGCTTGTGTGATGGTAATTGTCGATTTCTCGCCATCTTTGTTATTATCAGAGTAACTAGGAAAATGCGTCGTAATCTTTGCACGATTTGCAAAAATGTATATTATAAACAGGTGAGCAATTTTCTTAGACATCCTGTAAATATAGTTTTCCCTGTCGTATTTATTAATGGAAATGTGTTCTATATGTTAGTTAAACTATACTTTTCGTGTTTATATAGGGCCTATCTACAAAATAACAGTATTTCAGACTCTTCCAAAATAAAAGTATAAATTTTAAATATAAGATTTCTAAACCTGGAACCACAAAATATTACTTTTGGGTATTTTTGAGCGGAACCCTCATATTTTTTAAATAAAAATTGCTTATGCCTATAACTTCTCATAAAATTAGGTATTGTAGAGGCCCGTGTCCTGCAGTTGGACTTATATGAGCTGATACAGGTACATACATTGTGCAAAATCATAATAAAAAACAATTTTTAAAATCTGTAATAATTAGCAAGCTTAGAGTATTCATATATAGAGAGAGCGCTAGTATTTCAAAAACGTAGATAAAAATGGTGGTGCCGGGCTTCGATCAAATATACACTAGATACACAGTTTCCTGTAAAAGTTCTATTAAAAAGTGGCACCGATGCATGACATGAAAAAAAGTAAACAAAAAGATCACATATTCCAAATATATTAACACAAATTCCACCTTATTCCTGGGGCTTAAAGTAGCTTTTCACATAATATTGTCTAAAGTTCTGCGACGTTTTAGAAGCAACGGTCGGTGCGTGACTGAAGGCGAAAGAGTGCTTAAAGCACACTTTTTTGGTGCCATTTTCTAAGCGCTCATGTTGTATCTAGTGTATATTTGATCGAAGGTGCCGGGCAACCTTTTCCTGCCCTCCTATTGGCTAATGTTTGAATAGGCTGTGCAACATACATAAATTACTTGAAAAAAAAATAATAGTTTATGTCTATTTAATGTCGCTCAAACTCGTTTTAAAAGGATAATAGCTTAATATAATTTCGGCTGTCAAAGGAATTTATAGCAATTTTTTGTTAAATAATTAATTCAATTTTTACTAATATAACAGCGCTACTAACATTACGAACAAGAATATATCTACGTTTTTCAAAACGCGAATGTATGACAGCGCTCCCTTATAAGTACTCTAACGGCCGATGCCAATAATCAATCGAAAAAATTAGATTGAAGTCAATCTGTTTTGTTGTCAATTGTTTTCTACTTTTCGATTGGTCTCCTGTCATGTTGCCATAGTTTTTTCACTACTGAGATTGATTATTGGCAATATAGTATCAGAAAAAAGATTGAGCTGTCAATCTAAAACGGCAAATTTTGGATTGGGATTGTTTATTGGCAGCGGCTGTTAGTTAGCAAGTTACAAATGTATAAACGTTGGTGATAGGAGTAATAGAAAAGGATACAAGATGCACGACATGACATCATAAGGTGCATGCGTGCGAAAGAGTAAACAAGTGTCCCCAACTCACTGTTAAAAATAGATGCATTTTCGAATTTATTGTTTTTGTAGGTAAAATTAATACTACCCCAAAAAAAACTTGGAAACAACCCTATTTAATACAACTTCTAGGAAATGTTTGTATTACACAATCTACAAATCATTATTTTTACACATTTTCTAAACACTCGGAATTGTATACATTTCCTAGGAATTGTATACAATTCCTATATTTCATACATTTCCGGTAACATGTATAGATAAACGTTATTGTAATGACGAGGACACATTGTTTTAGGTGGAGACGAGCTCTGTGCTGCCGAAACAATTGTGCAAAGGCTGCGTAGGGCACATAACGGCATTCGTCCCATTCATGGTCCTATGCAAGGAGTCAGCGCAGCAGTGGAACCATATCACCACGATATTAGATGATATAAAAGTACCAAGAAACGCCAGAAGTTATTACGTAGTGACTCTTAAAGATGAACAAAATTTTTCCAGTACGAAAACAGCGAATAACCCAAACGAAGCATTGAATATTTTAAAATCAAAAATAACCAACCGGCAAGGATATCGTAAGCGCCTAGTTAGAGAAAGCCTGAATTGTCAAATGCGGAATAAGCCGAGTATGACATGTCCCGAATGCGATAAAACGTACACCAACATGATAAAATACAATGCACACATCAAAAACTTGCGGCTGAGGATGTGTGTGATTTGTTATGATATAATAGATTTGGATTTGTACAAGAAACATTTGAAGTCTCATACGGCTACAGTTTATTCTTGTCATTCCTGTCCGGAAGCATTCCTAAAAGAAAAATCTCTGAAGTTCCACTATGCGAGACACAAAGGGGACCACGTATGCTTGGAATGTAAATACAGTTTCCACACGTCCGCTCATTTGTCATCGCATTTGGTGCACCAACATCAAAGTAGAATCTGCTCCGGGTGTGACAAAAAGTTTAGCAACAGAATTTGCTACGATCATCATCGGGTGAAGTGCACAACTGGGAAGATTAATCAGAAACCGCGTAAATATATTTGTGACTATTGTTCCAAAGAATGCACCAAAAGGAGTTTAATAGAGTTACACATACTTTACAAGCATATGAGGTTGAAGCAGTACCAATGCGACCAGTGTGGCAAGACGTTTCACAGCGAGTTCCACTTGGCCGAGCATAACAACACTCACAACAAAGTCAGCGACCGATTCGTGTGTGTAACATGTGGCGCCAAGTTCAGTACCAGGCGAGGCCATCAGAGGCATCAAAAAAAACACGTGATTGGCGATCATGACATTAAGCCGAAGAATCAGTTAAAAATATATATCTGTCCCATTTGTAAGAGAGTTTACTATCAAAAGAAGAGTTTTGCTTACCATTTGAAAATAAAACATAATGTTGCTTAAGTGTCATTTGAATAATGTAAAAGTGGCAGTGAGTTTTTCCAGCGAAATAATATGTCTAGTAAATTGTGGCGCGTATTTTACACTTGTTGAAATTAATAAAATAACCGGTAAATATAATCCAAAGACTATGTTTGATTTATTAAAATTAGAGACATAAGTCACTGCAACTTAAAAGTTTAAAAGGTACCGGACGTATAGGCCTCCTTAGGTAATTTGTTTGTTTGTGCATAACTTTATAAACAAATTAGTATTGCTTGCAGATTCGTCCTCGTTTAAGTTTTTTCGGCATAGAAGTCTCGCCATATTTATACTTTCGTTGGACGGCAATACCCTAAATTATTATTCTACGGTGGACTATTCAACATTAAACTGTTTTTTAATTGCAACCAGTTTCTGAGATAAGGGCGTTCGAATAAAAATAAACTCTTCAGATTTTTAACTATACAGAAATAGATTAGTAATCATTTAGCTATAGGTACCCAATTTATTAGATACCAGAAATCGACAGAAGTGAGAGGAGGAAGAGATCGTCCAGAAAGAAATGTTCTGTTTTTATTCGATTGTTACAGATTGTTACGCATATCAATAATATAATGTATTAGGATTTCCGTTTTCCTATGCCAATTCTCTAATGATAAAAGAAAAACTTTCTCCAGCCACATGAAGTCCATCGTTAAACATACCCGAGAAAGAAGAACTGCGCTAGTGTAACACAACGGATTTTTTCATTGCTTGGATGAAAATAACCACACACAAAAACCTTCCCACATAAAATAATTTAAATACATACATTTATTTAGTAATAATACTTAATATCCTTCATCACATAATAGTAACAATCAGATTTTAGGCGAGAACTACTAACATTACCTTTTTGTGATAGTTCCAAAAATATGATGAATAAAATCTCACTGTGACGTGTGCCGTCGGATCAATGACTCGATATACAAGTTGGAAATGAATGGAAGAGCGGACTGATTGGTGACGTGGTTTCAGGTGGCCGAGGAACCCGCCCTGCCGCAAGGACTGTGCAGAGCCTGCTCCGAACACACCCTCGCAGCCGTCCACCACAAGCGGCTGTGCCTTCAGTCCAACCAACACTGGAAGGATGCCACATCTTACTTGTCACAAGTGCACTACCCCGCAGATGAGGACAAAACCTTTTACATATTCTACAATGAAGGCTTGACTATTGTCAAGGACCAGATTGACAGTGTACCGGACACCTGTGAGGCTTTGAAAAAGCTCAACTATATGTTTCAAGAACCGAAGTGGGACAGACCCAGTAAGAGAACCAAGCGTTGGACCACACCGATGAATTGTTACTGTCCTGATTGTAACAAGACCTTTACAAATACTGAAGTTTTAAATTATCACTTGAAAAACTCTTTGAAACGCGCTTGTCACTTGTGCGGGGTCGTGTTCTCCAAAAACTCATTACATAAACATTTAGTGGACAAACATAATGCATTATTGTTGGAGTGCAAAACTTGCAATAGTCTATTTGAGAGCCAGCACTTGTTGGAGCAGCACTGGACCAGGTTCCACGGCCCCAATACACACCCGTGTCAATTTTGCGGTAACGGATTTATCAACCACAGGGCTTTGCGCGCTCATCTTTATTCGCACACGTTGTTTCATTGTAAATCTTGTAAAAAGAGTTTCGAGAATCGTGCATGCTTTAAGCATCACCAGAAACATTGCAAAAAGACGGATGATCCTAAACCAGAAGTGTACATATGTGACTATTGCAACATCGAATACTCCAGAAAGCCGTCATTGCGAATACACATTATACAAAAACACTTGAATATATTGCCTTACGTCTGCCAGGATTGCGGGAAGAGAACATCGACAATGGCTCACCTTAAATCTCACCAACGGACGCACAACGCCGTTCGCAAGGTGTACCAGTGCTACTGCGGAGCCAAGATGCGCACTGAACTAGGATACCAACTGCATCAACGCATACATTCGGGAGAAAGACCATACCAATGCGACGCTTGCGGGGATCGCTTCTTGTCCGCCTCGAGAAGGCTGGATCACATCAAAAGAAGGCACAGAAGCACCAACGACATGCAGCACGCCTGTGATAAGTGTTCCGCGAGGTTTGTCCGCCCTTGGGAACTGAAAAAACACTACTTAACAGTACATTATGACGTGGTGGAAGATCTGCCGACGAAAAATAAAGAAGTACCTATTAAGCGAAGGTTTAAATGCAAATTTAAACAATGATTACGGCAAAATGTACAATTGTTCCTTAAAAATAGACTGTGCTTTTATATGTTTGTTGCACAATATCCGATTAAAAGTAAACGCTATCAGTTTGCAAAGCGTTCATCACACGTATGCTTAGCAACTGTTATGAGGACGCAGTTTTGCGAGTTACCTTCCCCGTTATTTGTTTAGCTAAATTAATAAATTCAATGTAACCATAAAGATTTATCAAAAGCAATGTCCGAGATCCGAATACATAATGATCCGAATACATCGGTGTACAATATATACGATATTGCAGCTGTAACTTGGCTAAGGAGAAAAATTATGTATGTTTCGCAGTAGTAAAAAATTATAAAAGTTTTAACATCTCCGTAAACGAAATTACGTTAACATTGAATACACTGTTTATAACGTTTCTATGTACTGTTTATTTGATACAATATTTTTTTTTTAAATATATAAATTGATTGTGGTTAAAAATCAAATGCAAACCAAAACAATGTTTTTTCATATGAGAATATTTTCTATAAAATATAATATAAATATAAGTAAAACTCTCAGTCTTTGGTACAACACCATTGCAATTGGATCAAGTGCAGCATCAACATTTTGAGTAATAATAATCTTCAGTAATTTCACTGAAATATACAAACTTAATATGGAGTAGAAATAAATAGTATCCCCGGGTTTAATTCTCGTTGCAGATCAAAGAAGAGACTCTATGCCCGAACGGCGCATGCGTCGCTTGCGCCAGCACGGCCCTGGCGGCACAGGAGTTCAGGTACTTCGTGCAATCTTCTCAGAAAATGTGGGGGAAAGCCATCAACGGCATATCAGGGCTTCCCTTGGCGTCGGTCTCTCCCGCAAAGTCGCTGTGTGTCTTTATCAGGCCTAACGATTTGAGCATTCAGACGGTAAAAAACTACGCGGAAGGAGACGCAAAGACGGTAATGAATAGACTCAAAACGGGGATATCTAGAAAGCCATTTGGACGGAAGCCGCGCACCGACCGGACCGGCCCCACGTGCGTTTGTCCAGACTGCGGCAAAACCTTCCTGAGCCCGCACTACTTGAATCTGCACCTCATGAACAGTGGACAGAAGGAGGCTTGCGCTCTATGTGGCGCCGTGATCCTTCGAGGCCGGAAGATGAAAGAGCACATGAATTCTATGCACAAAATGGACTTGATCCTGTGCAGTGAATGCCCTTTGTTGTTCTCGAGCGAAGCAGATCTGATGAAACATTCAAAAAAGTGTCACAGACCCGGTTCTTTTACTTGTAGTGACTGTGGCAGGACTTTTCCCAGAAAAATCACGTTTGACCATCACGCACAAATGCACATGGTGAGAACTTGCCGCACATGCGGCGCACAGTTCACGAACCGTGGGTGTTACCGGGAGCATCGTAGCCAATGCGAGCCCGACGCCAAGCCCTGCATCACCACCGTGCCGCGCGCGCGTCGCTCCAACATCCGCGATCCCGCCACATACACGTGCGACTACTGCGGCAAGACTTACTCGTCGCGGCCACAACTCAAGAACCACATCCTGTGGATACACATGGACGTGCGCCCGCACCAGTGCCAGTGGTGCGGCAAGCGCTTCTACACGCCGGCCAGGCTCGCCGAGCACACGGTGGTCCACACTCGCGTCAGGAACTTTGAATGTGACATTTGTGGTGCTAAATTAGTGACAAAAATGGCCGCCATATACCACAAGCGGCGGCACACGGGCGAGCGCCCTTATAAATGTGAAGATTGTGGCGAAGGATTCATATCTTCGTCGCGTAGGTCGGAGCATGCGAAGCGGAAGCACAATAGAGGCAAGAAGTTGCAGTGCCAGTTCTGTCCGGCTAACTTTGTGCGTAAACACGAGCTGAACAAGCACCGGGAGAAGAACCACGGAATGCAGGAAGTAGCCTTCATAAACTAAATGGAGTAGACTTTTAAACTTATGAAATAAAATGCGCCAATTCAAGTTTGCCTCGTGTTCATGCGTTGTGGTTCTTGGTCTACTATTATTAACTGTCTGCATTTTCTACTATTTCGGATTTTTATATGCGAAGTGATAACACATTCAGAAAGTCGACATACCAAAACAAATCCCCAATCCTCAGACGCCGCCAGAAGAGCACTCTGTTCGTTACCAACTGTTCGGATGCTGCCATTCTATTCCAACATAAAGTATATAGAGAAATATTCAAACCATACATATTTGGAAGTTGATATGTTTAAAAGTCCGTGGTGTTTATATAAGTGACAAACAGTCCAAAAAAAAATTAAATATGCAAAGTGGAATATACTACGGATATTGTATTATGTTTTCTGACAACGCAAAAATCGGTCGATTTTTCAAATTTTAGGCAATCATATAACCCTCATCATTTAACTAGCATTGAGATATTCATAGATAGATATTATCCAATGAAAGTGCCTCGTAAACATAGTGTTTCAATAAACTTGTCACAAGTAACGGTTTAATAATGGATAGTCGCAAATTTTAGACAAACGATGTATAATACACAGAATAGTTATGAAACTAAGACATGAGGTGATTTAAAAAAAAGATTATGATATTTCGAATATCGTATCTCACTACACGCCACTTAATAACTTATTGTGAATAATATACCTGACTCGTAACACCTTCCTGTTCAAACTCATTGTTAGCGCAAGAACAGTCAACAGTAGAGGTATACTTTTCCGTGGAAAAAACCATCTGTCCATTAAATTGACCAGTACTATACTCCTATAATATTACAAATGTACATTTTACTTGTATTTCTGTTCTCAATCTTTTATGTTTTTTACCTTACTAACTTAATTAAATGTTTTATCTGAGCTGTGCAACATGACGGTTGCGCAATTTTATACTATTTTAAGAAACTCTGTATATTTTCCATTTATTGCACACAGAGCAACTTTAGTTGAAGAAAACTCAACATTTTATTTGCTTTCGAAAACAATTGCCAGTTGCAGCAAGAGCTTTCAGTTGCGATTATAACGCCCGAATACTGGAACGTGATTCAAATAATTAGTTGCTCCTAACAGCGCACGGTCCACTTAGCCAGTACATTTAAGCGGGATTAACGTAGTTAAGCTCATCTGATATTTAAGATGCGTTCCAGTATTTGGGCGTAAATTTCATAAAATTTGACAGGTTTATTTAATTAAAGTGATTCCGTGTGCACAGTTCGTAGTTTCTAAATTGAAATGCATACCGTTACTGGATGCTGAGAAAAAGGGACGTATGATGTGCATAAATAAATAATCAAAGTTAATACATAGGGCGATACACGTAGTTTCTTGACGCGCCGATCAAGTAGCGGTGCGGTTACAATTAAGTTTACGTTTTGGTACAAAATGATATTCTTGTAAATGTTTAGCTGCGCGTCAACTGTGCGTCAGACGTATAAAATTTGTTTGACATTCACTTAAACGCGCAGCAGTAGAATACACTAAAGCGCTCGCGTGATGCGAGCGTATTACGAGAATACAAAAAGGGCTGTTATGATCGAAACGTAACTGCAACTGAACTTATTTAATTACGTGAATCGCCCTACTCAGCTCGTGACCACACTACGAGAAGTTGTGGTCTCGCAGCACCCAAACCTGAAACAAGTATTTGGGGGCCGAAGAAAAAATTGCATTGCGGGGATAGAATCCGCGTCCTTTAGTTTTACAGCTGGCTCTCCAAAATCGCTAAGAAGGCTGTCAAAACAACTTGAATGTCTTTCTAGAAATAAGATGTAATGGTCCAAGATCCCAGGCCCCCCAGACGTTACTTATTTTCTCATAAAAAATATAAATGGGATAAAGTAGTGTTAGTACGTACTTTGAGTGTGTGCATACCTGCTAGCTTGTGTCGACGGCCAATTCATAGGTACCAGGTGCTAAAGGTAGATAAATACAGTACTGACTTTTCTTAAATTCTCAGAGCTGATTTTTACATATGTTTTAGATAATTTTGTTAAAAATTAATAATAATTATTGCCAGACACTTTCCATCGGCGCTTATCCTTAACAGACGCTTTAAAGCTTCAAAAAAAATAACATATATTTACTTATAATCTCACTCTTGATTTTTATATATAATATTATACTTAGGGAACTATTTGAACACCCCTGGTCAGCAGCCAGACCAATTGGAGGGGTCAAACATCCCCCCAGACACACATAAAGTGTCGCTATGTGTATGAGCGAATGAAGAGTTCAATCGCAAAAATGTGAAAAACTTTGATGCAAGTAACTTACCACCATGCAAAAGTGAGCTTTTACAGCAGTTTGGACGAGCTAATTACATCACTAGTCTCTGGAAGAATGCCCATTTTTTTTTATTGCTTTGAATGGCGAGACGAGAATGCCGTTCGCCTGATGGTAAGCGATACGACCGCTCATGAACAGTAGTAGAACCAAACAACACCTTGAATTACAAAGCATTGCTTGGCATTCCACTGCGCTCGCCATCCTGAGACATAAGATGTAAAGTCTCAATATGTCCAGTAGTTCCTCTGGCTACAATATCCTTCAATCCGAAACACAACAGTGCATTTAAACTGCTGTTTGACGAGAGAAATAAACATTGCGGTGGTACCCACCCAGGCAGCCTCTCACATATGAGAGACCTACCACCAGTAATATATGAAGAAAATTAGTATTTTTAGTTCTGACAATAATGGGACGTTGGAAGACAATAAATATCATTTTAACTGGTTCGATGGGGACCAATTGCCGATTTACGTCACAAACCATATAAGTGTTGATGAAGAGTTGGAGTCGGGCAGCATCTACGTCAATTATTCCGGCCACGTTGTACAGTTCACAAACAAATTTTTGTATAGTGTTAAACACATTTTGCTCTAGTTCTAAGTCACTGAATATCGCCGAGTTTCATAAATGCTATCTGGTACTCTGCATTTTTAAGTAAGAAAGATATCGATAAATAGATATCTCTCTCACACTCAAGCGTACAAATAATGACCTCACGCTCATACACATAGCGACACTTTATGTGTGTCTGGGGGGATGTTTGACCCCTCCAATTGGTCTGGCTGCTGACCAGGGGTGTTCAAATAGTTCCCTAAGTATCATATTATATATAAAAATCAAGAGTGAGATTATAAGTAAAAATATGTTATTTTTTTTGAAGCTTTAAAGCGTCTGTTAAGGATAAGCGCCGATGGAAAGTGTCTGGCAATAATTATTATTAATTTTTAACAAAATTATCTAAAACATATGTAAAAATCAGCTCTGAGAATTTAAGAAAAGTCAGTACTGTATTTATCTACCTTTAGCACCTGGTACCTATGAATTGGCCGTCGACACAAGCTAGCAGGTATGCACACACTCAAAGTACGTACTAACACTACTTTATCCCATTTATATTTTTTATGAGAAAATAAGTAACGTCTGGGGGGCCTGGGATCTTACTCTATAACAGCGCTCCGAGAAATGACTGAATAGGTAATATGTAGTAATATGCGAACGTGACACTGCGAACAAAATGTTTGTATTCTGACTCTGTCCCGCCTGCGCCGTAACATTATCTTCTCTCTACACGGCGCAATGTATCAGCACAATGCGCAGAGATTTTGTTCCCGATGTCCGCTCTAAGAAACCAAATAATCATAGATATAAATGTATAGATGAGCCTTTCGGATCAGAAGTGATTTTGTTGACAATATTTTTTGGACCAAAGAATATTTTTTACTATTAATAGGTTCCACATAAGTTACACGTTCAATCTTAAACACATTACCTATAAAATATGTATCTGTTGTTTCTGTAATGCAATTAAAACAATTATAAACAACGTTTATAATTTAAGTCGGGTTAATATTGCCGGCGTAACTTATTTAGATAATACCTTCTTGTAAACAATAATAATACACCAACATAAAATGTGATTCGCTTTACATAAAATTACAAACAAAGATCTTTTCTATTATTTTCTATTGGAATAACTTTTTCCTTTATTTGTTGACTCAATGATTGGGTATAATATTTTCTAGGTTGGATATGGGATTATGTACCAGTAAATACCATTGTACACGTTTTGAGTTACTGTCGTAAATTTTTAACATTCGTTGCCAAGTTATTCACAAAGTAATTATTTTATAATAAAACTAGGAACCCGTGGTTGTTACCAATACATAATGTGGATACTGTCAATTACTCATGCGACATAATTTTAATAATGAGTTAGAAAGAAATGTACCTACTACAATTTTAATGTGTATTTTTTTTTGTTTTGTTTTACAGGTCATGGTCACGTTATTTAAGTCCCCCTTTTATTAGAATGAAATCTCACATGACACAGGCATATTATCTTACATTTAAATCTATGAGCAAGTGGTATTTATTATTTAATTTTAAATAAGTATTTTGGTTTTATGTTTGCATAGCTGGTAAATAAATGTTACTGCACCATGCTGTATATAATTTAAGTTTTAGAAATATATGTATTAGTTGAAACTGGAATTATTTTAATACAAATAAAGATACGACAATAGTTCGAATTGTTTTCTTTGCATTTCCACTGTATAGATCAAGTAATAAAACGACACATGTGGTATTCTTTTTTTTATTGTAGTGAATGGCGATAGGAGCATGCCGTTCGCCTGGTGGTAAGCGATACAACCGCTCATGAACAGACTCAAACCTACAACATCTTGAATTACAAAGCAATGTTGGACATTCCACTAGGTCTGATTTCAATACTCCAATTCGTAATAATGACTTTAAAATTTATTATAGGCGTGATTTGTGTACACACACATACTTTTTTACTTTATTTATCGACATACAAAGAATTATATGTGCTTATAAATTTTATCAACAAGATAATTAAATCTATGGCAGAGTGATCGTGGTCATCTACTCGGGTGATGGCTCGCTTTAGAACCCGTTGCCATTCGTTTCGCACTGGAACTTTCCTTGCGCATTCATGCACAGGACCGATGTAAGTAATATGCGCATCGAGAATATGCATCCTAGCTAAATTGGAGTAGTAAGCAGCTTCAATTACGTGGTTTGCGCACTGCCCCGCAGCACGCTGCGTAGCGCGGGAGCGCGTGTTCGTCCGTTGCTTGTAAGTAACTCTCTGCATTCAAAAACGTATAATACAACACACAGAAAATGCATTCCTATGCAAGTGATCAAGCACTACAGAGAAACAAGCGCCCCTGCGAGTAGCTGTGGGACAAGGCGCGCAAGTATGGCACACCGAGTTCTGCAGTTTGCTGCAAGCTGAGTGATTTTGGCAAAGCTAGATGAAACATTATACAACAAGACCTAGAGCCCGTAACCGCCACTCCTTCGTCATATTAGAAAGCTGAAAGTTTGCGCAAACCTCGTAACACGATAAAAAATTATGAAGTTTGGGTCATAGTGGCTTTGGTAGATATCTACACTATCAATTTGTCAGACAACTTAAAGTTGTTGTTGGTCTAAAACTAACCAAATAATATAATTGCAGCATCGTGATTGAAATAACCACTCTCAATCGTACTCTCGATTGTAGAGGAGGCCCGTGCCCTGCAGTGGGACGTATATGGGCTGATAAAGAAAAAGAAGAAAAGATTGAAATAAGCAATAATAACCATTTTTACACGCTTTATATTAGCTTCACTTGTATGTTTGTATGTTTGTATATTTGTATATTTGTATGTTTGTATGTTTGTTTGTAACCGACTTCTTTGGGCGCGATTTTGACCCACTTTAAACGGCCAGATTTCGTTCAAATTTTGCACACCTGTCAAAGACCGATGACAATACAATAATTCGATTAAAATATATAATTATCCTGATTAGATTCGCCAGGATTAATTATTTTTATAATTGATGACCATTGCTACATTCATCGCTAGATGGCGTTAACATTGTATTCTTCCAAGAAGCTTATACCCAAATGGAGATTGCATTCCGTATAAAACACTGAAGCACAAAAATTTGACCTTGAATGCAATCGCTGTTGCCTGCTATCCTTTTCTTTAGAGTGACAATGAATGAAGTTCACGTGAAGTTCATTCATTGTTACGCTAAAGAAAAGGATAGCAGGCATCAGCGACGTCATTCAAGGTAAAATTTTTGTGCTTCACTTATATATACGGAATGCAATCTCCATTTGGGTATAAGCTTCTTGTATTCTTCAAGTGTCAAATGTTACTACTGACCAACAGATGGCGTTATTGATTGGAAATACAGCCGTAGATGGATGTTTTTTAGTCAAAACAATTATATAATAGTTAAAAAAAACTAAAATACACGCTTTAATAAGATATACAACTAAAAAAGTAAAAATAATTGATACTGAATTTAAGATAAGAAAATGGAGTAAAATACATATATTTTATTGTTACAAAGCGTGGGGTGCAGGAGGATAAGTAATTGTTGTAAACACCCCACGCTTTGTAACAAAATATATGTATTTTACTCCATTTTCTTATCTTAAATTCAGTATCAATTATTTTTACTTTTTTAGTTGTATATCTTATTAAAGCGTGTATTTTAGTTTTTTTTTTACATATATAATAATGTATTGCACTGTACTATTACGACCGCAAACTGCTGTTCTCTGTATATAATTCTAATCTAAGCTGCTGTTCAAGGGGTCCTTTGAGCCACCCACAGATTAAGTAGAGATGAGCCACCGCATAACAACCTCAAGCGTTGATGATGTAGATCGACACTCCCACCACGCAACCACGCGTGGGTCCGTCTTTGGGGTCCGTCCCCACGCGCATTATGATACGTTAAACTATGATGGTGCGAATCGCCTTAAAGAGAATTGATGTGAGACTTGAGAGGATCTGAAGCCTGAAGTGAGCCTAAAGCGGATTACGGCCTAATCCGGCTTTTGCCGGAAGTAATGCCATCTGCCGTCAAATAGCTGTCTACATTTCAATTCCAGCCACTGTACAATAGATGGCAGTTGTAAAAGCATACGTGTGCTGCAATTAAAACGAAAATTGTAAATCAACATTTGATAGTGACCATTTCCAGTTCCCATCCAAAATTACTTGATATTAACCTTTCTCATTTTTTATACTATGCGTTTCAAATAAGAATAGGAACGTCAATGACCTTTAGTTGTCAAATATCACACGAAAAGTATGGTTAACAACAAAAAAATTTTTACGCATCAATTATATTTTTTTTTCACATAGTCAAATTCTTGAACATAAATTAACTAAATAAATTGAAACAATTACAAAATGTTATATGGCCACATAAACAAGAATGTTTAGTCATAAATAGCTTAAAAAAGTATATGTTTTTAATTTTTTATTTACTTCATATGCAATTACTCGCCAGAGAGTAACTATAACACGACATTATTCATTCATTAATTTTTTTACGAATTATTAAATATTAAAAATATTATTTTTATTCAACAAAAATATTATTTTAAGAAATCTTGTTTTGCTCACCCTACCTAAATTGTGCGATTTGACAGCTACTACGAACCAATATGGCGCAGGGTCAGTCCTATTCTTAGTTGAACCGCATAGTACAAAGTACTTCCTAAGTAGGTACCACCTAGCTAGACGTTTTTTTCAGTCACAGGGACGTCACAGCATTCTAGTATTACCCAAAATGACAATGTTAGAAAATATAGCAAGACTGAACTTTTGTCTCGCTTACTCTTCATACATTATTCTATTCCTAAAATATAGTCTCGTAACATAATGCTCTAGTCAACTGTTCAATTGTAAATTAAATGGAACAAAGTTTTAATAAACACACTTCAAGAATCAAGACCACAGATCAAGACAATCAGGGCCAGGGCAATTTGCTAAAGGAATAGTTATTACAAAAATAATGGCATTTAATAGTGATTTGCGGCAATTATTAAAGCCGTACTATTGGGTTAATATAATATTAAGTCTTTCGTACGTAACATGTAAACGAACATCAGTTATTTGTAACTTTTTATTCCCAAATTCGGATTGCGAGCTCGATAGTAGAGAAACGGAAATTCTATTTTTCCTAATTATAGTCGTTATGTTGAGGACTAGGAAGGCAGGAAGTGTTACTATGGTGAATTACTTGTCTTCCTCCTTCGTTTACACGAAGATCGCGAACCTGATACTTTGGTTATACGCTGATGTGAGGTAAGCTATTCAGTTTATTTATAAAAGCAGCTCGATTATGAACCAGTAAATAATCTTTTAAACTTTAATAAATACATTTGTTTTATCTTCTACACGTACGTGCAGTCTAACAAACTACGAAACATTTAACTCAATTCTCCACGTAGTTTTTTCTCTTGACTACAACAACCATTTGGCTCTTGGATTTAAATAATTTTCTACTATTTTACAGTTCTGAATAATTGTATCGAATGACTTAAACCCTTGGTCTGTTGCCATTCGGCTCTCTGTCTGTGGTCTCAACATCACTGTACTTACCATTTGGTTTGGTATTACAATGCAGTCACTTTCCGAGAATAAAATATAAAAATGATATGTACATTTTTGTAACAACTAAGTTATGGGTATCTTGTGTAGAACTTACTTGTATCAAGGTAAGATGAACCTCCAAAACCTAGAAAATAAATTAATTAGGCACTGACCATAATTATATTTCATAGATTATAATGTATGCTGCTGTATCATGCTATATAAAGATACTTATTTGCAGGTATGGTCTCCCATATGCTGCAATTCTTATCCTATGTGCCCTCCTACTCCCCGAGCCAACCTACATGGGTCCAGAGCATGTGATCTACTTCCGAGGTCCTCAGAGCCTGGAGGAAGAGCTCAAGCATCACAAGAGCACTACTTGGATAGTCTGTCTGTATGCTGCGTGGCACCCGGCCTGTGTCAACTTTGCTCCAGTATTCGCTGAGCTATCAGCCAGCTATCATTTGGACAATTTGAAGTTTGGGAAGCTGGATGTGGGCAGGTAAACATCAAAAATCATTTGTCACATAACAGTAGGAGAAGGTAATAAAAATAAAATGCATTTAAAGTAAATGGAATATAAATATTTGTCATTCTAAACATGCCTCCATGAGGCCTCAAGATATAAGTAGATGATATACATAAGTATGTTTGAGTGAATCAGAGAGTGTCTACACATAGTATATCATATTATCTTCATTATAACATTTATTTTATTTTCAGATATTCAGATTCAGCTCAAAAGTATAGGGTTCAAGATGGTCCCACCAGTCGCCAGCTGCCCACACTTTTGCTCTTTAGTGAGGGTCAGGAAAAGATGAGAAGACCTCAAGCAGATCATACTGGGAAACTACAGAAGTAAGTACAAAGATACTTTAGTAGATATCACAAAAATATATAAGTAATAAGTACATTTAGCAAACTAGTGTTACATATTTGTTATGTTCAGTGTTCATATGAAAGTTCTAAGTTTCACACATACACTTATAGCTAACCCCTGCTGAAATCTCCCATGGCAATGTTTTGTAATAAACTAGTCAGCCGGTCTGTACCTGATCATGTTGCCCTTGTACATAAGATGATTTTGTGAATCGAATACCCAGTGTGACCAGTTTAGTATCACTATGATTAGTTAAATAATATTATTAATTATGCATTATTTATAAGTACAGTAGTTAATATACAATATATTCTCATTGTTTCAGGTTTTTATTCTCCAAAGATAACATCAAAGCCGCATTAGATTTGGATGGCCTTTACCAAGAATGCAAAGAGAAGCTTGCAGCCACCAAAGCTATTAAGAAGTCGGAATAGAGCGACACACATTAATTATTTATTTAAGAGCACAGTGACAATTCTCTAAATTGTATGACACAAGCCTGTAGATTGTGAACCTGATAGCATTTATTTTACTGCCTTTAGCACGTAATGTTGACTGCGCCGTTACGACAAACTGCAAATTTATCCATTCAAGAAATATTGCATACGCGGTACGGCTGCAACACGATGTTTTCTAAAAACTGTTAAGTTAAATCAAACACTATACCGGGTATCTCAAGACTGCTACCGAAAACGAAGCCGGGTGATAGTTTTAGTGACTACAAACACAATGCAATTAAAAATTTCGCAAAGAAACGCGACAATTATTTTTTATGATTTTTTAAATATCGTCATTTTTGGGTGGTAAATCCATAGTTTTTGCTAAAATAATAATTTAAACTCTTTTATACCTTAGAGTATTTATAAATAAAAGGGTATACACTATTATTTTAGGAAAAAATGTATTTGTAGGATGACGGATATATAAAACCCATTGTGTTAATTATTTAATTATAATTATCACCACACGTTATAATTAACGGATTAACGGTTTATCCGAATATCTGCGACAACTTGTTACTTTTATAGTAAACACGCGTATGTCTATGCTTCACAGCCGACTGCTGGATCTCGAATATCTTGTCTGCGGTTCGGAGGCGGTTTATATTGCAAACTGTCATGCTCCCACCCTTACTCTGACAGTGGGTAGTGAAATAGAACCACAACAGGGTTTCCTTTAATAAAGTTACTTCTGCAACTACCCGTAGATTCCTTAGGGCCAATTTACAATTATTTATCATATGGGTTTTACACAAGAACACCCCGACACGGCCATACTGACGTGCACACGTCCTCGTGTGCGTGTTTATGCATCATCTGAAGACAAGGAAATCATTCGTTCGTTCATCCTGACTCAGTTCACATAATATAACAATTCGCAAAATGGTAATAATTATTATACAGTCTGGTCCGGAAAGCATTCCCTTCAGACAATCATTCAAGTGCGCAGATTGTTCCTTCAGTTTAAAAACTGGACCGAACTATGCTAGACCGGGATAGTTCCCCTTTAGCCTAATGGTTGTTGGACCGGTTAAACCCTTCAACAACTTTCCCTTGGACCAGTCTCCGAGACCCTTCAAGTGCGCAGATTTTTCCTTCAGTTTGAAAACTGGACCGAACTATGCTAGACCGGGATAGTTCCCCTTTAGCCTAATGGTTGTTGGACCGGCTATACCCTTCAACAACTTTCCCTTGGACCAGTCACTTAGACCCTTCAAGTACACAGATTGTTCCTTCAGTTTGAAAACTGGACCGAACTATGCTAGACCGGGATAGTTCCCCTTTAGCCTAATGGTTGTTGGACCGGCTATACCCTTCAACAACTTTCCCTTGGACCAGTCACTTAGACCCTTCAAGTGCACAGATTGTTCCTTCAGTTTGAAAACTGGACCGAACTATGCTAGACCGGGATAGTTCCCCTTTAGCTTAATGGTTGTTGGACCAGTTAAACCCTTCAACAACTTAACCTTTTTTCTACCTGGACCAGTGTCTTTAGACCCTTCAGGTTGAAAACTCGACTGGACTACTAGACCGGGATAATCCCCTTTAGCTTAATGGTCCCAGGTCCAGTTTAACCCTTCCAAAACTATAATAACGACGAAGTTATTTCGTGTGAACTTGGTCTATGAAAATGTTAACCTTTCAAAACCTTGTTACTAAATTCTATTTCTATTTAAAGACCATACGAGCTCTTGGAATCGATAACGGGTACACCAATACATTAATCTACGGAATGACACACGTAGAATAGATAAACCAAAATCAAACAAATATGGGAAGATCTCACCAATTTGAAACACTCCTGTGAAGATGCAGGTGTCTTGGAACTTCCAGGGCACCCAGTCACAGCTCCATGTCACTGCTCCTGATAACAATTAATGGCCTAGGCAGGCAGATGAGTTGGTGTGTCACCTGATGGTAAGCAGTCACCGCAGCACATGGGATATTACAATACCAAGGGTGAAGCTGAACAGATGCCCATCAATTTTTCTTGATAGATTCTAGTAGTAGGTTTATTTTTTTTTTGCATAACTCCTTCATGTAGGTAGTTGAATGTTTTCGAAGTTCCATTGATTGTGCTGAACTCTTTTCCAATACAGCAACCTGCAGGCATCTTTCAGAGCGGCATTAAATTAGTTTCGAAGGTATAACTTGATAGTCATATGATAGTCACATATGACAGCCACATACATGAGCCTGCTTTAGTCACTGTTCTGAGCGCGAGCCACAAATGACAGCTACACACGTGAGTCACACATGACAGCTACATACGTGGGCCAGACATGACTGTCACACACGTTAGTAACACACGACAGTCACACATAACAGCTACACATAACAGTCACCAGTCGTTATAATTTACCTCAAGTTATTAGTTGTGGTACTCACGTCAGAATCTGCGCCAGCTGATGTCGATAACCAAGCGGTTGCAGCTCGTAGGACGATCCCACTTCTGATGTAGGATGACGGTAATAAAATCCATTGTGTTAATTATTTAATTATAATTATCACCACACGTTATAATTAACGGATTAACGGTTTATCCGAATATCTGCGACAACTTGTTACTTTTATAGTAAACACGCGTATGTCTATGCTTCACAGCCGACTGCTGGATCTCGAATATCTTGTCTGCGGTTCGGAGGCGGTTTATATTGCAAACTGTCATGCTCCCACCCTTACTCTGACAGTGGGTAGTGAAATAGAACCACAACAGGGTTTCCTTTAATAAAGTTACTTCTGCAACTACCCGTAGATTCCTTAGGGCCAATTTACAATTATTTATCATATGGGTTTTACACAAGAACACCCCGACATATTTACCACCGAAATATGGCCATAGGAAAAAAATAACAAAAAAAAATTGTCGCTTTTTTTTTCAACTTTTTCTGTTGCATTGTGTCTGAAGTCGCTTAAATTGCCACCCGGCTTCGTTTTCGGTAGCAGTCTTGATATACCCTGTATACATGTTGAGACTTAACATCTAATGTCTCGGGATGGCGAGCACAGTAAAATGCCAAGCATTGCTTTGTAATTCAAGGTGTTTAGTTTTGCTACTGTTTATGAGCGGTCGTAGCGCTTACCGTCAAGCGAACGGCAAGCTCGTCCCGCCATTCATTGCAATAACAAAAACTTTTAGCACATGCTCGACACTACAATCTCCGTGGCGCTAATTGTTAGACACTGGCTGCGAAACAAGAAGCGTTCGATCGTCACAACGACGTGAATATTTATTTTCATTGCCAGTGATTGTAAGAAGCAGTTTTATTTTTTCTAATAACTACGATACAAAACGTGTATCCTAGTGAGGGCTGCAGAGTCTGGATTGTGTATGTAACTCGGTGGATTTTATGTTGATGGGAGCCTCACATTCATATTGTGTCATGTTGTATGAACAGTATAACGCGGCAATCAAATGCGGTATTTATTTCCATAATTAGTACACTTTATCAATATTCTTTGTTGTCCTTCGGAATCAATATCTTTACAAAGCATTTTATGTAAGTCTCATTAGCCCAGTCTAAGTCAACATATTGATTCTATATTCCATGGCAGATCATTTTTGCAATGTAGGTATGTAGTTTTACTAATTGTATGTAGTCTTATGATACTAGTCTCGAAATACACTCGTAGGTCGTACCTTAATAAGAAAAACATCAGGTTTTTTAACACAAAAATGTATATCACTACACTTATTAATGAAATATGTTAATTGATAAAAGTAGTAAATTAGACTTTGATAAACTTTGCCATAGTTGCATGGAAAACAGATCTGAGTGATAATTTGTAATGGTGTTCAAATGAAGTTAATTTTTTAATGTTTATTTTATTTTAATAAATTATATTATTGCTTGTATTTGTTGTAATTCGTGTGGTTTTTCGTAAAACGTACGCCACTGTGTCGTTGTCCTTACTATATTTTCTACCCAGAATAACAAAAAAAAAGTAAGTAAGTATAACAAAGAGCAGATTTATTAATTATTTTTATTAAAAATGACTAGATATAATTAGTTCCATTCAGTGGCGTAACTACACCATAAGGGGCCCGTGGCAAAATCATCGGATGGGGCCCCCCTTTTTGTATGGAGAGGAAAACTGTTAAGCTTATTTTCCGGTACCCCGAAGAAGACCGAAAGGAAAATATATCAGTGTCACTAGCTTGCCAGCAAATTGGGCCGAGGCGAGTCCCTAACAAAAACCTGCGCTAACATATCAAATAAAACCCTGTCTTTCGCAATTCGGGCGGTACTGCACATCTACTATTCGAGTGGGTCGGAATGTGTCCCTGCAGTGGTTCTTAAGACCTCCGCCCCTGAGATAACCCACGTACTCACGCGTCTTTTCTATTAAAACAATCCAGGCCTGGCTTCATGGAATATCACCCATGTTCATCCAGTCCCCAAGAAGGGTGACCGATCGGATCCTTCGAATCACAGGTCGATTGCTGTCACATGCTTACTCTCCAAGGTGTTGGAGTGAGTTATAAATACGCATCTCCTGACGTATCTTGAGAATCACCAACTGATTAGTGACCATCAGTTCGGTTTCCATCAGGGTCGTTCTGATGGTAATCTTCTCGTTTATCTCACCCACCACGCGGCGGAGGCATTGGATAGTGGGGGTGAGGCGATTACGGTAGGCCTTGAAATTTTCGTCGAGTTTGGCGTGGCGTCGTTCTGGGGAAGCTACCGGTCTGGTATTTCAACCTGAGGACTCTGAAAATATATCGCCAGCCTTCTTGGATGATCGGAACATAAAAGTCGTATTGGACGGCTTTCGCATCGAGGCCAAGACCATTAATTCTGGTGTTCCATAAGGCTCGGTGCTTTCGCCGATACTGCTTATACTGCATAGCAATTACATGTTCTTAATCACCAACTAGCATTGCTATGCAGATGCTGGTGTGAGTGAGGCAAGATACATTGGAGTACAGAATCTCTATTGGGAATCCGATGAGGAAAGGTGGTCTCAACTTTTGTTGGAAGTCGAGACGTCTCTGGGGTGGGCCTCTCAAAAAGGTAAATTGAAGATAGCACGATGGCACAAGTTTGCTCGTTTACAACCAAGAAGATCCATTTTGTCATGGAGACATTCTCTCTAAGCGTCCGAGAGTATTCCTTGACCCGAAATATTTGGCAAATTGCAGTCTGGGTGTCATTTGAAAGGCAAGGGCAAATTGGCCAGTAAAAAGTTAAGGATTCTCAACAGAGCCAAGCGGTACTTCTCATCGGATCATCGGTTATTGCTCTATAAATGCGACGATCCGGCATGACGTGGAGTTCTGCTCCTACCTCTGGGTAAAAGCCCCAAAATACCAGCTCAACCCAGTTGACTTAATACAGCGCCGAGCTCTTCAAATCGTCGATAATCCAGATCGCACGGAGAATGTTGAGCCGTTAGGATTGCAGTGAGACATCGGGTCTCTCTGTGTAATCAATCGATTGTTCCATGGAAGGTGCTCTGAGGAAGATGGTGCCACTATCGCTATTCTCCCATCATCGCAGTAGAGTTCATTCTTACTATCTGAAAACTATCCGTTCCCGGAAAGTACATTTCCAGCGTTCTTTTCTACCACGCACTGTGCCCTGCTTCGGTATTCCTTGAGCTCTATAACCTAGGCTTTAAGACAGTGCTCTCCTTACGCTAGGAAACGACTTCATGTTGCTGGATCCCTGGATCTGCAAAAGTCTATAAGCTGCGGTGACGCCTGACCGTGATGCGGGCTGTATGCTCTTTTACCTGCAAGGTCATAATAAAAACTCCACAACGAGACCAATAAATCGTCGTAATATGTTTACGACGCGGGTGGAGCCCAAACGCAGCAATGGTGATGGGGCCCTCTCGGAAGCTTAATATTGAAGATTCATTCTTTTTTAAACCAAATCTGCACTACAATCTGTTCATAATAGATTGAAAAGATCATTTTGAAAAGAAAAGATCATATTTGCGTAAATGATGATTTTGAAAAGATCATCATTTACGCAAATATGATCTTTTCAATTATGATTTTTATGTATCACAAATAAACCATGGTATCTTTAATGAAAATTAAGAAAATAGTGCTTGATTATTAATTTTGTTGGTAATAAATTGGCTAGGTCCTTTCTTTGCTTACAGCCTCTCGGGCCTAAGCGGCTGGACCGCCGGGGGCCCCTAAGGCCGGGGGCCCGTGGCATTTTGCCCACTATGCCACCCTATTGTTACGCCACTGGTTCCATTTTTGTTGGAATTAAAATGTATTTGTAACGAGTATTTGGCAATAGTTCAGTAACCAATATAATATTTAGACATTTAATTTGGCTGTGTATCAAACAAGAAAATATAATTGCATACCCGCTAAAAATTCCGAAAACTGTACTCGTTTCTCACAATAGTAATTATATTTTATAAATGAGAAATAATCCAATACAATTCATAATAATAACAAAGAGAAGCGTTCGCCAATAATATAATATATACATTTATTTACAAATATAATTTACTAACCTACAGATTCATTTGATATTTTCTATACATATATTTTAGCGTTAATACTTAATTTTTACAGTCATCGACTGGTGGCATCAACAAATGTCCAAAATAGATAACATAATACTACAACAAACAGATATTAACTTATCTTATTCCAGGATTGGCATAAACGAGAAAAGGCGTCAAGAGATGTCACTTAAATTAGCTACTATGAAAGTAGTAAAACTATTATTTACGGATTTCATCGCGGATTTGATTTAATTTTTACATTTTTGACTTCCCGACCTTTCGATTACTTTACAGCTTTCGTGGTCACGGGGCGGGCTCAGTCTGTCGTCGTCAGGAAGTCAACAATGTGAAAATTAAACCTAATCCTCGATAAAATCCGTAAATAATAGTTTTATTTCAATGAGTAAAATTCGCGTAAATCTAATAAATTATTATACTATGAAAGTAATTTTAAATTGACTTTAAAAATCATATGATAAAAAGGAAATAATATATACTTACTATAAACTGAAGGTAACAGTTTTAAAATATTCAAATTTTCTTTTTCGTGCTGAGCATCAAGCGCACTGGGTTTTAATATTTTCTATACAAAATATATCGTGACAATATTTTATTGTTTTTATATATCGGCAGGTATTTCTACCATTGGAGACGATGGACTGAAGATCGAGCCTAGTGGCGTTTCATACGAAAGGTCTTTTACAGCAGTGGACGCGGAAGGGCTGACGATGATACCTACCATTTACTTACATTAGCATCATATATTTTTTTCTTACGAAACTATTACACCTTGCGGGCGCAAAAGATCATGTATTAACAAATCTTTTTTAAACTATTCACAAAACCTTTGCGTGATGTTCGCAGTTTCTCGTGAAAATCGAAAATGCTTGTAAAATAAAGCTTTTACTTAACGTGCTAACACTTTCCTTAATTTCAAACGCTATTTACACAACGGCTTTTACGATCTATCTACTGTAATGTAACTCCATGTTTTCAAGGAAGGTTGAGGTCAGTACACTTAAATCCTACAATATTTCCTACATACAGACAGGTACTTAGTACTAATCCGCAGTGAACGGGATGAGGCTATGGCCCGCATGATGTTGTCGTTTTCATAGAACGAACATGTCGAATATCATGTCGAGAATGTTGAGCAGTTTGAGAAGGCGCGGTTTGTCCTCGTCGTCCGATTTGCGCGCCACGGCTCGCTCTTTGCTCCGTTTCTTTTCTGATTCTGGTAACAAAAATAGTATATATTGTTGTTATATTATGATTTTATAATAAAAGGGAGGTAAAAATAATAACCACTATTATATTTAGACTTAACATCGTATGTCTCAGGATGGCGAGCGCAGTGGAATGCCAAGCATTACTTTGGAATTCATGGTGTTGTTGGTTTTGCATCTATCCATGAGCGGCAAACGGCATGCTCGTCTCCCCATTCAGTGCAATAAAATTAAGTACCTGAGACATAAAATTTTAAGTCTCAATATTGGAGACTTAACACCAGTAAAATATTGTCATATATTTAAAAAAACACTGGTCATTGAAGCTCTACAAGTATTTATCAATGTTGTTTGAAAACCACAAATGCAATTAATTAACAGTAAAACTAATGGAAGTTGTAAATAAATAAAGGAGTGCATACGCAAACAAGTTGGACTATTTTTATAATAGCTGCAGTTCAATCACCCCACGCAATGTAAACATGACCTAGTTTAATCAACCACTGTTTACTCTGTTATTGGTAATTACTGTGTATAATAACAAAATAAATAGATGTTATTTTATAAATTATGTCAGTATGCTGAACTATTAATGTTTGCCAGCGTACTTCTTCCCTCTTTTAACTCTTATGCCAAAATATTTAAACTTTTAGAATGTGGTTTGAAGAAAAGTAATACCTGCATGGTATCATTAAACAACAAGAGATAATCTGCCCCTCGTCAATACTGTACAAGAAATTTATTTCTACTAAATCAAAGATGTTTAGAATACTTGGCATTAGAATAACTATGCCAAGTACTCTAAGGTATGGTACTTGAATGAAAGTCCAGAACCTACCATGGTTATCTTTTGAAGGCCTGTAGGCTCTTTCGCCTTCCCCTACTTCATCTTCACTCATTACTGCGGAAGTGTCCAGGAATACTTGTATGCTGTACTCTGATATCTCATGAGACCAATGGCCATATACACCAATACCTGAAAAATATAAGTATACAAAATATATTTCCAAGGACTCTAAAAAATGTGGGGTATATGAGATTTTGCATGTACTATAATATAAACATTTACACCAACAAATGTATTTTAGTCAGTTTGTTGAACTGATATAAAACAATTTGTGTAACTTAGTATGCTATTTATGGAATCTTTGTGAAAATGACCAGTAGATATAATTTGATACCTACCAATAGGTCTAACAAAATCTGCAGGGACATACACAATGTCTGGGCCACATGTTATTGAACTGAAGCTGTTCTGGTGCACCTCATAGCCTGGTCTGAAAACAAATAATCAATTGATAATAACAGCATGAAAGACCATCAAATACAAAATAACTTATTTAGATAATATGAAAATCTAGAAGTAAATGCCATTAAATTGTTTGTAATTAGATACTGATGGCATACAACAGGTTGTTATGCAAACCCTCAGTAGAGGCCTTACTATGCAGTAAACTATGTAAATTATAATTATGAGGATATTTTCAATAAAACAAAATGATTATCAATCACTTTTTATAGTAGTCTAGTACAGGCTTTGTGCAGCATTTGCTTTGAAACTGTAATGAGTAGCTATTTTAATTTAATTTTACATAAATAATATCAGACTACTAATTACTACCAACCATTGAAGCACTTTTATTTTACTTCACATAATCATAGTAATAGTCTATGCCCTATATGTCGCACACATCCTCGCCACTGCACTACCCAAGAGTTGCCAGTTTGTAAGCATTGATCTACAATGGCATTTTAATAACACTGAACACTAAAATTCGACAAGCCTTTGATTCTAGGTTTCCGTGTTATACCTAGCCTATAAGGCAGTGGAACTAACCTGATATGGTCCGCTACGTAGAGGTCGGCGTCTCCCGACAGCGAGGTGAGCTCGATGAGCAGTGGGCCCGTGTGGCCGAGCTGCCAGTACGAGAAGTTCCCAGACCCGACCTGCCCCACTACCGTGTCCAGTAGCAGCTTGTCCGTCTCCGTCTGCACGTAGCTCGACATCAACGACGATAACGTCGATATGCACACTATTCCCAGCAAAACTAGGATAAATTCTCGCCGCATAGCTGCAGATATTTTTGTTTTGATTGCAATACGACCTTTCGACTTTCGTTTTCGCACGATTGACAACAATTTGACAATATCAGAAAACATGACAGTTGCTATTTCGTTCAGAAATAGTCGACCATTAAAATATATGTTATTAATAGAAGTTTAAAGAATGTACGGCTAATTATAAATCATAGATGGATTTTACAGATCAAGTAATACTACATGGATATAAATTATATTTACACAAGTAGGCAGATGTGCTACCAGGACACCCCCGTATCGCCTTGAGTGCTCCGTCTCATAATAGGAGTAGAGGGCGAGTTAATACCTCAATCGGGCACAAACTTATGACTCCGGGCTGATATCAATAGAAAAATTTAAAATCACTGCCTCACCCGGGATTCGAACCCGAAACCTCAGCTTTGCAATCGAACCACTGCGCCATTGAGGCAGTCTTTATATTTTATAGTGGTAGAGCCACGCTGTTGTCAGTCAGACCCGGCATGAATTTGCAAGCTCATTCGGAGATGTATCACTGTCTCACAAGTCACAGGAAATCAACATGAAGAGTAAGTTCCACTGTCATCTTTCGTTCGGTGAGTGAAATTGTCATTTGCCACCTCTCCTCTTCTCATCCCTTTTCCTTTGCGCTCCCCTTCTGATTTGATGTGCCTACAACGCATCTTTATTCCAATGTTCTAAGCGTTGTGGATTTTCATAGTTGGCAGTGATTACTTGCCATTGCAGGTGACCTGTTTGACACGGCAACTTCGAACTTTAACCTCTAATATTTTAAATCCTTGGATATCTCATGGTATACCTTATATATTTAATGTGTCTTATATGTTTAATGTGTTTCACTGTTAAAATGCATTTTCTTTATAGCGAGCGAAACTTAACAATTAAGTCATGAAGCTTTTATGAGGTTAGCTTCACAATCTGTACGGTTCGCTGCCAACTGGACTATTGCTTACTATTCCTAGTTTTACGTACGTAGAATCGCATCTCTTTCGTTCGATAGTGTTTAATTTTGCCAACCTACTTGTAGTAGAAGGGTAAGAACTAATGAGACGCTAAACAGGGGCAAGTATCAACTATGGGTTATATTCTTGCCTCTTGGTTATGTTTATGTAATAAAAATAGCATATCTATTTACAGCAGCATATCTTACGAAATAAAAGGAATAGTTAGTCATTACTTTATTACAATGATACAAACTGGTTGAGTCAATGACCATTATCTTTTTCTATCTTGATATCGCAGGATATGAGTCCATCATTTTAACGTGATAACTTGGAAATACCTATTGCACAAACAACAGTATCGGCACACTGTCATATAACTTATCAATAAAAAACATTGATTAAGAACTCTTTTTATTACAATTATCTTTATTTGTGAATTTTACGACACTTTCTTACGTGACTAACGCTCGAATACGGGAACGCCATTCAAATAATAAGTTGCTCTTAACAGCGCACGGCTCACTTACCCAGTACAGTTAATTGGGATTAACGTAGCTAAGCGCATGTTATATTTAAGTTACGTTCCAGTATTTCTGCGTAAGATACTCGTAGGGGAGGCAATAATTATATTTTTAGTTGGCCATCATTAATTTATTATGTCCTTTTTTTTGCTTGGTGGCCAAAAGATTCCTGTAGCTTCTGTTCTCGGTACCTACGTACATGTGATCCTGAAAATGTTTTCCTTAATGAAGTCATCTATTACTTGTCGCATAACTGGAAACTAATTATTTTGTATTACTTATTTATGTATGTTGTCATGAAAATTCCTATCAATCTTCCTCCTCTCAATAATACTTACGATTGTAGAGTAAGAGAGACCCTTGTCCTGCAGTGGGACGTTTAAATAGGCTTAACATTGCTTAGACAGATACGAATTAATCTTTTGGGTCCTTGTTTTAGTTCCAGGTCTACAATAATAACTATTTGCCTAAATGACACCTAAATGAGAAATGTTTGTGTGGCCCACAAATATTTCTTTCGGGTCTGGGTGTTTGTGGGACGGAAAAGTCTCTAGTAGTTCCTGATACCCACGATACAAGATCTTAGTGTGGGATTAAGGCTATGTATGTGACTGTTGAGTGTTATTTATTTATTTAAATAGTTATGTTTACATGATTATCCTTGTTCGAGACTAGAAAATGCCTAATATAATTCTCTTTAATTTAAGAACGATGTCGTATAAGAGACTGGAGACATGCTCACAAAAGTCCACAAGGAATTTGTGATCAATATTTCTATCCTTTTAAATGATCTCCGAAACTGACAGAAACCTAGGGGTATTTATTTTTGCAACGGTTTATTTTACAGGACTCATAATATGAACATTTAAGATGCACAACTCAACTCACGAACTTAATGAAAAAGACAAAGGAAACAGGATACAGCCTATTATGTTGTGCGCCAGTTAAATACACGCACGCTGCACCGCGCTCGCCGTCGGTGATGGAAGCCCGTTTCCGTTCCCAGGTATCTTGCAAGTTTTTTGTCGATGCAGACACAAGAAATTCACGCGAACGCCTTGTAAGGAATTCCAGCCTTTAATAAAGATTATCGCGTCCATTTTAGTATCACTATTATGTTTTATCCACAATTTTATTTATACGAAAATGAGATCGGAACAGGGTTTTTATAATTATACTTGATTGAACATCCTATATGTAATTGTTTTTTTAGCAGCGACTGCATTATCATAGTGTACTCTAAGATAACTTTGATATACATTTGGGCTGGTGGGTCTTAATAAATTAAAAACAAAATGAAATGAAACGATAAATTAATATATTGAATATCATAATCTGTATTATGATATTCAATATATTTAAAAAAATACATTATATTATATATTATATAGTGTAATAATTTATAAATGATTAATAATTAAGTAGAGTCAACTATAACATCCACACATGGACGAGTTAGTCAACAAATAAGGGTTGCTTAATTTAATAGGTACCTCATTGAAGAGGACACGTGTTTCCTCTTTAACAACAAAATCATCCCAAATATTGTTTTCAATCGGGGCACTTCGTTTACACATAAGTATTTAAATCCACATAAATAAGTACAATCTCATACATTAATAGCTGATAACCTAACTGTTAAACCAATATTACAGCACTAAATATATTAAATTCAGTAAATATAAGTTACATTTTCTCCTAATTAACAATTTTTGTAGAGAGCTCTCGTTATTTGCTTTTTATTCTTTGTGAAAAATTGTCAAAACTGTAAATATTTATGTCTTCTCAAATTGGTTCTAAGTACCCTACTTGGATTTTCTGTGTTTTCCAACATTTGCTAATCGAGTTCCTGATGTTGTTTTTATATTGCACCTATTCTAAACGTATTATTTTTTCTATTTAAGATCATCTAAGTGTACAATTTCAGGAGATCACTGCTCACGCGACGTAAAGAACTGATGACCAATGTCGTCGAAAACCTCTTGAGTAGAGTTCATACGAAGCGTAGCGATCGACACTCATCTATCTACAAAGTCGACGCAGCACTTATTAAAGTTTGGTTAGTGTGCAAGCCATTTTCAACATGTCACACTGGAATTCTTGCGAGAAAGGTTCGATTATAGATTTTCTGACACTCACGATGATAATTCAATTCTGAGAGACCAATTACAGGATTTTCCATAGATTTTGATGATAAAAAGATTTGGAGCTGGCTCAATATTTTTCAAGGACACTGGATTTTTCCTTAATGTTGAATACGTGGAAGAACAACATGTAAATTGAGGCAGGCGGTGTTTTTGCAAGTTGACTTTAGGTATATTATTTCTTTTTATAGGTAGACTGCTGAGTCTAATAGGTCTACCACCTATCTTGACTCATTTTTCAAATTCTTCTCATTTTCGGTAACTGCATCACAATTGGTAATGTCTGGTTGATATTACGTAAGTCTCCCCTCGATAGCAGATAGTATTGTATATCCAACCTTGCAGAAATGCCCTGGGACTCTCATTTTCTGACAGGCGCTCACGGCTCGAGGCTGTTCAGCTCTTTCACCACAAGGTACGGTATTTTAGGAACAAGTGCAAGAGTTTTTAAAATATTTATCAGCATTATTGTAATAATTTCTAAATTAAATGTTATCTGACTTTCTTTCATAAATGCCTAAAGCTTTGACAAAATTTTAGCTTTACTACTATATCATACATTATATAATATACTAGGTATATAATATAATATTATCAGTTAAATACATGATTTCGAAAAATAACGACAATAGGTATAGCGTTTTTAATTGTTATGCTTAGCTCCAATAATTTACATAATATCACAAACTGACTTTAATTTCACTAAGGATAACATAACATTTTAGAAATATAAAGTAAATAAGACAACATCTTAAAATTATCTCAGATTTAAATTAAAAGTTCTAGTACTGCTACAAAATCATCTTACGGTACAAACATAACAATTAAATGACTAATATAAATGTATTCATCAATTTAGCATATCATGATCTGTATTGATATTAATAATAATCGGAATATGCCGTCATATAGATAACGATTTTATGCTGCGCAATGCCCTGACTTATGTGATGCATTTTTAATTGAATTCATGCAACGTGTAAAGATAGATGTCATACTTCAGACATTGGATCTTCCTCGAGTTCGTTCAAGTAGATAAAAGGATATGCCATCATGGAAATACACCACAATTTTAGATTTATATCTTGATTACGACGTCTCAGCTAGTTGCACTACCCGAATTTTGATTTTTAGAGGCAATAATAAGTGCCTTGCCGTCATTATAAGGATTAACTTGGTAACTAAACGTTACTGTTGCCCTGATCATTTTCACGCTTTTCACCAAACCCAAACTTGTGTGGTTTAAACTCTTCCTTCTGCTCCGGAATCTGCACCGTACGTGGAGGCGCGCTCTCGGTAGCCTCCAAGGCCACTGTAGTCTCAGCAGGTTTACTGACACCAAATAACGCGGCTCCGGAACTTTGTGGCGCCGCACCGAACGTTACCGACGGCCCTCCAAATAGTTGGCCACCAAACCCGGACTGTTTTTGCGTTGTCTTTAGAGTGCGGAAACCTCCTTCAGGCCGGGAGGCTAAGTCCGCGCCTGATGGAGGATAACCCTGAGGACGGCTCATACTTTGTGGGAAGCCAAATGTCGGACCAGATACGGAACATGTATTTCCAAAACTATGCATCCCCGGTATGCCTGGGGGATGATATCCTGTATTTCTATTCCGCGCATCATATCGCTCCTGAAAACTCGCCTCCTCTAGTACAACAGCTAGCGCGTCCTCGAGAGTCTTCGGTGACTTAATGCGGACGTGGTTGAGTATTCTATCAGGTAAATTGTAAAGAAAAACTTCCAACGCTACCTCATCGTAGATGATGATTTTGCCTTGTTTTAAACGTGAGTCTGGTGATAATTTCAGCTTCGCAACCAGGGCTGAACGTACAGACTTTATTCTGTTGCAAAAATCTAAATAAGATTCACCCGGTTTCATTTTCATAGACTGCAGTTCCATGTAGATGCACTCCTCGCTGCGCGGGTCGCCGAAGTGCTGCGTGAAGAGGTTCTTGAAGTCCGTCCAAGTCTCTATCTCTTCGTGCTCGCTGGCAAGCACGGCGGCGCGGTCCACGAGCCGGCTCATTATGGAGTGCATCACATAGGTGTTCTGAGCGCGACTTCCCCCATACTTGCTGATTACATACTCGCATTGCCTCAAAAATAAATTGAGCTGCATCATATCACCGCCGTAGTAAGGGATAAGTTGCAACATTTCAGTCGGAATCAATTTGATTTCCTCCGTATTATTTCCAGAAGTCATTGTCGATTCGGAAATTCCGATTATTTAATGCTTAATTATTAATTAATTACAGAGGTGAAGTCGCTTTATGGTACGAGTTATTTTGTTTACAAAAATTCTGAGTAAACAATTTAAAACAATAAATAGGTGTCACATAAACTTATTACGATATTACGGCTGATGAATTCTAGATAACAGATAAATTAGAAATTTCCGATCTAAACAGTACAACTCATTAATTTTATCCGGTTTCAAACAGGTTCGGGAAGGTGAAAGAGCTTACTCACGGCCCAGCCGGCGTCCAACACTTCACAACACTTCTTAATAGGTTATGCACACGGTGCTTCCGCCGGTAATTTGCGTAAAACAATTGTAATCTTGTCTTCAACTCCAAGCTCAGAAAGCTGAAGAAGAATCGTGATTCTATTTTTTCCTTCGTAGAGTACGATCTGTCGTGCCTAAATAAGAGGTTATATCAACAACAAATACTTTTATTGTTGAATACAACTTTGCGAGACACTAGGCGTGGCTAAAGTGACGTAGATTAACACAAGCCTATCGCATGGTGCCACGTCACATGCCCTCCATTCCGCCGTGCGATGACTTCACGGAATTTCGCATCATATTGAAACATTAACCACAGTCCACAGAGCCACCGTACTACCAAAATATCGATCATAATTATTCATTTAACTGCCTCGATGGTGTAGTTGTACTACGGTACGCTCGTGGTACAACTAAAACGCTCAGGTCTCGGGTTCGAATTCCGAGTCAGGCTAAGTTATATTTTTTCTATTAATTATCAGCCCAGAGTCAGGAATTTGTTTCCGATATGGCAATAGACTCGTCCCCTATCACGACGTGGGACGGAAAATACAAGGCGAAACATGACAGCTCCTCTGCCTACCCTTTCTGGGAAAAAGGCGTGAATTAATGTACCTACGAATGTAATCAATTTACATAAAAATAGTATATTGCACTAATAAGTTATTGTACATACATACATACATAAACTCACGCCTTTTTCCCAGAAGGGGTAGGCAGAGGTGCCACGGCACCCACATTTCGCCGTGTATGTTCCGTCCCATGATGTGATAGGTGGCGAGCCTATCGCCATATCGGGCACAAATTCCTGACTCTGGGCTGATAATGAATAGAAAAATCCAATATCACTTTGCCCAACCCGGGATTCGAACCCGAGACCTCAGCTTTGTAACCGTACCGGAGTACAACTACGCCACCGAGGCAGTCAAGTTATTGTAACATGTAACAAAACGATGTAAGCCTTTTGGATTAATTTAATTCTGAAAGCTTTCATTTTATATTATTGTTAAAACAAAATAAAACAATAATGATAGTAAGAGAATGTAAATACATATAGTAATGCACATAGTTTGCATAAGATCGCGTCAGATTTTACCTTAAATTACATTGTTTACATGTTTTTAATTAGAAAAATATTTAATACTACGGAACCATAGTGATAAGAACGTTACCAACTGAAATTGGTCGCATAGCATGTACCATGAGATTTTGTGATATACTATTGAAGCAAAATGTATAATTCGGATAATTTCAGTGAGCTGTGACAAGGCACCTAGACGTAATGATGTTGTTTCTCTCGCACAAATATCGTAGTGCAGAAGGTAACAGTAATACAACTATCTTCAAAACTGTATTCACTAGGTTGTACCCATCATGTCAGTTCCCTATGAAAATTTTATTTGCATTGATTTAAAAACCAAAGATAGGCCCTTCAGTATACTTGAAGTTACAAAAAAATTACCGTGAAAAACACGCTGAAGTAAATATTAAATAAACTTAATTTAGTGGATTTCTTCTAAACGGTCATGAGAATTACTGTTTTTATTTTTATAATAAAAGCAAACATTTTCAAAATTCTTACGAGCTATGATAAATTTCAATAAAGCTCCACTAGAAATATAGTGGACCGCGCGCACCACTTACTTCAAAACATTTTACGTTCTTCCGTCCTGTCCATATATTTGGTCAATGGATACTTGTTTTTTTTTTCATATTTCATTCTTTTTTAATGTTTATGGAAATGTGGAGTTCTAAAAAAATTGCCTACGGTCAGCGCCTACGGTATTTGAAGTATCTCAACCTGCATCATGTCAGCGTGATGAACGGAAAGGCCTAAGCCCAGATCAGTAGGTGTTAGGCAGGCGCAGTCAAGCAGTTCAGAGACCGGCTATTGAAGGTCGTGTGTTTGATCCCTAATCCCCGTATAAGAGACAAATGTTTGTCAGAAGCAAAAGAACTTATATCTTTCGTTACTATGTCAAATCAACTAAACACCATATAAAAAAAGTTTACTTATACCTATTAAAATTCCCTATTATGTTTTCAGGGTCATATTTTAATTGCCAATTGCCGTTAGCCGCATTGCAAACCTAATTCCAATAGGTTTATTCGATTACGAATTTGTGTTACTATAACAACAAAGAAACTTAACGTTCATATAAATCCCATCAAAAACATCCTGTAAAAAAATTCCAAGTCTCGCAGCTCAGGTTTTCTACCCAAAAAGTTGTGAGATGCATGTAATACCAAGTCGATTAATTTATTTAGTCCTTAAGGGACCTTCTACATAAAGTTATTACGTTAGTTATTACCATATCAATATTAAAAATTCTTTACGTTTTAAATAAAAAGATCGACTTGGCCATCGCATGAAAACATAATGTATCGTACAATTTATACATAATGCTGCTGGCCAAGTCGATCTTTTTATTTAAAACGTAAAGAATTTTTAATATTGATATGGTAATAACTAACGTAATAACTTTATATAGAAGGTCCCTTAAGGACTAAATAAATTAATCGACTTGGTATTACATGCATCTCACAACTTTTTGGGTAGAAAACCTGAGCCGCGAGACTTGGAATTTTTTTACAGGATGTTTTTGATGGGATCTCACGTCTTTTTGTAGAGTCCTACTTTTTTCCTTTTCGGTACTTCTTACTTCTAGAATATCATTAACGATTTTTCTTAAAGCCTCTGTCTTATGTATTTTTCTTATTTTTGTAGGTATCATATCAATTTATCACAAATATACCGGATTTGATTATTAATGTTCTTTCTTTCATTGTAATTTAATTGATATGTTCGAGCTATATAGTCTATTTATTTGCAAGTTTTTCTTCGTCATGTTTTTCTAGAGAAATGTTGTACAGTTTCATGGGCTGAATACACCATTTCCCTCTCTATATCCCATCCTGTTATGCCTCATATATATAGATATCTATCTACAACTATTATTCCATTATATACGGGTACAATGATTCATTAACTGCAACTTTGTAATCCTATACATTTATATGAGATTACAAAGTTATTCACGCAGTTAGTCTATCTAGAAAACTAGACACAAATTATGAAATGTTTGAATTTTCCCTTACTTTAGACACTAAACACTAATTATATTCTAAATTTGAAGGTTCTATGTTTGCTAGAAGTGCCTTAGACTTTTGATGATCGGTCAGTCAGTCAGTGAGTGACAAAATTAAGAAAGTTTGACTAGTTACAATTCTTAAACTACTGGTTCAAATTGAATGAAATTTTAAATATACCGTGTTTACACAATGCCTACTTAGTACCTGAAAATTCAAGCTTCATGCTTTAGCCACAACGAAGTTATAGGGGGTTGAAAATGGTCTGAAGTGCTTCGAGAAAAGGATGTTACGGCCTATAGCTCGACTTGGAGGGGGCTCGGCCGCGCCCCCAGAAAAAGACAAAACATCTGTTTGTAAACCTGTTTAGATGTGTGTGCCCTTTTACCAGCTGATGAGTTTTCTGTCTCATTCGTCTTCAAGGAATAATCATTGGAGGGAAAGGGACGGTTTGAGTTTGGCGTGGGAGCGTAGTAGACAGACAAAAACATGCACCGGAATTTTTGAATGCACATGTCCGACCGTTTATTTTTTGTTTGGGTGCGTGGTGAGCCTATTAAATTAATTTTAGTCTTTGAGGAGGTATATGTATGTTTAAACGCAATTCTGAGGAGCAAAAGATAAACACGAAACATAAAGTCAATATTTATAGAATGTAATCGCTGATGTTAGCTCGAGGGCAGGGATTACTGTTCATAAATATTCTGATACTCTGATCACAGTTCCCAATACGTAATCTTATTTTCAAAAGCAATTTTTTAGTGAGTCTAACAGCCGTAAATACGTGTCGAATAGATATGTCAGGTATAATCAAAAGTCATCACTCAAGTGCTATTCGAATATGCCTTATCAAAGGTAGAATTATATCAATGAATATTATCTACTACCAATATTTTTTAAACAACACCTTTTTTTATTCTTGAATCAAATGGCATACTAGCGGCCCAGCCCGGCTCCGCCCGGGTGCTGATACACTATTTTTTAGAAATATCATATAACCTATGTTCACCCTTGTTAATGCAAGATTCTACTGGTGAAAGAACTTTTCAAATCGGTTCATTAGTTTCAGAGCTAATTCAATACAAACAATCGAACCTTTCCTCTTTATACTAGTAGTTTAGAATAATCATTTGCTAATGCCCTTTTTAAGAATTAATGTTATGTTATTCTTTAAGCCTCTACAAATAGTTACCGTTTCTTTTAATTATTGTATTATTATGTGTTTTTTTTCTTTGTTGTAGTACTATTTGTTTTTTATTTACTGTATTTTTGTATTAAATCGCATTTTTTAAAATTGTTTCATTTAATTATATTGCGTAATATCATCTAACCACTATGCTGCTGTTATTTGCACTGACTTTATATTGTAACGCTTATTGGTTCAGACTATGATGTTCATGATATTGTATATTCTTAGGTGTTTGATTTGCATGTGGTATTTACCTGTAATCAATTGTTGCTCTTATACCTTATTATTTAATTGTAGTCAAATATTTATGTAAGTATTTGGGTAAGCAATTGTTGGCAAACCTCTTAAATAAAATAAAAAAATAGAATTAAAATAGTTCGCTCATAAGGAAATGCGTATGTCTACTTGGATTTTCAAATTCACACATTATATATCGTACGTAGAAATACCAAATCGATTAAAATTATCTCGATCGGTGTACGTCATTTTTTTTCTGGTTGTGTAACAAAGGAAGTGGTTACGTGCGGGCTGTGTCGGCACACCGTGCAACACGTAAGGTTTGGAGAAAATGTTGCACTGCTCAGTGCGTTTCTTATGCCACCGAGCCGTATGTTGACGAATGATGATTTTTATAGGTATATTAAAAAAACACGGTTATTTTATTTAATCATTAATATTTACAAGACAAGCTATTCGGCTTAACGATTTTACAATGCAAAAAAAACATCGGATTGCGTATAATTAATTAAATTCTAGTATACCTCTAAATTTCTCATTAACATTCGTCATCACGTTCACGTCCGCGTGATACAAATAAAAATAAATCCCAAAAAATCTGAACCTACATGAATGGTGAAGTCTTGTGGGAAACAAAGGTACATATGTTTTTTCGGTTTCACAACAGCTAGATACGAATGCAGGATCAAACCCGCGACCCCTCATTTCAGAACCATGAGCGTAGCCAGCCATGGGCCCAGGGTGCAGTGTTGTAAAAATGAGCGCTGAGAGTCGAGCGTCGAGCGCTGAGTCGACGCTTTGGAGCGTTTTAGACTCGAGCGTTAAACGCTTGAGCGTTTAAGGCTTGCGAGCGTTGAGAGTTTAGACTTTCATGCTCGAGTTATGCGCTCGAGCGTTCAAGCGTTGTAGTTTTTAAATACGGATAGATGAAAAAATTGTGATAAATAAAAATGTTAGGAGTTGTGGGGGGCGGTAGGTACGGTGAGTATTACTTATCTTTTGACTTTGGTCGTATAAGCTGGCCTTATCTATACATATAAATAAAATTGAAGTGTCTGTTTGTAAAGTGAAAATAAATAAAAATGTCCAAGTACATATATCGTTATATACACGATACCTATAACGAAAATGACCTTAGATTTTTTTTGTCTGTCTGTCTGTTTGTCTGTTTGTTCCGGCTAATCTCTGAAATGGCTGGACCGATTTTGACGGGTCTTTTTTTGTCAGGTAGCTGATATAATAAGGAGTAACTTAGGCTACATTTATTGTAGAAAATTTCATTTATTTAAAAAATAACTAAAAGAACTAATTAACTTTTTTGTTAAACTTCACGCGGACGAAGTCGTGAGCACAGCTAGTCATAACTAAAAGAAGGAACAGACTTAATAACGAAAATATACAGGCCAGTATGTGACTTTTCTCATGGTTAAAAAAATTATAGTGTTGCAAAGGTGTGTGATTATTTTAGGTAGGTATTTAATTTAACTTAGTTGCTAAGAAAAATCAGTAGGTAGTCAGGAATTGTACAGAAACTTCAGCTATTTTTGTTTTATTGCATTGAATGGCGAGACGAGCACGCCGTTCGCCTGATGGTAAGCGATACGACCGCCCATGAACAGTAGCAAAACCAAACAACACCTTGATTTACAAAGCAATGCTTGGCATTCCACTGCGCTCGCCATCCTGAGACACAAGATGTTAAGTCTCAATATGTCCAGTAGTTACTCTGACTACAATGTCCTTCAATCCGAATCACAATAGTGCGTTTAAACTGCTGTTTGACGGGAGAAATAGACATTGCGGTGGTACCCACCAAGACAGCCTCTCACATATTAGAGACTTACCACCAGTAAAACACAAAAACCAAAAACAAACAAAAAGCTAAACCACACTTGTAATGTAATTTGGGCCTTATGGCGTAGATCATATGGCATATTGTATAGTAATAATAAATAAGTATTTTTCTACTATTATAATATAAATATCGTTAAAAATAAAATTGAAATTGTCTTATTTCAATTATACTATCTTTTTTCGGGTGGGGCAAGCGCCCCACTCTGCCCCACCGTGGCTACGCCCATGTTCAGAACCCTTACCTTAACCAACTTACCACGACCACTGCTACAGCTCGAATTGCTTTCTGTTCTTTACTTTTTATTTGTTTAAAAAAAAAAACATTTTTAAATCATATGTTTATTAGATAGGTACTTACTTATACAATTTTAGTGCAAGCAGGCAAAATAATGATTAAATGTATGTAATTAAAACCGACCTCAGTATAAATGTCACTGACTCTAGGAGGGTTCCACCCCTTGTATACATATGTATGTATTTACTAATAACGACTATTAATATCAACTACAACATGTGTTAGCAAGGTATTAATATTAACCCCAAAAAACCGTGTCTAATAATATGTGCCACATTTTTTGCATTAAGCATAATCACAGCATAATGATATAATCTCCTTTTTTTGATACCTATAATTAAAGAAAGTGTTTTTTGTTTAAGTCTTGAGTATGGAACTGATGAGATTTTTCAATAGGTAAATACTTATCATACCGGGTATATAAAGACTGCTACCGAAAACGAAGCTGGGTGGTAAATTAACGGCAGTTCTCAATATCCTATCTATCTTTAACAAGGGGTTGAAATAGCTACCATGACTAGTTCGGTACAATACTACGGTTACGGTACTTCAAAGGATTCATTTAAAAATATTATTACATTCACCCATCAAGTTAAATCAACATGAATGTAAATTTCATATTAACTATGTAGTATTACGAAACAAAATCTTGCTAAATGTCAACAACGTTCATTATTTTACATTATTAATAATTCAGATAGCGAACATGTACGTAACAAAAACAAACAGTGCTTATCGCAGTAGGTATGTGTATGAAAATAACATTGCTCCGCCATTTGCTATAACACAACAAAGTTGTATGCACATAGTAACATAGAGTATGTCTTTGTGTTCTCGACCTGCTTAACACGGTCGGGTAGCGTTCTCAACCTCCTTGTTTTCGTGAATGCATTTTTTTTACTCCATACGCCTATTGGTGCTAGCTAAATTGTAAAGCTGTTCATACATGGAACATGTACAATAAAGCGATGTGAAAATTATTATGAAATGGTATAATATTATAGGTGTGTTTTATTGTTTGTGCAGAATATATTTAAACTATGTTTACTATTATGTATTTATGTATGTCCAAAATACCTCAGTGCCTAAAATCGAAAGTCTTCGATAGTTGTGTGTTACCAGTGATGACATACGGCACCGAGACGTGGCCTCTCACTGTGGGCCTCATTAAAAGGCTCAAAGTCACTCAACGAGCCATGGAGCGGGCTATGCTCGGTGTTTCCCTACGAGATCGAATCAGAAATGAGGAGATCCGTAGGAGAACCAAGGTTACCGACATAGCCCATAGGATTGGCAAGTTGAAGTGGCAGTGGGCCGGGCACATAGCTCGTAGAACCGATGGCCGTTGGGGCCGAAAGGTTCTCGAGTGGAGGCCACGTACAGGCAAGCGAAGTGTCGGACGCCCGCCTACAAGGTGGACGGACGATCTGACTAAGGTCGCTGGATGCAGGCCGCTTCCAACAGGTCATTGTGGAGATCATTGGGGGAGGCCTATGTTCAGCAGTGGACTTCCTGTGGCTGATATGATGATGATGATGATGATGTTTACTATAGTTAACGTAACCATTTACTTTTTGCGCCAGACCGGGACATCAGTGGAATCAAATAATTAAATAATAGTTTTTAGTGTTTTAAAAGTTTTTATCATAGAAGATTGAATAACATAAAATAATAATCAAAATCGTATTTTTGTATTTGTCGGCTGAACAAATTGTTTCAAACCATCGGGTCTAGTTTTTAGACGTGTTAAACTCAGTTTTCAGAAATCAAGATGTTTTTACGAAAGTGTTGGTTTAATACGACCCCACGGTTTTCAATAGTAGTACGGTTTACATTTCGAGCGAGAAATACATTTTAAATTACTGTTCTTCTGTTTGCAAGAGCGGGACTATGTGGGCCTTGCTGGGGACACCGGGACAGACTTCCTGAAAGCGGGACTGCCCCGCCTAAAACGGGACGTATGGTCACGCTAACTATAGTACGAACTAAAAGACTGCATGGTATTCGTAAATAAAATACATTTACCTCTATAGTGTCTATAAAATACATTCCAACAAATAGTCTTCCTATATACTTAGATATTATATTATATGTATTATTTATCTAGTTTTTTGTCTTCATATCTTATAATTAAGTATTCGTACACACATACACATAATTCAGCACATCTCCGCATCACCTAAAAGTCGACTTTGAGATAATGCCCAGGGCATTTAGTCCGCTTTGTATTCTTGTGTATATGAAGCTTAATAAATAATTATGGAACTAATCCTTAAACTCATTTAATCTTCTTTAAAGATTGTACTATTTAACGATTTAATTCTAGTATTTGAATAATGCTTTCAGTTTAAAATAGTGGCTGTTAATGTGAAACAATTAAGAGATTAAGATAGTTAATGACTTATATCAATGTTTTAAATGGCCAGTAAATAATACAATGACATTTTCGACAAGTTTTACGTCTGGCTTAATTACTATCCAACCTTTTTAACCAGATTTTTTTCAATTCTCGGTACATTACTCCACCATGAGAATAATAATATGAGAATTGATGAAGGAACTAACGAGAATTGTAAACTTTATTATTAGGAATGCTAACAAAATGAATATCACTAATTGTTTCCGATCGATGACAGCAATAACCATGGACGTAATAGAATAATGCGTCCATAGCAATAACCAACTTGGGAAAGAAACTGAATGCAGTAAAACGGTTATCAAAAATACAATCTCAGTAAAAATCTTTTGGATTTCAATGACTTTATTTTATTTAGATCATAAAAGTTGACATCTGCAAGCTTGCATGCATTGCATTAAGATTTAGTATATTCTGTGCCTGAGTATTATTTAATAAATATTTCTAAGATAAGTTTTTTAGCCCACATGGACCATACTGTATACTTGTATTATATCTCATTGTCTCGTGGGCGAAATCCTATTATGAATTACGTTCAGCTTTTTTGGTGTTACTTTTTCTCAATCTATGTTTATCTCATTCTCTCTTCGGCTACGATTCTGAAGTTTCACTTATATCCTGTGTGAATGGCCCAAACATACTCACACTTTTTTTAAAATTATTGATTACTTTTTTTCTAATTGTATCATTGTTTCTCAAACTCATTTCGCGACGTGCGGAAATTATGAAATTTGTACACAATTTGACATAATATAATAGAATTTGACAATTTCGCCATAAACAAATATAATATTTATGTATTTGTATATGATTCTGTGATATAATAAGTTTTTGTCAAAATAATATTAGAATTATTGTTCTTTCTTCACATTTTGTTACATTCGACATGATATTATTAATTCACGGGTATTAATGTCAAATAACGCGTTTTAAAGGTATTTTTAATATTTAATTTGCATCTATGCCGTTATCAATCCCATTCATTTCCTGTACGTGAGTAGTTCATACTAAGCATGACGTCATAGCCAATCAAAATCGTTTACGATCACGTGGCGCGAACTTAAAATAAATTAAATTGTAATTGTGTTTTTTAGCCAAAATATACAATATTTTTAATGTATGATGATGAAATATGTTTTAAAATTAAATTATCTACACGGATGGAAACAAATAAGTCAATAATTTTTATACAGTCAAATAGCCTATTAAAGAATAAAATAACCAGTTACATGCATGGACCGCTTTACATCCCCACTGCGCAACACAAGCTGCGCAGCCGCCATTACGATATAAATGCTGCGAGCGCCGCCTACGTCACGCAGTTGAAATCGAGAGGTGAAGGTGTGAATAATGGATAGGTGGCGTCCATATTGCATTTTGATAAAAATCGATCACCACCGGAGCTAGCAGCGCGACCGCCGAACAACTATCGTGAAAGTTAAGCAGTGCAGTGTTTCGACGTGTCATCAACGTTGATCGACAGCGATTCGAGGCCGAGTTGCGGCGGTTCGTGATCGGCCACTGCCACCGTGCGACTACGTGACGCATACGCTCCGAGGACGCGAGCGAATTCTCGCAGACATCCAACCGCCAGTGAACGCAGGCAAGCAACCAGTCAGTCAGACATCCTAAAATCAGTGTGCGCGCAAAACAACATCGCGCCGTCATGAACAACACCACGGGACAAGTCCGCGGGCGAAGACGCAACGCACGCGCTCCTCTCCCAGCGCTAGGCGCTCGACGAGAACGTATCGTCCGTAGCGACCGCGAGGAGCGCTATGCCGCCAGCAAGTGGGGCGCAGCGCCCGCCGCGGCCGCACTACCGCCCCCGCCAACCCACTGGCGACGAGAGGGCCGCTGCCGGCCAGAGCCCGACCGTGCGCTGCCGCTAAAATTGCTCCTCAACGTGACGGCGTAGGCCACACTAAGGACCCTAACTGCTAGTGTTAGTGCTGCGGGCGCGGCGCTGCCGAGCCGAGCGCCCGGTGCGCCGCGTCCGCCTCTCTCGTGCTAAGTTTTTTATTTTGTGAACGCGAGGCGCGTTAAAGAGCGCGCCCGCGACGTCGCTACTCGGTCGCTCGACCGGGAGGCTTTGTCGCGGCGCCCCTAAATTCCGGCGTTAGGTATTATTTTGTGAAAATTTTAGTAGATAAGTGGAGCGCAGCGCTTGTTAGCGCTGCCGCCGGCGCGCATCCCTTTCCCGCCTCTAAAATACGAGAAAAAACACAAAAAAAATCCGCGGGAGGGTGCCGCGCCGGCGGCGGCGACCGAGTGCTGCGGAGCCCGGCGCGCCGCCCCTCGCCTGCGGCGCCTAGCGGCCGCACGCTCTCATGGCGGCACCCTGTTTTTTTTATTGTTTGCCCGCTCGCGCCGCCCGCGCCCGCGCCGCGCGGTGCCACGGCGCTGCCGGAGCGCGGCGCGAGCGGCGCGGCGGGCGCTGCCGCCCCACGTTGTTATTGTTGGAGGGCGTCGCGGTGGCGAGCGCCGACTGTGCAGCGTGAGGGCCGCCGTGCCGGGCCCGGGGCCGGAGGCTCCGCTAGTCGTATCGTTTATTTATCTGCGACCAATGTACATTTGTTTGTAAACGCCGGGCGGCGCCCCGCCGGCCGCGCGAGCCGACCACGTCGATGACAGCTTTAACCGTAGCGCGGCGGCGGAGGCGTTGGCCTGGTGTTCCTAATTCTAGTAGTATAGACGTTGAAATTGAACGATACGGTGTCTTGTGACCGACTGTTGAGAATTGGAGAATTATATATGTTTGTACGGATAGTGTATTGATCTCAGCTGCGGGTGTCTGCGGCCCGTTCCTCTAGGAGCTTCTGTGATGTACAAAAAAAAACGAGTATATTTGGAATTTTACAAGTTTTTTATAATTAGTTTGTAAAGTACTTTTAAGTGAAGATGGTGCGCGGCGGCGGCGCCGTCCGCCCGCCGGAGACAGCCCGCAGCATATAACCACCCTGTTCCTCTTTCCCCACTCCCGAGTCCCCACCTCCTCCCTTCCTTGTTCCCGTCTTGTCCCAGGGCTCTTCGGAGCCCGCCAAATGGTTCATGAGTTTCGGCTAGACGTCAAAAGTACATCCCACACCTCCTGTGTGCTGGGAATTTCTTTTAGCACTTCAAGATATGAAAAAGCAAACAGCAAGCAATGCAGTGGCAAAAGAGTTTTGAGACGTCAGATGCAGAATAGAGGAACAGAGGAAGATGAGCTGAACATTTGTAAAATGATCCTGTCAATTGGAAAATGTGTTGCGCTACACCTGGTGAGTTAAAACCACACAATTTGAAGTATACTGCTGCCATCAATATGCACTTTATATCTGCTTTCCCTGCAATCTTGACATACTGGACACAACACAAGATCACATTTCTTTTACAAAACTTAATTTACTCTATTATGTGACTTTCTTAGGATGCTGTTTATCACTAATTTTAATTAATATATTATGTAGTCTAGCAATTCCATTCTAGAACATGACAGCAGGTTTTTGAGTGGGGGCCCTGTCCTATGTCCACGCAACTGCACTTTTGCATGACTAGTAAGCTTAGATTGGTGACACATTTGCACAAACAGATATGTTAAAAATCTCTATGATTTTTATCTAGCAATTAATTTCAAGTTGAGTAGTTAAATTATTTACATGTTTAATACTTTAATCGATTTTTTTTTCAGGATGTTTTATAAACTGGTTACACTGTTTCTACTTTCTAGAAAAGAGAATTTAAATAACATCTTAGGATGCCAAGGAAATAAATGGTACACAATCATAACATCAAACACATCTATTGCTACAACTATAGTTCCTGGTATTGCAATGGGGTAAGACTTAGTGTGTTACAATACTTAGAAATTTTCTGAAAGATCTTTACTTGCTAATTTGGCAGTGCAAGTATTTATACTTATTTTTGTGTCATCAATTCACACTAGAAAATTATATAATTTCCCACCCTATTTATGTATTATTGTCTATTCTAGCCCATTATAATACCATACCATTTTTAGGTATGTTATCAAACAATTTTAGATATTGTGTATAAAGTTGGCCAACCCGCACTAGGCCAGCGTGGTGGACTATATGGCCTAACCACTCTCAATCGTACTCTCGATTGTAGAGGAGGCCCGTGCCCTGCAGTGGGACGTATATGGGCTGATACAGTAGTATAAAGTTGAGATTCTTTGATACTTATTATGACTTCTAGATTTTATGAATATTAATATGTAGCAGTATGTAGCTCAGAGGTAGTTGTATTATTATAGACACCATCTAAATAGTTCTCTTTTGTTCCAATATGGGAGCTCGCTACATACTTGCACCATCCTTACTAATATTATAAAGGTGAAAGTTTGTATGTATGTATGGATGTTTGTTACTCTTTCATGAAAAAACGGCTCAACAGATTTTGATGAAATTTGGTATAGTGAAAGCTGACACCCTGGATTAACACATAGGCTACTTTTTATCCCGAAAAATGTAGTGTTCCCGTGGGATGAGTCAGGAAACCAAATATACATATTTGTACTCTTTCAAATTCAAATTGTTGGCACGGGATGTCCTCTCCTACGGAAGGGAAATATAGTCGACGGCACGCGGGAAATATAGTTAGTAGACACGCGAAATAATATGTTCTTGATGTGGATTGGACTCAAAAACTATCTGCACCCGGGCGAAGCCGGGCCCGACAGCTAGTATTTCATATTTTAACCACTTGGAACGTGGTTGTCACCAGTGCCGCTCTGTTCTCGGAATTGGATTAATCATCCTTGTACTGGAGTGTTGAACCTCTATTCCACTTAATACTTTATCGTAATGATGCGTGGATTTATAAAGCGGCTTTATGTCACGTAGTTTAGTAAGTACAGGCACATCATTATTAACTAACCTGCTTTTGTTAACTTTGTATGCATCTGATACGCAAATACTGCGAAATTTATTAATCATCTTAAAAACTCGTCACTTCTGTACATAACAAAGCTTAACGGTAAGATGCGTAGGTTAGACTAAAAGCTATGCTTTATTATTACGGCATGGCAGTACAGAGGAGAATAATTTTGCTATTTTCGCATATAATATTTAGTTAGCATCCACAAATCTATACTAATTGGAGAGTCTGTTTGAACGCGGTAATCTCGGGAAATACTGGTTCGAATACCAAAATCATTTTTGTGTTGAATAGCCCATTTATCGTGGCAGGCTAAAGCCTATATAACATCATGCTATGACCTATTAGGAGCGACGCTGGAATAATTAGTCCTATTATGTTTCAAGATGAATTGTTACATACAGTGAACTTGGGCTGTATAAACTATAGATTGATTCTATTTCAGGCTAGGTAATATTTTATATGCTCGTTACAATTATGCCTACATACATTGCCTACATACATACATATACATTGGCCTAGGTTCGAGTTCTTTTAGTTAATGTTCCCATCACAGAGGAATACAAGTTGTAAAATGGTGAGCCAAATCTTAAACTGCATAACCGATTATAAGCAGCGACTTCTTGTTTAGAACTAGCGGTATGAAAGTTTAAATTTAGATAACCAGATTTTGGTTGATAAATGAAAACAAGCTTGGACATCTACACTGAAAATGAATGGAATAATATGAACGCAGAATGTCTGCAGTTCGAGGAACACGTTTTTTTTAGAAATAGTGAGTAGTAGATACCATCTTTTTTATCATAACAGATAAGTCTCAGTGACCAATCTGTAGTAAAAGATTATCACGTAAGCAAATAAGTTTCGTTATCAGTTATATCAAAATTTTCATGCATAGTCAAACGCACAGAAATATGTACCTATGTATACCTATCGAGATATATTTTTCCGTGGTCGAAAGCTTTGGCGTAGGGGTTCTTTCATAGTTCAGTAATGCTATATACATTGTTTTGTGTTGTCATTACATCTTTTTAGTGTATTCATTCATCGATATTGAGGTTTATGGAAAAAATAATACTCTTAGCCAATTATACATTAAAAACTCGTGATTTAAGAGTTAGAATAAAGTAAGTCGCTGTTCGAAAGTTTGATATTATTAGAACTATTAACAGAGCTCTGAATTAATGATAAACGTCTTCAAATACAATTTTACTAATCAAATCATAAGTGCGTAGAAACGTCTCGATGGTCACCACGTGGTGCGTGGCAGTGAGGCTCAGCGTCTGTTAGGTTATAGTTTTATCTGCCGTGACTCAGGTCGCAGGCGTGACTCGGTTTTTTGTTCGTATTAACTCATGTAACAGGAAATCAAATGAATTAACAACGCAAATATACAATAACTTATTTTAAATGCACGATTTAATATGAATGTTATTTACTCAGCAGGACGCGATATTATTTTGTAACGGATATGGGTGCTGCAACTTGTAAGAGCTGTCTTGAATAAAAGTGGATATCTAGGACATGGCGACTATAGTGACGTCACTCAGTGTGGTGTGTACGTAACTTCTTGTTTTCACTTAAGAATATGGGTGATAGAACAATAGCGACATCCGAAACAGGCCAAGTGTCTTTACATTTATAACGGGTTCCACAATTAGCATACATTACCTACTGAGGTTTTTTTATGAAATGACCCAAGAACCTAGTACCTAGTAGTACTCTGTGTACATTTCTTATTACATATTATACTTTAAGGTTTTAACACTATTTATACTATATGTGCTATAAGTGCGTGGTGGCCTGTTGGTAAACGGACTAGGACGCGGCTGCCCACATGTTCACGGTGGTCGCGGGTTTGAATCCCAGGGCACACCTCTGACTTTTCGGAGTCATGTGTGTATTGATAGTCAATCACCACGCACTAAAACGGCGAAGGAAAACATCGTGAGGAAACCTGCATACCATAGCGATTTATAAGAAATTCTTTGGTATGTAAGTCCGCCAACCTGCACTAGGCCAGCGCCCTGCAGTGGGACGTATTTGGGCTGATACAAATACTATATGTATAATCAAATCAAATAATACGGTTTTTATAACGTTTTTTTTCGGATCTGCCAAATTTTATTAATAGGTATTTTGTGTTTTTAAAAAGAGTTGTAATACTTAATCTCATAATTATTTTCAGTGAATGTGTTATTGAATAGTTTCTACATAACCGCATATTGTGTAGGTACGTGCGTAGCACTAACGATCTATACTTAACTGTAGGTAACTAACATCAAACATGTAAACGGTACTGTTTGTATAGCTATAAATATGTATGGACTCAACAAATAGCGACCCAGTGTCGTTTCATCACTCCCAGTTGTCATTTTGTCCACAAAATGTTTCTAATAGAAAACAAGCCTTAAGATGGTTGGCGTTGCTTCCTCTACACGGGCAGAAATATGTAGCAAGAGAATTACTTGAAAGAGTTTTTATTTATATAAGCTTTTATTTCAGCACGGTGGTCGCGGGTTCAAATCCCAGGGCACACCTCTGACTTTTCGGAGTCATGTGTGTATTGATAGTCAATCACCACGCACTAAAACGGTGAAGGAAAACATCGTGAGGAAACCTGCATACCATAGCGATTCATAAGAATTTATATGGTATGTAAGTCCGCCAACCCGCACTAGGCCAGCGTGGTGGACTATACGGCCTAACCACTCTCAATCGTACTCTCGATTGTAGAGTAGGCCCGTGCCCTGCAGTGGGACGTATATGGGCTGATGCAGATCATGCAGAAGCTTTTATTTATTTAAATCTCATATTTCGTGTGTACTGTTAGAATATTACGTGTCGTCAGGACAGCTTTTTCATGGGCACATGCTGTTTTGGACGATACGAAGCAATGAATTGAACGATGTTCAGTCGGAAAAAAGCAGCAGGTTAATTGGAATTTAGCATGTTGCAAATTATACGCGCTAAAGGTGGACGTAACAAATGTCGCTGTATGCAGACACTTGCGTCAATTCTTGGACAGGCTTATGTTCAGCCGTGGCCTACCTGTGATTGAAGAAAAAGAAGGAGCAAATATTGGCATGATGATGTATTAGACATTTTTGGTAATAATGAATGGTGCCATTACCACAAAAGTAGCGATTAAAGTTAATAATTATTATGTTCGCCACAGATCATGTTACCATGACTTAACACTCAGGCTGAAAAACCCGCATACTATCGAAAAATAGAAGATTGTAGAACGTTGTCGTGACGAAGATGTACAAGACAGATTAAAACGCATAAGCAACTGACTGACTATCTACTTTGGTCAGCAACTGACTGTCTACTTTGGTCATGTGGTAGACTCGCTTCTCACGTACGTCAGTGTCATTTGAACTACTTATGGATAACGTGCTCCCGAAAAATAATTAATTATGCCGGTTTGTGCTGTCGTATTATATCGCAATTATGTGGGAAAACTGTATAATAACACCAATATCACTTTTCATCGGTAACCTTTGTTGTTAAACCACTTTTATTTGAAGAAAACACGTACTTTTAATTCGTTATTTTGAAGATGAGTTTCATTGGCCAGTGTTGTCAATTTATTACTAGGGAGATTTGGTGAAACTATGGGAGATAAAATACAAATACCATTACATAATATTTCGATCAGACGAACAAAAAGAAGAATGGCATTATTTATTTGATGAGCAAATAATAACTTACCTACACAGTATGAATGAAACCCATGACGTCATGCACTTTATAGTAATTTTGTTAGTTTTTTCTTATATTTTTTAGACTTCCTACGGATTCCGTACTAGCAAATTGCTGGAGAGACATTATATAGCGGAAACGAAATGAAGACCATTCGTAGCCTCACAAGACTTCAGTCGTGTGTTCCGAAGATTTTACTTATAATGATTTATATTTTACATAAATACAGAAATCAGATAACACAGCCCAGGCAATAAATCCAAAGAATTAATTATATTCTGAAACAAACACTAGGAGATGGATTTTGATCTAAAAATTACTGTATACTTTTACCATTGTATTTATTGTTTTTACTAAAATGGGTTATAAATATAATTAATAGTATAATTACTTTAAATTATTTTATTTAACCTATTTTGTTTATCAAATAATGGAGAAAAGTTAAGTTAATAATCTGGACTAGGCATCCCTAAACATACACAACTTGAGTTTGATTACAATAAGTACACGACCGGTACTCACACAAATCAACGAAAGTGGGGACAGTTTTAGCGCGTCGTTTGTTGGCATTGCTCAATCTAGACAAGTATATAATCAAAGCGGTCTACCTATGTTTTAAAATTAAGTGCGAATAAACCAACGTGACTCATGAGAATGAATTGGATGAACGACAGGGTGCAAATAAGATCTCTAATAACTCACTAGACACGTGGGCGGTGCTGTGTGCATGACGAACTACTTAGAACATCGAAAAATCTGCAGAGTCCGATGTCGTTGACTTTTATAAAAGAATGAATAAAATTATTAAAGCGTTGGTATTATTCTAGATTCTAGAACAAGCCTGTAGTAGCTTCACTTCGGTTAGTAACAAATAGGACGGTTCCGTAAACATAAACTGGTTCTGATAAATAATCTTATATCTTTCATTTTAATCGACATACACGCATAAACTTCGCATTTAATTCGTAGCCCTTGGAATAAATGCAAGGGATGTGCCCACACATCTGATGCCTACCACGGCAGGATGATTAGAAGTCATAGATGACTAGTCATAAATACTTTGCACATTATATAAATAGGATAAAAAAACTTATTAGGCAGGTACTTAACCGAACTCAGAATCTAACCAGGAAGTGACATTTTTAAATCAAACAAGCATGAATATTTCCTCATATTACTCATAATATTGCAAAAAATATCAGTGATTTAAAGAGTAGGTAAATGTAATATTCAATGTACTAATTTAACAGTACGGTTCGCTTTTTAAAACTAAATAATTTTTAATAACCTTTTGCCACAAACTGATAATAATAACCTAAAAACGTTGATAACGAACTAAACCTATGACCTACATGCTTATCTGAGTTAAAAACAACTGTAAACGGAATTGCTTGGTTGTTATTATGTTTTATGAATAAGACGCCGTCGGCAGGCGACCTCAGTTCGTTCAAACAAAGAGGCAAACATTTTGAAGTAGCTATATGACTACCAAAGATCGGCGATCCTCTGACACTAGATTGTCTCTAATCCAAAACGATTTTTATCAGAAAGAATAATTATAGGAGTCATAAATAATGTTTACTTTAAAGCAAAACGGGATGTAAATAAAATTTAGATATAGTGACAGCCTCTCAACTCCCAAGACACAGTTGGTGCACCCCGTAAAATGAGAGGTCGCGAGTTTTCTTTCCTGACCGAGACAAATGTTTGTCTAAAAAACATGTTAGTTTTGGGTCTGGGGGTTGTGACCATAATGCATTCTGATTCCCTCGAGGATATTGAAAGTTGAAGGGCTGTTGAGTGTATACAACTAGCGTCAAAATAAAGATTAAGATGATGAATATTTTTGCAAACGGTTCGACACGAGTTTACTGCTGTAACTGCAAGCTGCAGGCTACGCGCGTGGCGTGCCACTTACTTAACGCTCCACTTTCAATTAGAGCGACGAGACTTGGCCAGTATCGATATCGATGACGAGACATTTTAAGTACTGTTGCCGACGTTTTGAGGTCAATTTAGCAAAAATATATACATAGGTATTAAGGTTTCAATAAGAGTTCATGTGCTGGATAATTGTGGGCCGTAATTTTTTATTGTTTAATTCATTTAGTATTTCTGTTAATATACTATAGGACCATAATGTTACTGCTAAAATATTCATTGAACTCGACGTTGCGGACTTACCACTCAGTCCTCCCCCGACCATGAAGCTGTAAGGTCCTTCAAACGTAATGAAGTTAAAAAATGAAATCCGCAAATCTGTTCTTTAACAAGTTACCTAATGACTCAAATGGCCGGTATATTTGTATAGTGAAGTTACTAAAGCGACCGAATTGTTAATATAATCGACATATCAGTAACAGTACAACCTTAATGTCGTACGTGTATTCCGAGGAGCGGTACAAGCATTGCGATTGGGTAAGAAACTGTTGTAACATTAACAAATCTATTCAAAATAGTGTCCTAACACGTTGCAACACAGCTCAAATTGTAACGAGCTGGCGAAGATGCGCACAACTCACGTACGGGGGTGTGTTTGTATGTACAGTTGTTAAATTAATTTAACCAGTTATTGTTTTTCTTATTCATTATCAATATTATTGTACCACTAGATGAGTTTATACGATCCCACTGCTGGCCCTTATTCTAGCCTAAACTCGCATATTTTTTGACTCAGCTCATTTTCCAAGCATACTTTTTGACTTATACGCTTTTACGCTTATACTCGTTTTAAGGCTCCATTGGTTCATTATTTTGGTACAGTGTTCTCGACTCTCGTCGTTTATTAAAGGAAACAGACTAAAGGAAAAATAAAGAAAATAATTTGCAAAGACTGGACCATTCATAAAAAATATATTTCCATAATTCCACTTATCTATAACAATATTCAACTGCATCATTTTAATTTCTTTAGACAGTTCTAAGTAGAACCTTCTGTTGGAGCTAATGCTATATAAATCGTGTTCGTAGCCAGAGCTACATAGTCTCTTATCTAGTTTCTTTTAAGGTCTTTCATGGAATTCAACTTCTTCTATTCTCCTATCCTGGGCTTGAATATGTCGTTAGTAAGACTTATATTTCCCCCAACAGAACTTCATGTTTTCTCATTTCGCTGAGCTCGCCTATCCGTGACTTAAACTCCTCTATGCGCTCTCAGGCCTAATACTTTATTTATTTCTTAACTTAACCTAACCTTCAGTTGTCAGTCTTCTCGACCGCGGCCTCCACATAGCAATGCTCTACCGAATCCAATGTATTCAAATTACTTACGGGTAATTCAGTAACAGTTATCACACCAGTCCTATCCATGGACTCTTTTGCTATCCCCATAGAAGTTTCCAGAATGTTTACATCGTTACTATTGCTCTTGTTCAATTTCGCGTTCACTATTAAGTTGATGATGTCCATCTGTAGTTTCGCGCACACGTCATTTGGCACCTGCCGCAATAAACATTTGATGTACGTCAAAAACGTATCCAACTCACTGATATCATCTTGTTTCGGTTTCTTGATTGGCATGTCATCGGATGATGAGCTCAGTCTTCTGTGTTTCGCTTTCATGGTGATTTTGTGCGCTGATTGACGACTCTTGTGGTCCTTTTTGTATACAAATTTTGGCTTTTTCTTTGAGTCTTCTTCTAGATAAATAACTTCTGTGTATGTGCCGTCTTCTTCGTTCCCAGAAGCATCTGACATGGGTACATCCTGCATGAGAGAACATTATTTTATCATACAAATAAGTCTATAACTCAGATCAAACTTGCTACTAGAATATGCTTTAATTTCGATTCTACGCTACTTATTTACGGCGAAATATAACAATTTTTCATAAATCTTTGCACTACTTAACAAGATAGCTCCTCTAAATATTTTTTACTACTCAGACTTCACTGATAGCTTATTAAAGATGGTATAAAAGCATATACATATACTAATATTGGCAATGCAACGTACCTGTCCTATGGCGCCGATGAGTTTGGGGTGTTTCTCTCGCAGGTGGTTCTTGAGCTCGTCAGGGTTGTTGGAGCGCGAGGCGCGGCAAACGATGCAGCGCACTCGGCCGCCCGTCTCCTGCTCGAAGTAACTCAAGATGTCCGTCGACTGGTGTCCCGAATCATTGGACTCCTCGTCTGTTGACAAACAATGTGTGTAGGTAACAATGATAAGACTGCTTACTATCGCATACAGCAGTGGAGTAAAAAAACATCGTGACAAAAATTGCGTTTCAAAGTTTACAGTTTGTAGATCTTCGACTGGCATGGTGGACGTAAAAGTCTATTTCTGACTTTTGGAATAGGTTGCAGGTAGTTAACATGCACAAAATATCACACTATAGCGAACCATACGTGAAGAAGTATGTAAGCATAGTAAATATAGTATTAACTGATATCGTACGACTCGATGAAATTATGTTTGCCAGGCGCCAGCCCAATCAGGATCAGCATTGTTACCCAGTAAGGCGTGGCCTTCCATCCTCGTGTTACGGTCTAAGAACGTAAATTGCTATATTTTATATGAGTTTGCCATTTTGCCATGCCAACCCGCACTAGGCCAGCGAGGTGGACTGTATGGCCTAACCACTCTCAATCGTACTCTCGATTGTAGAGGAGTATATGTCGTATATGGGCTGATACAGATATGAGTTTACGTTCTTACTCCTTTACAGCGTTAACCCAACACACCTCCAGTTAAATTAATTGAATATTTGCTAATATCCACTGCGTGGTAACCACATTAGGATATAATTATTTATTTAAGTGCTTATCTAAGTGTTTGTTTATCGCAGCGGCTACTGTCTGAGCACTTTGTTTAAAGTTGCGTGTTCGGTTACATAACGGGTAAATATCAGTATTGTATTTAATACTTGATGTCCGTTTATAGCCAATAGTTAGTCTCGTGCGTAAGGTTTTTTAAAAAGCGTTTGCACAAATCATCCACGTGGGCAGCAATGATTTTAAATTATAAACAACCTATGTAGGTATTGTTTTATGTATTATAACTTGCAAATGGCTGCGCAGTTGTTTAAATGTTTTGTCGTCGCAGGGTCACCTACGCCGAAGGCGGTCACCAGCCGCCATAGTTAAAAATACGGCGCAAAATATCTTTCTAGAAACATGTTTTTGCGTAAACATCATTTCATTTGCAATTTACTCTCATAAGAGGCAACTAATTATTAATAGTTTCTTGATTATACAGCACATTATGACGTCCGCTGACTAAATTAATGAAGTGGTTTTGGTTCTACCCTGTATCTATTGACCATATTTTATATGACTTTACACCATTTACGTAAATATAAAAATAATAAATAACACCCAACAGTCACATACACATGGACAGGGCAAACAGCGCGTAATTTGTTTCGACGTAAGTGGTGCGACGCTCCAGTGCCTCTACAGTATGGCGTTAATGAAATTAGTTATGACTTACACCAATTTACAAAATACTTGGTTGTACTATGACACAAAGTTTAGTGAAAGAAAAAATATGCTAATTCTATCACCGTTAAGAAAAAATCTATTTTATTCAGTTAATTTAATATTTAGCACGATTTTCACGACCATCTTTTGGATACTTACTCCAAATGTATAGAAATTAGAATCCAAATGGGCCCATACTTCGTTTTAAAATCAATGCTTTACACATTCTTTCTCGTATTACATTCCATTGCTAAGTAAGAAGCTTTGAAACACATTAAGTACATGAGGAGGCTTTGATTAGCGGCCGAACTTATCCAAGTCTTCTATGGACGTGAGAGATCGTTCCCCATCTAGATTACAAACCAAAACTAATCTAGGGACGCGTTGTAATTGAGGACTTCAATGCGTTCTATCAGGTAAAAGCTAATCTTATTAACCCAATGTAAATAACATCCAAACGTACGGAAATAGGTATTTTTAATATATAATAAATGTCACCAATATAAATATTATTGAAGTTGCACTGTTGGCGATCAATAAATATTACTACTTAATTCATATTTGATGACACTGTGGTAAAATGAAAACAAACAATATACTTATATCCGTTTTAAAAGTAAGCAAAAACGGCGTCAATAACATTGAGTAAAATAGTGCAGGTATGCATAAATATTTTGAAGGAAAATTTTCCAAGGTATTTTTTAACCATGACACGTGAAGATCTGTTTTAAGATTAGAAGAATTTATACGGATTTTTAAATCTTGAGATACCTGCTTATCAGTAATTTGCAGTAGGAGAGCGTCATCGACGTGGTCTATGGGCCTAATGGCCTAAGCTAATTGTAAAAGCCATGTTAAAATGACTTAAAAAGACATCGTAGTTTTTTATGAATCCAGTAATATTCTTATTAATATCACTGTTAAAAATATACATAGTTAGTTAAAAATTCAACTAAAAAGCTGCGCCCAGTCCAGGGCGCTTTATCAACAAACCCGTAACAACATGGGTCCAGATATTATTATTACAATAGGGGTGAACAAAAGGGGCCGGTGCGCGAAGGGTGGCGCCCTCGGCAATCGAATAAAATGTATTATTTAACTTTAGAAGTGCTGTCGACAATAGCCACTATTATTAATAAAAATTACGCGCAACTTTATTGAAGTTTTGAAAGAGTTCGGCGAGAAAAGTTACTATATTGGATTGTAAGCCAAGTTGTGTTGTGATTTTATAAAATCTTAAAATCGTTGCGTAGTTAATCAACAAAAGACCCTTATTTTCATTTGCTTTGTTTTATTGGCAGTTATACCTTCAATTAGGTTAGAATCTAATGAATGAATAAATGAGACTGAATGAAAATCTTACGGTTTCATACACATTGCCATTAGACCAATCTGATGACACACTTTAGCCTTCACACATGAGAAACAACTCTTTAATAAACTAAATAACCCAGTCGTTACTGCCAACAACCAACCACAAGGAAAATCCATAGTTTTTATAATTCAAATGGCGTATTGAATAAATTCAGTCACCATCGGACCGAGATCTAATAACGCAGCAAAATTCAAGTCTTTTATACTATCAAAAACTACAAGCAGATGTATTTCCCAATAATAATATGAATTTCCGACATCAATAGTACATTTCAGACGAATCGAGTATTCATTAATCAATACAAATACTAGTATATATGCCTAGAAATTGAAAATATGACTTAAGTATTTTTTTATATTATAGGCCAAACGTGCATTCGGTTCACCATATGGTTGGTGATCACCGCCGTTTTTATGATAATATTGTTATATATTTTTTTCCATTTTCCCATTCGCCACAAAGTCTGTTGACCACCTGCACTATACACACATACATATGTACATATTGATAAAAGTATGTGAGTAACGGCTCGTCTCGTTCTTGACCCAAATGTTTGTCCGTTTATTAATACGACCTCTGCGTTGACGTCGTTATCTTCGGAAACATCGTGTCTATCCACTACTGCACGAGGGATGCCCTGCGGACTTCTAATCACCTTGTACGAACAATCCACGCAGACCTCAGCACATTCATCAATTACGGATATTTTGGAGACTAAACTTGTACGGACTTTTGGAGTATAACTAAACAATTTTTCTCTATTTAAATTTTCTCACTCATTGGACACAATATCAAACCTATTAGATTACGAATATAAAATGCTTGTTGCTTATATTACGTAAACTTATCTCAAACCATGCAATTAATAGAATTTTCTACACTGTATTTGTAAAAAAATCTAGTCCAAAAACTCGGCACACGCTATAAGATAGATGAAGTTTATATTTGTTTTCATTGCCCTATACATACTAAGAAGTAAGAGACGACCCACCTGATCCCAAGGGCATAATTAAGCCACTGCCCAAAGCGTTGCAAATACTCCATTTCAACCTTGTTTGACCCTTGGGTAACATCAAGGCTGAATGATGTGAACATTTGGAATGGTAGCCAGTGGTCTTTATCAGGGTAGACAGAGTCTAATTGTCGGTCTGTAAGTCATTGACGTTCATTCATCTAGCTAATAGCTTCCACGTATTAGTGTTACAACCGCGAGAATGTAATGATGACCTTCAGTCGCAATCGTTACCATTTGATTCTCATAGCAACAAGTTCGAAGCACCGCGGCTTCTTCAAGGGGACGAATTATTTTTAACCCGACTACATTTTAGTGAGTAATCGTGGCCATTTTTAATTCATTAAACTCATCTATGAATAAAGGGGTTTCCTGATACGCTGTGCGCGATAGTGAGAAAGCCCGCGCGGCGCGCGTGACGCAACCGCGCGTATATTCGACGCGCCAATGACATGCCGCGACGTCATGAGTGACGCGCGTGACGTGACAGAGCATTACTTTCGATATTCGACACAATGATGGGGATGTACTGTGGGATGTACCGATGAACCACTTGTATGAGATTTGATAAATACATCAACCAAGAGCAGCTTGAGATTTCTGGAGCCCTGTTTTGCTGAAAGTCTAAGTCGAGATAACTACGATGCCCGGTATCTACTATTCAAACCCAGGCAAAGAAAATACAAATATAGATCTGCGCCGGTTTTTAATTTCTGGCGCGCTCGGCTGACGCCTGACTTCACAAACTGTATAAAACTATTGTACCTATGTTTTAGTTCTTAGACAAAACTACCTGTAAATATTCTAGCGCCTTGGAGATAATCTTTTTATCATTACAAGAATAATTTGATTCGCATAGTAAGCACAGAACGCAAATCTTTACAATAGCTTGATATAGAACGAGGAAATATCATAAATGTATCTTAGGGGATTTTTGCTAGTAATATCCCGTACAATTTGAATACTAAACAAAATTAAAAGGCAGATGATGGTAGTAGAAGAAATTGGCTCCGTATACTCGGATGCGTAGTGAGTGAATAGTACGTTTTAATACTTTGATTTTCGTATTTACAATCTATCGACGAGTCATAGTATAAACAAATTATATGCTCATACTTGGAAGCATCGCGGGAGACGTGTGACGTATTATTGGCAGATGTCGTAATTATTTGCGCACGAGTGACGCTACTTTGATACGCATAAAATGATTAAAAGTTAAAACAGTTGTATTCAGTACGTAATACAGTCTGTTTAGAAGTTGATCATCGTCATGTAACTATTGCTTTGGTGGGGTAAATAAAATAAATAAATCGTCAATTAAAACGGGTAGAGGGAAGTAGGCAATAATATAACAATGGCAGCTGAATTCAAATTATCAGTGGATTTTAAAGTAAGGTTTTTGAGCCACTCGAGGTTTAAGATATTTTTTGTATAATTTGGAAATTACTATTGAATATGAGCGGTTCTTCCCATTACTGCGGAATCGCCTCCGTTTCCCAAGATCATTGAGTATAGTATTAGTTTATGTTTTCAAACTATGCTGTTATTATCATTAGGCGTAATGTAGCTTACTGTAAAGTCATTAGTCGGCTATTCCGATTATCCATACCTTCATCTAACAAAAAATAATTATTCTTTGGCCGTCATTTTCATACATAATGATGACGTCTTCTATGAAAGGTGTATTAGGCTGTTATTGGCTTTCTTTATCGTCTTGATTGTTAATCTTACGACTTGCTTGATCCCTAACTACTAAACAGCGTCGGTAAACCGGTTACAAGTACTGTGGTTATTACGCGTATTAAGATCCATACTGGATGCCACTATGCGTGAAGCGCTCTGCGAATCCTCGTGACCGCAGACCACACATAATAAATGCCTACCAACAGCTTTGTCACTGAAGATGACGTCTACGACATCAAAGACTCGGGCGCTGGTACAATAAACTTTCTTAAACTATTTTTAATTTGTATAGGCATATTAGAGACTGCATGAACTGTTGAAAAATATATAATCATATATTAAAATCAGTCATATACCTCTGAATTCTAAGTTATAGCGATTTAAGACCTAATCATATCTTAAAAAAAAACATGAGTACACTTGGAACCTTGTGTGTTCTTCCAAAGAATTTCAAAGAAAGATGTGGGAAGTCTATCTACCTATGCAAAACTAAGTGCCACTTTTGATACAGTAAATTCTAAATACCTTTCAATCTTAGAAAAGGCTTCTCTCTAGGAATATTCCATATCATACGTAATCATATTACTGCAATTACAGTCCTTCGACATCTGGCTGCGATCCCACTAAAGTGGAGGAAATAGAAATCGATTAATCCTATTAGTCATCTATTTCAACATTGATGTGTTGAACTGATATTGATCGATGCATATATCCGCTCCGCTGATCTCCGCCTTTACACGCTGTTAAATTAAAACACCTACCAGCACCTTGGCTGACAGATGACATTAGAATTTTGATGCGCAAAAAAGCTACTGCAAAGACAAATTACAAATGTCGTCCCTCGGAGACAACTAAAGCCAAGTATATCAAATTAAGGAATCGCTGCAATAGGGTGTGTAGGGATGCTTATCGTCGCCATATTCACGAATCCGTCGACGAGGAAGATCCAGCTAAAGTTTGGAAATTCCTCAGAACTCTGGGAATTGGTAAACAACAAAAAACCTCAAATCCTAATAATTTTGACATTAATGGTCTTAACAATCACTTTTCTTCTTGCGCTTCTATTGACGTAACGGTTAAAAACCAAACTATTAACTCTCTCGATTCCTTACCGATTCCTGGTTATACTCCCTTTGTTTTAAAACGATTTACCGCTTGTGATGTTAAGAAAAGCATTCTGTCCGTGACATCGAATGCAGTTGGTGTAGATGGCATTAGTCGCAATATGCTAGTGCCAATTCTGGACTTTATACTGCCTTCGATTAATCACATATTTAACTACTCTATACTATCTGGAATTTTCCCTTCTGCCTGGAAAGACGCTCAAATCATACCTCTTCCTAAAAAAGCCAATCCTCATAACTTCTCCGAATACCGACCCATTTCCATCCTGCCCTTCCTTTCCAAAGTGTTTTAGCGGCTTGTCTACTCTCAACTAAGCTCCTTCCTTAATAATCACTCCCTTCTTAATCCTTTCCAATCCGGCTTCCGTCCAGGTCACAGTACAGTTACTGCTTTAATCAAAATCACTGACGATATCCGTCTCGCAATGGATAAAGGGCAGCTTACGGTATTGTCATTACTAGATTTCAGCAATGCATTAAATACTGTGGACTTTGATATCCTTCTTGCTTTACTCCGCTCTATTAACATATCTCCAACGGTAATCGATTGGTTTCATAGTTATTTGTACGGTCGCAGGCAGCGAGTTCGACTTGACGATAAATTCTCGTCATGGTGCAACACTCTAGCTGGCGTACCGCAAGGCGGCGTTTTATCTCCATTACTCTTCGCTATCTTTATTAATTCTATATCACAAAATTTATCTTCTTCCTACCACCTTTATGCAGACGATTTACAAATTTACAGACAGGCTTCCTTGAAATCTTTAAATGACGCAATTGGTTCCATTAACTCAGACATGATGAAAATATCAGAATGGGGAAACCGCTTTGGCCTTAAAGTGAACCCAGCCAAAACACAAGTCATGATCGTCGGAAGTTCGCGTTTAATACCCAAAATAGATTGGTCGTTTCTACGCCCAGTCATTTTTGATGCTGTCATAATACCCTACAGTGATTCTGTCAATAACCTGGGGGTAATCTTGGATCAGAGTTTGTCATGGGGTCCCCAACTTGCAGCTACGAGTCGTAAGCTGTTTGCATCAGCTGCAACTTTAAAGAGGCTTCGTAATTTCCTGCCCATGGCCACTAAAATTGCGCTCGCACAATCTCTTCTTCTGCCCGTGTTAGACTATGCCGACGTCTGCTATCTTGACTTAACCCAAGTTCAACTTGATAAACTTGAGCGGCTTCAAAATTTTTGCATACGATTCATATTTGGCTTGCGCAAATATGATCACATTTCTGAATTTCGCTTTAAGCTCAAGTGGCTCCCTATTCGCCTTCGCCGGAATACTCATATTCTCTGTATGCTTTACAATGTTTTATCCAGTCCCAAATGTCCAATCTATCTAAAGGAATGTTTTCAATACCTCCATAGTTCTAACTCCCACTCGTTGAGATCCTCTAGGTATCTGCAACTTAAAACTCCTTGCCATGACACTACTTTTTATGGTAGTTCTTTTACTGTTAATGCTGTTCGCCTTTGGAACGCATTACCGTCAACAATCCGACAAGCGCCATCACTTAATGTTTTTAAAGACAAAGTTAAAAAATTCTATCTTTCTACCCTATCGTGATAGTCAATGTTAATGTTTAATTGTAGTTTGGTTAAATTATATTATTATTATTACTTATAATATATATGTATATATATATGTATTTCTTTTGTTCATTAAAACTTTATTGATTAGGATTAGGTATATATAATATTTGTTACCCTTGTATTTATAATGTATATATTATATTCTTATTTGTTAGGTTTTCAAACCCCCCCCCCCCCACATTACATATACGGCCGATGCCAATAATCAATCGAAAAAATTAGATTGAAGTCAATCTGTTTTGTTGTCAATTGTTTTCTACTTTTCGATTGGTCTCCTGTCATGTTGCCATAGTTTATTCACTACTGAGATTGATTATTGGCAATATAGTATCAGAAAAACGATTGAGCTGTCAATCTAAAACGGCAAATTTTGGATTGGGTTTGTTTATTGGCAGCGGCTGTAAATCTTATAACGGATGATCCATCGTTTGGTTGTCTGGAAGAGATCGCTAATAGCGATAAGACCGCCAGTTGTTACACTATTTCAAAAAATGTAAACTGTTTACTTGTATGTAATATGTGGTGAACAATAAAGTGTTATCTATCTATCTATCTATCTATCCGCTTCAGTGGAAACCCTGAGAGTTGGCAAGGGAAAACCTCAGGGTTGGCAACTAGCACATGCCGGTACATACCAGAGAGCGTCAGCAATCGTGACGTGGCATCATCCCGCCCACGCCCACTAATAATACCATGCGGATCCGCCTGCAATATCTTAATAATAGCTTGTTTGTCGAGTTCCCGCACACTGATTCCACAGGGTATTTATAATTAATTTTATTTTCGAACGTGAATCATCCGAGCTCTGTTGCCGCAAATGGCTGCGGATATTTTGGCAATCATCGGTGAAATTTCTACTAATTCCGTCGAAAGGGAGTTCTTTAAAAAGTTGAGTGGTTTTTGAGATATTGGGTAATAAACTAAAAAGAAGTACTTTTTACACTTAAATGAATTGAATTCGCCCAAAAGTACTTAGCAGTAACTTGTGTAGGAACTACTAGCTAGTTAGATGTCACTACAATGGCAATTGGCAACAATATACTTAATACATATTACGTAGCAAAGTAATAGATAGGATGGTGTATTTGTCGAGTGAACGATGTAATTTCAATTAGAGTGCACAAAACTGTGAAATATTAAGACTAATTGCACACGGAAATCGACAAAGCAAATATGCAAGGCTAATACGAAGGGAAGTATGATAAGGTTAGCCTCTGCCAAATAACTCCAAGTTGTGCGGTTCGAATGTCGTTGTTTTGTCTTTAGAAATGTTTACTTTTTATCCAACTGTCGTCAACATAGTCTTGACCCTATACTAAGACTCAAGTATTGTGACATGGAAATCGAAAATTATCATTGATTTTTCCGTATTATAACAGCCATTTTCCTGCCATGAACAGGGAGCTGTTTAATTTACAAAACATGCCGTTATTTATGTAGACAGTTCTCTACATATAAGATATAATAACGTCGCAATACCGACAACATTGTAAGTAGGTAATTAATCTGGACGATAATGGAATAAAACATGATGGCATAATGATAACAAAACGTGATGTTTGGTTTTGAAATTATTCGCGACATTAGTTGTTGGCGAATGTTTCTTGTAGGCCTCATCTAAACTAATATGATCAAGAAGAAAGATTTGGTTGTTTGAATTGAACAGACTCTGAAACTAGTTGAAACTACTGGACAGATTTGTTTTTTTTTTTTTTGTTTCGCCATTAGAATCTTACATTATCCCTGTTGAATGTAGGCGATAGAATATTGTCCAAAAAGTGGATTTGGACCCGGACGGAGCCTGGCCGGGCCGTTAATAGAAATATTTGCAATATGCGTGTAGGTTTGTCGCGTGTTCCTGTTGGCCCGGTGCCACATGTGACGATATATTATATTATTTGGACGACAAGTGATCATTTTGAAAATGTTACTTTTTTGCTGTTACCAAGCGGTCTGGCCTAGTTTATACTTGTTCCAGTACCTAGTAGGATAGCTTCTTTAAAGGAATATCGAACCCGATTTCAGCAGTTTATGGCGCAAGTCTCAATTTTTTTTCTAAATAAGTATTTATTAGTAAATTAATTCGACAAAGAAATACGTAAGTATTCCTTATACAAACTTCGCTAATCGAACGGTAATAGCTTACAATAGAATTCTTATGGGCAGGTTTACCGTTTACATAACAAAACTGTTTTTTCTAAAGTTCAATCATTAATCATTGGATAACCAAAACATGGACCGAGAGGTGGTCAACCCCATACAGCTATCCATAGGCAGGTCACATATACAAGACAAAGTGGTTTAGTGCTATTCTAGAAGGTTCTAACATTCAGGAAGCTGTCAGGACAGATACAGCAGGAAGTGGCAGCTTCCGCGAACGAGTTGCTACTACTAGTACTTCCTTGTATAATGTATTGTGTCTACAAGTTCTAATTGCAGGGAACTTTTTGTTAGAGCACGTAACTAATCAGTGTTTCTATCATTTGCAGCAATAACATCGACACCTATTTTATTGATTGTCTTCAAATTATATATATTTCGGCTTTTTTATAGGCAGTTACAACTTTAAAGGTGAAGGAAAACATCGTGAGGAATCCTGCATACCATAGCGATTTGGAATAATTTCAATGCAAAGTCCGCCAAACCGCATTTGGCCAGCGTGGTGGACTATATAGCCTAACCACTGTTAATCAAAATGAGATGTCTTGAGTGCGATCCCTGTACAGAGAGAAATTATTGTCATCCACAGGTATTTGTTTCGGGTCCTGGAGTTTGCGTAACTGATAAATCTTTCATAATTTTTGAAACCCACGACACAAGTCTAATTTTTTTGAGGGGTCAGGGCTATGTTTGTGACTGTTATAGTGACATGTCCATGTTTTGACGTTTGTCCATATAAGGTATGATAACATTATGATAAATATGTTTGTAAATGAAAAAAACGGTTTTGTCGAAATCTCACTGTGAAACGCTATTATCTATAAAGAAAACGAAACAAATAAAAATAATACGTATGGAGCAAATGCATACAAAAAAAAGAACCTATTGTGTTTTTCTTATGTGCGTAATGTAACATAACAATTGCATTATCTTGTAAACATTTATGCTTGAAAATCGGGTCAAGTTTGCAAACACAAGCCAAGCAAGATTAGCCTCTGCTAAGAAATCACTGCGACTGAATAAACTGACGTACCTCTGTTATTATAAATGCAATACGTTACGTTTTCACGCCTAAATTGCTGAAGCGATAAGTAAACTTTGAAAGGAGTAAACGTAGGACTGAAGGACATTACTACTATAAATAACTTAAGCTATGACATGGCGAAAAGGGTTACGATAGATGCCTTAGGATGGTTTTTTTGGTTAGTTTCTTAGTAACTTGTCTTTTTTTATCGCAATATGAAATAAAGGAGACCCTTACGAGATTTATTAAGCCGTAAAACATACAAAGGTTAACCCAACCAATGGTTACAATACGTGACCGCACGGTAATTATATCATTGATGTTGCCGCTACATTCATAGGACGCTTTACTAAATATTGCTCGGAGATCAAATTGCTAAAATAAAAATAATTACCAATACCAAAGCGGAGGATTGGTGCTAAATTTTGACCTCCTTTCCAATTAGATAACTCAAATCTGAATATAAATGGGTTTTTGGACACGCGATGTTACTTTCCAAAGCGGAGACTGAACAGTGAACAGCAATAAGATGAATTGCCAAGTGCCAGATCATGCGATAGTGGAACCCGAAGTGCAAAAGCAGCATATTGGTTCAGACTATGATGTTCATGATGTATATTCTTATTTGTTTTGCATGTGGTGTTTGCCTGTAATTAATTGTTGCTCTTATGATTTATTATTTAATTGTAGTCAAATATTTATGTAAGGATTAGGATAAACAATTGTTGGCAAACCTTTTAAATAAAATAAAATACTTGCATAGATTTGTGAGCAGGGCTTGCTACCATCATGTACCTACAATAGTTGGCATACGGGCGGACATGAATATGATCGTAGATTACCATCAGCACGGATCACGGAAGTGGTTTGGATTGTATTAGCCCATGTATGTTCCGTTGCAGGGCACGAGGCTTCTCTGCGATTAAGAGGGGTTCGGTCAAATAGTCCATGAAGCTGGCCTAGTGCAAGTTGGCTGGCTTTACATACCTTCCATATATTTTTTTATAAATCGCTATGGTATGCAGGTTTCCTCACGATATTCTCCTTCACCGTTAAGTTGTGATCGACTATCAATACACACATACATACAAGTATGTTTATAACACTATTATCAATACTTTTTGCAGTTTATTCCGGCTGGCCGTTCACCGTAAGTACGTAGCGATTAAACAAATAATAAAAACAATTATTGATAATACGTTTAAAAACACCTGATAAGCTGTGGAAACTTTGAATACGGTATTGTTTATTGAATGCTTTGTTTTGTAAGACGGAATACTTGTGAATAAGTTTCTTAAATGTAACTACAAAGAAATAAACCACGATGACATAATTCATGTTTGTTTCGTGGAGGGAATTTTAAGCTTTCACAACTGACATCATCCCGATCCAAAACAACATAAATTCTTTGTCATTCCCCAACGCCATGCAGACAACGCCCAAGACCTTAGTTACAAAAATAAAATAATTTTCTTATGGATTTCAAAAAAAGAATTTATTAAGATTACTGGTTTTAAGTTTGGACTTTCTGAGGCTCGTCATCGGTGGAGTTGGACAAAGAGCAACGCTCTTCCTGATTATTGAGCAAACTAACTCTTGTGGTGCTGACCTCACAGAAGTGAGGAATAACACAGAAGTCAGGCGGACAAAGCGACTATACTTCTACCAACTAACAACCGATGCTAATTTGGTATCCACGCTTTAAATCAAAATATGCAGTAATATGGTGAATTCAAATATTTGTCTATCTCACATTTACACAGCTGCCTTAGGAGTTAAGAATGTATTTACACGCTTTTTATTAGCTTCACGTGTATGTTTGTATGTTTGTTTGTAACCGACTTCTTTGGGCGCGATTTTGACCCACTTTAAACGGACAGATTTCATTCAAATTTTGCACACCTGTCAAAGACCGATGACAATACAATAATTCGATTAAAATATATAATTATCCTGATTAGATTCGCCAGGATTAATTATTCTTATAATTGATGACCATTGCTACTGACCACTAGGTGGCGTATAGATGAACATAATTTGCTACTGACTAATAGATGGCGTGATCACGTCAATAATGCATGTTTGCACTATTCATCGCTAGATGGCGTTAACATTGTATTCTTCAAGTGTCAAATGTTACTACTGACCAACAGATGGCGTTATTGATTGGAAATACAGCCGTAGATGGATGTTTTTAGTCAAAACAATTAAATAATAGTTAAAAAAAACTAAAATACACGCTTTAATAAGATATACAACTAAAAAAGTAAAAATAATTGATACTAAATTTAAGATAAGAAAATGGAGTAAAATACATATATTTTATTGTTACAAAGCGTGGGGTGCAGGAGGATAAGTAATTGTTGTAAACACCCCACGCTTTGTAACAATAAAATATATGTATTTTACTCCATTTTCTTATCTTAAATTTAGTATCAATTATTTTTACTTTTTTAGTTGTATATCTTATTAAAGCGTGTATTTTAGTTTTTTTTAACTATTATTTAATTGTTTTACAGCATAAAATACGCAAACTTCAAAGCGTAATGACCGATAGCTAGATTACCGCTATATTGCCAACCAACACACTTCATTAGACTTTCCATAAGGTAGGTACCATTCAAACACGTAGGCAGAAAATGAAAATCGAAATACGGGCTTGGAGTATTAACTTATAGACATTGGACCAAGGGAAACTGCAGCTAAGCTATTTCTGTATACTAAAGCATATAAATAGGATTGTCATGTTTATTTGGCCGCGCCCATTCTTGTTCGCTTTCTTAGCTCGCAGTCGCACAAAGCAAACAGCGCTCCTAGCGACACGTTTATTTCATAACACCGGCCTGACGTGAGACGTCACATAGTGTGGACTGTGTATTTGATGAAACGAGTTACCTATGCACCTTGATTTTTAACTTCTGAACTGTATCACCTTATGGCCCAATGCCGAGCCTTGGACTGTTCTACACATTACAATCGAGAGATTGGTTGAGTGGGCTTAGGTCATAGTCCACCAGGTCGGCCTATTGCGGTTGGCAGACTTCACATGCCCTAAAAATTATTATAAAGATACTTCTGAGCACTTAGATAAACGAAATTATCGTAGTGTTTGATCAGCTTAGCTGCTTACTGGATGCTACCAACATCGCTTAATTACGTAAAAATAAGGTGTACGAATTCTCTGACCTCAAATTTTATTACAGCATAGATAAACAAGTAAGTACATAAACAAACAATAAAAGTGCGTTTCATACAAAACTTGATATAGGCGTAATATAATCAAATTCAAATAGTTTCTAGAAATTATTCAGCGTCCAATGTTGATACCTACCGCGGCCGCTTGGAGAGCGCGGCGGTGCGGCGCGCGGGCGACGGGGTCGAGAGAGAGGCGACGTTGCCGCTCCGTACAGCAAAACAACTGACGCAAAACCCAACCAGTTAAATGGGACGAGTGTTCTGTTAGCTACTGGGTTGCTAGCTAACATTTTTATACATAATATTTTGACGGTTTTGGGTTTTATTCGGAAATGTAAAACGTTGATTGTAGTCATCATAACCACGAAATTATTTATAATTTACTCTATGGAGGTACACCCGGGGAATTTGGAAACAATAACGTGGTATGTGCGGATTATTCACATTTATTACAAGGAATTTATATAAATCCCCTTTAACCGTCCAACGAAACGCTATATTTTCCTTATAACACGGCTACAAGCCTATCTACACGTTATCTATCAAAGTTGTACAGACGTAACAGACGTTGATTACAATTTCATTGATAAAAATTTGACGCTTTTGATATTTCGGTGTGTTATTATAATTCTTACATCAGTATCAGTATACATTGATTGATTAGCTAAATTATAGAATTAAAACAACGTTATTTTGAACACGAAAGACTTAAATCCCTCGTTTTTATGAATGATATTTATTTTCAGTACCTACGTACTTATATCAGGAGTTCAAAGTAATAATGTTCCCTTTCATCACTAAGGCTCAATTGCACAAACTAACTTTGCCAATACCTTTGCCCTTGAAACTGTCAATTCCATACATTTGCAAGGTCAAATACATCGCAAATGTATGGCGATGACATTTTCATAGGCAAAGGTATTGGCAAAGTTACTTGGTGCAACTGAGCCTTAATATTCAACTTGATATCACACAATTCCCGATGATTACGTGTCGTATGACACAAATGGTAATGCTTGTGAATTGTATGCAAAGAAGAAACTTAGAAGCACGCAGTACTAATTAAAAAAAATGTTCTAGTAATCAAGGCATATAAGAACTAATAGTATCTGTTAAAAGCTGCTCAAAAACCCGACTGTATAAAAAAATATTCGTGTGTAAATCTATGAATAACACCACGAAATCTATCTTCGGAAACGACCAGGGCTGGTATCCCAGACAAGATAAAAACAACTCGATAGCCGAAGTCAGTTACAACCAAACAACAGTACATTTATAATAAAGTTTAATATATACATATTAAGTGGGAGATATGAGAGCCAATAGTCGCTCGAGGGCTCTCCGAAGCAAGTATAGTACATGAAGTGAAGAGGAAGTGAATATTGTGGCATAGGTCACCAGTCGCCACGACGCCAATTAGAAAGCAAAAGATTTAATGATGCTTGTTACTTCAGGGTTCATAGTTTGGACGATAGCATACGTGTTGTGTTATAAATGTACTAGAATGGCGTGATTTTGATACTAGGATAAGAGTGTAATATGTTTGATAGCATATCGTTTCTTGCTTATGATTATAGCAGAACCTAATACGTATCCAATAAAAAATCTGATTCTGGTTTCAAATAGTAAATCAGTCATTAGTTTTTGGTAGTGGTAGGGCCACACAGCACACTATTCATGACATTGCATGAATTTGTAGGCTCGTCCGTGAGGTGCCACTATCTTAGGAGAGAACAACGTGAAGCGACAGCTTAGCTATCGCCTTTCGTTTGGTGAGTGAGATTGTCGGATGCCTAATACCCCATGTCTCTTCCATTCCTTTTTCCTTGCCGCTCCCCTCCCGAAATTAAGAGTTATCCTGACGAAGAGATCTTAGCCAATCTAGAGCTTCCAACTTGGTTCAAACACCCACATTCATGGTCACAGCGTCATGTTTTGCCTCGATGTTAAATATAGCCGATATCAATCAGTTTCCCAGACACTCTACCTGCCTACCAACAGAAGTACGGGCAAACAAAGGCACATATAGGGTTCACAACACGTTCTCACTGATTGGAGTGCAGGCACCGTAGCGTTTAGCATTCAACGCATGTCAAGGTGTTAAGACAGCGATGTGCACGACTCACCAATTGTTCAACCGCCGAGTTTTGACCCAACAGCCACCAACGTAATATTGAAAAACAAGTACCTTGCCTTTCAGTGTACATACATTCATAAGGAAATAATAAAGGAACACAGGCCTCCTGAGTTCCAACTACAGTAGACATTGACAATAAACATGCATCACTAGCAGTGTTCCGGACAGCAACGACTCCTTTAACATTCAGAGATATTTATTGATTGTAACACTAAAAGAACAAAGCAAACAACTGTAATTCTCGAATTGACTGAAGCTCGCGTGATTTTTCCTCCAAAGGTACTTGAATCGGAGTTATTAGTAACTACTACCTATGACCTAATTTGGCGATATACATTACACTGGCACCACACCACTAGTGAGCCTAGAAACATCGTCTACTGACAAATCTATATTTCTATTCGGGAAACAGTCCCCCGAGATGTTCGTTCCTGAAAGGGTAAATGTCACAGGGGCGGGTCGTGGTAAAACATTGACTTATATTCTACCGATAGACGAGGCGCGTCATAGAAACTATTGGTCCCGTATTTGTCAAAAGCTCAGTAGCGACATCTACTACGTTTACTTGAATACTACAAATTATGACCAAAGATTATTACACAGACAAGACAGTTCATGTCAATAATAGCTATTCCTAAGATACTGCCTTAGTATAAATACCGTCATAGCAATAATATATTTGTAATGTTTTTTTTATTTACGTGAATAATTCATGTAAATGATATAAATAGAATTAAATACTCGTACAAGTGTACAAGTCTGTCAAGGAGTCAATCAGTGTACAATCAGTCTGACATTTATCATAATAACATTTATGAATTTTTAACAAGCTGACAAAATTTTTTCAAGACTAATAGATAAAAGGAATGGTACACCAGAAGTTTACAAAAATGACTACCGCATTTGGAATATCTGAAATCTTCATAACGAAAATGAATTGAACAAATATAGGTATGTTCTCATGGTAGCCACTTATATCCATTCCAATAATTATGGAAAAATATTATAGAGATCTCCTTTTTTCGTAACCGACGCGTAAGAATATAAAACAATTTTAAATGATATAAGTCTTCAATAACAATGGGTTCGAATAGCCCATTAAGTAATTCATATTAAGAAATGGGGTATAAATACTATCCACTGTTTCAAAACATACATACAACACACATATTTTGAGTTATTAATTAACAACATATGATTAGAATAAAATACTGAAATCAATTTGCAACTACATCCTACCAACATATTTGTATTTGTAATGTATTCGAATAGTTTATGCCTATTTGGTCCTCTGATATGAATGTTCCTTGAATAATCTATATCTTATATAGTTAGTCTCTCTCACTCGACGGGCAATTTTTATGCGCGGAAATGAGACATACGATTAAGGAGCTCACCTTGTATTTTAACGAGCTCTAAAATACATTTATTCCATTAATAAATAAAAGATCTGTATTATCGGCATTATTCTGCAAATATTATATCACTTATGTTCTATTCTTTAATTATATTGTAACTTCAGAAAATTTCGCTGTTGGTTTGACGGGGAAAAGTCAAAATAAATTACTTATAAATATAAACAAGAGACATACTATTGCGCGGCCGTCACGCGGCAGACTAATTCGTGTGCGGTGCATTGCACCGCACTTGGGTGGGACACGTTTTTTACAAAGAACGTCTTATCTAGTGTAACATTGATATCGATGTGGTAAAAATATCATATGTAACTAGCATTTGAGTCAATCCTGCATATGTGTGGTAGAAAAGGATATAAAACGATGAACAAAGTCTAAAAGACTTCGTAATGTCATTCAACTAGGTTTGTACAATTCTAGGTACCTAACAGAATTCTGATTTACATGGGTTTTGATTTCGTTTACGCTATACCGAAGTTGCAGCTAATACGACAGTGTTCAAAATTCAAATATTTCTTTTTCGTGCTCCTATAGCATGAGACGAATAGTTAATAGCCAATCAATACGACCACTGCACCGGTGGTTTGGAGCTACATAATGCATTCACATAGAATTTCATAGAAAATTCTGTAATTTCCATGACGATGACAATATTTATATTAGCATTATGTTTGTGTAATCTACACTATTTATACAATAAAGCTGTGGGAAAATAATTGTTTTCGAGGAAACCTTTACGCTTGGCAAAAAATCGATGTCAATAATAACCGAGCACACAAACACTTGTTAACAGTACTCTCGAACTCTCCCGGTTTCCAGCCGCAACTCCCAATCCCGATTCCATTTATAGCAATGATCGATACGAAAACATGCGACGTTGCCGCTCCGACGTTCAAAACACGCTCTCTAAACGGTGTTACTGCTCGCACGTGACTTATTTACAGCACAGATACAGACTATTTTCAGCCTACTCTTCATAATATTACATCACAGAACGGTGAACAAGATATTGCAGTTACGTCGTTTTGAGTCGCAATTCAGATGTAAACAAGATGTCGCTTCAGGGGGTTTTGGTGCGTAGTGCTATAGGATTACGGTTGAAAATGGCGTGTGTCGTGTATAATTGGTTGATTATCGACGCTCGGTCGTCTCGTGAAGGAAATCACGTAGGACAGGCCGTGTTGTCCAGTAAGTCTGCTTTTTTTTATTCAAATAATAAATATTTAGGTAGATGCAGGTTCCGTGAACGCCTGGGAATTAAGTGTTGTTGGAAGACAACATGTATTTTACAGTAGGTAGTTGTTAACATTACATTTCATTTCTGATAAAGTTTCACCTTTTTTGAGTTTTGAAAAATGGATTTGGAATATCCCTATTAAGAAACACTCAATTAAAGATTTTCCTTAAGGCGTGTTTCAGCACTACGGTCTTCTTAGAGGAATATCGATTAAGGAGTAATAAGAGAAATTTCATTAATGATATCTTAACAACGCTTATGTATCAGCCCTTATACGTCCCAATGCAGGGCACTGACCTTCTCTACAATCTAGAGTACGATTGAGAGTGGTTAGGCCATATAGTCCACCACGCTGGCCTAGTGCGGGTTGGTGGACTTGCATACCATAGAAATTCTTCTTCGCTATTGTATGCAGGTTTCCTCACAATGTTTTCCTTCACCGTTTTAGTGACCGCTCATAAACAGTAGCAAAACCAAACAACACCTTGATTACAAAGCAATGCTTGGCATTCCACTGCGCTCGCCATCCTGAGACATAAGATGTTAAGTCTCAATATGTCCAGTAGTTACTGTGGCTACAATGTTCTTCAATCCGACAACAGTGCATTTAAACTGATGTTTGACGGGAGAAATAGACATTGCAGTGGTACCCACCCAGGCAGCCTCTCACATATGAAAGAGCTACCACCAGTAGGCCGTAGGCAGTAGTAGTATCCCGCTTATATATAAATATATATAGATATGTATTATGCGTAATCAACTGGTTAGCACAATCGCACGCAACTCCTTTAATGTTGGCTACCATAGTTGGATACGTTAAATGTGAAAATCGCGCGTTGTCGGGAGAATTAAACGATTACCGCCATCTATCAGAAAATCTTGACAAAACGAGAAGAAATAGTAAACGTTATTAGTAAATAGTAATGAAGTTGATTATAAAGGAGCGCCTTGCATATATTTCAGTAGTCATAAAATACTAAACCTGTAACCACATAAATTAAAACTAGAAACGATGTTAAGTCAGATAGAAACAACTTTTTCATATATGGAGCATTCAAAACCAATGTGAAATAACATAGTTACAAGTTACAACTGGATATAAGCATACAAACTAAATAAAATACCTATGTTATACAAGTTTGGAACATATAAAAAAAAGGACCTCAACGGTTAAAGCAAAAAGAAATACATATTCAGAAATTAATGGTTATATAATAAAGCTGGTTAGTGGGTAAAAATAATAATTGTTCTTGAAAATAATTACCAATTGTATCAATAAGTTATATTCTTATAAAATTAAATTATTTAATTCCAAATCAGCAAAATAAACTCAACAGTCAACAGTCAGGCATTAAACATCTGCCACAGAGAATTAGCAAGTCCACAAAACTGCCATATTGCATTGACAAACCTTGTTCATATAATTATTCATTTGAAATTATGTTCATATTTATTTAAAAAAAAAATCAATAAAAAAGCCCCTCACATTGTTTTTCTACATTGTTAGTAACTAATAATATGTAAGTACCAATGGAGAAATATTTAATTATGAGATAACTTGTAAATGTAAGATATCTGTGCCTTGAAAACCCTACCAAAAACATTTTCCACCAGTTTGATGTGGAGATCCTTAGGCAAGGCCTAAGTTCAGCAATAGACTTTCTGTGACTAAATGCACAGAGAGAGACAGAGAGATAAAATAAACCAAAAAGAAAAACATTGAATTAATGTGTACTTTGCAGAATATGAAGTACCTAAGAGATTATTTACAGCAATTAACGATCACCAGTTGCTACCCTGTTTCAAAAGAAATGTAAACTGTATTCTTGTATGTAATATGTAGTGAACAATAAAATCATACTGAGACAAACTGTTGAACTTAGGTCCAATGAATTCCTCAAAATGTTGGTAGTCGATGGCATTCATATCAAATAAGATAGAAGACTTCTCAGAATAAAATAAAGTATCTATTCTGTCGGACTGCCTATGCCCAGAATGGTCAAGATAATTTTTAAAGTTGAAACATATAATTATTTATGATATTGAGAAGTGAATGAAGAGAAGCTATGTGTATCAAAGCTGCCATAAGTCATAACTACTTAATTATTTCGCCTATAATAAACCATTTTAATGTTAATTATTTATACTATTTGTTTCACTCAAGTTCCATTGTTCTCCCAGTAAACTGTAGATATTGAGAAAATAAATAAATTTAAGTGAATATCTGCTATTGTTGTATAGTTAATTCAATACAAAAAATGCTATAATTATATTGAATAATTAAATGAAAATATGTACATTACGATGCAAGGAAAACAAAAAGCTCATTATATTTTGTAGACTATGTAAATTATTTTCGCTCATACCTCTAATACATAGTTCAATCAATGCATCAGGCATCAGGAGTTATACGTATAAGCCATTATAATTTGTTGAAAATATTACCTGACATTGCCAGTGTACACATTTCCTTCTTATTAATACCCAATCCTAAATCAGTCGATTCATTTAAGACCATTATATTACTCGGGCCTGATATATCGTTCATCAAGGCATTATACGAAGCGATATGTTTTTGTTTCAAATGAGTCTTTAGATTGGTAACAGTTGTCTTATATGACAAATATTTTCCACAAACATAGCACTTAGCAACTCTATTATCGCCATCACTCGCACGTTTAAAGTAGGTCCAAATTATATTCTGAGATTGTCTTGACATTTCCACACTCTTCAGTTTTCACTTAATCTTTTTAGTATTTATTATTTACACTTCCAGTTTTAACATACACTCACTTATTTGTTGATGAACTCGGTCACAAAAAGTTAAAAGAAATAACCTAAGTAAATTCAAAATAATCAACGTATTCGAAAATATGTTAAACTTCCACTTCGTTGTTCGCAGATATCAAATTATAGCAGTAATTATTTAATATAAAATATTTAATGTAACTAATACATGTTTTGAAATATAGCATGTAGCACACGCTGTTAAAACGACACAAGCTGTTATAGATAACCCCACGCCACAGACTAAAAAGATAACTTTGACTTACAAGTCACCGTCACGCTCAGAACAATATAAAGCATAGAAGGAGTCTGAAACATACTCATATACTTATCCTGTTTTTTCCAATGAGCCAACATCATGGGAGAGAATGAGACAAATAATATGTGCTAAGGACGGCTCATGTTCACTGATGAATCGTCAAATTGCTATCTGTATCAGCCCATATACGTCCCACTGCAGGGCACGGGCCTCCTCTACAATCGTCAGTACGATTGAGAGTGGTTAGGCCATATAGTCCACCACGCTGGCCTAGTGCGGGTTGGCTAAAAAATTGCTATGTTGGGTATGAAATATCCCTTGGACTGTCGTAAGCGCCGCCTACTGACCTTGATTCAAAAATAGCCCCTATTTCAATGACGTTAGGTTGCTTTTTTGCTTGAAATCGATGAGCCGTATTAATAATAGACCCTATTTCAATGACATTAGGTTGCTTATTGCTTGAAATCCGAAGGAACCGGGTTCCGGTATAGATATATTTACTTGTTAGATCCATGGAATTATACGACAAAATTAAAAAGTGCAGTTATGTCAAATGTTTTTTTTTTCCTTCTGTTTTTGGCTTCGCACTTCGTGTACATTTAGCCAATGTCGAGTATAGCTATATTGACAAGCTTATTGGACTCAAAGGTTTAAGGAAAAGGTAAAGGTAGGGAAACTATTTGATTTAAGATAAACGGAAAGGAATGTGGATTAAGTATCTATCAGGAGAGTTTTTATGAAAAAAGATGGAGAAAAGGAAAAATCGATAAATGTGTCTACGCAATAAATAGACAATATATGTCAATTTAACAAGACAAAAAGTTAATAAAAAGTAATAATACCACATTAAAGATAAAATAAAAGAATATAAAATTATATTTTTATATTATTGCTAATGAAAAATAATGCTATACATTTATAAACAGGAATGTCATTACTACTAAGAAGAGTGGTGATGGAACATGGAAAAGGAATACGAAGACGAACAAGAGATTTAATAAAGGATGAACGATCATATTTTGTACATGCAAACAGTATGTGATTTAAGTCGCTGACATCAGATTCACAAGAACACATGAAATTCACTGGTGGTAGGTCTCTCATATGTGAGAGGCCATCTGGGTAGGTACCACCGCAATGTCTATTTCTTCCGTGAAACAACACTGCTTAAATGCCCTGTTGTGTTTCGGATTGAAGGACATTGTAGCCAGAGCAACTACTGGACATAATGAGACTTAACATCTTATGTCTCAGGATGGCGAGCGCAGTGGAATGTTGCTACTGTTTATGAGCCGTCGTATCGCTTACCATCAGGCGAACGGCATGCTCGTCTCGCCATTCACTGCAATAAAAAAAAAATGAAACTATTTATTATATTAAGTTTTGCAAGATGAGCGGGAGAACAAGTGTGACCAAGTCTAGATCTTATCAATATGGAGGTTTCCAGTTTCCCAAACTTGGCCTTACAAAATCAAGGTTTTGTTGGAATATCTGGCTGAATGCAAAAGTAATAGCGGCCCTTAGTCTGTGCACTGGAACACCAAGCTGCAGTCCATGAATCCCGAAGAAATGTTTTCGGCAAAGATAAAAGATCAATACTGAAGTTTTTAAAAGGAAACAAATCCCCACAGTGAACCGCTTCCTTGGCAAGTTTATCGGCAGCATCATTACCATGAATTCCCGTATGACTAGGAATCCATCCAAAAACTAGTGAGTAGTCCATGGATATACACTTGAATGCTAATTCCCTAATTTGGAAAATAATCGGAAGCATAGTATTATTTTTAAAAGGAAATCTTGCAATAGCCTGAAGTGCACTTAAAGAATCCGAGAAAATAATTGCTTTTTTGAGTTTAAAAGTTAGAATGTATTCAATGGCCTTTAAAATACCAAGGCATTCACCAGTAAATACTGATGCTTCCGGAGGAAGTCTTATTTTTTGTACAATGTTATACTGGGAATGGAAAACACCGATCCCAACACATTGAGAAGGAGATAATTTAGAAGCATCTGAGTACAAATAATGGAAGCCCTCAAAGTCAGCAAGAAAGGAATTAAAAGAAACTCTAATATTTGGAGAGTGTTTATCAACACAATGGAATATAATTTCAGGAGAATAAGTTAAGGATTCATAAGTATTACTAAATAAAGGGAGAGTACCAGAGCGATGAGTGGGAGCAGACAGGGATTGAAATTTTTGGTAACTTTTTATGAGACATGGAAGAGATTTAAAGTTACAATAGCCGGAGTTAACTTGTGTTTGGAAGGACTCAAGTAATGGAATGAGTGGATGATTTGAGAATTGGATAATTCTAAACAAATATCTGTCGGAAAGAAACTGTCTCCTAAGGAAAAGTGGAGCTTCACCACATTCTACTTGTAGGGCATTTATAGGGCTGGACTTCATAGCCCCTGAAATGATACGCAATGCTTTAGATTGCAGCCGGTCTAATTTTCGAAAAGCATTAACATTACCAGGCTCTAAGAGAAAGGTACCATAATCAAAAATACTTTTGATTATGGCATTATAAATAAGCTTTAGTGACCAAGGATGACTTCCCCACCAAACACCAGATAAACATCGTAACATATTTGATAAAACTATCGGGCGACATGAAGAAGGATCAGATGGGATTTTATTAGGTTTGAGAATGGACAATGTTACTAGGTATGCCAAATCGCTTGAAATGTTGTCTCAGTAAAGCCTTTATGTATACAAACACACTAGTTTTTGTTGTAGTCAAAAATACCTAGTAGTTTTGATTTTATATGTATTCAAAGTTTTGAAAAATATCGAGTCCCGCTACAGTCACGTGATCGCTTGTGACGTCATTTCACAACGCGCCGCACGGGCCACGACTCGCTTCGTATCAAATCGCCAGCGATTATAGTAGTTGTAATAGCTTGCGCAGTGTTTTGTTGTTGGTTTTCGTTCGCGTATTAAGTTAATAGTTTAATAATAGTAAATATTATTCGATTAATAAAATGGATGAAGGATTCGAAAAAGGGCAATCGGATAATCTACCTAAAATAGATGGATTAATGGTTGCGCATTACTTATCAACAAATAGTGATTTCGTTGCCGCCGAAATGCGAGGAATAAAAATGCAACGGTAAGTGAAATTTCCGTGCTACTACTTATGCTTAATAGTTTATCTGTTCTAAATTGTTTTATCAAAACAAAATACCCAACTAATGTCGTAACGGAAGAATGCAACTCAAATAGTAGAACTACCTACCTACCAGTTTAAGACAACAAGTTAAAGACAACAAATATGTATGTATTATAGTTTTGTAGCTATTGGTAGGCACGTATGTATAATATAGGTAGGTAACGCTCTTCTTAGTAAATTTAAATGAATACATACATACCTATATTGATTTATTGCAAACTAGCTTCCGCCAGCAGCTTCGCCCCAGTTTCCCTCAGAAGCTGTACATTTTCCCAGTATTAAAAGTAGCCTATGTGTTATTCCAGACTTCGTCCAGATCCTTTCAGTAGTTGTTTTTGTGAAAGATAACAAACACACACACTAACAAACTTTCGCATTTATAATATTAGTAGGAAGTAGGATAGGTACTTATAATGTAGATGTAGTGGGTTGAACGTTACAGATGTACTAAACCTTTTATTTGTATTTTTTTACTTACAAAATCGTAAGGCCATTTTAATCTCATTTTGACGTGACAACGTCTTAAATTAGGTTGCGGCTGGGAGTCACTTATGAAAAAGTGTAACGCCCGGTAACGTTACGATCAAGAAGCTTATACCCAAATGGAGATTGCATTCCGTATATAAAAGTGAAGCACAAAATTTTTACCTTGAATGACGTCGCTGTTGCCTTTTATCCTTTTCTTTCGAGTGACAATGAATGAACAAAATGTCATTTTCATTCATTGTCAGCCTAAAGAAAAGGATAGCAGGTAACAGCGACTGCATTCAAGGTCAAATTTTTGTGCTTCAGTGTTTTATACGGAATGCAATCTCCATTTGGGTATAAGCTTCTTGGTTACGATGAGTCACCGAACGAGAGAGAGGCCCGCCGAATGCCTTGCGTCTCTCTCCCACTCAACTATGATCGGTCTGCGGCGCGCGCAGCACTAGAGAATTAGGCGCATTGAATCGGCGCATGCTTGTGTCTCTGTCTTTGTCTTTCTCGAACGTTCTTGGCGTTGGAAAAACAAGAAAGCGTCACAATACAAGTTCACACGTGTGGTTAAAGTATCGTCAGCTGTGTCTGTAGTGAAAATATGGAGTGCTTAGATTCGTCATTTATCATTTACAACAACTACAACAATAAAGGTAAATAATTGTACACTGATATTTCATTATCGTAAACTATGATTGATTGATTAATTGTTAGATTGACACAAAAGTTGAGAAACTGAGTTTATAGGTTATGTCATACTATTGATAAATGTTGATAGTGTTTTAGTAAACAAAATATATTTCTATAGTTAAAATTTGTGCAATTCTTATTTTCATTCAATTCCTTGTTCCTATTGTGCAATTTAATTATATTCATATCAATAAATATTCTACCGAGAAAAAGACGTTGTCACGTAAAATCTTCGCCCGTAAAACCGACTTTACAGGCAACCATTTTTTTATTGCAAATATAGATGTTTGAACAGATGTACTAAACCTTTTTTAATTATTTGTTTTTTTCTACTAATAAAATACGTAAGGCCATTTATTTTTATTTGAAACTTATTTCAGATCGGCAAGAGACAGCTATGGCGATGATGCTATTGGTCATATTCAAGTAAAAAGTGTAGGTGATGTCAGCGCCGGATCTAGGTATTTTTCGAGGCGGGGCAAAAACTGAAAAATGCCGCCCCCCCCCCCCCCCCTTGTCTATATTTTTATTTTAATCATCATCATGATTTTTAGCAACCAGACGCCCACTCAACACAGGCCTTCGGGAAAGAACGTCATTTTACCACCATGTTAAGCATTTTTACACGCTTTATATTAGCGTCACTTTTGAGGGTTAACGTCACACACGTCTGTAGGCATTGACTCTAGTTTTCCTACACGTGACCCCTGGGTAGTGCCAAATAAGTGACACAGTTCGTGGTGGTAGGACTTAAGTGTCCGTCTGGGTAGCGATCACCGTCCACGAGGCGTAAAGATCGTCATAGTGATCTGATAGTGATTTTGTATGTATTTTTGGTCGCTCTCGAAAGGAGAAGTGTTCACCCGCCGGCCAAAGAGACAGTACAGTACAAGAGCCCAATCGTGGCTAACCACCACGAGGGACTACCTCACCATGTCGTACATAATCTTGGGTGGGTACGTCGTGCCGGTTGGTGACCGGATGTGGCCGACCTTTAGCGACATGCCGACCCTTTCATGCCGGTGCCCATTGGGCATACTTAATGCCCGGACTTTGGCTTCTTGATGCCTTTTCATCAAACCCATCCCTTCAACCTTATGACAGCGCAATTAAACTAAGCAGGTCTTTCAGCGGTGCATAACCTCAACATCGCGTTCACTATGGAGTTCACTAACATCTGCGAACTCCAAATGACCTTAATGCCGTCCACCACCATCTCGAGACGGCCTAGTCTGCTTTGCTCTTCTTGATGGAGACGCGGATTCATTGTCCGGCCGAATATTCCTACCTGCTGTACCCCGGTTATTCGCTTGAAGAAAGCTTCAAACCTAAAGCCGGGGTATGCTTGTGTGTATATTCGGTTGGACATCTACTGTCACCGTTTAAGCTGCATGGAGGGCCCCTCCTTCTCCGCTTTGTGTTTGCACGTGGATCTTGGTTGCCTGAGCCGCATCGACGTGTGCCTTTACAGGTTTCACAATGGGGACGATGAGACAACTCGCCTGTTCAGGTATCTCAGCCATGTGGCTGATGACGGGCGGACGCAGTTCCCGTCGGCTGAAATGGTCTTGGGGGATTTCAATGCACATCACAAACTGTCGCTGGGCTCCTCCAAGACTGGTTCAGTCGTACATTTATCCTGGGCTGTTTAAAAAAAACAATGGTGGTTGTATCATTGAGTACGACGTATGGCGATAGATAGATAGAGGGGCAATGAAGAAGCTCAGGAAAATATGGAGGGATCGTACTACTACTACAAAGGCTACTAAAGATCAGGCTTGTCCAAGCACTTTCTCGTATTTCTGTACGCCGCTGAAACATGGACGTTACGGGAGAAGAAAAATGTAGATTAGAGATGAGGTGTTGGAATGCTTGGAATATCAGGTCCGAATTCCACACAAACGTTGCAAGAACTCGGCATCAAGTAGCGTTTTTCCGAGATAGTATGGCCCCGTATACTTCGAATATTCAGTCATGTCTCACGACGAATTAACGACTCCATAGAACGTCTTATGGTTAATAAGGCAGAGTACATTTATATACATTATACATACGTACATCGGCACAGATATTATGGCGGATATTATAAGGATAGCCTTGTCAGGCCTCAAAACTTCCAGGTCTGATTCAAACTCAATTTCCTAAAAATGGGGTGAATACAATACCTTTTTTTTAAATCGATATCTACGGGGAGATCATAAGGTGCATGTCGGGGTCTCCAGCCTTCCAATCTAGCGCACGGGGACAATTATTGTCTACCGCATAGATTTTGCAGCCAGGCTGGATCCCTAAAAAAATCTAAGAAGATTTTTTTGCCGGCATACCGACTAAATCTCATGGTGACCATCGCAGGTATTACGGACGACAGGCGATGCGGATGAGCGAGTAGCACCTAGTTGACTCGCCGTGCCACCCGGTGCACTTCCTAAAATGGCTCCTCACAACTTAGGTAGGCGTCGATTTTCTCTGCAACGGACGCCCTAACCGTCCGCTATGAAGCCACGAGTTCTGCCGCACATCTTAGAGTTGGCCAGCGACCACAATGACCCTTATTAATCGCCTCTTACGACAGGCAAAGGAAACCGTGGAGGAATTTTGCCGCCCCTTGACCACTGGGTGCGTAAAAACAATAAATAATCAATAAAAAAAAAACAATATTCTTAACAAGGAATTGTAAAGACTAAAATCAATGTTAATAGGTGTTTTTTTTTTCACATTTAAGCAAGATTTTTTTTTAATGTATCACTATTGGAATATTTTATAATATCCAATATAGTTATTTAATAAAGTGTTTATTATTAAATTGTCAACGTGGAGACGTGGGAACATATTACGGAATATTTTAACTATTCTTAATTTTCAAACCCCATTTTTTCAGTGTGTAAAATATTACCTTTTATAATTTCAGTAAATCAAAACAAAACAAAAATGGCCCAGATTTACCGCTCCTTAAAATCTGCCGCCCTAGGCTCCAACCTACTCAGCTTACTAGTAAATTCGCCATTGCCGCCAAAAGACATTCCTTCTTCGTTCGGTTAATCAACTAAAACTAACTAGTAAACACAAATTGGATATTTGAAACTAAACGTAATTGTTCAGTTGGATAAATTACATTTCAAATATTTAGTTTTCATCTCTTTTTCACGCGCCCCTATCGCATAATCATTAATTCGCGCACGGCGAAAAAAAAGTGTAAGTGGTGTTACCTTATTTATGAGTTTTGTAGTTATCTCCCAAGATTCAATTTGCCGCCCCCTGAACTTGCCGCCCGGGGCACAGACTCCGACTTGCCCCCCCCTAGATCCAGGCCTGGGTGATGTATGTACGGTTAAATGTAGAATCACGCCAGAACACCGCGTACGTACCACACCTTATGCATAAGTAACCTCTTCATAGCCTTTATCCATTTTTTTCGCATTTTAACGTCCTTTGGAACTATAAAAAACAAATTTTCTGGCGAATTGGTAGTTGTGTTTGTGCATTTAGGCACAACACATGATTTCCTAGTATTTGGATTGGACATTGTTAAAAGTCTTTAGGAATAAACGTAATATTATAGTACTCTGTGGATATAAATTCAACGGCACGGGCGCGCGACCACGAGCGGACTGAGTGAGCCAGTGAGCGTGTTGTGCTATGACGTCACACCGTAACCGGCAGCCCGGGTCGTACGGTTACAACTTGTTTTACTTCTAAATCGGAAACTAATTGACATATCGAAGTAATTCTTTCACTAGTATTTTTTATTTTTGCCAGAGAATATGGAGTGCTAATAATCAAAATTAGTTAACATTCTTCATTGGCAACACTATTTGGCGTTTCCATTCTGGTGGAATATTTCTTGTGCACATTATGGAGTTAATAATATTTAAAAAGTACATAAGAGAATTGTCACTCATATGAGAAAAGAAAGAGTAAGGAAAGCCGTCTATACCAAGGGCTGAATCCGTTATATTCATTATGATACTTTTTAATTCAAATATTGTGAAAGGGAGATTTAACAATGAGTGGGATTCATGAATTGATTTTAAATTTTCAGAAATTAAGGGAGAAGGGAGGTGAAGAGGATTATGTGGTACCCAAGGTGGAGCAAGTTTATCCATAAAGATGCAAGCTACAGATTGAAAAATTTGAGGAGATGGCACGTGAGAAAGAGAGGACCTGAAACGTCTGATGTTGCGCCAAACAGTTGAAGGATGGGTGTTTGGTGAAATGGTAGAGCAGAAGTTATGCCAACCTTCAGTTTTCTTTCTTTTAAATAATTTTCGGGTTTGAGCAATTATTAATGAAAGAGAAGCAAAATTTTCTGGAGACATGTTATGATTGTATATCTGCTCAGCTTTCTTTCGCTTTTTAACAGCCTCCAAACACTCAGAGTCCCACCAGGGAGGAGGGAGGTATTTTTCTATGTGCTGATGTTTTTTTGGGAGGTAAGATGTTGTCAGCTGCTGATGGTAATACATGAGAATAAGCCTCAGCACAAACATGTTCATTACCCTCAGTTACAATAGGAAGAGACTGAATCAGACTGTCTACCTTTTCTCTAAAATTATCCCAAAGAGTACTAGATCTTGATGGTATTTTGTATTTCAAATAAGGTTTTTTGTGAGATTGGAAAGGGATATTATGCAAGAATGGATAAGATATTTTAATAGGGAAATGATCACTGCCAAAAGAAGAGGAAAGAGGAGACCAGGAAAGAGAGGAAGCCAAATTAGCAGAACATATAGATAGATCCACAGCACTTTGATTAGAATGGATGGGGTCATTTCGACGACAGGGGCACCTGTATTTAATGTACATAAGTTTTGTGAATCTAATATCTCTAATAGAGCTTCACCATATGAATTAGATAATGAACTACCCCAAGATTGATGGTGACAGTTAAGATCACCAAGAATAAGTATAGGTCTAGGAAGAAATTTCAGGAGGTTATTGAATTCATTGAGAATAGAAGAGGAAGGATGAGAAATATAAATAGAAACTATACAAATATTATTTACATGTCAAATGTTACAAACGGCCAAAGCTTTGATTATGGATAAAGATTTTTGTTCAAAAAGCAGCAATCAGATTTGATCCCCACCGTGAATTTGGGACTCTACAGTACGAAAGTTTACTTTATTAGCTAATTAATTAAGAATATAAAATGATAAAATCAATTTTGCAATTTACAAGTTGCAATAAAGCTCAAAAATTGCATTATTCCAGTAATTTTCAATTTGAAATTATTACGAAAAATATATGTTTCTGAAAATTACACCCAACCGACTTGGTATTTCATAGGTCTCACAAGTTTTTACGGTATAGGAACTGATTTGCGAAACTTGTTTTTTTTTTACAAGTTTTGTTGTTGATAGGATGTGTTTTTCTATCTAAGTTGCATAGATCCAAATATCTATTTATAAATTTGATCGAGTGAGCATAAATAATCATTAGGTTAAAAAATATATACTTTGAAAGTGGCAGAAGAACAAATAGTACATTGCCATCACAATTGCCATGAGAAAAAAAAAAAAAAAAAAAACATGATGTTAGCCAGAGGCATTAGCGGATTAGTAAACTTTCAAAGTAGTTCCAGACTCCTATGAACACTGTTTTAGTTACCTATTTGACGAGTTGCGGACCACCGACGACGATAGATGGCACTGTAGCCCGTACTGTAGTTAATATAAATTTTAAAATATAGACTATTTTCTTACAATAGAATTTCTAAGAAATCGCTCAGTTTTATATAAATCACCCGCCGCTGTATAACTTGGAAGTTAGTTTATGCAATTTCAAAAACCTTATGAAAATGAGAAATTGATTAAGCAATAAATACACACCACAGGAACTAACGGTGATTTCAAAAATAAAGAATTCGTATCAGGTAGTTTTGAGAATTATAAGACCTTTGAAGACTTTTGAAGAAAGCCTAAAGGGCAAAGATTCCCTTCTACTTTCTACGCCGCCTCCCTAAATAAGCATAATCACATAGCACATATTATGTACGTCCACATCTTTATACTCATTTTATGTACATATCTATCAAAAATAATAATTTTTTTTTTGACAAGCAGCGCATAATGTAAAAAAGGAGTAGTGTGATATCGTGACCAATATCTTTTTATATTTGTATTCTGTAATTTGTATGGTCTAGGTCTAGTGGTCTATTCTTTGGTCTGGATAGATGGCACTTCAAATAACGCTGTAATAGTACTTAAAATCAAATACTATTATGGCCACATAAAATAATACTAAACGAGTATTTTTCCCTTCATATTGTATTTAAATTTAGCACTTACAAAATGTCTATGATCTATGTCATAGATTTAGTATAAAACATAGATCGGCAATGTGAAAGAGATAGAATAATTTAACTCATATGTTAAAGCGAGATGCATGATGCGACCATACGTTTACACAGAAGTAGCCTGCAGTGATCCAAAGTCAAAATATGTCAAACTAAGCGAACAACAAAATTCGCTTATTTTCATAATTTATTTAATTTTACAGTACTTGGTTATATTTATTAAATGTAGTTTATTATAGTGCATTGTGCAGTGCCAAGGTGTGGTTCATGCAGGCGTAAAAATCCGAAATAATTAAAGTTTTCACAGGTACCGGCCACTTTTGTACAATACTTTTTTTCGACGATATTATAGAATTAAATGGAAATCCGTGTATACATATCGGTAGAAAAGAATATAGTATTTCATTAAATAAATACGCTGAAAGCATCCATTGCGTATAAAAAATAATATCAAATACGTGAATTTACAATAATTTCAACCAAAAGTTGCTAGGGATTGACTGACAGGTTCGATCAATAAAACGTTGTCGATGAAATAGTCGATGACAACACATGTTTCCCTAAATTTTTATAGAGCTATATAGTTAGTATAGTTATCCCGTACATATTTCCCTGGCAATTATTATAGTATTCATTCTACAATATTACTTATTACTTTTTCTCATTTTTTTATATTTGTGGAATAATTATTATAACACTTCATGTGTGTGATTTATGAATTAAGAACCTGTTTCAATCTCTGCCAAGAGGCTGTCAATTTATAATAGTAAAACAAGAACATATTCGATAATATTATAAAATATGCTATATTTCTATGCACAGTATCATTGTCCAAACCTTGAAACAACATTATTAATTTATCATAACATTAGGTATAGGTTAAAACTTTATAATTGTCATAGGAAAAACATTAGTTTAGGTGACGTGATCGAGAAAAGCTTCATAGTTTATTAAACTTTCTCTTTCTTTAGCCACAGGAATGCGACTAATGAACATAGGTCTTCCACAAGAATGTCTAAATCAGTTTGTTGTAAGCTGCCTGCATCCAACAACCTCCTACAAGCTCCTGCGTACACCTTCAACGCAGCCTAGCAGGCGTCCAACACTTCCCAATGTGTAACAAGTCAATTAATTGACTTAAATAAGCATATTTTTTTAACTCTAGTATACATATAGTAAAAATGTGTTTCTTACACTTACGCGAATGTTACTCATTGGAAAAAACTAATAATCACGGATTTTGTTGCAGACTGAGTCCACCCTGTGACTATGAAAGCTGTAAAGTAATCGAAACTTCGCGACGGGAAATTAAAAATGAACATAATAAACCAATAACTTTGTAAATTATAGTCTTATTTTATAAAAGTTTTTTTGTTCTCAGTTTAATTAGGTGTATGTACTATGTATACATCACAATGAAAAAAATAATTTTGTTCAGGTGAACATAAAGACCCATTCAAAACATCTCAAACAAAATGTTTTCAAATAATATGACAATTTATCTTTATTTATTTGTGTGTTTATCAATCTGTATTGAAATAAACACATCAATAAGTTTCTGTTAATATATAATAAAATGTCGCATATATCCATAACATTTTATTTCACAACTACAGGCCGACAGCTATATCGATATCGATATGATAGTATCGAAAGTGCATGTTGCACCACTATATGTCAAGCACACATGTAAACTTCACCGTGAAGTTCACGCACACAATCATAAATCAGTTTTGGTCGCGCTCAAAATGACACATTGCCGATCTATGTTCTAATCCTTACCTCACCATCATTATTAGCGACTGGAATTGGGTTGCGGTTTACGACACTAATCGTTGGATGCTTTCTGTCTAAGTGTTTTTTTAAATTTGTCACAGAGGACTTGAAAGAAAATGTTGATTTGCATATTTTACACACTGCATGGAAACCTCCAACGTCAGTAAAATGGTCCCACACAACACTTGTTTTTTTATTAGGCGCAGACATTATGTACACAATATTCTACAATATATTTATTTACATTATTTGCAACGTTAAAGTGACAGACAGACAATTCGTAAAATTCGTGTCGGTATTACTACAGTTAATATTTCACGCAATTTATGGTAAGAAACAAAAACTTAACAAGAACACTTTTAGAAAACTTTCAAAAGACTTTAAAAAAAAATTATAGTTCGAAATTCGAATCTAAAAAACTTCCAAACAAACAGCTTTGAATACGTCAAAAGTTCGAACTTGAAGAGGCGTTCCGAAACGTTGGATGTGCAGTAAATAAAATAATTAGTCAGATTACAGACCTAAGTATTAATATTACGCAACACTAGCCCTTTAGTTAAGATTTAATAATTACTCACTATATCATGCATGATATAACATTTTTGAAACAACTGAAAATGTAAATATTTAAAATATTCAGATAATAAATTATAAGGAAATATGTATAATATTGTTAATTTCCGAACGTACATACTGGAAAGTCACTTTCTGTAACTGTTACACAGCACTGTCAACACGCATGTTATCTCTTTCTATCTACGGTAACTGGTATAAGCTAGAACATATCAGAGCTTGTGACAGGCGTGATCTGTTATTTTGGTCTATGATTCGGAATTCGGAACAGGAGCAGTTACGGGAATATGACTGTAACAGTTTCAAGCTGTTACAAATAAATACTTGTTATATTTCCCTGTTACGATAAATATCACTCACTCCTATGTTCTATACTACATCTATGATCTATGCGGATAAAACAAAATATCGGGTGATATTATCACTAAATAATACGGCAGTTTATTTTGCTCGAACAAAATAAATAAATTATATGCTGCGTCGCCATTGTAACCTGTCATACAGTAACATAATATGCCATGCCAACAAGAGAAAGATTATTATTAAACAAATGTTGAAAGTACAAGCTTTCGAAAAGCCGAATAAAAAAGGAAACAAAGCAATCTGTTTTATTAGGTTATCACTAGCACTACATAACCGGTTATTATTTCGTTACAACTTATTGACGTAAGATATATTACAACTATAAAATGAACTATAATAATATTTTATTAACTTACCTTCCCTTTTGACGTGGAGTTCATCGGTCTTTCTTGTTTTTAGAAGCAGTTCGGTGTATTCTTTCTGGTGTTGATTTTTCAGGTGTGATTTTAAATTTTGTGTTGTGCTTTTATACGAAAAGTATTTACCACATGCATAACATTTCGCCATTTTATTAGAAATGTCATTCCTATTGAAATAATTCCATAGTAGAGATCTTTTCCTCCTTGGGACCATTTTCGACATTTATTTGTATTTCAGAGCTATTAAAACAATGATTTGTCTGAACCTATCTGGTGGTTAATTTCCTAACCTATATAATCTGACGTTTTGTGATAACCCCTACCAAGGTGCTACAACGATATTTCATAACGTTTCTATAAACGAGTTCGAGTAATGTTGATAACCAGTTAGAAACGATAACCATGTGAGAATACGCATGGTAGTGACATTTCTTGGACTTTTATGGAACTATTTTGTAGCTATTTAACGTATAGGTACGGCATTCCTGTGCTGTAACTCGTTGTTCTTATTCAGTTATTTAAATTATAACTATATAACGTTATATTATTGAGTTCATCATAGTTTTTAAAAAACGTGTAAACGTCACAGAAGTTTCTATTGTTAATATTAAGGTTAATATTATGTATTCCAGTTATTTTAGTTTTGAAATCACTTCACCTGGCAGTGAAATGTTCATGTTGGATTTCGGTCTGAGTGGTCGCTAGTTTGATTACCGTACAGATAATTATACGAATAGTGCAGTTTACTCTGAACATGTAACTTGCATTTATAAATTGCAGTTTTAGGCGTCGGAGCAGTTCTTGGGTGGATAAAGTAAAAAATAGAAACAAATTATAATGAGTTTATTAACATTGTACAGTGGTTATAATTAATAAGTTTACATAACAATCTATACAATGAGATTCAAGACATGTAGCACCATGTACGTTATTTGATGTATCAAATTGACAGAAGCATGGGGTGTGACTAAGATAATAAGTCAATGATCACAAAATGCTGGTCAGTTGGTCCATAATCAACCATTATAATCCCTGCACATTTTGACCAGCTTGAAGGTTTATGACATGCAAACATTTGAGATTATTCCACTTAATGTGTCCTGTAGCCATTACCTCAAAGAGTTCTGTTAATTTCCGGTAAAATACTTCCTCTGAGGGATTAGTCTATAAAAACGATACGAATGTTCGGATGTTTGACGTCCAGAGTAAGATATAAGATTTCACCTTCTAAAAATCAATACTATTCTCTATTATACTCATCATTTTCTCGGAACCGAGTCTATGGTAGCGACGTACGATAGAGGAATCCAACATTTTGTGGAGTATTTAGGCACACTAGTGAAGTTTTATGTAAGGCGTCCGAACATTCGAAGTTCGTATCGATTTTATAGAGTTACCCCCCTGATGTTGAATGAAGCATTTAACACATTAGCTATGTCTCTCACTGGTTGTTTTTTAACCGACTTCAAAAAAGAAGGAAGTTCTTTTTTTTAAGCGACACCTATACATTTGTCACTAGACGAGTTTTACTTTTTAGTTTCGTACAAAATATACCTGTGAGTGATTAAAGTTACTGTTAGCGACAGAATCATAAAATCCCATAAGGAGGACTACGAGAGTGCCGCGCCGGGTATCGGCGCCACTGCACCGTGCGAGTTCCGCTGCGCCGCGCCGGTCACATGCCGACCCATTCAAAACCATCCACATGGTTCTCCCAGAGTGTTAACACATTACTTATATATTTTATGTAGTCACTATTGCTAATAAAGTCAAGAAAAAGTCTTAGCGTGTATATTCACTCCTTACAATTATTTATAAACACATTTCATTGTTTTTGGTTCCCACAGAACGTGTTAAAAGCATTGATACGTAACATTAACACTAGTGTTGCAGCTTAGAGTATCTATAATATACAGGGAGCACTGGTACATCAAAAATAGAGTTGCCCAACTATCGATAGTTTCCCTATCGGCAGATGACCTCGAAAACTAGTAACAATATCGATAGTGCTATCGATATTATCGATAATATCGATACTATCGATATCATAAATAAACAAATAATATTTATTAGAAGTAACAGTATCGATAGGATCGATACTATTACATAATAATACTATCGATAGTATCGACAATATCGATATATTTTAAGTAATACTATCGATACTATCGATATTATCGATAGTATCGTTGTATTAAATAATAAAAACTATCAATACTATTGATAGTTTGTAAAACTATCGATAGTATTACACCATCGATAGTTTAATAACCGCCGATAGTATCGTTACCGAATTATAGCTTTTGTTGCAAGTAGTGTTAAATTATTCTCACTCACTGTGCGTAGTGTGCATTACGGTGTCATCGTTACTAGCAAGGATTAATAAGTTTTCTTTTTTAATAAGAAATATACTGGCTATGTAAGTGAATATTGGAAGACAATACTATCGCAGTTTATTAAATTATCGATAGTGTGAGCTATCGATACTATCGATAGTATTGCTTTAGGAGCAATACTGGCCTTCGATAGTATCGATACTATCGATACTATACTGAGCAGGCTGTGCACAGTCAAGAGCAACTTATATAAATGTTTGAGTATTCCGGCGTATGTTGCACAATTAGTAGTGTATCGGGCGACTAGTCCAGCAGGTTGAAATAAAACTATTATTTACGGAGTTCATCGCGGATTTGGTTTAATTTTTACATTTTTTGAGTTTCCGACGTTTCGATTACTTTACAGCTTTCGTGGTCACGAGGCGGACTGAGGGATTAGTCACTCGCTCAGTGAATGTTACAATTTAACTACCCTTAATTTTGAATTATTAATAATTCAAATAGTTCACAATTAAGTAAATTAAAATATTTTAATAATGTAAAAATTAAACCAAAGTCGCGATAAAATCCGTAAATAATAGTTTTATTTCAATGTGTAACATTCGCGTAAATCTAAGAGACCATTAGTCTAGCAGATGTTGTTGCATGGAGTAGTGTAGCGGGCGACTAGTCTAGCAGGTGGTGTGTGGGTCTGGCAGCACGGTGAGTTTGAGTCGGTGTCGCGGCCACGCCAGCGCGTGCGGCAGCGCGGGCGCGCGCGGCGCCTCCTCGCCCTCCGACTCCGAGTCCGCGCCCGCCAGCGCTGACAGCGACGACACGCGCGCTGACATGTCCAGCGCCAGATCTTTTGGTATTAGCACCTGGAACATAACTCGAGTTATAACTTATTTAAACAATATTATTGTAGGCGTGCGGAGGTCGGGAACCCGGAGACGGGCACCAACGTTCCGCCGCGACTTCACTGGGCGAGAATCCGAGTCCTCAACTCGGGCGCCGGAGCCCAGCGTATGCACCCCCTGGTGCGTGTTCGGGCACTCTATTTGACGTCTAGTCTCTAGGAAAGTCGCTCCGAAAGATGCGGTTTGTATAGGACGGGCAACGTAATGAAACACACGATATAGAATATACGCGGAATCGACCACGCCCCGCCCTATGGTAGCCCCGGAGTAGACGATCGTAGTGACGCCGGCAAGCAACGTCGCAGTCTGGATCGCTTCGTACTTCGGGCTTCTTTCTTCAGGGTTTTTCCCAGGTTTCTTCTGTTTCTTGAGGCTTCGAGTGTCTTCAGGTTTCTTCGTATCTTCCTCGGAGAGCTCTTCTGGATCCAGTGATTTCCTATTTTTGCTTGCCGGCTTAAGTACTCCGAGGCGTTACCATAGGGAGACCCCCGTAAAATGTTCCTAATTTCGGGTCCATTTTTACTTCGGGGCGCGGTCATTTTCCTCTTTATTTCCACAAGTATCCTATTCTTAATTACTTGTCATACATCGTTAAATAGGTCTCGTCACGCCCTTTAAAATGACATATAAATCATTAATGTGTGAGCGGTGGGTGCGAAGCTGTTCAATAAAAACACGTCAAAAAACCATAAAAATGCACCCAATCCGCCCACACATACTACGATCGTGGCGTGACGAGACCTTACAATAATGTGTTCCTATGTACTACGCGGGGTGATGTGCGCGTGCGTCGTCAACATCCTCCCCCTCGTGCGCAGCACCTTCTTCTTCGTCGGACGACGCCGCCGCTGCTGCCGCCGGGACGAGGAGCACCGCCTTGGTGCTCGGTCGCCGCAGCACGCCGTTCGCCGTCCGCACCTCGACGATCCTTGTTCTTCCGTCGGGTCCCTGGTGCGCCGCGATGACTTGGCCTCTGGGCCACACACAGCGTGGCAGTGCGGAGTCCACTATGAGGACCGTGTCCCCGCACTGCAGATCGCGCCCGTCGCCTGACCGCCCGGCGATTCTTCTTGGCAGGAGAGTGGGGAGGTACTCCTTCACCCACCGACTCCAAAAGTGGTCGGTGAGCCGCTGCGCCACCCTCCAAGTCTTCTTGCCCGTCGCGTCTTCGTCGGCGAACACTCCTAGTCGACGAGCTCCGCACGACCTGCCTATTAAAAAATGGTTGGGCGTTAGGGCTTCTTGCGCCGGGTCATCTGCCTCCACTAGAGGCCTCGAGTTCACGATGTGTTCTGCCTCCGCAACCAGCGTGTGCAGAACCTCTTCTTTCGGGCACCGCTCCCGTAGCGTTGCCGCCAGCGCCGTCTTGATGGAGCGGACCAGACGCTCCCATGCTCCTCCCATGTGGGGCGCGCCAGGCGGAATAAACTTCCACCGCACGCCCATTTCCTCGGCCGCCGTCGCCAACGCTTCGTTTTTCAGGCCTTCCGCCGCCTCCTGTAACTCCTTATTTGCGCCCACAAAGTTCGTGCCGTTATCACTATAGATAGTGACCGGCATCCCTCTCCTTGCCGCCATTCTTCTCAGGGCCAATATCATCGAGTCTGCCGACAGGGACGCGGCCAGTTCCACGTGCACGGCCCTCGTTGTCATGCACGTGAACAGCGCGCCCCACCTCTTCTCGTGACGCCGCCCGACGGTGACGGTCATGGGCCCGAAATAGTCCACCGCCGCATGGGTGAACGGTGGGGCCCCATGTCGTAGTCGCTCTGGAGGCAAGTCTCCCGTCGGCGGTTCCTGCGGCTGACCCCGTCGCACTCTGCACCACTGGCACTGGCGCGCGACGTGGCGCACCGCTGAGCGCAATCCTAGCACCCAGAATCTCTGCCGCAGCTCGTTCAGGACAGTCGCGTGGTTTCCGTGCTGTAACAGTTCGTGAAAATGCTGTATTAACAGTTTCGTTACGCGGTGACTACTGCCGAGCACGATGGGCCTCTTGTAGTCCTCGGTGACGCCGGTGGCCGCATCTATGCGCCCGTGCATCCTTATAAGCCCATCGTCTCCTATGTTGACCGCCAGCCCTCTCAGCCTGCTGCCCTTGTGTAGCGGCTTTCCGCTGCGGATGCGACCAATATCCTCTTCAAATTCTTCTTCTTGGCTCCTCTTCAGCAGCAGCCTCTCTGCCTCGCGTATCACGTCCGGGTCGAGCGGCAGCAGGTTTCTGCTAATTCGCTCCCGAACGGTGGTCTTCTTTTCTGCCGCTCCTTTCTTCTGATACGGCTTCCAGGCGGGGTCTTGCTCCGCCCTGTTCACGGCGCCAACCGCATCCTTCTTTCGGCACAGTCGCACGAACAACAACACCCTCGCGGTGGCCCTTACCAATCTGGTCCACCGCGAGAATCTTTCTGGTGATGGCGTCGCGAACTTACTCGTTTTTTCTCTAACAGCGGTCGTTGTTTGCGTCTCTTTCTCTTCCCCTGTTCGTTGAGCCTCGAACTGACGGGTGCGAGGCCACTTCTTTTCGGCCTCGCGCAGGAAAGCCGGACCCTTGAACCATCTGTGGTCCGCGCCGAAATTCTTCGGAACCTTCCGTGTCGCGTCGTCGGCTGGATTCTCATTCGTGGGCACCCAGCGCCATTGTTGTGGTTTCGTTGTGTCCTCGACCTCGGCCAATCTGTGAGCGACGAATGGCTTGACGCTGGCGTCGGTGAACACGTGGAGCTCCCCCTCGTGTGCGGTGCGCGTGATGCACCGCGGCAACCGTAGGTCTTGCAGCAGGCGCAGGTTGTCTGTGTATGTTCTCCATTGCTGTTCTTCTTCGGCTCCGATGTGCTCGTCCCACCCGACGCCGCTTCTCCATACGTCTTGATCCTTGTCGAGCTTCTTCTCTATGGACTTCAATCTGTTTTCCGCCGACTTGTAGTTCGCCGGCAACACCTTGTCCGCCTTCTTCCAGAGAAGTCCAACCTCATAACGCCCGCTCGGCGTTCTCCTGGTGGACTCCTCCAGTTGCGCCAGGGCTCTGGCGTCTGCGTCTGTCGTCGGTCTCCTCGGTTGCACACCAAGCGATTCCACGGCGAAGAACTCCTTGACCAGCGTCTCCAAATCGTCCTCTCGAGAGGAGACGTGTGCGCACCTTCCAAAGCGCACGGCCTGCGCGCTTCTCCCATTCAAGCCATGGAGCACCCATCCCAGCAGAGTGTAGGATGCCACTGGCTGATTCTTACCACCTTTTCTGGTGCTTCTGGACACTATCAGCTCCCAGTTGTCCTGGCCTATTAGCAGCCTTGGAGACTCTTCTTCGTAGTACAGCTGCTCCGCTATTTTCTTGAGGTGCGAGCATTCCCGCAGCCTCCTTCGGTCGAGCCTCTGGGGCGTGAGACTGATATCGTCTATCGTTCTCACGCCCTTCAGCAACCTCATCTTCTTTTGGTGCGCGCCCTTCAGCTGCACGTCCAGCTTCATGGAGTCCTTCTTCGACACTATCTTGCCTCCGACGGTCTCCAGATTGAGGTTCTCGCGCGGTCCACTGAGTCCAACCTCTTCCGCGACTGCAGAGTCGAGAAGGGTAACCGTCGACCCTTCGTCCAGTAGAGCCATTATCTTCTTTGTTCCTTTGGGCCCGTGTATGATCACCGGGACCATCTTCAGGAACGCTCTCGCTCCCACTGTCGCGTTCACCGGAAGGCGCACGTTGTTTGCCACTTCTTTGGCCGCGTCTTCCACTGCCTCTTCTCGGCGCACCGAGCTCCGCTCCTCGTGGAGCAGTATGTGGTGCGCGCGCTTGCATTTCCTGCACGGCGGCTTTCGACAGTCTTCTTTCCTGTGCCTCCCTTGAAGGCACTTGAAGCAAAGGCGGCTCCTCTTCGCTGAGTCCCACCTGTCTTTGACCGCTGCTCTTCTAAAATCTTGGCAGTCCAGCATCCGGTGATCGCCGTTGCAGTGTGAGCAGATCGTCTTCACTGCTCTTTCCTCGTCGTGATCCACGGCGACGTGCGCGGCTTGTCGCGCAGGAGCCCGTGGTCGGACCACCTCCTGTACTGCATACGGACTGCATCTGTCGGCCTCCCTGTTCAAGAACCTCATCATCGAGATGAGTTCGGGCGCCTCCTCTTCCGTGTCCGCGGCGAAGTCGTACCATCGGTACCGAATCACCGCAGGCATCTTGTCCACTATGCTCTTCATAATCTCCGGCGAATGAAGATACTGTGGCTTCTTCAAGCCCCGGATCGCTGCGACGGTGTTGTTCACCTGGCTCGCGAAGACACACACGTCGCGCGCGTTTTCATTTATTCTTGGCAAGCTCTTCAATTTTTCCAACTCGCCTAAGACCAAGGCGTCTGGTCTCCCGAATCTGCGGCGCAAGGCTTCCATGACTTCCTCTGGTGCACAGTCGGAGTACAGGACGCTCTTCACCGCATCCCTGGCCATCCCCCTGATGGCCTTCCGCAGTCGGGCCATGTTCTGTGGCCGACTGAATAACGAGGCTGTGTCTTCATACACTGTGTTGAAGGCGATCCATTCTCCCGATGTACCGTCGAACGGCGGTAGTTCGTGCAGGAACGCCGGAGCCGACGTCCCGGCCCGCGGAGCTGCGTTGATGGCCTTCACTATGGCTTCCGCCAAACCGCATGCGTCGCTCTTCGGTGCGTCGCTGGGCTTGACCTCTTCGGTGACAGCTTCGACCTCGTATTCCTTCACGGGCGCCGTTGTAGTGGCTTGCACCCACTTCGACACGGCGTCTTCTTTGACTGGATCCTCACCTGTACCCGTAGACGAGTCGTCGTCGTCTTCTTCGACTCGAAGTAATTCGAGTCGCGCTCGAGCGGCCGCTGCCGCTGCTTGCGCCGCCTCATGCTCGAGGCGCGCAACTTCTGCCCTCGCTTCCAGCTCCTTCCTCTTGTTGCTTGACCGCGTCGAGCGTCCTCTTCGAACCGTCGCAGCCGGTACGTCTTCATGTCGTCCGGGTGCGCGAGGAGTTTCGGTCGCGGTTGTAGCAGTAGTTGTGGTCCCGTGTGACCACGTCGTGGTGACCGTAGATCCCGACGTGCCTTCAACTCGGGGCGCCGTGGTCGCGCCGGTCGTTGGGGTCGTGGTGGTCGTCGCTGCTGGAAGGCTTGATGGAGCGCCCTTCGTGCTTCTAGTGACTGGCATCTTGAGTGCGGCGAACAATCCGGCTCGAAGGACCAGCTGTAGGCGTGCGGAGGTCGGGAACCCGGAGACGGGCACCAACGTTCCGCCGCGACTTCACTGGGCGAGAATCCGAGTCCTCAACTCGGGCGCCGGAGCCCAGCGTATGCACCCCCTGGTGCGTGTTCGGGCACTCTATTTGACGTCTAGTCTCTAGGAAAGTCGCTCCGAAAGATGCGGTTTGTATAGGACGGGCAACGTAATGAAACACACGATATAGAATATACGCGGAATCGACCACGCCCCGCCCTATGGTAGCCCCGGAGTAGACGATCGTAGTGACGCCGGCAAGCAACGTCGCAGTCTGGATCGCTTCGTACTTCGGGCTTCTTTCTTCAGGGTTTTTCCCAGGTTTCTTCTGTTTCTTGAGGCTTCGATTGTCTTCAGGTTTCTTCGTATCTTCCTCGGAGAGCTCTTCTGGATCCAGTGATTTCCTATTTTTGCTTGCCGGCTTAAGTACTCCGAGGCGTTACCATAGGGAGACCCCCGTAAAATGTTCCTAATTTCGGGTCCATTTTTACTTCGGGGCGCGGTCATTTTCCTCTTTATTTCCACAAGTATCCTATTCTTAATTACTTGTCATACATCGTTAAATAGGTCTCGTCACGCCCTTTAAAATGACATATAAATCATTAATGTGTGAGCGGTGGGTGCGAAGCTGTTCAATAAAAACACGTCAAAAAACCATAAAAATGCACCCAATCCGCCCACACATACTACGATCGTGGCGTGACGAGACCTTACAATAATGTGTTCCTATGTACTACGCGGGGTGATGTGCGCGTGCGTCGTCAACAATTATGATATTTAATAAGACAATATGATTTCAATTTTAAAGCATTAAAATGATGTCGCAGACTACCGAATAAGTATTAACAAAATTACCTATAAAACATTTTTGAATTTACGATATACAACTGGTTTTACTGGTGGAAGGTCTATTTGTTTCGCCAGTGAAAACGCTCTGTTGTATTCCATTTAACCAGAATAACTATTGGACTTGTTGAGACTTAAAATCTTATATCTCAGGATGGTGAGTGCTGTGGAATTCCAAGCATTACTTTGTAATTCACGGTTTTGTTTGATTTTGCTACTGTCCATATAGTTCAGTCAATATGTAAATTGCCCTCCGAATAAAGACCTACCGTTAATAAACATAATGAATCGTTAGGAGGGCATGTCAAGAGGTCACAGAAAAATTAAAAAGGTCGCGCTGTTTGCTGATTTTGAGAAATTCAAAAAATGAATAAAAAAAATTTAAAAACGCTTTTTTCTTGGAAACTATTGGTTTAGGGAAAAAGTTTTTTAATAAAAAATGTAGAGAGCATTGCGAACTACATTTTTTGTCATTAGATTGACGTCATCCGAATTGAAATACAATAGTACAGGTTCCCCAGAACAAATTTCATAATTGATTACTAACAAGTTGATTTTTCGTGAGTAGCTTCCTTTCGACTAGACGCCCAACTTTTTCTTTACAGTAACATTGGGAAATGGTAGCTTAGTAGGGTAGCAAGGATAAAACATGTCGATTTGACGAATTTTTAAAATTTATTAGTAACCGAATTTTTCTTTGTTAATTATCGAGATAATTATCTAAATAACGTGAAAAACTATTTGTCCTACAAAATATAAGGTTTTATCACAACAGTCCCCCCTCTCCAACATGTATCATAAACAAGGTCATGGAAAATAATTACTAACCAGCTGATTTTTTTTTTATTGGTTAACTAATATTTGTTTAGTTTACTACCCACAATGTCGTACAAATTGTGTGGTATGTCATCTTGGTCCTACACTCAAAAGATGTAGTACTAATACATAATGTAAAAATAATTACTATCAAGCTGAATTTTCGAGAATAGCTTCATCTCAATGAGACGCCCAAGTAATTCTTGTACGAAAATTCTCGATTGTGGTTTATAACTAAGATAATAGGGATGAAATGTGTTGACTTGACGAATTAAAAAAAAATATTACTAACCGATTATTTTTTTGTTAATTATCGAGGTAATAATCTAATTAACGTAAAAAAATATTTGTCCTACAAAATATAAGGTTTTATCACAACAGTCCCCCCTCTCCAACATGTATGATAAATTAGGTCATGAAAAATAATTACTAACCAGCTGATTTTTTTTTATTGTTTAGCTAACATTTGCATAGTTTACCACCCACACTGTCCTACAAATTGCGTGGTACGTTATTCCAGTCCTCCAGTTACAAAGTTGAAATTCATGAAATTAAAAAAAATATTTTGTATATTTTGCTATTGTAGCTAAGGCACACTGCTTTCCTTGCTCACAAACGCATCCGCACAGCATGCTTTACTGTGGACCACAGACGACTAAAAATACAGACGGCCAACACACAGTTACATTGTTTTTGTAGTCACTTAAACTACCATCCGGCTTCGTATTCAGTAGCATCCTTGATATACCCGGTATATATTTAGATGCGTTTCGCACCGGAGCTGGAAATAGGTATTTTACAGAAATAACTATTTTGTCGACCTTTTAGAACTTGTCTTAAGTGACAAACACTAAGCATGGATTCACGCACTAATAAGGAGAGGTGAAGCGCGCGGGGCGGGGTAACTTTGGGGCACCGAGGTATTGGTGCATAGGTTGTGCAAACAAAACATTGCGCGTCGTTTTAACCACAGAATACTAAACTAACAGAAGTCAAGCTTCATACAAAGCGCGCTTAATCAACGCCCACATAGACAGCGTTCACCGACATGATATTCCAAACCAGTCGAGACCACTGCGAGAGCGAGTTTTAACTTTTGCGCGAACGCCGAGCGTAGTATGGCAACAAAAGTGAAGTACATACACAAGGTTGACTTCTGTTAGTATTCTGTGGTTTAACTAGACGTAATTATTGGTCGCTATAAGCAGTTGGTCGCTTAAACCGGGGTCGCACTAAACGGTGATATTTTCTCAGTACCATACTATGAAACCTAACTTGAGTAAACATTATCGTCGTTAAAACCGATTAGTCATTATAAGCGAAGTCGTTGTGTACGAGTACTAGTGTAAGTATAAATGAATATTTCATTTTATTTTGTATACTCAAAAATTACAAATTTTGTAGGACTAATATAACATACCTTTATTTTTGTAGGACATTGTTTTATTTGGATGAAAAATATATTAACCTATCACGTGATATATTTGTCCTACAGTTACTAATAAAAAAAAAAGTCTTGCGGTATTGACAACTTTTGAGCGTAGGACCAAGATGACATACCACACAATTTGTAGGACATTGTGGGTAGTAAACTATACAAATATTAGTTAACCAATAAAAAAAAATCAGCTGGTTAGTAATTATTTTCCATGACCTTGTTTATGATACATGTTGGAGAGGGGGGACTGTTGTGATAAAACCTTATATTTTGTAGGACAAATAGTTTTTCACGTTATTTAGATAATTATCTCGATAATTAACAAAGAAAAATTCGGTTATTAATAAATTTTAAAAATTCGTCAAATCGACATGTTTAATCCTTGCTACCCTACTAAGCTACCATTTCCCAACGTTACTGTAAGGAAAAAGTTGGGCGTCTAGTCAAAAGGAAGCTACTCACGAAAAATCAACTTGTTAGTAATCAATTATGAAATTTGTTCTGGGGAACCTGTACTATTGTATTTCAATTCGGATGACGTCAATCTAATGACAAAAAATGTAGTTCGCAATGCCCTCTACATTTTTTATTTAAAAAGCTTTTTCCTAAAACCAATAGTTTCCAAGAAAAAAGCTTTTCAATTTTTTTTTATTCATTTTTGAATTTCTCAAAATCAGCAAACAGCGCGACCTTTTTAATTTTTCTGACCTCTTGACATGACCCCCTAACGATTCATTATATTAAATATGGGTAGGTCATTTTTCGGAGGGCAATTAATTATTCCTTACATATTGACTGAACTAATAAGCGATCGTATTGCTTACCATCAGGCGAATGGCATTCTCGTCTCGCCACTCGGTGCAATAAAAAAGACTCAATTACTATTTGTCTTTAATTTTCATATAGTTGCAACATCAGAGGCGCTGTTACGCGGGGGTTTACCTGACCCGAAGTATAGTAACCTCATACCAATATTGAGTGCGATAATGGTACCTCACCACCCATACAATTTGTTGGTGCTATTAACGGCATACATTCCATACTACTTACAAGACACGAGAAGTTGTAAGTTTATATAGATTCTTGAACATAATGTTACCTGTAGCCAGGCGCCCCTGACGGCGTAGGGTCTGGTATGCGTGACGAAGGCGCCGGTGACGGAGGGCGGCAGGAACGTCACGGCGGCGCCGCCCTCGCGCCACGTGAAGTGGCTGCCTTGCAACACGCGCCCGCTGAAAAAGTCAAAATTATCCTATGAAAGAAGAATGGCCATTTTATTATGAAACTTGGGATTGGTGCAAAGATTTTTGTACCTTGATGAAACCTACTTTTTTGTGTAGGGAAAAAATATATTTTCAACAAATACAAACGTAATTGCAACCCAAGCCCGAAGTTCTTGAAGAAATTAACTTGAAGTTCAATTAGAAAAAATATCTTCGGCTCTCTGAACAAAATGTAAAATGTGATGATAATTACTTTATTTTAAAAATTCGTCCCCCGGCATAGAACAGAATAACGTTTAAGGGCAAACCATATAAAATGATATAATACATTTTAAGCAGTATCGATACCAGGATTGCCGATATTTTTTACCGATACTTCGAATAGGCATTCTCCTTTCGTGGCCGTAGATACAGCATGTTACAGATTTAGCATGTATGGTCAAAACTGTGAGTATAATGATAGACCTTGAAACTTGTGATTTAACTTTTTTGATTTTTCTGTGGCGCTTATGAGTGTTCTATCGCCAGTTTTATCTATACCAGCGCTCCTCATCCTTTTTATTAAACGTAGGGTTGTCTAGTAATCAATATTTACTCGGCGAGCATGTTTTCTATAACTGGCGCGAAATATTAAATGCCTTGCAACCCCAGGCGGGACAATTACAAAAGCCCAGTAGGCCGCAGGTTGAGTATGGCTGGTCTGTACTATACAGTAAGGCACTCACTCGATGGCGAGCGGTAGAAGGCTGGCGCCCTCCGCGTTGATCATGATGTGTACGCCCGACAGGTACTCCACGCAGTCCTCGCGCCACGAGCCCTGGAACAATTCACATCATCTGACACACTCATAAGCAATACTCTAATATAAATTAATACTAAGTGGTGTTGATAATAGAATAGCAGATATATTTTTATTGCATTGAATGGCGAGACGAGCATGCCGTTCGCCTGGTGGTAAGCGATACGACCGCTCATGAACATAAGCAAAACCATACAACACCTTGAATTAAAAGCAATACCTGCTTTTGCACTGCACTCGCCATCCTGAGACATAACATGTTAAATCTCAATATGTCCAGTAGTCACTCTGGTTACAATATCCCTCAAACCTAAACACATCCATAGTCCAGGCGTTATGGCTGTTCATGAGCGATACGGATAATTGACCATCAAGTGACCTGTTCGCCCATTTGCTGGCCTTACACAATAAATAAAATCTTGGTAGTCGTCTGCAATGCAAAATCATGACATCTCGCTTTCCCTAAAAATAAATGATTAATCATCGAATTAGACTATTTATTAAAGTTCACCTGGACTGAGGTTTGAATATTGGGTAAAGCTCTCTCGATGCTCGACATCTCGAAGCTGTCTGTAGACATATGGCCTGAAAACAATACATACTATGAGAAACAATATACAAATATTCCAATTAACAAATATATTTTTTAAACTGAGAAATAGTAAATGACCAAATGAGAAAAATTATATCAAGGAGAGATGAGAGTTAAAATTTCTGAAGCTAAATGAATTTGATGTTCCTAAAGGATTGCGTAATGTCTGACGCCCGCCCTCAAGGTCGACGGACGACCTGGCTAAAGTTGCAGGAAGTCGCTAGATGCAGCCGGCTTCCAACAGGTCAATGTGGAGATCCTTGGGGGAGGCCTATGTTCAGTAGTGGACTTCCTGTGGCTGAGATGATGATGATGAAAGGATTAAATAATGAAGTGCGGTACCTTCAGGCCCCGTCCTGTCAGTGCTGAGCGTGCTGAGTCCTCGCTGCAGCGTGTCCTTGATCTGCTGCTCCACCCCAGGAGTCAGCGTCGACGGCGACGGAGCTGGCGATTCTCCCTCTTGGGACTGCAAACAATATCATTTATTTTATAATGCTTTTGATACTTTTTCATTTAAATGGCTTAGAATTATATTTTGTTTTAATTGCATTTTCTAAATTTTCGATCACTTTGAAAAAGTTACTGTGCAAGGCTATGGATGATAACAAATTGTCAATTAAATGAAGTTCATGAGAAAAGTTAATAAACTGGCAGGAATTAGAAAAACCTTTCCATCTCAACCCTAGAATACCATTCCAGTCTGTAATTTAAGTCTGAATCAACACTTATATTATACATGTCCATACTAAGAAAAGTCACCACAGACACATCCACAGAATGTGTGTTGCGTATAGTAACATGAGTCATGACCGGTACTCACAGGCAGCCAGGGCGTCCACCGCAGCGCGCAGGAGACGCCGGCGAGCGTGGCGGCCGGGGCGGCGCCGGACGCGCGCACGCGCCTTGCGGACGCGCGCCGCTCGATACGCGTCACCAACCACGAACCGCCGCATCTGCTCAACGTACATGCATAAACATATACATACACACACACGCACACACGCACGCACGCACGTACGCACGCAAGCACGCACGCACGTTCGCAAGCTTACATACATACATACATCTACTCACGTCTTATCGATTATCAAGGCAATTTAGCCTGGCCAGATAGCTGTGTTAAACATTGTACAGAATTATTTTCCTACTGTTTTTTTTAACTATTATGTTTGAGAAACACCAGATATGATAATAAATATCATACATACATACATAAACTCACTTCTTTTGTACAATAGAGGTAGGCAGAGATGTGGCTACAAGGACATCCACGATAATACGCTATGTGATAGAGGGCGTACCATTCACAAATTTCTAACTCCGTTATGATACTGCATAGAAAAATCCAATATAACTTTGCCTGACTCTGGATTCGAACCCGAGACCTCAGTTTTGCAATTATAACGGAGTACAATTGTGCTACTTATTAAGCTAGCCTTAAAATTAAAATTACCACGAAAATCATATGTGACTTTTCTGGCTAAAGCTTGACTATCCAAAATTTTTAAAAAGTACTGACTTGGGATCTTCTCCGATGAGCTTGAGGACGTCGAAGCCGGAGCCTCTCTGCGCCGCTCTCAGCTCTCTGCCGGTGCATCCCACCATCTGTGACATATTAAATTGATATCAATTATATTTCATCTACATAGTGTTCAGAAATAGAAAATATAATTTTAAAATAAATGGAGGCTATTTGGACTTACACAATGGGCTATTAAAAGCAGCCTAAATCTAACAACTTCTAGTAACACGTTTTGGAAGTGACAGAATGATGTTATTATCATCATTTTTTTTTTATAATTGTATCTGCAATCAGCTATTTAGCCTTAATCAGATGATTTCAAGTGTTTTTTTTTTTATATTGTCATCATAAATGGGCAGGTTTATACCACTGCTTCACAGAAAACCACTGTTAAGCGACCTTAGCATTTGACGAGTGAGATTGCCAGATACCCAGTACCCCTTTTCCTAACCATCCATTATGCTTCATGCTCCCTCCCAATTTGATAGGCCTACAACAAATTCATGATCCAATTATTGTGAATGTACATCGATGGCAGTGACCTCTTACCGTGACCTGTTGGCTAGATTGCCGAGCCTTTGCATTAAAAAATCCCTTGTGAGGTAGTGTAGTGTGTACACCTTGCAGATACCTTCTTATGCTGCTTTGGTGTTAACTGGCCACTTTTTGCTTATCTTGCTAGAAATATCTATCTTGTATATCTTTATGATTACAAATAAATTAATTTGTACCTGTAAGAAATTGACAGTGCCGTGCGGCGTGTTTTGTATGGGAAGCTGCGGGTCCTGCGCAACCAGCAGATGTCTCACTCGTGACTCCGCCCCCGCGCGACCATCCAGGCTTCGGTGCCAAGATATATGATCTCCGGGGCAGAATTTGTTACCTGAAAAAAATATGTAGGTACTAAAAAATGAGTGATCTACTACTATCATAGTCACAAGTTTGAATCCAACACCCACAGCACTAATTTTACCACGTGATGTGTTTATTTTTAAGAAATTAATAATGCAATAACCATTTTACTCATCAAAGACAATAGAGTAAGGAAATCTGTATACATAAACATTTTACTAAACAGTTTCAATAGTATATGAAGTTTTGCAACACAGACAGGGACATGTGATAGACCATAGTTTAAAGCCTTCTCAATCCCTTGTGAGTTGTACTGAATAGATGTATTTCTTCCGAAATCTGTCTCTCATTTTGTCATCTTACCAGTAGTAAACACGTATCTAGCGAGCGCCTGCAGCAGCGCCGCGGGCCACAGCGGCGGCTGCGTGGTGCCCTCCGCTGACAGCCGGAACGTCAGCTCGATCCCGAAGCCCGAGGGAGGCGGACTCTCCAGCGTAGGGTCTGGTGGGGGATGCACTCGGCCGTCGCCGTGCAGGTCGGATAGGCCGAAACTGCAAGTATATACACTCAATAGTTCGATAGTCTTGATTCTTCATTAAGACACAAGTTTTATGGGCAAGCATTTTTTTTATTGCAATGAATAGCGTGACGAGCCTGTCGTTCGCCTGATGGTAAGCGATACTACCGCCCATGGACAGTAGCAAAACCAAACAACACCTTGAATAACAAAGCAATGCTTGGCATTCCACTGCATTCACCATCCTGAGACGCAAGATCTCAAGTCTCAATATGTCCAATAGTTACTCCGGCTACAATGTCCTTCAATCCGAAACACAACAGTGCATTTACACTGCTGTTTGGCGGGAGAAATAGTAGTTGTGGTGGTACATACCCAGGCGGCCTCTCACATATGAGAGACCTACCACCAGTGAAAGCATGTTGCCAAAGCACTACCCTTTCCTCATACATGATCTTTACCCCTCTGTTTTAGGCTATTGACTGGTTAAATAATAATAAAATTTTGCGTTAGGTATAAGAATTTTCAAGAGACTTTTCTATCTTAATTGTTGAGTAGTAACACGGAAACAAATACTAATAAAGTGCATGGCTTGACTGGTTGGTTACCTGATGTAGTGCCAGTGAGGGGGAATGTGTTCCTCCGGTTTGCCAGGGTTCCAGTACATGCTGATGTAGTCCAGAGGATCATGGCCTCCCAACCTGGAAATAGAAACACAAGTTTTGCCTACATTTAACCTGTTTGGTGTTGCTACTGCTTTTGTGTAATAACAATATAAAGGTGGGGTATACCATTATGTGATAAGGTAGTTTAAATACAAACACTTTACCAATATTTAAGGCGGGTAGTAACTTGCAAGGGGTTGGGTTGATCCACATACACCCTGGAACAGGCATCACAAAGTGCCTTCAATCCTGCCGGCATCAATCTGTCTGTAACAATATGAAAATTATTTAAAACTGTCTGTCTCTTGATGGAGTAATCAAATGTTTCAAATTGGTATAAAATACTGTATAAAACGTTTTTGTAATAATATCCTTTCAATGAATCTGTATTTCCATTTACACAGAATATTGATTTACATATTTAAATATGAGATTTAATGCTATGAAAACACATTAATGATCTTACAAATTCAACATGAATCAGCAATTGTTTTTTTTTTATCATTATTAAATTAGTTAAACATGGACATTTCACAGTTTCCCCGTGCATATTCTCACCGCACATGTTACCCTGATGGTAATAATTTAAAACAGATAGAAAATTAGTGAACAACTATAAGAAAATTAGTCCAATTTTTTAACAATAGGTACAATAAAGAAAGCGGTAATATTTATAAACTATTATCTGGGGGCGCGGCCGCGAGCCCCCTCCAAGTCGAGCTATAGGCCGTAACATCCTTTTCTCGAAGCACTTCAGACCATTTTCAACCCCCTATAACTTCGTTGTGGCTAAAGCATGAAGCCTGAATTTTCAGTAACTAAGTAGGCATTGTGTAAACACGGTATATTTAAAATTTCATTCAATTTGAACCAGTAGTTTAAGAATTGTAACTAGTCAAACTTTCTTAATTTTGTCACTCACTGACTGACTGACCGATCATCAAAAGTCTAAGGCACTTCTAGCAGACATAGAACCTTCAAATTTAGAATATAATTAGTGTTTAGTGTCTAAAGTAAGGGAAAATTCAAACATTTCATAATTTGTGTCTAGTTTTCTAGATAGACTAACTGCGTGAATAACTTTGTAATCCCATATAAATGTATAGGATTACAAAGTTACATTTGCAGTTAATGAATCATTGTACCCGTATATAATGGAATAATAGTTGTAGATAGATATCTATATATATGAGGCATAACAGGATGGGATATAGAGAGGGAAATGGTGTATTCAGCCCATGAAACTGTACATTTCTCTAGAAAAACATGACGAAGAAAAACTTGCAAATAAATAGACTATATAGCTCGAACATATCAATTAAATTACAATGAAAGAAAGAACATTAATAATCAAATCCGCTATATTTGTGATAAATTGATATGATACCTACAAAAATAAGAAAAATACATAAGACAGAGGCTTTAAGAAAAATCGTTAGTGATATTCTAGAAGTAAGAAGTACCGAAAAGGAAAAAAGTAGGATTCTACAAAAAGACGTGAGATCCCATCAAAAACATCCTGTAAAAAAATTCCAAGTCTCGCAGCTCAAGTTTTCTACCGCAAAAAGTTGTGAGATGCATGTAATACCAAGTCGATTAATTTATTTAGTCCTTAAGGGACCTTCTATATAAAGTTATTACGTTAGTTATTACCATATCAATATTAAAACTTCTTTACGTTTTAAATAAATAGATCGACTTGGCCGCAGCATTATGTATAAATTGTACGATACATTATGTTTTCATGCGATGGCCAAGTCGATCCATTTATTTAAAACGTAAAGAATTTTTAATATTGATATGGTAATAACTAACGTAATAACTTTATATAGAAGGTCCCTTAAGGACTAAATAAATTAATCGACTTGGTATTACATGCATCTCACAACTTTTTGCGGTAGAAAACTTGAGCTGCGAGACTTGGAATTTTTTTACAGGATGTTTTTGATGGGATACTATATACTTACCTCCTTGAAACATATCCTCCCTGCTGGTTCCATCCTGCGGATTTCCTGAGGGGACTTCTGAAGCAGGTTGCAAAGGCTGCGCAGACGCAACGAACGACAGAGCGCTGTTGCGGACCACGCCGCTGGGGGGCGGAGCACCTGCACCGCTTGTTCCGGACATTATAAACACACTACATAAATAGTTACAAAACTATGAACTTTTAAGCACGACTTTTACAAAAAAAAAGCTATTCAAAAAATTTTATTTGGGGCTTAATGACTTCAGCAACCAGCGTGTCACTTATCATGTTAGAAAGAGATAGTTACATATACTTTCATGTGGGACAGAAGGGTAAAGCAAGCTATTTATGTTATATAAACTAGTTTAGTAGATTTGGAACGTAAAAAGATTTCTGAACCGATGAGTACTGTAAAGACTCAATTAAATTCATATCTTATTTATTTTATGCAATCATGAAGATTACATGCTAATTAAAATAATTATATTAAAATACTTATACCATCATATGCTTATTATAATTTTTTAACATTTGGGCGCCACCATAATGCGATCATGTCAAACTGGATAATGTGGTCTAACGTCAAGTGTAATAAATTTCAGAACGGAAAAATGAGATCTGTAAATACCGCACGGTTTATTTATTTCTCATAAATAATTCACATTCTTTATTCACAATACACTATTTATAAACACAAACAAACCAAACGATTGCTATAAATATTCATGAAGTGCAGCCCCCAGCGCATGGGACTAGTGTTGGACATCGTAAAACGGAAAGATTGTACAAAATGCGCTATATATTTTTAACAACTATTTTCAGTGTCGTTTTCGCGTATGAAAAGGACATGACTTTCACGGTCCAGGCGGGCAGAACTGACTGTTTCTTTCAGAAAGTTTTGCCGAACGAAGTAATCGACATAGAATACCAGGTTGGTACATTTTTGTGTTCCAATGATAACCTTAAATTTTTATGAATATTTCCACAAACACAATACTTCTTGATATTGAAAATGCCCATAATCTACCATCGAATTTTTACACATTCATGTAATCTTAATGACTTTTTATTCAGTGATTAGTTGATTTATTTTCACAAATACAGAATATTAACTTGGAAAGTGTCCAATTTTCACAGTCAGTTGAGTTTAAAGTCCCTTGACAAATAAATCAACCATTTTTTGCTATGAATGGCCAATGAATATCTTGCCATATGCCTAATGGTAAGTGATACAACTGCTTATGGACTGTAGCAAAACTAAACAGCACCATGAAATACAAAGAAATGCTTTGTATTCCAACCAGCTCACCATCTTAAGACATAACATGTAAAGTCTCAATATGCCCAGTAGATACTGTGGCTATAATGTACTTTAAACTGGAATATAATAGTGCAGTTTCACTGCTGTTTGGTGGGAGAAATAGCAGTGGTACCTACCCAGGCAGCCTGTCATATTTCAGACACCTACCACCATTGGAAGTCTTCAATTTCAGTGAAGCTAATTAGTTATTCATTTCAATATTGTTGTTGTTTACACTCTCCTCACCCTTAAGTTTATTTAACAAAATGGACCAGATTTACTCTGCTAAGCTATTTCTTGTACAAATCTAATACTGATTTGGTAGTATTTTAAACTATTACCATACTATTATATTTGAATAGTATTTGTTCAACGGCAGACAATATATTTAGATTCCCGTTTCAGACCCAAACACCTCTCTTCTGATCATAGAACTCTTCTACAATTTACAGTTTCATTAAGATATGTAATTCCTACTTTCTACCTACCCTAGTCAAAGTCTGTTTAAGTAAAATTGTATGTGTATAATTTAATTGTGTGTTGGTTGTTATCTCTTACTCATAACCTGTTATCAAAATACTGGCTGGGTATTTTAAACAACTCATAAAAAATATTTATCATTATCATGGTGAATATTAAGTTTTATATTCAACCTTATTGATTTAGTACCAGCATGGACTGGCTGTAAACTGTTTGATTCCAGGTTCAATTTCTACGTTAGGTAGAAAATATTGGATTACACACTTGGATTGGAATTTCTAGACTGTGAGGCAAACAAACTGACATATAAATCAACATGGTATATTTGCCAATAGATGACATAAGTTGTATGGTTCAAAATCTTAGTTCTGAGTGGAAACTACCAGAGGTCAATGGTTTCAGAAATCCTAAGTTTGGTGATGGATTATTAGCCAAGTAGTAAACACTGATACTTTTGGTATTATTATTAATATTCCACACTATGATTCGCAGATGTACACTATGTTTGTTGTCTTGTTATGAAATCCATCATCCTGACCCCACACTAAGATCGAGTCTTGTGAAGTGGGTATCAGAAGCTATGAGAGACTATTTAGTCTCACAAAAACCCAGAAACCCAAAACAAATGTCTGTGATTCATACAAATATTTGTTTTGTTGCTGGGATTGAACCCGTGGTATATCGTTTCACAGCCTGCATCTCACCAACTGCGCCACGGAAACTGTCAATGCAAAATATAAACCTATATTGTTTTATTGCAGGTGATTGACGCATCACACGGCGAGTTGGACATCTCGTTCCAGCTGGCAGATCCTGTAGGAAGGGTCATTGTGGCCGACTACAAGAAGCCAGAAAATTCTCACCGACACACGGCCACCTTGAACGGAGACTACAGGTTCTGCTTCGACAACAGTTTCAGCACATTCAGTCAGAAAACTGTGAGTAATCCTTAATTGCCTTATTTTTACAGGGTATATCAATACTGCGACCGAAAACGAAGCCGGGTGTGTAGTTTTTATGTCTAAATCACAATAAAACTAAAGGTTTAGCAAACTATAGTAGCGTGATTGCCTATTTTATTTATTGCGGTGGTGAGACGAGCGTGCCATTCGTCCGATGGTAAGCGATATGACCGCTATCCACCATCATGTAAGGTGGATGCTATTTAGAAAGTTATCAATACTCTACAAGAAGCAAAACATATTTTTTATTACCTAGACACGATAATAGCCACCTCAAATATTAAACATTCTATCAGTTGTATAAATCGTGACATGAAAATTATACTCCAACTCACGAAACTCATTACGCCAAGTGCAAATGTTAGATGACATTAGTGTTTATGATCCATATTAAAAATACGACTTGTAATGTTAGATATTTAATGAATTGTCTGTCATAAAAAAAAATCGGATATTCCAAACATATTGTACTATTTATCAGGGTTTGTTTCTCCATATCTCTCTCTCATCAGCCACAGGAAGTCCACTTCTGAACATAGGCCTCCCCAAATTATTCCCACATTGACCTGTTGCAAGTGGCCTGGAGCCAGCGATTTCCAGCAACCTTAACCATTAGGCTACATTAATTTATTTTTGATACATTGTCTGCCTTGATAAAACATCAGCTGGTAGATAGCAGAAAATAATATGAATGACATGATGTGTACTAATGTTGCAGGTATTCTTTGACTTGTTGATAGACACAGAGGAAGTGGAAGACAAGGACTATGACGAGGATAAAGAGCTCGAGTTAGGTGAGCAAATCCTAATTTACTAATCAAGGAATTAATTCCATAATGAAATATGATCTACATTTTATATTCAGTATTATTATATTATAATTTGATTCATAAAAGTAATTGTGTCAAACTTTTGTCGAACCTAACCCATCTATTGGACTGTTTGCACACATACATAATCTTCACGCTTGTATACCATAGGGGTAGGGAGGAACTACACATAGATTACCAATTTGCTCGATTTTGACATATTACTTTCGCTTCATCCACTTTTATCAATCTCTTAATGCATTCTCGTCGATTCAGGGTAATTTTGACCCGACCCTTGCCACCGATCACCGATTTGTTTGGTGTAGGTTCGGTGAGGTCAACCCCCACCGACTTGTTTATCCACATTCGCCTTGTGTTTGGTTGGTCTCTTTTCATCCATAATCTCTCATCTCATATCTCATAAATCTACACTTCACAAGTGTATCTGTATCAGCCCATATACGTCCCACTGCAGGGCACGGGCCTACTCTACAATCGAGAATACGATTGAGAGTGGTTAGGCCATATAGTCCACCACGCTGGCCTAGTGCGAGTGTACTTAACCATAATTCCTTTGTCAAGAGTAATAAAAAAAAAGGAGCAATTATTCTATTCCTCACATTGATTCTACCATTGTGCAGGTACGGCGGCGGAGACGTACATGATGCGCGTGCGCGACATCTCAGAGTCAGTGAGCCGCGTGCGCGACAACGTGTCGGCCGCCAAGCGCCTGCAGGAGCTGCACTCGGCGCACGAGGCGCGCGACCGCAACCTCGCCGAGGACATGTGCGACAGGTAACGCGCGCACGCGCACGCACGTACGCACGCACGTACGCACGTAATCATGCACGTTGCACACGCGCATGCAAACGCATAGTGTCAATGCAAGTGTAGACAGTAACGTCATTAAAAGTAATCGTTGGTTAATACTAAAATTAAAGGGTTGTGGAGTAAGCAAAAGAAAAATATCTCAAAATGAAATGAGATTTTTTCATTTGCTTACTTGAAGTGGGAAACTTTTTTGTAATAGTTATTGAATCTTTATTCACAGGAAAAAAATACTTTATACATGGAATAAGAAACTTATAACTGAATACATTTAAATTGTTCAGTAGTAATGTTAACAGAAAACCAATAACAAGTTTTCACTTGAGTATCTATTTCAAATCCCATACATCATTTTGTATTTTTTTTATGTTTCTAATATATTTTAAAGGGCATATCTTAATTACTGGAGTTGCCTAACAAGAGTGTCACATATTATGTGCGAGGGTACGATGGAATCTAAAACATACACCTGTGTCTGGTATGGAACCCAAAATGAAGTCCAATTCACATATGACTCGTTTTTGTAAATGCAATTATTTGTTTCAGGGTAATGACGTGGTCTCTCTGGCAAATGGTTATCATGATCATCGTTGGAATAACGCAGGTAATATTTTTATTTCAAGATAAATATCTAAACTTTTTTCAAGTAACAGAAAAGGGTGCATTTTCATATAACCCAATACGAGATAAGTTAAAATATAAATTTTAGTGATATTTAAAAATACATAAGTTGACGCCTGTGTCCCATAGAGGAGGCAGAGATTATAGAGCTCCTAGGGTTTTGGTCTTCTCGTAATTTGGCGTAGGTACAGACTAAATAAAGCTGTAGGTAGACGCAAATCAATTAAGAGGAATATGTGAAGTGTGCGAGCGTCCGCCACCGGTCATTAAGCTGACAGAAGTCAGACCGAGTGGACGGGTCTAGACACTGGAAATCAATCACTGAATTTTATTTAAACTACCAACCTAAGCACCAAAACATCACACATAACGTCTAAGTACCGCGTTTTAAACTGTCTTAACTATGCACTTCGCAGTCAAATAATCTGTATCAGCCCATATACGTCCCACTGCAGGGCACGGGCCTCCTCTACAATGGAGAGTACGATTGAGAGTGGTTAGGCCATATAGTTCACCATGCTGGCCTAGTGTGGGTTGGCAGACTTATATACCATAGAAAAAATAATCAAAGTCAAATAATAATCTATTCTAATCCAGGTTATGTTCCTGAAAAGTCTATTCGAAGACAACCGTGCCAGCGGGTACAAGCGGTTTGTGCCGAGCTTCTCGTCCGACTGACGTCGCCTCGAGCAGCCGACTCTTGCCGCGGGAGGCACCAGTGAGGGGTCACGTGGACGCGACCCCCCATATTCCTATTGTTGTTACCGCAGGATCATAATTTTATATAGATATAGTTTAGAGTTAACAAAGTCATAAATTCCCTCAATGAATTGTAACAGATTTTTTTGTAAATTCTAATAAAAGTGGCACAGAATACTAACAGAATTCAAGCTCCATACAAAGCGCGCTAGATGTGTACGTCACACATAGACGGTTATAGATGTTCACCGACACGATATTCGAAATCAGTCGAGACCAGTGCGAGCGTGAGTTTCACCCGATTCGGACACGCATTTATGTGTAGTGTTTTAATTGTGTCATTTATGTTTTGTGACATCTATACTATACTAATATTATAAAGCTGCAGAGTTTGTTTGTTTGAACGCGCTAATCTCTGGAACTACTGGTCCGATTTGAATGATTCTTTCAGTGTTGGGTAGTCCATTTATCGAGGAAGGCTATAGGCTATAGGACCTATAAGAGATATAGGAGGAAAGCAGTAGTGATATTTCTAGCAAATACGAGGAAATTTTGTTCGTTTTTCGTGGTCCGATTGGTCGATATTCTAAACTGATAGTCAGAATTAAACATTTTGACCGCCATTTTAAAACGTGTATGCACCCGGGCGGAGCCGGAACCGACCGCTAGTAATGAATAAAAGTTGATACACTTATATAAAATTCCAGATTACAATAATTAAATTTCTTAAAAAGCACACATAATATTATACAAAAAAGTGAAGTACATTCACAAGCTTGACTTCTGTTAGTATTCTGGACCAGTAGTGAACAAATATGACTGATTGTTATCTCAATAATTATTAATATTTTTTCATCAATCTGAATTCGAGAGATTTGAGATTCAATTGAAAAAGATTCTTAGGTGCAGCTATGTTTTTTTTTGCGAGCGGTAATCTCACCATTTCAGTTTTAAGTAGTTGTTGACGAAATACTATACCTGCTAGCTCCATTAGAGGCTCAACTTTCTTTAAAAAGGGAGAAAACAAGTTTATGATATTCTTTGCATTTGCTGTCTGATTAGAGGCATAGGTAAAATCGTTTATTTTACTTAGCATTTTCTTAAAAAGAACATCAATATAATATTTATGTGTCTGCAAGATCTTTGCAAGTCATATTTTATGGACTTATTTCTATAATAATAAAATTGAGTTAGCAGGTTCTTATTTAGTCGATCATAAAGTTATGAAGCATCAAATTTAGTAGGGACCATGATACCATTTTTTTTCTATCTCAAAATCTCGTCACAATTTACAATTTATACACACTATAGTAATGTTAATTAAGTCGATGCGATCCACTCGGGTTGAAAACGAAGTCTCGAACGACTGAACGATTCTGACTGATTTGTTCAGCCTCTACGCAGAGTATTTAGAATTAAATGGTGCAAACTGCACATATTTAGTTACTATGCATTTTTGGGTTGTGCCATCATTTAGAAAAATGCATGAATTTATCGTAATATTAAGAATCTAGGCCAAAGTTGTAGCATTTATTGTTATTTATGTACAAAATGTTCTCAAATAACGCACAATAAGAAGCAATATATTAGTTTTTGTACTATGGTGTTTTATTTATCTTGACCCTTACTTTAGGCAGTATAGCGTCAGAATTGTCAAAATCTCATTACGACGATTACGGGAGAGTCGCGTCGGCGATCAGCGCCACTTTACTCCGGAACCGCCACGTAGGAACTGTGCGGGGTCCGCTGCGTCAGGCCGGCCGCACGCCGACAGTATTCTCCCTGATCGTGCACTCATTCTTAATGTAACTTAACAAGTTAAAACGTTAATTTTGTTCATCAAAGAATACTTCTCCGTCCCTTGACATTTACCTTGAGTCGTTTAAAATTGGTCCTTCGAGCCAGACTGAAAACGTACGTTATACCGTCAGTATATAACATCATTAATAAAAATCCGCAAGTGAAGACTATGAGGGCGCGTTTCCACTGAGCGCGGAGCTGGGCGGAGAGGAGCTTAACGGTGCACAAATAGACCAATGACTATGCTTGAAATATCCGCTAAGCTTCAATGGAAACAGAAACAGTACGAGCGGGGTGGAGCAGAGCTGAGCGGATATTCATGCATCGAGGTGGTGCAGTGCGGAGGACAGCGAGCATTGGGGTACAGAGCGGAGGACAGCGGGGCGGTGCGTGACTCGCGTGCAGTGTGTCAGTTGTCTTCGTTACGTCACTAGGTTTTTTCTTTTTAAGCGACAACATGATGTATGGTCTTTCCGAGAGATTGAGTGTAACTAAGTGCAAAAATGCGCGATTCCAAAAGTATGCTCCACTCCGCTCACTGACCACTCACCGCTCTTCATCGCTCCTCTCCGCCCAGCTCCGCTTCAGTGGAAACACTGACCACTTTTCTCCGCTCCTCTCCGCCCAGCTCCGCGTCAGTGGAAACGCGGCCTGAAACGCATGTTGATAAAAATGTATCTCTTATGATTGCTATCTTAGAAAAGGTGGTATGGAAAAAAAAGGAGATAGGATTTAGCTGTCCTAGGATTGTCGTTCCCTGATTGTAAGATATTACTGTCGTAATGAAGTTGGGCCGTTAATTGCGCACTTCATTTAAGTAAAATCAGAGCTCATCCTTATAAACTCCTTTTCAAGCTATATTATCAACGATTAAAAATTATAAAGATTACTTCCGAATTAATATTTTTCACAATATTTATGTATTTTATGCCTAGCCACACTGTGTAAAGCTGACAACATTTTTAACATACTGTCAAAAATGACGGGACTTTTTGGCGGGAAGTCAAACAAGGCGGACTATTTAAAATTTTTAATTTTATAAAATATTTTAAAATCTGTAATTATCCGGAGTAATGGGGACCCATAGCGATGGAGACCCAATAAAAGATAATAAGAAGAGAAAATATGAACGGATTGCTACTACTACTGCTAGTAATCCAGCAGAAGAGATTTTGGCGCTAAAACCATACTACAAGCCTGGTTACAAGAGACAGTATACTGATAACTGTAACAATACAAACTTTCCAGTATTTATAGAAAGTACCGAAAATGAATATATTGGAAACAAAGATCCGATATTCATATTAAATATTTTAGGAGAATTCATCAAAGGACAGTATGAAATTAGTAGAGTAAACGCTCATAAAATTCAAATTGTTTTTAAGCAAGCCAGTTCAGCCAATGATTTTCTGAACAACAATTCCAAATTAGAAGCGCATAATATAAAAGCATACATTCCAGCATCGTCAGTGGAAGTCATCGGTGTAATCCAGTTTGTTCCCGTCGACATCTCCAATGAAGAACTCTATAGAAAACTCACATGTGAATATGAAATGGTAGCGGTGAGAAGGTTCACCAAAAAGGACAATACCGGAGTAAGACAAGCTTTGAAGACGGTAGCTATAACATTTGTTGGTAACACCTTGCCTGAATATATTTTCCTAGATCACTGGCGCTTCAAAGTTAAACCATATATTAAACCCCTATTACAATGTTTCAAATGTTTAAAATTCAATCATTCAGCCAGAGTATGTAAAAATAAGCAAGTATGCTCAATCTGTGCTGGGGAACATTCCTACAAAGAATGCATTAATGAGGAGGAAATAAAATGTGTCAACTGTGGGGGTCCTCACCTGGCTATTGCCAGAACATGCCCAATGAAGGAAGCCAAAATGAAACAGAAAAAACTTTCCTATGCTGCTACAACAGCCACTTCAGTTAATAATGCAAGTAGTAATAGGAATTTCCCTCCACTTCCCTTACCAAAGCATGATGCATTGAAATTCCAAAATTCAGGACTAAACAAATTTAAACATATTTCTTCTATTAAAGAAACCAATGAAATAATTAATAATGATAGGATAATTAATGCATTAGTAAAAACTCTAATTTCATTAGGAAACAATAAAGACGCTCCTAAGACTACAATTAAAATTAAAGAAATTTTATTAAAACACTTACATAATGGATAGATTTATAAGAATAGTTCATCATAATATTCAGAGTATTAATAACAAACGGCCACTTGTAATGTCTTTATTAACAGAATTTAACATTGACATTTTGCTGCTTAATGAAACTTGGTTAAAAACAAACAATTGTCATAACCTGAAATTTCCAGGCTATAATTTAATCTATAAAAATGCTAAAAATGATCATGGTGGTGTTGGTATTTTGATTAGAAATAATATTAAATATGAAAACATACAACTCCCATTCTACCAGGATATTCAATCAGTTGCAATTTCAGTTCAAACTCACACTGGTCCTTTATCCATTTTGACTGTGTATTGTCCACCTAAAAGTAGTAGATTTAAAATAAATAAATTAAGAAATATATTTAATTCCTTACCTAGACCTTGCTTAATATCAGGAGATTTTAATGCCCACCACATAGCTTTTGGGTGTGCAACAACAAAGTCAAGGGGTACTCAGCTATTTAACCTACTGGATGAAGCTGATCTGTGCTTGTTAAATGATGGCAAAGCCACAACAGTCCAGGCTCCAAATAGAAATCCATCAGCAATAGATCTCACCTGTGTTAGCCCAGACATAGCTCCACTATGTGAATGGAGTGTTGGTGAAGATCCATTAGGAAGTTACCACCTCCCTATCTTTACTGACATCCTGATCTCCCCCTGTAAATACCAAATAAATTATAACATTCAAAAATATCTATTTCATAAAACTGATTGGATTAAATTTGAGATTGAGGCTGAGAAATTATTTGATGAATTTATTCCTTCAGACTCTGACCCTCTTTCACAATATAATCAATTTTGTGAATTATTATACAATTTAAGGGACCAATGTACACCTATCTTCAAATGTAATATATCATCAAACCATAGGAAAATCCCAGCACCATGGTGGAATGATGAATGTGCAGAAGCTGTACAAAAATCAAAAATGGCTTTGTTAGCATATAGATCATCAATGACAATGGAACTGTTTATTGAATATAAAAAACTGGATGCAAAAAAGAAAAAAATTATTAGTGAACAAAAACGTAATAGTTGGAAAACCCTATGTTCATCCTTAGATAGATACACTCCTGTTTCAAAAATTTGGAATTACATCCGTAGATTTAAAAGGATTAATGTGATGACTAAACCTAAACAAGATGAATGGTTACCTGATTTTATTAATAAAATTAGTAATGGATCAAACAGTAGTTTAGTGGATAATGATATATTTTTCGATAAAAATAATGACAATGAAATTAATACTTTTTTGCTAAGAGAATTTACGTATAAGGAACTTTGTATAGCATTAGATTCAAGAAAGGATTCGGCTCCAGGACTAGACAATATTCCTTATATCCTTTTACGAAAACTTCCTATCAACTGTAAAAAGAAATTATTAATGGTCTTAAATTCACTATGGCTTAATCAAATTATTCCTGAATCTTGGAAAACACAGTGCATCATTCCAATTCTGAAACCTGAGAAACCTCCTAAAGATTACAATTCATATAGACCTATATCACTAACCTCTTGCATAGGTAAAGTAACAGAACAAATTATCAAATTAAGACTGGATTATTATGTAGAGCATTACAATATTTTACCAGATATCCAATTTGGTTTCAGAAAAGGTAAAAGTGCTCCAGAAAGCTTTGTTACCTTTATCACAGACATGAAAAAATGTCTCCTTTCAAAATCTGTTGCAGTTTGTGCCTTCCTTGATGTTCAGGGTGCATATGATAATGTAAATATTAATCAACTGATACGGGTATTATATGAATTGGGTTTACCCGGAAAATTGTTAAAGTGGATTCATAATTTCCTTAACGATCGGTCGTTTCATGTTAAATTTAATGGGTTACTACACGGCCCATATTCTGTTTGTAAAGGCCTAATGCAAGGAGCATCTCTGTCACCTATCTTGTACAACCTGTATACTTCTCAGATTTCACAATATCTTACGAAAAACGTTAAAGTATTACAATTCGCAGATGACATTGTTGTTTACTCAATTGACAGAAATATTTCGGTTGCTCAACAAAATTTAAATCTAGCTTTATGTCAGTTGAATTCATATTACAGTAATAAGTTAAAATTAAATATTAATACGGAAAAAAGTTCTCTTGTTGTATTTGGTACTGATGATTTGATCAATATTCAATATAATAATTTATCCATTCCTCAAGTGAAAGAAAAGAAATTTTTAGGAGTAATAATAGATAATAAGCTTAAATTTCAAAGCCATATAAATTACATATGTAAAAATGCAACAAGAAATTTAAATATCTTGAGAAGTTTGGCAGGAACATTCTGGGGTTCAGATCCTAAAACCTTATTAATGCTATATAAAAGTATTGTTAGGAGTCATTTTGATTATAGTTATTTAGCTTATATGTATGCCGGCTCTTCATTGTTAAAAAAATTAGATGTTATTCAAAATATTGCATTGAGAATAATAAGTGGTGCAATGAGAACTACGCCTATACATGCACTTGAGGCTGAGGTCTGCGTACCTCCTCTGGTTATTAGAAGGTTACACTTTGCGGAAAAGTTTTGTTTAAAAGCTTTATGCAAAACCAGCTCAATATTATTAGATACTGTTAAATTGCCTGAAAATTTATGTGATGCCTCATTAGACGATTACATTCGTCCTTCTGATATAATGTATAACAACATTCCTGAATTGTGTACTATATTGGCTCATATGAATAAGCTTAGTGTAAATATGAATAAGTTTAGTATTTACCCTGTATATAATTGTAAATACAATGCTCTGTTAGATTTAACTCAAGAAAGGGATAGCGTAGATGACATAAATAATGTGCTCTGGTATAAAATATACACTGATGGCTCAAAGACTCTAGATCGTGTATGTGCTGCTTTCTATGACTCGTATAAGAAAATAAGTAAAAATTATAGAATTAATAACGAGAGTAGTATTTTCACAGCAGAAGCATACGCAATTTATAGAGCCTTAATGTACACGAGAGATTTAGATAACGTTGACAGAATACTTATTCTATCAGACTCTCAAAGTGTTATTAAAACAATATATGGTTCAACTTTGGCTTATAAAACCAACTATATAATTTATAATATAAAAGAATTATTGTATAATTTGAACAAGAGCAAGGTGGTTAGGATTGAATGGGTACCCGGCCATTCGGGAATCCAGGGTAATGAATTAGCTGATAAAGCAGCTAATTCTCATTGGGATGAAGACCATAATGATGCACTGAAAATACCCTACACAGATTATTTTCTGACATTAAAAGAAAAAACTAGATTTAGATGGGAGTGCTACTGGAAGGAAAAAAATAAAAGTAAGGGAAAATGGTATGCATCAATACAAGAGAACCTACCCGCCCGCCCATGGTTTAATAATAATAAAATGCAATTTGAAGCAAGGAAATGTATAACTATAATAAATAGACTAAGATTTGGACATTGTCAGACTCCAGCACATCTGTTTAGGATGAAAATATTAGCATCTGATCATTGCCAATATTGTGACGTACAACCAGCAGACTTAGACCATATTGTTTTATCTTGCCCTAAATTTTATTTATTACGTTTAATTTTAATTTCGGATTTATTAGAAATATCAACACATAAGCCTTCGTCAGTTAAAGAAATGTTAAAGAATCCATTAATGTATAAACCGTTATATAAATATATATGTAGTACAGTAGAAAAATTGTAAAGGTAAAGATGTTGTAAATGTATATAGATTTATGATTGTATATAATTCGAACATACGATTTGTAATAGTTAAGGATTGGCTAAAAGGACTTGTATCCAGGGCCGTAAAATTTTAAATAAAAAAAAAAAAAAAAACTGTCAAAAATTGGTCAAAAATGATAAAAGATGGCTGCATTGTTTGTTTACATTGCGATACAATAAAATAATATTTTTCTGTTAATTGCTCGAACAATCACGCCCCATTTTACCTTACAAGTATTATTTATTAAATTGTATAAATAGTTTAAGTAAAAAAGGTTTTAAAATGTTGGCGGTACTGCTTCTAAATCGCATGAGCGCATTGAGCGCTCGGCGCCGTATTTCTCGTCGTGAGAAGCCTGTGAAAGTTGATAAGAAGGCCAGGAAAGTAGCTGAAGATGTATACTGCAGGACCTGTTTGAGCACAGAGGATCTAATGCCGATATTCTATGGGAAACACGCTGACGAAAAGCGATCCCACGACTTGAAACTAGTGACTGGACTGCAGGTAGCTAAATTTTTATGAATAAAATAAAATAATTTCATTTCAATAAAGCTTATGAGAAATCGCTGGGAAAAGTCTTTAATAGCAAATAAAAAAATTGTAATAATCATAAGTAAAGAATACTCGAAACATGAACAATATTATCCAGAATTGTGAGAAAAATTAATGATTTATAAAAACATCCTTCAGAGAAAGTTTTTTTGCGTTATTGCTTCGGCTATCAATTCATAAAATTGCAACTGAAGTTTAGTCTATAATTTCCATGTTTTCTTACATAATATTTCAATTACTTTGGTGACAGCGCTGTTAACCAATTTTATATGAAAGCAGAAATAGTATTCAGTTTATTATGTTACAGATAAATAAGAATGATGGTTTATCACAAAAGATATGCTCCCAGTGCCTAGATCTCATCAACCAAGCCTTGCAATTCAGAAGGACCAGCAGAAAGACTGAGAAGGCACTACTAAACATGATGTCAGGGGTGAAATCTAAAAAAAAGTAAGCTTAATATTAATATATTCATAGAACTATTATGGCTACTACCTTCGTTTTATCTGGCTTTATTCCACAATTACTAGAAGTTTCATTAAATTAAAATAAAAAAATAATTCAAAATGATGCATAGAGAATAGCATTGACTAGGAAATCGGTCTTTAGTGTGTCACTGGCAAAACCAATTAATTTTTATTTCGTTTCAGATATTCAACACTACACAAGGGCCTTTCTAAAAGGACAAAAGTGAAAAAAACGGACGTAAAGAAGAAGGAGGAAGATGAGATGGACACATATGACTACCCCTACGACATGTACGACGACAGCTTTCAGGACAATGATGACTATAAAGATGTACATGTTAAGGAAGAGAAGCCCAAGATTAAACAGGTAATTTGTAACCGCAGCTTATCTGTAAAGAGAGAGGTTTTAATGGTTAGATTTGACCTGGAGACAACTTACCTGTTATATGCATTCTGTTGAGTTTAATTGGTCTAAGGAGTCTGCCGTCAACAATAGGACAGTATGGTGGACTATATGGCTAACCCCTCTCAATCACACTCTCTATTTTAGAGGAGGCCCTTCCTTGTCCACCCTGTATGTAGGCTAAAACAGATAGACAGACATCTCCTATTCATTAATACTAAAACTACACAAAATGTATCACATTTTTTTCTGTAGTCAAAATACCCCTAAATATTAGATTATACTGTTTCATACTAAATAATTTATGATATCTGCCTTAACTTACCTCTGCATCAAATTGAATATTATTTTACCATTTTATAAATTGTGTTTGGGAAATAGCTCTCCTTCATAAAATACACGTAAAACAAGCATTGATAAATATGTAACAATCAGAAGTAAATAATGACAATTTCCTCCTCCAGAAATTGATGAGTGTGAAAAAGAAAAGGTTGACAATCCCCACGGCGTCGTCATACAAATGCAACACTTGCAACAAGGAGTTCAGGATGAAGGCTACGTATAAGGCGCACATACGGTTCCACACTAATTACTGCGTCTGTGAGGTATGTTACATTTCTACTTGTCAATATTTATTATGATTGCAAAGCTGGAGTCTCGGGTTCGAATTCCGGGTCGGGCAAAGTGATATATGATTTTTCTATTCATTATCAGCCCTAAATTAGGAATTTGTGCCCTATATGGCGATAGGCTCGCCCACTATCACATTATGAGATAGAACACACGATGTGAAACATGGATATCTTGGTTGCACCTCTTCCTACCTCCTCCTGAGAAAAATGCTTGAGTTTATTTATGTATGTATGATATTATCACATCTGGCATATTATATCGAACATTATGTGTAATAGAAACAGTATGGAATTAATTTTGTAGAATGTTTAACACATCTACCTGACTTCACGTAGATTCAGAACACGGCAGCGCACGCAGCCCGCAGGTCACACAAATTGCAGGTTGCAATTTGTGTGACCTGGTGCTTCACAGCTGGCTTCTCCGGCTGTGAAAGTCTTTTTGCGAGGTTATTTACCTCTTCAGTTCAATGTTTTGTCACCCGCTTTGCACGGAGGGAAGTGGACAATAATTTATTTCCAACTCCTCCTATTAATTTTACTTTCTGATTAATTTCGTTGCGGGTTAAAGACAAGTTAGACATTCCCGGAGACTCGCCGAGCTTCAATGCTCGGTGTCATTACTTTGCGTGCCACTGTTGATCCTGGCTCACAGGAGTTACAGTGGTGGGTGTGAGGGCGGGACAGTCTCCTGTAAAAAATTCCAGGTTGCAGTCAAAATGTTCAAGGATTATTGCATATGGATACTTAGAGGGTGAAGACAATAAAATAGTCCTAAACTAGGTGTGGATGAAAATATTCCAGACCTTTAAATTGTGGAGTTTTGTATTGGCTATCAAAAATAACAGTTGAAAAGGTATATAGAAGGAAGGACAAGTAGGTAGGGGGAAATGTTAGGGGGTATATTGGGCACCCGGGCGTGTTAGTTATAGTTTGTATGTTTCGGTGCGCAGTCGTGCGGCAAGCGGTGTCGCAACAACAACCAGCTGCAGGAGCACAAGCGCGCGCGCCACGGACTCGGCCGCATACACAAGTGCGCCTACTGCGAGTACTCCTCCGCCACCAAGGAGGCGCTCACCGTATGTACTCGTGTAACATTACTTAATAATGCACCCGACAGACAATTAAGAACAAGATCAAATATACACTAGATTATAAGTAAAGGTTTAAAAAACGGCAAGAGAAATAAGAGCATAAATAAAAGAGCTCTTATTTGATATTAGTATGGTGCGAAAGATAATAAATCTTAAAATAAAGGAATTAGGTTTATTGTTACCCGAAGAACCTACTGCGCTATTGAAGCTGTCAGTTAGTTACATGCGGTCACGTACAAAAAAGAAATAAGTATTTGTTCCTAAGAGATTGCTACGGCGTCCTTTATCTAAAGTCAAAATTGAATAAAAAATTTAAATCCGTACACACGATGAACTTTCTTTCGCCACTAACGTCCTCTCAATAGTCCGTCCTGCAATCCTTTGTAGTCTTATCAACATTGAAGTAGACAAGCCAAAAGGCCTGCGTTCAGCAGTGTTGATGTGTGGTGCAGATCCACGAGCGGCGGCACACTGGCGAGCGGCCGTACGTGTGCGACCACTGCGGCGCCACCTTCCACCGCCGCTCCAACCTGGTGCAGCACATCGCCATACACCTGCCCGAGAAGAACTTCCAGGTACGTACCTTCAGTAAGGAAATGGCAAGGCTAGGCAGCTAATTGTAATAGGGGTGATCGGAAATAATTCATTCTCGTAATCAGACGATGTAAAACCGTGAGTCTAAATTATGAAGAATATTTAGGGGTATTTTTAGCGTCAGGAAATAAAAGTGTATGAAACAGAAAATAAGTATTTTGCTGGGTTTTTCTGTAGAATGACTTATTTATTTTTTAAATTTCATATAGGTATAAATGGTGCCCATATATTATTTGTGGACCTATGTCAGGGGCATTCTCTGCCAGTCTACGCTGAAATTAATTAAAATTTTGATAACATATAACTCTGCGTAAACTTTATTTAACATCAAGCGAGTGTAAATGATAAGTATAAATTAACTTCATACTACAAGAAAATACAAATTATGCCATAGTGTTTTATTGTACGCACTTAACACATTTTTCCTGACTCTAAAAACGCCTATAGTATTTTCGCGATTTGACCCATAACCCGTGGCCCGCGCAGTGCGACATGTGCCCGAAGCGGCTGAAGTCGCGCAAGTTCCTGCAGATCCACAAGCACAACGCGCACACGGGCAAGCGCTACGGATACCTGTGCGCCGTCTGCGAGCACCGCTTCGAGAAGCCCAACAAGGTGCGCGCGCACACGCGCCGCGTGCACGGCCTGCCCGACGACCAGCAGGGACCCATCGTGCGCGTGCAGCTCTAGTCGCTACCACAATGCAACCTCCTTGCACACGAGATCTCGTTGATGCGCCAGTATTTGAATTTAGAATTTAAATAAATATATAAATATTCAATGTGAAATAGTTTGACACTGGCAGAAGCACAAACAGTGTATTGCCAAAAAGAAAAAAAAAACAATGTAACTAATATGCTGACGGTCCTAAAATTACTGCATCACTATTTAAATTTCGAATTGAATAAATATACTATGCTGACGATCCAATGCAATGATTCTGTCAGCAATTAACGCCTGGAATAAAAAAAACTATGCAGACAATGCTTTATAAATATTTTGTCAGTACGAAAACTAGAAATAATAAAAAAATAATACTTCAGATATTTTTGTTAAAATACGGCGTCAGTATTAAAACTCTAAATTAAAGAACGACATAATTAATATTATTGGTAATGTAAAGCCGGTAAATCTGTTGCCATAGAGGTCAAAGTAGTTTAATCTAAGCAAGTGGATAAAAATATATTATCCGCATCAGTGGCTATATAGTATAATTTATTGAGGATAAATACATCTACTGGCATTTTAGTTTATTGGAATGCCATGCTTTCAATAATTATTGATTTAAACACCAGTCAAATTTGTCAATATAAATGCATTGTCATGTAAACTATAGCTGTACGTGGGCACCTGCTGGCTCGTAACATCTGGATATTTAAAGGAGGTAAGGTAAAGGCACTAGTTGTGGACAATCAATTTTTATATATTGTAGCTTACGTTTCAAATAAATTTCTTAGAATAGTCGAAAATGTGACATTTAAATGCAGTTGAAAATAGGAGAATTCTCTTTAAAAATTTGACTAGATTTTTTTACGTATCATCATTTAAGAAACTATGGATGGTAACGTCAACTAACGCAATGTCGTTATAGCCTTATACATGCTATATCTAGACTACGACAGAAAATGAAGTCAGGTGGTGGTTTTAGTGACTTCAGGCACAGTGCAACTGTTTTAACCTGTATACACGTTCTGGATATGGGGAAGTACATGCTGGTTTCTTAAGTGATGGTATGTGTTTTTATTTCATTTGGTAGAGTACGCACTAGTGGTTGACATTTTCGATCATTTTGTTGTTAAATATTTATATGTACGTCCTATTCCAATAGGTATCAAATCGATTTTATTTAGAATATATTTCACACCATCATTCAGAACCTAAAATTCATTACAATCTTAGCTTCCCCGTAACCTCAAATTATGAGTGGTATGAAAAAAAATTTTTAATAAAAAAATAAAAACCGACTTCAAAACAAAAAACCACTAAAAACCGAAAAATAACAAAATAATAAGTACCACTGCAAAGCAAAAAAATAATATTTCTTTCATGGAACTTGTGCTTGTTGAATAATTTGCTTAATGACTTGACTAGCCAACAAATCAAAATATATGCATAACATATTGAAGGCGGGCCGCCAAGTACCAAACATGTAGGACCTATGCCTTATATTAATTTAAATATCTATATGTTTGGTACTGGGCGACCCGCCTTCAATATGTTATGCATATATTTTGATTTGTTGGCTAGTCAAGTCATTAAGCAAATTATTCAACAAGCACAAGTTCCATGAAAGAAATATTATTTTTTTGCTTTGCAGTGGTACTTATTATTTTGTTATTTTTCGGTTTTTAGTGGTTTTTTGTTTTGAAGTCGGTTTTTATTTTTTTATTAAAAATTTTAGTTATTTTTATCTTTTTAGTGTTGATAGGCATTTAAATGAAGAAGATTTGGTCCCCACAAGGAATATGTTCTTTCTGATGACAATGAAATCGCTAAAATCAGCTAAAAGCTGCCAAAGATATTGGAATATTCACATGTTTATTATTTTTTTCTCCCCCCCCCATTCCCCCTCCCTTCGCTCCTACCCCTTTTTCCCTCAACCACTGTAGCCTAGCGTTTATACTGAACCCAATGCAAAAAGAACCGTTGGAATCCTATTAAATTTTGAGGAGTTCTACTCTCCAGGTCCGAACATGATAATCAGATCTTAATGTTGTGTTCTTGGGATCAACCTGTCAATACGTTCTTTCCAATGAAAAAGAAATCACTAAAATCGGTTATAAGCTGCTGAAGATATTAGAATTTACGTGTATTTTAATTTTATCACCCACCCCCCCTCACCCCCACCCCTTTTTCCCTCTCTCACTGTAACTTAACTTTTCTAATGAACGTAATGCAAAAAGAACCATTGGAATCCTACTAAATTTTGAAGAGTTCTATTCTCCAGGTCCGAACATAATCATCATATCTTCATGTCGTATTCCTGGGATCAACCTGTCAATACGTTTTTTCCAATGAAAAAGAAATCACTATAATCGCTTAAAAGCTGCCGAAGATATTAGAATTTACGTGTATTTTAATTTTATCACCCACCCCCCCTCACCCCCACCCCCTTCTCCCTCTCTTACTGTATCTTAACTTTTCTAATGAACGTAATGCAAAAAGAACCATTGCAATTCTCCTTAATTTTAAGGAGTTCCCCTCTCCAGGTCCGAAGATATTCATCAGATCTTCACCATATTTTTATGGGACCAAACGACAAGCATCAGCTTTCAATCAAAGAAAGAATGATCGGAATCGGTTCACACAGTACAGAGAAACGAGGTAACAAACATAAAAAAAAAAAAAAAAAAAGCAACATACAGTCGAATTGAGAACCTCCTCCTTTTTTTGAAGTCGGTTAACAAATTTAAAAAATAGTGATTCGAATTGAAAATACAAGTCTCTTCTATAAAATTTTATTAAAAGCTTTGAAATTATTTCATCATTTTTTTATTCCTTCTTATGAACTCTCAAAAACATGCTAAGTATACTTTTTTCCACATCTTCGGGCGTTACATATAAATATATTCTAGTAATATGTATTTTAATTTGAAGTAAGTCAACAACTAGTATGATGCCAAACACTAGTGCCGTTACCTTACTTTACTTTTTATATCTCATTTCTGTCGGTAATATTGGAATCTCATATAACGATAGGATTTGTGGATCCGTTAATTTGAATTTATTGAGGATTTTAGGTTCACAGCGGGACAACATTCATTATAAAATTTTCATAATCACTTACCTACTTATGTATAAGTAACCTACAAAAACGAGTCCCAAATAAAGTAACTAAAACCCTTGTAGTGCACAATCTGCAACAAATGTGAAAAGTCGAAGAAGCGCCTGCAGATCCACGTGTACAAGAAGCACCGGTGCCGGCAGCAGTACCGCTACTCGTGCCCCGTGTGCGCCGACACGTTCTCCCGCGCCGACAACGCGCGCCAGCACCTCGCGCGCGCGCACGCCGTGCCGCGACACGCGCAGCCCCACATACACAAGATACAGGTACACGCACTTGTGCAACATCACCAACATGCAGCCACTTGCATGTCGCGCCGACAACGCGCGCCAGCACCTCGCGCGCGCGCACGCCGTGCCGCGACACGCGCAGCCCCACATACACAAGATACAGGTACACGCACTTGTGCAACATCACCAACATGCAGCCACTTGCATGTCGCGCCGACAACGCGCGCCAGCACCTCGCGCGCGCGCACGCCGTGCCGCGACACGCGCAGCCCCACATACACAAGATACAGGTACACGCACTTGTGCAACATCACCAACATGCAGCCACTTGCATGTCGCGCCGACAACGCGCGCCAGCACCTCGCGCGCGCGCACGCCGTGCCGCGACACGCGCAGCCCCACATACACAAGATACAGGTACACGCACTTGTGCAACATCACCAACATGCAGCCACTTGCATGTCCCGCCGACAACGCGCGCCAGCACCTCGCGCGCGCGCACGCCGTGCCGCGACACGCGCAGCCCCACATACACAAGATACAGGTACACGCACTTGTGCAACATCACCAACATGCAGCCACTTGCATGTCCCGCCGACAACGCGCGCCAGCACCTCGCGCGCGCGCACGCCGTGCCGCGACACGCGCAGCCCCACATACACAAGATACAGGTACACGCACTTGTGCAACATCACCAACATGCAGCCACTTGCATGTCCCGCCGACAACGCGCGCCAGCACCTCGCGCGCGCGCACGCCGTGCCGCGACACGCGCAGCCCCACATACACAAGATACAGGTACACGCACTTGTGCAACATCACCAACATGCAGCCACTTGCATGTCGCGCCGACAACGCGCGCCAGCACCTCGCGCGCGCGCACGCCGTGCCGCGACACGCGCAGCCCCACATACACAAGATACAGGTACACGCACTTGTGCAACATCACCAACATGCAGCCACTTGCATGTCGCGCCGACAACGCGCGCCAGCACCTCGCGCGCGCGCACGCCGTGCCGCGACACGCGCAGCCCCACATACACAAGATACAGGTACACGCACTTGTGCAACATCACCAACATGCAGCCACTTGCATGTCGCGCCGACAACGCGCGCCAGCACCTCGCGCGCGCGCACGCCGTGCCGCGACACGCGCAGCCCCACATACACAAGATACAGGTACACGCACTTGTGCAACATCACCAACATGCAGCCACTTGCATGTCGCGCCGACAACGCGCGCCAGCACCTCGCGCGCGCGCACGCCGTGCCGCGACACGCGCAGCCCCACATACACAAGATACAGGTACACGCACTTGTGCAACATCACCAACATGCAGCCACTTGCATGTCGCGCCGACAACGCGCGCCAGCAACTCGCGCGCGCGCACGCCGTGCCGCGACACGCGCAGCCCGACATATACAAGATACAGGTACACGCACTTGTGCAACATCACCAACATGCAGCCACTTGCATGTCGCGCCGACAAGGAAATGCTGGTATATATGCAACATCAATGAAATACAGTTACAAGAACGCGATTGCGCAACACCAATAGGGTAAAGGCATTAAATGCCTTAGGTGCCTGCGAGCCTGATTAACAAAGGACAAATACATGGACGTACTTAGTAACATCAACAAAATACCGGTGTCTCGTTGCATACTCCATTAAAATTTATAAAACCATTTGAACGATTGTTGTCTATGTTTCCAGGTACAAATGCCCACTGTGGTAGAAGACCTGCCCTCGGCATCAACATTCGCAGATACTTATGTTCAGGTGCCACGGGGGCCGTAGACACGAAGGAACCCGATACATTCTGACTGATCATATCCACAAGAAAATATAATCGCAAATAAATAAATAGATTATTGGACATTAATGTAGATAAGTGATTTGTAAATAGATAATTTAGAATTATGGTAACTATTAGCTATGTAAATACGCAGTTACTTCTAAAAAGCCTGATATTTGTCTTCTAGCATCAAACTGTTATTTAAACTCATCTGTGTTCTCTATTATTTATGCTGCCTAATTTATATACATCATAGATGGAAGACGATACCGAGCTGTGCAATATTTTAGAAAAATATTTTGTTTTGCATTAATTATTAAAATTGCAGCTTAGGTATTTTTTATTGACATATTTATTTGTCCCTTATATTATATTGAATTAAAATATATATTTTATTGCGAACTAATCAAAACTCAATGTAAATATTTCTAAAGTTAAAATAAAATATAAATTATGTTTTTTATCTTTTATTTGATAACAAATGCATTCTATAGGTCGCCTAGTCTTTTGGCGTGCCATTTTTTTTATTGCTTTTAAATGGCGAGACATGCCGTTCGCCTCATGGTAAGCGATATGACCTGCTCATGAACAGTAGCAAAACCAAACAATGTCTTAAATTACAAAGCAGAACGTGGGAGTACACTGTGTTCACCATCCTGAGACAAGATGTTAAGCTTCAATTTGTCCATAAGTTACTCTGGCTACATTATCCATCAAACCGAAACCCAACAGTGCATTACACTACTGTTTGGCGGGAGATATAAACATTGCGGTGGTACCTACCCAGGTGGCCTCTCACATATGAAAGACCTACCATCAGTGAATGGTGGTAGGTCTTTCATCTTCATGTTTGCTGTGTAGCAAGCGGGAATACTAGCTTATTAAATAAACATGCTGATTAAGATCCATCATCCATGTATGCATATTATGAGAAGCATTAGGTATTGTCAATGATAAAAATTATAAAAATATTTGAGTTAAATTGCGCTAAACATTAAGCGAAATGGAGATGGTTGAGTCTTCTGAATCCGCCACCAATCCGGCTAAGGATAACGGATAACGATAATTAAAAAGAATGCCATCAGATGCATAAATACATAAAAATATTCTTATTCTCATCTCTATGTAAGTAAATATTTTAATATTCGTTAATTTATATAAAAGATATATTTATTCGTTTCATCCATCCTTTTTTTATATTTCAAGATTTATTTTATTGACTTTATAAAATGAATTATGAACTAACAAAACGCAAATGTCAAACATTACATTGTGCATTACATATTTATGAGAAATTGGGAATGTCTGTGTTTTTGTAAAGTAAATTAAAGCAAAAATGACTTAAAAGTTACATGTGATTGCGTGTAATAGTTATTAGCTATTTTCTAAGCAATAAGTGCTCAAGATGTACCCATGGAATTGCTGCAGGACATGTCTTTGCACCGAGTCTTTGAACCCTATATTTCCTCTAACAGAACATCATGAAAAGTATTCCAGTTTAATTTACATTGCCACAGGAATCAAGGTTAAACGATTACTTATCTTCATTGCATCGAGTTGTATAAGATTATCGTCTCAAAACATTACAAAAAAATGTATTAGTGTTCATGTATTACTCCAGGTCTCTTAATGCTGAAATATACAACAAAGCAAACTTAGTTAATGGTTTCATACATTAATAATAGGCGCTTGTTAGTACTAACATCTCAAATAATTTTCTAAACACAATATACTTGAATATTTTTTGATTCACATTCATTTTAATGATGTAGATTTTAAATGTTTAATTATGGCAATATTTCAGATTGAAATAAATGATCAACTGTCTCAGCAGATGTGTTCAACATGTATAAACTTTATAAACCAATCATACAAGTTCCGCAAGAAAGCAGTGCAAACTCAGAAAATGTTGCAAAGTAAATTAGAACAAATATACAGTATTAAGCATGAGTCTCACATATTTAAAGAGGAAAGTGCTGTTAGTCTAGACATCAGTGATCTGCTGCCTCCACCAGAGGACTTTAAAGATTATGATGACAATATAGCAGACAATTATGATGATATAGACCAAAAGTCTACTGAAAATACAGTGAATGAAAACAATGAATTTGTAACCATAGTGCAGGATATTGTTGAGAAACCAATAGAAATAATATTTAACAACAGAAAGAAGGGGCGGAGTAAAGACAAGCCTGTGCAAGAGAAAAGAGTCAGAGAGAAGAGAGTGAGAAGTGTTAAAGAAGACAAAAAGGAGGAGAAGAAGAAGGGAGAGAGGACAAGAGAGGAGATTGAGTGTGAATATTGTCATAAAATTTTAACATCCAAGCTGTCATTACGAAACCATTATAAGATACACACAGGATTTGATGTGGTTTGTGAGGTAAGGAAATATATTGATATATGCTATGGAAACCTGACACCTTACTTAGTTGGTATGTTGCAGTAGTGAATCAGATATTTTCCAAATTACTTATTGCTGTACTTAGAGACAATCAATGGTAGTGAAATAATTATTCAGTGTAAATATTGCAAAGAGACAAATTAATTGATGATAAGATCTCAGAGAGCAGCCATTAGTATCTATAATTGTACATAGGTTTTGTAGTCATCCTTGCTAAATCTACAAGGTAACTTTATTTCGCAGCATTGTGGCAAGAAGTTCATAACTCGAAGGATGTTGCTGATGCACTGTAGAGCCAAACATGGCTATGAGAAAACAGACAAATGCTCTTACTGTGATTACAAAGCTTCTAATGCGGAACAAGTTAAAGTGAGTACCCACACTTGTATGAGTGAATTCTTTTGCAGTTTATGACATAGAGAGGAGTGAAATATTATAGGCAAGGGAAAATTGATATATTTATAAAGTTGACAGGATGTGGACGCAAGATAAAACAGTATGTGAATCTTGACATGGTGTCACCAATGTGTGTGATGGTCCTTTTTATCGTTTTTCTTTCTACTGCACGCTAACACAAATAGGTCTGCTTTTCCGCTCAATTGTCTTCATTACGCCCAATCTTTAACATCATCTGAAGTTGTGACTACATATATTTTAAAATATATTAAGTGAAGTATTGAAGATGTGTGATGTCTGGTGCAGATCCATGAGCGGCTGCACACGGGCGAGCGGCCGTACGTGTGCAAGGAGTGCAACGCGGGCTTTCATCGCAAGAGCAGCTACCTGCAGCACGTCGCCATACATCTGCCCGAGAAGACAGTGCAGGTAACACCTCTCAAAAATACCACTTAAAGAAGATCATTTTTCACTACCACCAAAACAAATTACCTACTAAATGTTGATCATAGATTAAGCACTGTATGGGGAAGGAGAAGGATTTCATATTGAGATTTGAGGGAAAAGTGGGAGGAAGTCACTGAAAGTTGATGAGACGGATGGTATCAAATTATACTAACAAAACTACTTAGCTTAAGTATAATAATCCTTTAAAGATTTTTACAGTAACCACTACAAATGTACTAAGCTAAAACATTGAATTGCAGTGCGACCAGTGTCCGGCGCGGTTCAAGTCTGTGACTTTGATGCGCATCCACAAGAACCGGCACCGCGCGCCACAGTACTCGTTCAAGTGCCGCGTGTGCGACAACAGCTTCGCGCGGCGCCGCAACGTGGCGCGCCATCTGCAGCGCATCCACGGCCTGCCGCCCGACCACCAACACATCGACCGCCTCAAGATCGCCTGACCCGCCTAAACACATACGTACTGTAGTATAGGTTCTCAAACTTTCCAAGCAACGCCCCCTTTGATATCCAAAATGCCCCCCTTACATTTACAACTTAATTTACTGACAAGTGTAACGAACAAAGCTTCATTACAAAAGTAAAACTGCTTCCTTTGAGGTTTCCAATACCCCGAAGGACGCTTCATTGGCCACTTTGAGAAACACTAATAGTTGTTCTGGCTTTTATAGTAATAGATCCTTCAAATTTAGGTGGCATTTGGGAACCTTTTTGGGAGACAGTGTCGTTTTGTTTCTATGAAATTCACGCCACTATAAGAACAATTTTTAATTAATTCAATATAGCAAAACATTGCATCAAAGGCATAAATATTATTTTTAAATTCTTGCCTCTTCGTAAGGTTTGTGGTCGGAACTTTAACCAGTTCTTGTATACAACTCTTCAATGATTGTGATAGTGTTAAATGAAGGTTCAACAGTCAGTCCAAAAATGAATCTCAAGTAGCAAGGAAATCACCACTCATTGCCATAACCTTGATCTGACTTATACATTTGTAAAACACTTTTATGTAACGTTATTCAAATTCCCAATTCGCCCTTCAGAATATACTATTTCTAAATAAATCCTCAGAACCTCACTACCTCATCCTAAAATACAATCCCTGAATTATATCCTCCGATACCTACTGATTTACCGATCTTAAGTGACTGCATTGTAATATAGTATTTCTAAGAATATTGTAGTATTAAATTGTGATATTAGATCTAGTTTAGCCACTATTTTGTCTAAGGAATGAGTTTTCATAAAGGTTTTGTGAATTATTGCGATGCGACATTTAGGCATTACTAACTAAATTCAGTATTTTGAAACCAGGTAGAATTTAATACGCTTATTTTTTTTATCAATGTTGCGTCGCTATAAGGCACAGGGTATGAAATGATATACACATAGGTTTTTAAATGTTTATTTTTAAATAGAATGAAATGTATTTATAATAAGATAACAGTATACACTTTTAAATAAATTATCATTTCAAACATTCCGTTTCAGTAAATAATATTTGACTTAATGCACACAGCCGATATTTGGTAATTTTGTTCAGGATAATGTTTCTATGGGCGTCTTATGGTAGTTTTTGGACGAGTAATGATAATATATGTATATCAAATACAGGATGCAGTGCAGGAATTTGCAACAGAGATCAAAATTACTTGTTGGTTGCAATTGACATGCTGACTAAAAAATGCTAGTCCAATACAACGCGCTTTTTTCTGGAATGAACAATAACTTTTGATACTGCAACACCAAGAAGTTTTCTTGTATGTTACAGAGTGCCCCTAAAATATTGCGGATCGTAGGATTTATCGTTATGGGACTTTTGTAATTTTTATATTAGGCTGCATTTTGCCTTACTACCTACCCTAACAAAAACTTGTAGATATAACATAAATTTATACTGGATACATTGTGGATGACCAGTGAGTGAATATACAAAATCGCCTATCTAATCAAGAAAAATAAACAATACATTCCTAGAAAGATGAAACATTACTGTTGAAATGCCATACGAAAAGCAAGAAGTGCAATAAAATCTTGGGAACAAGCACCTAGTGTGCAAGAACATTTCCTAACTCATTGCGAGTAAATAGGTATTACACGACCTAGTTTTTTAGCTGTTAAATTATTTTCTGACTACCCTATTTTCTACTTGACAATAAACGTTCTGCAGGTTAGAAATATATACATTTAGGGTCATATGCCGCCTATATCCCAATTAGTTGAAGCAAACCTAAATACATATTATATACAAAAGATTTGTCTTGTGTTTGTGGTATTTTAAAGCCTTCCACTTTATGAGTATCTCGTATGAGTAAGTTGACATGTACGAGGTAAATAGGCATTGTGTTAAGTGGCAACTTACTCACACCAGGTACAGACATCAAAATCATTTGACATATAAATAACAATATATATTTTTGCATCATAAATCTGGTATTTTATCTAAACCAGCAAAAAACCCTTACCTATACAACTATAACAACCAAATACCAATAAAGAGGGTGAAATTGCAAAGTTTCCTTTCTCCACCTAATATTTCCAACCTAGCTTCCTTCAGAAATATTCTATAACAAGTTACAATGTCTTCGGAAAGTGTAATCACTAAGGGGAGTTTACAATATCAAAGAGCTGTTCATACCTACATCAAATGCAACAAAATTCAGGATATTAAAGGATGTTCTACACTCTACTAAAATCAACAATATACTCGTAGACTTTAAACAAATAAAGTCTACAAGTATATTCGAAACAAATTCAATTATTGTGTAATTGCATGTCTTAAACTAAACACGACAATATCTTGACTAAAAGTGAATTTGAAAGAGATCAACTATTTTACTGTTCATAAGGCATTTTTTCTAAATATTCTGTGTAAATCTTGCAGACGTTTCTGAAAACAAGAATGGTGCTACAACACATAAACTTAGTGATCCTATATTACTTCATCTAAACAGTAACACACCTGACTCCAAACCCAAGGACATGAATATATTTTCCAATCAATAATTTAATTATAGTTGTACCATTTCATTAAGTTTATTTTATACAATCTATTATTCATACACGTTATGTTATGGTGACAAGCCCTACTCAATATTGTTTTGAGGAAAAAATGTAATACAAGCTACCAATGTATTGGGATATTTATGCTTATTACAGTGACATCGAGCGGCGAAAGGCAAAACTACTTTTGCTACAAAATTCAATGTTCAGGGCATCGGAGACGCTTCATTTCGCGTATTTCTCTACCGAATTCAGTGTCCAGCTCACAGAGGTGTTGGTTACTAGGAATAAAGCGGATCATTAGGTCGCCCTGCATGATAATCGTACCTCTGTACCCGTTATGAGCAGCCAAGCTTTTCCCGCGGCTTACCATGATATTGTTGACGAATATATTACCGTCCACATCTTCATAGTAATTTGAAAAGTCGGGGTTGATGAGTCTATTATAATCCCAATCCTCCTTATATTCGTTTGCAGTGTGATCGTTGGAGCATATCGTAGTGGGCACATCTTCATATTCGTTGGTGGGTAAATTATCGATCGAGTCCTCCTCGTAGATTGCTTCAATTATAATTGACATGACGTCGACCACTGTCAAATGCAAAAATTGCAATATTGTAATAAATGAAGTGTTATCATTTGTGCAAAATAAAATCGATGTTATGGACGAGGAAAGCCTAGTTCGGATTTGTGTAACATCGTTTAATGCCGAGGATGTATTAAGAGCAAAGAAGTTGCTTTTTGAATCGGCACCCACGTCGAAACGTAAAGTGACAAGAAGAGGCATTGGAAAGTCTGAAAGGGATTTGTTTGATATAATAACTATGCTGAAAGAAACCGATCCTGAGGCGGTACCGATATTTGTAGCGCGAGAACTTCAGAAACTCCCGCCGGTCACTTTTGATCATATAGATGCCACTCGTCTGCTAAAAGATATTTTAATACTTCGGAGCGAATTAAACAATTTAAAAGAAACTTATGTTACAAAAGAAGATCTCATGGCTGTTAAAGAAGACCTAAAATACCTAAAAACTAACATCTCAGGTAATGACCTACCCCGCATTATCACAGAAGTCAACAAAATTGCAGAACCATGCCTCTCTCTTTCGCACATACCAAATGATTATAATATTTGTAATGCTCATGAAAAACACGATGAATCGAATTCACAATGTTCTAATATACACGTGGAGACCCTAACCCCGGTTTCAGCATCTGCAACGAGGCCGTTGGCATATGATAGTGTGTATACACAACCAGTGTGTGTAGAGAACCCAAATCGCACTGTGGTTTTGTCATTAAATACAGGAGCAACTCAAAATAATATGCTATTACATGATCAAAATTGCACTATTGTTTGTAATGAAAAGAGAGAAGGAAGAACCTACGCTATATCTGCGTCTACACCAAAGAAACCTGAAACAGCTGCTTTATTGCAAGCAAGGCATGATGAGAAGCAAGACTGGATTACTGTACAAAAGAAAAAGTTCAGGAACAGATTTATAGGACGTACTGGTAGTGCCAATAATGATAATGCTGATAGAGGTAACTTCAGAGCTGCTGATTTAAAAATACCACTATTTATCAATAATGTGAACAAAAGTGCTACTGAAAACGATATACACTCATATATAAGACTGAAAACTCAATTAAATGTAGTTGTAGAAAAAATTCAAATGAAACAAGCAAAGGATTATAATGCATATAAAATATTTGTGCCCAAGTATAAACTAGCGGTATTTTTGGATGACAAACTGTGGCCAGAAGGTATTGTATTTCGTAAATTTATAGACTTTAAGAAACGTGGTAATAATAATAATCAGAATAAAGATGGCGTGCAAAAATAATATCTCCAGAACAAATGTGAGTACTTTTGTAAGTTTTAATTGTAAATCCATTTTGAGATCTATTGATTATGTGAGAATGATATGTCAGATGTCAGATATTGTTGCTATACAAGAGACGTGGTTACTGCCACATGACATTCCATTATTGGGTACCATTGACTCAAGTTTTGATTACGTTGGCACATCAGCAGTAGATACATCGACGGAAATATTGCGCGGTCGTCCCTACGGTGGAGTTGCGATACTATGGCGCAAAAATGCTTATCAGTCCGTCTCAGTTGTTAAATGTAAGAGTTCTCGTCTTGTTGCTATAAAGGTTATCGCAGGTGTTAGGTCATTTATGGTATTTTCTGTCTACATGCCAACTGAATCAAGCGATACTTTTTGCGAATTTGTCAGTTGTTTAAGTGAAATAAACGCTACTATAGAAAATTCTGAGGTAGATGCTGTATATATATTGGGAGATTTTAACGCACATCCCTGTAATTTATTTGGTCGGGAACTATTAAATTTTTCAAATGAAGTTCAATGGAAGTGTGCTGATATTTTGTTACTTGGCATAGAATCAGACACATATACATTTATAAGTGATGCTCATGGTACCACCAGTTGGTTAGATCATTGTATAGTAACAGAATCGGCATGGAATACTATCGAGGAAGTAAGGGTGGTTTATGACGTTTCATGGTCGGACCACTTACCCTTAATTATAAAATGCAATTTAGATAGTTTAAGACCTAAATTTACACCTAAAGTAGTAGAACACAACCTTGTAAAATGGGGAGAAAGGGACGCCGCACAAATTAAAATTTACTTTGAACACTGCAATTCAAAATTGCGTGAGATTAATTTTCCATTAGAACTTACAAAATGTTGCGATAGTTCATGTAAAAATATAGAGCACTGTAATGTGTTAGAAAATATATATAAAAAAGTTGTAAATATTCTTTCAGAGGCAGCTACTTTAAGTTATAACAAGATGATGCCTCAAAGGAGGTTCCATAGAGTGGGCTGGAATAAACATGTAAAAAACTCACACAGGCAGGCACGACTTAATTTTTGGAACTGGATGACAGCAGGTAAACCTAGAATTGGGGAGTTGTATTCGAAAATGTATGAGAGTAGAAGATTATTTAAGAACAAGTTGAAGTGGTGTCAAAATAACTCAGACAAAGTACGCATGGACATCATAGCAAATCATCATCATACTAAAAACTTTAGTAGTTTCTGGAAAGCAACGAACAGACTGAATCCGAAGTCGAGTTTGCCTGTGACTGTGAGTGGTCTAAGTGATTGTAAGGAAATTGCCAATATGTTCAAATCTTCTTTTATGGTTAACTCTCCTTTGGGTCCATCAAACAATGAGTCAATTTCCATTGATAGCTCTAGAAATATGCCAATGAGATACACAGCCAAGGAAATAAGTACAGTAATAAAAAGTTTGAAAACAGGAAAATCACCAGGACATGATAGTCTGAGCGTAGAGCATCTGCGATATGCCGGAAAGCATTTACCTGTAGTCTTGGCAATGCTTTTTAGTCTGTGTATGGGTCACTCATACCTTCCAAATGACTTAATGAAAACTATAGTTGTACCAATCATTAAAAATAAAACTGGAGATTCTAATGATAAACGAAACTATCGGCCTATTTCCTTGGCAACTATTATAGCTAAGGTGTTGGACGGTCTGATTGATAAACAGTTGGATCAACATATAGTGTTGCATGACGCACAATTTGGTTTTAAGCCACAACTATCAACTGAGATGGCTATCCACTGTCTCAAGGAGACTGTCCAATACTATACAAAACGAAAAACGCCTGTATATGCATGTTTCTTGGATCTGTCAAAGGCATTTGATCTAGTCTCTTACGATTGTCTTTGGAGAAAACTGGCACTTAATACAAATGTTCCAGGAGATATAATTAATATACTAAAATATTGGTATGCTAACCAAAATAACTTAATCAAATGGAATGGTGTTTCATCAGACTCATACAGGTTGGAATGCGGAGTGAGACAGGGGGGACTTAGTTCTCCCAAACTCTTCAACCTATATATAAACCAACTGATATGCGAGCTCAGTGCCAGTAAGATCGGATGCTCTATAGACGGTCATTGTGTCAACAATATTAGTTACGCCGATGATATGGTGTTGTTGAGCCCTAGTATCAGCGCCCTGAGAAAACTTCTTCATATGTGTGAGGAATATGCGGTGACTCATGGTCTCATTTACAATTCTACCAAAAGCGAGTTGTTAGTATTTAAAGCAGGCAATAAAACCTACAAAAATGTGCCTCCAATTGCCTTGGCAGGCGCAACACTATCTCAAGTAACACGCTTTAAATACTTGGGGCATTGGGTTACCGATGGGCTGACAGATGACGTAGACCTGGAAAGGGAACGCAGAGCGTTGGCGGTTCGGTGCAACATGTTGGCTCGCAGATTCGCGCGATGTACTAGAGATGTCAAAATTACACTGTTCAGGGCTTATTGTGAGTCACTGTACTCGTGCGCTCTATGGGTCAATTACACACAAAGCTCTTTCAGCGCTCTGCGTATCCAATACAATAATGCGTTCCGGGTAATGCTGGGGCTACCGCGATTCTGTAGTGCTTCTGGTATGTTTGCGGAAGCACAAGTACCTGATTTTTACGCCATATTGCGACAAAGAATCGCATCTTTAATGCGGCGAGTGCGCGGTAGCTCCAACAGTATAGTGTCTATTGTGGGGCACAGGCTCGACAGCAAAGTAGTGTGCCACTGGATGACAACTCATCGCCCGGCATTCAGATATGTGAAATGAGTTTTGTTATAGATTAATGTTTTGTTCTAAATGTTGATTTGTTTTAATTGTATGGATGTTTTATCTGAAATAAATATTATTATTATTATTATTATTATTATAGTCAAGGCCTCCCCAAAAAAATCTGCACCGAATTTATCTGCTGGTATGATATAGGTCACCTCCTCTTCATAGTACTTTACAACAATATTATCTGCCGAATCCTCCGCATCCTCGTCTGCATCGTCATGATTGGCAGGACCAGTTGCACCCAGACCATCCCTGTCACCTGTGAGTGTTTCAGCGGGAACTTTATCCTCAAAGAAATCTTCAAAGAAATTGGTGTTGATTTGATTATCGGCTGAATCTGTTTCATCGTCATCTACAATATCATTGTTGGTAGGTACAACATTGTCTGTGCTCTCATCATCTTCATGTGCAACATTATCATTGGTGTTGAGATCAGCTGGCATATCCTCCCCATCTTCATTGTGTTTGTCGGCAGGTACTATATTGACTGAGCTGTCCTTATTGTCTTCAATGTCACTGTTGATGGGTACGTGAGCTGGCACAAGGTCACTGTTTGAGAAGTCTGTATGGGTTGGTATTGGAGCAGGTGCAGTGTCCTCGTGTGCGGGTGGTGGTGGCACGCGGAGGAGGCAGGCGGCGGGGTCCTACCGCTGGAACTGCTGCAGTTTCTCGCAGCTGGGCGTCCGCAGCTTCTGTGCCTCGGCGTACTGGCGCGAGTCGCCGAAGTTGCGCGCCTTCCACGCCATGCTGTCGCGGTAGTTGCGCTCGCGCTGGCACGCGTGCCGCAGACCCACTGGGGACCATGCAAAACATTCTTCAAGTAACCATCATCAATGCATTGTGTATTAAAATGTTGTAATAAATATTAATGTAGCCCAAGAATAGGACTTCAACAGAGATAACGCCAGATCAAAAGCAACACAAAAAACAAAAACATATGACTGCAAAATGAATGCAATAATGATACTTTCCATAATAAGACATTATTATGTATAATTATAGAATGTCTACTCACTTATGTATTCGTCTTCAATGGTCATCTCAAGCCGCCGCAGCGAGCCCTGGTAGTCGGTGTGGAAGTTCTCCTTCACGTAGTATGGTACCTGAACACAAAATATTATCATGGAAGTCTGTGATATACCAAAAGATCTCAACCCGAGTGTTAAAATCAACGCAGTAGCATGATAATAAAAAATGGTTGCCTGTAAAGTCGGTTTTACGGGCGAAGATTTTACGTGACAACGTCTTTTTCTCGGTAGAATATTTATTGATATGAATATAATTAAATTGAGTGGGAGAGAGACGCAAGGCATTCGGCGGGCCTCTCTCTCGTTCGGTGACTCATCGTAACGTTACCGGGCGTTACACTTTTTCATAAGTGACTCCCAGCCGCAACCTAATTTAAGACGTTGTCACGTCAAAAAGTGTAATTGATAGTTCATTAAAATTATAATCGATGGTAATGGTATGTTCGTTTTTTTTTTTCGTTCTTTTTGACTATATTATTATATTATTTTCTGTTTGCCTGCTCATTCTGTGCAAACCGTTATCACTGTTACTCGTTACAAATAATAAAATAGTTTTGTTTGTGTCTAATGCCTGACCTTCAAGTTGACGGTCTCCCTGGGCACGGGATACTTGGGCCCGGCGGCGAGGCTGTACACCGGCTCGTTGATGAAGAAGCCGGACATCATGGAGAGCAGCACGAGCACGAGCACGGGCAGCAGCTGCACGAGCCCCGCGTGCGCCTCGCGCGGCTCCGGCTCGCGCGCGCGACGTCGCGTGTACACGGTGGGACCGCCGCCGGGGAACGCTGCACCATCGATAAAAATATAATTATTTAATACTTCATATACAAATTAGTATACAGGCGGGGTTTACTGCCAAAGGCATCTTCTAACAGCCATCTTCAGGTGGTGCAGAGATAAATTCGGAAGGTGCGCAAAAATGGGTTGAGATGTAAGTCAAGGAAATATACTCAATACTTATACTAGTACATACAAAAATATAATATACATGAATACTAAGAATATATTATATTACAATAAATAATAAATAACGCCTTACTATAGGGTCATACATAATCTTGACCCTACTGTAAGATCGAGTCTTGAGTCGCAGATATCAGGAACGACGAGAGACTTTTCAGTCTCACAAACACCCAAACGCGAAAGAAATATTTGTGGGCCACACAAACATTTCTCTCGATGCAGGAATCGAACCCGCGGCCTCTCGTTTCACAGTCGGCATCTAACCGACTGCGCCACGGAGGCTATCAAAATCGATGAATGGAAAGATGAGCTTGCCATTCGCCTCTAAAGCTACTCTATGAAAACGATACGAACTTCGAATTCGGACACCGTACGTAAGTCTTCACTAATGAGCCTAGATACTGCACAAAATGTTGGATTCCTCGACCGTAGGTCACAACTGCAGAGAGAGTTCGGAGAAAATGATAAGTATAATAGAGAATAGTATTGATTTTTAGAAGTAGAAATCCTATATTTTGCCCCAGACGTAGAATCCAAACATTCTAAATACGTATACTTTTTATAGAGTAGCCCCATGATGGTAAGTGATACGACCGCTCATGGACAGCAGCAAAACCAAACAACCTCATTAATTACAAAGCAATGCATTCCATTGAACTGTTAATAAATTCTTTAGGTTTGATGTTATTAAATACCTTCCCTACCACAGAATACTACAACTCAACGCTAAATTAGTATTTCCTGGAAGTGTTAGAGCGGTAATTTATGCGAAATTTGATCTCTGACACACATATACGTTTTGTAAAGTGTATTATTCTTATTTACCAGTATACCAATTTCTTACTTGTAAAAAAAAAAAAAATTATTTTAAACCTTATTGTGATTAAAAAGTGCTGCTCTTTTAGTCAAATCTTAGAACCCAATGTATTTAAGACAACAATCATCAAATTAAATTGGAAGGTTCCAAAAACATTGGTGGTTTACAATGATGATGCAACATGTGTTAGAGCTGAGTAGAGGTTTGTGTCTCACCGCCAGCTCCGAAGAACATGTTGTAGAGCTCCTCGGCCGTGAAGTCGGACTCGAACCCGCGCGCGTAGTACTGGTGCGAGTGCGTGGTCTGCACGGGCTCCTCGCCGCGCAGGTCGTATTGCTTGCGCTTCTCGGGGTCAGTGAGGATCGCCGCAGCGTTGCCGATAGCCTGGAGATATACCCAGGCATCATAACCCACTATTCAGCACAGAATTTCAGAATCCAGAGAGGATTGTTGGTGCAATCCACAAATAGCTTGTAGCTACTTTATATTTCGGCGACTTAACGTCCTCAACACACGATTTACATGTTGGAGAAATTAACGTTTATGCTTTGTCATAACGTGACTCAACATATGCATTATAACAACTTTCAAACCAGAACATTTATAAAAGGCGAAATAATTCTTCAAAATTTAAGTTACTAATAACCACCTGATCGTAAGTAAGAAGGCTACCACTCACATACATCCACAGCGCTAGGATCATGGATATGTTGCCAGCATAAATATCCTACCTTGAAAGCCTCAGCAGCTCCTGGTGCGTGGTTCTTGTCAGGGTGGAGCTGCAGTGCTAATTTCTTGTATGCCTTCTTTATGTCAGAGTCTGTTGCTTCCTTGGTTACACCTAGAACAACAACAATACTAAGAAACTTGACAACACAAGATTAGATTGTATATTAGAAAGTTTGTGGTTTAACCACTCTCAATCATACTCTTGATTGTAGAGGGGCCTGTGCCCTGCAGTCAGACTTACATGGGCCGACATGAATATAATAAAAATTAGGGGATAAATTAGCTAAAGCCCCATTTACCAAGAGATGGTGTCTTGGATTGAAGATGTGATTATCGTAACATAACATTATTAAAAAGTTGCATCATGTTAACATTTATTACTCTCCGGCAAGACACTCTCCACATGTAAATGGCATGGCTGCATAAATATTAGGATATTTTCAGTATTGTAACCAGGGACCGAAACCCATTCGACATAACGGTACCGGTATCGACGAATTTCGGTTACCTTTAAGATTTCGGTAACCGCTATGACGCAATATAAAGGTTACCCTTATATACGGGAACCGTTTTAATACCGGTAACCTAAAAAGACCTTGAATGTAAAAGAAAATGCGTTGTTGTTGCATAACAAATAAAAATCATACTCGTCGTGTTGTTTACACAATATCGCTGGATACGGTTCATTTCATTTTTTGTGGGTAATTCTGTTGAAAAAATCATGAAATGAGTAAAGATAATTGTGTGGTATAGTGCCATAATGTTTAGTAAAGACAAACGGCGGTATAACCACACACAGGCACTGCCCCCGCTTTGACTTATAAGGAACTTCGCATGAAACATAAAGGTAACCCTTGTTTCGGTTACCGGTATGATACCGGTTAAATTCTAGGAATCGAATAAAATTGGGGGATACCGGTTACCATTAAAAATACCGGTATTATTTTTTTCGGTTGATACCAAAAAATACCGGTATTTTCGATACCGGTTTCGGTCCCTGATTGTAACACAAGAGTAATTCCTAAACTGCTATTGATTTATATTCATTGCCCAATAATTTAGGCTATAAGGCAAAACAGAATATCTATTACAGCTATGTTTACCCAAAACTGTTGGGGTGAATAATATATGCTAGAAAGTGTATGGTTCTTTATATCAAGGTTAACAAACATGAGGTCATTTAACATTGGATTACTGCCACCCTCAACCATACTAACTCTTAATAACCAAGCGCTATGTAGAACACAGGTACTGCTATTGCTCACAAATTGTCAAGACAGCTCATCAAAATATAAAAGAAGGTAGCCCAATGTCCTCACTAGATGTCAAGGAAGATATGAGGGTCAGCAGCTTTAATAATAAGGATGCCAAAGATCAGATAAAAAGGAGGAGAATTAGTTAGAGGACAGACCTAGGCACAGGACAGAATAACTACAGATAGAAATGACTAAAAGATACAAAATATTAATCTGTATTCCTTACTGAACTTCTGATTAACTGTAACATTGTAGTTATGCTAAGGCAAAATGTAGTAATAAAACAAATTCTGTATAATAACATTGTAGAACAAATGACAAGAAATGCCATTTCTTCTTAATAACAAACAATTAAAAACATAATATGATGGCTTGCAATAATACTAATAAGTAATAATAATTAAAGCACTGCTTGAGACAAATATTCATCTGTTATTTGTCTATGAGACCATTGAAGATCTTGTATTGTACAAATCATATTTAACAAATTGAACTGAAACAGCTGAGTGTTGACAGCCACTGTTCATAGTCCACTTAGACAATCAAAGATAATTATTTACCAGAACATATTGAAGAGTAAAAACATAATCTTAGCAGATTTAGTAAAAGCAAACATACCCAACTATGCAACAGTCACAAAAAACCATTTCCTTTATTGTTGTGCTATCGCGACGTGTACATTTACTAAGCCATCGGCCTTGAATACTTATTTAATTATATCTCACCTAATATTTCGTAGTAGTCCTTGCACTTTGTCTTGATGCGGCGCACTGCCTCTAACTGCTCGGTTGTGTATTCACGCTGCGGGGGCTGGTGGGTAGGAGTTTTTCGTCTCCTCATCTCGTCAGCACTGGGGCTGCTCGGGGGTGTTCGCTTCTGAGTACCGCCCGAAGCAGCCGCAGCCCGTACCCTCGCCAAAAGCTCCATGGCACGCGTAGTAGGGTAAAGACGCTCAGCTTTCCTCAAAAACCTCTCCGCTTTCTCAAAATTACCAGAAGAAAACGCACTCTGAGCTATCTCTATACATTTTTCTGCCTCGTCCTTATTACCTTCGATCGTCATTTTGACTACGTTTTATTGCGCTGCGTGTCTTTTCCCTTGGATTCCACCTGAATATTCTTGATTAACGTAATTTAGTAGCGCAGAACTTTAAGTTAATTATTCATTTTGTAATCACAATCAGGCCGGTTTAACTCGGGCTTAAAAAGTGACCCAATTTTCTATCTCGCTTTCTCATATGCCGTTTTCGCCCCATCTCTTTCACTTTTATGAATGTGTGCGTGTGCCGGCGTGCGCCGGCCGCCGACGCCGCCATATTGCCGCCATATTTTTCAACAGTCGATTGCTGTTTAGTTTGGATTTGCTAATTTTGTTTTAATTGCATGTTATTTCATCTGTTTTGTAATCAGTAACGTAAATATTTAGCATTACAAACGTGATATAGTATTGTTTGTGTAAATCGTATCTAAAAACTTGTGATTTACGTGATAATTATTAATTTTAGTTATGTGTTTTGTTCCCGAGTGCACAAACGAAAAAAACATAGAAATATCTGTACAGCATTCACAAACAAAATATACAAACACTTTAATAAGTGAACAGCTATTTTGGCGAAGCAAGAAATACCAAATTATTGAAAAACATAAATCTAACCTCATCTGACATAATAAAGGTAAATATAATAATATGTTATTCCGCTGTAACCTTATTTCTAGTTTAATCTGCTACACGAATATAAGAAATAACAATTAGTTGAAATAAATGCCCATTAAAATACAGATTTATTAGATCTCTGAACATGTGATAAGGTTAACTGTTTTGTTAGTGTCTAGAGTTGATGGATTATGTAGCCTTACTCCTCCTATTCGTACTCTCGACTGTAGAGGAGGCTTGTGCTCTGCAGTGGAAAGTATATGAGTCGACCCAGCACAGTACAGTGCAAGATTAAAGCTATTTGTTGGTCCTATACCAATTTCCTATACAAATTTCCAAGTTCATAACATATTAATTAATAATTATCAAGTTTTATGGTTATATGTATTTAAAGTCAGGAAAGCAGTAAACTTCAACACATTGTGCCCTTATAATATTTATTTTTTTATTAATTATTTTATAACTTCTAGGCTAGACTCGGGTGAAATTTCCAGTCCAAGCAATTCGCAGGAAAATGGGTTCATCGTTGGAAGTACAAAGAAAGTACTACGTCTGCAGGATCACTAAACTGTAGACTTATATGTTAATATTGGCGAAGGTTAAATCACAACAGAAGTAATTATGTTCATTATTAATCTGTTTATAATATTTATACTTCTTGATATAATAATTAAGATTCTCATAAAAATACATTTGCTAAAGATTTTGGTTATATTTTCAAATCCAGTGCAATGCATTAGTTTATAAAAGTATATTATAGGCCCATATTGTGCATACTATAATAGTAATAGCATTAACATTCTTTAAAATTACTATATTCAAACATATTTTTTGCCTATTCCTTAAATATAATAATGAATAAAAAATTTATTTAGCTATCATGCATTTAATGTGTTCCATGATTTGACTAATTATTTGTTAATTGATAGCTTATTTTAATTATGTATGTCTTGTTTTTGCTTTTCAATTTCTCCAAAAGTAAGCTAAATCGTTTTGTTTGTTATTTACTTTATGTTAATTGTCTCTTAGATAAAATTTACAAACAAAGCAATCTTATGCTGTTTCATGGTATTGTAAAATATAATTTGCAATAATCAATGTTTCCATTTAAATTTTTATTTGTCAATGCATATTTCAATTCTGTAGTCATGTTCTTAAATTTGGCATTGTTTTATTGGTCCTAAAATTAAGAGAATTTTAAGAGATAAAGTTAAGAGATATTAACAAATTGAAAATGTTTAAATTAATCTGAAGATGTATAAAAAAATATTGTAGGTTATAATATTCATTATCATAGGATAAAAATGTTAAAATACAAGTGTTGTATAAAAATATAACATCAAATAAATCAAAGAATATATTGTTGAGTAAAGGTTTAGAATGATAACGTGGTTTTATTTGTTATTTTTATTTTAAATCCATAAATTTAAACATATAAGCATGAAACCCAAATATAAAACCGGTAAATTTCCGGTAGTAAAAATCGGAAAGGATAACGTACATCCCTAAATATTTCAAAATCGGTAATTTCGGTAAAGTACCGATTTCCAGCTCTGGTGGGAAACGGATCTAAATATATATACGTATAACGCGCGAAAGAGATGGCTCAAATACGATGAACAAAATTCTTAAATATTATTGGTCAGTGACAAAATTATCAATGAAAAGAAAGAAAGATCCGATGAAGATTAAATGAATTATATATGTAGAAAAGCATGTTTGGTTTCAATGTGTGAGTTTTCATAACCACTCACACGTCCACGTCACTGTCACTTATTTTGACAGAAATTTTCCGATTCCCGCCTTTTCAATATTCATAAACATAAAGCATTATATCCTTGTACCTATTCTAGCTGCAGGGAAATAAAAAATAGCTTTAAGTATCTAAAACTATGCAGAATTATTAGATGTGACAATTATTGTACAAATATAATTCAAATGTGTTGTAAACAAATAATAAAAATTCTATACAGATCGAATTTCAATGGTATTTCATTTTCAAATCATGTTTTCACCCATTAAATCATATTACATACCAATAAAATCCATTTATAAATAAAGTATATACTATAAGCTTTCTTTTGATATCCATATTTTACTACTTAAAGTTATTTTTATCTTATAAAAAACCAAAAAAATATACCCATAATCACATAACCAATTTTTGTTAAGTTTGCGTTTTGCTTAGTGACTCCCAGTTCCGGGTTACGATTCAATGTTGCCAAGTGATCGTATTCAGTGGAGTCGAATTTTTTACTGTTTTTATTTTTTTTTATTAATTAATTCGAACTTTTTTGTGTACATTTTTGTAACAAGTCTTTATATGTTATAAATATTCGTTTTTAATCGAATGCCATAAGCAGAAAAGAACGTCAATTCGACGTTTTTTTTTCATTACTATTATGTTTAATAATAAGGCCACAAATTATGGTTTCGAGACATGCTAATGACTTTGGGGGTAAAAAAGCTTAAGATCAAATTGTCGACCAAGATTTCCTGCATGTGCATTTTCCGCCATCTTGAAAAGGGATTTAAATTCATCATTTTTTTTGCAATAACTGTCTGGGTATAATAATATAAATCAGAATAATCTAGCTAGGCAGATGATGATAAGGTCTGGAAACGCTCGGAAAATATATATATTTACATTTAAGGTTTCCTCGTGACCCAATACGATGCGGAGAATGGACATCAATCATCAGCCAGCAAAGACGTGAACATTTTTTTAATCCGAATATATCGAAAATTAAATACCTATTAAATTTTACACATAAATATTTGTTTTATTGATTTATATACATGTCTTGCCCAAAACATATCTACGCTCAGATAAAAGTACAAAAACAAATTCATCTTCATATAAAAGTAAAAAGGATATTCGTCTCCATTCCATGCCTTGTTCTACCGACTAATGTCGGTCGTAAAATTTTATTGCATTTTGTACACAGCTTTGTATAAACAACTTTAAACAATCCGCGTAAGGTTGAATTTGTAAAAGATATGTTTATAGTGTGACTATAACTACATAATATGTAGAATTGTCGAGTGTTTGGTGATAGTTTCGAGTGTTACTGTTGTTTGAAACTGTGCATCTTGGGTTTTTTAAAATAATGGCAATTGATGTAATTTTTTTCAAATTCAGATATTAGTATTTGTGTAGATTACAAATAAAACCCTTTAAATGATATAAACAACTATTTATTTCATTTCATTTATACATTCAAAAGTATTCGTCGAAATATACAAATGTGTTTATTACAAATATGACATCTTAAGTTGAAATAAAGTACACTTTTGCCTTACGTAGCTACAATTTTACCAAGGTTCCCAACTGGGCGTACCTGAATCGGAGGTACCAAAGATACGAAAAAATGTAAAGCCTCTTATATTGGATAATATTTACATAAGCATGTGCATTATGTTATAAGTAATAGAAATGTCATAATCATCATAAATAAAATTAGATTTTATTAAAATTCTGACATTTGGTACATTGACTTTACACATTATTCATTTAAATATTTATATGAAACTAATATGAAGGGGTAGTAAATAAACACAAAAAACGAAATCGAACAAACATGAATTTAGATAATAATAAACATTTTCAATTGAATTAATTAGGATGCAACAACAATACAGGTATTTATAAAATTACGAAGTGAATTATGTCGAGCGCGACCCGAGGTTGCAAATAAATGCAATTTTAAATATAATTAATTTATTAAAATATAAAAATTACAAAGTTATAACTAATTAATCTAGATGTCTAGCCTGAGGGGCGAAGGCTTTGGTGTCCGCTCCGATGACGTCGGTGCGGGGCACGAGGCGCTGAATCGGCGGCTCGTGGTCGATACACGTTCCGCTGCGTCGGCAATCCGTCCGTTGCTAACTTGAATATTGGCAAATAGCATAATTGCAAGTCAGCGATATCTAGGGGTGGTCAATACGTAACAAGTGTCTACTGTTTGTGATTGTTACATTCATAGAAAACAAACAAATATTTGGAGAGAATATTTACATTTTTGATTATTGAATTGATGAGTAATGATTTCTTATAAGTTACGAGCATTATTTTCCAAATATTCAATTGTTTCCTTGACGTCACTTGCACTGCACGTTTAATACACGTATTCACTGCACATTAATCACTGCAAATTCACTAAAAGAAAATACAAGTAAATCTATCGACGCATTTGTTGTAAACAACATGGCGGCCCGGGGCGCAGACGCACCCAAACCGCGGGTTAAGTAGGATTTGCACACACGTCACACTGTAATGATGCCGCGCACAATACCGCGGGAAAGAAAACTATTTGACAGAAGTTTTGACGTAACAATGTAATTAAATATGGCGTCCGCCTAGGCGACGTCGGGTAAAAGTAAGAGGTGGGGGCATCGAGGTAACTGTCATGTTCAATCATAGATTTAGTATAAAACATAGATCGGCAATGTGAAAGAGATAGAATAATTTAACTCATATGTTAAAGCGAGATGCATGATGCGACCATACGTTTACACAGAAGTAGCCAGCAGTGACCCAGAGTCAAAATATGTCAAATTAAGCGAACAACAAAACTCGCTTATTTTTATAATTTATTTAATTTTACAGTATTTGGTTATATTTATTAAACGTAGTTTATTATAGTGAATTGTGCAGTGCCAAGGTGTGGTTCATACAGGCGTAGAAATCCGAAATAATTAAAGATTTCACAGGTACTGGTCACTTTTGCACAATAATATTTTTTGACGATATTGTAGAATTAAATGGAAATCCGTGTATACACATCGTTAGAAAAGAATGTAGTATTTCATTATATAAATGCGCTGAAAGCATCCATTGCGTATAAAAAATAATATCAAATACGTGAATTTACAATAATTTCAGCCAAAAGTTGCTAGGGATTGACTGACAGGTTCGATCAATAAAAGGTTGTCGATAAAATAGTCGATGACAACACATGTTTCCTTACATTTTTATAGAGCTATAGTATGTTGTGATAGTGTGCATTCTTCTTCAACCTGGCGTTATCCTGGCCATATTTATTATAGTATTCATTCTACAATATTAGTTATTACTTTACTTTTTCTATTTTTTTATATTTGTGGAATAATTATTACGACACTTCATGTGTGTGATATAATAATAAAACAAGAACATATTAGATATTATTATAAAATATGCGATACTTCTATGCCCAATATAATCGTCCAAACCTTGAAGCACAGAATACTAACAGAAGTCAAGCTTGTGTATGTACTTCACTTTTGTTGCTACACTCACACTACGCTCGGCGTTCGCGCAAGGGTTGTTAACTCTGGCTTATGCGAAAACACGTATCGTTTTAATAGCACTCGTATCGTTTGATTGAATTTTTCAATAAAATATATAAAATTCAATAATACGATAAATAAATTTTAATTTTATTTATGAACTCGCTGAGAATGTGTTTGTCATTATTCAAAAAAAATTTTTATTGTTTCTTATAATTTATGTTTTTTTTAAATGAAATTTATACTCAATTATTATAATCTGTTGGTTTATATACAAGTGTAATAACTTCTATGCATTTGCTCCATCTTTGCACAAAACGTCTCATTATTTGCGTTCCCGAAGTGGGTGACACTCGCGCGCGCAGTGGTCTCGACTGGTTTGAAATATCGTGTCGGTGAACGCTGTCTATGTGTGCGTTGATTTAGCGCGCTTTGTATGGAGCTTGACTTCTGTTAGTTTAGTATTCTGTGCTTGAAGCAACATTATTCATTTATCATAATATTAGGTATAGGTTTAAAATTTAAAATTCTCATAGGAAAAACATTAGTTTAGGTGACGTGATCGAGAAAAGCTTCATAGTTTATTAAACTTTCTCTTTCTTCAGTCTCAGTTGTCTGCATCCAACGACTTCCTATAAGCTTAACCAGGTCCTCCGTCCACCTTCGATGCGGCCTAGCAGGCGTCCAACACTTCCTAATGTGTTAAAGTCAATTGACTTAAATAAGCATATTTTTTTAACTCTAGTATCCATATAGTAAAAATGTGTTTCTTAGATTTACGCGAATATTCCTCATTGAAATATTCACGAATTTTGTTGCAGACTGAGTTCACCCTGTGACTACGAAATCTATAAAGTATTCGAAACTTCGCGACGGGAAGTTAAAAATGAAAAAAATAAACCTAAAACGCTAAAACTTTGTAAATAATAGTTTTATTTCATAAATGTGTTTTTTATTCCCAGTTTAATTAGGTGTATGTATTATGTATACATAACAATGAAAAAAATAATTTTGATCAGGGGAACATAAAGACCCATACAAAAAATCTCAAACAAAATGTTTTCAAATAATATGACAATTTATCTTTATTTATTTGTGTGTTTATGTATCTTAATTGAAATAAACACATCAATAAGTTGCTGTTAATATATAATAAAATGTCGCATATATCCATAAAATTTTATTTCACAACTACAGGCCGACAGCTATATCCATATCGATATGAAAGTATCGAAAGTGCATGGTACACCATTATATGTCAAGCACACATGTAAACTTCACGCACACAATCGTAAATCAGTTTTGGTCGCGCTCAAAATGACACATTGCCGATCTATGTTCTATACTACATCTATGTGTTCAATAGCCTGAGCCATAGACAAGCCATGTCGTAAGGCGATTTTTTTTATATGAAGATAACCTGCCGTGGATTTGCGCGAGGGGGGTAATGTCATGTCGTGGTATAGAGCATTGATTAAAAATATCGCAAATGTTTTATTGTACCTAATCAACCAACTCTTGCCGCCGCGTCTCGCAGGACATTTGTTTGCATGTATTTAGTAATTTTGGTGTCCACTGTCGGTGCACATTTCGCAACACACACAACCATGAATATCGAAAGCTGCGACTCTAGCGGCAGGCTACGGGAGTTCGGTATTTGTCGGGAGTAATCGGGAATGTTCGTTGCCTATAATCCGAGTAAAAATAATCGAAACTCTAATAAATCACGTACGCACATTATGCATTTTTGTTTAGTAAGGTTTTATTTGTTTATATATGTGATAAACATTGTTTACTATTTTGTTTGATTATTAATTGTAATGCTATCGTTTTATTAGTAAGATTGTTGATTTTTTGAAAATATTATTTAATTGTGAGGTTTGTGCTGAAAATATGTGTTTATTAAAAAATCAAAATAACAATTCTCACCATTGTCATTCAGTGAAAAGATTTAAATTGAGTGCAAAGGTAGGTGTGTACCCGAGTTAAAATAACTAAACCAGCAGAAAGGGAATGTATCTCGAAAGTTTCATGTTAAAACTTAAAAGTTATGAACCGCACAGAGTACATTACTATATATGAAATAGAGGTCTATCTTCATGCTCAAAATGGAAAACACATGGTTGTCAGTTCCAAAACAAGTAGATGATGGCGCTGTTACACAATTAATGCTGGGCATACATAGAATGGCTTAACACATCATTATTCGCCAATAGATGTCAGGAAGTCATATTTTCGGTTTGTATTTCTGTTTTTATTTTTTAAACATGAATCCTAATTATTAATATTCCTATATCCTAATTAATATCCTAATTAATATATTAACATAATATTGTTCGGGTTCGATTCCCGCACCGAAACAAATATCTGTGTGATGTAGAGGTATTTGTTTCGGGTCTGGCTGTTTGTGAGACCGAAAAGTCTGTTGTAGTTCCTGATACCCACGACACAAGACTAGTTCTTTGTATGGGGTCGAGACTATAAATGTCACTGTTGGGTGTATTTATTTATTTATTTGATTATATATTTGGATATTTGATTACAATATATGACATCATATTTTCAATAAACAATGATGTGTCGGAATTGATAATGACAGCTTTTCAATAATTTGCCAGCCCCCAAACCATTTAAAATCCACTAAAAGCAATTTTTCCCAACCAGGACCAAACTACCAGATTTTGTGGAAAATCCACTAAGTTGGTAACACTGGTGCAAAAAAGCTTGAAAGAGTGCCGCCCATGTAAGTTCTTGTCCAGACGATATTTGATACAAATGTTAGCCGGTTTAAAACAGCGCAGGGCCAATAAATAAATTACTATCGTGTAATAACATGAATGGAATATAAATGACTTAGTTCTATCAAATGTTAACATTGTTATACCTAGTTTTTTTAATGTATTTATTGATTTTGCATTAATGAAATTTTAGCGATCGAGACATGCAAAGCTGTTATCCTTTTTCATAATGTTTGGTTTAGAAACCAAAATATAGTTTATGGTAGATTTTTAAGAAAATATCCTTAATTACGACGAGATTTGTATAGGTAAAGGTACTGGTAGGTATAGCGTAATCCATTACAATCAAAAATTGTAATAGTATTTAAAAATTACGAATAAGGGTAGTTAAGTGGTGGTTGAAAATTAAAACAAAATAAAAATATACAATTATTATTATTACAATCAATGAATAAATATTTAAGAATAAATACTGACAATTTCAAACCTATAAATTAATAATTAAAGATTTGTACGACTTATTTAGTATTTTTTTTTATTTGGCCCGGCATAGTAGCCCGGCACAGTGCCTCTGCCTCTGCCTCGGCTTCTGCCTCTGCCTCTGCCCGGGCCTCGGTCTCCCCCATTTCCGCACTGCCCGCTCAATGTAAAGTTCAAGTTAACTCTTAGCACTAGTGATGGTTTTTTATTTGCTTAATTGACACAAACTATGCATGCACTCTATCACTGAAATCAAAAAATAAAACACTCACGAGCATTCTTGCTTTTCCATTGATGACCTAAAATTAAAAATGTATTTTAATATTATTCTTTTTTTATTTCAATAAATTTGTCCAATTGTAATATGTAGGTACTAGCTTTATATCAAAATAACTACGTTAGTAAAGCCGGGTATAATTTATAAAATGCGGCTGATGGACGTAGCTGAAGATATTTAGAAAATTGAATATTCTGCCGCGCCGCGTCCGAGAGACCCTGAATATTATTACCACTCTTCAGCCGCGCTCGGCAGCCGTATCTTATAATTTGTTTTTGGCTTAATAGTAGATCATTTCAATGTTCGGATTATTCGCAGTCGCGCATCTATTATCGTATTGTAATGTACGTAACGGTTTGCGGTCCCTGATGGCGGTTTCCATTCCGTATATACAACATATATATTGTTTTAATAGCCTAGACTGTGTCCCACTGCTGGGCAAAGGCTTCCCCTTTGTCATTCCATTTGACCCTGTCCTCGGCGAGCTCTTGTGATTTTGGCTCGAATGTATCCAACTCGTCTTTCCACGGTTTGGATGCATATTTGGAGAAGAAGTATTGAAATATTTAAACTGAATTAAAAATTTAAATCACCATATCATTGGCTTTATCACACTTAATTTATAACAATCACATCCAACATCAAACATACCGCACATTCTAGTTTGAACAAAATCTTTGGAACGCTACACTGATCTTAATAAATATGGCGCGCGACTTTCTACGGAATACTGGAAATCAATTAAAATATTGAATTGTTTTGATATATTCTCAATTATCAAATGGCACCTAATTATTCTTTATGATATGTTTTCTATCTCTAACACTTTATTTTTCATTTTTTCATAGAATTGACACAGAAATATTTAATGAAAACCGACAAACAACGATCCTGATTTACTTTCGTGTCTAAAAAACTTCGAATCACGCGTCGAATATGGCTTATTTTTAGATAATTGATAATTATTAATGTAAAGGTATCTTTTAATAAACTATATAAGAACAATAAGAGAGTTACAAATCAATATTTACATTTTTATAAACTCCTGCGCACCACTCGTCGTTGTTCTCAAACAACACACGAGTTTGTCTTTTTTTTTTGAAATATGCCTATTGCTAATTTATTTTTGGCCAATGTAAGATTAAAGGTAGTTTATTCAAGCATTATATATATTTTTTTCATAACGCTTTTTGTAATATATTTTGAATTTAGGACGCTTTTTCATTACTAGTGTATTTTCCTATAAAAATGACAGCTTACGTCAAAGTTGGAGGTCGGGACGTTTGAGTGGATAAATCGGTCTACCCACTCACACGTCCACGTCACTGTCACTTATTTTGACAGAAATTTTCCGATTCCCGCCTTTTCAATATTCATAAACATAAAGCATTATATCCTTGTACCTATTCTAGCTACAGGGAAATAAAAAATAGCTTTAAGTATCTAAAACTATGCAGAATTATTAGATGTGACAATTATTGTACAAATATAATTCAAATGTGTTGTAAACAAATAATAAAAATTCTATACAGATCGAATTTCAATGGTATTTCATTTTCAAATCATGTTTTCACCCATTAAATCATATTACTTACCAATAAAATCCATTTATAAATAAAGTATATACTATAAGCTTTCTTTTGATATCCATATTTTACTACTTAAAGTTATTTTTATCTTATAAAAAAACAAAAAAATATACCCATAATCACATAACCAATTTTTGTTAAGTTTGCGTTTTGCTTAGTGACTCCCAGTTCCGGGTTAGGATTTAATGTTGCCAAGTGATCGTATTCAGTGGAGTCGACATTTCTACTGTTTTTATTTATTTTTTTATTAATTAATTTGACCTTTTTTTGTACATTTTTGTAACAAGTCTTTATATGTTATAAATATTCGTTTTTAATCGAATGCCATAAGCAGAAAAGAACGTCAATTCGCCTTTTTTTTTTTCATAACTATTATATTTAATAATAAGGCCACAACTTATGGTTTCGAGACATGCTAATGACTTTGGGAGTAAAACAGCTTAAGATCAAATTGTCGACCAAGATTTCCTGCATGTGCATTTTCCGCCATCTTGAAAAGGGATTTAAATTCATCAATTTTTTTTTGCAATAACTGTCTGGGTATAAATAATATAAATCAGAATAATCTAGCTAGGCAGATGATGATAAGGTCTGGGAACGCTCGGAAAATATATATATTTACATTTAAGGTTTCCTCGTGACCCAATACGATGCGGAGAATGGACATCAATCCTCAGCCAGCAAAGACGTGAACATTTTTTAAGCCGAATATATCGAAAATTAAATACCTATTAAATTTTACACATAAATATTTGTTTTATTGATTTATATACATGTCTTGCCCAAAACATATCTACGCTCAGATAAAAGTACAAAAACAAATTCATCTTCATATAAAAGTAAAAAGGATATTCGTCTCCATTCCATGCCTTGTCCTACCGACTAATGTCGGTCGTAAAATTTTATTGCATTTTGTACACTGCTTTGTATAAACAACTTTAAACAATCCGCGTAAGGTTGAATTTGCAAAAGATATGTTTATAGTGTGACTATAACTAAATATTTAGAATTGTCGAGTGTTTGGTGACAGTTTCGAGTGTTACTTTTGTTCGAAACTGTGCATCTTGGGTTTTTTTAAATTAAGGGCAATTGATGTAATTTTTTTCAAATTCAGATATCAGTATTTGTGTAGATTACAAATAAAACCCTTCAAATGATATAAACAACTATTTATTTCATTTCATTTATACATTCAAAAGTATTCGTCGAAATATACAAATGTGTTTATTACAAATATGACATCTTAAGTTGATATAAAGTACACTTTTGCCTTACGTAGCTACAATTTTACCAAGGTTCCCAACTGGGCGTACCTGAATCGGAGGTACCAAAGATACGAAAAAATGTAAAGCCTCTTATATTGGATTATATTTACATAAGCATGTGTATTATGTTATAGAAATCTTTCATCATAAATAAAATTAGATTTTATTAAAATTCTGACATTTGGTACATTGACTTGACACATTATTCATTTAAATATTTATATGAAACTAATATGAAGGGGTAGTAAATAAACACAAAAAACGAAATCGAACAAACATGAATTTAGATAATAATAAACATTTTCAATTGAATTAATTAGGATGCAACAATAATACATGTATTTGTAGGAATGTATTTGTGGTGTAGACGAAATAAAAGTTCACCAAGCATACATTACGCAGTATTCAATTCCGAGGCACACAGATTACATGTTCTTAAGTCTTATTCAATAAGGTAAGGCTATTACAGTCATATCTACACACTGCTTAGTCCCTATAACCGTATACACATACTGTGAAGGAGATGGAGCGATAGTATTGCAAGGTTCACAGCAAAGCGGTACGAAATATTATCCCGAAACTATTGCGAGCGGCAAGGCGAGCTAGGCGCATTGCGACGCGGATAGTGTGACGTGTGATAATGGCGCGGCCGCTCGGCCGGCTGCGTTGGCGCGGGTCCGATGACGTCACGAGTACCTGAGCGCCCGCCGAGCCGGGGCGGTGGTGTGCCGTTATTTATCTATGTAATACAAAAATTATAAGTCTGTGTGTGGAGCCTACATATTTATAAAATTACGAAATGTCTACTGTTTGTGATTGTGACATTCATAGAAATCAAACAAATATTTGGAGAGAATATTTACATTTTTGATTATTGAATTGATGAGTAATGATTTCTTCTAAGTTACGAGCATTATTTTCCAAATATTCAATTGGTTCCTTGACTTTTTAATACACGTATACACTGCACAAAGCAATCCTTTATGGTCATTACAGTTGCAACTTCACTAAAAGAAAATACAAGTAAATCTATCAACGCATTTCACAATACTGTTATCCGAAGTTGTTGTAAACTAGTGTTGAGCAGGACATACAAGAGGCAGTACATTTGTCCCGTACATGACGTCAAAATGTAAGAGCGGCTCAACTTTTTAATGTGTACTACTTCATATTTGGTGTACTACTTGGTCTGTAAGGTCATTTCATTGACGTGAGCCGTGAGGCAAAGTTAAGAGCCATAAATAAGTGTCAGTACGCCTCACTTCAATTGAAGTGGGACATTGTACTGGCTCGGTACAAAAATGAGGCTACTCTGACAAACTCTTTTTCAAGTCATGTCCTACTCAACACTATTGTAAACAACATGACGGCCCGGGGCGCAGACGCCCCCCCCCCCCTCCAACCGCGGGTGTAGGATTTGCGCGAGCGGGGGTAATGTCATGTCGTGATATAGAGCATAGATTAAAATATCGCAAATGTTTTAACCCTTTGACGTAAATGGGACACCAGTGTCCCTGAATTTCAACTCAAGTTTTTACTGATGTAGTAAATAATTTTACACAAAAAAAAATGTTCATAGAATGTTTTTGGATTAAACTTCTTATATTTGAAGTTTGGTAGCAATGCGCCTAAAAAAAGAAACAAATTATTCCGCATTACTATTAGATGTTTTGGCGCGATTTGTAAATATTTTTCAAAAATATATTAAAGTTTATTTTTTGGCAGTTTTGACTACTTTTTCATTTTATTGTAATAAAAGGGTAGGTACTCTTTATAGGTATTTAATTATTTATTGTAATTTTGCATAATAAAGCAATAAAAATACATCATATATTACTGGGGACATAGTTGTCCCAATATGCACTAAGGGTCGACAATCTCTAATATTGCGATATTATATTTTATGTTCCTTCTGCAATAATTATAATATTTTTTTAGCTTTTTATTATTTTAGGCTCGGAGGGGCACTAAAATATTTCGTTTGAATGAAAATCAAGTAGGGACTGATAATAGTGACGATGAATATGCACTAGTGTTGGATGAATTAGAGCAGGTAATCATTCTCTAAGATAACTGAAGTTAGGATTGAGCCTGATGAGCCAGTGCACCATATATCACTTCAGATTCAGATTGAATTCCAGGCTCTATGATCTCCTGATTCACAACTACACCAGTTGCAACAGTCAGAACTGCTGAAACCCATAGATATGTTTGAGGCAACTTTGAATTTCAAAGCTTTGCTTGGAGAAATTATATGACCGGAATCTTTGTACGATGCTTATAATAATGGTTCAGTGTCTACATATCTTCAAGAAATTATAGATTTTATTGGGACTTGCTATAGGATATCATGTGTTACCTTCATTGAGAAATGATTGGTAGGCGGAGTAGCCGCCTGATATGGGTGTACCTTATTTAGCCATAATTATCAAACAAATAAGAAGAAATTTACATTTTTGCAATAAATCGGAGCGAGCACCACTCACATCGCCAGATTTTGATAGGGCATATAAAATTCTGAAATGTGATGAATCACTTCAATTCATCTTTCCAATCACCTATCTTTACAATCGGTAATAGAAAATTGGTTCTCTACAGAACTGCCCTAACAATGTGTGTGCTCTATGCAATATCAATATATGTTTTTAAAAAAATCAATATGTAAATGAAACCTGTTGTTATATGTTCATAAATCTATAAAGAGCCTAAATTTACATACACCGTAAAATCAATTCACTGTCGCCAGTTAACGCAAATTGGGACATATTTGTCCCAGCGATTTTTGGATAGTCAGCTAAATCTTTTGATATTTTTACAAGGAATAGGCTTATAATATACCTCAACAGACAACCTTAAAAAGTTATTAGCATAAAAACTTTAACACATCAGTTTTATACGTGAAAGGGTTAAGGGCGGTTACTGGGCCATGAATGTACCTAATCAACCAACCATGGACGTAGTATCAAATGGACTCGACATTCGAGTTCCACCGTAAGGGACAGACATAAAGTAAAAAAAAAAGCATTTTTATTTTTTATGCAAATATAATCCTATTTTTCAATGTATTCTATGAAATACTAATTGCAGATGTTAGTAATAATGAACGTCTACATTTATTTTTACCAATATACTAAATAAAATGCACTTACCAGTGAGAGGTTATATTTTCATATTATCGTTTAGATCGGCTATCACAGCCAATAATAAAGCAGCACACCATACCTTTTGTCTTATAATCAGTTTCAACACTCTTTTACATACATTTTTGACCGCAAATATTCGTAAAATACTCAGTAATTCAAGTTTATAACAAACCGCACGTCTTATTTGTTTGGGTACACGCAGTGTTCCCCTACAAAATTATGTGAAACTATGACAAGGACCGCAAATTGTGTTTTGTCACTTTCATTTTTTAAGGTTTATGCATAAGTCTAAGTGAGATGGACTATATATGTCAAATGCATGTCAAGTCTATTGATACTACGTCTATGCAACCAACTCATGCCGCCGCGCCTCGCAGGATATTTGTTTGCATGTGTGTAGTAATTTTGGTGTCCGTGCATAGTTCGCAACGCACACACCCATGAATATCGAAAGCCGCGACTCCAGCAGCAGGCTGCAGGCAGGCAGGCAACATTATGCATTTTTGTTTAGTAAGGTTTTATTTGTTTAAATATGTGATAAGCATTGTTTACTATTTTGTTTCCATATTAATTGTAGTGCTATCGTTTTATTAGTAAGATTGATGATTTTTTGAAAATATTATTTAATTGTGAGGTTTGTGCTGAAAATATGTGTTAATTAAAAATCAAAATAACAATTCGCACCATTTTCATTCAGTGAAAAGATTTAAATTGTGTGCAAAGGTAGGTGTGTACCCGAGTTAAAATAACTAAACCAGCAGAAAGGGAATGTATCTCGAAAGTTTCATGTTAAAAGTTAAGAACCGCACAGAGTACATTACTATATATGAAATAGAGGTCTATTTTCATGCTCAAAATGGAAAACACATAGTTGTCAGTTCCAAAACAAGTAGAAGATGGCGCTGTTACACAAATAACGCTGGGTACCTCTTTATTTATCGGTAGATGGCCCTGTTACACAATTAATGCTGGGCATACATAGAATGGCTTAACACATCATTATTCGCCAATAGATGTCAGGAAGTCATATTTTCGGTTTGTATTTCTGTTTTTATTTTTTAAACATGAATTCTAATTATTAATATTCCTATTTCCTAATTAATATCCTTATTAATATATTAACATAATATTGTTCGGGTTCGATTCCCGCACCGAAACAAATATCTGTGTGAAGTAGAGGTATTTGTTGTGTATTTATTTATTTATTTGATTATATATTTGGATATTTGATTACAATATATGACATCATATTTTCAATAAACAGTGATGTGTTAGAATTGATATTGACAGCTTTTCAATAATTTTCGCCTGCCTCCAAACCATTTAAAATCCACTAAAAGCATTTTTTCCCAACCAGGACCAAACTACCAGATTTTGTGGAAAATCCACTAAGTTGGTAACACTGGTGAAAAAAAGCTTGAAAGATGGCCGCCCATGTAAGTTCTTGTCCAGACGATATTTGATACAAATGTTAGCCGGTTTAAAACAGCGCGGGGCCAATAAAAAAATAACTATTTACGTGTAATAACATGAATGGAATATAAATGACTTAGTCCTATCAAATGTTAACATTGTTATACCTAGTTTTTTAATGTATTTATTGATTTTGCATTAATGAAATTTTAGCGATCGAGACATGCAAAGCTGTTATCCTTTTTATAGTGTTTGGTTTAGAAACCAAATTATAGTTTATGGTAGATTTTTAAGAAAATATCCTTAATTACGATGAGATTTGTATAGGTAAAGGTACTGGTAGGTATAGCGTAATCCATTTCAATCAAAAATTGTAATAGTATTAAAAAATTACGAATAACTACCCAGTTAAGTGGTGGTTGAAAATTAAAACAAAATAAAAATAATCAATTATTATTATTATTACAATCATTGAATAAATATTTAATTTACTGACAATTTCAAACCTATAAATTAATAATTAAAGATTTGTACGATTTATTTAGTTTTTTTTTTTTATTTGGCCCGGCATAGTAGCCCGGCACAGTGCCTCTGCCTCTGCCTCTGCCCGGGCCTCGGTCTCCCCCATTTCCGCACTGCCCGCTCAATGTAAAGTTCAAGTTAACTCTTAGCACTAGTGATGGTTTTTTATTTGCTTAATTGACACAAACTATGCATGCACTCTATCACTGAAATAAAAAGTAAAACACTCACGAGCATTCTTGCTTTTCCGTTGATGACCTAAAATTAAAAATGTATTTTATTATTATTCTTTTTTATTTCAATAAATTTGTCCAATTGTAATATGTACTAGTTTTGTATCAGAATAACTACGTTAGTAAAGCCGGGTACAATTTATAAAATGCGGCTGATGGACGTAGCTGAAGATATTTAGAAAATTGAACATTCTGCCGCGCCGTATTCATTTCGCGCGCCATTATTACCACTCTTCAGCCGCGTTCGGCAGCCGTATCTTATAATTTGTTTTTGGTTTAATAGTAGATCATTTCAATGTTCGGATTATTCGCAGTCGCGCATCTATACTTTATCGTAATCTACGTAACGGTTTGCGGTCCCTGATGGCGGTTTCCATTCCGTATATATATACATATATATATATATTTAATATCCTAGATTGTGTCCCACTGCTGGGCAAAGGCTTCCCCTTTGTCATTCCATTTGACCCTGTCCTCGGCGAGCTCTTGTGATTTTGGTTCTAATGTATCCAACTTGTCTTTCCACGGTTTGGATGCATATTTGGAGAAGAAATATTGAAATATTTAAACTGAATTAATAAATTTATTCTTTGATATTGAAAATTTAAATCACCATATCATTTATCACACTTAATTTACAACAATCACATCCAACATCAAACATACCACACATTCTAGTTTGAACAAAAACTTTGGAACCCAAAACTGATCTTACAAAATATGGCGCGCGACTTTCTACGGAATACTGGAAATCAATTAAATATTGAATTGTTTTGATATATTCTCAATTATCCAATGGCACCTAATTATTCTTTATGATATGTTTTCTATCTCTAACACTTTATTTTTCATTTTTTCATAGAATTGACACAGAAATATTTAATGAAAACCGACAAACAACGATCGTGATTTACTTTCGTGTCTAAAAAACTTCGAATCACGCGTCGAATATGGCTTATTTTTAGATAACTGATAATTATTAATGTAAAGGTATCTTTTAATAAACCATATAAGAACAATAAGAGAGTTACAAATCAATATTTACATTTTTATAAACTCCTGCGCACCACTCGTCGTTGTTCTCAAACAACACACGACTTTGCCTTTTTTTTTTTTAATATGCCTATTGCTAATTTCTTTTTGGCCAATGTTAGATTAAAGGTAGTTTATTCAAGCATTATATATATTTTTTTCATAACGCTTTTTATAATATATTTTGAATTTAGGACGCTTTTTCATTACTAGTGTATTTTCCTATAAAAATGACAGCTTACGTCAAAATTGGAGGTCGGGACGTTTGAGTGGATAACGTGTTAAAAAATTTGTATGGAGTTGGCCGTCTGTATTTTTAGTCGTCTGTGATCACAATTCACAATACGAGGACGTATTCACAGACAATAGACGTATTGCGACTTGCGTCAAACTCAAAATAGTATGGCTGCCAACCGCATAACACTAACAATTAATTCTAGGATTTATTGTTACAGCAACAGCTATTTAATAAAAACGCGATATAACGATACGTTATATAATACGCTTATTATAATTTTTCTGATAAAATAACACTTAGCTATGTAGAACATCCATGATGTAGAATAACGCGTTGCGAATAACGTCGCACTAAGCACGCCGCGCCGCGCCGCGCCGTGCCGCACCGCGCAGCGCCGAGATGTATGTACAACGGTACCAATAAAGTTAGAAGTATCAAGTAGGTATTAGCTTTGGAGCTAAGCAGAAAGTATAATATTTATACTTAGAATATTTATGATATATTTTTTATTCGTAATGTTAGAACTTAGCAGAACTTATGTAATAGTCAAATTAACAGCCTCCGTAGCGCAGTTAGAAGTGAAACGAGAGGCCATGGGTTCGATCTCCGCACTTATTGTATACCTTTCTAATACTGAAAGTTTTTTTTTTAATCTGCTCAACAGTACCAGAAATTTAAAATTATCAAGATATTTAAAAAAAATTGTCGCGCTTCTTTGTTTTAAGTAAGTCTAAAAACTTACTTAAACATTGTGTTTGTAAGCACTGAAACGATCACCCGGCTTCGATTTCGGTAGCACTCTTGATATACCCGCTATGTATCTTATTTCAAATAATTATTCTCTTAGTCGAATTTAAATATTTCGTACTACAAATTCTATAAATAATTGATACTTATTACCAACCTTCAGATGATAACAACGATAAAATAAAATGTTCTTTGATTGGTCCGTAGCCACTCAAACGTCCCGACCCCCAATTTTGACGTAAGCTGTCATTTTTATAGGAAAATACACTAGTAATGAAAAAGCGTCCTAAATTCAAAATATATTACAAAAAGCGTTATGAAAAAAATATATATAATGCTTGAATAAACTACCTTTAATCTTACATTGGCCAAAAATAAATTAGCAATAGGCATATTTCAAAAAAAAAAGACAAACTCGTGTGTTGTTTGAGAACAACGACGAGTGGTGCGCAGGAGTTTATAAAAATGTAAATATTGATTTGTAACTCTCTTATTGTTCTTATATAGTTTATTAAAAGATACCTTTACATTAATAATTATCAATTATCTAAAAATAAGCCATATTCGACGCGTGATTCGAAGTTTTTTAGACACGAAAGTAAATCAGGATCGTTGTTTGTCGGTTTTCATTAAATATTTCTGTGTCAATTCTATGAAAAAATGAAAAATAAAGTGTTAGAGATAGAAAACATATCATAAAGAATAATTAGGTGCCATTTGATAATTGAGAATATATCAAAACAATTCAATATTTTAATTGATTTCCAGTATTCCGTAGAAAGTCGCGCGCCATATTTATTAAGATCAGTGTTAGCGTTCCAAAGATTTTGTTCAAACTAGAATGTGCGGTATATTTGATGTTGGATGTGATTGTTATAAATTAAGTGTGATAAAGCCAATGATATGGTGATTTAAATTTTTAATATCAAAGAATTAATTTATTAATTCAGTTTAAATATTTCAATATTTCTTCTCCAAATATGCATCCAAACCGTGGAAAGAGTTGGATACATTCGAGCCAAAATCACAAGAGCTCGCCGAGGACAGGGTCAAATGGAATGACAAAGGGGAAGCCTTTGCCCAGCAGTGGGACACAATCTAGGCTATTAAAACAATATATATGTATACATATACGGAATGGAAACCGCCATCAGGGACCGCAAACCGTAACGTACATTACAATAAGATAATAGATGCGCGACTGCGAATAATCCGAACATTGAAATGATCTACTATTAAGCCAAAAACAAATTATAAGATGCGGCTGCCGAACGCGGCTGAAGAGTGGTAATAATATTCAGGGTCTCTCGGACGCGGCGCGGCAGAATATTCAATTTTCTAAATATCTTCAGCTACGTCCATCAGCCGCATTTTATAAATTGTACCCGGCTTTACTAACGTAGTTATTCTGATATAAAACTAGTACATATTACAATTGGACAAATTTACTGAAATAAAAAAGAATAATAATAAAATGCATTTTTAATTTTAGGTTATCAACGGAAAAGCAGGAATGCTCGTGAGTGTTTTATTTTTTGATTTCAGTGATAGAGTGCATGCATAGTTTGTGTCAATTAAGCAAATAAAAATCCATCACTAGTGCTAAGAGTTAACTTGAACTTTACATTGAGCGGGCAGTGCGGAAATGGGGTAGACCGAGGCCCGGGCAGAGGCAGAGGCAGAAGCCGAGGCAGAGGCAGAGGCAGAGGCAGAGGCACTGTGCCGGGCTACTATGCCGGGCCAAATAAAAAAAAAAACTAAATAAGTCGTACAAATCTTTAATTATTAATTTATAGGTTTGAAATTGTCAGTATTTATTCTGAGATATTTGTTCATTGATTGTAATAATAATAATTGTATATTTTTATTTTGTTTTAATTTTCAACCACTACTTAACTACCCTTATTCGTAATTTTTTAATACTATTACAATTTTTGATTGTAATGGATTACGCTATACCTGCCAGTACCTTTACCTATACAAATCTCGTCGTAATTAAGGATATTTTCTTAAAAATCTACCATAAACTATAATTTGGTTTCTAAACCAAACACTATAATAAATAATAGTTAAAAAAAACTAAAATACACGCTTTAATAAGATATACAACTAAAAAAGTAAAAATAATTGATACTAAATTTAAGATAAGAAAATGGAGTAAAATACATATATTTTATTGTTACAAAGCGTGGGGTGTTTACAACAACTACTTATCCTCCTGCACCCCACGCTTTGTAACAATAAAATATATGTATTTTACTCCATTTTCTTATCTTAAATTTAGTATCAATTATTTTTACTTTTTTAGTTGTATATCTTATTAAAGCGTGTATTTTAGTTTTTTTTAACTATTATTTAATTGTTTTGACTAAAAACATCCATCTACGGCTGTATTTCCAATCAATAACGCCATCTGTTGGTCAGTAGTAACATTTGACACTTGAAGAATACAATGTTAACGCCATCTAGCGATGAATAGTGCAAACATGCATTATTGACGTGATCACGCCATCTATAAGTCAGTAGCAAATTATGTTCATCTATACGCCACCTAGTGGTCAGTAGCAATGGTCATCAATTATAAGAATAATTAATCCTGGCGAATCTAATCAGGATAATTATATATTTTAATCGAATTATTGTATTGTCATCGGTCTTTGACAGGTGTGCAAAATTTGAATGAAATCTGTCCGTTTAAAGTGGGTCAAAATCGCGCCCAAAGAAGTCGGTTACAAACAAACATACAAACATACAGGTGAAGCTAATAAAAAGCGTGTAAAAAAGGATAACAGCTTTGCATGTCTCGATCGCTAAAATTTCATTAATGCAAAATCAATAAATACATTAAAAAACTAGGTATAACAATGTTAACATTTGATAGAACTAAGTCATTTATATTCCATTCATGTTATTACACGATAGTAATTTATTTATTGGCCCTGCGCTGTTTTAAACCGGCTAACATTTGTATCAAATATCGTCTGGACAAGAACTTATATGGGCGGCCATCTTTCAAGCTTTTTTGCACCAGTGTTACCAACTTAGTGGATTTTCCACAAAATCTGGTAGTTTGGTCCTGGTTGGGAAAAATAGCTTTTAGTGGATTTTAAATGGTTTGGGGGCTGGCGAATTATTAAAAAGCTGTCATTATCAATTCCGACACATCATTGTTTATTGAAAATATGATGTCATATATTGTAATCAAATATCCAAATATATAATCAAATAAATAAATAAATACACCCAACAGTGACATTTATAGTCTCGACCCCACACAAAGAACTAGTCTTGTGTCGTGGGTATCTGGAACTACAACAGACTTTTCGGTCTCACAAACAGCCAGACCCGAAACAAATACCTCTACCTCACACAGATATTAGTTTCGGTGCGGGAATCGAACCCGAACAATATTATGTTAATATATTAATTAGGATATTAATTAGGAAATAGGAATATTAATAATTAGAATTCATGTTTAAAAAATATAAAAAAACAGAAATACAAACCGACAATATGACTTCCTGACATCTATTGGCGAATAATGATGTGTTAAGCCATTCTATGTATGCCCAGCATTAATTGTGTAACAGGGCCATCTACCGATAAATATAGAGGTACCCAGCGTTATTTGTGTAACAGCGCCATCACCTACTTGTTTTGGAACTGACAACCATGTGTTTTCCATTTTGAGCATGAAGATAGACCTCTATTTCATATATAGTAATGTACTCTGTGCGGTTGCCGGTTCATAACTTTTAAGTTTTAACATGAAACTTTCGAGATACATACCCTTTCTGCTGGTTTAGTTATTTTAACTCGGGTACACACCTACCTTTGCACACAATTTAAATCTTTTCACTGAATGACAATGGTGAGAATTGTTATTTTGATTTTTTAATAAACACATATTTTAAGCACAAACCTCACATTTAAATAATATTTTCAAAAAATCAACAATCTTACTAATAAAACGATAGCACTACAATTAATAAGCAAACAAAATAGTAAACAATGCTTATCACATATTTAAACAAATAAAACCTTACTAAACAAAAATGCATAATGTGAATGTTAGATTTTCGTCTATTATGTTTACTCGGATTATAGGCAACGAACATTCCCGATTACTCCCGACAAATACCGAACTCCCGTAGCCTGCCGCTAGAGTCGCGGCTTTCGATATTCATGGGTGTGTGCGTTGCGAACTGTGCACGGACAGTGGACACCAAAATTACTAAATACATGCAAACAAATGTCCTGCGAGACGCGGCGGTAAGAGTTGGTTGATTAGGTACAATAAAACATTTGCGATATTTTTAATCAATGCTCTGTACCACGACATGACATTACCCCCCCTCGCGCAAATCCACGGCAGGTTAACTTCATATAAAAAAAATCGCTTTACGACATGGCTTGTCTATGGCTCAGGCTATTGAACATGACAGTTACCTCGATGCCCCCACCTCTTACTTCTACCCGACGTCGCTTAGGCGGACGCCACCCTTGGACTGTCGTAAGCGCCGCCTACTAACCTTGATTCAAAAATAGCCCCTATTTCAATGAAGTTATGTTGCTTTTTTGCTTGAAATCGATGATCTGTATTAATAATAGACCCTATTTCAATGACATTAGGTTGCTTATGGCTTGAAATCCGAAGGAACCGGGTTCCGGTCCGACGGTTGAGGGGACGATTACATTGTTACGTCAAAACTTCTGTCAAATAGTTTTCTTTCCCGCGGTATTATGCGCGGCATCATTACAGTGTGCGCAAATCCTACTTAACCTGCGGTTTGGGGTGCGTCTGCGCCCTGGGCCGCCATGTTGTTTACAACAAATGCGTCGATAGATTTACTTGTATTTTATTTTAGTGAATTTGCAAATGTACGTGCAGTGATTAATGTGCAGTGAATACGTGTATTAAACGTGCAGTGTAAGTCACGTCAAGGAACCAATTGAATATTTGGAAAATAATGCTCGTAACTTATAAGAAATCATTACTCATGAATTCAATAATCAAAAATGTAAATATTCTCTCCAAATATTTGTTTGATTTCTATGAATGTAACAATCACAAACAGTAGACATTTCGTAATTTTATAAATATGTAGGCTCCACACACAGACACACACACAGACACGCACACAGATACACACACATGACACACGACAATTTAATTTTTGTTTTAGATAAATAACGGCACACCACCGCCCCGGCTCGGCAGGCGCTCAGGTACTCGTGACGTCATCGGACCCGCGCCAACGCAGCCGGCCGAGCGGCCGCGCCATTATCAGTTATCACACGGCACACTATCCGCGTCGCAATGCGCCTAGCTCGCCTTGCCGCTCGCAATAGTTTCGGGATAATATTTCGTACCGCTTTGCTGTGAACCTTCAACCTTGCAATACTATCGCACCATCTCCTTCATAGTATGTGTATACTGTTATAGGGACTAAGCAGTGTGTAGATATGACTGTAATAGCCTTACCTTAGTGAATAAGACTTAAGAACATGTAATCTGTGTGCCTCGGAATTAAATACTTTGTAATGCGTATGCTTGGTGAACTTTTATTTCGTCTACACCACAAATACATTCCTACAAATACATGTATTGTTGTTGCATCCTAATTAATTCAATTGAAAATGTTTATTATTATCTAAATTCATGTTTGTTCGATTTCGTTTTTTGTGTTTATTTACTACCCCTTCATATTAGTTTCATATACAGTGGACCCGCGGTAATCCGGCCCCTGTCTAATCCGGCACTCCCTATAATCCGACATGGTCTATTATTTATTTTTGAATATTTTTTTGATAATATTCGTTAATGCATGATTGAACGTGTTACAACTTGTACGCACCTTCACTATTGTGCTCGACGCGTAGGGTATTGTTTTGATTCTGATTGCTTAGTTTGAATTTGATTACATGTTAGCGTGTGTTCATCGTTTACATCATTATATAAAGAATCTTATCAGTGGATTTGTAATTTGTCGGATTACAAGGTACTCTTTTGTAAAAAATATCGGACTATAAGGGGGTCTTAGGCAGTACTCTACAATCCGACAAATTCGATAGTTCGACACTGCCCTGCAAAATGTTTGTCGGACTACCGGGGGTCCACTGTAAATATTTAAATGAATAATGTGTAAAGTCAATGTACCAAATGTTAGAATTTTAATAAAATCTAATTTTATTTATGATGAAACATTTCTATTACTTATAACATAATACACATGCTTATGTAAATATAATCCAATATAAGAGGCTTTACATTTTTTCGTATCTTTGGTACCTCCGACTCAGGTACGCCCAGTTGGGAACCTTGGTAAAATTGTAGCTACGTAAGGCAAAAGTGTACTTTATTTCAACTCAAGATGTCATATTTGTAATAAACACATTTGTATATTTCGACGAATACTTTTGAATGTATAAATGAAATGAAATAAATAGTTGTTTATATCATTTGAAGGGTTTTATTTGTAATCTACACAAATACTAATATCTGAATTTGAAAAAAATTACATCAATTGCCATTATTTTAAAAAACCCAAGACGCACAGTTTCGAACAAAAGTAACACTCGAAACTGTAACCAAACACTCGACAATTCTACATAATATGTAGTTACAGTCACACTATAAACATATCTTTTGCAAATTCAACCTTACGCGGATTGTTTAAAGTTGTTTATACAAAGCAGTATACAAAATGCAATAAAATTTTACGACCGACGTTAGTCGGTAGGACAAGGCATGGAATGGAGACGAATATCCTTTTTACTTTTATATGAAGATGAATTTGTATTTGTACTTTTATCTGAGCGTAGATATGTTTTGGGCAAGACATGTATATAAATCAATAGAACAAATATTTATGTGTAAAATGTAATAGGTATTTAATTTTCGATATATTCGGCTTAAAAAAATGTTCACGTCTTTGCTGGCTGATGATTGATGTCCATTCTCCGCATCGTATTGGGTCACGAGGAAACCTAAAATGTACATATTTATATATATTTTCCGAGCGTTTCCAGACCTTATCATCATCTAGCCTAGCTAGATTATTCTGATTTATATTATTATACCCAGACAGTTATTGCAAAAAAAAAACTGAATTCAAATCCCTTTTCACGATGGCGAAAAATGCACATGCAGGAAATCTTGGTCGACAATTTGATCTTAAGCTTTTTTACCCCGAAGTCATTAGCATGTCTCGAAACCATAAGTTGTGGCCTTATTATTAAATATAATAGTTATGAAAAAAAACGTCGAATTGACGTTCTTTTCTGCTTATGGCATTCTATTAAAAACGAATATTTATAACATATAAAGACTTGTTACAAAAATGTACACAAAAAAGTTCAAATTAATTAATAAAAAAAAAACAGTAAAAAATTCGACTCCACTGAATACGATCACTTGGCAACATTAAATCGTAACCCGGAACTGGGAGTCACTAAGCAAACGCAAACTTAACAAAAATTGGTTATGTGATTATGGGTATATTTTTTTGGTTTTTTATAATATAAAAATAACTTTAAGTAGTAAAATATGGATATCAAAAGAAAGCTTATAGTATATACTTTATTTATAAATGGATTTTATTGGTATGTAATATGATTTAATGGGTGAAAACATGATTTGAAAATGAAATACCATTGAAATTCGATCTGTATAGAATTTTTATTATTTGTTTACAACACATTTGAATTATATTTGTACAATAATTGTCACATCTAATAATTCTGCATAGTTTTAGATACTTAAAGCTATTTTTTATTTCCCTGTAGCTAGAATAGGTACAAGGATATATTGCTTTATGTTTATGAATATTGAAAAGGCGGGAATCGGAAAATTTCTGTCAAAATAAGTGACAGTGACGTGGACGTGTGAGTGGGTAGACAGAAAATTTATCCACTCAAACGTCCCGACCTCCAATTTTGACGTAAGCTGTCATTTTTATAGGAAAATACACTAGTAATGAAAAAGCGTCCTAAATTCAAAATATATTATAAAAAGCGTTATGAAAAAAATATATATAATGCTTGAATAAACTAACTTTAATCTAACATTGGCCAAAAAGAAATTAGCAATAGGCATATTAAAAAAAAAAAGGCAAAGTCGTGTGTTGTTTGAGAACAACGACGAGTGGTGCGCAGGAGTTTATAAAAATGTAAATATTGATTTGTAACTCTCTTATTGTTCTTATATGGTTTATTAAAAGATACCTTTACATTAATAATTATCAGTTATCTAAAAATAAGCCATATTCGACGCGTGATTCGAAGTTTTTTAGACACGAAAGTAAATCACGATCGTTGTTTGTCGGTTTTCATTAAATATTTCTGTGTCAATTCTATGAAAAAATGAAAAATAAAGTGTTAGAGATAGAAAACATATCATAAAGAATAATTAGGTGCCATTGGATAATTGAGAATATATCAAAACAATTCAATATTTAATTGATTTCCAGTATTCCGTAGAAAGTCGCGCGCCATATTTTGTAAGATCAGTTTTGGGTTCCAAAGTTTTTGTTCAAACTAGAATGTGTGGTATGTTTGATGTTGGATGTGATTGTTGTAAATTAAGTGTGATAAATGATATGGTGATTTAAATTTTCAATATCAAAAAATAAATTTATTAATTCCGTTTAAATATTTCAATATTTCTTCTCCAAATATGCATCCAAACCGTGGAAAGACAAGTTGGATACATTAGAACCAAAATCACAAGAGCTCGCCGAGGACAGGGTCAAATGGAATGACAAAGGGGAAGCCTTTGCCCAGCAGTGGGACACAATCTAGGATATTAAATATATATATATGTATATATATACGGAATGGAAACCGCCATCAGGGACCGCAAACCGTTACGTAGATTACGATAAAGTATAGATGCGCGACTGCGAATAATCCGAACATTGAAATGATCTACTATTAAACCAAAAACAAATTATAAGATACGGCTGCCGAACGCGGCTGAAGAGTGGTAATAATGGCGCGCGAAATGAATACGGCGCGGCAGAATGTTCAATTTTCTAAATATCTTCAGCTACGTCCATCAGCCGCATTTTATAAATTGTACCCGGCTTTACTAACGTAGATATTCTGATACAAAACTAGTACATATTACAATTGGACAAAGGACATGGCCAGTTTTTGTATGGCGCTGTGCCTAGTACTTCGAATCTCGTCTACATCAATTAGTTTTGCATTGTTGGGGTAAGGTTTGTTCCAAGGTTAATACAGAAAAGTTACGAAGCCTAGGAAGTTCAGGGTTTTTAGATATTTACAAAAACGTATCTTATTTTGAGGTTAGGTTTTGTAGGTTATCTATCAATTTATTGAATCGAATAAAAATACGTTTACATAAATGCTTTATCGTCGAATTTGGAATTTAAAGGAACTAATATTTTATAAGTTACACAAAATATACACCGAGACGTATTTGAATTGTGCCACAATGTAAACAAATAAACAAAGCATGGTTCTTGTCAAGCAACTGTCAAGTGTCAAGTATTTTACTGCAGCGTTTAGTTGTTGCAATGAAATTGTGTAAAAATGGGAAGAATATATGTGTAAGTATATACTACAAACATTGCTTTATATATATTTAGTATTGTTAATTATTATGACTTATTACCTACTTATAGATTATTTTTAGGAATATTTTAGACTAAGTTATTATTTTTTTCCTACACTTGTTTTACTGCGAACGAAACGTTTATGCGGGGCCAACAATGGCGGAAATGGGTCATCAATCAATGCAAAATCTTATTAAACTTTATATTACTCCCTAAACTTCTACAGAAATATGACGTATTCTTAAATTAATAGTTGATTTTTTATATTCATTCAAATATTGTCTTGTTTTTGTACATGATAAAAAGTAACTAGGCAGAAACTGTCCAGGTCCTTTATTGAAATAAAAAAGAATAATAATAAAATACATTTTTAATTTTAGGTCATCAACGGAAAAGCAAGAATGCTCGTGAGTGTTTTACTTTTTATTTCAGTGATAGAGTGCATGCATAGTTTGTGTCAATTAAGCAAATAAAAAACCATCACTAGTGCTAAGAGTTAACTTGAACTTTACATTGAGTGGGCAGTGCGGAAATGGGGGAGACCGAGGCCCGGGCAGAGGCAGAGGCAGAGGCACTGTGCCGGGCTACTATGCCGGGCCAAATAAAAAAAAATACTAAATAAATCGTACAAATCTTTAATTATTAATTTATAGGTTTGAAATTGTCAGTAAATTAAATATTTATTAAATATTTATTCAATGATTGTAATAATAATAATAATTGATTATTTTTATTTTGTTTTAATTTTCAACCACGACTTAACTACCCTTATTCGTAATTTTTTAATACTATTACAATTTTTGATTGAAATGGATTACGCTATACCTACCAGTACCTTTACCTATACAAATCTCATCGTAATTAAGGATATTTTCTTAAAAATCTACCATAAACTATAATTTGGTTTCTAAACCAAACACTATAAAAAGGATAACAGCTTTGCATGTCTCGATCGCTAAAATTTCATTAATGCAAAATCAATAAATACATTAAAAAACTAGGTATAACAATGTTAACATTTGATAGGACTAAGTCATTTATATTCCATTCATGTTATTACACGTAAATAGTTATTTTTTTATTGGCCCCGCGCTGTTTTAAACCGGCTAACATTTGTATCAAATATCGTCTGGACAAGAACTTACATGGGCGGCCATCTTTCAAGCTTTTTTTCACCAGTGTTACCAACTTAGTGGATTTTCCACAAAATCTGGTAGTTTGGTCCTGGTTGGGAAAAAATGCTTTTAGTGGATTTTAAATGGTTTGGAGGCAGGCGAAAATTATTGAAAAGCTGTCATTATCAATTCCGACACATCACTGTTTATTGAAAATATGATGTCATATATTGTAATCAAATATCCAAATATATAATCAAATAAATAAATAAATACACAACAAATACCTCTACTTCACACAGATATTTGTTTCAGTGCGGGAATCGAACCCGAACAATATTATGTTAATATATTAATTAGGAAATAGGAATATTAATAATTAGAATTCATGTTTAAAAAATAAAAACAGAAATACAAACCGAAAATATGACTTCCTGACATCTATTGGCGAATAATGATGTGTTAAGCCATTCTATGTATGCCCAGCATTAATTGTGTAACAGGGCCATCTACCGATAAATAAAGAGGTACCCAGCGTTATTTGTGTAACAGCGCCATCTTCTACTTGTTTTGGAACTGACAACTATGTGTTTTCCATTTTGAGCATGAAAATAGACCTCTATTTCATATATAGTAATGTACTCTGTGCGGTTCTTAACTTTTAACATGAAACTTTCGAGATACATTCCCTTTCTGCTGGTTTAGTTATTTTAACTCGGGTACACACCTACCTTTGCACACAATTTAAATCTTTTCACTGAATGAAAATGGTGCGAATTGTTATTTTGATTTTTAATTAACACATATTTTCAGCACAAACCTCACAATTAAATAATATTTTCAAAAAATCATCAATCTTACTAATAAAACGATAGCACTACAATTAACATGGAAACAAAATAGTAAACAATGCTTATCACATATTTAAACAAATAAAACCTTACTAAACAAAAATGCATAATGTTGCCTGCCTGCCTGCAGCCTGCTGCTGGAGTCGCGGCTTTCGATATTCATGGGTGTGTGCGTTGCGAACTATGCACGGACACCAAAATTACTACACACATGCAAACAAATATCCAGCGAGGCGCGGCGGCATGAGTTGGTTGCATAGACGTAGTATCAATAGACTTGACATGCATTTGACATATGTAGTCCATCTCACTTAGACTTATGCATAAACCTTAAAAAATGAAAGTGACAAAACACAATTTGCGGTCCTTGTCATAGTTTCACATAATTTTGTAGGGGAACACTGCGTGTACCCAAACAAATAAGACGTGCGGTTTGTTATAAACTTGAATTACTGAGTATTTTACGAATATTTGCGGTCAAAAATGTATGTAAAAGAGTGTTGAAACTGATTATAAGACAAAAGGTATGGTGTGCTGCTTTATTATTGGCTGTGATAGCCGATCTAAACGATAATATGAAAATATAACCTCTCACTGGTAAGTGCATTTTATTTAGTATATTGGTAAAAATAAATGTAGACGTTCATTATTACTAACATCTGCAATTAGTATTTCATAGAATACATTGAAAAATAGGATTATATTTGCATAAAAAATAAAAATGCTTTTTTTTTTACTTTATGTCTGTCCCTTACGGTGGAACTCGAATGTCGAGTCCATTTGATACTACGTCCATGGTTGGTTGATTAGGTACATTCATGGCCCAGTAACCGCCCTTAAAACATTTGCGATATTTTAATCTATGCTCTATATCACGACATGACATTACCCCCGCTCGCGCAAATCCTACACCCGCGGTTGGAGGGGGGGGGGGGGGGGCGTCTGCGCCCCGGGCCGTCATGTTGTTTACAATAGTGTTGAGTAGGACATGACTTGAAAAAGAGTTTGTCAGAGTAGCCTCATTTTTGTACCGAGCCAGTACAATGTCCCACTTCAATTGAAGTGAGGCGTACTGACACTTATTTATGGCTCTTAACTTTGCCTCACGGCTCACGTCAATGAAATGACCTTACAGACCAAGTAGTACACCAAATATGAAGTAGTACACATTAAAAAGTTGAGCCGCTCTTACATTTTGACGTCATGTACGGGACAAATGTACTGCCTCTTGTATGTCCTGCTCAACACTAGTTTACAACAACTTCGGATAACAGTATTGTGAAATGCGTTGATAGATTTACTTGTATTTTCTTTTAGTGAAGTTGCAACTGTAATGACCATAAAGGATTGCTTTGTGCAGTGTATACGTGTATTAAAAAGTCAAGGAACCAATTGAATATTTGGAAAATAATGCTCGTAACTTAGAAGAAATCATTACTCATCAATTCAATAATCAAAAATGTAAATATTCTCTCCAAATATTTGTTTGATTTCTATGAATGTCACAATCACAAACAGTAGACATTTCGTAATTTTATAAATATGTAGGCTCCACACACAGACTTATAATTTTTGTATTACATAGATAAATAACGGCACACCACCGCCCCGGCTCGGCGGGCGCTCAGGTACTCGTGACGTCATCGGACCCGCGCCAACGCAGCCGGCCGAGCGGCCGCGCCATTATCACACGTCACACTATCCGCGTCGCAATGCGCCTAGCTCGCCTTGCCGCTCGCAATAGTTTCGGGATAATATTTCGTACCGCTTTGCTGTGAACCTTGCAATACTATCGCTCCATCCCCTTCACAGTATGTGTATACGGTTATAGGGACTAAGCAGTGTGTAGATATGACTGTAATAGCCTTACCTTATTGAATAAGACTTAAGAACATGTAATCTGTGTGCCTCGGAATTGAATACTGCGTAATGTATGCTTGGTGAACTTTTATTTCGTCTACACCACAAATACATTCCTACAAATAAATGTATTATTGTTGCATCCTAATTAATTCAATTGAAAATGTTTATTATTATCTAAATTCATGTTTGTTCGATTTCGTTTTTTGTGTTTATTTACTACCCCTTCATATTAGTTTCATATAAATATTTAAATGAATAATGTGTCAAGTCAATGTACCAAATGTCAGAATTTTAATAAAATCTAATTTTATTTATGATGAAAGATTTCTATAACATAATACACATGCTTATGTAAATATAATCCAATATAAGAGGCTTTACATTTTTTCGTATCTTTGGTACCTCCGATTCAAGTACGCCCAGTTGGGAACCTTGGTAAAATTGTAGCTACGTAAGGCAAAAGTGTACTTTATATCAACTTAAGATGTCATATTTGTAATAAACACATTTGTATATTTCGACGAATACTTTTGAATGTATAAATGAAATGAAATAAATAGTTGTTTATATCATTTGAAGGGTTTTATTTGTAATCTACACAAATACTGATATCTGAATTTGAAAAAAATTACATCAATTGCCCTTAATTTAAAAAAACCCAAGATGCACAGTTTCGAACAAAAGTAACACTCGAAACTGTCACCAAACACTCGACAATTCTAAATATTTAGTTATAGTCACACTATAAACATATCTTTTGCAAATTCAACCTTACGCGGATTGTTTAAAGTTGTTTATACAAAGCAGTGTACAAAATGCAATAAAATTTTACGACCGACATTAGTCGGTAGGACAAGGCATGGAATGGAGACGAATATCCTTTTTACTTTTATATGAAGATGAATTTGTTTTTGTACTTTTATCTGAGCGTAGATATGTTTTGGGCAAGACATGTATATAAATCAATAAAACAAATATTTATGTGTAAAATTTAATAGGTATTTAATTTTCGATATATTCGGCTTAAAAAATGTTCACGTCTTTGCTGGCTGAGGATTGATGTCCATTCTCCGCATCGTATTGGGTCACGAGGAAACCTTAAATGTAAATATATATATTTTCCGAGCGTTCCCAGACCTTATCATCATCTGCCTAGCTAGATTATTCTGATTTATATTATTTATACCCAGACAGTTATTGCAAAAAAAAATTGATGAATTTAAATCCTTTTTCAAGATGGCGGAAAATGCACATGCAGGAAATCTTGGTCGACAATTTGATCTTAAGCTGTTTTACTCCCAAAGTCATTAGCATGTCTCGAAACCATAAGTTGTGGCCTTATTATTAAATATAATAGTTATGAAAAAAAAAGGCGAATTGACGTTCTTTTCTGCTTATGGCATTCGATTAAAAACGAATATTTATAACATATAAAGACTTGTTACAAAAATGTACAAAAAAAGGTCAAATTAATTAATAAAAAAATAAATAAAAACAGTAGAAATGTCGACTCCACTGAATACGATCACTTGGCAACATTAAATCCTAACCCGGAACTGGGAGTCACTAAGCAAAACGCAAACTTAACAAAAATTGGTTATGTGATTATGGGTATATTTTTTTGTTTTTTTATAAGATAAAAATAACTTTAAGTAGTAAAATATGGATATCAAAAGAAAGCTTATAGTATATACTTTATTTATAAATGGATTTTATTGGTAAGTAATATGATTTAATGGGTGAAAACATGATTTGAAAATGAAATACCATTGAAATTCGATCTGTATAGAATTTTTATTATTTGTTTACAACACATTTGAATTATATTTGTACAATAATTGTCACATCTAATAATTCTGCATAGTTTTAGATACTTAAAGCTATTTTTTATTTCCCTGTAGCTAGAATAGGTACAAGGATATAATGCTTTATGTTTATGATTATTGAAAAGGCGGGAATCGGAAAATTTCTGTCAAAATAAGTGACAGTGACGTGGACGTGTGAGTGGATATAGTACCTATATAGTATTATCTGTCTACGGATTGGTCCTTTTTTTGGAGATTTAAAAAAATAATAACGTCTGACGTTTCGTTTCGTCCCATATCAGTGTAGTCGGATTTTAAGCTTTTTATTTGGAACATCTCTCTTTCACTACTATACGTTGTATATAGATGTCTCTTTTTTTCCTTGCTACACATACAAACAGTTTTCTAGACACTGTCGCTGACCGCTGTCCTTTCTGGCTGTCATATGACGTATGACGCATTACGAATTGAGAAATATTCATTTTGTGTAATTTATAGCGCAAGGCGTATCCGGCGCTTAATAAATAAGTGTAAATTCGCAGTAAAACGTTGTACAGACATTTATATCGATTTCCAACATTATTCATAAGTAAAACACCGTAAGCCATGGCAGCTCCACCAATTTACAACCCTGTAAGTAACTTATTTATATTGCTGAAAAAAACTGTGTTGCGACGACTTTTCAGGATTTCAAGGGCGCTGAGAACAATAACGTATGATTACTTACGTTATACATTAAGTAAATAAGATGCTTTTGTTGAGACAAGACGTTATCAGCGCCCTAATATGGCCATTTAAATTTGTCATGCACAGTTTTTCGAAGGCCGATTTTTCCTTAAACAGTCATCAATACGTTACGTTTGTTGTTAATTGACTACATTTGGCTTCCTCTTACACATTATGTTGGCAGGTTAACCCCGTAAGCTATTTCATCATGTGATTTTCGAATTTTGTTCTTAGGATTTCCCCATAGCTATTTTCTCCTGGTTGAAATGTGGATTTGTTTGCTAAACCACATGTTTGAAGAATATAAGCAAATCTATTGGGAATCTAAAGAACAGTGTCAAGAACACTTCTCATTCTAAAATAGTTTATGTAAATGTTCAAAATTTAATTTACTAATATAAAATTTTATCAACTTATTACAAAATGTGGAAATTCAATGTTGTCACAGTTTAAGTGCACCATTTCTGAAGTTTGCAAATTAGCTTTCTCGTTAAGGTGGGGAAGAATGTTTAAACATTTCAAGAATTTGAAATAATGTATGTTTATTTTGTGTTGATGTTTCACATTCCAATAAGATAGTTAAACAAAATTCATGTAATTGTCTTATTGCTACCTAACAGGTATCTCCCGTTAGTTGCCACCAGTTGCTATGTTGTCTACAACTCCAGTTGTAGTTTTGTCCACAAAATGAGAGTAAATAAAAATTACTATTGACAAACATAACAATAATTTGTTTGATCTTTGGAGGTAATATGTCTCTAAATAGTAATTATTGATGAAGTCAAATATTCTAATTGGACTTTATATTTTATTTTATTTGTAGGTATCTCCTGTTCTAGTATGAAGTATAATTGCTAAATATGAAGTATAAAAGTTTGTTGTCTCCACCACAATTATGTTTACAAGTTCGACTATTGAACTCTAACCCCCTTATTCATAAGAAATCGCTAATCAACCATAATAACGTAAATTAGTTAAATATTTTTAAGAGGAGATAAAACGTTGATTACGGTCAGCCACGCATAATTATTCATAAGATTCCTTTTGACGTTTAGTATCTAATACGGCAAATTAGGCCGTGAATGTTGCCACTATATGGAAAAAAAATGATTTCATTCCCTCATCATTCACTGTTCAGTGCTATACTCTGTAATTTCAAACAGATTTTGTCTATGGAATCCAAAAAAGACAACGTATTTGTCTATGTTGTTTGTTTTGTTTGTTTTTGAACATATAAATTTATCTTAAAATGTTGAAATCGGAGTGCTTTTGAGAGCTAATGTAGTGATCTTTGTGGACGGCGTTATTGTGATATTAACGCCTAAAATGCGAACTGGACAAAAGTATGATTATTTGTTGTAGTAAGTATTTTAAACATACGTCTTCATATTGTATTTCCCTAAGGCTACATATTGGTAATAACATTTGTTTCTTTTTCAGCACTCAGAAAATAATGGATTTGGCTATATTAGAAACATAATTTACTGACAGCAAGGTTGTCGGTAACAATATTTTGATACAAGGATAAGAAGAGAGGTTATATCTTGCCGGATCATCCGATATATTAGTTGGCTCAGAAACTATTCAAGAAACAAAGTGTACTTAAGCAAATAGATTTCAAGAAATTACTCCTGAAAATATACCATTATTGGTAGAACTCAATTACATATTATATTAAACTTTACTATACTTCTCATCAGAAAAATTGAAACACCTTGCAAGTTGAACGTTGTGTAATGATTATCAGATTAGTGTGTTTATATTTAATTTGAATTCGGAACATCAACTCATATTATTCACTACTAAACAACATTTGACATTTATACCTAAATACACATATTTTTCTTATAATCTTCACACAACATTAAGTTATAAGATATTCAAATTTTTCTTATGAGATGTATATTTTATTACTAATATAATATAGAATTATTTGTTTACTAATATAGAATTTTATACAAAATAATCTCACTGCATTAGCTGCCGGGCAAAATAAGCATAATATAAAAATACCTATAAGTGCTGTCAGATCTATTTTTGCCAACATTCCCATTACCTCCAATCCCGAATTTATACTACTACAATCATTAAAAATGTGATATAAAGAACTGCTGTAAGGAAGAAAATTATGCTATTAAATAATCCTTCAACAACCAAGTAGTGTATCCCCCAAATACTGGATAGCTACTCAGCCACCGGACTCATTTGATATGACGTTATTTTGAGGTTCTGTTAAATTTCGAAATGAAATACTGGATAGCCATTTAGCTCATAAATCGGTCTACTCAGCAAACATCCAGCTAAATTTCCACAGATTAACGAAAAGTTTGTTTTCAGTTACAATTTTTATTGTATAAATATAAACGTTCCATTTGACGCAATATTCTTCATACATGATTTCCCTAAATTGGAAATTTGACCCTTTATATTTAATATGAGGAATCATTGTAACGTTTTTACTTTTGTTACGATTATGTTTAAAGCTATATTATATATTGCCATGTTATTATTTTAAAAATCTGTTAATAAAATCATGTGGGTGAAAAAACTTATGTCCCTATATCCGTAGCGAGTTTATTAAAAATATTATGATGTTTGTTTATTTTATTTATTATTTACAATTGCACTCGGTTTTAAAGTTAGTTTTTGGAATATCTTTTCAATAAATAGGTATATAAAATACCAAACAACGGCTGCAGAACCACCTAAGTACCAAATGGAGAAGACTATGTAAATAAATACGATATGAGAAAGAAGCTGTGCTGGATATTATAAACAGGTAAGTATACACGTATTCCTCTAAGTTTTAACGAATTTATATGATAATTAACTATTTAATATATAATATGAATCGATTATTCACACATTTTAAATCATCATCATCATCTACAGCCTGTAGGATCCCACTGCTGGGTACCTATAGGCTTCTCTCATATTATGCCTCCTATATATTATCTCCTCCTCATATAGTAGTATTATGTAATAAATATGGAAAATAAAGTATGGTACAATGTGTATAACTATAAATAATCCTTTGTTTCAGGAGCTGGAGTGGAGTACATAAATATTCAATGTGTACCTATATAATAAGACCGTCCAAGAAATATGGCTCATATATATAGTGCCATGTATATCAGCTATAGACTAAATAAGTAAGCTCAACAAATATATATAAAAAATAAAAAGAGATATATAAAATTATGACATACTTTAACATAAACACTTTTGCAGGTAACGCTATAGAAATCATGCATACAACAAATCATTTGGACAATACACACCCTTTTGAAATGAGTATGTAATATAAAAATATACAAAAAAGAATGAGACAAATTGTGTGAAGGAAGAAATATTTGCATCAGAAAACAGTGTTTTAAATCAAAGTTGAAGAATGTTGTGAATTTTAATTAATATGTAATACATAAAATAAATTGTTTATTTCACCTATTTTCATTGTTAAATATATAATAGTTAAAAAAAACTAAAATACACGCTTTAATAAGATATACAACTAAAAAAGTAAAAATAATTGATACTGAATTTAAGATATGAAAATGGAGTAAAATACATATATTTTATTGTTACAAAGCGTGGGGTGTTTACAACAATTACTTATCCTCCTGCACCCCACGCTTTGTAACAATAAAATATATGTATTTTACTCCATTTTCTTATCTTAAATTCAGTATCAATTATTTTTACTTTTTTAGTTGTATATCTTATTAAAGCGTGTATTTTAGTTTTTTTTTAACTATTATATAATTGTTTTGACTAAAAACATCCATCTACGGCTGTATTTCCAATCAATAACGCCATCTGTTGGTCAGTAGTAACATTTGACACTTGAAGAATACAATGTTAACGCCATCTAGCGATGAATGTAGCAATGGTCATCAATTATAAGAATAATTAATCCTGGCGAATCTAATCAGGATAATTATATATTTTAATCGAATTATTGTATTGTCATCGGTCTTTGACAGGTGTGCAAAATTTGAACGAAATCTGGCCGTTTAAAGTGGGTCAAAATCGCGCCCAAAGAAGTCGGTTACAAACAAACATACAAATATACAAACATACAAACATACAAGTGAAGCTAATATAAAGCGTGTAAAAATGTCATATTATATTTCTATTGTACATTTTTAATAGTACATTTATTAATTTAGTTTTAAATTAATGTTAGAATAATTGTTATTATTTTGTGTTTATAAAGGAATATATATATATATATAAGACAGATCTAAAGAAATGTAGATAATTAAAAAAATATAATATGTACTAATGCTGTTATTAAAATAAATATACTACAATAAAACATAACTCATTTTTATTTGTATTCATTCCATGGTAATTCAATAAAATGCACTGTACGGTTTAAAATATGTATTTTATTATATTATTCCTTGTTGCAACATTTTCATTGGTTATACTATGTGGAGCTGATGGAAATGATTCAGAAAGATCAATCTCCAATATATGATCATTCTGGGAACATGCTATATTATGTAACACAGCACATGCCTCTATAATAGTAAGCTAATTTTCAAAAACTTATAGCCCAACTTGCAGACAAGAAGATCTTTGTTGTAAAACCAAAGACCCTCTCCACTGGGTTTCTTGTTTTAGTATGGTCTTGATTGTAAGCTTCTTCAGTCTCCCCTTTCCAGAAATGCACATAAAGGAATTTTTACTATCATGCACCGCGCCTGGCCATCGGCCTATAATGTTTCTTATCCTCAAGTTAGGGTCGCAGACTGCTTGCACATTTATAGAAAAATGGCTTTTTCTGTTTCTAAATGTTTCTGCTTGTGGTCCTCCTAAAAACAAGATAATAAAAATTAGAGCTCTAGCAAATATTCTTATTTCAAACTACAAATAATTTTATGTAAATTGAAAAAATATATTCATAAAATTGAATTCTTTATAGGAAACTACTATTGTAGTTGAACATTGTTCCAGTATATACTGAATAGCTACAATCAGTACAAATCATTGTATGATTAATTATATTATATTATATATTTAGCCCTACAACTATTTAGAGAGCTTGGTTATATGGGGTACAGTGGGCTGGGGAAGAGCCAATTACCTGCTAAATGTTTTGATTCCAACAAGCATATATATATAAATTATTGTGTAAAAATCATTTAGAGTGTGCCTTTATACTGTGCATAATATATTATTCTATTCTATGATTAATAATATAATATTATGTACAGTAAAAAGGGATAGGTACTCTAAATGATTACTACACAATATAAAATACGCTAGGCATTTTAGAAGCACATTTAGTTAAAATAGGATAAGAAAACATATATTTGTGTACATGTAAAAGCTTAATAGTTATGTATACATTATTATAAGTAGAAATTACCTGGAGATTTGATCCTTATATGTATGAAATTTATAACTTCAATCACTCCTGCGATCGCATAGACATCATTCGCAATATGGCATTGTTGTTGTTAGTTGGGAATTTCCATGCCACGATTTTGTAGTTTAACTAACTCTGCTGCAACTTTGTGTTGTACAGTCGGCTGTTCCACATGAAATACATCTCCAATAATCTTCTGGTAACTGCCTGTCGTAGAATATCATAAAGCAAGTAACAGTTGGTCGCAAGTTTTTATCAATCGACTTCTATTTGTAGTGGGTTCTATTTTGTCTCCAGCAAGGAACACAGATGCAGAACAGTTTCTTTCTTCAGGCGGAACCTCACTTTGTTTGAATGTTTTCTTCTTTGTATTTGTCAAAAGCATTAATTTTTTTCTTGATTGATTCGCCTTGATGAAGCTATATCGTCATCAGACAGCGATGAAACCGAAGCGAGAGTCATTTTAGTAAATTTTATGTAGAATTGAAAGTTAAGAGTGGTCGCAGGCGGCCTTAAGACGACGGCTGCTTAAAACTAGAAATTCTTAAAAATTTGACTGTTTGACAGCTGTCAAACTCTTAAGTTGCTTTCGAGAATACGAATCGGATGAATAATGCTCCATTAAATATTTAATTCTTAACCCCCAAATACTGGATTGCTACTCAGCCACCGGACTCATTTGATATGACGTTATTTTGAGGTTTCGTTAAATTTCGAAACGAAATACTGGATAGCCATTTAGCTCATAAATCGGTCTACTCAGCAAACATCCAGCTAAATTTCCACAGATTAACGAAAAGTTTGTTTTCAGTTACAATTTTTATTGTATAAATATAAACGTTCCATTTGACGCAATATTCTTCATACATGATTTCTCAAAATTGGAAATTTAACCCTTTATATTTAATATGAGGAATCATTGTAACGTTTTTACTTTTGTTACGATTATGTTTAAAGCTATATTATATATTGCCATGTTATTATTTTAAAAATCTGTTAATAAAATCATGTGGGTGAAAAAACTTATGTCCCTAATCCCTATATCCGAAGCGAGTTTATTAAAAATATTATGATGTTTGTTTATTTTATTTATTGTCATGTTGTAATTGCACTCGGTTTGAAAGTTAGTTTTTGGAATATCTTTTCAATAAATAGGTATATAAAATACCAAACAACGGCTGCAGAACCACCTAAGTACCAAATGGAGAAGACTATGTAAATAAATACGATATGAGAAAGAAGCTGTGCTGGATATTATAAACAGGTAAGTATACACGTATTCCTCTAAGGTTTAACGAATTTATATGATAATTAACTATTTAATATATAATATGAATCGATTATTCACACATTTTAAATCATCATCATCATCTACAGCCTGTAGGATACCACTGCTGGGTACCTATAGGCTTCTCTCATATTATGCCTCCTATATATTATCTCCTCCTCATATAGTAGTATTATGTAATAAATATGGAAAATAAAGTATGGTACAATGTGTATAACTATAAATAATCCTTTGTTTCAGGAGCTGGAGTGGAGTACATAAATATTCAATGTGTACCTATATAATAAGACTGTCCAAGAAATATGGCTCATATATATAGTGCCATGTATATAAGCTATAGACTAAATAAGTAAGCTCAACAAATATATATGAAAAATAAAAAGAGATATATAAAATTATGACATACTTTAACTTAAACACTTTTGCAGGTAACGCTATAGAAATCATGCATACAACAAATCATTTGGACAATACACACCCTTTTGAAATGAGTATGTAATATAAAAATATACAAAAAAGAATGAGACAAATTGTGTGAAGGAAGAAATATTTGCATCAGAAAACAGTGTTTTAAATCAAAGTTGAAGAATGTTATGAATTTTAATTAATATGTAATACATAAAATAAATTCTTTATTTCACCTATTTTCATTGTTAAAAAATGTCATATTATATTTCTATTGTACATTTTTAATAGTACATTTATTAATTTAGTTTTAAATTAATGTTAAAATAATTGTTATTATTTTGTGTTTATAAAGGAATACAGATATAAATGTAAGACAGATCTAAAGAAATGTAGATAATTAAAAAAATATAATATGTACTAATGATGTTATTAAAATAAATATACTACAATAAAACATAACTCATTTTTATTTGTATTCATTCCATGGTAATTCAATAAAATGCACTGTACGGTTTAAAATATGTATTTTATTATATTATTCCTTGTTGCAACATTTTCATTGGTTATACTATGTGGAGCTGGTGGAAATGATTCAGAAAGATCAATCTCCAATATATGATCATTCTGGGAACATGCTATATTATGTAACACAGCACATGCCTCTATAATAGTAAGCTAATTTTCAAAAACTTATAGCCCAACTTGCAGACAAGAAGATCTTTGTTGTAAAACCAAAGACCCTCTCCACTGGGTTTCTTGTTTTAGTATGGTCTTGATTGTAAGCTTCTTCAGTCTCCCCTTTCCAGAAATGCACATAAAGGAGAATCATTGAAATTTTTACTATCATGCACCGCGCCTGGCCATCGGCCTATAATGTTTCTTATCCTCAAGTTAGGGTCGCAGACTGCTTGCACATTTATAGAAAAATGGCCTTTTCTGTTTCTAAATGTTTCTGCTTGTGGTCCTCCTAAAAACAAGATAATAAAAATTAGAGCTCTAGCAAATATTCTTATTTCAAACTACAAATAATTTTATGTAAATTGAAAAAATATATTCATAAAATTGAATTCTTTATAGGAAACTACTATTGTAGTTGAACATTGTTCCAGTATATACTGAATAGCTACAATCAGTACAAATCATTGTATGATTCATCATCATCATCATCATATCAGCCACAGGAAGTCCACTGCTGAACATAGGCCTCCCCCAATGATCTCCACAATGACCTGTTGGAAGCGGCCTGCATCCAGCGACTTCCTGCGACCTTAGTCAGATCGTCCGTCCACCTTGTAGGCGGGCGTCCGACACTTCGCTTGCCTGTACGTGGCCTCCACTCGAGAACCTTTCGGCCCCAACGGCCATTGTATGATTAATTATATTATATTATATATTTAGCCCTACAACTATTTAGAGAGCTTGGTTATATGGGGTACAGTGGGCTGGGGAAGAGCCAATTACCTGCTAAATGTTTTGATTCCAACAAGCATATATATATATAAATTATTGTGTAGAAATCATTTAGAGTGTGCCTTTATACTGTGCATAATATATTATTCTATTCTATGATTAATAATATAATATGTACAGTAAAAAGGGATACTCTAAATGATTACTACACAATATAAAATACGCTAGGCATTTTAGAAGCACATTTAGTTAAAATAGGATAAGAAAACATATATTTGTGTACATGTAAAAGCTTAATAGTTATGTATACATTATTATAAGTAGAAATTACCTGGAGATTTGATCCTTATATGTATGAAATTTATAACTTCAATCACTCCTGTGATCGCATAGAAATCATTCGCAATATGGCATTGTTGTTGATAGTTGGGAATTTTCATGCCACGATTTTGTAGTTTAACCGACTCTGCTGCAACTTTGTGATGTACAGTCGGCTGTTCCACATGAAATACATCTCCAATAATCTTCTGGTAACTGCCTGTCGTAGAATATCATAAAGCAAGTAACAGTTGGTCGCAAGTTTTTATCAATCGACTTCTATTTGTAGTGGGTTCTATTTTGTCTCCAGCAAGGAACACAGATGCAGAACAGTTTCTTTCTTCAGGCGGAACCTCACTTTGTTTGAATGTTTTCTTCTTTGTATTTGTCAAAAGCATTGATTTTTTTCTTGATTGACTCGCCTTGATGAAGCTATATCGTCATCAGACAGCGATGAAACCGACGCGAGAGTCATTTTAGTAAATTTTATGTAGAATTTAAAAATTTAAGAGTGGTCGCAGGCGGCCTTAAGACGACGGCTGCTTAAAACTAGAAATTCTTAAAAATTTGACTGTTTGACAGCTGTCAAACTCTTAAGTTGCTTTCGAGAATACGAATCGGATGAATAATGCCCCATTAAATATTTAATTCTTAAGTGGTTTAATCGAAGTTATATTTAACTGGAATCAATTTAACAGGTCATTAGAGCTAGTTAACAGGAGTTAAAAGTTAATTGGCTTTCCAGTATTTGGGCATAAGTGGTTTAATCGAAGTTATATTTAACTGGAATCAATTTAACAGGTCATTAGAGCTAGTTAATCGGAGTTAAAAGTTAATTGGCTTTCCAGTATTTGGCCCTATATGTCTTACATTGACAAATGAATTAATATACACATTTTCTCTCACATGCATACACACACACACACATCCTAACATACATATTTCCTTACATAAATAGTGTTAGAGTTACATTAAGTTTGTTTTTTTTTTATTTTTTAAATGTTGTTTTCATAATATGTTAACCTTCCACACACACCCATTGTTGCAGGGTTGAGTGCCCAAGACAGGGGCTTGTTACTTTGGGACCCAAATATTATATAGTTAAATAAATGTAATTTTTCAATAAATAAATACATATTGTTACTAAAATACCTGACCATATTTTATTACCCTATATTCAAGGATATTGTCCGGGCAAAATACACAGCAATATGATTATTTGCAACATACTTTTATAGATACTAAGGTATATAAGGAAAAATAATTGTGTAATAAATATTATAATTTTGAAATAATATTTAATTGTCTATAACTACTTTAAAGGTGCATTATTTGAAAAATATATTTGATATAAATGTAACTATGAAAACTTAAGAAATAAAATGTAGTACATGTAGTGCAAAATTTTACACGCTTTATATTAGCTTCACTTGTATGTTTGTATGTTTGTATATTTGTATGTTTGTTTGTAACCGACTTCTTTGGGCGCGATTTTGACCCACTTTAAACGGCCAGATTTCGTTCAAATTTTGCACACCTGTCAAAGACCGATGACAATACAATAATTCGATTAAAATATATAATTATCCTGATTAGATTCGCCAGGATTAATTATTCTTATAATTGATGACCATTGCTACATTCATCGCTAGATGGCGTTAACATTGTATTCTTCCAAGAAGCTTATACCCAAATGGAGATTGCATTCCGTATAAAACACTGAAGCACAAAAATTTTACCTTGAATGCAATCGCTGTTGCCTGCTATCCTTTTCTTTAGAGTGACAATGAATGAAGTTCACGTGAAGTTCATTCATTGTTACGCTAAAGAAAAGGATAGCAGGCATCAGCGACGTCATTCAAGGTAAAATTTTTGTGCTTCACTTTTATATACGGAATGCAATCTCCATTTGGGTATAAGCTTCTTGTATTCTTCAAGTGTCAAATGTTACAACTGACCAACAGATGGCGTTATTGATTGGAAATACAGCCGTAGATGGATGTTTTTAGTCAAAACAATTATATAATAGTTAAAAAAAACTAAAATACACGCTTTAATAAGATATACAACTAAAAAAGTAAAAATAATTGATACTGAATTTAAGATAAGAAAATGGAGTAAAATACATATATTTTATTGTTACAAAGCGTGGGGTGCAGGAGGATAAGTAATTGTTGTAAACACCCCACGCTTTGTAACAATAAAATATATGTATTTTACTCCATTTTCTTATCTTAAATTCAGTATCAATTATTTTTACTTTTTTATTATTTACAAAACCTCTAAATCTATCTACATCATGACTCAAATTGAAAAAGAATTTGATGCTTGCATTATGATAGACCAAAATAATGATTTGTTTTTAACCACATGATGCGGGCAAGTTACAAAAGGTTGATGTGAACATAATTAAGAGACCAACAGTGGACTTCTGTGGCTAAAATGAACAAACAAACTTGTTGGGACGTTATATCTTTGGTAATTGGTACTAAGTCCTCAATGCACTTCAATGTTGATGACTGATCAAAAATATGTCTTCTTATTTATCTTCTTCTACTTGCTTTCATTTCTTGCTTTAACCTCTTCAAAAATTGTTTTTATGTTCCATGGATATATAGATGGTACAGCACCTCTCTCCAAATATTTGTGTTGTTGTTCAACTCCTGAAACAATTGATTTTAACATTGAGATCAGAATGTAGCCATTCAATAAGATAAATTTGAAATTATGAGTAAAAAGGTTTTGATTAGGTTAGTTCAAACAAACTGTGTGGTTGTTTTAATGCAGAAACTTGAAACATTACAGTAACTTTGTTTCTCTAACTAATCGTAAATAAGACCATTTCGAATGCACTGTGGCCTGTTGGTAAATGGGCCAGACGCGGCTGCCAACATGGACACGGTGGTCGCGCTTTCTAGTCCCAGGGCAAACCTGATTTTTCGGAATCATGTTTTTATTGATAGGGAATCCTCATGGCATGCATTAAAACATCGTGAGGAAACCTGCACACCATAGCGATTTGTATACATTTCTATGCTACGTAAAGTAATCCGGCACCCAAATATAGGCTGATATAGTATAGTATCAGTTCGGCTTACCTGTGTATTTACTGATAGTTCCGCAGCCACATCGAACACTCGACTACATCAATATTCACTACTTTATATATTTTTATGCCGACGGATATTTCGACGGCCAACTTAGAGAACTTTTTGCACAACACATTATAATTAAAATAATTTATTATTTATAACTTTAAATAAATAACCAGTGATGACAATTGACAATGCTAATTTGACAGTAAAATCCGCCATCTTTCTGCTTGGTCCCGGCCATTTTAAAGTTAGTGCGCTATAATATAGCTGATTAGTGATTTTTGACGGTTATGAATAAATTTTAAGTGACAGTTCATATTAACGGCAACTAAACACTGCGCTAACTTCTTTTGCATAAGGGGGTAAATATTTTACGTAATGTAAAATTAAACCATTCAACACTGGCTGTAGATAGTGTAGTTTGGTACAAAATATTCAAATTGGACTAAATAGTTCACATTTTACATAATTATATGAGATTTACCACGCTGTCTATGCTATGTCAAGTAAACAGTTTGTTTGTTTGGACATACTGCTCACAGGAACTACTGGTTCAATATTGAAAAAAATAATGTTGTATAGCAAATTTATTGAAAATGGCTAGAGGCTATATAACATCATGGTATGACCAATAGGCATGGAGCATCAATGGAAATTGTAGTCAAAACGAAGGACATTTATTCTTGGAGTATTTTATGTGTGGAGTGAAATAAAATAATTTCTACATCAGTAGTATATATAGGTATCAAAAGCATCCGAAAAGGTATTTTCAAATCCTGGTTTCTTATGATTAATAGTACAATATCTCCTTGTGAGATTTAATTAATAGTAGTGACCTTTTATGAGTGTGTGGTGGCCTGTTGGTAAAACGGACTAGACGCGACTGCCAACATCTTCACTGTGATCGCGGGTTCGAATCCCAGGGCACACCTCTGACTTTTCGGAGTCATGTGTGTATTGATAGTCAATTACCACACACTAAAACGGTGAAGGAAAACATCGTGAGGAAACCTGCATACCATGGTGATTTATAAAAATGTCTATGGTATGTAAGTCTGCCAACCTGCACTAAGCCAGCGTGGCGGACTATATGGCCTAACCACTCTCAATCGTACTTACGATTGTAGAGTAGGCCCGTGTCCTGTTGTGGGACATATATGGGCTGATACAGTGACCTTTTAGATCTATGTAATAAAATATATTTTGCACATTTCAATGTCAACTACTTAAATCTTGAAGAACATGGCCTTCCACTTTGGGTTGCAAATGAAGGCTCAGTGTCACATAACATGTTATGGGGTGAGCTATGCTCGGTTTTCCCATAGAGATCGAATTAGATTAGTAGGAAAACAAAGGTTACTGACATAGCTCAAAGGTTTAGCAAGTTGAAAAGACAGGTACATTCGTATCATCGTCATAAACTTCGATCGTCGGAGATTCGAATTCGTTTCGGATTTTCAGAGTAGGGCCCATGATTTTGCACGGAGCGGTTCTGTATCAGCCCATATTACGTCCCACTGCAGGGCACGGGCCTACTCTACAATCGACAGTACGATTGAGAGTGGTTAGGCCATATAGTCCACCACGCTGGCCTAGTGCGGGTTGGCGGACTTACATACCATACAATTTTTTTTTTTTTTTTTTACCTATGTACACCATGAATACTATAAATCGCATTGATTCACCAGACGCATAGACATACCGCCACATTCTCCAGCTGCCGGAGCGACTGACTGGCACCAAACGTGTGGCTAGCAGCATTTTTTAAATATAGTACTTGCATAGACATATTGGTCCCCTTCAATTGTTAGACCAACACCAAACAAGTAAGACAGCGATTTTAGTATTTACCAGATACCTAGACATGCCAAAAACATGTTCACCCGCTGCTGGTGAGACTAATTGACACCAAGTATATGGTCGACCAGCGGTTTTTTTTTTTTTTTTTTTGGCTTGTACATCATAGAATCACGTTTCACAAAAAGCATTTTTTTTATAATGCTTCATAATCAATAATAATGTGACAAGACATTTTCAATGTAAATATTTTACTCAATCGATTATCGGGCCAGAACAGTAAATTTGACTTTACAACGACATGTACATTCGCTTCTACTCCGATCAAAAAATACGAAAAATCATACATTTTGTATTTTACTATATATCTGTATCTAGTTCCGTATCAAAATAAAATATACATTGGTAACTTTATATATTAAATATAGGGCACTAAATACCGGGTAGTGAATCGAAATGTTGGAACATTCTAATGGATCCATTTTTATTTTTATAAATCGTTCGGCCAATCTGACTATTGATTCCCAAATTATACTCTGTCCGGATATCAACAAACGACACTATTATTATTCTAGTATTATTGAAACTTCCAGATAACTGATAATGAGAATCGGATGGTACCGATGATAAAAACATTAGTATAAAAGTAGATCAGTCGATTTGGTCCAACTACGGACAACTCGAACGGAAGTCATTCGCCCTGGGTTGTCCAGTGCGGCTCACAATGCGTGTGAAGGCCATCGAGGGGTCTTGAATCACTTTGCTGGCTTGGGTATTGATAGGGACCCAGCTCGGCCACAATATCCGCGTTTTTACCGGGCTGGAAGGCCAGACATACTGACGTATCCTTTTCAGCCTCCCCTGGGGTATAGAAAGGGGAGCTTTATAGCTATTCTTTTTGAATTATAAAAGAGGAATTCGCTGGATACAGGTCGCTTCCAGATTTGGAGATCATTTGGGATGGTCTATGTTCAGCAGTGGACTTCCTGTGGCTGAATAGAGAGAGATAAACAGATTTCAATGTTAATATGTTTTGTTTGATTTCCTGGGAATGTGGGGTCTTGTTGGCTGCTTTATTAGCTTAGGACACTGACTTTAGTCATTATATGTGTTGCCTGCGACTCGTAAGTTCTTGGGTTAATTCCAAATTAACAACTTATTTTGCGCGCCATGTTTCAGTTTGAAAAATCCATTGATTAATGTAAATTATGCAAGTCTAGAACAGGCGCTCATCGATAGGCTTGCCCCCTATCTCATTTGGTGACACAAATGAGGTTGTTGAACTGTGGGTGATATTAATGTCGCCTCTATCTACACTTTACGGGATATTAGCGAAAGATTGTTTTATTTGGGATAGTTATTTATTGTCTGACATTAGCAAGTTGCTTGAATACACTTAAATATACATAATTTATTGTTGCTCTGCATCCATTTATTGAACGATAATTTCACTGAATGTCAGAGATAATTTATTTTTTATCTCAATTATGTATGAATAACTTGGTAAACAATAGTTTCGAGTGTCTTCTCGTCGGGTTTTTCGTTGCTCGTCATTTGTTTGTCATCCGTATATTCGCTTCTTTGGGGCCTTTTAACAACGTTATGACGTCACCGACCAGTAACTTACTTGATACGAGATCAGATTTAATTTGTTCATTTAGGTCCATTGATGAATGTGATAAAGTATTGTTAACGCATGACACGCGCTGACGTCATCTATTCATGGGATTGCCTCCCGCCACTGAGAGATCGATAGGTGCACGAGGGCGTGTGCTATCATTACTTAATAGTGACTGCACGGTCGGCGAAACTTATGAATAATAATTTAGTATAATTTATTACACGGCTTATATTAGCTTCACTTGTAAGCTTGTAACAGAGTCCTTTGGGTCCGATTTTGACTTTAAATGGTCAGATTTCAATCAAACTTTGTAGATTTGTCGAGGACCGATTACAATACAATCATTTAAAAACTATGTGACATTACCATATCCAGAACGTTCAGATATTTATTTTGTTTGAATAAATATATTTTACATGTATTTAGTTTCATGCAATCGAACCCTAATTAGGCAATCCAACTTCTCTGAATTGGCGGTAAAAAATATGTATATCGTAAATGACGTCAATGTGTCTGTCTATAATCGTCATAGATTTAACAATGATCCTCCTGCTCAGTTCGACTAAAATTAATTGTGTTCTAGGAAATTGAGAACAAGTCTGCGAGATGAGAAATCAGGGGCCTTGGGTCCGATCACCGCTCTGTTATATATAATATATATTTTATTGTATTGTGGGACTATTTCGGTAGTTTTATATTTAGAAGACTTGCTCTGGTCGTGGATTCTTAGAAAGGTTTTTCTGTTACTCGCATAACAAGGTGTCTATTTTCTTTTGGGATTGAAATCAAGAGATTTTTTTAAATTCGGGCTCGCCAAAATCAATGCAAAGGAGTTAATAGTAAATGTAGTACTTTTTACACAGTAAATTGATTGCCAGCAGTTATTCGACATTATTTTGCCCACATGACAGTATCATCATCAATGCAAAATTTAAGACAGCATTACAAATAAAATACTTTTTTATTGCTATGAATGGCGAGACGAGCATGATATTCGACTGATGTTAAGCGATACGGCCGCTCATGAACTGTACCAAAACCGAAAAACTTACAATGCTTGGCACATCGCTGCGCTCGCCATACTGAGACATAAGATGTCAACCCTTAATACATCACATCATTACTCTGGCTACAATTTCCTTCAAACCCGATACAATAGTGTTTTTACACCGCAATACCGTAAATTTACGAGTGAAATTGGTTGCAGGTAATACCATGCGTGCAGCCCATCCCGTGGGGCATCTACCCGGGCCGCATGATCCGGGTGCAGGGCAGCACCCCGCCCGGCGCGCAGAGGTGAGTGCACACTGACGCAACACCACGGAACAATCGGGTTTAATTGTCTCTACAGTAGTGGCAAACTGGTTGTTATGATTCACGTGAGCTTATTATGTGTATAATAATGAAATATGTACTTATCATGTAAATTATTATCTCAGTATGGGACAGTTTGCTGTGCTGTTACTTTCACTCGTTGGAGAGATATTGCAAGAAGCAGAACTGATTAACAATTTGGGAATTTTGTTTTAATCACTATTTAACACTGTTTGGATAGAATGACACAAGTATTTGTTGCTCGTTCTTCTTTGATGGAGACTGCCTTCTAAACCGGATGGTAGAAAAGATTGTCATTTATTACAATTGCCAGTATGTTGTTTTATGAATCTTATTTCATATCATATCGAATTTAAGCCAACTTGTTAGATGATGCCAACCCTCACTAGGCCAGCGTGGTGAACTACACGGCCTAACCCCTCTCAATCGTACTCTCGATTGTGGAGGAGGCCCGTGCCGTGCAGTGGGACGTATACGGGCTGATATAGTATGGTGTAGATAGATGATGAAACTTTGGCTTTTCCCTCGTCTCCCAGATTCGCGATCAACCTGCAGTGCGGTCCGAACACGGACCCTCGCGACGACATCGCGCTGCACCTGAACTTCCGCTTCGTGGAGCAGTGCGTGGTGCGCAACCACCTCACCGCCATGAACTGGGGCGTCGAGGAGACGGCCGGCGGCATGCCGCTCTCCCGCGGAGACTCCTTCGAGGCGCTCATACTATGCGAACCGCAGTCTATTAAGGTACGTACCTACCTGGTTTACCTAATGTTAAAGACAATTTTTATGAATACATCGATTCTGCTAATTAGGAAATAGGTTACCTGATGGTAAGTTATGTTTTGTAGTTTTTTCCATTGCATAGATCTTGTACATGAGTGAACAGCACATCTGTTGGTAGTTTCCGATGACCATGAACATTGACAAAAATGGATGGAAGTTGCTTTATAATTTGAACCTCTTAATTGGGAGATGACTGAATCGGAAAAGAGAAGGAGTAGGATGGTAGCACTCATTGTTTTTGTATATTTTATATTCAAATATGTTTTTGTAATCATATCGGTTGAAAAAGAAATAAAATGTTATTTAAGCAGCCTCATAGTGGTTTTGCTAATGTATGCACCAAGCTGAGTTGTTTACTTGCACAATTCTACGAATAGATAAGTTGTTTGTGTCTTAGTACCTGTACGAATCAAAAATAAATATTAACTTTTCACTTTTATATCAAGCACTAATTCCTTCCATAATAAATGAATTATTGCAATTTCGAGCACTTCATCCTTCTGAATAATACAATATATTGCGAATATTTTAAAAATATTATATAAGGAAGGAAGACGCATGCATGTAGACATCCTAATTGACGCAAAAACTATTGAATGTATTTTGGTGATATTTAAATTTTTATGCGGTGCATGCCATTTGCATGATGAGCGATACGACCGCTCATGGACAGTAGCAAAATTAAGCCCCATGAATTACAAAGCAATAATTGGCCTTCCACTTCGCTCGCCATCCTGTGACGTACGACAAAAAATGGATTAATATATGGTGGATATTACCATCAGATCGCTCTGAACGGCATGCACTTCTGCGAGTTCCCTCACCGCATCCCCTACCAGCGCGTGTCGCACCTCACCGTGGACGGTGACGTCATGATACAGTTCATCGGCTTCGAGGGCGCCCAGGCCCCGCCCACGCAGATGTACGCAGTAAGTACGCCACACATGTATAGTAAACACCTTCCTACCCGCCTCAAAGTTAACATAGCAAATTGATCCTTATTTCCACCACGTAATCGCCGGTCGCGGGAAGACGCGCGTATTACGCAGAGTGCGTGCGAATTCGCGACTCTTGTTTTACCTCGAAAGGAATATGTGTAATACAGTTTTGAGATGAGGCTTAATTTGCAATGCTAATTTTGAGATTCAAATTTCTCTTCGTTTCGATTCTTTGCTAGTATATTTTGAGTCAAGCACAGAAGTATGTCGAGAGTCGAGCTTTAGAAACAAAAATAGAAACCTCACGGTGATTACGTCATCGCTTCACAGATAACCTGGCAGGGCTGTGCTTGTCTTATCCAAAGTTCCAACATGTTTTTAACATTAAGGTATACTGGATACTGGAGCCGATAGGGGGAACATCACTTATGCGCATACGCATGTGTTTATAATATATATAGAAATTGTAAAATTATCCTTTCCCCCTACAGACTGAAACTCAAGCGTTTGGCTCGTACGGCGTGCCCCCGCCGGCCTACGGAGCCCCCGGATACGGCGCGCCACAAGGTCAGTCTCCAACTTAATATACATATATTCATACAATTATTGTATACAATAGTCGCTCATCAGGAATTCAGGGTATTACGAGTATTAGAAGGACACTTTGGGAACCGAGGAAGACACTCATTTAAAATATCTAATACTGGTGTCATTAAATACCATTGTAGATCATGGTTGTATTTCATATGGGTTTTTTAAATATAATCGGCCTTATTCGTAGCCAGTTTCAAAACCTATTTTTGTTAGAGATGTTTTGTCTTTTCTGAACGAATTTTGAATTGAGTTTGAGGGAAGAAGATGAAATATTATAACTAAAATCTTCCCCTGACTTTTTTGAGTCATGTGTGTATTGATAGTCAATCACCGCGCACTATAACGGCGAAGGAAAACATCGCGAGGAAACCTGCATACCATAGCGATTTGTAAAATTTCTATGGCGTGTAAAGTCTGTCAACCCGCACTAGGCCAGCGGGGTGGATTTTATGACCTAATCACTCTAAATCAAATTCTCTATTTTTGAGTAGGCCCATCCCCTGTAGTGTATATGGGCGGATACAGATACAGAACTAAAAAAGGGTTTTAAATTGTCTATGAATAAGGTTGTATATCTTTAAGATAAGTGTACGACTCATAATTTTTTGTATTTATTATTATTTTCTTTACTAAAAGACTAACATGGAATGATTCCTTTTCCTTTTCTGGGATTTTTTGAGTTGAATTAGTTTTTTTGGTCTATGGTTTGATTTGGATTTTTTATCTTAATTTAACTCAAAAAGTTTTATAAGACATTGTTTATGATGATTTTATGCATGTTTCTTTATTTCATTGATATAATTTATGCATTCTCGGATATTTATTTAGATCATAATATTATTGTCATATAGTTAGGAGCGCATATGCTACGCAAAAAGCTTTGGTGCTTTTTATATAGGCTTGTAATATCTAGTGGGATAGACTGGTACAGTGGTACTATACTAGTACTGTTATTTATGGACTATAGGAATTGAAAACTATAATTGCGACTAAAACACCATTAATCGATATCAACTATTTTTTTGACCAAACACTATTGCAACGTGCTGTACTTGTACATAAAAAGTTTATTTACACTTTTTGCAATCGTTATATTTATAATCAAAAATTTTGGCAATTGAGAGGATATTTTTAAGACTGCGTTCTCACTGAAATGGAGATGGCCGAAGCGGGGACGTGGAATCGACCAATCAGAGTGGGCGATTAGGACATCCCAGATGTGTTGAAGCTTTGTGATTGGTCGATATCTGCGCATCTCCGCTCGTCTCCGCTTCAGTAAAACAAAAGTCTTATACAAGGTTAGTCATAAAGTGTATATAAAGTCGAAGGGGGTATGCTCAACTCATCATAATGAACAACTTATCATGGTGCCGAATCTGAAATCGCGAAAAAAAATCAGCTGTTCCATACATTTTACAGATTGAAACGATTATTTTTGTATGGAAGAGCTGATTTTATTTTCGCGATTTAAGGTCTCATAACAAAAGTTGTTCATTATAATGAGTTAAACATACCCCTTTCGACTTGACATACATTTTATGTCTTATGAGTAACCTTTTATTCAAACCTCGCGTGGAATTTTGCCTGTATGTGGATAGTTCGCGAGTGAAGTGCGTCTGTATGTTTAGTGGAGAGAAGGTAAGTTATCTATCTTGTATATACACCGCACAGACTCACTCACCTGCACTTCCTTCCATAGAACCAGATGATTTATGCTAGGGGTAATCTAGGACATATTTTTCGTATAAAAGGTGCTCTTTATTTGAGGATGAGGGGGTAATTATGATCCCAATCTCTACACGATAAATAAAGATCTAAGAAGCAATTAGTATATTCGTTGTAGGATTTATTTTCGGTCATGTTTACGCTGTTAAAATTATTGCAGATATGTTCCATCGAGACCAAAATATGACCGTTAAAAATTCCTTTTTTAAATATATTATTCAATCTTCTAGTGAAAAAAAACTTAAACTTTGGTGAAGTTTAGTGAAACTTTTTTGACTGCAAACATTACTATTCTTAATAAAAATAATTATTAAAAACTTCCCAACAAAAAAAGAGAAAAAAGAAAACTTTATAAAAAGTTCTGTGGAAATAATACTTAGTCGTCAAGTTTTCCAATCAGCAATATATTCGTGGTTGACTAGTTTATGTTTATGTTCTCAATAAAACTCTGTATTCTAGAGAAGTCTAATGTTTTTGGAAATGAACTTTAGCATAATATGTATATATCTTTGTCTCGTGTCGCTGTACATTTTCCAATTTCTTGTGGTGTGAGGTTGCGGTTGTAACAGGGTGCTAGAGTTGCTGTTTTTGTATGTATATAACAAGGGTAGGTTCTTAGCAAGGTTCTTTACAGGGTTCATCAGAAAGAGTACTAATTCGAAGGGGGATGTCATTTCTTCATAATGTTTTTTTTACTATGATCACAACTTTGACACCTAAAAAAAAATCCTTTCTACAACAAAAATGCCTGCAAAAATTATGAAATAATTGACTTTTTTCTTGATTTCCGGGTTGCTGTCATAAAGGTTGCTTAATATGATGAATATAGCTTCCCCCTTGTTTGTGTGTATACCCTTTCTGACCAGCTCTATATGTTTGGACTTCGTATTTGTAATTACTAATAAGGGTTGGGTGTTAGCATGGTGCTGGTAACTGGGTTTTTTAATGAGTGTTTCACGTGTAAATAAATTGTTAATTGTAACGGTGGTGGTATCGTATTACTAGGAAATTATGACGTATTCTTACACATTTAAATACACGGCAGATTGCCGTCCTCGGCTGGACGTATCAAGTAGGCCCAATAAATTTAAAAAGATCTTGATCTTTTTTGTATAAGTGAACAATATCATTAATTTTGCACGTTGTTTTATTACGAAATAGAATTAACATAGGTTTGTTATTTTTCGGCTTCATAGCAAAAAAATAACCTTGAATGCAATGCAAATTTTGCAAGTCTAATGCGGGTTATCACTAACAACGAATGACTTGATGTTTGTTTAATAAAATTAACATGTTTTTTCCTAAAGTATGATGTATAATATATTGAAAAACATAAAACTTTAAAGAGTCTTTTAGACTAAGTTTAAATTATAAAAATAAGTTCTGCGTGATATTGCTATGTCACGTCGAGTGTCATGCTCCGATCGTCATGCTCAATAATAAAACTGAACTGAGTATGAACTTATCATATTTGTTTTTGTTATTGGTCGTTGTTCAACGTACTATTTTATTGGATTAGAAACATGTGGCCTCTTGCCCTTAGGCACAAAAGGTGGCGCGACTACCTCGACCAATTTGACAGCACTTGGGTGGCATCAGCAACTCATAGGGATAAGTGGAAGGAGTTGAGGGACACCTTTGCCCAGCAGTGGGACAGAATAAGTTAAAAAAAAAAAAGAAACATGTATTGTGATACCAAATATATTTTTGTTTTTTTTAATAACCAGTCAGTAATTTTTAAATATCCCACTCGCTTGCCTAATTTTAACGCGCTTTTGTGACATTACTGATTTTTTATTCAAATATGTATAGGCAAAATTACTAGTATGTTTATATTATGTACCTAAACTATAGATTGGATTATAACATAAGATTGATTCTCTAATACCCAATTTGTTCCAATTTAAAACCAGGAAAGTGGACGCCAATCATTATTCTGTGGTTTTAAAAAGCAAAATCTACAATTGAGTTCTTAAGATATTTTTCGCAGCTAAAGCAATAAAATGAACACATTCTTTTATCATTAGTGCAATAAAGAGCCTTTGCCGTTTTGTGCATTTATTTTTTTGTTTTTTGCCATAAAGCCAATTGTATATCTGAAGTAGCTTTAAACACTTATTTATAAAAAAATACCTCTTTTAATACTACTCAAAACTCAAAATGGCTCACCCTGACCAATTCCTTTGGTTGTGAAGTTTTCGACTGCTATGTTCCTTTTATGTTTTTATTTTGTGTTTTTGTCGGCATTAATTTATTTCGTTTTATTTGAACGCAGGCTTCTACTGAGCGCTTGATTTTGTAGCAGCTTGTAGAGGTGGTATACGAGGTAATGTAATATTTTCCATATATCAAACACACACAAATCAGTCACCAATTACCATCTAGAATACAGAATAAAAATATTTTAAGCACCTATAGAAAAAGAACTATTTGTGATGTTCTGTTTTGTTACATCTCAATATGACATGAGGACGATTCTACCGCTATGTCAGACACGCATATATGCACATTGTATATTCAAAGTAACAAGTCAGTTATTATTATTTAATTATATTCGTTTAATTTATTTCATTGTTATTATTTTGCAGGTGCCTTGTAAGGTGATACACGACACACAGATCCAATCAAGCCAATCATTAATTTACTAGTTGTGTAAGAAATTATAACGAATGATACGTATATTTCCAAAAATGTATATAATAACTTATAGTCTAACTTTCACGACGTTTCGTGTGGCGTTCCGGAATGTATTTTAAAAACACTATATAAAAATGTGGGTAAGTTCATGGTGAAATTAGAATTTTTAATATATCCATGAGGGAGATTTTCTCGTAATACTTTGTAGTTCGTACAAATTATTAGACACGCCTTTTTCTGTCTAATCTTATTGAATCCATCCATTTAAAGTTAGTCTAGGTTAACCCTAGTAGCTACGTATAACTGTTCCTAAAGTGCCTGAAAATCTACAAAGAATCTCACGCTGACAATGTCGTATAGCGCCATCTGTTGAAATATTTTAAGTCAACAACAGACGGTAGTTTATTTTAAAAGACAAACGCGACAATTGGAGACTCCTGTTAAATAAAAAAATAATTGATGTTATCCGAGACAAAATAAGGTATTTTACATAAAGACAGTCATCGTGCGTGGCTCATTTAGTAGTGGCTAATTGAGAAATGTTTTTAATATATTTTCGTCCACGTTACACGAATAGCGTGAAGATAAAGACTCAAGTTATGAAATAATTCATGGTGCTTATTATTTTTCGTAACATAAAATCGATTTCAAGAATTCTCTTTTGTTTGTTTCTAGACTGGTTTTGGATCGGGCTAACCTGATTTTAAACGAGACTAATATATATAAATAATTCGTGTAGACTTGCGTGATCGATTCAAAATATTATTAGCTCACACACGCCAAGCGAAACGGCTTGGAATAAGGTTGGCCTACGGGTCGCTTAAGTTCTACATGATGCTAATTTTGTACTGATTATTTGTGAATTATCATTTCATTTCTTTGTAATTCAAATTCTTATTTAAACTTTATTGCATTGTCTCTTTTAATTTGTCTAATTAAAGTAGTTTTTGAAATCGGTTTCATGAATATAATATTTTTTTTGGAAATATATTCAATGGCGCACATTATGTAGCGGCACTGTTTTATTGTATTTATGTTTGCATTTTGTCTAGTTTTTAAAGTTTAATTTATCGCGGTCACTTCTTCATGCTATTAAAATATTTGATGTATTGATCAAATATAATTTAAATGGAACGTAGTGTGAATCTTTATGTTTTTGACCGCTGTAAATTAAGCGTCACTTACTATATTCATATCTGAGTTGTAGAACTTGCTATTTTGTCCAATTTTAAGAAAGTTTTTTTGGAGTTTGGTATCTTGGAATTTAATAACATCTACAATTTGCCTTGGTTTTTTTATTTAAAGTGTCGAGAGAAGGGCCTCTAAATAGAAATGTTGAAACCATAGCTTGGGATCCTATAATTTTGGGCGATTAAAAAGTATTTGCTGTTAAAACGATGTGCTCGAGACCATATTAATATTTCATGACTTTTTGTTTTTGAATATATCAAAGGGTCGATTAAAAAAAAGGATGCTTCCTATGAGGAAACTTTGGACGAAGCAGCTCATTCTACAACTCTCCTAATAAATTACTAGATAACTAGAGGAACCGCATCGAATAACGTTTTGAATCTGTCTACCCTAATTGTCGCAAAATTTTATGTAAGGGATACTTGGAAAAATGTATTCGGTGATGTTCCCTAATTAAACTTTAAATATATTATCTAAAGTATTCTTTTCAAATTTGAGCCAAAAATATGTTTTTATTTTATGTTAAGATTTTTTGGACATGCGCAACATTTTTGGATATTTTTATTAATTCTGTGGTAGAGGATACCACTGTAGTGTGTCAAAGTGTTTGTTTTCTAATAAATATTAGAATCTCTGCTTACTTACATATTTAAATGTTGTGTACTATAAGCGCTTATGTATTTCGTAACTTTTATACATTATTTAGGTCCAAAATAACAATGGCAGATTTAAATTAATAGTAGACTTCAAAGTTTTCACAAATGAATAACACTTGGTTGCATTTAAAAGTATTGCATTTTGGAAGTCGTTGGTATCCGTCGGTTTAAAAGCATTGTTGAGACGCTTAAGGTTCGGCTATAATACACTTGTGAACTATAATATATGTTGATATTTAATATTTTACTGTTAATAAATTACTTTTTTTTCACCCATTTGTGTTTTTATATCACCTTTCGTTCACCAATTTTAGTTATTTATCCTAAACGAGTTCTTTTATTGAACCTGGTGGTATGCTCATAAATGTAGTGCTTTCAAGAAATAGCGCCGGTAGGAAATCATGAACTGTAATTATTCTTCAGCATTCTTTTTGTATAGGGTCCTGTTAAAATTATTGATATAAAGAACTCTTACATTACTTTTCCCGTGATGTCTTCATATATCATACAAAATATTATAAAACCTCCAACGCTGCTTGTGCAATCATATCTCTATTCTTTTTCAGCATCATGTTCATTATCACAAGGCTCTCTACAATATACAACTCGCATATTTAAATGGCTACAATGTCTACTCTTGAACAATCACAATGTAATTGTCCTATAGAAGTATGTAATGTTGTGTAAACGATGATTGATGTTTTGTTTGTGGTTATCCCGTACCGACCAAAATAAAAACATGAAGCTCAACAAACTAGACAAAAATGAATGGCTTATAAGTACTACTTACTCAGTTACTCGTCAATGTAAAGTAATTCACTATTGGGATAAAACTTATTTTCTTTAAAACCCATGAACATGGTAAATTCAGACTAATACAATATGTTAATTCCAAGCGCTATGAATGAGGAACGGCAATTGATCGTCACGGGCCTCCTCTACGATTGAGAGTGGTTAGGCCATATAGTCCACCACGCTGATTGGCATGACTTCTCGAAAAAAAAAATGATATCGACAACATTTGGTCATGAAGATCTCAATAGAACAGTCTTAGTTTATCAACACATCAGGCTTAGAAAAACCACTGTACCAGGTCATAGTTTCATCATGTTGGGCATGGAATCCTCTATTTTAAAAACGAAACTGATTCATTCTTAATGGCACTGTCAACCACGTTGCTTGGTTGTGGATTCCTGCAGGTTTTAAATAAATGAATACACCCAACAGTCACATACATAGTCCTGACCTCACACTGAGATCGAGTCTTGTGTCGTGGGTATCAGGAACTACGAGAGACTTTTCAGTCGCGCAAACACCCAGACCCGAAACAGGAACCTGTGGATCACACAAATATTTATGTCGGTGGGGAGATCGAACCCGCTGCGTCACGTTTTACAGCCGGCATAGGCTTGGTTCGAAAAGATAAATTAAGCCGTTTCGGGGTAGCGTGGAGGAATGTGGACTAAACTAATGGGAGGAATTGGAGCTGATCTAGACATTAAGGATGCCTACCATCAAAATATTCATGGCTGCTATGCCAGTGAGTCGTCACATGAAAGGATATGCCCAGCTCTATGATTTGAAGCCTTTAGCAGACATTATTTTCAGCTCAGTACCTAGTTTCTCTTCAATAATGAGAAATTTATTAATAATTCAGGTTACAATAACGATTTAAAGATAACATCTCTATCAGCCCATGTACGTTCCACTGCAAGGTACGGGCCTCCTCACAACCGAGAGTATCATTGAGAGTGGTTAGGCCATATAGTCCACCACCCTGGCCTACTACGGGTTGACATACTTTACATATCATAGAAGTTCATACAAATCAGGTTTCCTCATGATGTTTCGTCTTTATAGTGCGTGATTGATCATACATAACATAATTGAACACACATAACTCCCAAAATCAGAGGTTTGCTCTAGGATTCGAACCTGCGACCATCATGAACATGTTGGCAGCCACGTCGTGTTACCAACAGGTCACCATCTGTATCAGCCCATATACGTCCCACTGCAGGGCACGGGCCTCCTCCACAACCGAGAGTACCATTGAGAGTGGTTAGGCCATATAGTCCACCACGCTGGCCTAGTGCTAGTTGGCGGACATTACATACCATAGAAATTCATAACAATTGCTATGGTATGCATGTTTCCACGATGTTTTGCTTCGCTGTTATAGTGCGTGGAGATTGACTATCCACACACATTACACACATAATTCCCAATAATCAGAGGTGTGCCCTGGGATACGAATTCGCGACCATCGTGAACAAGATGGCAGCCGCGTCGTGTCCTATTACCAACAGGCCACCGCACACTTAGAAATAGGACTAACATTAATAATATTAATATTCCCTTAGGTAAAATTATTGTATTTAAAATTATGGATAAAATAGAAATGCAAAAATAGAATAGGAAAGTTTCAAGTTTAACTTTAAAGTTATAAGAAATGTAATAGTTAACCCGAATACTGGAACGCCATTCAAATAATAAGTTGCTCTTGACAGCGCACGGCTCACTTAGCCAGTACATTTAATCGGGATTAACGTAGTTAAGCGCCATTTATATTTAAGTAGCGTTCCAGTATTTGGGCGTTAATCTTTTCTGTGTATTTCTGTCCTGATGATTCGTTTTTATTTGTTTCAGGATTCGCTGGAGCGGTAAGTTACTTTTCAATTTAGTTACCTAATTTAAATAGTAAAGATTCAGTTTTTAAATGAAATAAATTGGTGGACACATAGCGTCGTGCTTAACGACTGTGTGACATGTTTTATATTTACCAATGCAATGTAACTGCTAAGGTTCCATCACGCCCATTATGACCATATTTTTAAAATAGTCCAATATACAGCGTGCCTCTGTTCCTTTAATAGTGGTATTTTGTTTTTTTCATCAATTGGTGTGGTAAGTAATTCGCCTCGTCTGCACGAGGTGTCTAGTAAGTGTGTGAGAGGTATAATTGTGTGTAGCCGTACGAGACGTCGACGACGTACGTGGCGACGGAGCAGCGTCGCGGGCTGGGCACGGGCGCGGCGGTGGGGCTCGGCGTGGGCGCGCTGGCGGCGGGCGGGCTCGCCGGGTACGCGCTCGGAGGAGGATTCAGCTCCGACAGCCCGACCAGGGAGGAGGTACTTGTCTGTTTATTGTATCTCTAGTAATACAGTGGACGTTAAACGACAGCTGATCAGGAGCTGGCTGGCAAAGTGGTGTTATGACATCAAAAAACTTCATAGTGTCTATACCGACGATACAAAAGTAATCTTAATATGGCATGGTTTTTATGGAATAGAAGGCAAAAGAGCAGAAGGGCCTTGGTTGTAGGGAGTCTTCATCGCACATAAACACCCAGAGGCATCGTTGATGTAGCCTTTAAAGAAAATGTAGTTTATTTTATTGAAAGTCTTCTGAATGTATCGATCTGGCAACACCGAAAAGAGAACTCATTCTCAAATTACGTATTATTTAAACGTAGATAAATCAGCTACATTTTACTGGTGGTAGGTCTCTCATATGTGCGAGGCCATCTGGGTAGGTACCACCGCAATGTCTATTTCTCCCGTGAAACAACACTGCTTAAATGCACTGTTGTGTTTCGGATTGAAGGACATTGTAGCCAGAGCAACTACTGGACATATTGAGACTTAACATCTTATGTCTCAGGATGGCGAGCGCAGTGGAATGTTGCTACTGTTTATGAGCGGTCGTATCGCTTACCATCAGGCGAACGGCATGCTCGTCTCGCCAATCATTGCAAAAAAAAAAAAAAAAAGCTATTACTTTAGAAGGCAAAGGTCTCTCTAGCCTTTAATTTTTGTTTATGGTGATTTGATGTAGTGCGGTGAAGAATAAATAAATGTGTGCTATATCAGGTGCAAGTGACAGAGACGGTGGAGTTCGGCGGCGACGACTGGATGGACTGAAACCGGTGGTGCCGGCTGGTGCTGCTGGGCCTGGTGCTGCTGGGGCTGGCGGCCAAGATCGCGCTGCTGCTGCTGCTGCACGTCGTCGCCTGGGTCGATGGGTAGAACGCACACTCCTGTACACCGGGACACTCGGCCATCACAACAAAATACAGAATTTCGTAACAGTAGTTGCCTAAATCAGAGTAAATATTCCGATAATCACTCAATTCTCCCGAATACGGTAGTATATTTTGTTTTGGCAACACTCAAAGGAATCAGTGATAAGAATTTAGTGATTATCAAAATATCCCGACTTTTGGATTTAGGCGAATGTACGTTAACAAAATTTATTCATAATTTCACTTTGCAACAATCTTTTGGAGAAGAAATATATTTCAGTACTTTTTAAACTACGGCCAGATATCCCTGGTATAATCTGTATTTGCATACGAGTGAATTTTAATTCCTAAATCTTCAGTTATTCTGTAACCTCCCTAAAATTGGGTACATGTTAAAATTTGCCTTCAAAAGTTCAAAGTGAATTAAAATTTTGTTGAAATCAGTGTCAAAATCGTAGTGAATAGGTATCTAAATGTCTTGAGTTAAAGATGGAAGTAGAACATCCATGCTTCCTGCACTTTTGCGTTTTGGTTTTGCATATTTTCCTGCCAACTGAGCGAGTTTTGTTTCAACATCAACAACTTTTGATATTATATTACATTTGTGATTTTTGGCAAGTCTGTGAATACAAAACTGATATAAACTTTCGACTTGTATTTAGATTAAAATGTGTATATATTTTGCATATAAGGTATTATATATACTATTAGGAACTGCGCGTTTAGCTCAAAATTAAATTAATATATGAATCTCAATATTGTGAGTAGGTCAAATATCCAGATATTCCCGATAGTTGAGACATGTCCAAAAATATTTGTATATTGTAGAATTTGCGAAGAATTCAATATAGTGCCTAAACTTCCGCACTGCCACATTGTTACGCTAACTATAAATAAGGCTACCTTAAAGATTTATAACCTGGGCTTGTGGAAATATATGGCTCGAATATTAAATAGTTTGTTCTAGAATCTAGGAAATAGATACCAATTCACTATACAAATAACATATAACAAAGAAATTTATGACATAGGAAATAAAATATCACTCAAAAGTTCCGTTCTATCCATAGATTCATGCGATGTTAGTATATAAGAATATATTTAATATAATTGTTATTAATCATAGATTTATTATTGTTTAAGCACTGAAAGGTTTACCGAGTAAAGTTAAAGTTGCGTTACCCTCTGCAAATACTTGTTAGATATTTGTTTTTGTTGCACACCGTAAGATACATGTTCTGTAGAAACTTTGAAAACATGTGTTATTTCATGAATTGGCGGGACATCTACGCTTTCGACTCCCCATTTCACCCACGATTTAAACGAACGATTATATTTATATTGTGAAGTGCTTGGCGGGATAACATTCCGTCTGAAATCAAGACTAGTGTCGAAGCAAGCTGCAACTCTGTAACATCCGATATAATATATCACTCAGAGCACAGGCCTTCTTTACAGTCGAGAGTGCGATTGGCAGGGGTGAGGACATATAGTCCCAAGTTGCAAATAATCAGACATATTTTGAGTTCCGTGGGTGTTGTACAGTGTTCGCTACTAAAAAATGTTAAGTGATTGTCATATCCTTGCTTGTTGTGCGCGCTAACTCTTTATTTTTATTAATCCCGTCCTACGCTTGAAATCTGGTTTTCAGTTCAGTATTATTCTGTATTATGGCGTGTGCTATTTAAATACCATTTCATTACATGTTTTTGCAATGTCACTGCAACCGTTTGCATTTTGTTTATGTTTTCGTTTCGTCAGTTTTTGATTAAATAATATATTATATGCTTATATTTTATTATGATAACATATTGGTAACCCTAGCCTAAACTAAATCCAAACTCGTGTCCTAACTTTAAATTACTCTATTTCTTACTAATTAATTTGCAATACACTTTGAATTTTGTGTAAAATTTTGAATAATAAGTCTGTTAGTGTTTTAAAATATTATTTTGGACTTATTAATTGTAAAGTTTAAGTCATCACAAAACCCCAATTGGATAGTCAATTTATTTGTTTTCCTGTAAAAACAGCCAGTACTAGTGGTAACGGGTAGTATATAATTATAGTTACAATAAGTTAACCTTGTGTTGAAATCAGTTATAACAAATTAGCACATAAAGAGGGTAGTAATTATCGAGTATTTTTGGTAAAATAAATCAAGAAGCATGTCGATGTTTAAAAACATAAGCAAGATATTTTATGTTTAGATTTCAACGCGGGTTTCGCCCAGTGCCTAGATATCTTATGTGCCTATAGAAGATATAACATTATATAGTATCGATGGAAATATATATAAATTATGAAGACGGGCCAATCTATGAGACAAATGTGAATATTTGGACCGGCAGCTGTAACTATCACGTCTTGGCTTGGATAGAATTGTTAATCAAATTGTATAAGGAATATCACCAAAATTTATTTTAAATATTGAACAGACAATAATTTGAGTCTGAACGACTCGCTGATGTTTCTTAAGCGATTTAATTTAACGCCATCTGTTGATGTAACATGTAAAGTACTTGTGATAGATACAAATATATAATGTTAAATAAATTTAATATATATAGCACAAGTGTGGCTTATTACACGGGTGGTATGTCTCGAACTCGATACAAATAAATCGCGGAGCAATGAAATTAGTGTTTTATTTTAGCGCCATATATTAGTGAATGAGATAATTACACAAAAAATATTTGAAAATAACTACATGTTGGAGGAATTAATTAGAACGAGACTTTCCAGAAGTTTTTACTCTCTCGCTCTTAAGCCTGATGAAGTTCATAGCTGAACGTAATTGATTCCACCAAAGTCCAAGGATCTTCATACCAACCTGTTATACCTAATTTAGTTATGAGATTAGTGCCACGAACTTACAAGTTGTAATTTTTGCATTGTGAAAATTATATTATTACTTTATTATTTAGCCTGGTCTTAGTTTGTTTTGCCGACTCCGTCGACCATTACAGCGCCCACGAAATATTCATTTCGAAATATACCCCCTTTGGTTGTATTTATATCAACAACAACAGCATCAGTTATGTGGTTTGATTTACGTTTCATTTTCATAAAAACAATTTAAAAACATTGTATTCAATAATTGTTGTACTAACATCAGAATTTAGATTATTTAATTTTGGTTTTGTTTCTGGAATGCGTGCTGTATGTGTGTCGTGCCAGATGTCGCCGCGACTTCAACAGGGCTGGACATTGCGGACACTGAAATACGAAACATAAAAAGTTGTAAAATATTTCTTAAAGATATAAATAATTTCACTGCTTATCCTTGCAATGGTAAAAACAGTTTTAATTGTTGTACTTGAATTGTAGTGCCTATATGTATATGTATACAAATTAAAGTATTATTATAAATTACTCTCTTGTCGATATGTAGCAAAATCCAAGCAAATAACAATTTAGGGCAATAGACCTTTTATTTCTGGTACTCCAGGCGGCCCCATAGCGCTATATTTTATAACGGGTTACTCTGTCTTTAGAAACCTTTTAGACGAGGCCTGATTTAGAGACTTCCTGCATGTTTAGCAAGGTCTCCCTGTCGGGAAGATAATTTAAATAAATAACATATAAGTGACAGTCTCCGTGGTGCAGTTTGTTAGACGCCGGCTGTGAAACCAGAGGCCGAGAGTTCGATCTCTGCTCCGAGACAAATATTTGTGTGATCCACAGGTATTTGTTTTTGGTTATTTGATCGACTGAAAAGTCTCTCATAGTTTCTGATACCACAACACAAGACATGATTTTAGTGTGAAATCAGGATTATATATGACTGTTGAGTGTCGGGTGTATTTATTAAGTAGACAACGTGTGAGTGTTGGAGCGTACAGAAGGCCAGCTGACCTGTACAGTGTGCGTGGTGCGGTGTGCCTCCAGGTGCTGCAGCAGACAGCGGCGACTGTGGTAGGCGGCGCCGCACGTCGCGCACGCGAACGGACGCTCGCCCGTGTGTTCCCGCCGCTCGTGCACCTGCACCACGCACCAACACTTGCCTCATCACTTACCACGCGACCACATACTAGTGTAGGAAACAGGGAACCCACCAGAATTTGAACTGGTGAAGACATATTGATATGTATCACACTGGTGGTACTGTTGTCTGTCTTACACACTGTAGGTTTTACTGGTGGTAGACCATCTGGGTAGCTACCACCGCAACGTCTATTTCTTCCGTGAAACAGCATTGTATAGCCACTGTTGTGACTTGTGTTTCGGATTGAAGGACATTGTAGCCAGAGTAACTACTAGACATATTGAGACTTAACATCTTATGTCTCAGGATGGCGAGCGCAATGGAATGTCGCTACTGTTTATGAGCGGTCGTATCGCTTACCATCATGCGAACGGCTTGCTCGTCTCGCCATTCATTGCAATAAAAATAAAAAAACACTCCACGGAGGATATAGTATCCTATAATCCATCGGCCAGTATGCGTCCCACTGTAGGACACGGACCTCCGAGATTAAGATTGAAAGGGGTGACGCCATAAGGTCGCTATAATGAAATTGAGAAATATAATTGTGATCCAAGTTCACGAACCTAAGGGTAAGTTCGTATAGTCAATATTTTTTAAGGACTGCTCGATTAACTGAAATGTAGGGAGTGTGCAATGGTTACTCAGCGCCATCCTAATGCTATGGACTATATTTTGAGCAAATGCTTTTATTTGCTTGACTGAATGAAAAAAATGAGACGGATGTAGTCTTTAATATAGAGTTCTTTTAGAGTTTCTTGCCCGTTCTTCTCTGGCGAAAACAGCCTTGTGAACCGGGTGGTAGTGAAAAAAAAAGTGACTAAATCTAAACAATGTATCACATTTTATGGATTCAATAAATATTTTCATTTCATTTCATTTCATAGAGACGTACCAAATTTCGTCAGCCCATAAAGGAATCATACTACGACGAAAAAAGATATCATTTTCCATAAAATAGGGTAGTTACTGACTATGAGTTGCGCCTTATCCAGCGCCAGATAGTTGCAGTGCGGGCAGGCCAGCTCTCGCTTCATGCCGTGGAGCGACCGACAGTGCCGCTTCAGCTGCGTCGACGATATGAAGCTCTTCCCGCAGAACTAAACAAACAGAACCACTAACAGCTAAGTCAACATCAATCAAATGTCCATTAATCAATCTACCCTAAACATTTCCCCAGCGATATCTATGATTTTAATTAGGTTAAATGTCCATTCTGTTGGCAGGTATAGGTACGCGGTGAGTCCTATCTTACGCTATCTTTCCTTCTACTTGGCGTTATCTAGACCAAGGCCAGGGTCCGCGTTTTGACTGAGTCTCCTCTATTTCGCCAGATCCTCGGCATTCTCAATAGTAAGCCCACTGATCCTAAAATCTTCTTTTACAACATCTAGCAAGAGCTTCTTTAACACATCCCACACATTGCCGCCATACTCGTGTGCTTTTCTTAAGATGTGATCATACCATTCTGATCTCAACTAATTCTTACGCTTTATTATTGAATAAATACATATACATACATACCTCACACATAAACTTGAATCCAATATGCAACTTTGCATGACTGATAAAACATGCCCATTTGCTGACTGTTTTCTTACAAATTTTGCACTTAACTGGACCATTGGGGTCTAAAACTCCATCGACCATATCCAGGTACATTTGTCTTTTCTCTTTGCGACTCATTTTTTGAGGTTTATTTGTACTTTTGGTGATATTTTCGCCTTCTATCGAGTCTTCGCCATTTTCTGACAATCTATCGCATTCCACTTCTACTTGTAAGTCTGTAAATCCAGCTTTGTCCTCAGAATCTTGATCAATTGCTTGACATATTTCATTAAAATGTTGTATTTCAGATATATCTATTTCTTCGTAGTTATGATTATTATGAACTAACTTATAACCCATGTTTAAAAGATGTGCTTCGGAGCGGTGACACTGATTCCGAAATTTTAGTGAGGTATCTATTAATTCTATACAACTTGTACATATTTTTTGCGGTAAACCATCATCAATGTTAATCTGAAATTAAATACGAAAAATTATAATAGTATTTTCTTTAATTAACCAACTATGTGATCTATACCGTCAACGTAGATCTGCCATATTTACTGCCGAGCGTAGGCTTTCTCTAAGGATTACCACTGAGAGATCTGTACGTAGTCTCCTTGCGCTTGAAGAGGTAGTGAGAAATTAATCCTTTGAAAATGTACCTACATAAAATTCATACCCAAAAAAATTAATTTCTGCTATAAAAGTTGAACAGGAGATGCTGCTCATAAGCTTTGTAAGTAAGCGTGTTCGGAAGCGAAAGATGGCTGCTGATACAAATAAATTATCATTGGACAACATGTTGAAAGATACCTCTTCCAGTTAATACCTACTTTTTATCTGTTTCAGAATAATATGTGGAGTTTTTTACAAATCTTAAGTCTTACGCCTGCGAATGTAATAAGATTTTAACAATGTGGATCGCAGACTTTGAAGCAATGCTCAGAAAAGTTATACGGTCATGGCATGATGGTAAGCAATCAAAACAAACTGTGTAATGTATTGTGTGTAAAGTTGCTTGATTTTCTTTTAATGATTACGTGCCGTACGTCGCCCCACATTATTTTATGCTAGGCAATGTTTTTAAAATTTCAACTTTCAATTGCATATTTATGTAAAGAAATGTTTTCAAAGTCCTAGTTATGGTCCTACTGTTTAGCAGAAATACGGTCTAGACATTTACATAGGAAAACTATCTTGGATAATAATTAATCAGGTAATAATTCAATTACTAAGCCGAATAATAATTACCAAACTCATGTATATTAGATAACCATTAATCCTGAAAATTACTAGTACTATACCTTAGCATAATTATTATGTTAGTCTGCGTCAAAAGTTCGATGCAAGCATGTCATTGATGGCGAAACTTCCTACATAACAAAGTACTCTGTGGGCGAAACAACAAAACAGTAGAGTATACACATCACTTACATGTAATCCGGTTGTGGCGTATAATACAGCCGAATATTTCTTAGCGTACTCTTTATTAACAAAAATAGCACTCAAATTTTCATTAGATAAACACAATCTGCACAAATCTAAAGACATTTTTCAATATAAATCTAATTATATCGTTACTTTACGTCAGTCGGGTATAGCCGCGTATGGCGAGTTAATCCGACGACGACGGGAAGAGGTCGCGTATTTCAACGTTCACGCAGAGTTAATTGATTTTGTAAACTGGTCGCATTGCTCGATGTCAAAATGGCGGTTGTTGGCGCAGAGCAAAGGAATTTGGACATACAGGCTGGTAAAAATTAAGATTAGATATTTATTTTCTTATGTATGTTAGTTAAGTAAGTTAGGAATGTAGCTATATATTATATTTTATTACATATATGAAGAACCTCAAGTTGAATTCATTCAGATACCAAGTTTTTTATTACATTTCACAAGAGTGAAGAGGAATAAAATATTATGTAAGTACACAAATTAATGTGTAAGTATACAAATACTCAACGGTAAACTGCTTATACAGGGTATATCAAGACTGCTATCGAAAACGAAGCCGGGTGGTGGTTAAAGCGACTTCAGACACAATGCAACAGAAAAAGTTGCAAAAAATGCGACAATTTTTTTTTTGTTTTTTTTTTCTTTTACCATATTTGGGTGGTAAATACATTTTTTCCTAAAATAATAGTGTATACCCTTTTAATTATAAATAATCTAAGGTATAAAAGTGTTTAAATTATTATTTTAGCAAAAACTATGGATTTACCACCCAAAACTGACGATATTTATAAAATCATAAAAAATTATTGTCGCGTTTCTTTGCGAAATTTTTAGTTGCATTGTATTTGTAGTCACTAAAACTACCACCCGGCTTCGTTTTCGGTAGCAGTCTTGAGATACCCGGTATATTTCCTTTCCCTACCGGCTTGTCTTGTAAGAATAACATTGGAGAGCTCCATTTGTCTTTGATAAAATATGTATTTGTTTTTTTTTCTGCCTAGGTAGAGACTAGAGATTGCTACGGCCGGGTTCCTCTTCGTTTTATAACGTTTGTGCCACGTTATTTTAGATTTGGATTTCAAAGGCAATTTTAGTCTACTAAAATATTAAATACTCAATGAGTGAATCATAAATATTTTTTAAGAAAATTCAACTATTAGCATATTCATTTTGTTGCCTGGTCCTATTATAATAGAAGGCCATTAAAACTGTACGAAAATAACGTTTACACGGCAAAGGTATGAACATAAGCATTTATAGACCAAGTGAAAATGTAATAAAACAACAACTCTAAATTGAAAGTAACAATTTATTACTTTATGAAATAAATAACAAAAAAGATAACTTAGTAGTTAAGTAATTATAAGAGGTTTCCGTGCTTAGAATTCATCGTGGAAAGGATAGTCTGGGTGGTGCGTGCTGAAACAAAAGAAAAAAATGTAATTAATAAAAACTAAAAATAACACGAGAGCAACGTTTCTTCCTCAAATAAGTATTTACTAAATTTAAATAAAATTGTTAAGAGTTTTGGATAGCACGACAAAAATTTACAGTTTATAGCAGACTACTGATAAACGAATTTTAACTTTTTTTAAATTGTTATATCTGTTAAAATATGACTCACTCTCCCATGCTGCAGAGGCGTCCGTTGCACTCGAGAGACGCGATGTCCTTGATGTCGTCCAGCGACAGTTGGAAGTCGAACACGTTGAAGTTCTGCTGGATGCGGCTCTTGGTCACAGACTTTGGGATGACAATCATACCACGGTCGATAGCGTATCTGTAATGAAGGGGCTTGTTACAATAACGTAACTACCAGATATTTCACCCCTGAAACACTCCGAGGTGCTCCAATTGATAGCAAATTGTTAAGACTTTGTGTATCGATAATATACTAATAACAGCCTATATAAGTATATACATATGTACGTGTAACTTCCATTCACGGGTCTCTTCTACAATTAAGATTTTTCAACGGTCAAAATAAATAAATAACACCCAACAGTCACATACATAGTCCTGACCCCACACTAAGATCGAGTCTTGTGTCGTGGGTATCAGGAACTACGAGAGACTTTTCGGTCTCACAAACACCCAGACCCGGAAGAAATATTTGTGGGCCGCACAAACATTTCTCTCGGTGCGGGGATCGAACCCGCAGCCTCTCGTTTCACAGGCGGCGTCTAACCAACTGCGCCACGGAGGCTGTCAAAAAAAAATTAAATAATCTTACTTATTTGACAAATTCAATTTGCAGTATCAGACCTGGTGTTAGTCTGCTGCAATAATAATAGTATTATTTTTCGTTCAAGGCCATAGATATTAGATTTTTAGCGATTGCTATTTATGGACAAGGCTTTATGACATCAGAACTCACCTGATGAGTACTTGAGCGGGGCTCTTGCTATACTTTTCGGCGATGGTCTTGAGTTTCGGGTCCTCAAGGAGCTGAGGGTCTCCAGGCTTGGCCCAGGGCCTGTCGGGCGAGCCGAGTGGAGAGTACGCTGTCACCGCGATGTCTTTGGTCTTGCAGTAGTCGAACAGCTTCTGCTGGTTCAGGTACGGGTGAACTTCAATCTGAAAACAGCAAAGTCTTGCTATATTTATATTTAACCTTTAGCAGTAAAAGATAGCTTGAATAAAAGTGGATCCAGTTAAAACGAGGAACTTAGCCTAGGTTTGAGCCAAGGTTCATCCTTGTCTTTTTGTATTCACGTAATTATTTTTTGTAGCTTAATTAAAGCTTCGGTATAATAAAGTCCGCCAGCCCCCCTTAGGACTAAGGCTCATCTTCCGCTAAATCTTAGAAAAGGCCCGTTCTCAGCAGTGATCCGTATGAGGTCTGATATTAAAGTGGCTATCCTAAAAGACGACTCGGTCATTACCTGTAGAACAGCGGGTTTGATCTTGGCGATCTCTAGCACCCTGTCGATCTGCTTCTTGTTGAAGTTGGAGAGGCCGATAGAGCGCGTCAGGCCCTTCTCCACCAGGTCCTCCAGCGCCTTCCACGTGTCAACGTAGTCCACGGCTGAAGGGATCACTTTATCTGAAGCGTCTTTAGGGAACAAATCGTCGCCTTCCTGGAATTAATTTAAATACTTTAAAGTTTAGCGTAATTAATAATTGCACTAGACACTACCAGCGACTAGATGCATACAGCAGCAAAAAAGATTTTGTGGTGTATCTTGGGAGAGGCCTATGTCTAGCAGTGGATTGCAAATTGCTAATGATGATGATGATGACTAGGCGTTTTGATTTCACTACTATATTAAGTTTTAAGTTCTAAAATATATCTATTTATAGATACTAGTAGTATTCGTTTGTTTATGATTATATTTTATTATGATTCACAGAAAAAATGGTTGTTATATCAGTATCTAGTCATAAAAGTACTGTATACCTGGAAGGCCTGAGGCCAGTGAATAAGGTAGAGGTCGAGGTACTCCAGGCCGAGATTTTCCAGCGTGGTCTTGATGGCTCCCTCCACGAGGTCAGGCCGGTGGAAGGTACACCACAGCTTCGAGGTGATGAATATGTCCTCTCTAAAATTATATATCAACATTATTTTGTTTATATAACAATAAAATGCTGTTGAACGAAAGTATTGTACCTAATAAATAGAATAATACGAGCAAGACTTTCGAATAATCATAATATGAGTATTTCGACGAAGTCGTATCAGTAACCACTTGAGCATATTTCTTAGTTTATTTAATTTCTTCGAAATTTGTAAAATAATTTACTGTCGCGATTTGATTATACCATTAAGGAGGCAAACAAGCTTACAGCTCGCCAGACGGTAAGCAGGTGCCGTAGCCTCCATAGTTAATCAGTGCGGTGATCAACCAAAGTAAATATTTGTGGCCAAAACGCGACGACACGGTAATTAAGATAAAGTAGTCATGGTTCACAGATTGGCCTTCATAATCTAGTTAATACAAAAATGGTTGGAATAGAAATTACTTAGTAAAAAAAAAAAATATTGTTAGAAATACTGGTTCTATTATAAAAATAATCAACGTTTTCCACCCATACTCGACACAATATTGATCAAAGATTATGTGGTCTTTTTGCGCTGATCGAGTTAGTATTTTAGATTAGCTATATTCTTTAGCTACTACAATTAACGCCTTTTAAATGTGGGTTACACCCCGTGACTTGCTGGAACCTTTATTAGGTCTCCAATATGCTTTGCCTGATGTTGGACTTTTTCCCTGCCTGTCTCACGTGAACTATCACAAACCTTTTGATGACGCCCTCTTCGAATTTGGCCTTCAGCGCCTCACCGACCTCCTTCTCGTTGAGGTAGATGTGGGCGCAGTCGATGTGCCGGTACCCGATGTCGATGGCATCCTTTACCGCTTGGGTTACTTGGCCTGGCTGGGACTGGGGACAAAATCAAAATAACATCATTAGTATCATCAGGAATAACAAGGTTCTTTCCCGAGGGTTGCTATAGCAGCCTGCTTGTAGTGGCTTTCTGCATTAGATGCTCTGTTCGCCTTGTTGTCAGACACCGTATGTAGCGCTGAATAAAAACTCAATTTATAAATTCTGAAAACGTAGCCAACACGATTGAAATGGTCCAAAAAACGAAGTTTGATTTTGTCAATATGATTTTCGATTTAATGGAATTGCGACCGGTGTTTAGTTAAACTCTAGGACCATCAGTATCACATTAAAAACATATATTTTACCTAAATATGCAATTTTTGATTGAAATTGAGTTAGTAACATATTATTGAGTAATAAATTGAGGTACCAAGTTATTTCTTGTATTTCTGAGGTTAAAATATGCATTACGGAGCTGAGAATTCTCGCATAGATAAGACTAGAAATAGCGTGTAAATGATTCTAATTTATTCCTGTGCATTATGAGTCACTGCAATTCTAGAATGCTGGACAATGGAAAATTTACCCAATACGAGCATACGTAGTTAAATATTAACCGCTCGGCTTGAGCATGGACAAACAGACGTATCGATTTTATTTATTTTTAGAATTGAATACAGCCCCACTAACGACCAAAAGTATATGTCCGAATGAATTTCCTACTTTGTTATAGTTGAAAATATTTAAAAATTATAAAGTAGAGGTATATCTTTTTCTCCTAAGCATTATAGAATGCGGTTGTCTATTAGGAAATTGAATATGTATGTATATATTTTAATTATGCTTCTAAACTTTTTATTATAAAAGTTATGTGTTGCTGTGAATCCTCGACAATCCATAATAAAGTCAAAAATTAAAATACATACATACATATAAAGTTAGAAACAAATGTAAGAACGGAAGTAATAAAATAGTTGGAAGGTGTGATTTCAGGAAATTCTCGCTCGGTATGCTAACATCTAATTAGTTACTGTAACGTATTGGAACAAACAGCCCATGTTTGTACGTAGCATTGAGCAATACTTAGCACTCGCTGAAATAATACCCATCATCCATTAGCACCCTGACATTCAGCACTGTACAATATACGATTAAACTAGATCAAATTATGATAAAGCGATGAATAGCAAATTTTAAACATTCATGGCCTTATTAAAAGTCAGTTTTAAAACCTATTTTACGAGTAGTATATTCGTAGAGTTCGAACGACGATATGGGTTATGTTTTATAAAATATGGGTTATAATGTTAATAATGGGTTATTATTTGTAGCAGACATTTAATCGAAACTTAGAACATGGAAACCCTAATCAAAGGTGCAATATATTTGAAGTTATTTTAAAGGCCATTAAATTAAAAGAAAAAAAGACCATTTAATGCGCCCGATTCCAAAGCAGAATAGATTTAAAGGGCCGATTATATGACTCCAATATGGTTTACAAGTATGCCGAGCACTGGTTTAAAGCCAATTCCATGGGGTTTTTCGAAAGAAATAAATAAATTAATTTGTCCTATTTAAATGAGGTGACATACCTACTACACAGTCCAGAGTTAATCATGTTTAGATTAAAAAGCGCGAGCCGAGTATTGTTAGAAATAATGAAGTAACGCATGAAAATATTTCGGTGGATATAAGCCACGTTCTTACTAGAAGGATATTCTAGCCATTGATTAATCCCAATGTTATTTTTTATTGCAAGCCTCTGTGGCTGTGTTGGTTAGACGCCGGCTGCAAAACGAGAAGCTGTGGGTTCGATCCCCCATCGAAACAAATATTTATGTGGCCCAAAAGTATTTATTTGGGATCTAGGTGTTTGTGGGACCGAAAAGTCTGTCGTAATTTGTAATATTCCCGAGATAAGACTCGTATTTCAGGGTCGGGAATGTGAATGTGGATTGAAGCTGTTGGGTGTACTTTTTTTATTACTTATATATTTTATAATACGTACACTTAAATGTATTATTTATACCAGAATTTGAAAAAATAACGATATATACACAATAACGAATGGTTTTTATGAAAACACTTTGTTCTGTTAACTCCAACCCAACCCAAGCATATCAAAGAAAATATGTACTTACTTATTATATAATATGTACGTGATATGTCTTGCTTATCTTGTAGGTTAGTCAACAGCTCTTCTATTAGTTGCATTAATGGTCCTATCTTAACAAAGATGGTATTGACGTATCCATGCATAATAAACAAAAGGCGGCCACAGCCCACACACAGTCGTAAATAATAAGACGAGTGTAGTGTAATGATCAATGGTCAAAGTACAATAACTCTTCACAAACCAAACTAAAATAGACTTAGAGCCCGTGGCCGCCAGACTAAATTAAATATTCAAACTTTAATAAAATGTGACACCCTTTGAAGCGCAGTCGGTTAGACGCCACCTGTGAAACGAGAGGCTGCGGGTTCGATCCCTACACCGAAAGAAACGTTTGTCCGGCCCATAAATATTTCTTTCGGGTCTGGGTGTTTTTGATACCAAAATGCCTCTCGTAGTTCCTGATATCCACGACATAAGACTCAATCTTAGTATGGGGACTATGTATGTGTCGGTTGGTGTTATTTATTTATGTAATTTTGCTAGCATTACAGTATCAACAGGCGATTCTTTGAAATAAAACTATTATTTACGGATTTTATCGCGGATTTGGCAAAAATTTTTACATACTTGACTTCCCGATTTTTATTAGTCATCCGCTTAGTAACTGTTACAATTTAACTACCCTTATTTTATTATTATTAAATTAAAAAGTTAATCTAAACAGTTATTTGGTAAATCTAAGAAACCATTAGGTGTTTCCTTAGTAGTGAAACACTTTTGATGGTTCTTTCATCTTGCCAGACACATTGAAGCTGATAAGTTGCAAAGCCACCACGATCGGATTTTCATAATAGCTGATCGTGTGATGTCTATGACAGAGGCATGCGCAGACCAACTTTCAGTTTTTAATTACGAAATAAATAACGGGCTCTTGCTCTAAAACTTATTGTACGTCATAGAAGTTAAAGGCCGCTAGGGCACTACGAGCCGCAAGGCAAATTGAATATTGATTGCACATTTCGACATTATTGTCATCAGCCCGTTGCAGTCCATTGCTGGACAGAGGCCTCTCCCAAGGTACAACATAGAGCCCGGCCTGCGGCTTTATGCATCCGGTCGCTGCCGTACCCCGAGGGCATTATGCACTTGGTAATTTACAGGTATGAAGTAAATATGCAACATTTAATTTTTTTATAATGCCTCTAAATTTTCTTATTCATGTCGGTTAATAAGCGTATTGTGTTTGACACTCAATTAAGGAGCACTTTAACTTCTTAATGTATTATTTTCTATACACGGAATAATTTTCCAAATAATTAACTGCCTGTAGTATTATGTGATAGCCAATTATGTGATGTATTTATTTTTTTATCTTAGATCTATAAATAAATAGAATTGTAAGCAAACAAATGGTATTTGCCTCCCGTGCGGTAATGAAGGTAGGTAGACGAACAAATTATTGTAACCAAATTGTAACCAATTAAAGTGCTTATCTACGACCAATATATCTTCAAAGTTCAAAACAATACAAATATCTAGTTACGAAGGTACTATTATGTTGTACTTGACATAAATTATCAGACTTATTATAAAAAAACCTGTCGTTTGGAGATTGCAATACTTGGCGTAATTGGTTTCATAGTATTTTTATAAAAAGGAGGTAGATTGCAATGTACGTCATCTTGTCACGCTTCTCTGCTGGGACAGCAAACATTCTGTAGGTATACATAATAAACTCATGCCTTTTTCCCGGAAAGGGAAGGCAGAGGTGCGATTCCCTTTGTATGCTCCGTCCCAATATGTGATGGGGGGCATCTTAGCCGCCACAAATTACTTATTCCGGGCTGATAATGAATACAAAAATTCGATATCACTTTTTCGATCCGGGATTCGAATCCAACAATTCGTTGTAATCGTACTGTAGTACACATGCGCCATCGGGGCAGTCAGATAGCTAATATTCTTGCCAATTATGCGGCTATGGCCTCTAAGCCACCCCGACCCAATGTAATTTGGCGGGCAAATTTATTATTATCGACTATAGTTGCCACTAGTATATGCGCATTGATTTTACATCAATTAATAAAGAAAATGCACTAAGGTATTTAGTATAATTCTTACAGTTGATGTATGTTGGTGAATTTTGCCAACAGTTATTGGAACCTCTCAAAAATATTATTGTCTAGTTATTTATAAAATTTATAAATATCTAGTATATTATCAATTTAATTTACTGTGAAAAAAATATGCAAATACCCACATTTCTGCATCAGAAAAAAAAATTTTTTTGAATGATATAGGTACGTCAAGTATCAGCAGGTATGTATTATTTTAAGAGTGCAATCGATATAAATACAAAATGAAAAGCCTCCAAAAATGATAGGTACTCTAATAAAATATTATATTATTTTGTTTTTACCTATAATTCGAATAATATTACTATCACTGACTCCTTCAAAAAAGTGATATTTTTCAGTTATTCTTCAAACTACACATGGCATTATTTTGGAAAAATCTGATTAAATATTCATAATATTTTGTGATCGTACCTTCCATGTTCCCAATCCGATGACGGGGCATGTGTGTCCGTTGTTGAAGATGACGGGTGCTGCGGCAGCCATGATGCTTGAGAATAGTGCTGGATAATGGTGACCTTACTGTGCCAAAGTTGGTGGCTAACTGATCGGCGGCAGACGCTCCGGTAGTTTATCAATGGTTGGTGGCATGTGGTTAAAGGGCCTGATCCACTGATGCGATTTTTTGTCGCAAGTTCATTACGATATATACAGTATATCTTTTGTTGGAAGAAACATATATAACATATTTGCAAATTGTGGACGCTATCTATGCATAATAACGTTAATACTTAGTATGCACTTATTGTTTTTATATTAGTAATACAACATTCTGTTTACGGGCTACCATGCACTTTCACATTTGAAATGAAATATTATATTAAATGTTACAGTGTTAGGTACTTAGCATGCGTTTATCATAATATCTAAAGATTGTTTTAAAAATATTAATACATCATGGACTTTCATCAAGCCTTCTATCAAAATTCTTTAGGTTTTTATTGATAAATTTTCGCATCAGATATTACTTTACAATGAAATATGCACTCCATTCGAAAAATATTACTTCAAACAATTTACTACAATTTTAGAACAAATTTAAAAAAATGTACTCATAATAAGCTTATTGTTATATCTTTGTTTTACAAATCTATTTACATAAATATAAATATAATATAAATGAACAAAGTAAAATAAATTGAAAACACCGATTTTTTTAAAAAAATAATTTCAAAATTTATTATCAATGAACTATGAATACAACGGTGATAAAAGTCGCAGCAGTGGAACGGACCATTAAATAGTGGAAACAATTCAGCAACGGACGGTATGATTCAAAACATAGGCTCTCCGCGCGGCGCGGCGCGTGGAAAATTAGAAGGACCTTGAGTTTACGGCTGCGACCTAGCCGGAAATATGTCGTCATGGAAACCATCCCGAATATGTTGTATTTTCCTGTATTGTACCAAACAGGACCAAGGATGGAATAATTCAGGTTAAGAAACATTTACTTACCCTCTAATAGTTTTTAATTAGAGTATTACGTATTGAAATCAAAGAAATTATTTAATATTGTGTTTATTATGTATTGCGATTTGCAACATTTATTATATAGAAGATCTTATTTGAAACTATTTCTGAACGAAAATTGTAGAATTAAAAAACAACAATTAAAAGGTATAAGTATGCTTTAGTTATTGTTCTGAGTTGAAGTACATCTAGGTTGTAGTTAAGTGAAATATGTAGTTATTAAACTTCATAGTTTATTAAGTTATATCGATTCTTTTTATTATGATTGGCGCCGTCATGATGCAAGGCTGTTTATTTCCACCCGTCAACGATTTCCACCACTATTGAATATACATATATAATACGGAACAGGGGTAGTTAAGTCAATAAATGTATGTAGGACTTATAATAGAAATCTAAAACTTAAGCGAACTTGGCTAAAATACTCCTGAGTCGTGCGTGTAATACGAGCACTATCTAAAGATTGTTAAATTGTTTCGTTTCAGGTACCTAATAATGTTGATTTTTTGTTCACAGTGTTAAATTTACGTTCCAATCAACATGATAATTTTAATTGAGTTATTAAGACTTAACATCTCAGGATTCTGAGCGCAGTGGAATGCCAAGCATCGCTTTGTAATTAATGGTGTTGTTTGGTTTTGCTACTGTCCATGAGCGGTCATATCATCAGGCGAATGAAATACGCTAAGTAATACACGTCATACAGCAAACTCAGGACTAAGCCTGAGCTATGTGAGAAAGGGTGATGCATAAAAGCTACCTATCCATGTATAATAATAGTTTAAAAAAACTAAAAATACCTAGTAGAACTAAAATAGCTAAGGTGCTTAAGGATGTTGTAAGCTGTAACAATAAAATTAATGTATTTCACTCCATTTTCGAATCTTAAACTCATTATCAATTATTTTTACTTTTTTAGTTAGGGTTATTAGGGTGTTTTTAAACTATTATTTATTTTTTTTGACAAAAAACATCTATCTACGGCTATCTTATCAAAGAAGTTATCAAAGGAAGATACCTGCGCGTAAATCATTTTAATTTTAAAAAAAAATCTTAATGTTCTGGATAAGGTAATGTCATATACTTTTTAAATTATTGTATTGACATCGGTCCTCGACAAATCTACAAAGTTTGAAGGCGAAGTGGGTCAATATCGCGTCCAAAGGAGTCGGTTACAAACAGCCAAACATACAAGTGAAGCTAATTTAAAACTTGTAAAAATATATCTTTCTGTAGGAAAGAACTTTTTGTTGTCCCAATGAAATACTAGTACATTTGAGTTTTGAACTAATCAACGTATTTTAGCCTAGTTTTCATCAATACGTACCTAGCGATTAAAAAGTAGATTTATGTATAGGTGTAGCTTATTTTTTAATATATTTTTGCATACCATTTATGTTTCTACTGTGAAGTTGACTGTGAAGTAAAATAATATATTCGCGTGGGCAAAGCGGGCTTGTAGTAGTTCTATACTCGTATCTACCTCTATATCAGCCCATATACATACATATACGTCCCACTGCAGGGCACGGGCCTCCTCTACAATTCCGAATACGATTGAGAGTGGTTAGGCCATATAGTACACTACGCTGGCCTAGTGCGGGCTGGCGGACTTCACATACCATAGAAACTCATACAAATCGCTATGGTATGCAGGTTTCTTCATCGTTATAGTGCGTGGTGATAGACTATCAATACACATACGACTCCGAAAAGTTAGAGGTGTGCTCTAGGATTCGAACCCGCGGCCACCGTAAACATACCTATTGGCAACCGCGTCTGATGGTAAATGATCCGTTTACCAACAGGCCACCACGCACTATAATATATAAAGATATCTTCGTATAAGTCTTTAAGAATGTACTTTTAAATTACTGCATATTTATTTTATTGATAGCAACTGATAGCAACAAAAAGATTCAACTTAATAATTGGGTGTAGTTTCTAATCCTTTAAATGTTCCTTACATAGAGTTAGTATTATAACTTATTAACTCCATGGTTCCTTACAATTTCGCTTTTATTTGAATCGTCTTTATTCACCCAAGGTTGCGTAGGCAGTATAATTTAACCTTTAAAACAAACGATATCATTGCCTACTGTACTTCCATAATAATTAATATTATCATTACGAGTTATTTAACTGCTTTATGATATAATGAATAAACGTACTTCATTTCAATATAAGGTTAATGATAGGTATGTACATGATACATCTGTATAACTTCTTTAATCTGCCCTTATGGCCCGGTAGCGCGGGATCAGCCGTCATGATCTTGGTTGAGTTTACGATTTACGACTAACCGCCTATTCTGACGTCATTCCTATCATACTTTTCTAATAGGAAAACTTACACAAACTAGATAGGCCTCTCTTTGGATCGAACTTATTATCTCGTACTTTACTCACTTACCTACTTTAATATTATGAGTATTTATAAATGCTTGGTTCTTATATTATAAAAACATAATAGGTATCTTAAAACTTTTATTTTAGTTTCAAATTTCGCGACACACCTATAGATGTTTGTTTTTATTGTATAGTTCCGGAAAACGAGCAAACAGGTCACCTGATTGTAAGTGACTGCCGCCCATGAACATCCATAAAGCTTGGATCATGCCTCATGGTGGTGCCGGCACATCGAGAGGAAACCGGGAAGGAAAAGGGATGGGACTCGCCGAAAAATAACAGCGTGGTTCTGCCACTTTCAAAAATGACTTATTCTACGCTTAACCTATATAAATAGGCCTTATTTATATTATACAGCTTATAAACCTAATTTAGTTACCGAATGTTTTGTCTTCTTTGCCCAAACTGAATTCAGAAGTCATTCTAAAGGGACAAAACATTGCAAAACATACAATAACTAAAATAGGTTTATAAACTGTCCTTGAATAAGGTCAAATCTACATTTCATAGACTAAATAAGATAATCAAGAAGATTCTCTACCTCTGATTACTTTACATTATTGACAAATGTCTAAAACTTCAATTTGACTAACCTGCAAATAAATCCATAACATGTTGCGCAGGACGATCACTGAAATTCTATCAACATAAATAATCTTTTTAAAACATATTACGATGGGGAACATGGTGAGTAATTTTTCGAATCCTGTTATCACCGTATATTTCCACAAAAGTTAACGTAAAAATAACCAATAGGGCTACCCAAAGGATGCCTATAGCGACCTATCGCGTTTGGCTTGCATCTAGCTACTTGCTGCAGCACTTATTATTACATTTTGTGTGTGAACGTCCCACGCTGCGCTTGTTGGTAATTATATACGTAGCCTTCAATCAAAGAATTTTGGGTTCAACTATTGCCATAAAATTATTTATTATGTTTCTACACACGTAGCTGAATAAAAAGCTGGATATAAACTGCTTCCAATATTTATGTGTCCTTTGTGTAGTTTATATCCATTATATTGCCTTTTACCATGAGCAGGGGATACCGTGGCAGAATCCCAACGCCTCTAGCCACAGAGCGGATGCATCATATACCACCAAACAGGCAGTTTTCTCGTGACGCAGCTATGATATGAGAAAGTAAAAGACTTAGGAAAGTAACTAGGTGTTGTGTTTTACAGCCGCCCTCCCCTGGGGGCTTCGGACCACCCCAAGGGCAGTATCAGGGTCCATTTGGCCCCCAGGCTCCGTATCCTCCCGGCGGTTATCCCCCGCCTCCTGGACAAGAATATAATCCTCCGCCTGGGTCGCCGCCGCCATACCCGCAGGTGAACAGTGATTCTCAAAATATTTACATTATCATCAGCATTTTTGGACAGCCTTGAGAGTTATAATAATAATGATAAATAAATGATTGTGAGGCTCAGAAGTATTTGCCTCGGATCACGATGTTTGTGAGACCGAAAAGTGTCTTCTAGTTCCTGATACCCAAGACACAAGACTTAATTTATCTAAATGCGGGGACAAGACAATGTATGTAGCGTTTGGTTGTATTTATTTATTCTCCTAATTCGAAATGCATTGCATATACCATCAGGTGCATTTAAATTATTCTGTCATGATAGAATAACAATTGTGCTACTTCACAGTCAAATAATAAAACAATAGTCTTTAATGTGGACGCCCATTCCAGGGATATCAACAAGGACAACCGCAGCAGGGATTCCAACAGCAAGGTTATCCGCCACAGGGGTATCCACAGCAAGGGTACCCACAACAGGGATACCCACAACAAGGTTATCCACAACAAGGTTACCCGCAGCAAGGGTACCCACAGCAAGGACAACCCGGTAAGAATTTTACACGAGCTATACACAAGAGTATTTTGATACATTTCAATGGCGCAATATTTAAAGAAGAATTAAAATCATTCGTATTTATAGAAGTCACAAAAAGGAGTCAAAATCCCGAATTTTCATAATTCATGAATGAGACGATAATTTAAACGCCAACACGCTGAACATTCCTATAGTGTTACGGTTGTTCATTACCAGCGCGGCATGAATACCTGCGCAGATCGCTCATCTGCTGCCCAAATTGCCACTGATGAGCATATCACTACCGAATTCATACGTCACTTCAGTATGATAAGAGAGAATTACACAAAAACAACCTCATTTACAACACCAGTAATTTAGCAGTCAACTGTTACAATTTGTGTTCAGCCTATCCATCAGTCCTGTGTTACATCCAGCAGGTCCGTTCCAGTCGGCGATGGGTTCGAACGCGGCGTGCGCGGCGTGCATGGCGTGCCTCACTTGTTTGCTCTGCTCGTGCTGCCAGGGGCTCATGGGGTCTGGCATGCATGGCATGCCTGGCGTCCAGGACGAAGGCCATCCCGGGATAGGTGGCGGCCAACCCGGCCAGGACGCGAACGTCACCGCCGTCAGTCCGCCGCAGATGAGCGACGCTATGGACGCAGACGACGATCATTGAACTCAAATCATGTGAAATGTCTAGAAAGTATATACTCGTAAAGAAATATGTGCAGCAATTGATGGTGGTGGCTCATAGTGCAATGCACCACCTAGTAAGAAACGAATGACTCTGACTTTTAAAACCGGTTTTAGGAGCCGGGAGGTACTGGGTACTGCCCTTGGGATTCGACTAGGGGTGACTTAATTTGGTGGTCTATGAATAATTAATATACCTCGTCAGTTACATCCACAATTATGAATAATGACTGTGTCATGTGTGTGTCCTTGCGACTTGGACATTGCGTGTTTCTGATTGAAGTTCCAGCTTGATTATGTTTTTAATTTGTAATATACGGATTACATTTTTGTTAAGTTGTACTTATACAAATAAAGCTCATTATTTTTTAACTTTGTTTGATTTTCAATTTTGGCATCTTAAGGTGAGAAATGAACACAGTGAATCATACTTTGCCAACTGGCAATTACTATTTGTGCTTTTCTTTGATTCATTTCGTTGCGGGTTGAAGACATGTTGTATTTCTAGAGAACTCGGCGAGATTCGATTTTCCATTGTTGTTTGCGTCCTGATATAAATAACCTCTTCATGCCAGCAGCCAGCAGTACCGTGTAACGACCTTTTATACTGTGGAGAACTGTTGAAATGGATATGTTAGGTATTTTTCGATAAAAGGAAACAAATAAATATAGAGGAATAGGAAATTACTGAACTAATGATGGGCGGGCACATATCGCGGAAAACTAAAGATTGACTGGTACCAGAAATTAAATAAAAATCCCTATTGCATTGACTGTCTAGGGAATTGAATAATTTAAATTGGAATTGGACACCTTTTCTTTTTTGCAAATTCATAACTATTTTCATGATTTCTGTGAAACAAAGTTTATCATATTGATTACAGAACTAATACATGTTCTTTCGGATCACACACAAGGTAACATTATGGTCACAGGTAAGTCAAACTATTGCGCCATACTCGTGTCAGAGCTACTGTTCCAAGTTATGTAGCAAAAATATGATTATTACTTTTATTAAATATGTCAAACACGACTATAATAAAATATAGCTTCATCGTAAAATTTTACCGTCTATATATCTAAATCGTGTTGTAATTATATTTTATTTTAATGAGGATATAACATGAAAGTAAAAAAAATATTAACATTGCGTCTGTTTAGTTATTAAGCTAAATCCTGCTGGTACTGTTAGTACTAGGAATTATATTTTTTTACTTAAGGAAAAGTGCTTTAAATGCTTTACCGATGGCAGGACGGGTCATGTCGGTCGGTCTCAGGACTTCCAGGCTAGCGTACGGGGACGACGTCACGATTTGATTTTTTTCCAAAGGAAAGTAAAGCAGTTTTGTTTAAAAATAAGGCTAGGTCCCTGCCTGACTCCAATATCTTTTCACGAAATACCGACTAAAACCTCTCGCCTTCGCGTGCATTGCGAGTGGCATTGGCAGGCTATGTGGACGGGCGAATAGCGCCCATTAGACTCGCCGCGCCGTGCCCAAATCGCGACAGGCATAAGTGAGCCTCAATTTAGATTTATTTTTTGTGGTTCGTAAAACACGGCAACAAAAGAAATAATTGGGCAGCATTATTCGCATAAAAGTTGTTTTTAAGAAATACAAAAATATATTTCATTCTAGTTAGGTACCTATACCGGGTACATCAAGACTGCTACCGAAAACGAAGCCGGGTGGTAGTTTTAGTGATTACAAACACATTGTAACTAAAAATTTCGCAAAGAAAACGACATTTTTTTTTTAATATCGTCGAGTTTGGGTGGTAAATCCATAGTTATAGCTAAAATAATAATTGAAAGCCTTGCGTACCATAGCGTCTTTAAAAATAAAAGGGTGTAGACTATTATTTAAGAAAAAACTATGTATTTACCACCCTAATAAGGCGATAGAAAAAAATAGCACAAAAAAATTCGTCACAATTTTTTACACAAAAATTAGTTGCATTGTGTCTGAAGTCACTAAAACTACCACCCGGCTTCGTTTTCGGTAGCAGTCTTGATATACCCTGTATATTTTATCGGAAGTATTAAATTGAACAATTATTTATTGTTACTACCTCGATGGCGTAGTTTTACCACGGTACATTTACAAAGCAGTTACTCTAGACCTCAGGTTCGAATCCCGGTTCGGCCAAAGTAATGTTGGGTTTTTCTATTCATTATCAGCCAGGAATTTGCGGCCGATATCTCGATAAGCTCGCCCTCTATGAAATCGTGGGACGGAACATACAAGGCGAAATGTGGAAATCCTGGCACCTCTGCCTACCCCTTCTGGGATAAAATGGTGAGTTTATGTATTAATTAGTAATTAATTAATTAATTAATTATTAATTAGTCTTAATGATACAAGCATTTCAATAGGTACGTATTTCTTTCCGCAACTTAAAGTGAAACAGCTATTATTGCACGATAGATGGCACTACTTACATGTATTATTGAATATAATTTTTCTTAATGTATGTGTAGAAGAATATATGTATTATGGTATTTAATAAAATAAATTCTTGATTTTATTCAATCTAAAATAATGTTATTTATTCAGTACCATTTATAAGAACTCAATGAAATAAAAGAACTGGTCGTCAAAAAATAATTCGAAAAAGAAGAATACAATTTTGAAAAAAGAAATATTCTATCACAAATTTTGTTCTCGCACAACAAACTCGATCACGCACCTACCATGGCCCAAAATTTCAAGTAAACCACAAAAATAGAAAAATTCCAAGTTAATATCAAACCATTATCTACCACAACAACAGAAAACCTTCATAAACATGGCTTTGGTACTGAGGAAAGCAGTCTTGCCGAGAAATGTGACTTTGCTAAAATGTATAAAAGGCAGACCAGTCGCCACAGCGGCCAACAAGAAAAACGCCGCACCTTTGTGTAAGTGTAAACATTAGAATCTTTGTAGTAAGTAAGTGTATCTTTGTTGTAGTAGAAATATACATTAAATTCTATGCATACGCATTTATTGGAATGTCATTAATAAGATGTAAGGTAAGTTGTAGATATTTTTATATCATTAGCGTAAGATACATTACTGTGAAAAAAAGTAGACTATCGGCTGTCTAATTGACAGATGTAGTAATGCAGGAATCTGTTCGCGGCCCTGTAGTGTGATCGGTCGCTGGTGGCGTTCTTGTTATTTTGGAGAACGGTGGCCGCCGCCGTGGTGGACCTCCAGGCTATAATACTCGGCGAGACGGCGCGCGTTCTTCTCAATAGCACGAGCGACCAGCCAGCGGCTTTCTCGCCCAGTGTTATAAGCTTGGACGTCCTTTACAGCGGCGGCCCGTGGCGGAGCCGCGTTCGGTCCGTGGTGCGACGGCCGCACATTGTTGTTGTGCTGTGGCGATCAAGATGGCATTTGGCGACATTACTCTGACAAGAAGGACGAAGAGAAAAAGGAAGTGTGCCCAGGCTGTGGCTGTCCGTGTGGGCCCTGCTGCCCGGGCCCCTGTGGACCTTGTGGACCCTGCGGACCTTGTGGACCTTGTGGACCTTGTGGACCCTGTGGACCCTGTGGACCTTGCGGCCCATGTGGCCCTTGTGGTCCATGCAGCCCTTGCGGACCATGCGGGCCTTGCGGTCCTTGTGGACCATGTGGCCCTTGCCGAGGCCCCTGCCCCTGCGGACCTTGTGGACCGTGTGGTCCATGTGGCCCATGTGGCCCATGTGGACCCTGTCGATGCCCGGGCCCTTGCGGACCATGCGGGCCTTGTGGACCGTGCGGGCCATGCGGGCCTTGTGGACCTTGTGGGCCTTGCGGACCTTGTGGGCCATGTGGGCCCTGCGGACCATGCGGACCGGGTTGTCCGTGCCCATGTCCTGGTCCATGTCCTGGTCCATGCCCTGGTCCATGCCCCTGCCCTTCTACCAAGCCGAAGAAGTGTGAATGCAGCACATGCGCCGCGTGCATGGCGTCCGGAGTAACACCTCTTAAACAAACAGAATACAAAAAGGATGATAAAAAGATATCGTCGCGTTTAACTACAAGCGCCGTCAAAGTAACTCCATGACTTTATGAAAACGATCTTTTGCAGTAGATTCGGAAACATGTTGTCAGACTTTTATTAACACTACATAATTCCTTTTTGTGATTTTTGTTAATAAATATTTTTTGCCTAACGCGCTTTTGATTTGCTAATATTAATAATCAAATACGCCTCTGTAATACTGGAGCGTTATTCATGGTGAAAAGCATAACAATACCTTTGCAGCCACCGCGGTCCCCAGCCGACGAAAGAAAGAAAACGTGCTGCGGTTCCTGGGGAACTTGAAGATCGAGCAGGCGAAGAAGGTGCCATCGGTGCGGGGCCGTCGCGGATCAGGCAGTGTGCTCCCCATGCGCTGCTGTGTATCGTGCCCAAACCTCGGCTCGCAGACTAGCAGCAGGCCGCACATTCCGCCGAGACACTTTAGCCCGCCCAGAACGAGACCTGTGTCTTACGACTCCGTCTTTCCCGTCATGGCTTCTGCATCACCGTACTTTCCATCTTTCGTTCCCTGCCTCCTCCAGCCAAACGTCAGTCAGATGTCATTCAAAAGACCTTATTCGAAGCCTTGTGGCTGTCCATTTCCATGCGGTCCTTGTGGCAACTCCTGTGGATGTGGGTGTTTGCCGCCACCCTGCAATACGCCACCGCGCTGCATCCAGTATATGACCGGCTACTATTATTATCCGTACGGCTTCTGGTTCTGCGGCCCGTACCACGTGACGGGTACGTGCGCACCGGTCGGGCCGTGTGGTGTCGGCAGCCCATGTGGGCCATGCCCGGCTCGTTGCGCCCCTCCGTGTTGTATTTGCCCTGTCGCCGCCGCAGTCGTCAGCCCCAATGTAGTTCAAAACAAAACCACGCCTAAACCGATCGTTTCTGCAAGCCCGCCTCCCGTTCCTCCTAAAGAAATACCTCAGCAACCCCGCACCGGTCTCGCAAAATTCTTCCCATTCAACGCTACAGTAACAACTGGCGCTGTGCCCCCTCCGACGAAAGAAATAAAAAAATCTTCCACCTTGACACCCTTGTCGTCAATGGTCTGTTCTTACAGCACTCAAACTCCAAGCCACAAGGAAGCTTCAATTGGCGAATCAGACGTCGGTTACGGCTGTGCCAACTATAGTATTGAGACGCGGCCCCCGTACACTTTCAAGTCTGTTGAAAAGAATAGCTTCCCACCCTCACCACTTTCCAAAGTGTCTCCTAGCGCTTTTATAAAATCCATAACCGAATATGAAAGAATGCAGAAGGAGAAAAGGAGCACCATGCAATACACGAGAATGCAACAAACTCACTCAGAGCCATGCCCGATTTTGGAGAAGCCCAGGGGAATGCTGAGCCTCGAGCAGAGAGACAGGCCCAACATACAGCCCGGGACCTTTGATTACTCTAGTGTTCCCAACTTTAGAAATCCGTACCCCCAAGCGCAAACTATGAATTTCAAGGCATATGAATCTTAAAGAGCAGATCTCGCGCAGTACCAACCACACTCCCCCAACAATAAATAAAGTTAAGCTTGCAGTGATATACCCAATCATACAATAAATAATTTATGGTAGTTGTTGTTTTATTTCAACTCTTTTAGATTTTTATTTTTTATAGGATTGTGATTATAGTTAAGCAATCATCCTTTCAGCAAATCTGAACGCCAGGAGGGGCTTGAAAGAGCAACTAAACATGAAATATCGGGACAAGCCGACTTTGAGGTTCAAGGAAGTGGAGCGCGCGAGGAAAGCCGAGGCGCCGAAGGAGCGCGCGGCGCCGCGCCGGAGCATGTCGTGCCCGTGCTTGAAGAGTAGCGCCGCAGAGGAGGCTGACGCTGCGCACCAACACCTTCCCAGGACTCGGTCGGCAGTGTTCCATTCAGAGCACTCGCGTTGTCCCGCCAACTTTGGAGGTCCTCAACCTCGTGTTTCAATGCATCCCTCTTTTAAATACCACTTCGTTCCATTAAACTCCAATCATATTCATCCTCAAAGTCAAGGATCGGAGTCCATGCAAACGCCAAGCGCGTTGGATGCTTTCCGGCATCTATGCGGTGTCTGCGGATGTCCGACGCCCTGTGGGTGTAATCTGCCGCCTCCGTGCAACGTGGCCCCTCGCTGCATTCAGTACATGACTGGTTATTATTATTACCCGTATGGGTTCTGGTTCTGTGGTCCCTACCACGTGTGTACAGGTCCCGTAGGCTGCTCCGGTCCCGTCCAGCCCGGCGGCCAGTGCGGGCCAAGCCCGCCGTGTCCCGGTGGCCCATGCAATCCCTTCACTTGCAGTTGCGTACTGAGTGAACCGTTCGATTCTTGCATCCCAAGTGGCGACATTGTTAGCCCTTTATCTAAGCTTTGCGCATCGCTTAGTTTAACTTGTGGTCCTTGCTGCGGACCTTGTAGACCTTGTAGATTATGTGGACCGTGTGGTCCATGCAGATGTGGACCTTGCGGCCCTTGCGGACCATGTAGATGTGGACCATGTGGCCCGTGTGGACCATGTGGTCCATGTGGACCCTGCGGACCTGGGCTTCGATGCTGTGGACCCTGGGGTACTTTTGGTTATTGTGGAGCCTGTGGTCCGTGTGGACCATGTGGTCCGTCTGGCCCCTGTGGTCCATGTGGACCATGTGGCTTTGGACCTTGCGGACCGTGTGGACCTTGCGGAGCCTGTGGTCCTTGCGGGCGCTGTGGACCCTGCGGGCCTTGTGGTCCTTGTGGGCCATGTGGAGCATGCGGACCATGCGGAGGTTGCTCTGGATGCGGATCTTGTGGAGGCTGTCCGTTCGGTCCGTGCGGTCCACTGTTTTCCTGTGGTCCGTGCGGTGGTTGCGGTCCCTGTGGTCCCAGCGGTGGTTGCGGTTCTTGTGGCCCCTGCGGTGGTTGTGGTCCATGCGGTCCTTGTACCCCTTGGTGTGGTCCTTGCTTTAACTGCTCATGTGGCCCCCTCCCTGTTAACGGACCTTTGCCCGCTCCCCCATGTCCGTTCAGTCCTGCTGGCCCATTAGGGTCCTGTCCAAAGTGTAGCATCCTCTCTCCGTTTACAGCTGTCGAAACCGAATCCAAAGAGAATTCCTGCACATGTCCGACTTGCAACGGCTTTAAGCCAGTTATACCGCTGCCACCTGGATACTCTGAATGCCCTAATATTTTGGCCCCCAAACCATTGCCGAGAGTTTCAGTTTCTCAAAACGACATAAATCCCAACTTAGTTCGACAATACCCCTTGAATAAGACCAACCCGACGCTTAATCAACGCATGATGACGCCAATCAAATCTGTTTTTGCGCATTACTTCACAACGGATTGCACACTTGCCTGCGAACAAAAGACCATACTAGAAAAACTTAAACTAATTTCTATTGACACCCAAAAAAAACCAAGTCAACCAAAAATCCCTCAGTCGAACGGCACGAATGTATGACATAGACAATATTTCATGATGGACTTCCGCAACGAAAGACAAATAATGGCTTCAAATTATCAGTAGTAGAAAATGAAGATATGAACGTGTAAAAGATTAAAAAACTTATGTAAATCAATAAAAATAGTAAAATTAACCTTTTTTTTTAATGTGTTCCTACTAGTTTGTACGAGTCAAGATCTATTAGCAGTAGGCGCATTTACAATATTTCACATCATAATACCCCTGGTAAGATAACCCTGGTCATCAGACTTTCACTTTATTTCACTGTGTATAAACACATGAACAAAATTTGAGGGCATTAATTCCCTATAGACCCTGATCAAAGTAGTATGTACATTTGTAGCGTTTCGAGATTAAGATTCGTTGTGTAGGATTAGGTAGTTCATTCAATTTTTGTCAAATTGATCTCGACCACATCGCACTTATCAGGTGTTGCAGTTATTTGGTCATACCATAAATATAAATGGTTCCACTACAAGAGCAATGTAGTTTCAACCTAAAATGCTTATTTATGCTATGATGGGCAAACGAGTATACGGTTCATCTGATGGTAAGTGATCGCCGGCAACTACGAACATCTGCAACACCATGGAGCGTAGGGATGCGTTGCGTCTTTGAGGTGGGAATACGTATTTTTAGGGTTCCATAGCCAAATGGCAAAAAACGGAACCCTATAGGATTCGTCATGTCTGTCAGTCTGTCTGGTCCGTCCGTATGTCACAGCCAACTTTCTGAAACTTTAAGAACTTTCTGTATCAGCCCATATACGTCCCACTGCAGGGCACGGGCTTCCTCTACAATCGAGACTACGATTGTGTGTGAGAGTGGTTAAGCTATTTACCACCCTGGCCTAATGCGGGTACATATAGTCCACCATGCTGGCCTAATGTGGTACCTTATATACCATAGAAATTCTTATAAATCGCTATGGTATGCAGGTTTCCTCACGATGTTTTTCTTCACCGTTTTAGTGCGTGGTGATTGACTATCAATACATACATGACTCTGAAAAGTCAAAGGTGTGTGCTGGCATTCGAATCCGCGACCACCGTGAAAATGTTGGCATCACGCACTTAGAACTTAATTACTGTTGAAACTGGAAAAATAGATCCGTATTCTGTGAACCGCATTAATAGACCAAGAAGAGACCGTGGCCGCCAGACTTATTAAATTACTAACTTACTCATTTTATCAAAGCTGAATGTTTGTCTGCGCATTCCTCTGGCATAGGTATCACAGTCGCATCACATGATCAGTTATGAAATTCCGATCATGGTGGGTTTGGAAGTTATCAGCATGAATATGTCTGACAAGATCCAAGAACCATCAAAAGTAAAAAAATATAATTTACATTACTATGCAAACTTCCAACAAAAATTGGTTTGAACGAGATCTAGTAAGTATAAATATATATATACCTAGTTTCTTTTTAAGACCTCATAAAACGTAAATTGCAATTTACCTTTATAATAAAAATAAAAATACCATAACTATAACTCGATTGTCGTGATCTTTCACTGGTGGGTGAACTTTTACTTATATACCTGCAGGTTTGTACGGAACCCTCGGTGTGCGAGTCCGACTCGCAATTCGTAGTTTTTTTTTAAGTTTGCCAGGTTGTATGATGTATCTGTCCGGAAATGCTTCTGTTGGTAATTGGTTCCAAAGATTCGTAGAATGTGGAAAATATCTGGAGAAACTTACTAAGGTGAATTTGTGATCTTCGAGGTGATGTGGAAGGAATTTGAAGGTATGACGCATTGCAAAGGAATAAGCTGTAGGAATAAGTCCGAACGATTATTCAAAGCAATCGCCGTGGTAAATGCAGTGAAGAACGCAGAGCGATGCTACATCGCTACGCAAATCCAAAGCATAAAGCCGATGACTACCTATGAAAATAACTCAGTTGTCGATATTCAAGCTTCCTGACGTTGAATGCACTTGGTACTGGGGCTGCTTGAAGGTGGGAGTAATATTCCACCTGTGACCGAACTTGAGCGTTATAAAGTTATAGGCGATGGCCCGACGCGACGTGACACATCGCCTGTTAAACACACCACGATTCTTTGAGAGAATGTAACCGGAAACCCGTACCACCTAATGATGATGATGATGATGAAATAGTGATGGTTACGGAGGCAGCAGAACGGGATCAAGAAAGACGCGCCTTTAGCAATGCTAGCCAGCACGTAAGCAAATCGAGTTATGATAACGCACTTTTTCATGTTACTCTTTCTCGTTATCTTGTTTTGTTTGCTTATTCCGGTCAATATATACCAAAAATTATAGGGAAGCAATAAAAAATCGCATACAGGTCATCGATACAAGTAGAAATTTATAGGAATGTTCGGGACACCACAATATGCGAAATCTAAATAGTACCTATCGATCCCGTATTTCGAAAAAAATGTAATGAAAGTAGGAGGTCATGAAAATTGGGCTTATTGCGTTTTTTTTAGCATAAAAATGAATTCCATTGTAAACAACTTTAATTTCCGGCGTTATGTGTGTAATTTTATAATTTCGTATAGCTTGTCTTAATAATAATGTTAATAATACGTACTTAAATTCTCAAGAATTCTTATTTATAATCAAAGAAAATTTAAAAAACGACGTTATAATAATTCAATATTATTTTTAAAATAATAATTTTATTTTACACTTAGTACGCATGCACGACCCTATTTCTAATTTAACGAGTAAAGTTTTAATTACATAACAATCGATTTCTCAACCGATTAATACTGGCTGTCTATACTCAACTCATAATCAAACCCTAGGCAAGCCGCCGGCCATCTTGAAGGCGCCATTTGTTGTCCCCATGCGCCGTTTGTGAAACGGTGTCAATTCCCAATAAACATTGTATTTAGGCATGAGGACATAAGTGTTTTGTGAATTTATGCACTTGTAGTATGATGGAAGAAGAGTACATGGAGAGCCAAGACGTTGCGACTAGTGATGTAAATCGGAACGCGGACGGACTTGAAAGCACTGAACCCAAAGACTTTGCAGATGTAGGCGGCTTCGATGATGGTTACGAGGAAGACGACGGCGGCAACAATTTTAGAGGCAATCGCGGCCGAGGGAACTTCAGGTAAGCTTATACCTTTACGCTCACACCAATAACTTCACACCCAACCCCTCTTGTCTATTGTATATATTTTTTATCATGAAAAATCAATATTCCTATATTTAGTCAGTGTGTACCGTAACTGCGTTGTGTTTTGCCGCTTTCCCGTGTGTCGTATATTAATGAATTGTTTCCAAATGAGATATGTGCTTGAGAACGCTGTGGTGTGTCGTACGTGAATTGTTGTGAATTCTATGGAAATTGCTAAAATGGCGATGTGTTTTCACACGGTTTAGTGTTTGTGACTGAACCAGTAATGAAAAACATATCAGAACCATTTACCAGGGATTGTAAAACAAAAATATCGCATGTTGAGATCAATTCGTCCCACAGTGAGTGTTTGGACACTAAGGAACCCCTGGAATTGCTCATAGCTGGTTATTCATCAATTATACTACTAAAATGCATTAGGTTTTCAATATGTGTATTGTTTCAAGTACTCGAACATTTCAAGTGTGTGCTAAGCTTAATTATGTTTAAAAAACTCTACACTAAAGTAAACAAGCTGTTTCCATTCAAATTAAACAATACTTGAGTGTGTCAAGGTTCTTGCAGCAGTTGTTTATTTTATGAACTAATGCATGATTTCTCACTAACTGTATAAATGAAATGAAAATGAAATGAAAATAATTTATTGAATCCATTAAAATGTTCAACATCATTTAGATTCAGTCATTTTTTTATCTACCACCCGGTTCGGAAAGCTGTTTTCACTAGAGAAGAACGGGCAAGAAACTCTAGTGTTGCTCTTTTCAAAACCAGTTTACAATGTAGTGAATTTTTACAAAATTTACAAGTTGGTTTAAATCAGAGCAGTTTAATAATAATATGTTGCTTTACAATAAATATTTTTGATATGAATATTATTATATTATAATATAATTACTATGGCTGAGCGAAGTCGCCCAGAACGAAGAATCAGTATACTCTTTTTCGCCAAAGCAGTGAATAATTGCGAAAGCCTTATGTAATCCATCAATCATCCATTACAATGTAAGCAAATCGGATAGACCAGTCTACGCAAGCAGCACCCGTTCACGAGTATGACGCATGTGCCAGCCATCGGCCTCCTCAACCATGTTGCAGGGAAGTGACCGACCTGGCACACGACGCCACCGCAAGCACAGACCTTTTAGCGAGCATGACATACCCAATCACTTACACAGGAAAATAATGGCAAATTTGACAAGTTACTTGATTTAAATGATATATTATAGAGCACACCAAGACTTACGCTCCGAGATACTACACATTCATTTAATTTTATTCTATTCCCAAGCCTTGTTATCGTCTAAATATTCCGAAATTTTATAATATGCCTTATTGCATAATTTTTGCTTGATAGTAGCTTTGAATTTTGTAATAGATAAGGCTTTAATATGACTGGGAACTTTGTTATAAAAGTGTATACAGTAACCCTTAAAAGATTTGCTGATCTTGTGGAGTCTGGTCTTAAGAGTAGCTAGATTATTCTTATTCCTAGTATTTTTGTTGTGAATATCGCTAATCTTAAGAAAACTTTCTTTATTTCTATGGACATAAATTAAATTTTCAAAAATGTATTGTGATGCTACTGTCATTATATTTATCTCTTTAAACTTTTCTCTAAGAGAATATCTGGACCCAAGCGAATAAATTGATCTTATAGCTCGCTTTTGGAGAACAAAGATGGTATTAATGTCAGCAGCACCACCCCACAGTAAAATTCCATAACTCATCAGACTATGAAAGTAGGCAAAATATACCAATCGAGCTGTATCAACATCAGTCAATTGGCGAATCTTACCCACCGCAAAGACTGCGGCGCTCAGCTTTTTAGCTAGAGCGACTATGTGAGAACCCCATTGAAGTTTGAGATCTAATGTAATTCCTAAAAACTTAGTTGTATCCACAAGGCTCAACTCATCCCCATTCAAATTAATGTTAGCATTAACTTTCTTGACATTAGGTGTCACAAACCTTATACATTTCGTTTTTTGGCTATTTAATAACAAATTGTTAATGCTAAACCAATGTACTATTTTTGAGAGGGTGTTGTTTACGTCGTCAATATCAGGATTGCGTCGATTTACTTTAAATATTAATGAAGTATCGTCGGCAAACAACACTACCTCACAGTTGTCCCTTATAAAAAAAGGTAAGTCATTAATATAAATTAAAAAGAGAAAGGGTCCAAGAATCGAGCCCTGCGGAACTCCCATAGTAACGGCAGACCCAGGAGATCTTATTCCGTTGACATCTACACTTTGGACCCTATTGCTCAAATATGATTTGCATAATTCAAGAGCAATACCATTAATTCCGTAGTGGCTCAATTTCCTGATAAGTATATCATGGTGAACACAATCAAACGCTTTGGATAGATCACAGAATACACCTAAGGCATCCTGTGAGTTCTCCCAAGCATCAAATATGTTACTTATTAGCTCCACACCAGCGTCTGTTGTGGAGCGACCCCGCGTGAAACCAAATTGTTTACCATGAAGTATTTTATTTTTTGAAAAATAAGTTTGAAGTTGTGAGAGCATTAGTTTTTCAAAAATTTTGCTAAATGAAGGTAGAACTGAAATAGGTCTATAATTAGAGGGGTCCTCTGAACTACCAGATTTTAAAAGAGGTATAACTTTACTCAACTTCATATTATCAGGAAATAGACCACTGTTTATACAAACATTAAAAATTACCGCTAACTGGGGAGCCAAGACTGGTATTACAGAGTTTAATATTTTTGTTGAAATTCCCCAGAGGTCACAAGTGTTTTTAATATTAATGCATTTAAATATCTTTATTACATCCATACTGTCAACGCAATGGAATTCAAATGAATCTCTGCCTCCAGTCACATTTTCTTGTAGTAACTTTTCTGCTATGGCAGGGGATGAGTTTAAACTTTTTGTTATAGAAACTGGTACATCTGAGAAGAAATTCTCAAAAATCCTAGCTACTTCTACATTAGATGTAATATTCTGATTATTAATATTTAAGCTAAACTCTGTGTTCCGAGGTTTAGCCCTACCAGTTTCTTTATTAATCACACTCCAAGTCATTTTTATTTTATTTTTGGAGCTTTTTATTTTGTTACTTACATACATTGATTTCGCTTTAAGACAAACTTGTTTAAATATTTTTGAATAATTTTTTACATATGTTTTAAAATCCTGACTATGGTTATATGTTCTTTCATGATAAAGATTATATAGTCTTTCCCTACTTCGATGTATACCGATATATAGATGTGTTATTCCATGTTCTGTAATAATGCTCATTACATTTAATTACTTGATAACATACACATATAGCCAAGATAAATCTGGCAGATAATTGTTAGTGATATATTATGTTTAAGTGCTTGTTCCTTAGGAATGTTGAACCTTTTGGCTTGGGTTCCGGCACTTGATCCCCTTTAATTCTGTGCTATACTTCGTGACAATATTGAAGACAAGACATTAGTTCACTTTACTGCTTTTTTGAATGTGGTTACAAGTGAACCGTGGAATAAGACTAAACAAGTTCAATCCTTGCATGGAGACAAATGTTTCTGTGTTCCACAAGTATTCGTTTCAGGGTTGAGAGTTATTTTTAAGCATATTTAAATTATTTCTGACTTTAAAAGTGTAATTGTAAGTAACTGTAAAGTGATCAGTGACCTGATATTAAACATATATTTTGGATGAAGCTAAGAGGCCCTACATAACATGTTAATAAGTCTAGTAAAACAAATCATAGATGTAATAGCCTCAATGGATATACTTAAAGTCACCACTACCAGTTTGCCTGCCTATTAAAGTCTCCTCTGTTTAACATCAGATTTTCCAAGTGCATGCTAGTAAACATAATCCCTGGCTCTTTCATCCCTTTAAACCAGATACTGCGAAGCTTGCTTTTGCACCATACTTATTGATACCTTTTTTGTTTCTATATACTTAATATGTAAGATGCGAACTATGCTTTGCTGTAGTATTTGAATTTAAATAAAATGTTTTAAAAGTGAAAAAAAAATTACCTATTTCTAAAGGCCCAATATTTGTTATAATAATTACAAACTAAAGCAATATCTGTATTTTTTATGCATTGATTATAAAATGATGTATCTAATTAAGAGCGTATACACCTTGCGCGCAAAGTCAACTATAGGTATTTCTTCGTTAATTTCACGCACACATAAGCGACCAAAGCTGTGTGCGTAGAGCTGCCGCGTCGGCTCGCTATACAATCGGCGCAAACAACTTTGATCCGTGCGCTTCAAATATTCAATTGAAATGTAACTGTAATATAATATCATAAAAATATTTTATTTGCATTATAAGTAGACAAATATTACTGTGCAAGCAAAGAATAATACAAATTTTGGATAATAATCATATTTTCGTTATTATTACATTGTTAAGTTGCATTCAAATCAGTGTTCAATCAGTAGACACTACGGACGTTTTATTAATCATTTCGTGTTCGAACACATAAATAGTGTTAGGGGCCTTACAACCCCTTATAATTACGAAATATATTTAATTTTATATTACAATACATAACATAATTTAGCCTCGGAATTACATCCCATTATATTACCTGAAACATTATTTATACTCACTACAAAATCATTGTAGGTAATAAAAATAATTAAATATTTTACTACCAAAGTACTAAGATGTGGTAATCGCATTCCGCGCGTGGCTATTTTTACTACGCGCGGCATAATCGATTGCAGCCAGGCCGGAGCGACGAGCGATACGTCCTCCCTCTAGAAGGCCTTGCGGCGGTCTGATTTGATCCACGTCGGACAGCGTGTTTTATAGTGGTTTTTAAAATATTTGTAGAAAACATGAAAACTAATTTTGTTGAAATATAAAAATGGTAATTTATTGATAAGATGTTCTTCTATTATAATATGCAATTGTTATAAAAAATTATGCATGAGAAGTTGGTGAAAAAAAATATGTTCTTGACGAGAGTTTCTGAATAATTTCGCATTGTTTATATTTTTATTTTTCAGGAACTAAACACAAAAAGATTATTTTTCTCAGCAAAATCCCTCCATAAGGGTCTTATTAGTCTGATAATATTTTTATTTTCATCTTATATTTAGTGGTTTCGGATATCTTAAGCTTCTAAATTGCCATTTAAAGCCTAAATAACGAAACTTGTGTTCAGTAATCCGTATAGTACTCACAAATTATCCATCAATCTATAATGTTTTTCACCAAAATCCCTAGATGACAACCTTTTCTAAAATTAGTAATAATTATTTTTCCTTTAAATTGTTTATTGGTGGCTATTAACTCATTTGAAAAGTCCTGTTTTTAAGCCAAAAAGCGCGTGCAGGGTATAAACGCTCTTAATTCCATAAAGACATCCTTTTAAAGCTTTTGGTGACATAAAAGATCTGAGACAAAAATATTTTGTTAATATTATCTGGAATATGCATTTTCCACTTGGACAAATAAAATAGCCTCAGCCCAGAGCCAGAAATTTGTGCCCGAAATGGCGATAGGCTCGACACCTATCACATTGTAGGACGGAATATACAAGGCGAAATGTGGGTGTTATGGCACCTTTGCCTACCCCTTATGGGAAAAAAGCGTGACTTTATGTATGTATGTACAAATAAAATATAAAATGATGTAAAATGCTGTGCCTTTCTATTTATATTTAACATCTTTTTCTTTGTAATTTAATACTATGTATTTGCTTGTAATTATAAGTTTTGCAATGGACAAAGCTGTTTAAAAAGTGTTTTTCAAAATTCATCTCTATTCTCTTAAGCTTTCAATTATTTGTAATTGTTTTACTAAGTTGTTAAATATTTATGTTGCTAACTGATTACTTTACTAATAGACATACTTCCCATTACTACATTGCAATTATTTTGAAAGCCTCAGCAACACTGTATTGATCAATAAATATATTCCTGGAACATTAACATTATTTTCGGATTGAAGGACATTGTAGCCAGAGCAACTACTGGACATATTGAGACTTAACATCTTATGTCTCAGGATGGCGAGCGCAGTGGAATGTTTCTACTGTTTATGAGCGGTCGTATCGCTTACCATCAGGCGAACGGCTTGCTCGTCTCGCCATTCACTGCAATAAAAAAAAAAAAAAAAAAAAAAAATTTACATGCGAAAAATCTGGTTATGTGATCATAACCTATGTCCTTTGCAATACAATAAAAGTTAACTAATGGCAATTACATATGGCATGGCCAAGTAATTGTTAAATGTGTAGGCAGACTAAATAAGTTAAAATTCATAGTCATTTTCATTGTAGATGTCAACCTATTTTACAAGTAATGTATTAAATAGGGATACCTTGCCCATTGCGAGTTAGACTCTTCCCACATGAATACTCAGCACATTCTACAGTGATATGGTGCACTCCTGTACATGACAAAACACAGGAAGAAAAATAATTACCATACACATGTGTCAGGCCATAACGGAGTCATCTGTTATATTGATAATCAATCACATACTATACTGGTGAAGTAAAATATCTTGAGGAAACCTGCATGCCATAATAATTAAGAATTTTTCTGGTATGTAAAGTCCATCAACTTACATTCGGCCAGCATCATGGACTATATGACTTAACCCCTCCAATTATACTCTCGATTGTAAAGAAGGTCCATGCCTTGCACAGGGAAATAGATAAGCTGATACAGACATGTCTTAGCTCAGTTATTGATTTATATGTAATTTGCCTTTGAAAACACACATAAGTAATTCTTAAAATGAGATTCCACATTTCATGAATACCTATAGGAAACAATTGCTTTGGAACACATACATTAAGGGCCTACATTATAATTGATTTTGTTTCAAAACACAGTATTATTGAAAATAATGTACAAAAAGATTACAAGATAGTATTTTGCTATCATACATCATCATAATCAGTTTTTGATATGATCTAATTAATTGCAATACCACTAAATTCTATGTTCTGCAATGTAAATTGTAGAGACATTTTAATTCAACTCGTTTTATTTGTATCAGTTTGGAACCAATACATGAAGGACTTTTATGGATATAAATAAATAATTAATGTAAATACACATGTTGGAAATAATGATATTCAGAATAATGATGAGCTGTTGTCAACATTAAACAAGTGTTGAACATATCATTTCATGCAAATGAATGTTAGGAGTACTTATAATTAAATAATATTATGTTCTTATTATTTAAAAATTAGGACTATTATTGAAATGACGGTTAGGCATACTTATAGTTAAATAATATTATGCTCCTATTATTTAAAAATTTGGATTTGTTGAATTCTCTTAGAAATGTTAGGTTGTAGTAGAGTGAATATTATATTTTATTAAAGTTAATATACTTTTTTATTGTCAAAATATTCAGTATAAGGGACCATCCATAAATTACGTCACACGAATTTCATGGTTTTTTTGGCCCCTCACCCCTCCTTGTCACAGCTGGTCACATTTGTGGACCCCGCTACCTAGTGTGGTGTCACATATTTTACAATTTTCGACAGAGTTGAAATAAAAATACAAGCATACGTAAACTCACGCCATTTTCTTAGAAGGGGTAGACAGAGGTGCCAGGAAACCCACACGTTGCCTTGCATGTTCCGCCTCTCGATGTAACAGGAGGTGATTTATAATAACAAGTCTGTTAACAAGGAACACCTGTTGCCTTGTTAGGATTCGCGTGAGCTATTGCTAACGTAATTCGGAAGCGTGCACGTTTGCGAGCGCGTGTCGGCGAGCCCAATTGGAGGGTTCACGTGCTCTCTGAGGCGGGAAGGATTAGATAATAGCCTCTGTAGTGAGCATTCTCCTCCGTCCGCTCCTCTCACGTGACTGAAGAGCATTGCTCTTAAAAATAATTGATGGTCGAGTTTGCGACATATGTTTTATTGTACTAAAGCCTCCTAACACCCAAGCGCCTTTGAAATACCCATAATCGATTTAATGATAACAGCTCAAACATTCTCGGGCCACTTTGATTACCATCCTAGCACCTTTTGAAAAGAAATATTCAAAAAGTATTACTATTTGATGTTTGGGTCGAACAAAAGATAGGTAAATAAGTTTAATTGTAAAAGCATCTATGGACTGTTACAACATAGCCAATAGCTATAAAAAGTCTCACTTTAAATGGATATGGATGTACCCTAACACGAAAATAAAATCAACTCGAAATCTTGGATTATAACGGGTTTTACGATTATGTTCGTCAAAAAGAACCTTTGGACTATAAGGACTATGAGCTCCAAAAATATCTGAGCGCTAGGAGGATAGTTCTTAGATATGCAGTGGCGTACATAATGGTAACTTATTACTTAGTGTTTCCTCAAATCACTACATAGTATAAAACAAAGTCGCTTTCTCTGTCCCTATGTCCCTTTGTATGCTTAAATCTTTAAAACTACGCAACGGATTTTGATGCGGTTTTTTTAATAGATAGAGTGATTCAAGAGGAAGGTTTATATGTATAATACGTACATATTATTGTACAGAAATCTATTTGTACCCGGGCGAAGCTGGGCCGGGCCGCTAGTATATAATAAAGGGTAACTTGGTCGTGCGTGGGGTGAATTAGAGAAGACTATGTAGGAAAGCGGAGCCTAGGGCCCTACTATATTCATCCGAAACGAAGTTTGAAACTTCGGATGATCGAAGTTTATATACGATACGAATGTTCCTACATATACTTATGGTGGTTATTGACTTATGGTCGTAACCATAGACTTATGGTTACGATGTACGTTATACAAATTCGAACTTTTACAGAGTAGATACATTCGTATCGTATAAAAAACTTCGATCGTCCGAAGTTTCGAACTTCGTTTCGGATGAATATAGTAGGGCCCCTGAGCCCACCAGGATAACGTTTAATAGAAAGAACTAATTTTTACTGCCTCGGTGGCGCAATTGCAGTACGGTACAATTACAATGATCAATCTGGGGTTCATATCCTACGTCGGCCAAATTATATTGATTTGTATGCTCTTTATCGTGATCCTGAATTTTGCCCGATATGGTGATGGGAACTCGTCCCTTATCACATCCGGGGACGGGATTTACTAGGCGCTATGAAGGTCCTATTAGCACCTCCGCCTACCCCGACCTACGAGTTCTCGGAATCATATTTGTAGCCACTACATGTTTTTGTTTCGATTTTTGCTACATTTGTTATTGGCATAAAATCTGTTTTTGCATCTTTTTATGTCGGCCTGTCATATGATTTCTGGGTCTATATGCAGGAGGCTAACACAACATGAGATGTTTATTTAAAGAAACTTTTATTTTATTTTATTTTTATTTATTAGGGAAAACAAACAATTGTATATTACAGAGTTGTACATAGGATAAAGTTATATTAACAAATGAATAGGCAAATATACAATCAACAACATTTTCCACGGATAGATAAATAAGGATTTCATATGTACAGGAGGCGTTAGGCGTATGTTTACATCTTATTTAAAACAAAAACTTAAACTAAAACCTAAAAATAATAATAATAAGTAAATTGCTTAATGAAATAAAAGAAAGAAACAAAACAACAAAGTACATAAATTATAAAATAGGAATGTTATTTGCAGAGTAAAGTCTTTAAGTAATTAAATCTTAGAAGTGCGTTAGTTCATTTGATGTGAGTATATTCACAATTTGCCTCTGAAAGCTGTGCGCTGACAGAGAGAATATGTCGACATCCGTAAAGAGACTATTATAGGATTCAACTACCCGGCGTAGGGGAGAGCGCACACCAGCATTGGTCCTGCATTTTATTCTTATTAATTTTATATTTTCAATACATAGAAATAGAGGGCGCGGCCCGCCCCCGCCTGGTTGGATGAACGGACCTCCCATGCGATTCCGCGGCCGCGGATACGGACCTGGCGGACCCCCCATGAGAGGACGAGGCTTCTTCCGCGGCCGAGGTGGTCCGCGCTTTGGCCCCAACGGTGGACCAAATTTCGACAATAATTGGGGGCCGATGGGGCCCCCACCGCCCGGCATGATGGGGGGCCCACCCCCGTTCGGGCCGCCACCAGGCATGATGCCTCCTGGAGGACCCATGGGACCCCCACCAAATATGATGGGCCAGCCGCCGCCCTTCGGTGGACCGCCTGGCATGCCCCCACCTAATATGGTAAGAATAAATATATCAAGTATTCAGTACATCGTTAAATGCAAATTATGTTTTTAAGTGAGTAAAGAAAGAAATACTCTATTTCCGCTCAAAGTTTAAAACACATTTGATACATTATCACTAACTATAAAGCCGGCTATAAAATAAATTGAAGGCTTTTTATTCCGACACTGTTTTAATGTACTGATCAGTTATCTTCTTTTGGGCTTGAGTGAAGTTGGATTTGTTTATAGCCCGCACCCGAACTGTGGGTGGAGACGAAGACAGACGAGGACAAATCCTACTACTACCACTCGCGGACGCGGGAGACCACGTGGACGCGGCCGCAGGAGGGGCCCACAGTCAAGGTCATCACGCAGGCAGAGATGGAAGTCATGGCTGGCAGTGAGTGACTTTTAAATTGCTAGCTGGTAGTTTGATACGTAAAAGCAAGCGAAGTATCGGACGCCCACCCATAAGGTGGACGGACGAGCAGGTTAAGGTCGCAGGAAGTCGCTGGCTACAGGCCGCTTCCAAACACGTCGATCCATGGGAGGCCTATGTTCTGCAGTGGACTTCCTGTGACTGAAGAGAGTTTAACTTATAAAGTTCAATATTGTCATAAAAATTATGAAAACATTATATTATGTGGTTTTGTAACCATATTTATTTATGTAAAAATACATCGTTTTTGCTTAATCACAATAGCGAAAGGTATTGATTTGATATAGTGTAAAATTTTATATGTTTGACAAACATTTGCTAGCACCATGGTAACAGGCATTTAAAAAGTTTCAGAGGTTTCAAGACCAGCAAGGCATGAAAGACCGCCCACAACCGTATATAATCCATATATTTGATCTTAGTCTTGCAGCTGTTTCAATATTACTTAATATTTCAGACCAGTTGAATATGAACGCGGGCTCAATGCCCATGAACGGCCCAATGGGCGGGCCAATGGGAGGCCCACCGATGGGCATGATGCCCAACGGCATGATGGGAGGCATGATGCCCCCGCAGGCGTCGCAACCCGTCCCGGGAGTCCCGCCCTTCCTGCAGCCACCGCCTTGGGGTAATAAAGGAGGTGAGTTCGCATACTATTATTATCACTACTATTATTAAGATTATTTCTATACTGGCGTGAGAAAATGATCTAGTGAAAATGTGATAAATGTAACAGAGCCCTTATACAGTACCCAGGTGAAACACACTTAAATAATTGGCAAGGTTTATATTTTCGAAAAAAATATAAACCAGTGCGTGGTGGCCTGTTGGTAAACGGACTAGACGCGACTGCCAACATGTTCACGGTGGTCGCGGGTTCGAATCCCAGCGCACACCTCTGACTTTTCGGAGTCATGTGTGTATTGATAGTCAATCATCACGCACTAAAACGGTGAAGGAAAACATCGTGAGGAAACCTGCATACTAAGCGATTTATAAAAAATTCTATGGTATGTAAGTCCGCCAACCTGCACTAGGCCAGCGTGGTGGACTATATGGCCTAACCACTCTCAATCGTCCTGTCGATTGTAGAGGAGGCCCGTGCCCTGCAGTGAGACGTATATGGGCTGATACAGATATTTTCGAAAATCTGGTTACGACATAAAAATTCTATAGTTCTCGCCATGGCATCGAAAGGCATTTTCCGATGCCATGACATCAATTTTAAAACATTGGAATTTAGGTCGTAACCCCATCAGATAAGTTTGAGTATTGTTTGGTATAAAAATTATGTTTCTCGCCAATCCATCCCAGTCATTTTTGGCCTTTACTCGAAGTCGAAACCACCGAAACCCATGCTGATACCGAAATTGGCAGGTTTCACATTTTTTGCTATTTCGAGATAATAATTGTATTGCATTTTGTTTTCTAGCAGCCAAAGACAACAAAGACGAGCCAGCAACAGCAGAAGCAGACGAAATGCCGCCTGGAGAGACCGCGCCAGGAACACAACCCGCTAATGGTATGCTTGTATTTCTTCTTTTCATACTGCCGAGATATGTGGTTAGTAGAAGCTAACTGCTAAAAGTCTCCAAAAAGCGATTTGAAATGATGATGATGAAAATCTTAGTAACATTTTCTGCCAGTGCTCCTGTGCTTTCGCCAAATACACACCAGCAGTCCTAGGCCTTAGGAGTATATTTGTGTTTCTTTTTGTTATCACATTTACTAGTAAATTTTTTTCATTCAAAACTGTCATTTTCCCATTATTACTTATTGCTAAAATATTTCAGATGCTTCTTGACAACTATATAGTCTGTACCATTTTAGATGATGGTTATTTACAATACAAATCATTGTGCATATGTATGTGCAGGTGCGATGGGTGGTTTCCCAGGAGGGCCGGGCGGTCCCGGCGCGCCAGGTGGTCCGGGCGGATTCCCCGGCGGCTTCCCCGGAGGCGCTCCCCCGGGCGGCTTCCCCGGCTGGGGCGGCTGGGGAGGCTGGCCGCCGCCGCTCGTGGCGCAGCCCCCGCCCGGACTCGCCGCCGCCGCCGTGCCTGATGCTAGTAAGTTACATCATTATACAGGGTATATCAAGACTGCTACCGAAAACGAAGCCGGGTGGTAGTTTAAGCGACTTCAGACACAATGCAATAGAAAAAGTTGCAAAAAAAAAGCGACAAATTTTTTTTGTTATTTTTTTTCTATGACCATATTTGGGTGGTAAATGCATTTTTTCCTAAAATAATAGTGTATACGCTTTTATTTATAAATAATCTAAGGTATAAAAGAGTTTAAATTATTATTTTAGCAAAAACTATGGATTTACCACCCAAAAATGACGATATTTAAAAAATCATAAAAAATAACTGTCGCGTTTCTTTGCAAAATTTTTAGTTGCATTGTGTTTGTGGTCACTAAAACTACCATCCGGCTTCGTTTTCGGTAGCAGTCTTGAGATACCCGGTATAGGGTACAATAAACCATACAATTATGCCTTCATGCGATTTAGGCGCATAATGTTATGCCGCAAATGCGTTGTGCTTTAATATTGTGCTGTAATTAATGTCACAAAACAAATATGATATAAAGTTATTTTTAGATTTGTGATAATCTTAGAGATGTAATATAATACGGTATGACGCCAGGTGCAGCGACACAGATGCCTCCTCCGGAGACGCAGCCGCCGCAGCACGCGCCGCCGCACGCTCCGCTGCAGCAGCACCCGCCGCTGCAGCACCCGCCGCTGCAGCAGCACCAGCACCTGCAGCCGCCGCCGCACCAGCCGCTGCAGCACCACAAGAAGAACCAGCCGCCGCCGCACCAGCAGCCCCAGCAGCAGGCACAGCAGGCCCAGCCCCCGCAGCAGGCGCAGCAGCCAGACAAGCCGCCGCAGAGGCCGCAGCCGCCGCCTAAGAAGGAACCCACGGTCTGCACATACGTATTATCTTGATACTGGATACAATGCTGTAGGAAGTCCACTACTGAACAGAGGTCTCCAAGGATCTCCTCATCGACCTGTTGGAACAGTTGCATTCAATGTATCTGTATCTTCATTAATCACGTAACTGTGAACATCTATGTTCTAAATTCAGTTTGTTGGTAAAAATAAAGCTAAGTTTAAGTAATGATAACCTAGCTGTAACACATAACCAGTACTGACAGCTAGTCAAAACTGATTATTTGTCAGTATAAGCGTGTGTGTTATTAAGGCAGTAAATATGTTGTGGTCAGGTGATACCTCCGGAGGTGGCGGCGCGCGCGGCGGAGTGGACGACGCACCGCGCGCCCGACGGCCGCCCCTACTACTACCGCGCCTCCAAGCAGGAGAGCGTCTGGGAGAAGCCCAAGCCGCTGCGGGAACTTGAAGGTATGTCACCTGTCACACTAGTCATACCATGTCATCCTACAGGATGTTCCTACAGTGGTTACAACCACTGGAACCCCTTAGAGCCTTTTCGGGACTCAAATAATATAATATCAATCCACTGCAAAGCATTTTAATCATCTGCAGTTCAGTTGAGACAGCCTAGACCCAAGAAATTAATGTAATGAAATGTTCTGTAATGAAATTACATAATTAGAACTCTTATGATTTAATATCAATATCACGGATTGATTTGTCTACAGAGTTAAAGGCGAAAATAGCTCTGGAGAAGGGTGAAAAGGACAAGAAAGTGGAAACTATCGTACTGGACGACAAGACTATTGAAGGTATGGAAATTTTACACTTAGACCTAATTTTGATCGCACTACAGACCAAAGTCGCTGGCCCGGCGACAGCCCGGCAGGTCATAAGAAAATAAACATTTTGACAACGCAAGCGCTCTGCTCGTCACAACTTTAACAAGGGTATAAAAATGTTCCTAATTATGTCGAGCTGCTGCCATGCCGCCAACAAAGTTATCCAGCTTGTAATGAGTGAAGTTGCAGGCGTATGTGGCCAACAACAGCGGGTCGGCGACTTCGGTGTGTTATAGTGCGCTGTATGATTTAAGATCAGGATTTTTTTACACTGCCACGGCATAACTACACTGCACTGATGGTTAACGCACAAGTCGTCCAGATAGTTTATCGAATGACATCAGAATCCGATTCCATATAATTTGATACAATAATACCGTCTTGCAAAGATACTTCTTTGCACTACAGCAAAAGGACGGACGAAGGAAGGTTGTGGTCACTACGTGTGTATGGCAAACAATTTTCAGCTTGACGGAGCAGCACAAAAATGATTTGCAAACCTTTTGGTTTGCGACAAGATGGTTTTTACAATCAAAATATGGCTTTGCAAGCCAGCAATCGTGGTTCTTTTTAGGAGTAGAGAGGAGGGGATTAAATTGAAGCATTTCTAAGAGCTATTTTCCTGTTGTGAGATGAAATGGTTTTTGATCATTTTCTTTCAATGACGACAGACGTACCTGTCTTACCTTAAATAGAAGCAAATTCCACAGTCACCCGACTGCTTAGACAGTAAATGATTTGTCCATGAATACCGTGGAGTGCATGGGCATTCCCGGCTTCAGGTTCTTCAACGACCTTAAACATCTTGAATATGACATTGAGAAAGATGAATCGAATTCTTTCGTCCCAAAATTGGCATCATAATCCATGTAATGGTATTGTATCTGTATCTGTATCAGCCCATATATGTCCCACTGCAGGGCACAGGCCTACTCTACAATCGAGAATACGATTGAGAGTGGTTAGGCCATATAGTCCACCATGCTGGAATTGAATTGTTCTAAATGAATATGTTATGTGTATGTCGGATGATGGTATGTACGTGAAGTGATAGACGTGGACGCGCACGCGGAGGCGGCGGCGGCGGCGGCGGAGGCGGAGCGGCGCGCGGCGGCCGAGCGCGAGGAGAGGGAGCGCGCCGCCGCCGCAGAGAAGGAGAGGCTGGACAAGGAGCGCCACGACAAGGAGAAGCAGGAGAAGGAGGCCGCCGACAAGGAGAAGGCCAAGCAGGACAGGCGCCTGCCTATATCCACCACGCCTATATCGGGGACGCCGTGGTGAGTGCACCAATTAAAACTACCATCATGAATAATCAGAGATAGGGAAGAGTTAGGAACTTATACCTGGGGTTTCGTTATGGCTGAGCTATAGCCCTACATCCTATTGAGAAAGCTCTGTGTTAGAAGCTGACAGCTTACTTACAAATGGCAGCCAATAGTCTTACAGTCGCCGATTTATTTTATAAAGTCAAGTGTGTTATTCCTCAAATTAGCACTAGCCTTAAAAGCATGTCATAATATTATGTGCATTGAATTAATTATATTTAAGTATATGATGTGTGTGTGTGTGTGTGTGTGTGCAGGTGCCTGGTGTGGACCGGCGACGGGCGCGTGTTCTTCCACAACCCGACGGCGCTGTCGTCGGTGTGGGAGCGGCCGCCGCAGCTGGTGGGGCGCGCCGACGTGGACCACGCGCTCAGTCACCCGCCCGCGGAGCTGCTTGATCTGCTGGTACTTATCCTCTCTCTTCCTCACTCTGTCTATAAGCCCACTGCTGAGCATAGGCCTTATCGAAGGATCTCCACATCCATGCCAGCTGCTGAAGGAAAACATTGTGAACTGAAGACTAAGACCTCTACAATGCACAGGTATTGCAGAGGTCTTAATAGGATTTTGCTATAGAATTCATGTAATGTCTGTCAACTGGAGGTTCCGGGTCCAATGACTATGGTCTGAACCATTAACTGAACAGTATGAGTGGAATTATTAAATTCTTAAAAGGCGTTGGTTCTCAATGCTAACCTAATTGGTGTTGATAGAAGATATACCTCTATATTCTTAGATAGCATTTTTAAATTTCAATGTTTTTTAATGATGAATGACACCAAACATTAGGTTGTAAAATTCACAATTTTGATGATCATGTGACATTGTATTGTGTGGTACAGCGCAAGGACTCGGCGGCGGGCGCCACGACGGCGGCGACCACCGCGACGGCCACCAAGGCGGCCAACGGAGAGATGAAGCGCACGGCGGAGAAGTCCGAGTCAGACTCCGACGCTGAACCGCCCAAGAAACCCAAACCTGAAGAGAGTGAGTCACAATTCTATATCCATTGATGAGTGTTGCCCAAAATCCCTCAGCAAATCAAAGTGTATTGTTTTTTATTATGGCAAAGTTAATTAAAATTAAATAATTGAAATTGTTTTACAATACCGACATAATATTGTACATTTTAAACCACAATAACTTTAATATGAATAGAATTTGTAAAATAATATCTAACAATAGAAGACACCATAGTTGAAAGTTATATTGACGAATAAGGCTTATTATTACTTGCTGGCCCTTTTAATTATTTAATGATAGTGTTTGCCCTTTTAACACGTATGTTTAATGTTGGTTTTGTGTGTTGCGTGCAGGCAAGAAGGCGTCGACGATCGACGTGGGCAAGGAGGCGGCCATCGAGGCGGAGGTGCGCGCGGCCCGCGAGCGCGGCGTCGTGCCGCACGAGCAGCGCCTGCGCAGCTTCCTGCAGATGCTGCACGAGAAGGACGTCTCCGCGTTCTCCACGTGGGAGAAGGAGCTGCACAAGATCGTGTTCGACCCGCGATACCTCATGCTCAACTCTAAGGAGCGGAGACAGGTCAATATTACATACTAGCATATCAGATGTCAGATACTCGAGTCACCCTTTAACTGAGTATACTTGTACAACATACAAGAAATATTTATGAATCATACTATTTATGGTTCATCTTATACTGTTTTGGCAAAAATTGCATTAATGCATTGGAAGTTAATTAATTAGGAATTAAACACAAAACACATCTCTCATTTTACTGGTGGCAGGTCTCTCATATGTGAGAGGCCATCTGGGTAGGTACCACCGCAATGTTTATTTCTCCCGTGAAACAACACTGCTTAAATGCACTGTTGTGTTTCGGATTGAAGGACATTGTAGCCAGAGCAACTACTGGACATATTGAGACTTAACATCTTATGTCTCAGGATAGCGAGCGCAGTAGAATGTTGCTACTGTTATGAGCGGTCGTATCGCTTACCATCAGGCGAACGGCTTGCTCGTCTCGCTATTCACTACAATAAAAAAAAATATCTAATTTTATCCACTACAGTGATCTATGGCACTGTAGTGCGCAGTTTTAGTCATATAAAAATATCAAATAAAACTTGATGGGGTATGTTCTCGTCACAGGTGTTCGACCAGTATGTGCGAGAAAGGGCCGAGGAGGAGCGGAAGGAGAAGAAAAACAGGCTACAGCAGAAAAAGATGGCCTTCAAACAACTCATGGAGGAAGCCAAACTGCATTCCAAGTTAGTAACACTACTTATTCATAATGTGGCGGGTAATTATGAGCAAGTATCCTGAAGAACATAAATAATAAATTAATGGGTATCAGAAATTACGATTAATATTTCGGTCTTACGAACAACAATACTCGAAACTAATATGTGTGGATCACAGAAACATTTGTTTTGTGTCGGGGATCGAACCCACAGCGACAAATTGCACAGGCGGCGTCTAACTAACTATAAATGACTGGACAAAAAGCAAATTATCAGAAGGATGTCTGTCGTCCAATACCTTCTATAGACAAACCAACTGCCTTTCAAAAACACAGTTTAAAAGTAACATCGCTCCTCAGGTCGTCGTTCACGGAGTTCTCATCGAAGTACGGTCGCGACGAGCGGTTCAAGGGCATCGAGAAGCCGCGCGACCGCGAGACCTGCTTCAACGAGTACATCGCAGACGTGCGCAAGCGCGAGAAGGACGAAAAAGACAAGAAGAGAGAGCAGGTGAGTCAGATACACTGTGCCGCCGCAAGGGTTCCTCACCTACCTGCCATACACTCGGCAAACACCGCTAGCCTGTGCAACCTGGTACAGTGGGGATGTTAACACTATGTAAAAGCCTCTGCTTTAAATGTGGGTTCAAACCCCACATGTGGTTAAAAAGTGTAAAATTCCCACGAGTCAATTTTGGATGATGCTGAGGTGTTATTGAAAGATTTCAAGGTTATACCAGATATGAAATCAATTATATTAATAATAGTTGATGTGCATAGATAATATTTAAAAATCCAAATGTATTTAATAAGATTGGAGGATGCCTAAGAAAACTGTACAATATCTTTACCCACTTAACCAGGTTTCACTGAAGGAAGTTCTACTTTTAGAAATAAAGAATATTTACAATCCAATCAAGATAACTTTGACAATATTTTTGTGGAGAGTATTATGTTTGAAGAAATGATAACATTGTTTTAGGTGAATCCTGATGGTTAAAGGAATTAATTTTGAATGATGGCTATCGCTTCCGCGTGGTCCCATAATCATATGGGAAAGAACATTGAAATATAAAACTACTTTTACATCTTCAATAACTTTATATTTCATTCAAGGAATACACAATGTCTCATCTTCTAACTGACAGATTTTTAGACGAAAAGCAGTGCTCGAAGAAATATTTGTACAGTTATTCAGATTATTTGCCGGTGCACAGGTTCGAATCCTGATGTGTCCGAGCAACACACGCGGGTTCGATTCCCACACTGGGTCATGTCATGTCTGGTACATAATTTCACATTCAACATTTGTACTGTGCTACTGTGCTTTGCGAACCTGTTATTTATAAGCATCTTTTGCATTATTGATGAATTTTTAAGACTTTTTTATTAATATTCTGATTTTATGCAATTTATGAATTTTTCCTGCTTGTCAGTGACATTCTCCCATATTCGGAAATCGTTATGAATAACAAACATGTTCCTTGTCAAATTGTCGTTCTGTAAGAAGGTTCCACATGGGCAATGTCACTGGCGAGTTGATGTAATTGTTGTTTTATTGATTGAATCTGAATAATGACTTTATGAAACTCTTTGACACGTGCAGCGAATGTGTTTCATGACGAAGCCCCACGCTTTTCGTGGCCGAGCCGACGGTAAATATGAATGAACAAATACTGTAATAAGTATCTCGTAAGTCTGTCACTCATGCATATTCATATGCAAATTACAATAACTACGAGTTATTGATATTTTTTGAGAAAGCGATGTAAGTTATTAACTTTTATTGACGCTTGCAATGCGTGAACAAAGTTAGCTCATATGTTCTGCAAATACGAGGGGCGTGGTGCCCACTTTCAATATTTGTGAACCATTGTCGAGCGAATTGACGGGGCCGCCTCACGACAGCACTATCGCTACGCCCCCTCCCGAATGACAACGCCCCCCACCCCACTTCTAGCGATAAAGGCAATAGTAGAGCCCCCGTTGATCCGTAGCGACGTGGCGCCGGCGGCGGCGGCGGCGACGGAGCGGCGCGCGGACCGGCTCGCGGCCTCGGACGTGATCATTTGACGATACGGCCTAGACTCGGCCTCGGCCTGGCCTAGGGATCGCCTGGTGAATACGCCTTTATACATCCTACGTAGATAAACATTCAAACACTGTTCGCCTCCTATATGTCGCAGCTAATCGACCTATTGCTATTGAACTCTATGTAAATGAAAAACTTTGTTTTCTCATACGTATATAAAAAAGCAATTATTTCGAAAATGAATGCATTCAATAATAGTTGAGCCAATGAAATTGCGGTGTTGAGACTACGTACATTAGGATTAAAAACTGGTCAATTCCATTGCAGGAATATCGGCAGTATATAAAATGATTTGATTTGATATAATGATTATCGTCAAATGGTCACACCGCACCGCCACAAAAATAAATAAGGTTAGATATATACTTTAAGCAGAACAAAATTATCATATAACAAGAAAAAATACAAATTTCTAACATTAGAGATTTTTTAGAAGCGTTGACTGTACGCGGCGGTCTTTGAAAGTCAAATAATAAATTAACTTTAATTCATACAAATAGTAATTTGAACGTTTATGTAAAACCTGAATTGGTTGCTATAGAAACCGTTTGTTGTCTATGCTAAGAGGGCGTGCCATAAAGATTGAGAACCGTTCACCATTGTAATGCAAACACCGCCGCGGATAGAAAATGCTGATACGCAAAGTGAAGTGAATTCACAAGTTAAATTCATAATTCAAATACGACCCCTCGAAGCTTTAAGAAGCATAATGCATGACTCTACAGTGGTACGCCACGTCGCTTAAACATGTTCCGATAGGTTTTATGGACAAATTAAATTTGAGAAATGTACCTTTGGTGATGGGAAGACAAGACAATATTCGAGACAGGAGAATTTTCAAAAGAAACGAACAAAACATCTCCAGCTAGGTTAACTAATGATTTTCTTTTTCAGGATATTTATATTTTTTTACAATTGTATATGTGTTTGTCGATTGTTGATCCTGTCCCATGCGTGGGTAGGCAGGAGGCCTCCATGGGACGTTGCAATAGAATAGCTTATGACTACAACATTCTTTAATTTATATAAGTCACATATTAAACAAATATATATAAGTATCAGTAAAACTTAAGATAATATTAACAGAACTGCGGTGGGTTCGATTCCCATGTCGACAGTTTTGAGGTGGAATTTTGTATGCACCCACTGAATGAAATGATTTTGAGACTACAAACGGATTTTGTTGTCTCACAGAAATAAAGTCCCTTCAGGACGCAATTTTATAATATTTATAATGTGCTGAAACAATTGAATAATGTTAACAATTTTTCAAATGATTATAAATGTAAAAGAGAACAAAGATAATCAATAATAATTAAAGCCAATTTTACGGGTGACATATTGATCAAAAATAGTGTAGCTTATTATACCCTGGCGACGTGGCTGGTTCAACCCAGGTTGTGACAATTATGTATACTGAGAAATACAAAGTTCTGCTTTTTTCTTGAATCGGCCGGGTACCTTTTATTGGTAAAAATCTTGTTGAAGAACTTCACAAAGAAAGAGATCATGTTGGACGTGCCTCTAGGGTCAAGATTAGATCAAAAAGAATTTCACATCGTAGAACATGGTTAGTTCAATCTTGCAGGATGTATATTTTAATATATTTTACACTAGGTATGACGACTAAAACAAAACATATTTTTATTGGGATTATAGAGCTGCCATATTAAACTTAATATAGTATATACAGACTATTTTATAAGTAATGGATTTTAACCAATTTTTAACGACTTCTGCATGAAGTTACAATAATGTAAAATAACAAATGCAGTAATGAGCATTTTACTACAAGTAAGAACTACTAATAAGTGCGTGCGTAATAAGTGCGTGGTGGCCTGTTGGTAAACGGACTAGACGCGGCTGCCAACATGTTCACGGTGGTCGCGGGTTCGAATCCCAGGGCACACCTCTGACTTTTCGGAGTCATGTGTGTATTGATAGTCAATCACCACGCACTAAAACGGTGAAGGAAAACATCGTGAGGAAACCTGCATACCATAGCAATTCATAAGAATTTCTATGGTATGTAAGTCTGCCAACCCGCACTAGGCCAGCGTGGTGGACTATATGGCCAAACCACTCTCAATCGTATTCTCGATTGTAGAGTAGGCCCGTGCCCTGCAGTGGGACGTATATGGGCTGATACAGAAGAACTACTGCTTTTTACCTGCAGAGTGTATTTAATATATTTGTACATGACAGCCTCCGTGGCGCAGTTGGTTAGACGCAGCCTGTTATTAGCATTTCTGGAAAGTGATACATTTTTACCACGTCCATGAACGGCACTATGGGAAGGGGAACTAGTCCCTTAAATTTCTTGCTGCCATATCATACAGGAGAATAGAGATCGGGGGCTAATGCAACATCCACAAGCGTTTTATGATATACAAGTACGGCAGCGATCACAATGCAATGGTGGTAAGTGCAATGCAATGTAAATGGGATGCCTACGGGCGGTAGGTGACTATCACAAATAATCCGGCTTGGTTGAAACCGGATATACCGAAGCGGGTATATCGGGTATGTCACATGTTTTTCACTATCGTATAAGTTAACGCCTTCGTTTCCCGCTGTGACAGCAGGGGTACTGGAGAGCTTAACATATGGTCGGTTTTTAAATCGAACGTTGAACTTTTATAGTGAGTTCATATTTGGTGCGCCATAGTTTACTTAAAGAAATGTATGGGTTGTCACTACTTCGTTCCTGTATAAACAACTAAACGTAATATTGTATTTTACAACCGGCAAACTTCAACTATAGTTGAAAATAATATTTTCTGTAGTTTATGAGAAGCCACCATCTTAAACAACCTGAGAAGACATGGAGTAGTCTATTTGCCATTTATAATTATTATTACGTAATTTTAGTTGTTGTCACCCGTAAGGTTGGTTTTAATTCGTTGAGAGAATTTATGAATAGTAATTGACAATAGATGAGCATGAGGAAAACGTACGGAAGCAAAAGGAATATGTCATTGTGATAAGAATGCATTTTAAGTTCGAGGGTCGTGTAACATTGAGAACCACTTGCATAGGGCTAGACGGTATTATACAGATATATATTTTTAGCGCCTCTTCCTACAGGTTACTGTAACGGAAGTTCTTGGGGAGGCCTATGTTCAGCTGTGGGCTACCTGGTGGTACGTTTTATGGTGTAAAGGCAGCGAATAATATAGCGTCTCATCCGATTGAAAGTGACCACTACAGCCCATGAACTGCCGCCCATAAACACAAGCAATTGTCAGGCATATTGTCATATTATGGATTTGTTCTTTGTCTTGGCAAAAGAAATTGATTACTATACGCTTGATGGTGAGTGCAGAGCAATGAAAATATAATATTTTTAGCTGTTTGATGCATTTGTGCTTTCCATAAGTTAAATCGTATACTCAGTACTGGCCAAAACGTGGCCCGGCCACTTGTCACTTGTAAATATTTTTTTATAAATATGACATATATCAATTAATATCTTCCCCTAAGAACGGAGGCCTATGATCCGCTGAACATTTTGAGTTGGCAAACAACCCCTTTTTTCATAATTTCCTAGATATTACCTTAAAAATAGAAATTGTGACTAAGAAAAATCCAGTAAAATGTAATAAAGACACATAATATAGTTTAAGTACATTGCACGTGTTTTATTCAACAGTGTTAAAATTGTATTATCATTTACTTTACTAAAGGGGGCGTTAGAACCAGGCATTCTTTGACAACTACTGACCTAAAACAAAATGCGACTTTTCCTTCCGTACAATAAACAATTAATCCCCTTTATTTTCAGAAGCTAATGAATATTCTATTCCCCAGGTTCTAATGACATGACAGTTTTCTTTCAGCTGCTAACGATGTCTCGTTTATTTCAGGCTCTCGTCGTGTTATTGCTCTGTGTAGGAAGATGGCGTGTCTTGGTCGTTGGAACCATTGGGGGCGGATCTATGCTCAGCGAATTGTATATTTTCAGGGGTACTGCCCAGACATTCCCGCATTCCTCGCCCTTTGGGGCTTCATCCTGTTGCCCACCCTTCTGTCTTATTGAGAAGTAGGTGATCTTTGAATGATAAGCGCACTCTTCGAGTAAAAATTAGTAAAATGAAATCGTTTTTCTAATGAATATGAAACCCACTGGGCTTTGACAACAGAAATAGTTTTGTATTGATGTATATATAATTTTGTTATGAATTCGGAAATATTGGCAATAAATGTAGGAAAGAATATAAAATGAATCCTCATTTTATCCGGAATTGTAGGTGGTTTTCAATTTTATTATATGGAATCATTACTTTTTCAAGATTTGAAACATTCAACGAATTTTTAACTATTCAAAAATATTACAGAGAATTTAACTTTTTAAAACTAAAAACACAACCCAACATCCCTATCTCTTCCCCTAATATCCCTTCCTCCTTTCCTCCCATATTCCTAACCATTAACTTGACCACTTATAACGACCGCTTGTCTCGGTACAAACAAACATTGAATAAATAAAGCCACAAGTCCCCAACTCCCACGACCAAGACACATCGATGTCCGCCCGCCGCCGCGGCCGCGCGCCACCGCCCTCGCTCACGCGCTCTCTCTCCGTTATAGGTTAAAGCGGATTTCATAGCCCTGCTCAAAGAGAAGAGCATAGACCGCCACTCCCGGTGGGCGGATACCAAGAAAAAGATTGACTCGGACGCCAGGTACAAGGCCGTGGAGACGAGCAGCCTGCGCGAAGACTACTTCAGGGAGTACTGTAAAATCATCAAGGAGGAGAGAAAGAAGGACAAGGATGGAAAGGACAAAGGTAGGATAGCTATTCAGTCATATTTTTAGAGACTACTGTATTCGAGATGCAAAATAGTACATAATGTACATATATAAATGACTGTATTAGGACTGTATGGGAGTTTTAATTCATTTTGGGAAAATTTGTTTAGTTGTATATAAATGTTCAATATTTTCTAAGTTGACTAATGGGCCGAAACAAAATTCAGTCTCATTGTTTTTTTTTTTGTATCTTGGATATGTTGAAGTATAAGGTTGGTTAATACTCAAGTTAATTTTTTGACATAACAGTGAGTGTATCAATCATATTGATTGTCTAGGGGCACGGCAGTGCCTCCTCCAAGTCGAGCTAAAAAGCGGCACTGTCGTACCATCCTTTTCTCGAAGCAATTCTCTTCTCTATAACTTCGTCGTGGTTAAAGCAAGAAGCCTGAATTTTCAGTTACTAAGCAGGCATTGTATAAACATGGTATATTTAAAATTTCATTCAATTTGAACCAGTAGCTTAAGAATTGTAACATGTCAAACTTTCTTAATTTTGTCACTCACTGACTGACTGACCGATCATCAAAAGTCTAAGGCACTTCTAGCAGACATAGAACCTTCAAATTTAGAATATAATTAGTGTTTAGTGTCTAAAGTAAAGGAAAATTGAAACATTTCATAATTTCTGTCTAGTTTTCTAGATACACCAACTGCATGAATAACTTTGTAATCCCATATAAATTTATAGGATTACAAAGTTACATTTGCAGTTAATGAATCATTGTACCCGTATATGATGGAATTATAGTTGTAGATAGGTATCTCGAGAGGGTAAGGGTGTATTCAGCCCATAAAACTGTACAACATTCCTCTAGAAAAACATGATGAAGAAAAACTTGCAAATAAATAAATAATAGACTAAATAGCTCGAAAATATCAATTACCATGAAAGAAAGAACATAATAATCAAATCCGCTATATTTGTGATAAATTGATACCCACAAAAATAAGAAAAAGCCATAAGACAGAGGGTTTAAGAAAAGTCGTTAGTGATATTCTAGAAGTAAAAAGTACCGAAAAGGAAAAATGTAGGACTCTACAAAAAGACATGAGATCCCATCAAAACATCCTGTAAAAAAAATCCAAATAATACCAAGTCGATTAATTTATTTAGTCCTTGCTTAAGGGACCTTCTGTATAAAGTTATTACGTAAGTTAGTATCATATCAATATTAAAAATTATTTACGTTTTAAATAAATAGATCGGAGATGTTTTTGATGGGATAACTTTTTCAATAAATTATTTATCTATAGATTTTATGTAGTATACAATTCGATACCTATGTATAAAATATCTTATATCCTACCTTACATAAGTTTCGAGAAGCTGATTAAAATTAAGTACAATGTAAAATGAATATAAATCAAAGATAATAACTATATTTATCTATTTGCAGAGCGCACCTCGAGTAAGAAGGACAAAAAGGACAAGGAGCGAGGAGACAAGGATAAAGAAAAGGACAAAGACAAAGACAAGGAGCGGGACAAGGAGACCAAGAAAGATAAGAAAAAGGACAAGGCGGAGGTAAGTGTCTGTGTGATAGCCACGTGATAGTCATGTACATAGAACGGTCGTGTAGCTTTACTACTATCATCATTTTGTATTGAAAGTATGCTGTGTATAGAAGTAAATACTTTACAATTTAAGCCATTTTAGGTACTTGACGGTTTTGTGAATTAAACATCATTATAGTAAGAAATATTTGAGTGCAATAAGAAAATTGTATTTAAATTGTATCACTAACGTCTTGTCGATTTTTATAGATATTGTGTCGTTAAATAAATTATTACTAAACGGTTTCTCTTTAAAAATACGTCTATATGTCGGAATACGACATGTCTAGATTAAAATTCAACCAGAGAGTTCACACGGAATTATTTTACATTTACATGCCGCCTAGTGGTAAGTTCCTTGTGCTGGCTGATCATTCAAATGCTGATGCGAACCAAAAGCTGGTGTTTGGATAGCGTGGATAAAGACCGCACTCGGTGGCCGCTATCCGGACACTTCCGTGATGTATACAAGTGTGACGCGTTTCCGAATCAGCCTCTGTATATCCGGTTTCAGGCAGCTCGCATATGATGACCCAGAGAGAGTAATTTCTCGTCGACGAATATTCTATCTGGTCTGCACTGCACTTTAAACAAGTGCTGGCTTTAACTTTAAGATGTTTAAAATACATAAAATAAAAAATTACTGAAAAACGTATCAGTTAACACTCAAAGTACCGATAGAACCTAAGAATGCTGTGCTGAGCCACTTTATCACTAATCTAAGTTATAAGTTGACGTGATGGACTGCCGAAGCGAATATTTTGTCGTACACGTTAAAACGAGCGAATCTGCCTCGGACACATTTGAATGCAATGTTTCACATTCAGCGGGTTGCGTTCGACTGACTTCGCACTTTGACCGATTGACATTATGTGAATAAGATATATAGATGCTTTTATTTACCTACATAGTGGTATAGTGATGTTGAGGAAACGCGGCCAAGTCCCCGCGAAGACATTTATTATTATATTCTAAATGTTGTAAGTGGTGGAATGTAAGGTAAGATATTTATTTTGTTTAAAAAATATATTGCATTCCACGTCGCGTTATCCCGGCCGATCCCTTCTCCTAAAGCTAAATGTTATGGAACATTTTGATATTTTATGGTTTACTTTCTACTATCAAAATTAAAATTGTATGAATTAGGCAAAATGATTTACCAATTAATATTACCATGACGCAAGTCTCAATCAATCTCAATTACCCTTTTCAAGTATTTCAAGCAATCATTGCTCTGGATAGCGAGTAAAAAAGAATCTCACCGCAAAAAAAACATTTTCCAGTTGTGTCCTTTTAGATAAAATTGTAGGTTTTTTCCATGTAGTTCACAAAGGTTAAACTTCGGTAGAATCGATGCCGACTGTCATAATCTGCGGGCGGCACTCTGCCCACACAGAGAGAGACGAAAATATCGACACGATCAATGAGTAACTTGAAGTGTTGCTTTTGCAGTTGGTAATGTTATGGGGATCGTAGCCGGAGATAAACGGAGCGACGTGGAGCCTAACCGGCGGCACCTACATCGGACGCGGGCTCGACCATCGATATCCACACATTCTCCATTGCACGTAGACTATCATATTCATACATACAGTGGAAACTACTTGCAAGTGACTATCATCCTTATGTGTCGATTATCGACTGCGATATAGTCGGTACTCATGCCCATGTAGCTAGTCTAGCCCGCAGAATATGACACACGGCCTTAGGGAACACGACGACCGACCAATACTCAAATAAACTCGAGGTCCGCACTCGCACACCGTCCCCTTGTTCTGTGACAGTATCGATCAACATTGACCGAGTGTGTAAATGCAGGAAACATGTTTTAATTTTGAAACGGTGTGCCGTTGAGCTGTTTGCAGTCGATGAGCGTTTGATATAGACACGTCTATATTGAATGAATCGCATCATCCACGTTGTATACGAATTGTTTTAACTCTAGCTAAGGCCGTGTATTGTCAATCGAAGGCTGCCAACGTGTCCGATGCAGGTTCGCTGTTATATGGTGTTTATTTGTTTCCCTCGCGTTTATAATACCGAACGTCCAATTCGCAGAAGTCGGAACAGTGCGGCGAGGAGGAGCCCAAGCAGCCGACGCCGCCGCCCGACCAGTGGGCCGAGATCCTCGGAATCCCCGGCGACCAGCAGGGCAAGCCCAGCGCCAGGAGATCCTCCAAGAAGCCGCAGCCCTCGCCCGCCAAGTCCGACAAGTCTGACTCCACCACGCCCGACCAGGACGTGCTGTCGCCCAAGCAGCTGCGCTCCTCCAAGAAGGACCAACCCACGCCGGAGAAAACCGACAAGTCACCCATAAAGTCGCCGCCCAAGAAGCGAAAACCGGACGAGTTCAAGACTCCGGAGCCGGACGACAAGAAGAAGAAAACGGTGGAGAAGAAAAAGCCCGCGGAAAAGACAGAGAAAACGGAGAAGAGGAAACGAAAGAAGAGCGAGAAAGAATAGTGTTTGTTGTACGTTTTTTGTAAACGGTGATCGAGACCATTTGTGCGTGCTAGTTCGGACGAGGCCGACGAGAACTGAGTTATTTGTTACACGTTGAGTTGTCTGGCGGGGGAGGGGGGTGGGGGATGCGTGGACCGTCGTACACACATGCACATATACACTGCATCAGTTTTGATAGAAAACAATTATAATTACATGAAACTTCGTATCGTAAAAAGTCTACATTTCTTGACATCTAGACAAGTTTTTTAACGCCTTAGTTTTGTTCTGTACAGTTAATGACTATCCCTGCTAAGTTTTGCGGTATGGAATAAATCATAATATATTCTAATCTACAAGTCGCTTAAAGAAACTGTGAATATTAATGATCTCTGTTTCGCCACCAAGTGCTAAAGAAAAGTATTCTATAATACTACATTTAAGGTCTCGACTGAGATTGCTCATTCCAAACACGAGTGAAATATGTACAACGAAATCACATTACTGAGCAAATTGTGCGTAACAAGTTTATATACAGGATCTGTCATTGAGCATACTTTATCTATTTGTTAAATATGCAAAATAGTATAGTTTTTTAAATATTTTTTACATCTTATAAAAATATAGACAATTAAGAAAAAAAAAATTTCTGGCTTCCATCATAAGCAAGAAAAAATATGAGATAGACAACACTGAAAAATATATTTATTGGAGTAGATGAGAATTAAAATTTTTGACCTCAATTTATTTGGGTATTGTAAAAGTAAATATTATAAGTTGTAAATATCGGATTGATTTGACTGTGCCCCGCGCGCGCCCACGCCCGCCCCCATTACGCTTGCCCACACAGGGGTGAACAGAGTGTAGACTATCCGAGCTTACGCATCACACGACAGTTGACCGTTACAATAAAGCGACTAACATATGGACTATTTTCAACTAGATTAAAGTGATTTGTTTTAAACGCAATAACATTTATAGATCGACGAACAGTGCGTGTAAATATAACAACATTGTATATTGTGCTTCTCGGAGGTGGCAATACTTAAAACTTGTGACATGACCATGCGGGGTGGCCTTCTGTCGTGTACGATGGTTTTTTATAGTTTAAAGCGCCTTGGATTTCGGTTGTCCTTTGTATTAAGATTGACGAGTGAGTGTAAAAGATCTGTGCGGGGTATGTGTGTGTGATTCAAAAGATTTATTGAAAGATCTAATTACATTGCCGCCTCTGTGAACATTTTAATTTTAATTAGGGTAATCTAATTATATTGTATACCGTAAGTAATTATAAAGATAGATTAAGGTGCGTTGTTTTTTTATATTCGAGGGTGCGAATATTTCGTCTCATTTTTATCACCCCGTTTTGTTTAAAATTCTGGCCAGCTCCGAAAATTATTATTACAATTGGACATTGTATACGCCAGAAATGATATCTGGCTAAAATGACTTTCAGTATAAAATAAATACTGAATCAATGAGGTACCGAATATTAAATATATGTGGAAAAGCCCAAAAACTTTTTGTTTTTAAAACGTTAACACTACAATTTGGTCCCAATGTTAACCCCAACGTTGGTATTTTGGGACTAGTCTAATTCACAATTTGAAACTTACCTGTATTGACGCTATTCTAAGTTGGGTTTGAACTATGGCAATAAAGGGATTCTGAGGGGAAAATTTTACCCCATAGATTCCTCCAAATAGGTCATCAGTTACCAATCTGACTGAATGACGTGTAAATACGTCTACATGCATAAACTTTATTTAGAGATCTTTTGTGTTTTGGAGGGTTACTGATCAATATGTGTGCAGCTCATAACAAATAATAGCTCTTTTTCTATGACGTATTTATACGTCAAAAATACGGCAATAATATATTTGAGCGTTGTAATTAAAATCACAATAGACTCGGCATTCAGTGATGGTAGTAAAAGCACTGATATGAACGCGAATTTCGCGTCGCTATATCGACAACGCAGCAGCTTCACCGACACAACTGTAGAACAGAACATGTAATTGGTGAACGTCTATTTATTTATTTTATGTGTTATATACTGTTTTGACCCTTTCAGTTGATTAGGAGACTTTATCATTGCTCGGATTACGTCGAGTCCAGCCCTAAATGCCAAATTCTTCGGGCGCTGGACTCTAGGTCTACGGCAGTATGAATTTTTAATTTGTGATATTTGTGTTTCTTTTTTTGCTCCAAGTGGAAATAGGTGCGAAAATATTCAATCCACAATGTGGTCTTAATTTAGAATGATGTCGACACTAATAAAAGAAAACAATACAAAATAATTTTAAATCAATTAAAATGACTACGAGTAAATTTTATAAAATTGAAGCTTTTGTTTTAATTTAGACTGTGTAGTCGATTGAAACGTTTTCGGTTACGTCCAAGAAAAGCCTTTAAAATATGTATTGCCTTTACATGTCTGCCAGACGAGTTTCTAAAACTTGTATATTGCTATAAAATCGGGGTATAGTCGTCTAACGAGTCAACTCGTGAAGGATCCAGGTCAATGACGTGACAGGCAGCTCCGGTCGACTGGAAGGGTTGGTGTGCGTCGTGCTAGCGGTGCAGCGGTTAATGTTTGAATGTTGGTCAGTGCGCCGATATGTTGTCCGTAGTAAGGTCGTTGGTGAATTGTATAGTAATAACATTGGGGTTGAATTTTTGTGTCAAATAAAAAATATTCATTATAATATAACATGAGTATGTAAAATGACAGTGTGTCATTTTTATATGCAGTCAGGTTTATTTATGGATAACATTAATCTGACTATTGAAAATGAGCCCTTACAAGTTTAATGTTTACTTTCGAGACAGTGAAGTGTTCGGTGAATCAGTAGTGAAACCGTATTGTTGACTCGGAAGCATTGCCTTCATGTATCGAATTATTCGTCCCCACCGATTCCGCCTATGAAATGTAAACGATACTTTCCTATGCGATAAATTCGAAGAAGACAAATTGAAAAATATATTCTACGATTTGCCCTCGGCGTGTTGTATAATTTATATGAATTGTGAGTAGATGATACAGTCCTATTCAGTCTTACGCGATATTTTTTGTCGCACTCCAAGCTCGGTATGGACAACGCGTTACGGCGCCATTTTGAAACTTTGAGGTTGTTTTTTTGAAACTATTTCAAAAATCGCTTTGTTTGAATTCAATATTTATATTTGGCTATATATTATACATACTTTAGACAAGCCAAATTTATTTACATACAAACTTTATTTTGTTTTTAGTTGTTAAGCATTTTAGTGCGTAATGAAAAGCTTTTTTACGTTTAATGATTTGTCACAATAATGGAGTGTTGTTATTTATTTCGGTGAATATAAAAAATATGATTTTTATAAATGAATATTTGCCTATTTTAATACACCCACCCATGAACCCATTCTTATGGGCTAAAGAATATAAATCAATGCGCAGACGGTCCTTATGTTGGTCAGTTGTATATAGAATTGTATGTTCCACTAATATAATCTAGTTGTTAATCCCACAACCTATAGAGATAATGTTTATGAAGCAAGTTAGAATATTATAATATTGGTTTAGATCAACACCACGCGAATTGGCGCGAATTCGTCTTGTTAAGTTGCATTTTGTCCGAATATTATTTTGCTAATACACACAAAGAGAGAGAGAGAGAGAGAGAGAGAGATGGACCGATAGACAGAGGAAAATATTTAATGAAAAGACACTTTTCGTGATCTATGTTGAAAATTTCGCACTACAGTTAATATCCCGTGGCTGCTCGACTTACAAAGGATGAGAGATAAAACAGTGGTGTGTATAGAGTACGCAGATTACCGCCCATTAACAAAATTTAAATTGTGAATAACTTATTGCTCAATTTGTGTTAATAATCACAAGGCGTTTTCGCGCAATGATTTCGACAGTCAGAGGGAGCGGTTGTTTTATGCAGTATGATTCTCGTTTCCCACGGAACTTATACATTTTTCTACTCGTCTTAGCTCGTGGCTCTTATGTGTGCGTGTACTTGTAAATATGAATTAAAGTGAACTGTCGCAGCACCATCACTAAAATTAATACTTCAATACAAGCACACGCACATAACGCGAGCCAGGATGAATAATGTGTACAAGTACTCATCGCTTTTGACATATCACCACTTCAGTATTAATAGTGCATTAGATTAGAATGCCGACCATTGTGCTGTTGTTAATAAAATTATATGCTACGCACCTATATGGCGGGCAGAACGACATCATCGAATTTAATGATTGAACGTAACGAATAGGTGCGATTATAAACATTATATGTAAACAAAATTCTAAATGTACTGTACTGTATCAGCCCATATACGACCCACTGCAGGGCATGGACCTCCTCTACAATCGAGAGTACGATTGAGAGTGGATAGGTCGTATTATAGTCAAAAACGCTGACGTAGTGCGGGTTGGTTGACTTTACATACCATAGAAATTCATACAAATCACTATGGCATGCAGGTTTCTTCACGATGTTTTCCTTCACTATTATAGTTTGTGGTGATTGACTATCAATACACACACGACTCGGAAAAGTCAGAGGTGTGCCCAGGAAATCCTACATATTTTTTCTAATTTGTGGCGGAAATAACACCCGTGAATACGAGAGCCCTCCTGCGTTTTTTAGCATTAAAGTTGTGTCGAGTATATTTTAATAATTGTGTTATAATAGCTAGCTTTAGGTCCCGGGTGGCGTGGTGGTTGCCATGGCAACGCACCCAGCTCTGATAAGGAAACCTTCGTACTTTTACATACCTCGCGTCTAGCATTACAAAGTAAGCTGAGCCATATGATTACTGACAAGATATTGATAATGATTTTAAAGAATTAACATGTTAGCCTCAAAAAAAAAATAATTTATGTAAGGCAAAGGATTTACAACTATTGAATTTGAGCAAGCTGTCAGTATGTAAAATGTACTCTATGGAGTAGGCTTTTTACAAGCTTTACTACAGCTTTTTTAGTTCACAATAATACTTACATTACCAAAATAAATTTGAAAAAAATATGAGTTAATTAAATACCAAAGTTTTATAATATACAGCTCATTTCCTTAAAGTTTTTTTCCAAAAAATATCGGTGACTTGTCAGTAATTGTTTGCTCAGTGAGGCAATTCCCGTAATCTCATGCTGAGTCTAAAATATAAAAGGTTTAGTCACAAGTAATTTTTGGCCAGTTCTCGTACAAACGATGCGAATTACATGAGAATTATATTTTTATACATAAGCATAAGGTAGCTTGATACGAGCCTGTACTCGTTAACATACATAACTATTTTTATATTGACGTGCGTAATTCGCTTTGTTTGAACAAGCACTGTGGAAGTGTTCCTGTGACAGCTTTCTATGTGCATTTGTATTCCCAGTGAAAGAGCCATAGTACTCCTAGTTTAAAAGTAGCATTTCTAGTTATTAATCTACTTCTGTGTGATGCTGTATTCCTACGTCAAACGAATGCGTTGAATTTCCGAATATTTTACATAATCCGGGGGTAGGATGCAGAAATGCCAAAGAAATTCAATTTAGAAACAAATTAACAAGCGGGTGAGATCAGCAAAACACAGAAAAAATCTTTATTGTTGAGTTGACACCCCAAAACCTGTCCCCAACCTTATTATTTTCGTAATTGACAAAGGGTGTTTAAAAGCAATAATTGTTATAGCTTTTCCCATACCGGCTTTAGCTATACATTGGTTACCCGACTGCGGCGAGACTAAACAACGGTTATGTACCAAAACGCTTTGCAATTGTCTCTGCTCAACATTTCGCGACTGTAATGTTCGATTCAATAATTATAAGAATACGTTAACGATATAAATAATATTATATTGAAACCGCTAGCATAACGCACACCAAATTGTTAAAATTTTCAGGATCAAATATGGGCGAATCGTTTTATATTTGCTTCTTATATTATTTTACAGTTGGAGCTCTGTTATTAATCAATTATGATATTATTAATGAACATTACTACTACTTTCCAATACATAAACCAGTGATATTTACAGTAATTAGATCCAGACTACTTTCATAATGTCGCTGCAAAAATCCTTTGGGAAGGCATTTACCCAGCAGGGGATTCTAGCGGCTAAGAATAATGATGATGAATGATCTTAACAAGACCATATTGTGTTCAATTCTCAAAAAGCAATTCCAATCGCAATGTCCAAAAATATTGCGCAAACAAATACGGTTGGTACTTAAAAACATTGAAGGAAAGTCTGCAAAAATCAATGTCCTTATTAATTGGGATCTTAGGATCTTGTGTCACATGAATATACTATCACAAAAATCAATTTTATGTCAAATAAATACTTGTATTTTGTTATAAAAAAGTAATTGTTTTTGTGGCAAAGTATTGTCCTATAATTATGACGAATTAATCATTTCAATATTCGGCACTATGCCAACTTTACTACGGAATATTCATAACATTTAATAATATTTTCTTCGTGCTTTATACTTCGCCACCGTGGCCTTATTTAGTCTTAAAGCATCAAGTTGAAAGAACTTGCTAGAGAGAATACCTGATAGTTTTAAAAGAATGCAAATTTTATGTAAGTTTAGGCGAATGAAGCTTGACAATGGAAACCCATGGATAAAATTGTATGTTTTAAAGATTTTTTAAAACATCGTCCTCTTTTGATCCTGAAAGTTACAATGTTGAAAAGTACAACACAAGTACTTTATTGTAAATACAAATTACAATATGAACTATAATTAATGTAATGATTTGATTTGTACTAATTGTGAATAAAAATTCTTACTCTACTTTGTGTTTGTTGTGATTGTCTTGCAGGCGGTCGGATTAATGCTTTATTTTCGATTTTAATTATTTACGTACAATTAACTTGACCTTATTGTATCCGTCGTCTGCTTGACGTTGACTTGCTCAAAATACTTTCCATACAGTTTTTTTATAGTGGTGTCTCAAAGAAGGGTCATGAATCACTGTTCTAGTCCCGTTCTAAGTCGATGTAATTGTTGAAGTCATTTAATGATGGTCTGGTGAAGTCTCAATTTGATCGGATTTATATAAGCAGCACACACCAGATTTCTTACATTATTATATTGACCCTACGTGACTACAAAAAGAAAGCCATCTAATAATTATAGTTTCAATAACCTCGATGTGTCGCCTCTTTACCTACTTTTGAAAATATTTATTAAAACTATTTACATTTTTTTATAAGTACAACACTATAGTTAGCTTTCCATTTTAACCATACATTATGTGATTACTTTGACAGCATTCTTGATGGATTTTTCTTTAAACAAACCTACCTAATGATCTGGCTGGTCTTTCCATCAACACTACCATAGTACCACCAGCAATAATCCGCTCCACCCATCAGAAGGAGCAGCCCGGCGCGGAACCTATGGACACGGAGGAGGGCGAGGCTGGCAGCGAGGAGGAGGCGGCGGCGCGGCAGCGGGAGGCGCGCGCGCAGGCCTCCATCAAGGAGCGCGAGCGGGAGGTGCAGCGCGCCCTCGCCACCAGTCTGCGAGACAGGGACAAGGAGCGCGAGTACCACAAGCGGGACGAGGCTGTGCAGGTGGGGGACTTACTCCTCGGAGCCTTGATTACACTCGGGAATAGGGAATAGGAAAGGGTCAAACAGCGACGTAAATGCCCTGTTGTATTTCGGATTGCAGGATAATGTAGCCAGAGTAATTACTGGACATATTGAGACTTAACATCTTATGTCTCAGTATAGCGAGCGCGGTGGAATGCCAAGCATTACTTTGTAATTCAAGGCGTTGTTTGGTTTTGCTAGTGTTCATGAGCGGTCGTATCGCTTACCATCAGGTGAACGGCACGCTCGTCTCGCCATTCATTGCAATAAAAAAATTAGCTTAGACTATTTGAGTGTTTATAATATAGAGGGACCGCTGGCTCCTCAAAAACGTAGATAAAAATACTGGTCCGGGGCCATCTTTTATTGCCTTCCTATTGGTTTATATTTGACAGGTTGTCCAATATGCATGAATTACTCGGAAAAGATCTGTATGTATCAGCCCATATAAGTCCCACTGCAGGGCACGGGCCTCCTCTACAATCGACAGTACGATTGAGAGTGATTAGGCCATATAGTCCACCACGTGGACTAAAACGGTGAAGGAAAACATCGTGAGGAAACCTGCATGCCATAGCGATTTATAAAAAATTCTATGGTATGTAAGTCCGCCAACCCGCACTAGGCCAGCGTGGTGGACTCGGAAAAGATACTCGAAAGTAATTAGTTATCCTGTGGAGCGCTAGGAGCATATAAATGCTAAGTTTTTTTTTTTTTTTTTTTCTCTTTATTTTAGGAGCTTAGTCGAACACGACTATATCGCTCCATTGGGACTTTTCTTAAACTACTCTATACAATGTCTTAAATATTATTACTAGCGTCGATGTATGCCTATTACAACTATTTTATATAATAACTTTGCAGAATCTGAAAGCGGATACATTAAAATTTTATGACATCCACCAGTGTCTCTAAAATCGGGCGTTGTTCTCACTAAGTCACACCTTACGTCCTCGTTACGTACACATTACACCATTATATGGTATGCATCTTCTACCTTTTCACATTCTGAACAAAGAGGAGACAATTTTTTCTTCATTGAATAAGCAAATTTATTGAGTGGAATGTGGCCGGATCGAAGTCTAAAGGCAGTAACCAACATAGTTCTATTTAAAGAGGTATCGCCAAACCATGGAGATTTCCAAGGTTCATTCTGTAATACTTTGTACCAGATACCTTTTTCCACTGATCTTTCATCAAAGTGAACTTTCCATAGGTCGTAACAATGTTGTCTAACTGGTTGTATATAATCCGTGTAATAAGGTAAAACATCACATAATACACCATCACCGGAAGCTTCCTTCGCCAATTGATCCGCTTTTTCATTTCCTATCAAACCAATGTGTGACGGAATCCATTGGAGTATAATCTCTTTAGAGCTCGCTTTAATCTCAAATAAAGTTTGGATAATACTATAGGCAATCGATGTGCCTCTTACACAAGAGGTGCATCGAGCCAAATGTTGTAGAGAGCTTTTCGAATCAGTTAATATCACAAATTTATCATAATCAATAGATTTGATGTAGGACACGGCTTTAGCAATCGCAATGAGCTCTAAATGCATAATGGACGTACAGCCTTGGCCAAAAGTATTAGGCACCCCTATAAAACAAGTGTATCTCATAAAATATTTAAAAAACAACTAATTTGTTTAGCAATAGAGTGGATGCGAATACTAAACGTTCATTTTAAAGCATTGACAGGGTAATTTAAGGTACCTAAAACATCTGGTCCCCCAAAGGAGCTCAGGAGATTTTTTAACGAATACTTTAGGCAACTTGTTAGTCTATTTTTCACCTCGGTCGTGTTAAGTAGCTGCTATGTATGTATTATTTTTGTTAAGTAGAGAAAGTTAATCGTTCAAAATGCCGAAAATTCGCGATCTTCATATTGAAGAAAGAATAAAAATCCAGGTTTTGCACGAAGAGGGAAATATCAAGGTGGAAATTGCCAAACAATTAAAATGTTCCTGCTATGCTGTGCAATCTGCACTGAAAACGTTTGCTGCAACTGGCTCTAACACAAATAAGAAAAGAACGGCCCGAAAACTGCCCGCCAGGGCAGAAAACTAATACACGACTCTCTCAAGGACCGTAAAAAAACATCTTCCGAGCTCGCTGCTGCTTTGACACAAGAAATTCGGAAACCAATAAGTTCGCGATCAGCAAGAAAAAGACTCACAGAAGCAGGCCTAAGAGGCTGTATAGCCAGAAAGAAGCCAGGGCTCTCCCACGACAGCAAAAAGTACCGACAAATATGGGCTCTAAAGTACAAATATTACACTGAAGATGATTCATCTCCTCTGGTATGCTTCGATGAGCCAAACTTTGAGGTAAGTTTTATACCACACCTCGCATAGGAAAATAACAAAAATTACGCCATACTTAATCATCATCTTGTAAAATTTATAAAATATCCAACACAAGTGTTTTGTCTCCATTTTAGGTGTTTAAAACGCCGGGTGTGACTCTTGTGAGGCGTCGTATCAGCGAGGAATACCATCCCAATTGTGTGGTGTTTACTATAAAACACGGAGGTGGCAACATTACGATTTGGAGCTCCATGGCTGCCTATGGCATCGGCGAAATGTTCGTTTGTGAAGGCCGCAAGAGCAGTCAAAAGTACATAAATGTGCTTGAAACTATTCTGATGCCGTTTTTAATGGGTATGTTTGGTGACACCAACTCAGATGAAGTGAAATTCCAACAAGGCAATGCTCGCTGTCATAAATTGGCAATCAATATGTGGTGGTTAAGGGACAATAACGCGGACCTTCTAAAATGGCTTGCACAGTCACCAGACCTTAACCCAATCGAACATCTTTTAGGTGTACTGAAGCGCAAGATACGGGAGCATAGCATAACATCAAAAACAGTATTAAGAAACGCTTGAAGAGACAAGTGGTATGCTATATCCATAACCAAATCCGCAAGGCTAGAGCGCAGCATACCGCAAAGGATGGCTACGGTGATAAAAGCTAAGAAAGGACCCACTAAATATTAATTTAATTTGTTGTTCTTATAATTATATACCTGTAAACAACAAAATAAATTTTATTTTTCGCCCTAATAATGCGTAATTCCAAAAATGTTAAGGTGCCTAATACTTTTGGCCAAGGCTGTATTTGTAAGCAGTTTATATTTCTCACACTTGTCTATCTGGGGGTCAAACAATGCCACACCCATAGATCCCTGATTACTATTTGTTGTGGTATCTTTTGAAGCGTCGGTATATAATTTGTAGTGTGTTAAATATTCATTATTAAGATAAGAAGTACAATTGTCTCTGAGTTTTATAGTGTTATAATCTCTTTTGGGTAGTGTTACGTCTTTAATATGGATTTTAATTATATTACTTAGGTCATACCAATTCATCCAATAATCCATCGTATACATATCAACCAATTCCGTTGAATGGACCAGCACATGTTTAAATTTTAAGTGTATTTGAAGTATAACCGGGATCTGTTTACGTCTCCAGTATCTACCCGAAATAAGTGAGCTGAGCTCCGTTACAGCCCTTATTGAAGTATTGTTCACTGTTGCTATCGATTTAAGGTAAAATTTACCGGCTAAAAATAAACGTCTAAATCGTAAAGGCTGCAAACAGAGCTCACTTTCCATGATGTGGATGGGTGTAGTTTTAATAAATCCACCTATGATACGCATGGCTTCATTCTGCAATTTATCTAATTTAAATAAATTTGACCGACAACTATTACCATATAAGAAACTACCAAAGTCTAGTCTACTCCGGATTATTGAAATGTAAAGTCTTCTTAAATGTTTTGGGTGTACTCCCCAACCTGAACCAGCTAGCACTTTAAAAATATTTAAAAACCTATTTATTTTGTCAACTAAATGATTAATATGCTTGGTCCATTTTAACGAACGGTCAAGCCACATACCCAGATACTTAACAGTAGAGACCTCCGGTAACGGTGCATCATTAATCGATATATACACATTGTTGTTGTAAATACCCTTTTTAAACAAGCAAATTTGGCTCTTTGTAGTGGATACGCTTAGGCCTAAATTATCTAGCATCCTTATCAAAATGTCCAGTGCACCTTGAAGAGAGGTTCGGGCAGATTCTATGTTTTTATTTGACACGTATAACACAAAATCATCGGCATACTGCGAGATGAATACATCGTTTATAGCACTGCAAATATTGTAAGTCGCAACATTGAATAGTAAGGGCGACAGAGGGTCACCCTGAGCTAGGCCTAAACCAGTACTGCGGGTGAGGAAAGAATGTTCACACTTGATTATTAAATTTCTTGTGTTCAAGAAACTATACAAGTAATCGCATATTTTCTGCCCAACACCAGACTGATCTAGGATTGAAATTAAAATGTCAATATTAATATTATTGTATGCGTTATCTATGTCTAGGAAGCACGCCAAAGTAGACAAATCTTTAGAGAAACCTGATTGGATTCTGGTTACTATTCTAGTTAAACTATCTAGACACGATTTAGACTTCCTAAACCCTACCATTTCAGCCGGAAAGATTTTTTTATTTTCGTAATACCACTCTAGTCTCCTATTTATAATGGAATGGAATATTTTGCAAACGCATGACATTAAGCTAATAGGCCGAAAAGATGAGACCAGTGAAATATCACGTCCAGATTTAGGGATTGGAATAATGCATATATCTCGCCATTGGCTAGGTACAAAACCCGTCGACAGACAAACGTTAAATAGTAATAACAAAATAGACTTCCCATTTTTTGGTAAGCGTTTAATCATTGAAAATGAGATGTCATCGGGGCCTGGAGAGGTGTCGGTGCCTTTAATGCAAGTATTCAACTCGTGAATAGTTATGGGCGCCTCTAATTTCGAATGTAAGGAATGAAAATCTGGCTTAGGAGGAGAGGCATAGGCAGGACATAAATTTACTAAAAGAGACTCACATTTGCTTTGATCTAAAAAGGAATTCTGAATTTTATTTCCTTTTAACCACTTCATCTTCCTCCACATTTCACTAACTGATGAAACTTCGTCCAAGGAATCGCAGAATTTGTACCAACTATCTGAAACTGCCTTTCTAATAAACTTTTGGGTTTCACTGATGCGTTCTTTCAAGGTTCTTAAATTGGCGGGGGTTGGATTTTTTCGAAATTGTGCTAGTGCCAGTCTTCTTTTGGCAACTAAATGAGAAAGACTGGGAGTCCAATAAGATTTGGGAACAAACTTATTATTTGGATTTAAATTAATTTTAATTAATGGAATGTAGCATTCCGCGGCTTTATTTATATGGCTAATAAAATTGTTATAAGTAATTTGCGGATCTTCATACACAACAAAATTTGAAAAGGCAACTTCCAGATATGATTCGTAAGAGCTCCAGTCAGCTAACTTAAAATTGCGTTTTTTTGTCCAGCTAGGCCAGCATAAATAAGTACTAGAAATATTAATTATAAGATGATCACTTCCTAGGGATTCATTTGTCACCTTCCAGTTAAAATAACAAGCTATATCTGAGGTGGAAAATGTGATATCAGGGGAGCTTTGTTGAACATTACCCGCTACTAATTTAATTCGCGTGGCACTGCCATCGTTAAGGGAAACTACATTGCACTCACTTATAGTATTATAAATCTGAGCCCCCCTAGTATCCGTTTTATATGACCATGACGAATGATGAGCATTGTAGTCGCCTAAAAACAAAGTTTTCCTGTTATGTTGAGTGAAAATAGCTTCCCAATCGTTGCGATGGGTATGAACCCATTGCGGACAATAAATAGCAATTAAATTATCAATATGTGTACAATTAAAGATATTTATTCGTATTATCTGTATATCTCGGTTTGGACTCACTATTGGGCACACCTGTGCTTTAACAGATTTATGTGTAAGAATGCATATTCCTCCATAGTTATCCTCCCGATCATTCCTAAATATATTATAGTTATTTATTTTAAATTGGCTCTCAGGTTCCAACCAGGTTTCACTTATCACGGCTATATGAATTTTATTTTGAATTAATAATTGTTCGAGTACTAAACGCTTGGGTCTTAAACTTTGTGCATTCCACTGAAACAAGTTAAGAACAACGCCCAAATTACTATTACAATTGTTAGCCATTTTCCGAGCAAAAAATTATGTCAAACGCTTTTTTAAATATTGAAAAATCATTAAAATTAGTCATAAGTATGGATACACACCATTCAATTACAATTCTTACTGTGTTATTAAGTTTTTCGGTGTAATTAAATCTCTTAGAAAAAATTATCTGCTTAATTTTTTTAATTAGCGACTGGAATAGCTCTTTCATAGGGCGCGGTTCGTCACACGGCTGTTCAGTATAATCTCCTATACCAGCTCGATAATAAGTATTATTATTATCATTTGCGCTTATCGCTTCTGTTTCCATAGCCTTACACTCGGTCCGACGGCGGTTGCGGCGACGGTGGTTCGCAGTATCAGTGCCAGTGCGGGTCTCCGCTAGAGTGCATGTCTCATTAATACCTGTATGCATCTCCGATGACGATGAATCATAAGCTTCATATGCCAGATGTTCCGACGAACTGCGCTGTTTGCGTTTGTTAATATCTCGTTCGTTTTCCTCATTTGTATTTTTTTTATTTTGTATTATATTCGTCGACTTTTGCTTATTTCTCGAAACTCCTGCGTAGGACATACGTTCTGCTGATATATAAGGTTGGTATTCCCGCATATTAAAATTTTTGTCAGTAACTGGACTTATTTCAACATGCTGTGGCGAGAACGGAGGGACGTACATAGAAAGTGCTCGTCGGTATGTACAGTTAAATTCCGACATCAGCGCCCTAATTCGTCTTTCTTTTATGAAAACTGGACAAGATTTAACAAGTGACATATGATTACCACTACAATTCACGCATTTAAATGTCGTTGTCTCGCAGTTCGCATGGTGTTTACCACACTTTGGACAGATAATTTTATTAGATGGACATAATTTAATTGTGTGTCCAAATCGCCAACACCGTGAACATTGTGTTACCGGAAACATATATGGTTCTACAGCAACTCTTAAATTATATATTTTGATATACGGCGGACGGGAACTTCCTTTGAAACATATGCGTGCTGTTTCACTTTGTATCCATTCCGAATCTGAGTTTTTGCGTCTAAGTCGTTTAACTGATACAATTTCCATGTCATTGCTTTTTTTAATGCATTCCAACAACTCCTCATCCGATAGTTCCATATCAATATTCCTTATAATGCCGTAAGATGCGTTAACTTCCCATGTCTTCTGTATTCTCCATCCTTTTTCTTTAAAATTTTTACATGAAATTAACTTTTCCACGCTGGTTACCTTGTCAAAAGATACAATAACTTTAAAAGCGTTAACGTATTTCACGCGGTTAATCCCTACAATATTTTCTGAATCCAATAGTTTGGCCAATGCGAATTGCTTTGGTAATGGATCTAAACTCGAAACGGAAACATCTATGTATTCTATTTTCCTTCTTTTTTCTCTTCCTACTAATGTCCAATCTTCCTTATCACCATCATCACGTCGTTCAGTATTGTGTAAATTCTCCTCTTCATTGCATTGTTGCTCATCACTTCTCGTTTCAATCTCAATATCCATATTATTTTCTTCCTTATCTGAGTCTTCATTGTCCTCGTCACTCTCAAATGCACCTTCACTCATAGTGTATACGGTTCGGTATCAAATCGCAAGCTTGCGACCGATCGCGCTCGACGAGCGCGTTATCGGTAACCGGTAAATGTGTAGTAAAAAATATTTTAACACAATAAATATTAATTACTCAACACGTCCTAATCGCCCGAAGACAGAATGGACACCCTGCTAAGTTTTTAATAGAACAAAATGGCCCATAGTCAGCTTTTTAGTCTGTTAATAGAAAAAGTATTTATGCCTGGTGCAAAAAAATACTTCTTTCCTCTTCTCATCCTTTTTCGTTTCCGCTTCTTTCCCAATTTGATGGATCGACAAAATATCTATTATCTAAGCGTAATGGATGTTCATGGGCGGCAGCAATAGTGATCACATAAGTGTATTAGCAATAAGTCTGTTTACTCGTTTGACATGTTAAATAAAAAAGTATAATAAAATAGTAATATAACAATAGTTTGACTTCTGTTAATAGTCGCTCCTACAAAACCAAGACTGTTACTTAGTCATCAATTCATGTAATTGCTTTGTACTTGTAGCATTTCAACGCGTTACTGGCGGACCTGGTGCGCAACCCGGACCTGACGTGGCGCGAGGCTAAGAAGCAGCTCAAGAAAGACCACCGGTACAGTCTCGCTGAACTGCTCTCCAAGGATGATAAGGTCTGTAGCATTACTTTCACTAGATTATATTGGGGTTGCTATTAAAGATTATAGTTAACAGAATTTTGACTCTTGCACGATATGGATTATTGATAATTTAAAAAATATATATTTTATGTAGGTGATTTGTGCCCGACATAGCAATACGCTCACCTCCTATCATATCGTGGTACGGATCATATAAGGCTAAATGTGGGTATCCTGGTTGCACCCTTTTTGAGAAATAGGCGTGATTTAATGTATGTAATGAGATACTGTCTGAAGTGTAACAATGTCATTGTAATTTGAATATTGTCAGTGAAATAACACAATATATCTGTCACACGCAGGAGCGTCTGTTCGGTCAGCACACTAGCGCGTTGGCGAACAAGCGTCGCGACAAGTTGCGCGCGCTGCTCGCCGAGCTGAACGTGTCGTGCACGGCGCACTGGCGCGACGTGCGCGACCAGCTCGCCAATGAGCCCGCCGCGCCCGTCTACTCCAGCGCCACGCAGGTCAGATAGCATTGGATCACATCACCGCGGGCTACATACTAACATACTAACTAAAATGTATAACACAGACAATGGACGATAAGAAGAAAATTGAATTTTTTTGTTACAAAACCCAATGAAATTAAACCCTGTTTGGTTGTCGCAGATGGAGCGCGAGTTCCGCGACTACCAGCGCGACAAGCAGAGCGCGGCCAAGACGGCGCTGCGGCAACTTCTGCTGGAGACGCGCAGCATCACGCACAAGAGTCTCGCCGCACTCAAGGACAACCCCGCCGCCGAGCAGCACATACACGACGCGCTCAAGCACGACGCCAGGTACGCACGCACACACAAACACACACGCACACACGCACGTACGCACGCACGCACGCACACGCACGCGCGCGCGCAAGCACATGACGCACGCACGGACGAATGCATGCATATATGTATGTATGTATGCACTCGCGTATCATCTATGCACACAATTATATAGACGTTCTTGGTCCATTATTTGAAACTTCCTAGTGAATAATAACGCTGTTACGTTACCATAGTCGGCGGGTAAACCCTCCTCGAAATGATTGCCCACTCACAATATGTAATTGGGTCGTACAATTAGAAAAATAAGGGTGTAGTTTTTATTTGACACTTTATTCAATTTTATTGACTTTTATTGACTATCAATTTCTTAACTACTTTATGGAAGATAGACACCAAAACCCTAATGGCAATTTCAATGTGTAGTTCAGTCGCAAGTTGAGCCCACCGTGACTGTTATTATAATTTGATGCAGGTACTTGGCGCTCGAGCACATCCCGGACGAGCGGCAGCAGATGATTCTGGGCTACCTGGAGGAGCTGGAGAAGAAGGGCCCGCCGCCGCCGCCCACCGCCACCGAGCCCACGCGACGCACCAAGCAGTGACAGGTACTACCTACCCCATCTACTTGCTGCTGTACTGTACACGCATACATCTACATATTTTAAAACCTATTATATTTATCTGTTTTGTCCCTTTCGAACGACTTTTGAATTCAGTTTGAGCGAAGACAAAACATGCGTTAGCTAAAATAGGTTTTAAAACTGACTATGAATGAGGCCATAAGAGTTTAGTGATTCGAGTTCATCTTGTGAATATCCGGATGCAATCAGTCCGGCATTACTATATTGATCGGAGGACAATCGCTATCTGACATTCTCATACAAAATTAATTTAAAGTTTTTATAGACAATTACAGCTCCAGTTTCTGTCCATCTGGCCCCACTGAAGTATTTTCTTACGGGGTGACCTGTAGTTGAAGTGTACGGCATAATATTTATCACTCGGTTTGTTGTTGCAGTTAGCGAGCGAGGTGACCAGCAAGGCCACCAGCGGCCGCCCGCCCCCCGGCCGCGCTGTACATGTGCCCCTTGTGAATATACATAGCTGATAATTATAAACCAAGCGATCATTAAGCGACACGTTGTTTTATTATCAAATACATCGAGCTTCACGTACTGGGACTTCCATACAAAGCGGTGCTCACTCACTCACCTGTGAGATGTAAAGGGACCCCTACAATTCCAAGTAATTTGTCTAGTTGTGTGGACAAGCATAATAGCTCTGTGAGCTGCCACTCAGGCCATTTCGAGCCTGAGACCAAATTAAAGACGCTCGGTGCTCGCCCGGGAATGACATCGGCAACCAGGGTTGCCAAAGAGTAGATAGTAGTCAAATTTTATTTTGCTCCATCTTAAATGCGGTGCACTGACCCCCCACGTAGTGGGCTAGGTTAAACAATTTTACACTTTTACATAATAATGAAATACGCAAATGTTTTATTCGGGTAAAGTGATAGTGATTTTTAAAGATTTTGTGTGTGGATGTAATTATTGTTATTTAGTACCGAAAGTACGAACACTATGTTTTTAAGTCAATAATAAATAAATGCCTGAATTATAATTTTATTTTCTTTCATTTTCTTCGCGCTTTGATGTTCGCACTGCAGTCCATTAGAACACCAAAAAACCATCATACATTGTCATCTATTAATTTATTTATCATCTGCTTCTATCTCCGAAAGGTCTACCAATGATATTCACTTTTTATTTTTTTTATCTCGATCAATAACGATATCGTCTTCTGAGGGCCTCTAATGAGGAGTCTTGCAAAATGTTTTAAATGTGCTCAAAAGAGCCACCCGGCACGGCGATCCGCACCGCCTCGCCTCGTGCGATTAACTACCAAACCCAATTAGATCTGGTGCCAATCGCCGACAGATTACTCGGATAATCTTCATCATCATCATCAACCCGTTGCAGTCCACTGCTGGACATAGGCCTCTCCTAAGGTACACCACTGAGCCTGGTCTGCTGCTTTATGCATCCAGTCGCTGTCAGCCCTTTTGTGCAAGTCGTCCCACCATCTGGACAGAAGGCGTCCCATGGTACTTTGAAATGAAATGAAATGAAATGTATTTATTGGTCACGTAGGCAATTTAAAAGCTCTTATGACAAGTCAATACGTTTGCAAAGACGCGGTCTCCACTCGAAAACACGCTTACTCCAGCGGTTATCTGTTCTGCGACATATGTGTCAAGCCCATTGCCACTTCAACCAACTAACGTTCAGAGCTATGTCGGTGACCTTAGTTCTCTGACGGATCACTTCGTTTCGAATTCTGACAGCCTCCGTGGCGCAGTTGGTTAGACGCCGGCTGTGAAACGAGAGGCTGCGGGTTCGATCCCCGCACCGGAACAAATATTTGTGTGAACTACAGATATTTGTTTCGGGTCTGGGTGTTTGTGAGACCGAAAAGTCTCTCGTAGTTCCTGATACCCACGACACAAGACTCGATCTTAGTGTGGGGTCAGGACTATGTATGTGACTGTTGGGTGTATTTATTTTATTTTGTTCCTCATCGTTCATTTCGTCATGGCAGAATCGCTGCAGGAAGCTTAGGAAATGCTGCACAGCTTAAATGAAGAACCAAAACGAATTGGTCTCCGGATGAACCTTGACAAGACGAAAGTCATTACAACTGACCATATACAGCCTTGGCCAAAAGTATTAGGCACCTTAACATTTTTGGAATTACGCATAATTAGGGCGAAAAATAAAACTAATTCTGTTGTTTACAGATATATAATTATAAGAACAACAAATTAAATTAATATTTAGTGGGCCCTTCCTTGGCTTTTATCACCGCAGCCATCCTTTGCGGTATGCTGCGCTCTAGCCTTGCGGATTTGGTTGTGGATATAGCATACCATTTGTCTCTTCAAGCGTTTTTTAATACTGTTTTTGATGTTAGGCTATGCTCCCGTATCTTGCGCTTTAGTAAACCTAAAAAAAAATCGATTGGGTTAAGGTCTGGCGACTGTGCAAGCCACTTTAGAAGGACCACGTTATTGTCCCTTAACCACCACATTTTTATTGCCAATTTATGCCAGCGAGCATTGCTTTGTTGGAATTTCACGTCATCTGAGTTTGTGTCACCAAACATACCCATTAAAAACGGCATCAGAACAGTTTCAAGCACATTTATGTACTTTTGACTGCTCATGCGACCTTCACAAATGAACATTTCACCAACGCCATAGGCAGCCATGGAGCTCCAAATAGTAATGCTGCCGCCTCCGTGTTTTACAGTAGACAACACACAATTGGGATGGTATTCCTCGCTGATACGACGCCTCACCAGAGTCACACCCGGCATTTTAAACACCTAAAATGGAAACAAAACACTTGTGTTGGATATTTTATTAATTTTACAAGATGATGATTAATTATGGCGTAATTTTTGTTATTTTCCTATGCGGGGTGTGGTATAAAACTTACCTCAAAGTTTGGTTCATCGAAGCATACCAGAAGAGACGAATCATCATCAGTGCAATATTTGTACTTTAGAGCCCATATCAGTCGGTACTTTTTGTTGTCGTGGGAGAGCCATGGCTTCTTTCTGGTTATACAGCCTCTTAGGCCTGCTTCTATGAGTCTTCTTCTTGCCGTTCGCGAACTTATTGGTTTCCCAATGTCTTGTGATAAAGCAGCAGCGAGCTCGGAAGATGTTTTTTTACGGTCCTTGAGGGAGTCGTGTATTAGTTTTCTGCCCTGACGGGCAGTTTTCGGGCCGTTCTTTTCTTGTTTGTGTTGGAGCCAGTTGCAGCAAACGTTTTCAGTGCAGATTGCACAGCACAGCGGGAACATTTTAATAGTTTGGCAATTTCCACCTTGATCTTTCCCTCTTCGTGCTAAACCTGGATTTTTATCCTTTCTTCCATATCAAGATCGCGATATTTCGGCATTTTGAACGATTAACTTTCTCTACTTCACAAAAATAATACACACATAGCAGCTACTTAACACGACCGAGGTGAAAAATAGATTAACAAGTTGCCTAAAGTATTCGGTAAAAAATCTCCTGAGCTACTTTTGGGGACCAGATGTTTTAGGTACCTTAAATTACCCTGTCAATACTTTAAAGTGAACGTTTAGTATTCGTGTCCACTCTAATGCTAAACAAATAAGTTGTTTTTTAAATATTTTATGAGATACACTTGTTTTATAGGGGTGCCTAATACTTTTGGCCAAGGCTGTATTTTGGTCGGATATACCACGGAGCCTGAAGACTAAGGCCCGGCACCCATTATCGGCATCGGCAAGGAAAAGGATCCTTCGGCATCCTACATGCAAGCGCACACTATCGGCAATTATGCTTTGGCATGCTGCAAAGTTCTTAGGGATGACGAGGCGTCCTTAAGGATGCCGCACTATTATCCCTATATTATCACACACTATCCCCAGAGTGTTGCCTCGGCGCCGGCGGCGTACCGAAGCATCCCGAAGCATTCTCAAGGCTGCCGATACACCAGCCTCAAGCATACCGAAGCGGTATTTTTGTTATTACGACCACATATCACGGAAATTTCTACTTTATTGCCATTATGTTATAGTATATTGCTATTTGCCACCTAAAATCCTCAGTCGTACCGATGCCGATAATGGGCGCCGGGCCTAAAGTGTTCAGCCAGTGCATCCTCCCTATAATGACGTACGGAGCCGAGACGTGGACACCGACTATGGGGCTAATCCATAAGTTAAAAGTTGTTCAACGTGCTATGGAAAGAGCTATGCTCGGAGTCTCTGAAGGACAAAATTAAAAACGGAAAAAAAATATTAAGTGACTGCATAAACTCCCTCTTGACTAGTCATGATAACCCAAGAGAAATAAATAAAACAATTATACCAAAAATACGAATATATTATTAATTAAATAATAATGTAATTAGACTAATATCAATAAGTTAGAAGTCCAAGTCGTCAGCGGCGAGCTTGATGCGTCGCGAGGGCAGCTCCCACACCTTCACGCAGCCCTCGCAGTCGCCCGCCGCCACGCGACACCATCTGGAGGAGAGGAATACATTACATCTTTATATTCTCCTTCTTTTATATCCATCCAAAGGTTGTCTGGTCATCGCTTTTTAGCGATAAGACCGCCTTTTGTACTTTCAATGTATGTTGTTTCTTTATATTGTGATGTTTCTTTATTTGTTTGTGTACAATGAAGATTAAATAAATAAAAAATAAGGCTGCAGGTGTTTTATTCAAGTGAAGATCCTAGGGGGGGCCTATATTCAGCAATGGACTTCCTGTAGGACTTGCTGTAGCCGAAGAGATTGATAAATATGCAAAATATAAATAATAATTTTAAATATCAAATTTTAACTACAATTTTTTATTAAAGTATGCACAAATATAAAAAAATACTAAGAATACAATGCAAACAATTCAATTCTTTACTTAAAAGTTTGAAACAAATTAAAGATTATAATATATTCCTCACAAGAACTCGTGTCATTTCATAAAATAATACGCGATGTGTCCCAAATCTCAGCCCTCAATATATTATGTTATCACATATACGCCCGAATACTCGAATGACATTCAAATAATAAGTTGCTCTTAACAGCGCACGGCCCACTTCGCCAGTACATTTAAGCAGGATTTACTTAGTTAAGTGCAACATAATATTTAAGTCGCGTTCCAGTATTCGGGTGATAGTTTTAATTGGTCTCACCCGCTCTGATTGACGGCAAGCGAGGTGATCGCATTGCAGTTGTCCCAGGTGAGGCCGTCCACCTTGATGGCGGCGCCGCTGCGCACGTTGTAGAGCCGCAGCGGGCCCGCCGCGCCGCCCGCGCCCACCACCGCCACGCTCGGGTTGTGCGGCAACCACGCCATGCACGATATCGACACGTCCAACCAGATCACCTGACATATCCGACCAAAATAAAAACATCAAACAGTCTACCAGTGTTTAAAATAATTGTGGGAACGAGAGTACTCGGAAATTACATAAATATTTGGAGTGACCAGTTCCAACTATGCAATACGTCTAAATTATTAATTTATCAATTAACTAAGTATGCTAAATTGTTGACTGAATATGTGGTGAATAAATATCAACATAGTTTTTACGAACACTAATTAGAAATGTGTTTGAATACAGTGATTCGAATTATCAAGGTATAGAAGTATAGAAATTATAATGAGGATATTACATACCTTCACAGGTGCTGTTTGGCTAATATCATAGACTTTCAGTTCTGAATCAATTGACACTGAGGCGAATATTCCCGGTTTTTGTAAGCTGAATGCAATCGCCACTACGCAGGTCGAATGTCCATCCAAGACTTCATACACGGGGTCCGTCGCATCTTCCACGCTCTCTCCTCCCTTCACATTGCACAAGTACAGATTGCCTGTCTTCGTCCCTACTACGAACACGTTGTCCGGGACTTTCTCGCCCGACGGTCGCAGAGGATACGTCTTGATGAAGTCAAAACACGTTATATCGGGCTCTGGCGTCTTCCGCGACCCGTTCACAGCATACGACACCACATTTTCAAATATCTTCAAGTTGGCATTCACGCGCCATGCGTTCAGGGTGCCGTCACTTCCAGACGATAATAGAACCTGGTCGGAAGCCACCCTGCGTTTGCCGGTATTGGTAATTTGGATCGCTAGAAACACACTGGCAAGCGGAGCGTCGGCCCACATTAAAGCCGAGACTCGTTTAGCTCCGTGGCAACCAACAGGCGAAGTCAATTGCATATTTTCAACAGAATCTCTTAGGTTACACAGGACAACCTCGCCTGACGTCGTCCCGTACGCTAACAATGCGGCAATCGAGGGATGATATCTCACTACAGACACGCAATTTTTCTCAAAAATGTCGAAATTGTGTACGAATTTGTTTCCAGCTGAAGATTTGACCGTGTAGATCCTGATCAACCCGTCATCAGTACACCATTTCACATGCTGCATTATTCCTATGGACACAGCGAGAGAGTTGCCAGCACTACTCCAGGAGACATCAAGAACTGATAGAGGCTGGTCTCCTCCGGCCCCTGTCAGATCAGATACCCTTATTTCCTGCACGAGTTTTGCAGTGACAGCGTCCTCCTCGTCGGACTCAGAGGAGTTATAAAGAACGTCTCTGCCGCTCTGGTCGAGCTGCTCCAACATGCCCGGCACTACTCTCCTCAGGAATTCATTGAGGCCGGGTGGGGGGTATTCTTTTAAGACGTCATCTTGAGCTGCAAGGTCTTCAGGAGTGGCAGTGGAGCCACAGTCGGCGAACAAGGCAGTCTGCGTGCCAACTCCGGCCTCTCCATAGTCGGTCTGCGTGGATGCGGTGGCATCCTGCCTCGCCTCCTGGCTGATGGAGTCGAATCCTATGGCCTCGCTATCATATCCACTCAGATGGGACATTTTTCGTTGAATGTTTGTTTTGTTTTGTTTGCGTTGTTATGACAACTGCGTTTTGTTTTTGCTTTTGACCAGGATCCGTTTTTATTTTTAAACGTAAGAAATTCGTTTTAAATTTTTCTTATGAAGGAGGTTTAGGGTATACTGTAAGTTTTTATTTAAGTTTACAGTATACAGGGTATAATAAAATAGTATATCACACATCTATAGATTTTCAAACCGTGTTTCGAGTCGTTCAAATCACTCGTGAAAAACATCCGGTGCCATAGTTTCTGAACTGTTTACTTCTAAAGTTCTGTAATCACGAGCAAGGGAACACTGAACGACCATGAAGTAGAATTATCTTATAAACCCATATACGTGAGAATGCCGAACACAACCCTTCCCTACAATTCAGGGTCCTTTGTTCAACACTATAGCGTACAGCTGATTCGTGCACCATTAAATAAAACACAAACAGTGTTGATATTATTTATTGACACGTATATTGTTTGGGAGTACAAGTACGGTGATCGGTGGTGGTGGGGATGGTGGGTGATGGAGTCAGTCCTGCTGTGGGGTGGGCAGCTGCTGCAGACGCGGCACGGGCCCGCGGTACTGGTGCACGTGGCGCAGGTGCTTCACCGCGTAGTGCCGGCAACTGCACACACACATATTTTATATAGATAGACCTATCAAATATGTACTAGATTATTACTAACAGTCTAAAAAACAGCAAGAGAAATAAGAGCACAAATGAACGTGTGCTCTTATTTGATTTTACTATGATCCAAACAATAATAAAACTTAATTTAAAGGAATAAAGTTTATTGTTACCTGAAGTTGATTATATATAAGAGAGCAATAACAATAAGTTTTAGATGTCTTAAAATGTGTGTGATTCTTCTACTGAATGTTCGACAATTAATTAACAGTTACTATAAAAAATAATCAATCAAAATAAAGTAAATAAATAACAACCAACAGTCACATACATAGTCCTGACCCCACACTAAGATCGAGTCTTGTGTCGTGGGTATCAGGAACTACGAGAGACTTTTCGGTCTCACAAACACCCAGACCCGAAAGAAATATTTGTGGGCCACACAAACATTTTTGGTGCGGGGATCGAACCCGCAGCTTCTCGTTTCACAGGCGGTGTCCAACCGACTGCGCCACAAAGGCTGTAAAAGTATGTGTGGTAGTGATGTGGTGAGACTGACCTGTAAGCCCTGGCGCACATGGTGCACTTGTAGAGCGCGCTGGAGTGGCACGTCAGCTTGTGCATGTGCAGGCTGTTGTTGGCCTTGAACCGCGCCGGGCACTGCGAACACTGCAACACAACCGTGTCAATGCATGCATATAAACTCAACACTAATGGGCAGGCTCGTCCGGGGTGTATCACTGTCTCACAAAAAATCGATGTGATACGACAGCTTTGCCGTCGCATTTCGCTTTGTGAACAAGATTGTCGAATACTCAATAAATCCTTTCTCGCTTCGTATCCTTTTTTCATCCCGATATGATAGACTGGCAACACATTCATGATCCAAGCGTTTTGGATGTTCATTGGTGACAATGATCACTCACTGACAGGTGACCAGCTCGTTTGCCAGACCTATACAATATCCGCAACTAACTCAATTACTAAGTGAACTTTAATACGAGGAGTTGGAAATAAATGTTTGTTGCCTTCCCTCCGTCAGAAAGCGTACCGTCCGTACTACTTGAAAGAAAGAAATTAAATTAAATTTATTATTTATAGGCAATTTAATAGCTTTTATGACAAGTCAGTACATAGTACTTACTCGTATTCAATATTAACAAAATAATTGATTATATCACTATATAAATTAAATTAATTTAGATATAGCGTGTGTATGTGTGTGATACCTTGATGAGTTTCTCAGTGCGATGCGACTGCTTGTGTTGCGCCAGCAGGTATGCGGCGTGGAACTTGGCGCCGCACGCCTCGCACACGAACGGTTTCTCGCCGCGGTGACGACGCTCGTGGTTCTGACACACACACCACACAACACAACACTTTAGTAACACCTCCACTGCGGCGCACACACATCTTGTGCAATCTCGGGAGGAATACGGATGCGTATCACATGTGCTTTGTATCGTTGATCGCATCGAAAAGTTTATGTCAAGACAAAAAACATATTAACGATTATTTTACTCATCATAAAATCAAAGATTACCACCATATTAACCTAGCACATTAATGAAAAAGGAACTTTAATAAAATAATTTAATTTAAAACCATTATGGGTAGAGAAAGTTGTTGACCACGTTATCATTGGTCCCCTACCGTATCCCATGTACAGACTGCCTACCTGAAGACGTGCCCAGCAATTAAACAATACAGAGAACGCGGCTTTAGTAATAAGCAATAGTATATTATGTATAGTAGCAGATATAGTAGCAGATGTGGGATTGACTACGCTCTGGTCGAGACTTGTAAGGCGCCCTATAAGTACTATCCAAATCGAAGTGAAAATTACTAAACCATCTGTCCATTCATACATTATCCGTTTGTCTGTAATTCTGTATCTGCCCATATACGTCCCACTGCCTCCTCTATAATCGAGAGTACGATTGAGAGTCGTTAGGCCATATAGTCCTAACCACTCTCAATATACTCAATAAACTATAATACATTAAAGTTTACAATTATTCCCGAAATTTAGCGCCCTTTTGCACTGACGGCCTAGGGCCTTCGCCCAACCGCGCCCTACTCTAACACCAGTCTGGTTATGTATGTTGTCAATTGTCATGACAATGATAAGTTTTGTGTTGTATACATACCCTCATGGCCATGATGGCTGCGCTCTGGAAGTCGCAGTAGGAGCACTTGTACTTCTCGTAGCCGTGCTTGGCGCGGTAGTGCTCGTTCAGACGGAACTTGTTGCCGAACCGCTTGCCACAGTGCTGCACACACATACATCATTTAATTATTTAATTATTTTTTGCACTGTACAGAGAACCAATAAAGAAATCACATTGTAATAGTACAAGTGGCGGCCTTATCACAGTAAGTAATTTCTTACAGGCAACCATGGAATGGATATTATAATTGGAGAAAGAAACATTATCATTATCATCATTAAAATCCATTACTCTATACAATCGTCCTTACCCGCTTTCCAAATTCACATGAGCTCCTTCATATTCGTGTTTAAACAGGTGGCAAATAACTCATAGACAACAACATTAGATCAAGATCTGAATACAATTTTGTAAAATGGAAAAATATTTTCGAGGTGAAACATTAGACCCTCCATTGCCTCTGTTTACTTCATATTAATATAGATGTGTACGTCTTTGTAAAAAAATCACATTTTTAAATTTGTACAAGTATTCTATAAATAAAATGATGATACAATGATAGACAGACAGCAACTGTTGTTCATTCATGATCATGTTCATCAGTATGAGTATATACTATAAATCAAAGAATAGACCACTAGCTATAAATGTATAAGTAAGTACATTGTGCGTGTCTCACCTCGCAGACCGGTCCCAGGCCGGCGTGTTTGACCGCCTTGTGTAGCCTCAAGCTTGCCTTCTGCATAGTCTTGTGACATATGTCGCACTCACACAGTTCTCTGCTCTGGAACAAACATAATACGGTTTTAAAAACATGTTTCCAGCTGACGAAAATTTATTCGAATCACGTCACTTTCGCAAGGCCGTTCAAAATAATACGGCTAATAGGGGTTGTAAGATAAATTAAGTACTAATAAAAAAATATCTTAAATTAAAACAAAATAGGAAAAATTACGAGTACACAGACAACTTTAAAATATTACCACATAACATGACACAACGCGTGGATATCAATTTATTTACGACTTTGTTGACTTTACGTCCACTCACCACGCGTCCAAAAAATCCATGTATATCTATCTATGAGACACTATAAGGTATGTACATAAAAAAAGTATTTGCTTACCGAATCCGAAACTTTCCGTTTCTTCTTCTTCGCAGTACATGCAGCCACGTGTTCTAATAATACTTCTTTCGCGTCAAATTCAGACTTACAATACTGCAAACAAACAAACAATTATCATCACTCATAAGCCCAAAGAAGTCCAAATCCTTAAGCCGTTCTAAAAGCAAGTCACTGAGCGAAATAGGTTGATGGAAGGGGATTTGTTATCGCCCGGAGAACGAATAACTTACATTATGCAGGAAACCCAACAATGACCCGAGCTACTGCGTCGTTTTCTTGAATCATTCTGTGTATGTGATATATTCCTTATGAACCGTTCGTCATAAGGTGGTAACATTGACGGCTCTGCTTACCTCATTAAGGATACTCACATAGTCGTTATCATCTCATCAAATGTATGCAGTAGTGATGGAATAAACAGCAAGTCAAATCGATTTGCGATTGTGATTCACAACGCGGATCGGCTAATATTTTTATACGAACTCGTGTAATCTATGAAAGAGCGAGTTTTTTTTTACGAACCCATTTAAATAATAACTGAACAGTCAATTTTGTGTATCTAATTAAAGATGTGAAAAATGGTTAGAATATATGGTAAACTTGTTTACAAATTCTGTGGGGGGCATTTAGCAATAGCAGAAATATACAGCATGCTAAAGCTTCAAAAATAAGTTGGTGATATTAATTCCAAATAGCAATAATTCGCATTACTAGTACACGATGATCTGAGAAGTTCTCACCCCGCATCTGAACGATCCGGTGCCGTGCATCATGGTTCTGTGGCGGTTCATCTTGTTGCGCATGACGTACGCGTCGCACAGGTCGCACTTGGCCTTGCGCGGGTCGGCGCCGGGGTGGCGGCGCGCCACGTGCGCGTCCACGCTGCGGATCGACAGCTCCTTCTGGCACACCTTGCAGCACACGCGCGTGCGGGACGTCGACGTGTACACCGGCTCGTACGGCGCCGTGGGGTCCGCTTTCACTACAAACGACTTCACATCTTATGTCTCTGGATGGCCAGCACGGTGGATTGCCCAGCACTGCTTTGTAATTTAAGGCGTTTTTTAATTTTGCTATATTTCTTGGGCGGGCGTATCGCTTACCATCAGGCGAATGGCAAGCTGGTCTCACCATTCGTTGCAATAAGAAAAACTATTGTCCTTACTCTGTTTCAAAGTTATATACACCCTCCATGACACAGTTGATTAGACACCAGTTGTGAAATGATAGGTCATGCGTTCTATCCCCTCACCGAAACAGATGTTTGTGAGGCCTACAAATATTTAACTCAAGTCTATACGTTTGAGAGGCTGAAAAGTATTCAGATACCCACAACACACACTTAATTGATCTTAACAATGAATTAGAATATACCTTCAACAGTAACATCCTGCAACTGTTCACTTTCAGAGCATTCTGCCAATTCTTTAGCTGTTTTATTATCTTCATCTGATTGTGCTGCAGCATCCAGCTCTGCCTTCATATCAAATGCATCCAATAGTGCTGCATCTTCATAGTTCTCTTGTTTGGCTACCTAAAATCATTTGAATAATTCATATTTAATGTAATGAATATTCTTATAAAAAAAGGCTTTTGACATGACAAGACATGGTCTTAAGATTTGTTTTGTTTTACCCTACCAACACCAAAGTCCTTACTTTAGAGATTAAGGAAATAAAATATTCTTTGCTATTGAGGTTATAGCATATGTGTAAAAAAAATGCTGAATTATGTATGCCAGGTAATTAGTTTTAAATCCTGTATAATCACCAGATTGTCTATAACAGTGTTTATGAAGCCTGTACTTTTGGGAATATATTTAGGATATATAATTGACCTAATGAATAATTTAGTTGAAATGTGGTTTGCTTTTGCTTCTAAGTACTACATGGGAGGATAAAAACAATGTTTTAAAAGGTTTGATCTTTTCATCGAAACTGCTTCAGTTCTGGGTGTGAATTATGCATAAAAGGTGTTTTAAATCATTTATTATCTCGGCATTTATTATAACAATACTTAAGAAGGCTGTTCTATTAGGAATATATTTTAATTACATCATACCTTTACTTCCTCATCATCCTCATCAAGTTTCTGGTCATAGAATTTGCTTTTATAGCTGAGTAGCTGCTGTTCTGTGTCCTTGCACAGCTTCCTGAACTTCAGTGAGTTGTTCAGGTGCATCATGCATTCAGTGCACATGTTCTGTGGGAGGCCGTCGTTAATTTCTACCTACAATATTTATGAAAAACTGATAATTGAGAAACGCGATATTTCAGAGCCAATATTTATACGTGCAGAAATTTAAATTTCAATACAATAAAAAAAGTTAATTTATCAGTAATAATAATGTTTACAATATTTAATGAAAATCCTATAAGATTGCACCTGTTATCTTCCGAAAGCTCTTCAGACTTAATAAAAACCTTTTCAACGATAAAAACTATGTATTTGGGTATGAATGGATTTTACAAATTTACCTTTACACCTGTAGTCAATAATACAGCTGTGGAGTATCGTGTGTGATCATCAGCATCTCGGAAAATCGGATTCAGCGACTCTGAACTTAAGCAGGTGCGACAAACATTGGAAAAGTCCACGATTTCCATGTTTACAAGTTATTAAACAATTGCTAGATATTATTTTAATTTATCGGCACGCTTTCTATGTATTAAATCATTCACAATGTAAGCAGAAACAAGATTTTACATTTTAAATGCATATTTTGCGAAAATTGGAGTTTGACGTATAGGTCATTGAACTCGTCATGTTTATAAAGAGTGATACAAATTACAATATTTTAATCTTGTAGTTTTCGAATCCAGCATTTACATACAGTTTTTACTTTTTAGTGCCGCATATTTTTTTAACTAGTATGTCGATAATTGGGCTTTATAATTAGCATTAGAGCACAATAAATCCCTACCCAATTATATCTTCGAAATAATTCAACAATTTACAACGCCACCTATCGCCGAATAGCAATATTATTTACTCTTTTTTTCCCAAACCGCGGTTTAATGATGTTTGATTACATGGTTCTAAGTTATTGCTTAGTCTTCTTCTGATATGTATAGAATAAGTCTTAATCTGGACTGATTCATTTTGGGCATTTCATATACATAAATACACCCAACAGTCACATACATAGTCCGGACCCACACTAAGATCGAGTCATGTGTCCTGGAAATCTGAAACTATGAGTGACCTTTCGTCACACCCAGACCTAAAAGAAACATTTGTCACGGTGCGGGAATCGACCTCACGGTCTCTTGTTTCACTACCGGCGTTTGAGCAACTGCCACAAAGGCTGTCTAATATCTCAGTTTAAAAGGCTTACACAAAGTTATATCGCCCATATTATTATAGCGCCCATATCCAAAACCCCGAGAGCTTTCTACTCGAGCTGACAAATCGCTTTGATTGTCTAGGAGAAAACCTTGCAGTGGACGAGCTAAACAGCGGTTTGGTAGAAGCTGTCCATACGGTGGGATCTAAGTATTTTAGACCTCGCCGTAGAGATAGACCACAAAAACTCTCGATCCACACTCTTGACCTCATGGCCAGGGCCGTCTTTACCTATTATGGGGCCCTGGGCACACAAGAATTTGGGGCCCTTTTGAAAAATAAAGAAAAAAATAATCTAACATTTATTTACTATGATTATTTCATATCGAAGTTATGTATCAATCTTGTCGGAGTTGTCCCTCTCGAAGGGATGTAATGTAAGAAACTGTGTATGATGTCTCTAGATCTTTCTAGGTTAGCTAATTACACAGGCTCACTAAAATGTTTTTATTAGTGAGTACTGATTACCACTAAAATAGTTAATAAGGTTTTTTTTCTAAAAGGATGTATTATTTGCGATTGTTTTTTTTATTCATATGGTATTAATCCTTATCAAAATAATTTCGTTTTTAATGGACTTAAAAAAAGGAAATTATGTATTTGATGTGTATGTATGCAATTTTGTCAGAGTTGCACAGTTTTTGGATATATTAGTCTATACCAGCGCCTGAACACGAATTTCAAATAAAAATGTATGCATCTTTGTATGTTTGTCCACTCGTATCTGAAAAATTAAAAGTCGGATATCAAAAAATATTTTTGCTTTCGATTAGATATAGTCCAACTTAGGAGTTATATAAGTTTCATCAAAATCGGTTACTTAGTTTTTGAGATAAAGTAGGAGTGTCCAACTTTTTTCAGTTCGCGACGTGCATACATGTTACCTATTTTGTCTCAGCGTCCTAACCTACATAAGTAAGGGTAATAAGTTTCGATTACTACAACAGGAATTTAAAAAAAATAGAAATATAAAATAATTTGAAAGAATTAAACCGTCTTCAAAATTGAAATCCAAAAAAAGAAATAAAATTATTTTTTAATAGATATAAAATACCTAAATGGGCCAACCATTTTGTGAGGTCGGTACTGGCCTTAAAGTTTGAGATCAGCGGAACCCCATGGTTCTACTCACATAGTTCGTAACATGATGTTATAAAGTTTAATAGTTGTCTAGCTGGCACCGACCTAGACAATAGGGAACATGCACCAGACTTTAAACTAAGTCAAAATATTTTTTTTGTAATCTTTATTAATATAGAATTATACCTTAAGAGCGTTTATACCCTGCACGCGCTTTTTGGCTTAAAAACAGGACTTTTCAAATGAGTTAATAGCCACCAATAAACAATTTAAAGGAAAAATAATTATTACTAATTTTAGAAAAGGTTGTCATCTAGGGATTTTGGTGGAAAACATTATAGATTGATGAATAATTTGTGAGTACTATACGGATTACTGAACACAAGTTTCGTTATTTAGGCTTTAAATGGCAATTTAGAAGCTTAAGATATCCTTAACCACTAAATATAAGATGAAAATAAAAATATTATCAGACTAATAAGACCCTTATGGAGGGATTTTGCTGAGAAAAATAATCTTTTTGTATTTAGTTCCTGAAAAATAAAAATTTAAACAAAGCGAAATTATTCAGAAACTCTCGTCAAGAACATATTTTTTTTCACCAACTTATCATACATAATTTTTTAAGGCAATTGCATATTATAATAGAAGAACATCTTATCAATAAATTACCATTTTTATATTTCAACAAAATTAGTTTTCATGTTTTCTACAAATATTTTAAAAACCACTATAAAACACGCTGTCCGACGTGGATCAAATCAGACCGCCGCAAGGCCTTCTAGAGGGAGGACGTATCGCTCGTCGCTCCGGCCTGGCTGCAGTCGATTATGCCGCGCGTAGTAAATATAGCCACGCGCGGAATGCGATTACCACATCTTAGTACTTTGGTAGTAAAATATTTAATTATTTTTATTACCTACAATGATTTTGTAGTGAGTATAAATTATGTTTCAGGTAATATAATGGGACGTAATTCCGAGGCTAAATTATGTTATGTATTGTAATATAAAATTAAATATATTTCGTAATTGTAAGGGGTTGTAAGGCCCCTAACAATATTTATGTGTTCGAACACGAAATGATTAATAAAACGTCCGTAGTGTCTACTGATTGAACACTGATTTGAATGCAACTTAACAATGTAATAATAACGAAAATATGATTAGTATCCAAAATTTGTATTATTCTTTGCTTGCACAGTAATATTTGTCTACTTATAATGCAAATAAAATATTTTTATGATATTATATTACAGTTACATTTCAATTGAACATTTGAAGCGCACGGATCAAAGTTGTTTGAGCCGATTGTATAGCGAGCCGACGCGGCAGCTCTACGCACACAGCTTTGGTCGCTTATGTGTGCGTGAAATTAACGAAGAAATACCTATAGTTGACTTTGCGCGCAAGGTGTATACGCTCTTAAATATATTTTTTTAATTTATCAACTCTAACGGCCGATGCCAATAATCAATCGAAAAAATTAGATTGAAGTCAATCTGTTTTGTTGTCAATTGTTTTCTACTTTTCGATTGGTCTCCTGTCATGTTGCCATAGTTTATTCACTACTGAGATTGATTATTAGCAATATAGTATAAGAAAAACGATTGAGCTGTCAATCTAAAACGGCAAATTTTGGATTGGGTTTGTTTATTGGCAGCGGCTGTAAATCGGTAAAATAAATACTTAAAAAATGATATTTCAAATTTGCCGCGCATTTTTTCCGAAACGCGATCTATTGCTTGAAAAGGAAAGTGACGACAATGGTTGCGTACTTATGAAGTTTTAGCTTGTTGTTTTACGTTTGTTTATGAGTTATTTTGTGCTTTCTTTATACTATTAAATAAAATGGATTATTTTGTCGCGAAATAACGTTCTGTAGCAATTCATGAAAGAAACTTAATCCAAATACTACGTTGTTCATAACGCAACCTTTGACGTCACAGCGAGTTCGCGCCAACATGGCGTTTGAATGCTTCGAAACTGATAGCAGTTTTGATTATTTTTTTGTACTCTTTTGATTGATATTTTCAAAGACTTATATTTTTTTCCGATAATGTAATAACATACAGAATTGATTAAAAATATAAAAAAATGACATGCATATTCCCTATTGTTGGCCTATTTAGGTATTTTAGATCTATTAAAAGATTATTTTTTATTATCCGGAATTAATGAGACGGGACAGGAAAGGATGTAATAGGATCTAGTCCTGTGTCGTGGGTATTAGAAACTACTAGAGACTTTTCGGTCTCACAAGCACCCAGAACCGAAAGAAATCGAAGTGAGTGCCAACGCTATTGCTGACGAGATCAGACTTGGAATGGAATATTACATTCCTTCCTCTGAGATCGCCAGTAAGGGCCGTGGACGCCTGGTTCAATTGTGCATGCGCCGATGCTGTCGATGACAAACAGGCGGCGTATCGCGCTTGGATCAGGGGTCGCGCCATGAAGGATCCCAATATCAGTTCCCTCAAAGAAGCCTACAACCGTGCCACCAAGGCCTGCAAGAAGCCCTAACGTAGGCCACGTTAGAGCGGATGCTCAGCGCGTTAGCAGGATTGGGCGTGCATTGGCCAATCACCCAACTAGCAGTCGTGCTTATTGGAGTTTGGCCAGGGCCGTTCAATCTAACTTCTGCCGTCCAACGTTGCCACCGCTGAGGTACCCAGAAGGGTCGCTGGCCCACAAGCTGCAAGAGAAGGCTGCCTTGCTGGCAAATCTCTTTGCGGCTAATTTCCGCCTCGAAGACCGTGGTTCCCAGACGCTACCTGATTGCGGTTTCTCAATGGCGGATATTCGCATCAGGTAGTGTGATGTGCGGCGTAAGTTACGGTCTCTCGATGTGCGGAAAGCGAGTGGTCCGGATGGGATACCAGCGGTGGTTTTAAGAGCTTGTGCAACCGAGTTGTCTCCTGCACTGACTCGCCTCTACCGAGCGTCCTACCGCACAGGTGTTGTGCCGGAATCTCGAAGGGAGGTCAATGTGCAACCGATCCCCAAAAAGGGTGATCGGTTGGACCCTACCAATTACCGCCCTATCGCTATCACCTCAGTGATATGTAAGGTCATGGAGCGAATCATAAACGCTCAATTGGTCCGCTCCTGGGGGATCTGTGTCTGACAAGTACAGATTCCGTCAATATCGATCGACGGGTGATCTTCTAGCGTTTGTCCTGCATCGCTGGGGTGAGGCGATTGACCGGCATGGCGAGGCTCTTGCTGTGAGCCTCAACATTACCAAGGCGTTTGATAGGGTCAGGCACCGTGGTCTTCTTTCCAAACTTCCGCATACGGTCTGCCCGGCAACCTGTGTTCGTGGATTTCCAGCTTTCTGCATGGGCGTAGAATACGTGTAGTCGTCGACGGACATGCTTCGGTGCTCTTGTCGGTAAATGCCGGAGTTCCTCAGGGCTCGGTGCTGTCGCCCACCTTGTTTAGTCTGCATATCAATGACATGTTGTCGCTTGGCAACATTCATTGCTATGCAGATGACAGCACGGTTTATGGGCGATACCACTGCGAGCCTCCAGGTTGCCGAGTCGAAACTGTGAAGGGACGCGAAGATCTTTTCATTGAGCTTAACCGGATCTCATTTCTACATGGGGTTCTAGATATATGGTTGAGTTCAACGCCAAGAAAACCCAGGTGTGTACGTTCACGTGCAAAAAATCCCTGTTCTCTCCCTCCCCGTTCTTGAGGGTGCTCCCCTCAATGCGTAGTATCTTAGGAATTATTTCGATTATTTCACATTGAACTGTTTTTTTAAAGTGTAATTAATGTCTGTCAGTAGCGTAGGTAACTTTATACTATCTGAGACCCGTGGCAAAATCATCAGACGGGGCCCTCCCTTACTGTATAAAACTTAACTTTATAAACTCTATGAATCTATGAAATCCAAGAATTGGTAAACAATCCAGCGAATTGTGGATTTTATGTTACTAATTTTATAAATCAATGTTACATTCCTTCTCTGCTTACGGCATCTTGGGCCGAGGACCCCATCGGGCCTGAGACCTTTCAAGCTCGGGGCCCCCTTGCACCGGGGGCCCCCTACCTTAGTGTTATACAAATGTTTTTATGCTGCAAACATACTACCTATATAGTATAATTACTATTTCTGTGACAGAGAACACATTTATAACATTTCACTTTTGGTTTGGAGGGATCTCTTTTAGGATGTGGGGTTATATTAACACTAATCTACAGAAATAGATGATTATTACTTCTTACAATTTTGTTAATATACGTACATACACACGTACATAAGTGATAGGAGTCGTGAAACGTGTGAGTAAATATGTAAGGAAAATTTTAGGTCTGTCTTTTTTTTACACTTGCTCTTCTTCGGGGCCCCCCTGAGGATGGGGGCCCTGGGCACGGGCCCCGTGTGCCCTTAGTGTAAAGACGGTACTGCTCATGGCCGAACGTCGATCTTTAGCGCTGCAGTCTTCCGTTGACGCCGAAGCATATCGGCGGCTCAATAGACAAATCTGGAAGTCCTTGCGACACGATGTCCGTGCTCACAATACAGTGAGCATTAAGGAGACAATTGAGCGGAACGAAGGCTCCAAAGTGTTTGCAAGTGACTTGTCTATTGGGCAAAGCCAGTTGTCTAGGCTGAAGACGGAAGACGGCCGCGTGGTATCGACGAGGGCAGAGGTATTAAGGGAGATCGAGAGGTTCTACGGACAGCTTTACACCTCGGTTGCCAAACCTGCTGTTAGCTCGGCCGAAGACCCGAGAGCCGAGTTGATCCGACACTTTAGCGATGATATCCCGGACATCAGCCTGTGTGAGATTGAGATGGCCCTGAAGCAACTTAAAAACAACAAGGCGCCGGGCGAGGACGGAATAACTTCAGAGCTTCTGAAAGCGGGCGGAACGCCGATACTGAAAGTCCTTCAGAGGCTCTTCAATTCCGTTCTCCTCGAGGGCTCAACGCCAGAGGCATGGAGCAGGAGCGTGGTGGTACTGTTCTTCAAAAAAGGTGATAACACTTTGCTGAAGAATTACAGGCCCATCTCGCTCCTGAGCCATGTCTATAAGTTGTTTTCGAGGGTCATCACAAATCGTCTCGAACGCAGGTTTGATGACTTCCAGCCTCCCGAACAAGCCGGTTTCCGAAAAGGCTTTAGTACCATAGACCACATCCATACGCTTCGGCAAGTTATACAAAAAACCGAGGAATATAACTTGCCGCTTTGTTTAGCGTTTGTGGACTATGAGAAAGCCTTTGATTCGATCGAGACTTGGGCTGTGCTACAGCCTCTCCAGCGGTGCCATATCGACTATCGGTACATCGAAGTGTTGAAGTGTATATAGGTACAACAACGCCACCATGTCGGTCCGAGTACAAGATCAGAGTACGAAGGCTATTCCACTACAGAGAGGCGTGAGACAGGGAGATGTCATATCTCCGAAACTGTTCACTGCCGCGCTGGAAAATGCCTTCAAGCTCTTACAGTGGAAAGGATTCGGCATCAACATCAACGGCGAGTATATCACTCACCTTCGGTTTGCCGACGATATTGTAGTCTTGGCAGAATCACTGGAAGACCTTAGCACTATGCTCAAAGACCTCAATCGAGCCTCCCAACAGGTGGGTCTTAAAATGAACATGGACAAAACGAAGATCATGTCGAATGTCCATGTTGCGCCCACCCCCATCGGTGTTGGGGGCTCGACTCTTGAAGTACTATGAATGAAGTATGTAAACACTACTATGTACTCACAGACAAACCAAGTAATTGGTTTTGTGAGACTAATTGTAATTTTTTTGTTATTTTGTCTTAATATAATAAATAAATTAAAAAAAAAAAAAAAGACGGGTTGCACTCCGGGAGTGCCGGCAGAAGTGAAAACTTGATTATTAACGTTGAGCATGTTTGATATTTTGGAATGGTTAGGGAATAATTTTGCACCAATTGCTTTATCAGTATAAAAGTACTATCATTTATGTGGTAGAATACAATATTCATTTATTGCGCTATCGTACACAAACATGACAATTTATATTACATTAAAAATTTAACACTTTAAAACTATTACAATTATTTTACATTAAAAAGTTTATCTCTCCGAAAAATCAACTTTCATCCATAATTTCAACGACTTTTTCACCATCATCATTACCAGAACTATCATCGCCAATCTCTAAAACTGATACGATAGGTTTATGGTAGCTGAAGTAAGAAACGAACAGTTTTGATTCGAACCTATTTAAATGTCTAATAAAGACCGCATCAATAGTAGTTTTGTATTTCGTTGTGCTAAGATTGCGATCATTCGACATAGTTAAACCAAATTCATTATTTAAAAATTCAATTAATAGTTGATTTTTATCGTCTGCGAAGTTTATGTTGAAATCTCCACTCAAAATCATTGGCAATTCATCAAAGCTTTATAAACTGACAGCTAACTGACAGCTGTCTACTCTCCATCCGTCTTACGCTTTTTCGATCAGGTCACGTATCCTGACGCGAGTTTAAGATTTTATACCCATTACAGAAAAAGTGCTCAACGCCGCTAAAGAAGTTTTCACTTCAAAAATACCGGGGGAAGACCGTGGGTACAGATTGCAAATTACATATAATTTTAGACTGCTGCCCCAGCCTGATCCCATAGTAATAAAAATAAGAAAAATCGTATTTTGCCTGCTCTCGATTGTCGAGCTCGTCAAGACGATTCCTCTGACTCCAAACACGGGGGGTTTACTTTAAGAAATGACGGAGTTATGCCTGGACAAATATTTTAGGGGAGAGAGGGAGGAATTTGGGGATTTGGTTGGGGCCAATCTGTAGAGCTCACCGAGCCGGTTCCAACGATACCAAACTCGGTGGGTCTACGATCTATATTGGCCGAGATAGGATTGGGGGGGTGAGGTAAATTTTCGGGGTGGGGGTAAGGGAGGGGGGGGGAGGAAGGTTTCGTGGGGAGGCTAACTTAAATTAATTTTTTGGAGGTAAAATATTTTTTTTTGGGGGGGTAATTTTTTGCGTAATTTGGGATTTCTGGCGGGGTCAATTTGTAGCCCTCACCAAGACGGTTCCGAGGATACCAAACTCGGTGGGTCTACGATCTATATTGGCCGAGATAGGATTGGGGGGGGTGAGGTAAATTTTCGGGGTGGGGTTAAGGGAGGGGGGGGAGGAAGGTTTCGTGGGGAGGCTAACTTAAATTAATTTTTTGGAGGTAAAATATTTTTTTTTGGGGGGGTATTTTTTTGCGTAGTTTGGGATTTCTGGCGGGGTCAATTTGTAGCCCTCACCAAGACGGTTCCGAGGATACCAAACTCGGTGGGTCTACGACCTATGTTGGCCGAGATAGGATTGGGGGGGGGTGAGGTAAATTTTCGGGGTGGGGATAGGGGAGGGGGGGGGTAGGTTTCGTGGGGAGGCTAATAGGCACTATTTCGGAATAAGGGTGGGGGAAGGCAGGGGGGGGCTATGGGACAATTTTGGAAAAAGTGGGTGAAACTGAAAAAAAAACGAAACAGTAGGCCCAGGCATACATTTTCGCCGCGCTGTAGAGAGGGGATAGCTGTCTACTCTCCATCCGTCCTACTAAGATGTTTATAAAGCAAACGTCATTGCCGTCCTACGCTTTTTCGATCAGGTCACGTGTCCTGACGCGAGTTTAAGATTTTATACCCATTACAGAAAAGTGCTCAACGCCGCTAAAGAAGTTTTCACTTCAAAAAAAAGTTGTTGACGAATATGTCTATTTAGGACAAGTGGTCCGGTTAGGCAGGTCCAACTTCGAGAGAGAGGTCAATCGTCGAATCCAACTCGGTTGGGCAGCGTTCGGGAAACTACGCGACGTCTTCTCGTCCAAAATACCTCAGTGCCTTAAATCGAAAGTCTTCGATAGTTGTGTGTTGCCAGTGATGACGGCACCGAGACGTGGCCTCTCACTATGGGCCTTATTAGGAAGCTCAAAGTCACTCAACGAGCTATGGAGAGGGCTATGCTCGGGGTTTCCCTACGAGATCGAATCAGAAATGAGGAGATCCGTAGGAGAACTAAAATAACCGACATAGCCCACCGGATTAGCAAGTTGAAGTGGCAATGGGCAGGGCACATAGCGCGGAGATCTGATGACCGATGGGGTCGGAAAGTGCTCGAATGGAGGCCGCGTATCGGAAAGCGCAGCGTAGGACGTCCACCCACAAGATGGTCCGACGACCTGATAAAGGTCGCGGGACGTCGCTGGATGCAGGCTGCCTCCAACAGGTCTCTGTGGAAATCATTGGGGGAGGCCTATGTTCAGCAGTGGACTTCCTTTGGCTGATGGATGGATGGATGGACACAAAGTTATGCCCTACGTGTGAACCAAGTCCGTATAGCTCACAAGGCATACGTGATACCGATAGACCGAGAGGCGTAGCATTTTGTTTTACATCTTTAAAACTTTCTGCCATGTTGTACCTAATTGCACTCTTTTTAATTTTAAAAAATAAACAACATTTTATACTGATATAAATTCACTGTGCCATGTCTTCTTTTAGGATTAAAAAATGAAAATCAACATCATTTTATAATTTAATAAAACGTTTATTTATAAATTCTACGGATTGTGGAACACACTCTTCTCTTTCTTCTGTCGTTTTTTCTTCTCCCTCTTCTTCTTCTGCTTCTCTGTGCTTCGCAGAAGTTTCACAATCGCGTCTTCTCTCTCCTCCTCGGTTAGATCAACGATAGTGCTGCCCTCTAATGATGGCTTGATCTTTTTGTTTGCTTTAGAATCTTCTACAGTTATCCTTGCTCTTTTGGGTTTATCACTAAAAATATAATAAAAGATTTATTAACGTGGTAAATCACTACATAGTATAAAACAAAGAAGCTTTCTCTGTCCCTATGTCCCTTTGTATGCTTAAATCTTTAATATTACGCAACGTATTTTGATTCGGATTTTTTTAATAGATAGAGTGAAGTTGTGAGTGAAGAAGTCAAGAGGAAGGTTTATATGTATAATACGTACATATTATAGTACAGAAATCTATTTGTACCCGGGCGAAGATGGGCCGGGCCGCTAGTTTTAAATAAAAATATCGCACTCAGACAAAAAACTAGCTAGGCTTCTTATACATCCGATTGTACAGTAATATACATGTCGTGTGTGTAGTCATGTCTTACACAAATATAACTTGGTAAAAAAGTGTGTATTTAATGAGGGCACGAAGATCGAATTTAATATTATCGTGGCAACTCGATATACTACGACGTAAAATGTTCAAATACTTGTTACTAGAGATGGGCCGACTAACACTTTTGCCGAGTAACGAGTACCGAGTTTTACTCGGCTCAATTTTTTTTCGACCGAGTACTCGGCCAAGTAACTCGTTTCTATCAAATTCCCATTTTTGCTGGCATTGCTGGCACGATTAGCAAAAGTATTTCTAGGTGCACATGCAAGCACCGTGTATGTGAAGAAAATAGGAATAGGCTGTTACCAGGATGTGCAGAGAGCCATGAGATCCTGCATCTTTAAATTTTAAATATTGATTATTTTAATAAGCGATAAGACCGCCTTTTGTACATTTTTTTTTTCTTGTCATTTATTTCTGTATTGTTAGTTTTAGGTGTACAATGAAGTTATAAATAAATAAATAAATAAAAATATTTTTATTACTGTTCTCTTAAATTTTTTTTTTTTTTTTTTTTATTGCATTGAATGGCGAGACGAGCAAGCCGTTCGCTTGATGGTAAGCGATACGACCGCTCATAAACAGTAGCAACATTCCACTGCGCTCGCCATCCTGAGACATTAGATGTTACGTCTCAATATGTCCAGTAGTTACTCTGGCTACAATGTCCTTCAATCCGAAACACAACAGTGCATTTAAGCAGTGTTGTTTCACGGGAGAAATAGACATTGCGGTGGTACCTACCCAGATGGCCTCTCACATATGAGAGACCTACCACCAGTGTAATTTTGTCTCACTAACTACTCATTCATTACCATAATTTGGATTTTATTAATTGAGATTGTCAAAAACTTTTTGATTAACACTGTTGTTTTACGTTGTTGAGTACGCCGTGTACCGTAGTATCAACCGAGTATTCCGCCCATCTCTACTGGTTACATATAATTATTGTAGTTAATAGTCTTTTTGTTTGTTTTACATCACAAAACAAACAAAATACGAACTAAAATGTATAGACATTCTATGTAAGTGCATTTACACTGCTATTGTCTATATTGTTAAAATGCCTCACCCAACAGTCTCCATAGTTTCAAACAGCTCGTCCAAGTCATCAGCTGGTTCCATCTCCGTCTTGATCTCTTCGGGTTCCTCTTTCACTTCATCCGGCAACTTCCTGAGTGGAGTTGAGGTTGCCGTCTGGGCCAGCACGCAGGACAGCTTCGACGTTAGGTATTGCTGCAAAAATAATTAGTAAGTTTTGGTAAGCAAGTATATTGAAGGTGAGTAAATTCTATCAACTTGGGTTAAATAAGAAAACGAGTAGCGTGAATCAAGTACATAATATCCTCCAGGACCAATATATGCTTTCTTTCGCCTCTAAATACTTTATTTATCGTCACATACAGGATAGTAACATGTCAAATGAGGATAAAAATCATGTTTTGAAAGGTTTAATACTTGAATTACATCTGCTTCAGTTCTAGGTGTTTGTACTCAAAAAGATTTTCAATTTTGTTATTCCAATTTTGTTACTCTCATGTAGTCAATTACTTACGAAGGCTAGGACGCCATCCAAATCAGTTAGCGGGTCAACTTACTGTTCCCGAAAGTATAAGAAGGCTTAAGAAGCGCCGAGACATGCTAGACAGCCAAACGGCCTGATTTAGATAAGGAAAAGGCTGACTCTGCTGGGAGTAGTGCCTTACACAACAAGAACCCGTCATCACATCTGTTTATAGTCTATATGACTGATTGCAAGATTGTAATAATACAAAAAAAAAAAAAATTGTTATCTCAAACACAAAATATTATCATGTTGTGAGCTCAAGAATAAGCAAGAGTTTTTTTTATGTTTAGCAATAACTTAACTAAAATATTTTAAAGAGATTTTAGTGCTTGTTACAAAAACAGACCATACTTAGTTTGTGCTGGTGTTACCAGCATTGGTCTTTCGTGTGGCCTATATCTATTTACTTTATGTAGCAGATTTATCATCATCATATCAATCACTGGAAGTCCACTGCTGAATATAGGACTTCCCCAATATCTCCACATTAACCTATTGGAAGCGGCCTGCATCCAGCAACTTGCTGCAACTTTAACCAGGTTGTCCGACCAGCTTGTAGCAGATTTTTTCTGGTAAAACCAACTCACCTTGTAGAGCAACTCTTTGGTGTGATACCGGTGCACGCGCAGGTGTCTGTCGAGGCTGGTGCTGACGACGAGCTGGTGCTGCGGGACGGCCAGCACGCTCGTCACGGAGCCCACGCAACCCTTGTAGCCCTTGTCGGGGCGCCCCACACGCAAGTCCACCTGATGGATCTGGCCGCGACCGAAGCCCACCAGCACTTGCCTGAAATAAAATGAAATGAAATGTATTTATTGGTCATATAGGCAATTAAAGGCATACATAAAATCACGCCTTTTCCCAGAAGGGGAAGGCAGAGGTGTCAGGACACCCACATTACGCCTTGTATGTTCCGTCCCACGATGTGATAGGTGGCGAGCCTATCGTCATATCGGGCATAAATTCCTGATTCTGAGCCGATAATGAATAGAAAAATCCAATATAATTTTTCCCAAACCGAGATTCGAACCCAAGACCTCAGCTTTGTAACCGTACCCTAGTACAACTAAGCCAACGAGGCAGTCAAAAAATTTCTCTGTCTACTACGTGTTTAGCACATTTACGTGAATTGGCGACTTAAGAGTGTGAATTAAGTTACAGAAATATTAATCGACGATGTTTACTTGTATCACATTTAATAGTAAATGTTAACTGAAATAATGAAGTGTTACAAATAAAAATAATCGTTTTCTTCTGTCGCGGAATTATTAACCAGGGTTTAAGCCAGTAGGATTTATTATACACATAATACCAATAATATTGAAAAATTAAAACTAACCGTTCGTTGATACTGGGCGCGATGCAAGTGGCGGCCAACTGAAACTCCACGTTGTGCACAGGTCTGCGTTGCGCTCTTGTGTCGTACAGTCTTTAAACACACATCACATGATGTAAAACAAACCACACAAATACTAATCGTAACAATTATTTATTGAGCGTGTGACAATTATATACAGGGTATATCAAGACTGCTACCGAAAACGAAGCCGGGTGGTAGTTTTAGTGACTACAAACACAATGCAACTAAAAATTTCGCAAAGAAACGCAACATTTATTTTTAATGATTTTTTAAATATCCTAATTTTTGGGTGGTAAATCCATAGTCTTTGCTAAAATAATAATTTAATCTGTTTTATATCTTAGAGTATTTATAAATAAAAGGGTATACACTATTATTTTAGGAAAAAAATGTATTTACCACCCAAATATGGCCAAAGGAAAAAAAAATACAAAAATAAAATTGTCGCTTTTTTTGCAAAATTGTCTATTGCATGGTGTCTGAAGTCGCTTAAACTTCCACCCGGCTTCGTTTTCGGTAGCAGTCTTGTTATACCCTGTATTTTGTAGCCCAAAATGGGAATGCTGTCTCGTAACCAACACGACATATTTTGACAGTCTCCGTGGCGCAGTCGGTTAGACGCCGCCTGTGAAACGAGAGGCCGCGGGTTCGATCCCCGCACTGAGAGAAATGTTTGTGCGGCCCACTAAAATTTATTTCGGGTCTGGGTGTTTGTGAGACAGAAAAGTTTCTTGTAGTTCTGATACCCACGACACAAGAATCAATCTTAGTGTGGGGTCAGGACTATGTATGTGACTATTGGATGTTATTTATTATTTATTATGCGACTTAGGTATTTTGAACACCCCATAGTTCGCATTTAAAAATTTGTTTCTTCTCCAACTGACCTGACATATCCGTGCCTGGAGCAGACGGCGGCCAGCCTGCCCCCCTCCCCGGGCAGGAACGTGAGGTCGGACACCCACACGGGCCGCCGCAGCTGCAGCCAGTCGTTGGGCAGGTTCTTCGCCTGGAAAACAGCTTCCTGCTCACCCAGACGCCATATCTTCAGGTCGTTCTCCTCTCCACCTATTGTAAAGTAAAATATTGATATTTAAAATTATTTGTAACAGCCTTTGCAGCTGGTTGGACGTCGATTGTTATACGTGAGGGTGAAGGTTCAATCCCCGCATCGTAACAAATGTTTATATGTGTGTGCGTATTTGTGAGACTGAAAAGTCTCTATTATATTTATTTAATATTCTTATATTATTTAAATTTCTGTTTAGAATATTTTCTTTAAATTATTGCAACAATTTTTCTATAAAAGCTTTTAGATTTTTATATCTTTTGTTTAAGAAATTGCAGAGGCAAATTGATACTGGTTTAGTTCTCAATTCTTTTGATTGCAAAATCTGACAACTACCTTTACAGCAAAGAGCCATTTTTCACATATATATTTTGTTGGTTAATTTTCATCTAATTTTACAAAGACATAATATAGAAAATATATCTCACCGGTAGCAAATAATGTGTCATCTGGGCAGACCCTCATTCGGTCGAGTTTCCCTCCAGTGTTGATTTCAGTGTTCTTCCCCATCACGCGGACTGTACCACTCGCCAGGGCGGACAGCAGGCGCCGCCCACAGCGCCCCACGCCCACGACGGCGACTTCCGAATCCTCAACATCGTATGTCTTTACGAAACCTTGGGTCGTCGAGTATACTTCAATCTGACAGAGTAAATATTGGAAACATTAATAAATATTGAAGAAGAAGACATATTAGAGTGCTAATAAACCAGATTATGGAGGTGAAGTGACGGGTTTACTGCAGTATTTCAATTAATGTTTTTTTTTAATTGTGATTAATGGTGAGACGTGCATGCCAATCATCTGATGGTAAATAACACCCACCAGTCACATTTTTTCCATCAATTTATGCACCCATATAAAATCGTTGTGGTAAAATGCTTTGATGAGCATCTCCAATCCAAATTTCATGGATGGGTGGTGGTAATATGCATTGTTGTTTTTTGCCTGATCTACAAATAAACAAAATGGCTATATAATTATGAAACCAAAAGTAACTTACCATTTGATTCTTTTTGCCAATCAATATTTCTGTTTGATCCTTGTTGCCCCACTCCATACAGGTAATGCAATCATTTTTCTGCAGTGATTTGATACTGACTAGGTTCTCTATCTGTTTCTTAGTGTTCTTGCTGGATTGTGTGTGGTATTTTATATCTGTAAAGAAGACTATTCATATAAACACGCACTATCTATCTATGTACTATTTTTTTTTTTATTAATGGTATGACGAGCATGCTGTTTGCATGCAACCAAATAACACCTTGAATTACAAAAATGCTTGACATTCCACTGAGCTCGCCATCTTGAGAAGTCTCAATATATTCCGTAATTTCTCTTGCTACAATGTCCTTCAAAACGAAAACAACTGTGCAATTACATGGTTGTTTGGCTTGAGAAATAGACAATGTGGTATTACCTACTGAGACAGCCTCTCACTTATGAGAGACACTAGCAGTAAAATTATTATAAGGGTTATTGTAAAAATATCAATATTGATGAATATAAAGTTTAAAAGAGAAGGAAGCCTACTAGTTTTACATCTACTTGGTATATTAAGGACTGGGGATTTAAACTGGGGCCTCATCTACTACACCTGGAAAGAGGTAGAAATTACCTCAAGGAATTCAAAGTTATGTTAAGTTTATAAGTGGTAGAGCCATGCCTGACAGTCATGACTCAGTAGTTTGATTGTCTGGGCCAGTACCACTGTCTCACAGGACATTTGGTGAGCGAGATTGCCAGATGCTAATTACTTTTCCATCCTTTTTTACCTTCACCTTTCCCTTTCAATTTAATAAGCCGGTAACACATCAACAATGCAAGTGTTGTGGATGTTCATGGGAGACTATAAACTCCATCGAAATATATTTTCCAACTTATAATATAAAGTGAAAACATAGTGCACAACTGTGGATGGGTTCCACATCAAGGATATTGTACATATAACATGAATTGTGACATTTCCAGTTTATAGAGCAGTAAACGTGCTCCCGTAAGCGCCTGCGTAGTATTTTCAATGTTTATCAGCCATGCTATGTTCTCCAGTCCGCGCTCTTATGTGTGTCAGTGCGATAAACTAAGACTTAAACCCTTTTCAATCGTAGAGGAGACCGGTGCCCAGCAATTGGACGTATGCAGGCCTTTTATTAAATCGACGCCGGCGAAAAATCAATACCTCAAACTGATGAGGCTATACTAGTGTTCTTATGAAAGAAAATGACACGTACGTTTAAAAGATCCAATTTTGCTGCCGACAAACAAGTCAATCTCTGTATCTTCAGTTAGTATCATTGTTAAATGCTGTATTTAATTATTTATTAATTCGCAAAACATCACAAAACTTTTTACACGTGAAATTATCTGTCAATTGATTTTGACATAAACGTTCTCCGTTCCGTTATACGTTATTTTGTTTATATACTTTTCGAATTTCGATAGCTAAAACGTACAGCCCAGAAAATTAAGTGGTTTCAGATACTTGCTTTGGGCTTTGGGACCATGGACGTATTATAGGGACTATATATTGCACTACCATGGTAAACCCCTGTACAGGGTGGACAGTAATGTACTCTGTGGTGTTGATGCTGGGTGCATGGACGTAATATTATATACTACGTCCATGGCTGGGTGTAAATGCTCTATGGTAGAGATACCAAATAATTATCCATGATTATACCCTTATCCATTTATAGTATTTACGAGATTAATAATGCATTTAAGATTATTTTAATTTACCAATTATATGTACTTGTATTTCTACAGCTTTGAAATCTATATTTTAGATTAATTTTCTTTAAATATGAGCTAATGCTATAATCTTTTAAGGATCAATAATTTTGTAATTCTTATAATCAAGTTCATATTGGATATAATTTGTTGTAAGCGAAAAAAAAAAACACAATCAACGCATCATTGAACATTATAATTAAATAAAACTTAATTAATATGATTATTTAGTTAGTTTTCAGGGCGGTTCTCTTTATCATGAATGCAGGGTGGAGCAACAATGGACGTCAACAGAGACCACACAGCTTCACTGTCGCCTCCCAAGTTCACTTCAAACGGCTGCAGCAGCTTCTGTGCCTCACTTTTAATGTCTGATAATTAATTAAGGAAACAAATATATTTGTAATTGATGATCCTATAGCAATATCCATCAAACTGGTTTAGATTACAGAATATTATGACAGTAAATAGACACAAATGTCAATGAGTTGCATAAATAGTAGGCTTGTGTTGGGAGTAGCAAGAACAAAATGTCTTGCACTCGCAATAGTTCTCAACTTCATACTTGTATGATAGAAAATAAATTAACTACTATTTATTTAGTAAATTACTAACCAGGCTCCACATTATAACACCATTACCAATAAACATAATAACAATATAGTTGAAAAGGATACATCCTTTCACCACATTGTTTGGTGCACTGAAATCCAGACGGATACCAGTGAGTTCTTTAGCCAATTGATATGTTTCTCTGTAACAATCAATATAAATCTTCAGTAGTATGTTCATACAATTATTTTAATTTCATATAGTTTGTCTAGGATGTCAATATTGGTACAAAGCTTATACAGTAATCTTATAAAGTTTTATAATGCGAGAATGGATGGTGGAGTCGGTCGAGGACGTCCGAGGCGGTCCTATAAGAATCAAATAGGAGACCTTTTGAAGAAGGGAAAAATACGGAGTCCTCGAAACCGACGAGCATGTATGAAAAGATTAATGACAGTTGAAGAAGCGAAAGAGATATGTATGGACCGTAGCACTTGGCGCTCGATAGTCTCTGCCTACCCCAATGGGAAATGGGCGTGAGTTTATGTATGTATGTATGTATGTATGAACAGTAAAAATGTCTTTTCCAGTGCCATTTTATCTTGACATAAGCTGCATACTTCATAACAAATAATATTATATCACTGTCCTGGAACTTAATCAAATGATTATTTTTAGATTAATCCACTAAGGTATTATACTAGAATAAATGTTATAAAATAATTGCACATCATTACTTAATACTAAATCCATGAATCAACGGGTACAATATTGTGACTGTAATGGATAAACATGTAGATAAAGAAATAACAGTATGTTTCTGCTTTTTATTACACAACTTTTAAACACTATTGTGCCTTCTAGTACCTATAATAATTCAATAAACTGGACAAATGAAATATCAGTGATAAAAACAGTGTTGAGCTCACTTGGCATTCTCCAATCGGTTTTTATCATTGTCTGCTATGGTCAGTCTGGATTCAAAGGTTGTACATATTTTGTCCAGTTCTGTATATCGCCGGTTAAGCTCTGCTTGTCGCTCTGTGAAGTCACTCTGAAAGATTCAAACAACCTTTTAATCATAAGTTTTAACCTAACGGTGAAGCGTGGAGCAAAGAAAGTTTAAAGAATATATCTTACGTTGAGTTTCTTTTCCTGCAACACTTTGTATTCCAATTCATTTTGTTTTTTACATGCTTTGAGTCGCTGTTGTTCTTTCTCAATTTTTTCTGAAACATAGAAAACAATCGAAGTTTAGCTGTTTCACTTTTACAAGAGGGATAATGTTTCACACCGTAAAATATACTATGTTAAAGGTATTTTAAGGCAATGAATTTTATACTTATGTTTGATTTGTTTCAGTGAAGCAAACGATTCCTATTGCATTACATACAAATCTTTTAACCTTACCGTCTACTTGCTTGCAAAACGTATCTAAATCATTTAAAATGTTCTGACACCACGATTCATTGGCTTCAACACCCATTTTCGAGTTATTTATTTAATTATTTCCAAATACAAAACACTGTTTTCCTCGAAACGAACTTTTCAAATTCAAAACAAACGTAGTGCTGCGCAGGTGTAAATTAGATCATAGATTAAAAATAATAATCGTCATGACTATAAGTAATAAAATAGTCGATTTTAAAAATTGTGGTACATGTGTGTATGTGTATTCGAACATGCGAAATAAAAACAAAAGCTACAGTGGCGCCTCGTATCGGTTCAATACGGAACTAGGCATAATCGCCATTTTTGTGATGGCGGCCGATATTTATAGATCGTAGGGAGTGTTGTTTTTCAATAAATAAATGCATTAAAATGGAGGAAACTAAAGTTATTTACTACATAGATGATGAGGAGACGCCGTATTTGGTTAAAATACCGATTTCACCGGAAAAAGTGACGCTTTTGGACTTCAAAAATCAGTTGAACAGGCCGAACTATAAATTTTTCTTCAAGTCGATGGACGACGATTTTGGTGTAGTGAAAGAAGAAATTGTGGATGACAATGCGCATTTGCCGTGTTTTAATGGTCGTGTTGTGTCGTGGCTGGTGTCCGCCGAGGGATCGAACCCTTCGGACGGCGCTTCGCAGTGTACAGACAGTAACGCAGGGAAAACGAAACAAAACACACACGGGGCTCCGTCGGCGCCGCTCACCAGGGACACATGCACCGATACAGACAGCACCATAAGCTCCCGGCCCGGCCACAGGGCCTCCTGCGACAAGTACAAGTATAGAGGGCTCAGGATCAACGGGCACTCCAAGTATGGCAACCACGGATTGGAATACGAGACAGCCTCTGTTTTGAGCTCGGATCTTGACTCGACGAGCTTATTTGACAGCCAGTCGGAGATCACCACTACGACGGGGCGTCACACAAACGCGTCAGTAGACCGCGCGCTGACGGAATGCAGCAGTGTGTCGCACCTGCAGGTGAGCTCGCGCAAGAGACCGCAGCGAAGACGCAAGCGGCCGCAAGTGATGTCGCGCACGTCCTCCTACTCCTCCATCACCGACTCCACCATGTCCATGCACATCATCACCGTCACGCTCAACATGGACACGGTGAACTTCCTGGGCATCTCTATCGTGGGTCAGTCCAATAAGGGTGGAGATGGAGGCATATATGTCGGGAGCATTATGAAGGGAGGTGCAGTGGCCCTGGATGGAAGGATAGAGCCTGGAGACATGATATTGCAGGTATTGTTATTGTTTAAACTTACACCTGACACCACAATGACACAATTGTGTTTATGTTTTGTCTGTATAAACAAAACTTATTTAAAGATCAACATTTTGCTAGAGTTGTTTCAAATGATTAAACTTATTCTTGGAAATATCAGGTAAGAAATATTTCAATATGAAATGATGGAAATTACATAACAAATTTCTTTCACTTTGAAATATTTTTATTTTATTGATGGGAAGTAAATTATTGAAAACTATAATAATGGAGATCTGTCTTTGTAATTAGCAAACCATGTGAATTTTAATTTTGAAAATGGGTAGTTCTACGATAAGAGGTTTCGAGCCCATAGAAGATGCGGCCATGGAGAAAAGTTGAATTTTTTTCATGAAAATGTTAAATTATGCTAATTAACCCATTGATTAACCTTTTCACCCAAGGGCAGGTCACTTCACACATATATTATTACTTTTTCGAAGGCCAGGGTAAATATCGAGACCAGGGGAGAGATTCGGGCAATGAAATAATGAATTAAATTAATAAAATCAACTTTTATTAAACATTACACTTAACTTTTAATCGGAAAGCGAATTGATCCGCCGGACGAAAGGGTACCCTCCCAAGATGGGCTGCCGGGACCCCACTTCCGGTCACCAACCGGCACGACGGACCCACCCAAGATTATGCGCGGCATGGTGAGGCAGCCTCTCGAGGTGGTTAGCCCCGATTGGGCCCCTGTACTATACCGCGGGTGGCTAGCGGACAACCGCTTCTACGGGTCTCCCTGGCCGGCGGATCAACATTCCTCCCTTCGACAAACGACCGAAAATACCCACACGGTACAACCTCATGCCCTCGAAGAAACCGGAAAACAATTGGCTGATCCCGGAACGCGATCCCCTTACGGAGATCACTATGGCGGTCTTTACGCCTCGTGGACGGTGGTAGCTACCCGGGTGGACACATAAGTCCTACCACCACTAAACTTCAATATACGGTATATTATATATAAATCTGACTTCAGTACAATCTAACTATATTTAAATTACTTTGTGACTACATTATATGATATATTTTAGCTCCCCTGGCTAGTAAGTCTCTCCCTGGTAATTAACTTGGCAGGGGAAATACGCCAGGGGAAAGACGTTTTCATGATAAATTCAAATATTGTAATCGACGAATAACATTTTTGGCTTAATTAAATATCCCACTTGAATTAGTACACTATTATTGAATAAATGTAATATTACACAAATGAATCAAATCATTAATATAACTTTTATGACTTACCAGGGGAGAGATATAATGACTTTGCGAGACCACTACACCGCACGTACGCGTCGCGACAACTAGCAAAATGGCGGCCTCTAACGGCTCGCTTGTCATTTGTGGCTAACTTCACGACGTTAGATGTCCTTGAGAGGAATTTGCAATACTTCCGTTTTATTTTTATGTTGGTATTAGTGGAACAAAATTTGCCAGGGTAAAGATACAAAAAATATGGGACAAAGTTTAAGTTTAGAAAATATACACAAAAAACATACTTTGTTGGATTTTTTCTTAAAATTATTGTAGTATATTTATTAAAATGCATACTTAACATGCTTTAGTTTAGAAAGCGATACAAACAAATTAGGTACGGCAGTAACTTTAACTAAAATCGGCAAAGGGACAGGCCAGGGTAGATACTTTTTTGGACTTAGTTGGCAATTTCAGAAAAAAATATAATATTTCAGCATTTAATAGTGACTCTATTCATTGAAGTACATTAAAATGGTGTAATTGATTGTAAATGATTGGACAATATGGAATAAAAAACCTATTAAATATTGATTGCCGTTCAAGTTACCTCTTATCGTAGAATCACCCAAATAACAACATAGTAATTATTATATATATTTATTTATATTTTCGGATTTATCTTCTAAACACTTCAGCTTACTTGATCAACATACCATCATGAAAGTAATAAGTTCTGCCAAAATTAAGTCTCTCTTAAAATACATATGATTTATTTATGTCCATATGTATTATAAACAAGATAATTAGAAGAACTTATAGATCTATATGAATCCGAGGAAGGAGTAAAATCATTAGACAGTATAAGAGATCAATGCAAAAAACACCAAGAATGTTTGATATATTTGGTGTGAATAAAATTAAAATTAAAATTGTAATTTCACTAGGTGTCCTAGAAATTTATTATAATGAACTTTAGAGTTATTTCTCATATTATAATATATGGGAAGGGGCCTGTGTTAAGCAATGGATTACCAGTGGCAGAAGAGAGAGAAAAAATAAAATTTGTGTATTATTTAAATTATTCATAATTATACAGTATACTTTTAAAGGATATGCAAAGGCATTGAATACAATTATGGTTCAACCAAATTTCAAAGCCATTAAGTGTATGAAACCATTTAAAGTGAAGGTAAATTTGTATTAAGTCCATTTCAATTGCCTTCACCACAATGGCGGTCTTTATACAAGCTACCTGCCGTGATGTCCTCTGAAATTTTAATGTCCAAAGGCGCATTTCATACGTATTTCTTCATAAGCAAAGGCTGCATTAGGGTCATCGCCCTTTGGCATGTTCGTATTGAGGTCCCAAAGTTCCTCCAAAGTGCAGATGGGGACATGGTTTTTTAGTCGGTAAAAGTCCGGCATGCCCGGTCTATCCAGATAGTCGGGTATCCAATGATGATTTTACCTATTAGAAAAAAAAGCGTCTTAATTCGCCGAGAAGCAACAAAATACGATGTAATTTGTTGAAGATAATTGTGGATTATAAATTATTTGGAGCTCCTTTGTGACCCCATATAAGATAAATACTGTCACGAAAGGGGGCCTGCACCTAATTTTAGATTTTGGTAATTGATAATACCCTAAATACATCGTGTAACGCAACTTGAGAATCCTATATCTTGTCACATCCGATTGATTAAATCATGTGCACCTCGTAAATAACTAGTCTTGCCATAAATATTGTAATAAAGAAAAAAGAAAATTGTTAACTGCAAATAACATTTATTACTTTTACAGTGTGTCAGTTTAATACATAAATATAAAACAATTAAAAATATAAAAAGCTTATTCGAAGTGGTCTCCATTGGCTGCAATACAGTCCTTTAAACGATGAGGCCAGTTATCAATAGAAGCACGCACTCTTTCCATGGGAAAATTCTTCACTGCCAATCGTATAGATTGTTTTAGGGACTCCAAATTATCATGGCGTTTAGAGCAAGCTGTACTCTCTAAAACTGACCACAAATCATAATCCAGCGGATTAAGATCGGGACTAGACGACGGCCAGTCTTCAGCTCTGATGAAGTCCGAAACGTTCGATTCCAACCAAGACTGCGTGGACCGAGCTTTATGACCCGGCGCCGAGTCTTGCTGGAAGGACCATACTTGGTTATTGAACATGGTGATGTTAAGGGGCTTAACTACCTTCTCAAGAATGGTATCTTGATACACTTGTGCCGATGTTTTGATACCTTTTTCACAAAAATATGGCTCAGTCACTCCTTCATAGCTAACACCCCACCAAACCATCACTGAAGTCGGATAATGTCCACGTTGCACTCTGTCGACTAATTGGGAAGCTTCCTTAGAGCTTTGAGCATAAATACGGTCATTTTGTTTGTTAAAATGTTGCTCAATTGTAAAAATTTTCTCATCCGTAAACAAAATTTTTCTGTGACCTCCCTTTGCGTACCGCTTCAGTAGTTGTTTCGATTTTACCACCCTATTCTTCTTTAAATTATCAGTTAAGAAATGGCCAGTGCGTCTCTTATAGGCTGCAAGTCCTAAGTCATCTTTTAAAATACGCGACATGGTTCTAGGTGCTATCTTCATTTCCCGAGATAAAATCTTTTGCTTTCGGACAGGATTTCTTCGAATTCTTTCCCTTACTGCTTTGACCACCTTTTTCGTACGAACACTACGTGGACGGCCAGATCTTTTTCTGTCACAAACAGAGGAGGTCTCATTGTACCTATTAATAGCCCGGTACACAAACATTTTACTAATACCAAGTGTATGGAGAGTTTTAAAAATTGCATTTGGCTCCATACCTACTTTGTGTAATGCTATCACAGCGATTCGGTTCTCTTTATCACCCCACACCATTTTAATATCGCAAAATATTTTACAATGTATTGGCGCCAAAATGAGAAAACACAATGAACAATCGTATAAAAATGACAGATTCGAAATTCAAATGTAATATTTTTTTATAATTAAGTGTAACAGTATTTATGGCCAGACTAAGTATATTTGATTTAAAACACAATCTGTTAGGTTGTATAATGTGCTTTGAGAAAGTGTTTTGAATTTGACGAATGATCTAAAAGAAAACAAATATCACGTATATACACACATTCTCAACTCTACATTACGAAAGACGTTTGTAGTACAAACTACGAAGAACCTATCACAATGCGGATATTAATTTATATTGGCGGAGGCCCGTTACTCCTTCCTCCTTCCGTCGTTATTCTGGTCCTTTTTCCTCTCATTTTGAGATCAGAAAATCATGTGCGGCCCTAATGTTGCAGATTTTCATGTGCGGTAGTAATCAGTTACCATCGTGTGAATGATTAGATTAGTGACAGACTCCGTGGCGCATTAAGTTAGACGCCGCCTGTGAAACGAGTGGCCGCGAGTTCGATCCCCGCACCGAGAGAAATGTTTGTGCGGTCTACAAATACTTATTTCGGATCTGGGTGCTTGTAAGACCGAAAAGTCTCTCATAGTTCCTGGTACCCACGACACAAAACTTGATCTTAGTGTGGAGTCAGGACTATGTATGTGACTGTTGGGTGCTTTTAATTTATTTTAAGACACACAGTATTTAGCACATATTTCTTAATCAAAGAAACATGTGGCGGTGATCGTATCCGCAGTTGTCCTGTCACGCTCGGCTTCATGCCGGTCTGCTAAGTAGGTTGTCGTTATTGAATATGCAAGTTTGTGTCACAAATTCTAATAAATTGACAATTAAGGAGGAAGATAACTGATTTATTCATTGACATAACTAATTGATAAGTCTTCCAATAACGCCGCTGTAATTGATAGCCAACACCAAGGAAAGCGATTTATAAAGCTTTGTTTTCTTATACGCATCGTTAGGTCGGTAAAATTCTTTCATATTTCGCTTTTCTATCACAAAATGTATGGCAAAGTATATCAATGATCACTTTTAACAAATCACCTGGGATTTATTCTGCGATTAATGTCGAGACGAGCGTGCCATTCGTCTGGTGATAAGTTATAAGACTACTCGTGGACAGTAGCAAATCCGAATAATATCATTTTTTTTTGTTGACGCCGGGAAACCGGGTTACCGCTAACGCCCTACCTCGGGGGAGCGATTATGTTGGGTTCACCGATAGGCATACCAACCAAAACCCCGCGTTGCCCTCTTCAGCGCAATTGGGACGACCCCGGGAACCCAAAGCAAGAGCGCTCCAGCTTCTACCGGGACCAACAATATCATGCATTACAAAGCAATGCTTGACAATCCACTGACTGATCTCACTAGATTTCACACGTTACGAGAAATATTTTGGTTTCGAAACACCCAGACGCGCAGAGCAGCCGCGACTTCGTATTTCACAGCTGTCATTTCATTCAACCGCGCCTCTTAGACTGTCGTTAATTAAATAAATAAATACGCCCAACAGTCACATACATAGTCCTGACCCCACACTAAGATCGAGTCTTGTGTCGTGGGTATCAGGAACTACGAGTGAATTTTTGGTCTCACAAACAACCGGACCCGAAACCAATACCGATGTGGATCACATAAATATTTCTTTCGATGGTAATCGAAACCGCGGCAGACGCTGCCAAAAGAAGGAAAGACGTCCTAATTGTATTATACAAAAATCTTTTGAATCGCGAAGCATCATCATCGCTTTGGAACGTAATAGCTATTAAAAATATTTCCCGTAAGATACTTCGCCAGCAATTCTTCTGAACTACATTGATAATATACAAGAGGTGCTGCCTTATTGCAGGTGAACGACGTGAACTTCGAAGACATGACGAACGATGAGGCGGTGCGCGTGCTGCGCGAGGTGGTGCAGAAGCCCGGCCCCATCAAGCTGGTGGTGGCCAAGTGCTGGGATCCCAATCCCAAGGGCTACTTCACCATCCCGCGTACCGAGCCTGTCCGGCCCATCGACCCAGGTATACACACTCATATCCAACTTGGTCAGTGTCAGGTGTCTCTTGATGATTTATTTGATTCGTAATTCTTGCCCTTAACTATCACTCTTTTTGGATAACATTACGAAAATATTATTATTGTTTGGCGTCATTCGACGCCCTCTAGAAAAACATATATCCCTGTTCTTGATTTGCTTGGTTCTTTTACCAGTTATAACAAAATACGACGATGAATGCTAATGATATTACTGAAGCATATTATAAAGAAGAAACCGATTCAATTTTATAGGAAAAGTAATAGATTAATGTTAAATGCCTATTCTGCGAATTTATCCTCTAATTACCTTGATCACACTCGGTATCCATGTTCATTTTACAACGTACAACCTGAGTGCATTGTAACAATTACCGTGGATCGACCCGGCTCGAAGGATCACTAACGGCCGCACTCAGAGACAGTTAATGTCAATTAAATCGTTCCTTAGTAAAGATTTTGTACGTAAAATCTACACTAAGTAATGATTTAATTACATTAACGCCCGAATACTGGAACGCCATTCAAATAATAAGTTGCTGTTAACAGCGCACAACTCATTTAGCCACTTATTTCAGCGGGATAAACGTAGTTGAGTACAACTTATATTTAAGTTGCGTTCCAGTATTCGGGCATTAATGTCTCCGAGTCCGGCAGGTAGTATGTATGTGTGTATGTATGTGTCCGCGTGCAGGCGCGTGGGTGGCGTACACGGCGGCGCTGCGCGAGGCGTACCCGCCGCCGCCGCCGTCGCTGTATATGTGTATGTGTGTGTGTATGTGCAGACGCGTGGGTGGCGCACACGGTGGCGCTGCGCGAGGCGTACCCGCCGCCGCCGCCCTCGCTGTATATGTGTATGTGTGTGTGTATGTGCAGGCGCGTGGGTGGCGCACACGGCGGCGCTGCGCGAGGCGTACCCGCCGCCGCCGCCCTCGCTGTATATGTGTATGTGTGTGTGTATGTGCAGGCGCGTGGGTGGCGCACACGGCGGCGCTGCGCGAGGCGTACCCGCCGCCGCCGCCCTCGCTGTATATGTGTATGTGTGTGTGTATGTGCAGGCGCGTGGGTGGCGCACACGGCGGCGCTGCGCGAGGCGTACCCGCCGCCGCCGCCCTCGCTGTATATGTGTATGTGTGTGTGTATGTGCAGGCGCGTGGGTGGCGCACACGGCGGCGCTGCGCGAGGCGTACCCGCCGCCGCCGCCCTCGCTGTATATGTGTATGTGTGTGTGTATGTGCAGGCGCGTGGGTGGCGCACACGGCGGCGCTGCGCGAGGCGTACCCGCCGCCGCCGCCCTCGCTGTATATGTGTATGTGTGTGTGTATGTGCAGGCGCGTGGGTGGCGCACACGGCGGCGCTGCGCGAGGCGTACCCGCCGCCGCCGCCCTCGCTGTCGGCGCTGCCCGTGGCGCCCGCCTCCGAGCGCGGCGACGCGGACGCGCAGCTCTCCGTCAACATGGACATGGCGCTGGTGGTGCGGCACATGCTCAGGCCGGACTCCGGTCAGTACGCAACACCGCACTATAAGGGAAATGGGAATTATTGATATTACAGATAAACGTGCTATATATTTCTGCTATTGCAAATTGTCACCCACTAGAATTTGACAAAAATAAACTGCCATATATTATGACCATTTTTCAAAATTGACTGTTTAGTTTCTTCTTTAAAAGGGTTTGTAAAAGAATTCAGTCTTTCATGGGTCGCCTTAATTAATTTCAATCGCAAATTGCAAAAAATTGTTTATTTATATGGGTGATTCTACGATAAGAGGTAACTTGAACGGCAATCAATATTTAATAGGTTTTTTATTCCATATTGTCCAATCATTTACAATCAATTACACCATTTTAATGTACTTTAATGAATAGAGTCACTATTAAATGCTGAAATATTATATTTTTTTCTGAAATTGCCAACAAAGTCCAAAAAAGTATCTACCCTGGCCTGTCCCTTTGCCGATTTTAGTTAAACTTACTGCCGTACCTAATTTGTTTGTATCGCTTTCTAAACTAAAGTATGTTAAGTATGCATTTTAATAAATATACTACAATAATTTTAAGAAAAAATCCAACTAAGTATGTTTTTTGTGTATATTTTCTAAACTTAAATTTTGTCCCATATTTTTTGTGTCTTTACCCTGGCAAATTTTGTTCCACTAATACCAACATAAAAATAAAACGGAAGTATTGCAAATTCCTCTCAAGGACATCTAACGTCGTGAAGTTAGCCACAAATGACAAGCGAGCCGTTAGAGGCCGCCATTTTGCTAGTTGTCGCGACGCGTACGTGCGGTGTAGTGGTCTCGCAAAGTCATTATATCTCTCCCCTGGTAAGTCATAAAAGTTATATTAATGATTTGATTCATTTGTGTAATATTACATTTATTCAATAATAGTGTACTAATTCAAGTGGGATATTTAATTAAGCCAAAAATGTTATACGTCGATTACAATATTTGAATTTATCATGAAAACGTCTTTCCCCTGGCGTATTTCCCCTGTCAAGTTAATTACCAGGGAGAGACTTACTAGCCAGGGGAGCTAAAACATATCATAAAATGTAGTCACAAAGTAATTTAAATATACACACGGGAGCAAAAAAATCGACTCAAACTTTAAACTGCCGTTGTAACATCTCTGACAAAAAAAATAAAACCTAAATACCATTGTTTATCCTAAATTCTTTCAATTCTAGGTCTTAGCTTTTAAATGAGCCTAGGTTTAATAAAATTAATGGTTTGGTTCACTACTAAACACCAGCTTTAGTGTTAAGTAGCGGAAAAATACTAAAATGACAAGCGAAAAATAAAATAATAAAAAAATCAAAACCGACTTCAAAACAAAAAACCACTAAAAACCAAAAAATAACAAAATAATAAGTACCACTGCAAAGCAAAAAAATAATACACACGGGAGCAAAAAAATCGACTCAGAGCGCATCTTTGCACTAAAATGTCTCTAGGACGAAAACTTTAACATAAAATAAATTTTTGGGTTCAACACCTTACAGTTCTGAGTCTTACCTATAAGGTCATACCAAAATTTGCAGTCTCATCTTTTCTGCTACTCAATAGGCCGTTGTGATAGGTCAAGAGAAGATATTACACTCGTCAGCCCTGCATTCATTGTGAGTTTATAAGTCCCATAAAAGCCCATCTGTTAGCCTAATCTCTATCAGGTGCCCTTTAAACGTCACCCGGTACACATCTGTTTAATTACGAGTAAACAATATTACCTGGAAATGGACACAACAAGTGAAATTGCGGCCCAAGTGGTTGCATTATTGGAAGAAGGAAAGACACAACGCGAAGTTGCTCGAGTGCTGCACATAAGTCAGTCTGCCGTTTCAAGAGTATACAGAAGATACCAGGACACTGGAAGCTTTAGTCGGAGAAGAGGTTCTGGCAGACAGCGGTCCACATCAGAGAGAGATGACCGATTCATTGTCAGCACTTCACTGAGAAATCGGGCTCTATCAGGCGTCCAAGTTCAACAACAACTCAGAGAAACGCGAGGTTTATCTGTCAGTAGGTGGACAGTAAGAAGACGACTCAAGGCAGCCAACCTTACCCCAAAACGACCAGTGAGAGGCCCCAAACTAACCACAGCCCACCGTGCAGCTCGTCTTCGTTTCGCTAGAGAACACGTTGATTGGACATATGATCAATGGCGCACCGTATTATTCTCTGATGAGAGCAGAGTCTGTCTGCATGGCAGCGATAGAAGAGGACGAGTGTATAGAAGGCCAGGAGAGAGATTTGCACAATGCTGCATAGCTGAAAATGTTGCTTTTGGAGGAGGGTCTTGTATGGTGTGGGGTGGCATTTCAATCGAAGGGAAAACCGAGTTGGTTTTTGTAGAAACTGGGGGACGGCAAAGAGGTCTGACTGCAGAACGATATATTGAAGAAATTTTGGGAGAACACGTTATTCTTTACGCAGGATTTATAGGCGAAAACTTTGTTCTGATGCACGACAATGCGCGTCCACACACAGCAACCTGCGTACGACAATACCTACATGAAGTGCAAATAAAAATTATGGACTGGCCAGCGCGTAGCCCGGACTTAAATCCTATTGAACATTTGTGGGATCAACTCAAAAGGAAAGTTCGAGCAAGAAATCCTATTCCAGCAACCAAAGACGAGCTTAAAGCTGCACTTTCGGAGGAGTGGGAAGCTATACCGCAGAATAACGTGGTCAAGCTTATTAAAACAATGAAAAGCCGATTGCAAGCTGTAATTAGGGCAAGGGGGGGTAACACTAAATATTGATAATGTTTCATTTGTAATTAATTTAAAAAAAACTGACATCAACTTGTTTTATTTTTTTATTTTTCGCTTGTCATTTTAGTATTTTTCCGCTACTTAACACTAAAGCTGATGTTTAGTAGTGAACCAAACCATTAATTTTATTAAACCTAGGCTCATTTAAAAGCTAAGACCTAGAATTTAAAGAATTTAGGATAAACAATGGTATTTAGGTGTTATTTTTTTGGCAGAGATGTTACAACGGCAGTTTAAAGTTTGAGTCGATTTTTTGCTCCCGTGTGTATTTGTTTCATGAAACTTGCGCTTGTTGATTAATTTGCTTAATGACTTGACTAGCCAACAAATCAAAATATGTATATGCATAACATATTGAAGGCGGGCCGCCAAGTACCAAACATGTAGGACCTATGCCTTATATTAATTTAAATATCTATATTTGGTACTGGGCGACCCGCCTTCAATATGTTATGCATATACATATTTTGATTTGTTGGCTAGTCAAGTCATTAAGCAAATTAATCAACAAGCGCAAGTTTCATGAAACAAATATTATTTTTTTGCTTTGCAGTGGTACTTATTATTTTGTTATTTTTTGGTTTTTAGTGGTTTTTTGTTTTGAAGTCGGTTTTGATTTTTTTATTAAAAATTTTAGTTATTTTTATCTTTTTTGTGTTGATAGGAATTTAAATTAGGAAGATTTGGTCCCCACAAGGAATATGTTCTTTCCGATGATAATGAAATCGCTAAAATCGGCTAAAAACTGCCAAAGAAATTGGAGTATTCACATGTTTATTATTTTTTCTCTCCACCCCCCCCCTTCCTTTGCCCCTGCCCCCTTTTCCCTCCGCCACTGTAGCTTAGCTTTTATACTGAACCCAATGCAAAAAGAACCATTGGAATCCTACTAAATTTTGAAGAGTTCTACACTCCAGGTCCGAACATGATCATCAGATCTTCATGTTGTGTTCCTGGGATCAACCTGTCAATACATTCTTTCCAATGAAAAAGAAATCACTAAAATCGGTTAAAAGCTGCCGAAGATATTACAATTTACGTGTATTTTAATTTTATCACCTACCCCCCCGCACCCCCACCCCTTTTTCCGTCTCTCACTGTAACTTTACTTTTATAATTAACCTTATGCAAAAAGAACCATTGGAATCCTACTTAGTTTTAAGGAGTTCCCCTCTCCAGGTCCGAAGATATTCATCAGATTTTCACCATATTTTTATGGGACCAAATGACAAGCACCAGCTTTCAATCAAAGAAAGAATGGTCGAAATCGGTTCACACAGTACAGAGAAACGAGGTAACAAACATAAAAAAAAAAAAGCAACGTACAGTCGAATTGAGAACCTCCTCCTTTTTTTGAAGTCGGTTAAAAATAAAACAAGTTGATGTCAGTTTTTTTTAAATTAATTACAAATGAAACATTATCAATATTTAGTGTTACCCCCCCTTGCCCTAATTACAGCTTGCAATCGGCTTTTCATTGTTTTAATACGCTTGACCACGTTATTCTGCGGTATAGCTTCCCATTCCTCCGAAAGTGCAGCTTTAAGCTCGTCTTTGGTTGCTGGGATAGGATTTCTTGCTCGAACTTTCCTTTTGAGTTGATCCCACAAATGTTCAATAGGATTTAAGTCCGGGCTACGCGCTGGCCAGTCCATAATTTTTATTTGCACTTCATGTAGGTATTGTCGTACGCAGGTTGCTGTGTGTGGACGCGCATTGTCGTGCATCAGAACAAAGTTTTCGCCTATAAATCCTGCGTAAGGAATAACGTGTTCTCCCAAAATTTCTTCAATATATCGTTCTGCAGTCAGACCTCTTTGCCGTCCCCCAGTTTCTACAAAAACCAACTCGGTTTTCCCTTCGATTGAAATGCCACCCCACACCATATAAGACCCTCCTCCAAAAGCAACATTTTCAGCTATGCAGCATTGTGCAAATCTCTCTCCTGGCCTTCTATACACTCGTCCTCTTCTATCGCTGCCATGCAGACAGACTCTGCTCTCATCAGAGAATAATACGGTGCGCCATTGATCGTATGTCTAATCAACGTGTTCTCTAGCGAAACGAAGACGAGCTGCACGGTGGGCTGTGGTTAGTTTGGGGCCTCTCACTGGTCGTTTTGGGGTAAGGTTGGCTGCCTTGAGTCGTCTTCTTACTGTCCACCTACTGACAGATAAACCCCGCGTTTCTCTGAGTTGTTGTTGAACTTGGACGCCTGATAGAGCCCGATTTCTCAGTGAAGTGCTGACAATGAATCGGTCATCTCTCTCTGATGTGGGCCGCTGTCTGCCAGAACCTCTTCTCCGACTAAAGCTTCCAGTGTCCTGGTATCTTCTGTATACTCTTGAAACGGCAGACTGACTTATGTGCAGCACTCGAGCAACTTCGCGTTGTGTCTTTCCTTCTTCCAATAATGCAACCACTTGGGCCGCAATTTCACTTGTTGTGTCCATTTCCAGGTAATATTGTTTACTCGTAATTAAGCAGATGTGTACCGGGTGACGTTTAAAGGGCACCTGATAGAGATTAGGCTAACAGATGGGCTTTTATGGGACTCATAAACTCACAATGAATGCAGGGCTGACGAGTGTAATATCTTCTCTTGACCTATCACAGCGGCCTATTGAGTAGCAGAAACGATGAGACTGCAAATTTTGGTATGACCTTATAGGTAAGACTCAGTACTGTAAGGTGTTGAACCTAAAAAATTATTTTATGTTAAAGTTTTCGTCCTAGAGACATTTTAGTGCAAAGATGCGCTCTGAGTCGATTTTTTTGCTCCCGTGTGTAGTTAGATTGTACTGAAGTCAGATTTATATATAATATACCGTATATTGAAGTTTAGTGGTGGTAGGACTTATGTGTCCACCCGGGTAGCTACCACCGTCCACGAGGCGTAAAGACCGCCATAGTGATCTCCGTAAGGGGATCGCGTTCCGGGATCAGCCAATTGTTTTCCGGTTTCTTCGAGGGCATGAGGTTGTACCGTGTGGGTATTTTCGGTCGTTTATCGAAGGGAGGAATGTTGATCCGCCGGCCAGGGAGACCCGTAGAAGCGGTTGTCCGCTAGCCACCCGCGGTATAGTACAGGGGCCCAATCGGGGCTAACCACCTCGAGAGGCTGCCTCACCATGCCGCGCATAATCTTGGGTGGGTCCGTCGTGCCGGTTGGTGACCGGAAGTGGGGTCCCGGCGGCCCATCCCGGGAGGGTACCCTTTCGTCCGGCGGATCAATTCGCTTTCCGATTAAAAGTTAAGTGTAATGTTTAATAAAAGTTGATTTTATTAATTTAATTCATTATTTCGTTGCCCGAATCTCTCCCCTGGTCTCGATATTTACCCTGGCCTTCTAAAAAGTAATAAAATATGTGTGAAGTGACCTGCCCTTGGGTGAAAAGGTTAATCAATGGGTTAATTAGCATAATTTAACATTTTCATGAAAAAAATCCAACTTTTCTCCCTGGCCGCATCTTCTATGGGCTCGAAACCTCTTATCGTAGAACTACCCATATACCTTGTGAAATGATATAACTATCGATTTCCTTTGCTATTTGTGATTGCTTTTGCTATTTATATCACCACTAATTACGACTGTACACACACGCTCGGGGACATAAACACAACTACTCGATACTCTCACACTTTAAGTACAGCTTACTTTAGTTTACATCTCACACTACAACTCAACCCAACCCAACGTCATTTTGGCTGCAGATAATATTCTTTTTTTACATCTACATTATTATTATTAAATAAAAAAAGATGCATATTACAAGTACTGAATCCATATAACCCTTCGCAATATAACGGCAGATGTAGAAAAAAGTACATTACTCGCCGTAGTTTGAAGAGCATCTTAGCAGGCCGGCATAATTGTATCGAATATCTTGGGACTGTCGTCTGATGCCATTTGATATTCTGCCTCGAAAGCATTTGCGCTTACCATCAAATCAATAAATATGTTTATTGTTTCATCAGGCGCAGTGTTGTCATTATGCCGGGCCAGTGAGAGTTAAAAAAAATGTTGTGTGCAGGTCTGGAGATCCGCGACCGCATGTGGCTGAAGATCACGATCCCGAACGCGTTCATCGGCGCGGACGTGGTGGACTGGGTGCAGCAGCACGTGGCCGGCATCGCCGACCGCCGCGACGCGCGCAAGTACGCCTCGCACATGCTCAAGGTGATCTCATACTACTTGCTATTATACCCCGAAGTGTACAAACGACATGGTGAAGGTTGCAGGAAGTCGCTGGATTCAGATCCTTGGTGGAGGCCCTATGTTCAACTATGGACACTCTAAGGCTGAAGAGAAAGAAAAAGATCCTGACCGAGGATGGAAACCACATTCTTGGTACTAACCCGGTCAACTGACAGGTGATGGTTGACCTAGTGGTAACTCTGCTTCCTTCCAATTACAATGACTATACATATGTATAGTATATACTCAGTTGCAAAAGAATATTGAAAATGTATAATTTTCATTATTATAAACTACACTCATAGTGCATGATGCACTAGTAGATTGAATTTGATTCCATATATTATCACACAGCGTCAATAAACTTGTAGGTGGTAAAGAAAAAAATTAACCACAAGATCTTTATTGAATCAATTTTGAAATAATCGAATACATTCCATTCTATTAGTATAGTAATTCGCCAATGTTATATGTCTTTCTAAAAATAATACACCTCATCTGCTTATAGTCTTAAAGATTGATTGCATGATAAAAATAATACAGAAAATGTCTTCCTTTCAAGCGCAGGACTTCACAAAGTTGTTACAATTTGTTTATGAATTTGTTGTCATGCACAGGCGGGTTTCATCCGGCACACCGTGAACAAGATAACGTTCTCGGAGCAGTGCTACTACGTGGCTGGGGGTGTGGGCGGCGCGGGGGGCGGCGCGGGGGTGTGCGGGGTGGCGGGGGAGCTGGCGGCGCTGCGGCTGCGGGCGCCCGACACGGACTCGCTCGCCAGCGACGCGCTCAAGCCGCTGCCCAACCCCAAGTGAGACACATTGTTAATACTACTCAAATAATGGTTTCTTAGATTTACACGAATGTTACACATTGAAATAAACCTATTATTTATTAAAAAATGTTAAAATTAAGCCAAATTCGCGATAAAATCCGTAAATAATAGTTTTATTTCACTATTTAAAATAGTCTAGATACCATATACAAGCGATAGAAGTGTCCAACGACAACCTATGACAGGTTGGATAAGTCATTAGATGTAGGCCGCTTCCAACAGGTTGTTGTAAAAATCCTTGGAGAAGCATGGTTAACAGTGTATTTTTTGTAAATGAAAAGCTAGATCCTGAAATACCCATCAGATTGCTGACAAATTTTTCTTGGTTTTTGTTAATATCTTAGCTTAGCTTAGGTAAAAATATGATTACTAAAGATAATTCATTGTTAACATGTGTAAAATTGATTATATTCATAAAAATCGTCCACTTAGAAAAGCGAAATGCTAATTTAAGCTACATAAATTCCATTAATGTTTTCAGCCTGATGGGTCCAGGCTACATGCCGTACGCGGGCTCGTACGGTTACCAGCCAATACCATTCAAGTACTCCTGTGCCAACAGCGAACACACCATCTATGGGTGAGTGACCAAACAGTATATTAATGAAGGAGCCATTCATACAGGTTGTACTACTGAATTTAGACAATTGTCTTTGGAAAATCTATATAAAACTAAAGATGCATCCTATTGTTATATTTTTAAAGGCCTATTCATTAATTTTTTTGCTCTCTTTAAATTCAGGGAATAGCCAACGATCCTTATGACTTGTTTGTTGATGTAGAGGAAGCTATATAAGCTTGTTATGGTTGCAGATACAACCGCGAGGAGTCCGGCGTGTCCGGCAGCGGGGGCTCGAGCGGCGGCTCGGAGCGCGCGCGCGGCGAGCGCCCCGAGCGCCCCGAGCGCGCCGAGCGACGCTCCAGCTCCAGCGCGGACGGCTCCGAGCCGCTGCACGACCCGCCCGTGGACCGACCCGTGCTCTTCCTATAACGGTCTGTACTGTGTACACCACCCGCTGCAGTTACTGTTACATATAGACCAAGATCCCAGAGCGTTCTGACATAACTTATTTTCACATGGATGAAACCTTCATGACTTAGTAGCGTCTAGTATACTTTTAAATACCTGCCTACTTGTGTAGCTTGCCCTGTGACACCTGGGCAGGTACCAGGTGAAAAAGGTAGCTAAAAATATGAGTTATCTAACTTAAATTTGGATGGCTGATTTTTATATATATTTTGTAGAATATTATTCTAAACTAGAATTATAAGGTTTCAGACACTTTTCATGGACCAGAGCTTTTGTCAGACGCTTTAAAGCTCGACAAAAAATGAATTAACTTTACTTATTTTTTCATGTCTGACTTTTAAATATGTTATTCAAGTAACTGTGACAAAGTTATATTTCATCAGTCAGACAAATTAAAGTGACCAAACATCCCCTAAACAAAAAATTATTCAGCCGGGAGTGCGAGCGCTAGAGCACTATGCGCATGCGTCTTAGAGGAAAAAAATGAAATATATTGAAAATGCTTACTAATTTCAATCCAAGATTTTTGCATCCATATTTCAATATGATCCCTTATTAAAAAAATATATCTAAAATGATTAAACTCATGCAAAATGTACAGGGTATATCTAGACTGCCACCGAAAACGAAGCTGGACGGTAGTTTAAGCGACTTCAGACACAATGCAATAGAAAAAGTTGCAAAAAAAAAGCAACAATTTTTTTTGTTATTTTTTTTTATGGCCATATTTGGGTGGTAAATACATTTTTTTCCTAAAATAATAGTGTATACCCTTTAATTTATAAATACTCTAAGTTATAAAAGAGTTTAAATTATTATTTTAGCAAAAACTATGGATTTACCACCCAAAAATGACGATATCAGAGCATCTGATAACGAAATTTGGTTCAACGTCAGTATTACATTTTGAAAATGTTTCTTCAGTAAATAATTTTAATATATCATTATGTTGTTATACCCTTGATTTTTCTGTGGAGTGGAGCAGATGGTGAGATTAAGAAGGGGAACCAAGTTGTTCTGAATGTTTCACTCGCTGTGAAATGCATGCGCGTAGTGCTCTAGCGCTCGCACTCCCGGCTGAATAAATTTGTGTTTAGGAGATGTTTGGTCACTTTAATTTGTCTGACTGATGAAATATAACTTTGTCACAGTTACTTGAATAACATATTTAAAAGTCAGACATGAAAAAATAAGTAAAGTTCATTCATTTTTTGTCGAGCTTTAAAGCGTCTGACAAAAGCTCTGGTCCATGAAAAGTGTCTGAAACCTTATAATTCTAGTTTAGAATAATATTCTACAAAATATATATAAAAAATAGCCATCCAAATTTAAGTTAGATAACTCATATTTTTAGTTACCTTTCTCACCTGGTACCTGTCCAGGTGTCACAGGGCAAGCTACACAAGTAGGCAGGTATTTAAAAGTATACTAGACGCTACTAAGTCGTGAAGGTTTCATCCATGTGAACATAAGTTATGTCAGAACGCTCTGGGATCTTACGCTAATAACCTGTGGCAAGTAACGCTATACGAACGTGTTACTACATCAGCTATTATACGTATCTTTACATATTTGCTATGAGATTTCGTACACCTTACCCTTATCATTGAATATGCCGCTAATTCAATACGTAGCATTTTACTAACTACTACTACTACTGGCCGATTTTTATAATATCCTCCTATCTTCAAGTACAAACATTAGATTTCGATGCTTTTATGATTCGGCTAACAAATATAGAGAGATGTAGATATGATACTTATAGAAAGTTAAACAGCGTGAATGTATATGTGTATTTGTGTTTGTTGTAAACATTGTAGTTAAAGATAGAGGCTTTAGAGATTTGCCGTATATGAGATGTGAGCACATTAGCTGCTATATGTAGAGTAACACAGTCAGTAGTTACTTATGAACATGACGTGTTACGTTGCAGGACCCAGCTGTAGGCGTGCGGCGGCGGCGGGGGCGCGGGGCGCGGGGCGCGGGGTGCGGGGGAGCAGGAGGGCGGGAGGGGGGAGCGGGGTGCGGGGGCGAGGCGCGCACACGCCACATTGTTTATTTATAAATATGTAACGACGCGACGTGTCACGCATTGTATCCACCAGTCATTTGGAACATTTTATTTTTTATTCATTTTTTACTCTGGCAACATTCGACACCTCAATGCTACATATTTTAGAAAAAATACATATTTTACTGGTGGTAGGTCTCTCATATGTGAGAGGCCATCTGGGTAGGTACCACCGCAATGTCTATTTCTCCCGTGAAACAACACTGCTTAAATGCGCTGTTGTGTTTCGGATTGAAGGACATTGTAGCCAGAGCAACTACTGGACATATTGAGACTTAACATCTTATGTCTCAGGATGGCGAGCGCAGTGGAATGTTGCTACTGTTTATGAGCCGTCGTATCGCTTACCATCAGGCGAACGGCATGCTCGTCTCGCCATTCACTGCAATAAAAAAAAAAAAAAAAAAAAAATATTTTTCCTGCTTCCATAATTTTATACCATAATACCAAAGTATTAAAATGAGATTTTATGATTGTTTTTCCAATGTGGAGCATTAAAAAACAAGTTTTATACATGATGCTCCTAAATTGTATGAAGTTTAATTTACGTCATTAATTTATTTGATGATGAGTTGTTTATATTTTTTGAAACCATTCATTTAATAGGTCTTTCTGTTCAAGTGTATATTACAATATTGCTTTTTTCGCATTCACAGTTATGTTCATGCAGAAGTAATATTACCCCAGTTTTTACAAATTGTGTAAGCATTGAGGTGTCGAAGCTATATAATAACGTTTGGAGTAATACAGGACGATGTAAATAGCGCCTAGCATATTGTATACTTATTATGTGTAGCCCGGCGTCGACACAACTCCACACTATACATTTTTAAATATTCATTAACTATGAAATGTTGTAAAAACATCTGGATTGACTATTTAATAGTTGCCATTTTATGACTTATATTCTCTGACATGGAGTAGGCTATCATTATCATGATAAGCAGTAATTTAACACTAATGTATTAAAAATAATTCTGAATATTGAGTCCCGTGCCCAACAGTGGGAATATTATGGGCGTATATAGTGGACAAGTATGAGAATGTAGTGTTGGGTTGTGTGCACGCGTTAGTTGTCGTAATGTATGTGTAACTATATACAAAGAGATATCCGCGTCGTTGCGTTCTGTCTGCAACTAATACGCTGACATAATACGTTAATGACTCTTTAATGTTCTTTGCAGGTCAAGTTGAATGCATAAAGATTAAAAAATAGGAGATAAAATGCAAAGGTAGTTAAAAATTTAACAACAATTATACAAGTTGAATGCATAATAAGGCTCAAAAATAGGAGAACTTACAAAGCCAGCAAAAATTTAACACTAAATATTTTAATTACAATTTATAACTTTTTTTTTTATAATTCCAATAGAGGGACTTCGTAAGTTTTCTTTGTAAATAGGGAATTTAAAAAAAAACTTTTTTCTAGTAAATTAAATGGAATCACAAGTAAGTTGTAGCGATGTGTGTGATTTAGTTGCGGACAGAACTACCGACATTAGATTATTGGTCTCTGATAGTAATGCTAAAGGAAAATACAGTGCCATGTGTGGAGTTATACCGGACGCGTATCAGCTCGCACGGGACGGTGATTTGTCTTCTCACAATAAGGCATACATTAATATGTAATGTATACAAAACAAATATCTTAAACCAGTGGTTATAAAACTTATAAGATTTTATTTAAGGATTTTATAGCGGATTTGGTTTAATTTTTACATTTCGATTACTTTACGGAGAAATATGGTGATTTTAATGTGTAATAGCAATAATTCACAATATTAGTTATTACTATTAGATTATGAGAGTATTAAATGTATGCCAACCAATGTGTTATACCGATTATTTTATACTTTTTGTAGTTCCTAATTTCGCCACACGCCAAATTGAGATTAAATTACATGCACGCGTTTTAATGTTCATTGGCCATATAAAACGGTGAGAATGAGAGTCACCGTGCCGTGCGAGCAACAGCCGCGTTCGAACCAAACTGAGCGCAAGATTTTAATTTATAATGTATATTATTTAACTAAGTAAGTGTAAATAGATTAGTATTTATATGAGGCGCTTGTGGAACACTCGCGCTGCTTCATACAAATACTGGTGTAATTCTAAAAATACACGAGCGAAGTTATTTTTTCTATTACATCATTATTTTCAAAATGGCGGCGACGTTTTGCAAGACGATGACGAGGCATCCGTTGTTTATGCATCCTCTACACGTGAATAGATGCGTCTGCAGACGTCGTCTTCGAATGGGTCTTGCGATCGTCAAGTGGAACACACGGTTTGTGTCATTTATTAGATTTTAATTATTATTATTTTATTTAAATCGTGCGTTCCACTTGATGGTCACAACACCCATTTGAAAACGACGTGTGGCGATGAATATGTTGTCATGCAGAGGACGCATTAGACGAGATGTGTTTTTATGATTGTGACAAGTAATAGATGCAATGTTATGGGTTTCACTTGCTTCCGTAGTTTATAGGAAATGTATTTTTTATGTTATATTTGGATATTGAAATATTTTGTATAATGTAATCAACAATTTTCGATATTTTTATGCTGTTTGCCATACATGTAATTAATTATATTCATTTTAATAAAGTTGTGCTGATAGCTGAAGGAGCGGAAGTGCAATTTCATATACATTGTTATATATTATTTTGTATTTCGTTTTACTTGTGCCTCTAGAACAGTGATTCTCAACCTTTTTTTTGTTGCGGCACATATTTAACGATTTCAAAATTTGGCGGCACACAAAGAAAAAGATAAAAATTATTTACTTACTACAACACACTGCATAAATAGTTTATGACAAAAAATTTAAATAAACGAAATAAACTAATATATACTAATGAAATAACTAATCGTTTATTAAGGGATTAATTACAAGCTAATAATAAAAATATTTTTAATGCGAAATTTGAGCTTGATGTTTTTTGATAATTTCATTTATATTTGGTCGTAAAAATGACAATGCTACTCTCATATCGTAAAGAAAAGGTGCAGTAACTACTATGCAACACCTTGTGAATCCCAACTTCATAAAACAACACGTTTTGTACGCAGAAGTGGCAAGTGTGCGCTGACTTGAGAAATATTCCTATTGCTATGCACGCTGCTTCATCATAATTTGGCACTAAGAACAAAACGCGTTGCAAATCAAATAATAAAATAATTATTTTTTTGTGCATTTAAATATATATTCATGTTAAAAATATTTTTCTTTTTAAATGATATAATTTAATAATATTAACATTATTATATGTTTGCAAAATTTGGCGGCACAGTGGTTGAGAATCACTGCTCTAGAACAATAGAACATTTTTTCGCTTTAGAATACGTAAGCAAGTGAAACATTGTATTTGTATTTTATATTCAGTCAATATTAGAATATATAATGACGTAATGAGTGACGTAACATGCAATTCGGATACTTTTTATTTATTTTTACGCTTGGTATATAATCAGAATGTAATATAATCACTGCCACTGAACGTGGGACGTACGTAGAGTGAGATGTGTGGGGGACGTTACCCCCCAAGGTAACATGTGCAGCTATTTTAATTTAATAATGACATGTACACTCGAGCAATAATGTGTAGTCTCCATAGTGGGGGGGGGGCGGAGTAGGGAGGCGGCGCGGGGGTTGTTGACCCCCCGGCCGCGTATTTGTGACCACTCATATAGCATTTATAATGTGATCGTTAATTTTTGTAATGTGTATACGCTGTATCAACTAGGACTCAATGTTCCGTTAGTTGTAAAATATATAGAGTATGAGAGGCGAGGAGTGCGCTGGCACACGCTGCGACTCGTTGCAGGAACATTTACTGATTATTTTATATAGATTTAGTACAACGATTTAGGCCTATTGCTTGGTATATTATTGATATCTTCTTGCGGAAAAAATTTGCTGTTACAATCGTGCTCAAACCTGCGTTGATATTGGCTACTCGTTATTACTGCATCTCTGCAGGCTGCCTCGATGGCGTAGTTGTACTACAGTACGGTTACAAAAAGGATGTCTCGGATTCCAATCCCGGGTTAGGCAAAGTAATTTTTTTTTTTATTGCAATGAATGGCGAGACGAGCATGCCGTTCGCCTGATGGTAAGCGATGCGACCGCTCATGAGCAGTAGCAAAGCCAAACAGCACCTTGAATTACAAAGCAATGCTTGGCATTCCACTGCGCTCGCCATCCTGAGACATAACGACGCAGGAAAGCGATTTTGTCGTATCTCAAAAAATGCATAGGTGCGTTTTGTATTTTATTTAATTCATAAAAAAAATACCGCATTGAATTTTCTTGTGAAAATGCATGGTTTTATTTTAAAATGTTATTAATAAAGAAATGGTATTCCTAAGTTTTCAAGTTAGTGGTTATTCATTTTCTAATTATTTTTTTTTTTGAACCTGGTGTAAAATTGCTTATTTCGAGATACGACAAAATCGCTTTCCTGCGTCGATAAGATGTTAAGTCTCAATATGTCTAGTAGTTACTCTGACTACAATGTCCTTAAGTCCGAAACACAACAGTGCATTTAAACTGCTGCTTGACGGGAGAAATAGACATTGCGGTGGTACCCACCCAGGCAGCCTCTCATATATGAGAGACCTACCACCAGTAAAAATATTCCATTTTTCTATTCATTATCATCCCGGAGTTAGGAATTTGTGCCTGATATGCCGATAGTTTGACCCCCCATCACATCGTGGGACAGAACATACTAGGCGAAATGTGTGTATCCTGACACCTTTGGCTACCACTTCTGGGATAAAAGCGTGAGTTTATGTATGTATGCGTTACTCTTATCCAGCTTGCCACATTTGATAGTCTGGTTCTGAGAAAAAGGATCTCCCATACTAAAGAGTCCCTCGATAGACTAGTGTCCAGTTCAATGTAATTTTATTTTGCGAATATGAAAGGTTCTTTTGTGCTCAAATATGATTTAAAAGCAAGTTCAACGTTTCTTTCCAACGCAGAATGGTAATCACGATTTTAATCATTATTTATACAGATTTTAGTCCTTTTCCCTTCAAGGCTTTAACGCAATACTACGAAAATTAAGTGTAACTTAGAACCTAGTTAGTTTTTATTAGGAAATATCAATTTATTTTGCATTTAAACACTTTTAGCTGTCACAAATAAGCACAATTACAAAGACTGTTTTACATTTTTCTATGAACTGAAATGTGTTTTATAAAATAAACCATGCATTATTTATGAATTCCCGGTATCAGTAAGTGGTCCTGTAGCGAGCGGTGTGATGGCGACATTTTGATACAGTTATTGTATATTACTCGTAGAAGCCGCGGCGAGCGCGGCGCCATGTTGATAACTCGTGTCATTTTTGAATAAATAGCGTTTTGTAATTTATTTACTTGTTTTATTTAACAAATGTTATGGTTTTCATCCAGAGATGTGGTGTGGTTGGTCGATTTCACATATATTTTAATGAAGTGAAACTTATTAAGCACCGTAGTGAATTGATAATTCGACGGAACGGAAACGCCAGAAACCAGTACCAGTGATAAGGAAACGGAGAAATAATTGTTTCGTTAAGCCTATGGCATTAATATGCGAAATAATTCTCGGAGCACAAGAAGTACTAGGGCGACAGAAAAAGGGTATTTCAAAAAGTTGTGTCCTAATATCCATAAGAATTCTCAGAAGTAAAAAAGAACGAGCGGCAAAGAATAGGAGGTTACTGTAGTTAGAGAATTCTACTCACAGTCCGATGTCTAGCCGCAGTTCTATATCTGCCCGCAGTACCTACATATCTCTCACCAAGAATTTTATATGGTCAATTATTCAGTGAGTTCATATGGTAATTCCGACCCGTCATTGGATAAAATATTACACAATTTTGCATTAGATATTAAATATATTATTTTGTTTGTTGTGTAGTTTGGATTTTTTTCATAAAACTTTTATAACCTTATAATTATTTTAAGTGCGTGGTGGCCTGTTGGTAAACGGACTAGACGCGACTGCCAACATGTTCACGGTGGTCGCGGGTTCGAATCCCAGGGCTTTGAAAAACGGTGAAAGAAAACATCGTGAGGAAACCTGCATACCATAAAGGTTTATAAAAAATTCTATGGTATGTAAGCCCGCCAACCCGCACTAAGCCCGCGTGGTGGACTATATGGCCTAACCACTCGCAATCGGACTGTCGATTGTGGAGGAGGCCCGTGCCCTGCAGTGGGACGTATACGGGCTGATACAGAATTATTATAATACTTCCGATACTCTATATAATTATGTATATTTCATTCTCTCGTAGGATACTTTTCTGAAGTTTCACTTTTATACCAACTTTTGCAGTCTTACTTCTTATGAGGCGTTTGGAAAACAATGTGAGAGTAAAATTACTATGCACGAGCATACTGACGGCTAAAAAGCGACGATGAAGTATTGTTATATTTATTCATAATAAAAAGAACTCTCCATTTTGGCCACATCAGAAAAGTGTAAATTACACTGGTTTTCAGCTTTCAAATATCAGGAACGCATCAAGTTGGTGGAGGTATTTTTGTTCATAATATGAAGCTAATTTCCTATTGGCTACACCTGATGTCCCTACCAGTTTAAGCCACGCCCAACTAATACGTGGGACCAATCAACATCTCCTTAATGTTACGTCACAGTTCACACCATTCATTATAATGTTCTCAGAAGTACTGCAGTTTGATATTTTGTTTCAGACTACCCTCAGTCTAAATATTGCTGCATTAGGATTATAAACATACGGCTTTGTGTCGGTTATAAAATATGGCAAAAAGTTATTATTATTCAAATGGAAGTCGATATTTGTGGTTAATATGTAACTATTTTATATTTACAAACAAAAATACTTGTGGCATACGAGATGAAAATCTAGCTTTTTTATGCCAATGACATGTTCCTCCATAAAAAGGCGCGCGCGGGCCCGTTTTTTTATAATATTGTGAAATTCTCAGGTGTCCAAATATTGCGTAATTTTCTTACAAAATACCTAGGTCGTTGTTAAATAAAACAAGGTCTATAATATAAAATATATATTTCTTATCCACTGGAAAATACATTCAGATTACAATTCGATCATTAAACTTAACATTTATGAAATAATACTTTTCATTCGAATATTTATATAAATGCATGATTTTACATCAATCATTTAATTATGCATTTTATAATAGAATAGAAGTTGTGTGCCTCGATTATTATTTTTTAAAAACTTCATAAAATCTTACCACATTTTCCTGTATGTTAGCTGCGTCTACATTTTATTAGTTCAGATTTTATGCATAAACCCTAGCCAATATAAATTGGAGCCAATAAACCTTATAACTGTTTATCAAACAAACAAAAATGTTGTGTAAAATAATTTGAATAAATGTAAAATAGAAAACATCTGATTAAAATACCTGAAATTAACAAGAAACTCATTAGTGTTGCAAATTCTTAACTCGTTTTTTGTTTTCGTTTTCGGTTGAAATAAAATGTTACAAAGATATTCATTATATGTGACATAACATGGCAAGTATAGCGGGGTCGACGACCAGCCCGTGGACTTTATCATCAGTTGCAATCACTATGTCGGCCTACAATTTTACAAGGTTGATGACAATTCTACAACTTTTAAAACTTACTATACGAAATTAAAATTAAGGTGTATATTGAATTTTATGTATAAATATAGAAACAAACTATTTTGTGCTAGTAATGTGGAGTCGCCAAAATAAAATTCCGAATAAACGGGCGTACTAACAAAAATACTTTTTAAACTTTTTTATTAATGGTGTGAATTATTTTGATTTCATACAACCGTATTATTTTTAAAGAAGTGTGTTTTGAATGTAACCTTATAATCTCGTAAATATCACGAGTTTTTGAGACAAAACTTATCGCAAACATTTTTGTATTATAATTTTAAAATACTTCACACCATTATTAAAATTCTACGTGACAAATTATCCTTAAAACTAAAGAAATGTCGACCAGTTTTTAACTAGATATGCATGGTTAAAAAGGACTCCCGTCTTATTCAACGCTAAGATATGATCATAAACAATGGCAGTGACTTAGCGTGGCTCGAATCCAAAATAAAGAAAATAGTTTATAATTTTTTCAAAATATATCACATTCTTAGAAATTACAGGCATTGTTAAAATTGTGACCAATGGCGACGCGAAGTTAGGAAAAAGCGTGATATAGTTGACCATTCAGAGTGCCAAAACTGAAGCATGACCAGCAATTTTATTGCATTGGTTAGGTTGACAGACAGACGCTGTAGCAATCTCTCTCAGGGCGTTGGCAATGATTGCTAAACCCAAAAGTTATTGTGAGAAGACCAGTGGCAGGGCCGGAATATGACGCGGGCAAAATAAAGTTTTCAATAATATTGAACACGATTATAAATGAGCCGAGACTAGAGCTCTTTTTAATAAACTGTTAAAAACCGGTCAAGTGAAGGAATTTAACTAAAGTAATTGTCAATTAATAACACACGTAAATACAATGAGTAATTTGGAATGAATCATAGGAGTCGGATGAGGGTAGGATAACATTGTAAAATGTGTAACTTTACGCTGTCAACAATCAGAATTTTTTCAAATGGGAAAGTAATGATTGGGATCCTGATGGTGATTTTCATAGAGAAAAAGATATGTGTTGCCAGCCCTTGTAAGTTATAAAAAAGGCGAGAGAAGGAATGTCGATTGCAGTGAAATTAATGTTCAATTTACGTGTGTCACAATTTTTCGCTAAACTTAGAATTACTTAAAAATAATGTACAATAAAGTGCAGACACCTTCCTCTTACTAATATTTCACTTAATAAAAATATATTGATCTACATAAATCAGAGGAAAGAAAACACTTTTATACTAGCAGCCATATTCATACAGTTTTAAAACCTATTTTAGATAATGTTTTGTCATCTTCGCTCAAACATGGGGTTTACTCTATGAAACGATACGAACTTCGAATATTCGGATGTGGGACGTCCGGAGTAAGATATAAGATTTCCACTTCTAAAAATCAATACTATTCTCTATTATACTTATCATTTTCTCCGAACTTAGTCTATGGTTGCGACGTACGATAGAGGATTCCAACATTTTGTGGAGTATCTAGGCACATAAGTCGTCCGAACATTTGAATTTCGTATCGTTTCATAGTGTAACCCCCCTGGATTCAAAGGTCGATCGAAAAGGCAATAGTTATGGCAAAACATTGGATAACTAAAATGGGTTTTAAAACTGTCTATGAATACAGCCGTAAGGATAATAAAAGAATCAGTGACTGGCGTTACATACCATTAAATTATAAATTGCACTTGTTCTACCGATTCAGACATTATTATTTGTTATGGGGGTTCGAGACATCATCACAAGTACATTATGACAATTCGACACTTGCATATATTAATAAGCAATATTTTATTATACAGTTAATATGTTTATTTTCAATATATTGATTTTGGGTATTTGACAATAATCGGCTGTTTGTATTATTTTGCGTACAAAATCATTTATTAGATTTTGGATATCGATGCCATTTCAAAAAATTTAATAAAAAAAATGAGTCAAATACCCTACGGTTTGTATACAACCAGTGGTCCGAGAGGTTCTTTAATCACACCCAATCTTGTTAGGTCATCTCTAATTTTGGTCGGTTGATCACTCATGCATAGACCGTACGCACTGACCTTACAAGATACGTAGCCTTATACACTAAGGACAAGAGCATAATGGCATAATATTATTATACTTATTCTGAATTTGTTCAGCAATAAAGTTGCCTAATTAGGGAAGTGCTTACAAAGATGGCTAGGCAGTGACAGACACTGTATTTGAACTGCACTGCACCCGAAGATGTAGCTGCCATCTAGGAAAACAAAGAGATTAGGTGCAGACGCTTACCCATCCTGTATGGCCTAACCACTCTTAATCGTATTCTCGATTATGGAAAAGGCCTGTGCCGTGCATTGCGAAGTATATAGGATGATACAGTACAGTATGTTGATCTATTCAATTACCTCTTTCCATTTACCCTGATATTTATCGTTTACATACCACCCAGACCTCTGGTTGAAGTTAAGTAATGTTTGCGTAATCACTAGGAACTTGAAATAAACGTGTCAGCTTGGAAACCTCGTCACTGGCGCGACCGCTCGCTCCACACATCTGAAAACAAAGATTTGCTGTTAGATATACTATAGATTCTCATTTATGTTCTATATACAGACATCGACCAGTTATATTTTTTATATGTGTAGATGAATAAAAATGAGGATTAAGGAAATATATATCATTCTAGAAACAATTTAAAGTTAAGCGGGTCTCGTTTTCTAGTTCGTGGAAAGCATTTGCCCGCACTAGTAATGTTCTCAGATTTTCATTCTAAAATTGTGCCATATATAATTGTTTCCTTATAGTCGGTCAGACCATCGCTAAGGGCGTCCGAAATGTGGTGATGCTGCAATTAGTTTTATTGTATTTGCAAAAGAATCATAATTGGTAGAGACCAGATATACACAGAGATACAACACAGTAGTAATGCCACCCAGGGTACCGTTAATGTTAAACTACTACGGCCCTATTCATAGACAATTTTTAAACCTATTTTAGTTAATGAATGTTTTGTCCTTTTGTTAACTATTGAATTTAGTTTGAGCGAAGAAGACACAAAAATCGATAGCAAAAAGTAAAAATAGGTTTCAAAACTGTGCATAAGGCCGCTACTGTTTATTTAACATCGTATGAGTATTGAACAAACACAAATTCAGACATGTACAGGCCATGCAAATATTGATCGAATGATCTGGCAACCTTTGGCGGTGAGCAATCGTATTAGCGACAACATCAATCGATTGCTAATTAATTATCCGGTGTAATTTGATTATTATTTATTTTGGAGAAGCCGCAGAGGCCGCGCGTATCAAATGGTACAGGAAGTACTACGTCGCATCGCATGATAACCAATTTGATTACATATTTATCAATTACATGCGGTTCTATTGAGTATTATATATTTCGGGGGATTTTTCGACTGACAACGAAACTTAAAAGGAGATTACATTTTACTATCAAACTTAGTGTCGATGCGAACATGTTTATCCCTCGATGAAACCTACTTCTTGGTGTAGGGAAAAATATATATTTTCAGTAAATGAAAACGTAAAATGTTATGAGAATTGCTTTACTTTATAAAATCTGTCGCCGGGGATAAAACAGGAAAACCTTTAAGGACAAACGATAAAAATGCTACAATAAATATTAAGAGTATCGGGATTTGGGATATATTTTACGGATACTATGAACAGGAATTCCCCTTTTATATGTGCACTAAAGAACCAGTCTACGACCAGGGCAATCGAGGTAAAGTATTCGCCGAAAATTGGATTATACAGAGGATGAATACTAAGAGCGACTTGCATGAGTCAGTATAATGGGTTTTTCTACAAGAGTCAAGATTGCGTATATGACGTAGTTCACTTCAGTACGATTACAACGCTAAGATCGGTTCAGGTCCCAGATCGGGCAAAGTGATACCTATTTGATTTTTCTATTCATTATGAGCCCGGAGTCAGGAATTCGTGACCAATACGCCACGGCGATAGGCTCGCCCCCTATCAAACAACACACAGGGCGAAACGTGGGTGTCCTGGTTGTTACCTCTGTCTGTCTCTACTGGGAAAAGCCGTCAGCTTATGTATCTGTGACACGTAACACAGTTCGCGTAAAATGCAAGCGCATGTATCCATACGATTCCGCCGACCTAATTGTTCGCCTACATGTTTATTACAAACTGTAATAAAAATAATATCAATCAGGGGCAGATGGACGCTCTATGTGGAAATTGGAACGAAATGCTCATACGGGTGTAATGTAGTCACTGTATCGTACCAATGTAACTATGTGAGTAATTACTGGACATATTAAGATTTAACATCTAATGTTCAGGATGGCGAGTGCAGTGGAAGTGCCAAGCATTGCTATCATTCAAGGTGTTTTTTTTTTTTTGTTTTGCTACTGTTCATGAGCGGTCGTATCACTTACCATGCAAACGGCACGCTCGTTTCGCCATACGTTGCAATAAAAAAAATGTGAAGAAGGCATCACAAGTTGAACCACTCATTTGGCCCTAGTCGAAACAGTGAAAAGGTCACGTATGATTAGTGTTGCGATGTGAAATCATTGACACGTGGTCATGGAGGTGCGTAATTGGCGTGGAGGTCCTATTGATCGACCGCTCGACCTCCGAGCCGGGCCGGCCTCGCCGCGCTTCCTTGTGCTCCAATCACTCAATATTTACTGCCGTGATGCGTCGTGAAGTGGAAATTGATAATTATTGATAATTAAAATGTTCAGTCACGATTTTTGTTTGAGGTTTGGTCAGAACCACAGACCGCTGTGGTTACGTAGTCTTTGCCCTTTGGTGAAAACAATGATACATCCACCAGTCACATACACAGTTGTGATCCCACATTATGATTGTCTTGTGGCGAGGAGTATCAAAAACGACGAGAGACTTTTTGATCCTGTATCACTACACCAAATGCGAAACAAATGCTCACGGATCACACAAATATTTGTCACGGTGCGGGGGTCGAACCGCGATCTCAGGTTTAAGAGCGGTGTCGAACCAACTGCACCATGTTGGCTGTCATAAATATAACTACTCTCTCCTCCTCGCATCGTTATCCTCATTGCTGAGGGTCAAAATCACCTGAATATGGAACAATCTTTGTTCTGACTAGGCTGACCTTTCCTTGGCATAGTGGAGCGCAGCGTTAAGTTTGATGTTAAGAGCGGGGTCTATGTGAAATGGCCTTTTTCACAACGTTTTTTCTTGGTGATCTTTATTATTAGGTGTTCAAAAAAAATATATGTTGATCTACACTATATGGAGCTTGGGCCCTTCTTTTCAGAATTCTTAAAAGTGTATTAAAAGTACTTGAAATAAAATTGCAAAGTGACCTCTATTTTCGCATTTACAACGTTTTTTCTCTTAAACTACGAGCACTAGGATTATTTTATTATCATCAGGATGTTAAGAAATGCAAGGCGGATGGGACCTTCTTTTTATTTTTTCTAATTTCTGTCTTATTTATTTTTAACGAATTTTTCACATTATCGATACTCTAAATCGCGAGCACGTCCCCGCTGTCGCCTAACAAATCATTGCGGGACGAACCGCCGTGCTAAACGGACCTATGTCGCTTGTCTTCGCAATATCAACGTAAATTTAATATTGCTATTTCGCTCGACACATTCATTGAGAACGGTTACGGCCGGTCTAACCGTAGTAAATCACTATACTACGTCACTGCAACTGTGGCGCTGTTGCTTGGATGCCAAATAAAAACGTGTGGCCGCGGGTTCCATCCCGCATCGAAACAAATGTTTTTATTTATAAATTCATCTATCTACTATCTAACCCAATATTTTATATAGGAAACATTTTATTTCATGCATTTTTGTAACATTTATATTTTACATTTTTGTATTTTAGATTTTTGAATATTACGATTTTTGTTCATTATGAATAAACCAAAAATTACTCAACCGATCTTAAAATTCTTTCACCATCCGATTCCAACATTATCCTGGAGTAACACAGGCTGTATATTTGCCTAAAGGGGATGACATGAGTTAAAATGGAAAATAAAAATCATTGAAGTTATTTTTTTGAAAAAAATATTCTACCATATTTTATAAAATTATTATTTATGCTCTTAGTAGAAAGTAACTGTACTATAATAGTAGATTTATTTTGTTAAAGTTAACGATCATAATATTGTACCTACATAGCAAAATATAAGTATCGTGCGATGTTTTAATATTTCAATTGAATTTCATGCAACTTATGATAGACCTACCCAACATATAAATAAATGAATTGTTATGATCCGATCATATTTGAAATAGTAGGTAACATTTAAACACCAAAATAGGCACTAATATAATAGATAGTTACCGGTAATTTGGTCGCCGGGATGTAAGTATTGTTGGCCCGAAGGATTGGCCGATCGCTTGATGATTGATGTGGCCGCAGGTTCGATCCCCGCATCGATTCGATTGTTTTTGTTTATAAATTCATATATATGTCTAACCTATAATATTTTATAAAAGAAACTGTTGTAATATGTGATAAATTTATAATTTACATAATAAAGTTATATAATTATAGCGCCATCTATTGAGATGTGTGAGTAACCGATGTACGTGTCAAATAACTGTTATGGCCTCCCTTGCAAATTCCCTGTGAACCATGAAGCACGCGTAAAATATAAAGTATTGTTGATTTCCCATTATCATGTAAAATAAAGTCACTAATAAAACTACTGGGTATCTTTACTTCAAGACGCCACCAATCCAACAGAAACATAAACATATTTTGCATTTTTGTAACATTTTGTATTATAGATTTTTGAATATTTCGATTTTTGTTTATTATGAATAAACCCAAAAATTACTTAACCGACCGACTTAATCTTAAAATTCTTTCACCATTCGAATATAACATTATCCTGGAGTAACATTAGCTGTATGTTTGGCTAAAGGAGTTGAAATAAGGGTTGAAATGAAAAATAAAAACCATTCGAGATTTTTTTTTTTTAATATTTTTATTTTCCATTTAAACCCTTATTTCAACCTCTTCAGGTACTGTTAATCCCGGATAATTACCATTAGAAAATCGAAATATTTTTTTAAATTGGTCCAGTAATTTTTGAGTTTCATTGTAAATAAAAATCCAAAAATATAAATGTATCTATCCTCTTTATAATATTACAAAAGAAAAACAAAAATAAAAATATTAAAAATCTAAAATGTAATATTGGTATAGATAGATGAAATAAGTAAACACAAAAAGTTGAACTACAAGTGCGGGGACCGAACCCGCGTCTTCTCGTTTAACAGTCAGCGTTCGTGCAATTCTGCCACGATAGCTGTGACGATTGTAAGTGAATTAATCATACACTACGGTCCTAACTGTACTCGATGGGAACATCGAGTGAAATAACACTACGAATATATCGTTTTGTCCGCAGCGAAATAATGAATGAATAGGTATAAAGCAGCGCGCTCGCTCGCACGTCGTGAGCCGGCGTGCGCCGGTGCATGAGATTTGGTGCCGCCCGTTCGAGCAAGGTCATTGGCGTTACTCGTCCTCTTAAGGGTCGAGCTGATTTCGTCCGACCATCTCATGGGACATCGGCCTCTTAGACGATACAACAAACAATTACTGTTCCATACCCTTATATCGCCAACCATATGTTTGTCTATTGTTATGAATAGTTGCATTACTTTTATTATAAAAGATAAAGGGAAGGTTATCAGCGATCATTGCCTTTTGTGAGTAGCCACTATGCTTGAGGTGTATTGCCAACATTTTGCATAATTAATCATCGATGAAAACAAAGACGACAGTAAGTTCCTTCACATTAACTTGCGAAAAGGCGACGCGATGTCGATCTTTTGTAAGTTATAGTAAGCTTTAGTCACCGCTGTCATGGCTCTCAATCTTTAAATATTATATTAAATGCACCCCAAAAGCTCAAATTTAGCCTCGTCATGTACACAACACAAGCATACAAAATCAAACGGAATTATTAGCAGATTCTCGTTTTTAACCTTTAATAATAATAATAATAACACCCAACTGTTACAACAACATAGTCCTGACCCCACATTAAGATCGAGTCTTGTATCGTGGGTATCAGGAACTACAAGAGACTTTTCGGTCACACAAACACCCAGACTCGAAAGAAATATTTGTGGGCCGCACAAACATTTCTCTCGTTGCGGGGATTGAACCCGCGGCCACTCGTTTCACAGGCGGCGTCTAACCGACTGCGCCACGGAGGCTGTCAAACCTTTAGCTAGCATAATGGTCTCTTAGATTTACGAGAATGTTACACATTGAAATAAAACTATTATTTACGGATTTTATTGCGAATTTGGTTTAATTTTTACATTACTTTAGCTAGCACCTTATGTATTAATAAGTATCTAGGCGGGCCGGCATGATTATGTATTATGCCATTCGATACTCTACTGGACGGCATTTGCACTTACCACCAGGTGCAATGCAGTCACTGTACCGTGCCAGAAATGAAGTTATGAAGTTTAAATATTCTGTAGTTTTAAAGTAAACAAACAATGCATCATGTTACAGTATATTCTGGGAGCTCCATTAGTCTATGTTTTTGCTGTAAACTTTTTGCTGCAATATGCACCACTCATAATTATTATAAAAACCCACATGTTTGAAAGCTTACGGCGCACGAAACACATGACTTCCGCCCCGCACATGATGTAACGCTTTGCATAAACAGCGTTTTAAGTCGAGATTCTTGTCTATGAGTAATATCCGGCTCTAGGCCAGATATTAACATATTATTAATAAATTGTTTGTTTATTTCACTTTTAGATAGCAATTCAGCGAACAAGTAACAGTATGTTTTCTAATATCTAATCTATATATCTAATAATTTATAGTGTTCCATAAAACATACAGGAAGCTTCTAGTATCTAAGATACAGGCTAGGCCTAGTTTAGATACTAGAGATTACATGATAACAATTATATACACTAGATCTATTATTTTTCTATTTTAAATCGAAATAGCAAACCATATACATGTTACACATTATAATTTTAAGTACGCCTAAAAGTTCGCAGTCTTAGTGGTATAACTCAACGCAATGTTTTTGTCATCAAATTTATTTAGTACTACCGGCATTTTATAAATTATTGTCAAGTACAATTATAAGATAGCATGTTTAGTTTTGTAAATTGTATATTTAAGCTAAAACAATAAAGATTTTTATTATTTTATTATTATTATTATAATATTTTTGAAATTGGAGACTGATTTAGGCCAACCTCTACCCTGATAGAAAGAAGGTAATTTGGTATAGGTTTAATGTAATATACCACGCATGACGGTCGACGCACACAGAGTGTTTCAGTTTTACTTATAACAACAAAAGACGGACCACTTAGCTATGAGCACCAATCACAATATCTACAAGCAAATTCAAGCTAATATTTATTTATGGCAATAGACCGACAAATAATCCAGCAGTTCAAGTGATGGTAAATATTGTTAAGCAAACAGCTAATTGCGGCGCAACACCAAAGTTATGAGCGGCCGAAATTAATTTAGCGAGGTCCCCGGTAGCACTCAGCACAAGAGGACGTTTTTGTCGCATTAGTCTGACGCGTGAGGTGCCTTAACCTGTGAAGATCGAGGCACATTGACCCCCACGCCGTGGACCGTCGCACATAATAATCGTCTCAATGTAGAGACACCTCTGCCGTTTTAATCTCATTAACTGTTTGCAAAAATTGCGTCGATTTATTTGATTATAACCAACATTACGAAAACTACAGTCAATTTTGTTAAGACTACCGTTTATCTTCTATGAACCGCAAGCTAGAAATTAATTTATGTGCATAAATATTATGTTATCGTTGAATTTAAAAATACGAGTCCTGAAGATTTTTTTTATTATTATGTATTTGGATCACAAGACGTTCATTTAAAGACTGGCTTTCAGGTAAAGTCCGGCGCTCTTCGCTGTTTGAACTGGGTTCCGTGGATGTCAATTGGTGAGATCAAGCAGCAATGAACAACATTATGATTAAATCTACATCATACAGTTCCACAACAGAAAATTCCGAATAAGCAACTGCAGTACATGGAAATGTGTATACGATAGCTATGACAAGACTGTAGACACTTCAAAGTTGTCAAATAAATGCTGGGCGCTATCGACTCGCTGTAGACAAGCTGTATTCATTAAGCTCTAACATATAGTATCGTCTCTCATAGTAAACCAATGCGAAACCAATAGCTTTGCTGTTGCTCTTAGGTTGATGAACAATGTTGAAACCCCAACAATTCTTGCCATTACTCTCACGATTAATTTTGTACAGTCATAAAATCCTCAAATATCTTGTCATGAAGTAAACTGCTTACATGTTTTTCAGCTATGCTTTGAAATCACACGACAAGCATTTCACCTGCTTGCAATATCAAGATCCGTAGACAAACTAAGATCCATGACATTGGCATTGGTTGCGAAGCTACATGAAAATAGGTGGGAGTCATTATAAGACGAGCTGACCAAATATGGAAATACCTATGGCTCAATGAAAAGTCGAAAAAGCAAAGCGCTGGCAAAACTACTGCGTAGACTTCTAGATGGGTTTCAGATTTGGGCGAAACACCCAGAACTCTTGAATGCCATTGGCTCAAGACGGGTGTGAACGACCATGAAAGAGTCCTTTGTCCAGCAGTAAGTACATAGGGGGAAGCAAAAGTTTGGAAATAATAATTCCAAGAGGGTACCACTAAATAAATAAGAGAATATTACAAAGTGTTACAACTTATAACAGTTCCATTTGGGTCGCGTTGTGTGGCAACTCACCCGTCTGGCCGCGAGTATGGAAACGGTGCCGCCTCAATCGGTTCTTATGTTTATGTGCATTATGTAAACAGACATTTCCTTTCGCGCTCACCAGATATTAGCACGCGAACAGATGGTCTCTCCATTCGTCTCGCCACACCAACTCACTACTAGGTGGGCTGCGTTGAACAGAATGTAATGCTTATATTCCATGATTTCACTAATAAATTGTTCTCATGTCTATAAATTGAAGTATAGGAAGAATGATAGGACTTGGGGATCATGATCTCCTGATCTCTGATTTCGTTTTGTATGTAAGTTTAAAATTGAGAAATCTCATACGCGATGCTTAAGATTGGACTATGTGACCTGAATGGATTGCGCCCCTATCACATCTTGGGACGAAAATTGACAATTCCTTAGGGTGCACATGCGTCATCTTATGTTTGTACCAAGTACGTTGTTGACGTGGCTATCGACCTGGTGATAGTTATTGATCACGGATCCGGAAAATGATTCATTCCAGTAAATATGAAGCCTGCGTTGCATTCAATGAACGAGTAAGAATGGTTCTAGAAAGTAATAAAGGTGTCTGTTAGGAAATACCGCAAATAAAAACTGATTCCGCAAAGCGGTCGGACAAGGAAGACATTGATAGGCTATCACGTAGCGCACAAATCAATTCGAATGCATTCACGTAAAGCATCAATTTCCACTTATAAATTATTGATTGGTATTGAACATGCTGGTGTATTTGTGTCATTGTCATGCTACAACATCTAAAAATTAAGTAAACGTTAGATTTTGCAAATGTTAGTCTTTTGATGCTAGTATCGGAGTATTGATCTACCAATGTGGTTTCATTGATTTTTTACGAATGGGAAGCAAATGAGCAGGCGAAAAAAGAAAGATAAAAATAATCTAGAATCGACTTTTTCATTAAAGATAGCATACTGCGATGACCAAAGATAAGTATGTTATATGCACAAACAATAGAAATATGTAGGGAAACATAGTGAGTAAAAACTCACTCCTAAGAATTCACAACAAGAATCTCTAAAGCATGTGAAATTTACCAACCCGCAATTCGCCAGCTCGACACACGATTAGGCAAGTTCTGGGAAGATCTGACGTCAGACAGGACGTTTAATAAATAGTATTGTAAATAATCTTAACAACGTATAGTTTCTGGAGTTTTCGAATCTACGAAAATCACGTTCGGCCTTGACGCCGCAGACAGAAAGGTTACCACGCCTGCGTAATATCATGAGTAAGATACTCGCCACTTATACCGCTAAACGAGATTGTTAAGAAACATTTAAAAACCTTTTTAACGAAGCTATTGAAGCAATCGAAGGGACAAGTATATTTGCATTGCTGTATTCTTTTTGTACTTGTCCTACACTAACAATTACAAGAGATCGGCGCAATGTCTCCTCATTATCTCTGCGCGTTGCAAAATGATATGGCTTTTACGACCGGCCGCCAGCCTGACATCAAACCTTTAGAGGAGCTTATTAGGCAAGCAATTCGACTTAAGGATTGTCGAGAAACTTACCTATGGAAATTCTTAACCTTTTGAAACGGTATTTTAATTGTATTTAAGATTGTAACTGGTATAACATATTAACAAACGCACTTTGAAGGTGGCTAGCAAATGTCATTGTCCACAAATTAAATGTGGTTACTGACAATTATTATTGATCTAACCAAATGACGATCATTGCAGATCACGAATCGCGTAATTAGCGACACAACGTAATACTCTCTTTCCAATCGTGCCGAATATAGGAAAAACCCTGCAATATGATATTAGATATCCTTGGATAAGTTTTATTTGATATATACTATACATATTCATATGCAGTTCATAAAACTGAATGTTATTTGTCAATATTCCGAAGTACACTTCTTATAGCATATTCATGGGGCTCACCTTTGGTGTCATAATTTAATTGATAAGTTGTAGTTATCTAGCCTGGCCTATTGAAAATGTCTGTGCAATAATCTTAGACCTTATAAATTGGTGGAATTCTGTACATGTATATAAAATCTACACAAGTTGGCGCTGGAATTACAAATAACTGTTTTTGCGAGATTAGCAGTGACGCGCTGAGCTGTGCTGCGGGAATCCCTAATGAGTTCCGAGTGGGACAGACATATCAACTGCAACGAGAGAGAGCAGGACAGAAGGCTGCATGTGCTTTACATGCTTAAAGTTCTTGGAAGTCTCAAACTCGAGCAGAATACTGAGTGCATCTCATCAAATGCGTGGAATTCTAAACATTCTAATTGGTGGGAATTTTTTAAATCACGGTCCAGTCGGTTTTAATTCTGATGAACATTTTTGAAGAGTTAAGGACTTGAAAATGCATTCATCAGATTCCTTTAGTTAATTAAGAGATGTGTCCTTTTGTTAGTCAAGTATATGGAAGGAAATAAGTACATATGAATATTTTGTGAGACACCTTCAACAGTTTTTAGTAATGGGGCAAACGAGCATACAGTTCACCAGATTGTAGGTGATTACCACCGCCCATGAACATCTGCAACGTCATGGGGCGTAGAGATGCATTGCCATTTGCCGGCCTTTAAGATGGGGATACGCCCTTTTAATTTAAGATCGCCAGGTCTTATTTGACCGAAAACGCTGCTGTTGGCAATTGATTCCAAAGATTCATAATTGTACTTATAACGTGAGCTATAGGCCGTATTCTGTAACCCTACTTGGGTTCATATGGTAATGGTTCTATGGATCAAACATATCCGATCAAACTTTAAAACCTTATTAAGATAAGTCCAATACGATGACACTTGCCGACTCAAGGACTACAGGTAATTATATTTTAATAAATTACGTGAACTATATTAAATGGGTTGACATTTTGACGGACATCTATATTGGATATTGATTAATGGACATTCCTAACTGGATGTTTTATTCACACGCCAAAATGTCACTAGTATCGTCCTTGAACTTATGTTTATGGATAATTAATTGCCACTTAGGGAACATAATTATTGACTGCCGTGTCTTTATTTATCGCTTAATCATTTATGTGAATTAATAAATATATAAATACACCGGACAGTCACATACATAGTCCTGACCCAACATTATGATCAGAAACTACGAGAGACTTTTCGGTCTCACAAACACCCAGAATCGAGAAAAATATGATGCATAAATGAGAAATTGTGTTCCTAAAATCAATGATGTTGTCAAAATAAATCGTAAGTTTGGTGCATTCCGAGTTTGAGGCAATATGGGAACTTGCTAAATTAAAAGGCAACATGGCGATTTGAGAGAATTAGCGAACGAGTTGTATTGATTTGTAGAATGATTGTGACTTATGACATGAACTATAGTAATTTTATAAGGCTTAAAAAAAGATGACAGTTCGTGTTGCTAAGGGAGTTTCATGCACCGTTTCTTCTTCACAACTACAACACGTTACGCAGCGTTAGTAGCAGTAATTAAACATTCAAAAGATCTTGTGAAATACTATTTGAATAAAGATTTATTTTTATTTGGTTTTGATTTTGATTTAATTGAATCACGAAATTTAGATTTAAATAATCGCAAGGAATCCTTAAATACAGTTTTACTCGTGATTCTTCTTTTCAATGTTAAAACAAGCAATAATTATAAAATGAATACGGATATACATGTAATTACGAAGTTCGAAGTGTGTGGCCAGGAAGAGAACTCCACATCGCAGTGGTAGCAAACCGTTACACTCACAACGATTATTTAGAATACCGAATTTAATAATTACATGAATATTATTATTAACAACAATGGAGTATTGTGAGCAATGCATAATACTTTTTCATAATGAAGAGCTTATTCATAACCTAATAGGCAGGTAAATCTAAACTAATGTTGTATCGAAGCAAAATGTTATTGTTTTCATTGAATAGGCTCCGAAACGATTAGAAAAATATTTTAAAAAATATTTTAAAATAAAAAATTACCCAGGTAAGAAGAAACCCGACCGAATCAATTTTGTACAGAATTATGGCCTTATTCATAGACTATTTATAAATCTATTTTAGTCATTAAATGTTTTGGGCCTTTCAAATGACTTATGAGTTTGAGCGAAAAAGAAAAAACATTTGTTAGCGAAAATAGATCTATAAATTGTCTATGAATAAAGCTGAAAATTACTTCTTTGTGTCATTAATTGCAATCTTTTTTTTTATTATTTTCTGCTATTATAGCATGCTAACAATAAACTATGTTGTTTAAATATAGGCTATTTCAGATCTCATCAACTGCGACTCGTGCTTTATCTAAAAGATAACAAGGCTAAAAATGTGTTTTGCATACTAATATAATAACCTAAATTGATACGAAGTTTTTAATTAAAATCCCAGACCTCGTTTGCAGATACATATATTTTTTATTAATATTAGTTTTTAAACCGATTGGGACAAGGAAACTGACTACTGGCCACTTGCATACACGTTAATTTGCAGATAATGATATCCAGTTTTTTACAGTAACGACTAATTTACGCTTTTAATCTAGAATGTATCTTAAACTTCTCATCTTATACTTTTTTAACTATATTGTGTATGAGTAAAAAATTGACCTAGTAAGTATTTTTTCTTTTTTTGTTATATCAGTGAGCATGCACTTCGCCTGATCGTAAGCGATAAGACCGCTTATAGGCAATAGCAAAACCGAACAACACTATGAATTAAAAAGCAATGTTCGGCATTCCTCTACGCTCACAATCCTGAGACGTAGGACAGTTACTCGGGCGACAATGTCCTTCGAACCGGAATATAACAGTGCATTTAAAATGCTGTTTGACGGGAGAAACAGACATTGCGGTGGTACCTACCCAGGCGGCCTCTCACATACGAAAGACCTGCCACCAATTCATTTATAATGCCTTATATAATGTAGTTAAGACCTGGAACCTAATAGTCCCAGAGATGACGACCAAAACCATGTATCATAGCAATACGGTCGAAACTGTATAAAATCGTTAGATTATGTAATTCTAAACCCGACTAGGTAGGTGGTAACGGTCAAAAGTGTAGCAATTGCATGTGAGGCTATTTATGCTGTGTCCAAAAAAAAGGCAGTCGGTATCATAGCAATACGTCTGATATTGGAAATGTACATAGATTTTATAATTTTATGACGAATAAGTTGGTTTTCAGACATTTTGCGCGTAGTATATAGCTGAAGCGAATTTTTGAAAATGTCAACAAAGGACATGGACAGTTTCAGTATGGCGCTGTGCCTAGTCCTGTACATCAATGAGTTTTGCATTGTTGGTATAATGTTAGTTCCAAGATTATTACACTAAAAGTTTCAAAGCCTAGGAACTTTAGGGGTTTTAGATATTTACAAAAATAGATGTTATTTTTAGGTTAGGTTTGTAGGTTATCTGTCAATTTATTGAACTTGATAAAATACGTTTACAAATAGATTTTGTCTCCCAATTAATAATTAAAAAGATATATAAAATTATGAAATCACTACATAGTATAAAACAAAGTCGCCTTAAATCTTTAAAACTACGCAACGGATTTTGATGCGGTTTTTTTTTAATAGATAGAGTGATTCAAGAAGAAGGTTTATATGTATAATACGTACATATTATTGTAAAGAAATCTTTTTGTACCCGGGCAAAGCTGGGCCGCTAGTTATATAATACACTAAAACACATAAAATCATTGAAATATATCAACCTGTCTTCTTAACGAATCCAGGGCCCTTGCAGACACATTTTTTTTTTTCATGAAAAAAAATATATATCTTCATCGTCGTACTTTATTTTTATGAATGCGTCAATACATTTAGATTAAGTTTACAATATATAGTGTCGATTGTTGAGGAGGGCTGTGCCCTGCAGTCTTACGTATACTAATTCTTTATACTCGTGAGTTGCAAACAGATTATTCATGAACACACGCACCCTATACACCCAACAGTCACATAAATCATTCTGACCCCACACTAGTACCGATCCTTGTATCATGGGTATCAGGAACTACGAGAGATTTTACGGTTTCACAAACACCCAGACCCGAAACAAATACAAGTGATTCACATTAGTCTGTCACATTTAGTGCGGGAATCGAACCCGCGTCCTCTTTTATACACTTGGCGCGGCGTGAAATGAGCTACTGGCAGCCAAGATTACTTGCAATCCTCCCACACATAGCATAATTATTTAAGTCTCAATCAATACAAGGGTGAGTGGGTGCTTTGGGAGATAATATACACCAAAGGATGAAATAAATAAAAATCATTTTTATCAAAACACATATTTATTATTAAAAAATACATATAACTCGCGTGCACCTGTCAGCATAGAATTTCTCTCTTTGAGTTCCTAATCGTTCAGTATAAGTTCCTCATCGTGGCCTCCAACCTCCGCTTTATTAGCCACCCCGAACCTCGCTTTATCAACCTAATATTACTGACACTTAACCGAAACTGAATACAACCAATGAATCAATGAATCTATATACAGTAACTAATACTTGCAGTGAACGCTCTAAGGGCGCTCTCTCAGACAGAATGTGTAATATATTGTTTATAACTCGCATACACCAGTGAGCATAGAACCTCTTTCTTTGAGTTCCCAATCATTTAGGATAAGTTCCTCATCGTGGCCTCCAACCACCCTTATACCCACCCCGAACCTATCTTTACCAACCTAATATTACTGACACTTAACTGAAACTGAATACACCCAATGAATCAATGAATCTGTATACAGGAACTAATACTTGCAGTGAACGCTCTAAGAGCGCTCTCTCAGACAGTATGTGTAATGTATTGTTTATAACTCGCATACACCAGTGAGCATAGAACCTCTTTCTTTGAGTTCCCAATCGTTCCGGATAAGATCCTCATAGTGGCCTCCAACCTCCCCTATAGCCATCCCGAACCTCGCAACAAGATCAACCAGCCTAATATTACTGGTGTCAGAACTATGTTACATTAGAGCGACTATATTATATTAATATTCAACAATACGTACAAAAATATCGCCTAAAAATGAAGCTGGCGGACAAACATTGTTCCGATACAGAGCCCAGCTTAAATACCGGATCGTGGTCATTACATGACAACAACATTCTACTGTTCTGTTGTCAACCAAGCAGCTGCAATAATATCCTAAGATGGCATCTAATGGACAGTTGCTAGAAGGTTCAACATCGAACAAAATATATTATGTGTAATATATTCTTTGACATAAATGCCTCGATTTAATTCGTCCTCTTAATAAATAAGGATTGTTTCCCCTAATATGTGAGACCAGTTCCTCAGAAAGATCACGTTCTGGACACACTTCTACTTCATAGGCGCCATTCCCTCTCATATATTCGCCATAATACGATCGCGATTGCTTTATTTGATAAGGCCCTAAAGTAATCAATAACAATTGTTCATGAGTTAATCTAGGGAAATTCCCCAATTGCGGTAGGTTACCATAGATTCTAGTAAACATGACCCTACACCTATTTAAGTTGTAATCATTTACAAAATCACCTAAATAATACCTTTCGTCCATAAATCGCAATGCTCTTTTAATAATTTGCCCACACAGTGGGCTATCTACAAGAACAGGATGATATTTATTTAGAATAGCTGCTGCTATCTTGACGGCTTGATTAAAATACCGTTGCCTAAACAATTTAAAATCCCGTTTAAATCTCCCATTGACGACCTCCACAACCCATCTACAAAGAGTTACCCGTCTACTTTTGTTGGCTTGTGAAGAAGACAGTTGAGTTTTACCTTCATTTAGTGATTTTGGTTTATAAACCCTTTAATTATAACTTTCTAAAGTAGTAATTGCATCCCGAAATTCTCGATCAAGAACAAAAATGTCATTGGGTTTAAAAAGTCTATGAAATGACCCATTTTCATTTTCAAACAAACTGGTCATCATTTCTGCATCAGTCTGAGTTACTGGGAATGGACCTACAGCGTCAATTATGTGTCCATCACAAGAAACAATCATAAAAGGTTTGACTAAATTATTATCATACTTATGTAAGTTTTATGTTTTCTTTTGAAACATATAGTTTGAACATTTCTGAAGAAAAATGTAAGTGCCATCAAATATAGCTATAGCAAGTCTACTCTCCAGGGCTGATTCTGGATCACTAAAAAGTGCATATGGTATTTGTAAATTCCTGGCAACAATATCAGAATGACTAATATGTTGCGGTCTTAAATGTTGTGGTACAAAATGATCATAAAGGCAAGTTCTCACTTTATTCATTAAGAGTTCTAAAGTTGATCTAGGAATATTAAAAATTGTCGACAACCTTCTACTACTTTCTCCTATACGCAATTTAGATAAATATATAGATAGTCTAAGATCCCGCCATACATCGACCTTCACCGAGATGTTTATTTGATGAAACCTATTTTATATGCAATTTAATATGTCAATAAATATATTGTATATGGGTTGCCTTGCAAATTTCAGTCCAGAATACGATTAATTAATTATTAAAATAAAAAAAATTTTTTTACACATTTCACCTGTTTGATTATTAAACAAATTCTATACCAATCGAAAGTATGAAACCCATAGAATATGTAAACGTTAGGTTGCCTATTTTTTTCCGGTCACAACCCTCAGGTTGCCAGGTATAAACAGGTAAATCGCTACTAGCATTTTGCGCCGGTCTGATTATTGAATGGAAATTAAATGAAAATAAAGATCATTTTATTATGAACACGGTGGTATAGGGTTGCCTGCGAAAAATCAGTCCCGAATTGCGGTTGTCGAATTTAGAAAAGTGAAATATTGCTCCGAGTGACACAGCATAGCAGCTGTTCGAAGTCCGCTCATAAAGAAAGAGGGTGCGCATGCTATTTATTCTTGAGAATGAAAAGGACAGCGATAGACTCGTATATGCTGTGTTCTGTGTTACCTGGCAACCTGAGGGTTGTGACCGGAAAAAAATAGGCAACCTAACGTTTACATATTCTATGGGTTTCATACTTTCGATTGGTATAGAATTTGTTTAATAATCAAACAGGTGAAATGTGTAAAAATTTTTTTTTTTTTAATAATTAATTAATCGTATTCTGGACTGAAATTTGCAAGGCAACCCATATACAATATATTTATTGACATATTAAATTGCATATAAAATAGGTTTCATCAAATAAACATCTCGGTGAAGGTCGATGTATGGCGGGATCCTATACTAAGAGCTCGTTTTGGTTTCCTTACATTAAGTGTAGGTAAACCATTAAAATGGTTCAAGAAATCATTTGATCGAAGTCCTGTCCAATAATGACAGACATGGTTTGGCATATCTTGAATGTTTTCAAAATTAATTAATTCCCCAGTGGAATTTGATATGTTGATAATATCCTCTATTTGGTTGGCATTAAAATAAGAAAATGTTGTGATATTTTGTTGCAACTCATTCCACTCACCTGCATACAAATGTGATTCACACACTCTAGAATTACGTGGTACATAAAAATAATGATCATTCAACAACATCCTTTTGATATAGTTAGGAATCATAAAAAATGCCCTGTGATTACATCTGTTAAATATACAATGAGCAGAGGTATTTGACGCCCTTTTATAGTTTGGCAATTTTATTTGAGATGAGTTACGGGATGGTAGTGTAACTGAGGGAAGAGGAGGTAAAGTAGGAGGCACGGGACTGAGTATCAATGTATCTTCTTGGTGCATAACATTGTCTAAAGATTGACTCATTTCTTCTCTCAATCTATCATGGTGTCTATTAGCCTTCATCCAACAGGGATGGCAAACATTATTCATTGTTATTCCCTAAAACAAATAATTCTTAATATTAATTTAAATCTTCAATACATCTTCTTCTAATTATTATTATATACTAAAACAATTTTGTTTGTTTTACTATATAATAATGTATTAAATATATGTATAATAATGTATTAAATAGATTTAAGTAGATAATATTATTTCCTACATCTAAATCATTTTACAATTTGTGTTTATTAAATATATTTATGTAGTATTATATATGTATGTATTTATGCTATTTATCATGTATGTATGTATGTTATGTTGGTGTATTTTTATGTTTAGTTAGTATGAGTATTATTTAGTTTCCTCTCTTTTAATTATTTATTTTACACTGCCCTCTCTTTCTCCTTCTTTTAAATCCATCCTGTGGTTGTCTGTAAGATATTGCTTTAAGCGATAAGACCAACATTTGTACTTTTTATTTATTAGTTTCTGTATGTTGTAATTTGCTTAAGTGCACAATAAAGATTTAAATAATAAATAATAATAATAATGTGTATACAGCATTTTATGTGTTCTTGTTTACTGCATAAAATATAAAAATAAATGTTTATCTAAACAAAATAAGTACCTGAAGTGATATAGCAAAATGAAAATTCTGTACAAGTGGATTCCCAGCTTCAATAACATGATGTTTTTTATTCTATACTGATCGACCACAACCAAGACATACCATGTTATGGCCCAATAACCGATCAGATGTACCTTCTGAAGTTAATAATAGGTAGCACGAATGACAAATATGTCCATCTGCAGGAAGCTGAAAAAAATATACTTCATTATACAAGTTTAACATTATAAGCATAGCATTGCTGATGTGATAAATATCCATTTTAAATACTAATAGCTACAATAAATCATTTAAATATTTTTGTCCACCCTAAACTGCTTTATACATAGATAGATCTTTCATTGCACACACTGCTCGGTTGTGGAATACTTTATTAGTAACATTAAAAAGGACCAAATCTAAGTCCATCTTTAAAAGGATGGCCAACAAGCATTATTCCTAGGTTGAATGAAGACATTAAAGTTGTATACTTATTCTTCTGTGTAATCAAATCAAATATATTCATTGTGGAACTTGGTTACAATAAGATGTTACAATATGTTTACTTGAAATCTACAACCTGCTACGTTGGCATAATAACAGGATAAGGGTGAACGGGCTTGGGTTGAGGTTTGATTACTTTCATTGGGTTTTCTCAGAATGTTGCATTATCTTTCCATGGGAGTGGTACCAGGGAAGATGGGGCACTACCCCCCTCCCCTTCCAACCCACAACTAGTTCTAGATTACCTATTAATTGGTTTTTGAATTTCACTTATCAATAATCATTAATAATACTACATACTACCTTATATGTTTATCATTTGTATAATTATATTATTTGGTGACTTCGTTATGTACTTAAGTCGCTATTTTTATTCAACTTTTTGAAAATTAAGTTAAGTTCAGTATAATATAAGTCATACGAATGTTTTCCATGATAATTAACTCTACATCACCCTGTTAACTTTGTAGTCATCTCACTTGATGTTTATATTACATAGCTTGGTTTCAAAGATACAGGCACGCATAGTTTGGGACCAATAGAAATAAAACATAATGTAAATAATTCACATTTTGGATACAAATAAATTATTCTATTCTTGTTTATAATCAAGAGAAAAGCGTTAGTAATGTTTTATAAGTAGACCTAAGTACCTACCTCAATTGATATCCATCGTTAAAGCGTCGTTCTGGAATGAACTGACAATGTGGAGATAGCATGTCGCTTTAACCGCCCTGTCGCTATTCCACAGTTAATGCACCTCATCAAATACGAGAACTGGCAATCCCAGTTCTTGTAGCAATGGTTCACAAATTAACATAACCCTTGAACTTGGATAAAATAGAAAAAATAACGTTCAATGAGCGCTAGAGTCTAGGGATGTGAAAATATAATCGATTATTTAAAATCAATCAAAAAAATCGATTACTTTTTTTAAAATATTCGATTTTTATTAATCGATTTGTTGATCAAGAATAATCGATTCTTTATTAATCGATTTTTTATTTCGCTATTTCATACTTTCGATTTTTTTCAATAGTCGCAGCTTTGAATTACTACTTACTTATTACTTACTACGTAGCTTTGGATTTATACATTGCTGCTCCTTTGTCTGATTTAATAATTAACCCATTGGCTGTATGGAAAAGCTATGAAGGAGCATACCCTAAACTTGCAAAGTTAGCGAAAAAGCATTTACTAATAACTGCTTCATCAGCTCTAGCAGAGCGCCTTTTTTCTAAAGCTGGAAATGTTGTTCGTAAAACAAGGAATCGCATCTTGAGCAAACGATTACCCAAACTTCTATTTCTCCATTCTAATCTTTGCCAAGTGATTTATGGCAGTAGGTTGATGCATCCGTAGCTTTTTATTCCGTTAATTTTGAATAATAAATAGAGATGATTTTTGTTATTTAGTGAAGCTTATCGTTAGTTGAAGATTTTTATTTTGTTTTCATGAAAGAAGTGGATTGTTTTTGTTTATTTACATTTAGTAAGTTTTTATTTTAATTTTGATTAACAAATAAAGACTAGTATTTATAGAGATGATTGGTTGCTAGATTACCAAGATTTACTTTTCTGTAGTAACAGTAATTTATTAACATAACACAAGATTGAATTATAAAGAATCCAATCTGCTCAAAAATATGTTATTTGTATAATAAATAATTATTTCATACAGACTAGTAGCTTTTGATTATTGAGTTGGGTTGTTTTATTATTTTATCAAAAAGTCGATTTTGTCTAAAAAAATCGATTTTTGGAAAATTGGTTATTATTTGGTAAAAAAAATCAATTAATATAAAAATCGATTTCTCCCCAGCCAAGTGACATCCCTACTAGAGTCGTATTTTACCACAGATAACGTACAAAACTCAAAAGCTCGGCTCCTGTCAAGAATTATAACGTAGCGTTTAGTTGTTGCAATGAAAATGTGTAAAAATGGGGAGAATATATTATGTGTAAGTATATATGGCAAAAATGACTGTATATATATATATATATTTAGTATTGTTAATGAATATAACTTATTACCTACATATAGATTTTTTAGGATCATTTTACGAAAAGGTATTATCATTTTCCTACACTTGCGTTACTGCGAACAAAACGTTTATGTGGGGCCAACAATGGCGGAAATGAGTATTTATCAATGCAAAATCTTATTAAAATTTATTTTACTCCCTAAAGTTATACAGAAATGTGACATATTCTATAATTAATAGTTGATTTTTTATATTCATGTCATTATTGCCTTATTTCTGTGCATGATAAAAAGTAACTAGGCAGAAACTGTCCAGGTCCTTTAGCCGACCTGTATCATAGCAATCCGAATGAATTTTTTTTTTACCGTTCGTAAATAAGGCAAGATTGCAAAAAAAATGTTTTCAGACATTTTAGATGTCGCATGTACTCCCAAAAGAGAAAAGAACGTTTTGGAGTCGCTTGGCCGATGCCTAAGCGCTTCTTACGTTTCTGCTGCGGTGGGAATGGTTTTTTCGCATATTATACTCCTGCCACTCTCTTACTATACATAGTCACTCACCAGCTGTCCTAACCGTTGAAATAACGCTCACTTAAAGTGACAACAAACTATAAGTAGCTCAGGCGGACGTGGGTGTGTCGCTGGTTGTCCGAAGGCTCGCGGACGTTTTTTTTCTTCTATTCCCAATGATAAGGCATAGTTTGCTCTCTCCCATTGACGAAGTTTTCGGGGATGGAAGAGTAGGATTTTAAGAATTCAAAATTATCAATTATAATAGACGTTTTTATAGCATACATACGTTGTCCGCGCTCTATTTTGGCAAGACAAAAGCAAGGTGATTGCCCAACTTGCAATCAGTCACGCTTCAATATGGTCGATATCGAAAAGTTGTCTGATAAGGGAGGTGCTACACTGAATTCTTCTGATATAATTTTTTTTTACATCTGGTTAATTCATTTCATCAATTTCAACAATTTTCAGACAGATTGCTATGATACCGATCGGTAAAATTCCTTAACATATTTAGAATGGTCTCAAAATTTGTTGCATCCGAATTTTCTTCTGAAAATATTTTTTTTCGTATTAACTAATCCTAATTTACCCGTAAAGAATATTTTCAGACGGATTGCTATCATCATATTTTTTTGTCTCATTTTTAATTTTTCTAAATGATTTTTTGGGTTCGCGCTACACTATTAACTTCTGAAAAATATGTTTTCGGTATCTTATGGCTATTATATAACTACAGTCAGAAAATCAGACAGATTGCTATGATACAGTCCGGTAAAATTTGTTGACATTTTTGAAAATTCAGTGCGGTCAAACGCTACGCGAAAAATGTCTGAAATTGGTATTTTCGAGTTTAAAATAATCAAATCTATCAATTTGATGCGGTTGTGGCCGTATTGCTATGAGACAAAAATTTTGGTTGTCATCTCTCGTACTATAAAGACATAGGGGTGTGTTCAATAGTAGCAGTCAGATTTTATTCTGATACAAGACTAACATCAAAAAATCCCCTACACAAGAACTAAATCTTTTCAATTAAATAACATTGTTTAGGAAGTACAGATTAATTAAGTAAGCGCGATCGCGTTGTGTCGTGTCTATTGTCTCATTGTTGCGAGATGATTGGGGCAGGAACACTGATTCGTTCGGTAATCACATCAGACACACTTCGTTAAACATCGGACATGAAATAAGATGCGGTTTACTGAAATACTGTCGGTAATGACTATCAATGTTCCGCGGAAATGATGCAGCGGTCTATCAACTGACGGCATGAACTTCTTAGTAAATATCATTGACATAAATACATATAAATACGAAAGCGTGTAAAGCGTTTTGGCGTAAGTGGTGCGCGCGCTCCAGTACATCTCTAGTGGAGCTTTACTGAAATTTGTCGTCGCTCGCAACGATTTTGAAAATGCTTGTTTGTATTATGACAGAAAGCTCAATGATTATGAAGATATTATAATGTATCACCGTTTAGACGAAATCTATTATAAAATGTTAAATTAATATTTATTTCAGGGCGATTTTCCCGATTTTCTTTTTGAAACTCTAAATGTACTGAAGGGCCTAACTTTAGTTTTTAAATCAACGGTAAATATTAACAATTTTTACAGGAAATGTTACGTTTTCTTGACCTGGTTACAGCTCATAAAATGTTAAAAACACCTAATAACTAGCAGTGTTGAATATTCTATATATTGTGTTATGCCGTACTTAATGTGACACACATGATGAACCTAACAGCGGCTTGAATTTGTAGAACAAGACCTTAATATGATGCTGGCAATATGAATCAGTCGCCATTAAACATTTAAAATCAACTTCAGGATATAACTATACACATTGACGTCATCACGAAAGTACACTTTGTAAAAAATGTAGTATTTCCAAATATTTCTAGGAAAAAATGCATATCGATAAAATCTAATCACATTATTGTAAATCAGATTAGATATAAAGTACAAAAAGTGACTATTATTATTTCCGCATACAAGGGAATGTTCTTTCTAGTTTACAATCTGATCGGATAAGCGATGTAGTACAAGCAAGAGCTAATAGGAACATTACATCTGACGTCCACCATCTATTGCAAAAGTGTTTGCAACACGAAAATATCTGTCAGATCCTCAAGTTATGATTTTGGTCCTTTTGTTGTTAAGTTGGTTGGTTTGTTACTTGTTGTTAGTTTTGTTAAGTTGTCCATTGAACTGGCAGTTTAATGCTCACAATTTTTATAAACATTCATGATACATGAAGGGCGCAGACGCATTGCCTTGAAATAAGATTGGAAAAAGGCGGAAATAGAAATTAATTAATGGACCTCAAGAAATCTAATCTAATTTATATCCATCTCGTTTCCTAAGACAGTGTCTGAGCCGTTATTTATAGTTGCTTTTAAGGAGTTTCCTGCAGTAGTTTCAAAGAAACAATGCTAATTAAATTAAAATAGAACAATCAAAAACCTATACTGCGTTATTGAGATCAATTCATAGACAAAGTAATGCGTGGACATTTCTTTTATTGCAATCAATGGCTAAATGAGCATGCCGTTCGTCTGATGGTAAGCAATACGATCGCTCATACAACACCTTGAATTACAAAGCAATGCTTGACTACACTGCGCTTGCTGTCCTGGGACTTAAGGTGTTAAGTCTCAATATGTCCTGTAGTTACGCTGGCTACAATGTCCTTCAACCCGAAAAACAACAACGTATTTACACTTTACAGTACTGTTTGGCGGGAATAGTGGACATTGCGATGGTATCTACACAGGCGGCTTCATACACTTGAGAGTCCCACCACCAGTAGATGCTTTTGAGGAGTTCCCTACAGTAGTTTCAAAGGAACAATACAAACCAAACACCACTGTTCTTTTCTGCGACATGAGATCTATTATAAGCCATGAAGACACGCGCGGACATTAAAAAATGTTTATTCAGGCGAAATTAATACCCTAAGGCTCAGTTGGTACTGGTGGTAGGTCTCTCATATGTGCGAGGCCATCTGGGTAGGTACCACCGCAATGTCTATTTCTCCCGTGAAACAACACTGCTTAAATGCACTGTTGTGTTTCGGATTGAAGGACATTGTAGCCAGAGCAACTACTGGACATATTGAGACTTAACATCTTATGTCCCAGGATGGCGAGCGCAGTGGAATGTTGCTACTGTTTATGAGCGGTCGTATCGCTTACCATCAGGCGAACGGCATGCTCGTCTCGCCAATCACTGCAATAAAAAAAAAAAAAACGTTGCACAAACTAACTTTTCCAATGCCTTTGATTTTGAAAATGTCAAGGTCAAATGCGTCTCAAATGTAATTTTTTGTAAAAGTAATAAAAGTTAGTTTGAGCAATTCAGCTTAATAGATTTCAGAAATAGTTAAACAAGAAAACACTCACATAAACTACGGCATGGTCTGGCTGCCCTGCGCCCTAATGCTGCCAGCTCGGGACAGCCTCTTGCCGATGGTCTGCACGTGGAAGCCGATGTTGATGAGCGCCTCATGGTCCAGGATCTTGCGACCGTCGAAGATGTACGCGGGCTTCATCATCGCGTCGTAGATCTTCTTGAAGTCCAACTGCTTGAACTCGTCCCACTCGGTGCAAAGGACGATGGCGTGAGCGCCAGTCACCGCTGAGTACGCTGTGTCATGGATCTGGATGTTTTTGCGTACCTGAGTAATAGATGCTTGAATTAGAAGTTTTAATGGCATTGTTAAATACGAGCTGACCTTCAGGGTGAGGAAAACCGTTCTCGAGGTAAAGTGTAATGGAATGTATAGTTTTTTGATCAAAATTACGCCATATTGGTTAAAAAAGTGTATTCCAGATTGGGGTTAGGTTGGCTGTAAGTTGTAATTTATAAATCAACATTTTTTATTTTTTCCAATGGTTTTTGGATAACATATAGAAAAGAGGGCTTGAGGCATACACAAGCTTAGCAGTCAGTGATATAGAGGCTCATAAATATAATACTACCATAAGCATAAAAAACAATATTTTAAACACTAATAGTTTCAATAACATGCAACAAGTTATTATACAATATGCATGCATATTACATACCTACTAAATTTTATAGTCATAGTAAAATAAAAAAAACATATGTTTTAGCTACTCAAATATACATGAATGATGAAACATAATTAACATACATTATATAATGTAAATAAATACTATAAACTCATTATTTCATAGTTTATCAATTCAGCATTGTTCTATTGTTTTCACAAATGGTTCATGGTAATTAAAATTTAGAATGGAACCTACTTTTTTTGGATAATAAAATATCCATGATTTATTTGACTGAAATTATTTTATGTTTTAACACATGAGATATTTTTTGGGTCAGCTATGAACCAGTTTTGTTCTATTATGATTACAACACTGTAAATATCAGCCAACAATTATAAATAGCAAAGCATTGAGCAAAATAATAACCACCTGTCCTTTTTCCTTCATAATTGCTTCTTGCTGATAACAACACTGGCATATTTAAATAAAAGTATTTTTCTAGTATTCATATTCATAAGTTATAAAAAAACTTAGCCAAAAAATCTTTTCAGCATAGGAGACAATCAAAAGGTCTAGTATAATGCTTCATTGATTATAATACTATAATATTTATACAACAGCTCATTTTACTTCATTCATTTAAACCTAAACTGAATGCTTTGCTTTGTTTGCCACACTTTTGTCTGTGACTGGAATTAACGGCTATTATTACAATAGCATTCACAAATGCATTTGCAAATACATAATACGTAACAGCAGGCTTATCACTCAATTATTTGACTGAAAGATTATAATGCAAAGCCCAGTACATATAAATAATATTTTGCTCACCCTTTCTGGCTCCGAAGTGACGTATGGGTTTGTGAGTTCATAATATATTTGATCAGTCTCCACTTTAGGATCGTAGATGTGTAACTTTGCTCCTTCATCGAGCAATGTGTTTGAAACATATATAGCAGGGGACTCTCTTGTGTCCCCAGTGTTTTTCTTAAATGAAAATCCTAGTATGGCAATTTTCTTATCGGAAACTGTGTTGAAGAGTGACTCAATGACTTTTCTCGTAAACCTTGTCTTTTGGTAGTCATTGAGGCTCACAACTTGCTGCCAATAAGCTGCTACTTCAGGCAAGTTCAAGCATTCACAGAGATAAATTAAGTTCAGTATGTCTTTCTGGAAACAGCTGCCACCAAAACCAATAGAGGCTTCTAGGAACTTAGGTCCAATACGAGAATCCCTGCCGACTGCTCGGGCCACTTCAGACACATCAGCACCTGTGGCCTCACATACCGCAGACAGTGAGTTGATGCTAGAGATTCTCTGTGCGAGGAAAGCATTGGCGGCAAGTTTGGACAACTCAGAACTCCAAGTGTTAGTTGTTAGAATATTTTTGGCCGGAATCCAGTGTTCATACACCCAACACAACTCTTGCACAGCCTTCTGACCCTCAGCAGTGTCTTCACCTCCAATAAGAACCCTCTCTGCCTCCACCAAGTCGACGATAGCCGTGCCCTCAGCCAAGAACTCGGGGTTAGACAGAATCTGGTACTCCACACCTGGCTTAGTGTTAGCGCGGAGAATTTTCATGATGATCTCAGCAGCCTTGACGGGCACGGTACTTTTTTCCACTACAATTTTGTTGCTGGTGGCCAGGTCGGCTATCATTCTCGCGGCGCTCTCGATGTATTTAAGGTCGGCCGCTCTTCCTTTGCCATTGCCGAAGGTTTTGGTTGGCGTGTTCACCGAGATAAATATCAAATCTGCTTCCCGAATGCCTTTAGCGATGTCCGTGGAAAAAAATAAGTTTTTACCTCTACATTTCTTGACGACTTCGTCCAAGCCTGGCTCGTATATCGGCAGTTTGTCCGAGTTCCACTGGTTTATCCTCTCCACACTCTTGTCGCATACCGTGACTGTGATGTTGGGACATTTCAAAGCTATCACACTGCAAGTCGGCCCGCCGACGTAGCCCGCGCCTAAACAGCAGATTTTTTCGATCACCATTGTACCACGTCCTCACACAACGATGTCCCGCAGCGGAATGCAAACGCCTAACGCGTTAATTAAAATTCGTGTTAATTAATAGGAGATGTTTATCGCCTTATCGTAATGAGATTGTGATTGTTAAACGTACTTTCGTTTAATAAATAGCGGTATGTAATTTAGAAACCAGTGCGAGAGCCCGTCTCGTACTGGTGTCAATGACATTTGCGACTAGTGTTGAGTAGGACATACAAGAGGCAGTACATTTGTCCCGTACATGACGTCAAAATGTAAGAGCGGCTCAACTTTATAATTTGTACTACTTCATATTTGGTGTACTACTTGGTCTGTAATGTCATTTCATTGACGTGAGCCGTGAGGTAAAGCTATGAGCCATAAATAAACGTCAGTACGCCTCACTTCAATTGAAGTGGGACATTGTACTGGCTCAGTACAAAAAAGAGGCTACTCTTACAAACTCTTTTTCAAGTTGTGTCCTACTCAACACTATTTGCGACGGGATGAAGGTAGGGATGCTCGCCGCTGGACAGAGTGATTGAATCAATGAGCCACCGACTGAGCTAAAGATTCGTGAGTCATATCATTTTTAATAGCATTTTTATAATTTTCCATATTTTATTTATTTACTTGTAAGAACTGCGAATTCATAGAACGTTAGATCTTTACGAATAGTCTTAACGAATTAAACGAATGAATACAATGAAAATAATTAAGTATAAGTATCAAATATTTAAAACATATTATGTATATTATTCTAATAAGACGATAAAAATAATTATAATTATTGAACATACTACACGTACATACTAATGATGTGATTAATTCTTTAGAGTGACAATGAATGAAAATGACTTTTTGTTCATTCATTGTCACTCGAAAGAAAAGAATAGCAGGCAACAGCTACTGCAAACAAGGTCAAATTTTTGTGCTTCAGTGTTTTATACGGAATGCAATCTCCATTTGTGTATAAGCATAGATTTATTAGTTCTATACTACATCTATGATATAACATAACACGTTTAATTAAACGTTATAAATACAGGGTATCTCAAGACTGCTACCGAAAACGAAGCCGGGTGGTAGTTTTAGTGACTTCAGACACATTGCAACAGAAAATGTTGAAAAAAAAAGCGACGATTTTTTTTTTGTAATTTTTTTCCTATGGTCGTATTTGGATGATATATTCATTTTTTTCCTAAAATAATAGTGTATACCCTTTTATTTATAAGGACTCTATACCATTTCTAATTCTAGAAGTTCCATTTGACATTTCATACTTTTATCATACATAACTTTGTGCAGACGTAACTCACACAATTGCAATAAAACTTTCCATAAAACCATGGAATTTTGAAGCTATTCTTATTTTATCACAGGATTTACAATCCATAATAACTACATTTAAATTTAAATCCATTAAATAAAGCAAAATAACCATTTTAAACAACATACTTTTTTACTAGACGTCATTACAAAGTCACGTCGTTAGGTTTTCCATTTGTAGAGTTGAGACTATGCAAACGGATTTGTATACGCATAATCGATAAAAATATAAAAATAATCGAGCAGTTTTAATCCAGTTGTTTTCTAATTTTAAAAAGTACTGAATTATCAGCTAATAACAAGCATACTATCAACGAACAACCATCAATAAATAATGTAATAATAATTTTAATAAAAGGCAATAATTTAAGAATTTAATAATTTAACAATAATTTTGTTTAATATATATTAACAGAATAACAATTTAACAGAAATTTAGGGTTTTACAGTGCGTAAAAATCTAAAATATTTTTTTTAGCCAAAATTATAGGGTTAAACAAAAATGTACAAAGAATGAATATTGTAAGGAATGATAATATCGAACCGTTGGCGTCAAAATAAATAGGTAATTCTGAAAAAAATCGTGTCACAAAAAATTGCCATTTCGACTAGTGGGCCGGGCCGCTAGTAATAAATAAATCATTGCTTTTGTATTAAGGAATACTAAAGTGACTTATGCAATTGTGGATGTCTCATTAGGATAAAGATGCAAAAAAACGAAATAATGTAAACTAGAAATATAAACTGTAATCGATTAAGAAATACAAACAAATGGTATCGATATCTCGTTAATAATCGGATATTGTACTAACCGATTTATTTGACATCATCCCTATTTCACAATTTTGAGATATGTCAAATGGAACTTTTAGAATTAGAAATGGTATAAGGTATAAAAGAGTTTAAATTATTATTTTAGCAAAAACTATGGATTTACCACCCAAAAATTACGATATTTAAAATATCATAAAAAAAAATTGTTGCGTTTTTTTGCGAAAATTTTAGTTGCATTGTGTTTGCGCTCACTAAAACTACCACCCCGCTTCGTTTTCGGTAGCAGTCTTGATATACCCAGTATAACTTTTAAAAAGTAATGACTTAAAAGATGTTAATTTTAAAAGTTAAAAAGTTGGAAAGTTGTATTCTTTTGAAATACTAGAGATGTTTATTGTTGGCCTGGTGCGGGTTGGCGGACTTATATACCATAGATTTTTTTATAAACCGCTATGTTATACAGGTTTCCTCACGATGTTTTCCTTCACCGTTTTAGTGCGTGGTGATTGACTATCAATACACACATGACTCCGAAAAGTCAGAGGTGTGCCCTGGGATTCCAACCCGCGACCACCGTGAGCATGTTGGCAGAACATAATACCATAATATATCGCTATCTCATGCTACGTTACACGGTGGCTACCTCTGTGATACCAACACGCAGAAGAGCGAAGAGGAAGGTAATGTGACTTCGTATGATCGACAGAGATAGAAATAGATGTACAATTCGTTCGTTTCTACGTAGTTGCCCGCCTTTTTCATCTCGTAGGTATGGAGCCATGTATGGAGCTAAATAATAAGTCCCACAAAGTTATCTGACCCGGTGAGAGAGTCGCTTTTGTCGAATTTGGTGTTGCCATTAAAAATACACATAGCAATAAAGTGGGTGAAGTAAGATTTTTCAATTCGATCAATAGTGTCAGGAAAATGAGTGGACCAGTTTTATTTGCATGTTATTTTTCCTTCCCAAGATTTCTAACAAATCGCTTCCCATACCCTTAAACAAGTGTATCTGTATCAGCCCATATACTATATGTCCCACTGTTGGGAACTGCCCTATTCTACAATCGAGAGTGCTATTGAGGGTGGTTAGGCCATATCATAGGCAATATAGTCCACCATGCTGGCCTAATGTGGGCTGGTGGACTTACATACCATAGATATTCTTATAAATCGCTATGGTATGCAGGTTTCCTCACTATGTATTCCTCCACCGTTTTAGTTCGTATTTATTGACTATCAATACACACATGACTCCGAAAAGTCAGATTTGTGACTCGAATCCCAGCGAGCCCACGACCACCGTGAACATGTTGGCAGCCACGTTAGGTCCATTTACCAACAGGCCACCACGCACGTAAAGATACATTTTAGTTTATGATATGTGCTTACACCTATTTTACTTACTAGTACGTACAAAATTCTGTTTACGTGGAATTTATTTTGAAAAGCTGACAACACAAGGCTGTGGTGGCAGCTACCGTAAAACGAGGTGGATAGGGACAATTTTCAACTTCACGACGAATTTTCTGATAGTATTATACAAAAATATTCTTGTGTTATAGCATATTTCATTAAGTCTTAGTTGCGTCTTGACTATTAACTATCTAATTTTTTTAGATCCCTTGGATAATAAGAAAAAAAGGGCTCAAAATATGGGTTTGGGGTTAATAGGGATTTTGGGGGTAATAGAGGCGGGATCGAGTTCAATAGGGAAATTAACAAGGGTTGGCACTGAATTGTTTCTTATTAATTACTTTTTAACCAACACATCTAAATATTCTGAATTATTTATCGTAATAATTTGCTTTGACACAAATGAAATAATTAAAGATTACAACTGTCTTAAATGATATTTATCAAATCAAGTGACACATTTCAATAAGATACAGTTTCGAAAATTTAAAAATCAACATATTAGGTACTCTATAATGCAGTCTTATTATTCTTCTAAGAAGTAAGACGTAGAGTATTATGTATAGTTTGGAATCAGCTAATGATTTCTTACTTATGTGCTAAATTATGAGATACGCTAACAAAACAAATTACGAAGAAAATTAATGGGCAAAATAACACACGAAATTTCTTAAGTGCGTAATGCTCTTTTTTATTATTGCACTGATGAGGCGATCATACCGTTCGCCTAATGGTAAGTGATATGACCGCTCATAAACAGTAGCAATACCAAACAATACCTTGGATTACAAAGCAAAGCTAGGCCTGCGCTCGCCATCCTGAGACATAGATGTTAAGTCTCAATATGTCCAGTAGTGACTCTGGCTACAATGTCCTTCACAACGAAACACAACAGAGCATTTACACTGCTGTTTAGCGGTTTGCCCAAATTAATGTGTACTACTTATTAGAAAGAGGAAAATGGCGAATCAGTTTTTTTCTATATTTAAAGAAATACTCCATGCATCGCACAGTACTAGATCTATCTATCAAAAAGGAATAGTTGTTAACAAGAATATTCTTACTGCAGTTTCTACATATAATATCTCAACCATTGTGACCACAACTGAAGTAAAATTTTAGTTATTTTAAGTGGAAGTACTTTCAATGTAACTTACAGCATTAAAAATAAATATAATCAACAGACAAAGTTAATTAAGAACGACAAAATATTTTACAACAAAAAAAAACTGTTGCGACAACCCTACACACACTGTACCTATACACCCTTTTTCGTCCCAATTGTACCTTTTCACGTCTCTATAAACCTTAGTCTCGTTATTAATCACCCCCAAGTCGCCTCTATTCCCCCCAAAATATCATATTTTTTTATTTACTTTTTAAATGATCAAAAAAACATGAATTAAACGAGAAATTGAGACTAACCTTTTATGAATTTGATAGTCCAATACTTATACTTTGTGTGTTTAACAATATCGCCTTCATAAATGGTGTAGTTTTTGTAGTAGACCGAAGTTCGTTAAGGTGTATTTTTACTGCATATCGAGAGGCTATTTTCAAAAGACTAATAAGACATTTTGTAACTCAAATTAATTGTTACTGATTGTTGCACTAGGGACTATATATAGTCTTCTATTGTCACAATTTGTTTTTAATAAATTATGTGCAACTAATGGCTCCCATTTAAACCTGAAAATGTTTTCTCAGTTTTGTCCCTAATCTCCCTTTGATCCCTAATCACCACGTTTTACGGTACGCGTTGAATGTTGATAATTTTTTTCGAAGGGTATTATTGGTGTCTGAAGACGCTTATCTTCCTTCGTAAAATTGAATACCTGGAGTCTAATGTTCCTAGCGTCACTTTTTAAAGTTTTCGGCATTTTTCACGAATTTTTAATAATACAGGAAACATAAATACATTGAGTAAACAACCAATGGCGGTTATGTCAATGAGTGGCAGGAAATTGTCAATTTTAAATGACGTCTTTGTTTCCACTTATGGCCACCGGGCCAGATAACTTTGTGGCTCTACATCACTCTACATTATTTGACAGTGTTGCATTAAGGTAAATAATTAATTGGCCTTTGATTTTTAACTGATTGTTATCTAAATAGTTCAAGACTTTTGATAAAACAGAAACATTTTAATTGGTTTGCAGAACTCCATTCGAAACAATACTTTTAATTGAATTACGTGTTAATCACGTAGTGATAATATTATATATCTTCATAGATATCTATAGATGGAACGTAATGCAATTAAATCATAATTTATTGTTTAATTATTAAACTTATGTAATGACAGGTATTTCTTTACGGAATTTTCTAATAATAAATATTGATGCTGTGTGTGAGTGTGAACATCGCAATCAAATTCTGAGTGATCTTCGCACGTACATCATGCACGTGGGAAACTAGTGAAATGAGAGGAGAGATAGCTTGACTGTATAAGCAAGATAGAGACAAAAACATAAATAGCGATACGATACCGCTCTTCTTAAATTACATTAGAGTTTAAGGTTGTTGCAAAGCCCGCTGCTATCGGTAGAGAATAAGTTAGCAGCTTTATTCATAGTCAGTTTATAAACCGTATTATAAACCTATTTCAGTTATCAAATGTTTTTCCTCATTCTTTACATGCCAATCAATATTACGAATGGTATAAAACCGATGAGAGATAATAGAAAGGACATCGCGTAAAAAGCGTATGTATCAAAAAGAGCGGTACATGTGTCGCTATTGCTATTCCCATACATTATCTTCCCTCCCGCTCAATAGGGATCACGTGTTCCTGATTATTTGCGGACAAATCGTGACTATAGAAAGAATTGCAGATTTATGGTGTATTGTTTTCTATTACTGGGTTAGTAAAACAACAAACGACGTAAAAATTTATTTATTATACATTCACGATATTTTCATGTCTACATCCAAACAGGCAGGACTACTGGAGAAAACTATTTTAATCAGAGTTTTCCAGAGTTCTTCAAAAATGAGATTTCGCTCGCCGATATTAGCTTAAAGCTAAAAAATATTGTTTAATCGCCGGCGAGAGCTACATTAAAAATATTTTTCCAAAATATATTTTTGTCTTTATCACAAATGTTTTTGAACGTGAACACTGTCAGTCATAATATGAATATGAAGCAAATTTAAACGGATAATGGTATCTTATTTTCTAACGCCCGAATACTGGAACGCCATTCAAATAATAAGTTGCTCTTAACAGCGCACGGCCCACTTAGCCAGTACATTTAATCGGGATTAACGTAGTTAAGCGCCATTTATATTTAAGTTGCGTTCCAGTATTTGGGCGTAACTGACATTATTGTACGTAACACAAACTTAAGCTAGATCTTAGTCCTTGCAGATTATTATTCTTAGTCCTATAACAGCACAGTAATAATGTTGCCACAGAATTATGTCTATTCATAACCATCTGAAGAAGCAAATAATACTTCCAATAGGAACATATTATAGATACTTGTTCACAATAACATTTTTGTTTTATTTACTGACATGTCTACATGCTGTAATGCTCGTGAGGGTAATTTCAGTGCAATTTATTTCCATTTCAATCGTATCTACAAAACAATAGCAAAGTACCAGCATTATTACATTTTACCACAAGGTATAACTGGTTGTATAACCATCTCTATTTAGACAGCACAGCAGACATCAGATGCACCTTAGTCACTTTTTGTACTAGAAAAGAAATACATACAGTGCGCTGAACATATACAGGCTATATTAAGAATACGACCAAAATCGAAGCTGAGTGGTAGTTTTAGTGACTACAAACACAATTTTCAGTTCGGTTCGTTTTCGGTAGCAGCCTTGATATAGCCTTATATCACGCGACAGTTCGAGATGGCAATCGGGGTATGAGGTGACGCGCGGAGGAGGGGACGCCCCGCGCACCGCCCGCGCCCTCCTAGTCATAGTGCTGCACGAGTCCTCATCCACTGTGTTTATCGAATTCGATCCGGCTCGCATTGTTCTTTTTATATTTGTTGTGTATTCAATTGAATGCGTAAAATTTTAGAGCTAAAGAAAAACAGGCAATAATTAACTACCATTAATACGGTTCTATTACGTTCATACATACCACCAAAATAGTTTTTCTCATATACCTTCCATATACTCACATCGGTCAATTAGAAATCGCAGATAAAATATTTCATCATATTGCCTATAATTAAATTAATTATTTTTAATCTTAGGTCATTGCGATACAAAAAAAATTATCGATATAATCAATTTGGAACGTGATACCATCACTAGAAAATTGTCATGTCGACCTGTCGCGGACGGTACGTTGTGTGTGCGTTTCGTTTACTGTCTCAGCTTATAATACGCTTCTGACCACAATCAGTCTTATGCATAAACAGTTTAAAAACTATTTTAGCTATCAAATGCTTTATTTCTTTCGCTTAAACTGAATTTAAAATTAGTTCGAAAAGGACAAAGCATTGAATAAAGCCGATTGTCTCTATAATCGAGAGTGTCAATGAGAGCTTACGCCAGTTTTCTACGCAGTCAGCGGACTTCACATATTTTTCCTTCACCGTTAAAATGCCTATTATTACACACATGCCTCCTAGTTCCTACTCTTTACATGAAGTAAATAACAACCCATAAGTGCTAAGTATAACAGCCTTCAAGGCTCAGTTGTTTAACCATGCGCTGTGAATCGAGGGACCACGCGTTCGATTCCTGCACCGAGACAAGTGTTTGTGTGAACCACATTTTTTTGTATCTAGTGGTTGTGAGAATAAAAAGTGTTTCGTAGCTTCTAATAACCACGACACAAGACTAAATAGTACATATGAGTGTTGGATATATTTATTATCATTATGTTTTTAATTGCTATGAATGGCGAGAGGAGCATAATATGGTAAGGGTTACGACTGCATCTTGAATTACAAAGCAATGCTTGGCATTTCACTGCGCTCGCCATCCTGAGACATAAGACGTTAAGTCTCAATATGTCCAGTAGTTACTCTGGATACAATATCCTTAAAACCGAAACAGAACAGTGCATATCCACTGCTATTTGACGGCACATGAATAGTTGTATTGAGTTTTGTCTGAAATAGTTTTCCCCGGGCAGTCCAGCGTGGCTAGGGTTCCTAGGACGCCTAGACTCCCCCGGTCTAGGGCTCGTCGACTCCTGAGCCGAGCACTGCGCTGCTGTATGCGAGGTCCCAGTAGTGCTCCACGCCGTGCTTCTGGAAATGCTCGCGCGCTTGCTTCTCTGTCGGTATCACCTGGAAAACAAATTGAGGGTTTATTAGGAATTGTAAATATTAAATGTGACTGCCTAGGTGCCCACCTTATTCATAGAACGATTATAAACCTGTTTTAGCTGTAGAATATTTCTCTTCTTCGCTCAAACTGAACTACAAAGCCGTTCGAAAGGGATAAAACATTTGATAACTAAAATAGTTTTAAAGTTTATAAATGTTATAAAGTTTATAAAATCAGTGAAATAAAACTATTATTTACGTATTTTATAACACTTCCATGCATTTTGATTACAGCTTTTGTTGTCACGGAAATCCGTAAATAATAGTTTTATTTCAATATTTAACCATTTATAAACCTATTTTCGATGTCTATGAATAAGGCCATGTATGAATTCCTAAAAGTGCGTGGTGGCCTGTTGGTAAACGGACTAGACGCGACTGCCAACATGTTCACGGTGGTCGCGGGTTCGAATCCCAGGGCACACCTCTGACTTTTCGGAGTCATGTGTGTATTGATAGTCAATCACCACGCACTAAAGACGGTGAAGGAAAACATCGTGAGGAAACCTGCATACCATAGCGATTTACAAAAATTTCTATGGTATGTAAGTCCGCCAACCCGCACTAGGCCAGCGTGGTGGACTATATGGCCTAACCACTCTCAATCGTACTCTCGATTGTAGAGGAGGCCCATGCCCTGCAGTGGGACGTATATGGGCTGATACAGATGAATTCCTATTTGATGTGTGTACAGAATCATTTGTAAAGTTTTAAAATTATTTATATTAGTGAGTAGGTGTACCTTGAACTTGATGTCTCCGAATGCGCGCTGCTTGGTGGTGCCCTCCCAAACCAGGTGGCACGTGTTGGGCACCTCCACGCCCTCCGCGTTCTTCACCATCTCCTCCTCCCACTTGATACGGTGCAGCATCAGCCTGGGGACAGACGGGTGTGATTTAGTCTTAAAGTACCTAAACCTTACCCTAATGTGGCCTAAATAGGGGATCGGATCGATGGCAGCTAAAATTTTAGCTGTAAGGAAGTATAAGTGAGACAAATTCTTTATAAATTTATTTGCTCTCAAGTTTGGTATATTTTATGGTATGTCAGTTTTTATTATTTGTATTAGCTCAGATCTAAATGGAAACTAATATTTGGTTTCAAATTTCTAAACGACTGACCTGTATCAACGTAGTAAGATATGTGCTATTGCGTGAGCGGTTTGCATGCATAAGTAAGTGCGTGCGTGAATGCGCGCGTCCATACGTTAATGTGTACGTAAGTTACGTGCTTGCGTCAGAATAATAAATAATGAAAAATGAAAAGACCCCACAGGCCACACTAAAATCTAGTTTTGTGTCGTGGATATCAAAAATTATGAGAGACTTTTAAGTCTCACAAGCACCCATTCCCGAAACAAATATCTGTGGATCACACAAATATGTATCTCGGTGCGGGGACCGAACTCGCGGCCTTACGATCACCGCCGGCGTCTATCCAATTGCAGCACGGAGGCTGCCAACTCTAAATGGTTTGATTTTTGGTTTTGTATGAATGTAGTGAGATACTTGCTATTGGGTGAGCGGCCATAAGTAAGTGCGTGCGTACGTACGTTAATGTGTACGTAAGTAGCGTGCTTGTGTAAGAATATATTTATGTGTATAAGTGCATGTACGCAGATGCATGTAGTACGTACCGCTTGTACTTGGCGTGCTGTTTGGGCCCGCCCTCGACGACGACGACGCAGCAGCCGCGGTGCAGCAGCACGCAGCCCGTCATGTGCAGCTGCTGGGCGTTCACCTCCACCTTGAACTTGGCGGACGCGCACTCGAACAGGTCCTTCACCCTGCAACAATGTATATTACTTGTATCTTTCCTCTGATTCCTCAACGCCGAAATAACCAGCTATCGGCTTTTTTATTTTGGCTAATTTACTGCACCTAATGTATACTTTACTTAATACTTTTTTATTGCATAGGTCCTGCAAACGAGCAAACATGTTACAGGGTCACTGTCGCCCATAAAACTCCCTAAGGCTTGGATGTGTTGCAGTTACAGTAAATGAAGGAGAATCAGATCAGGAAGAATAAGGAACGGGAAAAGAACACGGGTACCGAACAAACTGCGACAGCAAACCTATAACTTTACATCGATTTTCTGTTAGACGGTGGTACTGCTATGTACGAGCCCACCCATACGGTCCGAGTGATGACTGATAATAGCGTGGCTCTACAACTTAAAAAATCCGATACCACGCATAAAAAGTATTATTAACGACTTGATCAAGATTATTAAAAAGATCCTATGCTTAATTTCAAATAGTTCTCTATGTATTTTTATACACAATATTCTGTAGTAACCTTATATACCATAACTTCATTACTCAACCTTTTTTATATGTCATGTAGACACGGTAAAGTGTTACAAAGCCAGCTATCTACAACACAACATGTCAATTTGTAAAATTATGTTCAGATACAATCAATTGCAACTACATAATTGACTTAGTACAATTTAATCTTAACATTATCACTTAGATAATCATATGTTGTATAGACTGCCTCGGTGGCGTAGTTGTACTAAGGTACGGTTACAAAGCTGAGGTCTCGGGTTCGAATCCCGGGTTGGGCAAAGTGATATTGGATTTTTCTATTCATTATCAGCCCAGAGTCAGGAATTTGTGCCCGATATGGCGATAGGCTCGCCACCTTATCACATTGTGGGACGGAACATACAAGGCGAAATGTGGGTGTCCTGGCACCTCTGCCTACCCCTTCTGGGATATAGGCGTGAGTTTATGTATGTATGTATGTATGTTGTATAGATATATTATATATTCAAACCAAAAAGAAATGACGTGTAGTTTTAAAATAACCAAGAAGATTCTTCTACAAGAAGAGCCTGCATGAAAAAAGTATTGTGAAATGGAGAAAAAGGTAGCACCCTTTGCCTAAGATTGCTCTTGTGTCAGTGGTACATTAAATAACCACATATTATCCTTAAACATGGATACATATACAACATGTAACAGATTTAAATGTAAAAGCGGAAAGTAGTACGTTCAGAATCAGCTACTGAACCGATATCAACATTTTTTTGGTAGGTATTTTTTTTCAAAATAATTATTTAAGACCAAGTAAATTACAGACACTTTCATTTACTACTCCGAACAAACGAAATTGAAACGTAACTCCAGGACATAAGATCATTTTTAAATGAATCACTAAACGAATACTCTAATAAACTAAATAATGAACAAAAATGAACTTTATTTCGATCGTCATAAAGTTTATTTAAGCAATCTATCATTAATCAAACGCACACAACGATAGGCCTCAATAAACGTAATAAGCTACCAAAATAAATAACTATCATATTCTCTTTTCCGCACATTTAACTACAACTAGATAGAGCAGGATGCAGCTATTGTTTAATGCAATTTGATCCATCCGACAAACGATGGCGCGTGCGGCGCGGCGGTACATCAGAAGGCAACCGGTATAGGGATGTGCCGCGATAAAAATTACTCCCGGTATTTGCAAGACCGGGCGATCTAAATCCCGCGCAATACATGCACTTAAATGAAACAAATTAAATTGTAACAAAATCACTATGAAATAAAACAACAAGTAGGTATTTCTATGAAAAATAATTTCGCGGGACGTTAAAATGGTGATTAAATTCGGTTTGTAATTTTGCTACAATGTATGCGGAATTCCGGTGTGTCTAATATCCCGTTATTGCAATCCCTAAATGGGCACCGACTATGTGAAAAAAATCCAGTCGTGCACCGCAGTTATCTGTGTCTACTTGTGTTTAAGTGTTTAGTAGATATTTCGATAACTTTCGCGCGCGATGTCTTTTCGGTATTCGAATATTGAATACACTGAAATGGTGAGAACTTTGGCACTGTGTGGTGATAATGTATCATTGGCATGCAGGACATTTAACAACAGGCACGGCCGCGGCACCAGCGTAGTGTCCGACAGTATCTCGATGCTGAGTTCGGAGAGCGCTGGATAGGTCGCGGCGAACCTGTGCAATTGCCTCCTAGGTCACCCGACTTGACGCCTCTTGACTTTTTTTGTGGGGACGTAATAAATCTCTGGTATAACTAGACTACTAAAAAGTAGAATAGTGGCAGCCTTCCTAAAAGTGAAAAGTGACACTGAAGTTTTACATAAATTACGTGAACAATTACGCAAATGTGCATCAAAGTGTATCAAGGTGGTGGACATTTCGAACATATTTTAAAAAGAAATCGCCGCATGAGTGCCATGTAACACGTAAGTTAATTTTGTTGTATTTTTTTGTGTTGTGATTCCCAATCTAGTCTTCATTGTTAGATATTGCGTTATCTAATTATCTTATTCATTAGTAATGCAAAATAAATGACGCCCGTATCCTGCCCGCCTGTAGGAACGAAGTTTAGCGGAAGTGAAATTAATAATATTTTATAGCCGATTCATGCAAAATATTGTCTTACGTTGGGTTCGTACGCATTATATCTAGTAAGTAAAATATTTAGAATTTATAGCTAAAACACAAATGTTATGCTTACAGATTAAATTAATAATAATTTGTTTACCAAACCACCCAGTATTCAGTTACGTACGTAATTTGTATTTCGTTTATTGTCAGCTGTTTCTGCCGGCGCGCGCGGCGCAGCGATCGACGTTAGGTACTCGTGTGAATGACTCTTGTGTACATGTGTGCGTGTCCGCGAGCGTGTGTAGTAGTACACTCTTATTTGTAACTCGTAAGGTGACCATGTTAAGTGCCTACATTTGGTATAACTAATTTCATAAATAAAAGATTTTGTAATTATGGGAGTACGATTTCAAAGCATAAACTATGATTGCAATAATATTTTAAAGTTGGGGTGTCTGAGGTTGTGAATTAATCCTGTTACACGTTGTATAGATTAGAATAATTGTAGAAATAATAATAAAAAAAAACGTTTCCACTCTCTAATACAATTAGTAATATTGTGACCTCCGTCATGTCCTCTTAATCATAATATAAAAATAATATCCAAATATTATCTACAACTATTCATAATTGTTTTCAAGTGATAAACTCTTTGATAACCTTAGTACAGTTTTTCTAAATCCACTTTAATATTTACCGAACAATATTTTCCTCGTATTTGAAATGTTTTGTTTTGTATTTTTTTTATTGCTGTGAATGACGAGACGAGCATGCCGTTCGCCTGATGGTAAGCGATGCGACCGCTCATAAACAGTAGCAGAACCAAACAACACCTTGAATTACAAAGCAATGCTTGGTATTCCAATGCGGTCGCCATCCTGAGTCATAAGATGTTTAGTCTCAATATGTCCAGTAGTTACTCTGGCTACAATGTCCTTCAATCCGAAACACAACAGTGCATTTAAACTGCTGTTTGACGGGAGAAATAGACATTGCGGTGGTACCCACCCAGGCAGCCTCTCACATATGAGAGACCTACCACCAGTAATTTATATTCAAAATTTATTGATGAATAAATAAATAACACCCAACAGTCACATACATAGTCCTGACCCCACACTAAGATCGAGTCTTGTGTCGTGAGTATCAGGAACTACGAGAGACTTTTCGGTCTCACAAACACCCAGACCCGGAAGAAATATTTGTGGGCCACACAAACATTTCTCTCGGTGCGGGGATCGAACCCGCGGCCTCTCGTTTCACAGGCGGAGTCTAACCAACTGCGCCACGGAAGCTGTCAAAAGTTGATGAACAGTACTTATTAAGACGTACCTGTACACAGCTACATGGACTCCCATCGACGTGTCTTCCCGTATTTTACGATCCACCTGGAAATAAGAGGTGCATTAGGATAAAAGTACAATAATTATTCTGTTTATACTGGCGTATATTTTTCCTATCATGAAAAAATACCACCGTAACTCATTGTGGTTATTTCCCAAAAGGAATCTTAACAAGGTGGCAGTAGTAATAGTATTGACTGCCAGGGATATACTGCCATCCCTATCAAGCTTTACTTACCAAGTCTTCCCACTACCTTTTTTAATCGAAAATGGAACTCTCTTAGTGTTGCCCAAATGCAAGAACAAGACGAGACTTAGCCAGTCTTGGTCTTGGTCTTGCGCCAATACACCTGATCTTGGTCTTGGTCTTGGTCTTGCGCTCCCAGTCTTGGTCTTGGTCTTGGTCTTGCAGCAAGAGTCTTGCAAGTCTTGCAATTACCTATTAGTCTATTACTATTTATTAAAGTTTACTTTAAATCTTAGAAAAGCGTATTAGAATTGGAACATTGTGAGCTTGAATTAACATAGCCATAGTAAAGATCAAGCAGATTAATAAAATAAATTAAATTATTTTGCATGAGTATACCTACGCCCTATGGCGGCAATCAAATTACAAATAGTGTCAAATGTTATGATTTCGGCGTGGCGACAACGATTGTTTTAGATTTCAAAAGAAGCCGCCGCATGCCGCATTATCAAAGTGCCGATGGTTAAAACATAACTATGCATGCACTCAGTTTGATTTTAATAGATATTTTTTTATTCGCTATGTTTATGGTATTAGTCGTAATGCGCATAGGTCCAGCTTTTCATATTCTTTGATACAGTTTTTTGCGTCTCATAGAATTCCTAAGCGTACCTACCTATACACCGAACTGTTACACCTAACTACTCAGTGAAATAGCGCTAAGTCCTAGCTGCAAGACGCAAGAGTCTTGCAGGCTATGTCTTGTTCTTGCTCAAGTCTTGCACGGTCAGTCTTGGTCTTGGTCTTGCTAAAAATACGCGGTCTTGTTCTTGGTCTTGGTCTTGCAAAAACGCAAGAACAAGACCAAGACTGCAAGACCAAGACTGAATTTGGGCAACACTAAACTCTCTGCTCTATCTCCCTTACGTCTCGCTTCATTCATAAGACCGTTTTACTACGTATTTTAGTAATAAAATGTATTGCTCCTTTCGAAAGACCTTTGAATTCAGTTTGAGCGAAGAAGACAAAACATTCTATATAGTATGTTTTAAGTGTCTATGAATAAGGCCTTTATTTCATAGGTATATTCTCAAGTACTACAAGGTAAGGAATAAGGAAAGCTAAATGCCCCACCTTCTCCCTCTTCTGTTCCTTGGTGAGCGCCCTGGCCTTGTTGGCGTCTAGATGCGTCTTCTGCCGCTTGGCGATCTGCTCGCGCACCTTGGCCTCGATGGCCGTGGGGTCCTGCACCGCCTCCGTGCCCAGCGCGCGCATCAGGTTCGAGATCCTGGCGAGTCAGGGGAAATACTGTTGTACTTGGTGGACTAGTAGAATGTAATGGGTGGTTCCTCTATACTCCGACACGAAGTTAGAATGTTCGGACGTTAAATGTCAACACATAAAAGTTTTCCACTTCTAAAAATCAATACTGTTCGCTATGAAATTTAACAATAATTTCGAACTCAGTCTATGATCACGACATAGGACACAAGATTCGAATATTACAGAGTAAAGAGTAACCCCCCTGAAGTATTTAGTTTTTCAGGACAATTTGTTAAGTCTTTTTTAGGTCTTGACAACCACACCACCCTAATCTTTAGCTAAAAGAACAACGCTGTTAAAAAATTGTGTTCGTGCATAAAAATTCCACATCAACATTTTGGAAGCAGCTTGCAAACTACCATAGAATGCTTTCACAATTTTCCACAATCAATATTGAGTAGGAAACCCCACTCTTAAAGGTACAAATCTTTACAATGAAATCTGTTAATCCACAAGCCGTTCTTCATCACTATATCTGCAAATACCCAGTTTTTCACCTGGTCCCTTGTGTACGTACCTGAGCTTGGGCTCCGGCGGCGCCTCGAGGCCGAGCCGCACCTTCTCCTGCTCCTCCTTCCAGGCCTCGCGCCGGCTCTGGCGCCGCAGCTTCTTGCGCTCCTTCTTTGTTAGGAACACCGGCATGTATGTCGGCTTGAGGGGCTCCGCTGGTGGACAATATAACTTATATTATTATACTGGCAATTTCGCTGTGATGCAGCTGATGGTAAATCTGTATCAGCCCATATACGTCCCACTGCAGGGCACGGGCCTCCTCTACAATCGAGAGTACGATTGAGAGCGGTTAGGTCATATAGTCCACCACGCTGGTTTAGTGCGGGTTGGCGGACTTATATACCAAAGATTTTTTTATAAACCGCTATTTTTATGTATAAATATGAGCAGGTGACAGGACAACACACGCGTTGATAACGGATTAACTAACATCGAGCCTGGTGGTCGATATCCGGGGGATTATGACTACCACCAGCTGGTAAACACTTGATGAGCACAACTCACATCGATTGCTCGATCTGGGAATCCGAGTAAAGATTTTACGATTCACATCTTGTAACGCTACTAGTCTCGCTACACCAATGAAACGATAATATTACATTTATGTTCAGTGTGTGACTGTCATCTTGTCAATAAGCAGAATATTATTGTGAAATAATCCAATTCCTAGTAATGTAAAAAACCTGTTGCACTTTTTTTTATTTCTTTATCTTAAGTTGCAATCAATGTCACACTCATTGTAAATATGCAAGTACGTTTTCAAATGACCTCAACTCGTCAAGGCATTTTTTCATATATGTAAAAAAATCGTCGCTTTTTTTTCCAATTTTTTAGTTACATTGTGCCTAAAGTCACACGCTTCGTTTTCGGTCGCTATCTGGATATACCCGATATTTATATAATTTCACGCTTGTCCCCTCACAGGATAGGCAAAGATAAGTAAGTAAAGTGCCTAAGTAGTTGTGCAGGTGTTCTGCTAGGCAAACCAGTCAATGTTTGTTGTCAAGGTTTCATAGATGGTTGCTGGTAGAGATAAGTTAGGTTTTTTATTTTAATAAAACAATGTACATAATTAGGGCGTGTTAATATCATCCTTGGCGACGCTTACCCCCCCCCCCCCCCAAATATAGATAAACGGAAACTATAGTACGAATACTAGTTTCGTTATACTACATAGTCACAGGGACCGAAACCGGTAACGAAAATACCGGTATTTTGTGGTATCAACCGAAAAAAATAATACCGGTATTTTTAAAGGTAACCCCTATACGCCAATTTTATTGGATTCCTAGAATTTAACCGGTATCATACCGGTAACCGAAATAAGGGTTACCCCTATGTTTCATGCGCCGTTCCTTATAAGTCAAAGCGGGGGCAGTGCTTGTGTGTGGTTATACCGCCGTTTGTCTTTACTAACATCGTGGCACTATACCACACATTTATCTTTACTCATTTCATGATTTTTTCAACAGAATTACACACCAAAAAAGAAATGAACCGAATCCAGCTATATTGTGTAAACAACACGACAAGTATGATATTTATTTGTTATGTAACAACAACGCATTTTGTTTTGCATTCAAGGTCTTTTTAGGTTACCGGTATTAAAACGGTTACCGTATATAAGGGTAACCTTTATAATGCGTCATAGCGGTTACCGAAATCTTAAAGGTAACCGAAATTCGTCGATACCGGTACCGTAATATCGAATGGGTTTCAGTCCCTGCATAGTCATACTTAAGTGATTTGTTTTTTATTATGGATTCCTTGTCCTAGGGCCTAGATCGTCGTAAGTTTTCAGTACTCGACACAGACCACTTTGGGCCAGGCGATTACCTCATACACTAAGATACATCTACAGGAATTGTTGTGCGTCATTTATCTCATTTAACTGTAAATTATGAATCCGTTTCCATTATTAAGCTTCCTCGCAAATATTTGCGGTTAGCAATTCGAATAACTAATTATATTCAATCTATTTAAGTGTCATGCTCGGTTTTGTCCGTGGAATTCTAAGTATGGGTACTTTATTTATTATGATATAGTAGTACAATTTAAGTTATAACAGATTATCGTGTTCTGACAAACCTTTACACTAGGCATTTTTTTAAAACCTTTACGATAATCATATCTTCGAGGTGAGAAACTTTTTCTGTGTAAATGGGACTTGGGTAACAATGAAGAGAATTATGTTTTTAACTTTTTTCTTGTATGTATTATTATTACTATACTTTTTTCTTTTAATAATTTTGTCTGTTGTAAATTGTAATAGGTTTGTTATTTAGTTTTGTATCAGTGTATGTGTACTATAATAAACAAATCGACGCTCCCTAAGTAAACTATGGAAACTGAAAAGTGTGATTTTTGTTTCGTTGCCCCAATTCTAAGTAGATATAAAGATTTATAATTTTTAACAATTAAATATTATATAAAAATATACCTTCAATGTTTTTCAATTGAATAAAATTGAATGTGGATACTATGAACGAAATAAAATATCTAATTTGCCACATACAATCTGTATCTGTATCAGCCCATATACGTCCCACTGCAGGGCACGGGCCTCCTCTACATAAATCGAGAGTACGATTGAGAGTTATTGGTGTAAAGTAGCGAATCTGTAAGCGAATTCGAGAGTTTACGTAGGGACCGTAGAAATAGACGCTTTTATATTCTATTCATATTTAATATTATTTCGCCTATCGCTGCAAGCACGAAAGGGGCGAATATTTTTATGCCCATTTTTTTCTAATACGTAGATACTTTACATTATTATTAAATAACTAGAGAAAAACATAGAAATCCATTAAGCTCCGTTGTGCGTGACGCACACAAAAATAAAGCTATTATTTTATGAATGTATAGATTCTGCGTACAGTTGAGTTGACAGGTCATATTGATAAGCTCGCGGTTAAATCATTACTACACTCGTATTTATAGCGAATCAACAATAATTACAATCACTTCAGTGTCGTATTTAACGGGACAAATGTACAAACATGTGAGGATAAGTGAATCTGTGATGTGACATCAATATATCTAAAATTATTTTTGTGAATGTCGTGTGCCATATTGTTTTTACAAGTGCGCCGAATTTTAATATTGAAGTTCTTGTTTACGAAACATAAGTTTGATAACATAACGTGATGTGCAAATTCATAAGTGAGCAAAGAATCAAAATAAGAACCGATTAAAGGATTAATAGTTTCGTAAAAAAATAAGAGAAAAGCGACATCTAAATAAGCTTTTGGGACTAAACAGCGCGCACTGTCGCCGAGAAAAAGAAATAATATATTTTAAAAATGATGCTACCCATATACTTCGTTGTCGGTGTGATCAACATTTTGGCTTCGTTAAATGACTACAACATTCCCAACACGCCGGAATTCAAAAACCTAAGAGTCAGGAGGAGTGCGGCGGAGTTTGGACCTTATGGCATTAATGATAAAGTCCAAGATGAAAAAGTTGAGTTAAAAGACATATTAAATGGGAATTACTTTAGAGAACGTTCTAAGAGAAGCTACCAGGTTTATCCTCAAACCAGCGTGAACCAAGGTTACCAGGGGTGGAATAACTACGCCGGATCATACCAGGGATACTACAACAATGGTTTCTATAACACATCCGGATCAAACGGGTATGACGCTACATCCCGCGCTTACTATCAAGGCTACCCCAACACGTATAGTCCTTACAAACCGCTCAGTCCGTACGGGTATCCGAACACGGGCTCGTCCGGGTATAACGCACCCGGATATAACGCTCCTCCCCCTTCCGGATATAGGACGCCCGCACCCGGGTATTTCGCCTCCACGACGCCCGGGAACGGGAAGTCAACGACGCCCTACATCGTGCAAGGGTGCATCATATGCAACATCGGTTGTCCGCAGTTCATGAAGCGCATGGGAATATTCTGCGTCAGCGAGGATGACGCTGATGAATGTGAGTAGGATATCTGGTTTTATTAATTTTAGTAGACATCTGATAAGTTCCTCTCTTAGTAGCACACTTGCTTAGGAAGCGACATTTATTTATTTATTTATTTAATCTTTATTGTACACTGATTTGTTATAACTATAAGAGATACTAAAAAATACAAAAGTACAAAAGGCGGTCTTATCGCTCTAAGCGATCTCTGCCAGACAACCTTTGGATGGATATAAGAGATATCTCAAATGTAAATAGAGAGACGACATTCATTCATGGTTTCATTTGGTTCTTATCTACAATGTTTTTACTTTTCATAATAAAACACCAATAATATTTAAAATCAAATAAAATTCGCCATCAACTGTTGAGATATGTCAACGTCGAGATATCGCAATGCACGCACCTTTAGTCATAAATAAAACCGTCATACATTTTTCGTCATTACCTGGAACGAGTCTCCAAATAATGGTTTTATGATAATGACTACCATTTACTAATCTTGTTTGGTCACAGAAGCTCGATAAATACAATAGCTTCATGTTTTTAAGACTGACTACATCCCACCATATTATAACATGATTTAAATTAGTACCACTGAATAAATTTGTATTTTTCAGAAAAAAATCCTGAACTTATGAAGAAGGAAAATCACAGATTTGTATGGAAAAATACACAGATGAAGAAATAGCAATAAATACGAGCTGAACGAAGCCACAAGCAATGTTTCATTTATTATTTTTTTTGTTGCACTCAATAGCGAGACTAGTTTGCCTTTCGCCTAATGGTAAGCTATACAACCGCCCATCTCAGTAGCAACACCAAAGAAAAATCTTTAATTACAAAGAAATGCTTGGCATACCACTGCACTCGCCATCCTGAGACATAAGATGTCAAGTCTCATTAGACATTAAAATATTTTGTAGTAATATATTGCAACAAATGTTGCTTTTATGTGTAATGTTTTATTGATGTTGACTTATAAAATAAACTATTATATTAATGTGTTTTAGTCTTTATTTAGATTTTTATGTGTAATTAAATTAAATTACCAACAGTAATCACCTTAGCTAGCTATAAATATGTATCAGTATTTTTATAACCTGGCTTATGAATTCTTATTAAAATATTATAACTTGCTTAAATGCTGCAGGATAAAATCCTAAGGAAAGAAGCATATTGTGAAATTCTTAACAAAAAGGTCGATGATTTGTGAATACTTTTATGATAATGGGGTTGATTACTCTGACTTCTCTGGATTTAAAGCCAATTAATTGACGCCATGGCCCATGGACATCAATGTGATAACAGTGCCCCAAGCAGGAACATTTGGCTCTATAGTATAGTAATCGTAATAGTAAAATTTTGTATGGGAATTTGAGCAGCGCCATTGTGAGCGTATTTGGAACTAAATTATGGCAGCGGGAAACGTTTACGACACTATAGTATGGTAATCGTATAGTCTAGCGATAGTTTAACTATACAAATGTATGTAAAGTGGTAGCACGAATAATTTTTGACGTATAGTATCGTTGTAGTAATAGTATAGTAATCGTTGTCACGATACTATTACTATACGATACTTCAAAAGTTCCTGCTTGGGGTACAGATGGTCAGGTAGAAAGAGAAAGAGCATATGACACAACTTGAAATATTATGAGGCATCCACATCACAGTTATTTTATGTGTAACAGTTACATTTATAAATAAGAACTAAACATGTATTGCCTGCCTCGGTGGTGGCGTGGTTGTACTAAGGTACGGTTACAAAGCTGAGGTCTTGGGTTCGAATAGGCTATTTGACTGTATAAAAAATATTGACTTATTTGTTTCCATCCGTGTAGATAATTTAATTTTACAAATTTCATTATCGTACATTAAAAATATTGTATATTTTGGCTAAAAACTAGAATTACAATTTAATTTATTTCGAGTTCGCGCCACGTGATCGTAAACGATTTTGATTGGCTATGACGTAATGCATTACTATAAACTACTCACGTACAGGAAATGAATGGGATTGATAACGGCAGAGACACAAATTAAATATTAAAAATACCTTTAAAACGCGTTATTTGACATTTATACCCATGATTAATAATATTAAGATTAGTATAGAATAGTCCAATGTAATAAAATGTGAAGAAAGAAAAAGGTTTATAATTTTTTTGACAAAAACTCATTCGGACGATTGATTGATTAATTGATCTATGGTTGATTTGAGAATGAGTGACATACGCGAACGAATCTGTGGAACGGATGTTTACGAACTGGACTGGCTATATTGTCCGACAAAGCGTTTTGACATTGTAATTATTCAGTGTATTTTGTAAATTTATTTTAAGTTATACAGAGTGATATTGACATATGGTATTTAATTTAAACCACATATTTCTAACCACGGTAACATTTTACCAAATTTGAACATAAACTGCTAGACAGTTTTGTCAATAATAGCGATTTTAGATTTCAAGGATTTTGATTAACCCTTATAGATACAGAGTCTTTTACGGCTCGGGTAAGTTCCCGAACCGAACTGAAGTTCAGCTAACCAATATAAATACTCGTATCTATATGGGATGCCCAAAAATCGTGCAAACTAAAATCCCGAATTTTGTCAAAAAATCGTCTCATATTTTTTTCAAACTATGTAAAATGTCATTTGGGGTAATAAGAAATACGTGGGTTAAATTAAGTGCCATGTGTCAAAATCACTCTGTACAGATATTATAATTAAAAATAACCTTTATAAGGTCTATAGATCCTACTTCATAATGTAAGGTTTCCAGAAATTAGTCAAATAGCCTGTTCTGGGTGATATTGGATTTTTCTATTAATCAGCCCAGAGTCAGGAATTTGTGCCCGATATGGCGATAGGCTCGCCACCTATCACATCGTGGGACGGAACATACAAGGCGAAATGTCCTGTCCTGGCACCTCTGTCTACCCCTTTTGGAAAAAAGGCGTGAGTTTATACAACGTTGATGCGACCGATGGGCGTTTCTTTAAGCTGCATATACTAGGCACCATTTTGAAGCTCTGTATTAAAAATCAATTAAATAGGAGCAGTAGTTTAGTCATAAATGATTTTTTAAGTTTTTGCGCCATTTGAACACGATGTAGCTTTTCTAACAGCTGATTACGCTTAACGCATGGTCATTCACCTTAAAACGATAGATCGTACTAAAATCTGGGCGTTGTTGCCGCTCTTAAACAAGTCACACAATAATAAGCACACTACTGAATTACTTACAAAGCTGCCGGTGCAAATAAGAAAGCAATAAATACACACACACCTACGTTGTTGTGCGCGTACTTCAAAAGTAACACGTGCGCACACGCGACGGCGGCGGCTCGGCGCGACAATAACACGCGCCGCGCGCGACGTTGCCAATTTGTTATTTATTCGGATCTATAGGTCAATGAAATTTATTTACACAGGATGGTTGCGTTTTACTCTAATTTGGAAGCTATTTAGTTTGTTTGAAACAAACAAAATCTCATTTTTGGTATTATTAATTTTTGTGCCGTGTTGAAATAATACCAAGGACGTTTAGTATACATAGTGTAATTTAATGCCCATCGGTCGCATCAACGTTGTATATGTATGTACTAAACATGAATTGATAGTTCTATGTCCGTCTTTGTCACTCAGGCACTAGCCAGTCACATAATCTTCAATCTTCCTTCATTGATATCCGGCGTTGCTAGTATGTTGGGCCGATTGTTCCATTATAATGCCTCCTTTTGATATCTCTATATAGGTACTCATATAATATTTTACCCGTGAGTAAGTGCCTAAACTACTCCTAATCGGCTGGAGCGATTTTGATAAAAAAAAATAAGGGTTCGTGTGGATCGAATATGGTTTAGATTCACAATTTAGTTGGCTAGAATAGACCAGGCCGGGCTAGTATTAGTATAGTAATATGAGGTGGTACGTACTGGGCGGGCGCAGTTGCTGCGGGTGCTCCACGAGGTTGGTGACGGCGTGGTGGTTGAGGTTGAGCGTGATGTCGTCGGCTCCGGTGTTGCACGCGTCGACTCGCTGCGAGTGCGTGCGCGTGTCGGGCTCCGCGTCGCGCCGCGCCTCGCGCTCTTCCGCCGTCATCAGGATCACGCTGTCCCACCTGCACATATGGATATACTCATTTATAACTGTATCACTGGCTGATACTGTTTTGTATCAGCCTATATACATCTGCAAGACACAAGCCTCCTCTACAATTGAGAATACGATTGATTAGGCCATATAGTCCACCACGCACCTAGTGTGGGTTAGCCGACTTTACACCATAGAAATCAACGTAAAGCGACAAATTTATAGTAGTGTTCTGTCCTATGAATGAATTTCCATCCTTTACCCTTCTCGTTTCCCTTTTTTGAGCAGATAACACATCTATAAGTCTTGACTCAACCAAGTCAAGGGTTTATTGACACTTCACTTATTGATACTGGTTTATAGTTGAGATTGGTCCTTAGATGCTGGGTTGTGTACAACACTAGTTTAATCCGCCCTACTGGTGCATGCATGGTGTGGTGATGGTGATGGTGGTGCATTGGTACTGACCACTCGATGTCGGGCACGCGGTCGGAGTCGGGCGTGTCTGCGGCGAGGAGCGCCAACTTGGTGGCCGACGAGATGCCAGTCTTGCGTGCGATCTGAGAGATCTCGTTCTGCAGCTTCTCCAACTGGGCCTGAGAATCACATGGATAGGGTTTTGAGTTTGTTCGTCATAGTAAATATGAATGGCTATACATAAACTATTAAAAGATTGTTATGGATATGACTCCCTGAAAAAACTAAGATTTATACAGGGTGATATTGACACGTGTTACTTAAATTGACCCACATGTTTCTCATCACCCCAGGTGTCATTGTATATAATTTGAAAGCAATATAAGAAGAATTTTTGTCATAAATAATGATTCACGATTTTTTGACTTTCCATAGATAAGTATTTTTACCGCTTAGATAAACTTCAGTTCGGTTGAGAAACTTATCTGAACCAAAAAAGGGGTTGATCAAAAGCCTTGAAACCTAAAATCGTGATTTTTGACAAAACTATCTGGCAGTTTTTATTCAAATTTGGCGCAATAGTACCTAGGGGAATTAAGGAACATGTGTTTTAAATTAAATACCACATGTCAACATCACTCTAATTCTTTAAATAATCACCTTTGAATAAATATTTTTTTCTGTTAATTTAACTACTCCTTCATCCCTTTCATTTAAGGCATGTGCTAAGCTCACCATCAGATTTATTTGTCTTTACCTTACACCTGGTACACTTATCTCTCTCTTCAAGCACAATCAGTCCGCTGCTGGACATAGCCTCCCCCCCCCCCCACGCCCCCAAGGCTCTCCTTATATTTATGTTCTGTATCAGCCCATATACGTCCCACTGCAGGGCACGGGCCTACTCTACAATCGACAGTACGATTGAGAGTGGTTAGGCCATATAGTCCACCACGCTGGCCTAGTGCGGGTTGGCGGACTTACATACCATAGAAATTTATATAAATCGCTATGGTATGCAGGTTTCCTCACGATGTTTTCCTTCACCGTTTTAGTGCGTGGTGATTGACTATCAATACACACGTGACTCCGAAAAGTCAGAGGTGCCCTGGGATTCGAACCCGCGACCACCGTGAACATGTTGGCAGCCGTATATGTGCGTTTATCAATTTAGAAGTGATGGAATAAGCCCACGTACCTTCATCCGGAGCCTCTCAGCCATGACGGTGAACTTGCCGGGCTCGTGGAACCGCAGCGCCCTGCGAGTCCGCACGGGCGGCTTGTGCGCGAGCCGCGCGTCGTGCCACGCCGCGTCGGACGCCTCGGCCGCGCCCGCGCCGCCGGTCACCAGCTGAGCGCGGAACTCCTCGCGACGCTTGGCGCGGATGTTTGCCTGCATACATACATATACATCACTTTAATGTACCCAACCAGGAGTGTAGCTACTACAGTATCTGCTCCACAGATCACTTCCAATAGATACCGCATTACGATAGTTTTGTTTTGAACCGAAAACGCCAACGAAGGGAACTGCGCGGGGGGTGGGCGGATTGCAGCGCGGTCACGTGGACATCACTGGAGAGATGAGGCACAAGTCGATAAATAAAAAAATGTATCGATAGTTCGATTTGCCAGTAAGTTCATGTGTTATGATCGCTTCTATAACTTGATTACCAACTTGTTAAATGTTTGATATTATTTTTTCACCGGCCTGATCTGATAAATTATACCAACCGGCAACAGCTAGCTACGATTAAAATAGGATTAAGATTTATACTTTAGTATGTAACGGTTTTATTTCTATCTCTATCTCTATTCTATTATTCACCGTGTATTTTTGTATACCATAATGGCGAAATACCCAAATTAAGTGTTAATATAAAAGATCAGATCAAAATATGAAATAGTAAATAACTAAACCTCATACCCTAAAGGGCTACAATAACTTATTCCGTTTCTTGAATTCTGACGGCGGCTGTATTAAATGTACATACATACATAAACTCACGTCTTTTTCCCAGAAGGGGTAGGCAGAGGTGCCAGGACACCCACATTTCGCCTTGTATGTTCCGTCCCACGATGTGATAGGTGGCGAGCCTATCGCCATATCGGGCACAAATTCCTGACTCTGGGCTGATAATGAATAGAAAATCAAATATATCTTTGCCCAACCCGGGATTCGAACCCGAGACCTCAACTTTGTAACCGTACCCTAGTACAACTACGCCACCGAGGCAGCAGGCAGAGCAGTGTATTAAATGTAATATCGACAAGTGACGATGAAACTCACTTGATGAACTATGAATGTTTTTGAGACGATATATACAACGTATGTTAAAATTAGTGCAATAGCTTGTGCTACTAATTCTCAATAAACTTAGTATACTAAAACTTATGATAAATACCCTCCCATTATATTTGAAAACGTATACAACTAGAGGAAAAAAAAGGAAATTTAATTACGCCAAAGATAAAAATAAATAAATAAATATTGTAAAGTTACCTGGTTAACAAATTTAACTATTTCAAATTACATAAAATAACGTAATTATGGTAAATTGCGTTTATTTAAATCAATATATATTTTGTGACATTGTCATTTAAAAAAATTAATTTACATTATTGTTTTACAATATCGATATTTCTGGGAATTATATTATAAACATGCGTCAAACACTAGAAGAACGCGTGATTTCGCCAAAAAAAGATGGCTTATTACGGTTATTGCTATGCGAAAAAGAGACGGCTGATTCTACATCCGAACTTGACTGTTTGACATTGATACTTTAACCAGTATAAATTGAGCTCGCTCGGGACCAAATTAATTTAAAGAATATTAGTTATCGATGAAAACTTATTGCGTTTTTTTAGATACTTTATTTTTTTGAGGTTTTGCACACCATTTTATTGAACAAATCATTTTTAACTGTAATATTATGTTCCCAAAATGTAATTTTCGCCAACCTGCGACGACATGTACGGGTCCACTACTTGGACGACACTGATGACGCGACATTTGGCATCGGTTTATATATTTCTGATACCTTATATGTGTGGCGCGCAACCGCTGCCTTGCATTAGGTATCTATTGGGAGTGATCTGTGATCTGCTCTAACAATTATACAGGGCTTCTGACATGTGTAAGCGTAATAAAACCGTCCCATTTTTAAAAAGAACTACATTGAGACATGCATTATTATATCAGACCCGTTTTGGACTGTCACTATTGTCCACAGAGTCCGAAACTTTAGAAATCTAGTTATCATCAGCTTTAAATGATTTGATGAATCAATTTATTGAGAAACACAAAGGGAGAGAGTGTATATTTAATTTTAATTGTTTATATTTTTTTTAGAAAATGCACATATAGGTATTTATGATGATTAAATATCCTTACTAATATTATAAAGGTGAAAGTTTGTATGTATGTATGGATGTTTGTTACTCTTTCATGAAAAAACGGCTCAACAGATTTTGATGAAATTTGGTATAGTGATAGCTGACACCCTGGATTAACACATAGGCTACTTTTTATCCCGAAAAATGTAGTGTTCCCGTGGGATGAGTCAGGAAACCAAATATACATATTTTCTACTCTTTCAAATTCAAATTGTTGGCACGGGATGTCCTCTCCTACGGAAGGGAAATATAGTCGACGGCACGCGGGAAATATAGTTAGTAGACACGCGAAATAATATGTTCTTGATGTGGATTGGACTCAAAAACTATCTGCACCCGGGCGAAGCCGGGCCCGACAGCTAGTAAAAACATATTTTTTCTTTTTGTTTTTTTGCTCCCAAACAACTTTTTTATATGGGGATCCGCCAACGCACTCTACGCCACTATAACTAATACATACAAACTACATACATTAACTGGACATAGTGACATTTAACATCTTATGTCTCAGGATGGCAAGCACAGTGGAATGCAAAGCATTGCTACTGTCCATGAGCAGTCGTTTCCATCAGGCGAACGGCATGCTCATCTCGCCATGAAAGTAATAAGTATTGACCTTGAGCGTGGGCGCGACGTGCGTGAGCTGCACTCGCTTGCCGGAGGTGTCGATGGTGCGCCCCTCGCGGTCCAGGATCAGCGGCGCCGGACCAGTCGGACCAGCCGCCGCCAGCGCGCCGCCTGCATCGCACAAACAACATCACAACATACACTGACAACTTTTATCATGCTAGTTAAAAGAAAAACACCCAACAGTCACATACATAGTCCTGACACCACACTAACATCGAGTCTTGTGTCGTGTGTATGAGGAACTACGAGAGACTTTTCGGTCTCACTAACACCCACACCCGGAAGAAATATTTGAGGGCCGCACAAACATTTCGCTGGATGCGGGGATCGAACCCGCGGTCTCTCGTCTTTCATCAGAGTCATCGTTATTAGCTCTGAATTCCTCTTTTGAAGTCACTGATTTGGAGTCAGATGATGATTTTCTACTAGATAATCACTAGATAGACATAATTTTTGGGTAAACAACTCACCTGCTAATTTCCTTTGTATCCTGGCCTGCAGCTCTGCTATCTTCCTTTGCTTTTCCATTTCCTCATGGCTCATAGCAGCTGATAGGAAAAAAAACAAACATTGTTTTTATATATCAAAAATATATATTTTATTTATTTGTGCAATTTTAATGCACACATATCTGCTTGTAAATAAGCATGGTCCAATGAAATAAAAATAATGTATGGCTGTAATGCGATAACTTCCGCAAGGCAGTTTTATCAACAGTCCTTACATAGTCCTGATGCCACACTAAGATTGAGTTTTGTGTCGTGGGTATCAGGAACTATAAGAAACTTTTCGGTCTCACAAACACCCAGACTCGAAACCAGTACCTGTGGATCACACAAATATTTGTCTCGTTGTGGGGATCGAACCCACGGCCTCTCATTTCACAGCTAGTATCTAACCAACTACGCCAGGGACTCTTTCTAGATAGTCATATTCTTCTCAAGACTACCTTCAACATTGTCCTGATTCCAACAGACACTCACCCGGTTTAGAGTAGAGCACCGGCTTGATGACGCTGGGCGGTGGGATGGCGTTGTTCTGCTGCATCTGCACCTTGATGTGCTGCGCGGCGGCCACGGCGGCGTTCACGCCCGGCTTCGGCTCCGAGCCGCCCTTCATCGCGATCAGCGCGCGCTTGCGCTCCTCGATCTCCTTCTGAGCGTTCGCCATCATCAGCTGTGGGACAGGGGGCAGTTATTATTTATTTATCACTCTATTTAAAGCAGATTTAATTATTTAATGTTTCTTTGGGAAACCCGCAATCCTGAAGCTCTTAAAGACAAAAAGAAAGTTTTTACAAATACATATATCAGCAAAGTTTCCACTAAAAAATTATGTGCAATAATTTCATCCCAGTTCAAAAAAAATATAGAAATTAAAACTAAATTAAGGAATACTGCTACACATTACAAACTAATAAGCAAACTACTAATTTTATAAAAATCCCTGCACAACTTCTAGGCCTCATCAGACAAAGGCGATATTAGTATGCTGTTACAACCCCCCCATATTAAATCCGCCACTAAGTATACATGCCATATATGTGCATTTAATTAATGTAAATAATAGATACTCCTATGAACATAACACATTACATTTATATTTAAGCATATATGTATCTGCATGCATCTTCAATAACAGGAGAGTGAACATGGCCTATGTTCCACACAGATTAGTGTTAGAAGTTGCCTTCATCAAGTGCCTTTCTGCAACCTTAACCAGGTTGTCCACCCACTTTGTGGGTAACATACTTTGGTTATAAAAAAACAAATCTTGTGTTTACACCTTATATAAAAGGCAGATTATTTATCAACTTGTAATTTGTTATTTTCAGAATTTCAGTGTATAAATCTCCTGGACAATAATATCGACGCAGGAAAGCGATTTTTTCGTATTTCAAAACATGCACATATGTGTTTTATACATTATTTAATTCATAAAAAAAAACGCATTGAATTTCTTTGTGAAAATGTAAGTTTTTTTTTATAAAATGTTATTATTTAAAAAATGGTATAGTTTAGAGGCTATTACATTTTAAAATTTTTTTTTGGTTCTGGTGTAAAATTGATTTTGAGATACGACAAAATCGCTTTCCTGCATCGATATATTTTTTTTATTGTATGTTAAACAGGAGTTGTAAATTTTCAAATGAGTATGTAACAAATAATGAAACATGACGGTACAAAACGCTACCTCACCTTGATCCTGTCTGCACTGAGCACAGCTATCTTGGAGCCGACTGTCTCTCCATCCGGCAACACAGATGGTATGTCCAGAGAGTTGCCATTCTTCTTATCTTCTGAATCTTTCCTCTTGTCGTCACCTCTGTCCTTATCATCAAGCTTGTCATCATGTCGGGACCTCTTGCCATCCCTCTCTCTGTCCCGGTCTCTGTTGGAGGACTCGTGTTTCCTCTTCTGTGACTTTGAAGATGAAAGCAGTTCTTGGCCCAATGCAATGATTTTGTCTGCGAGTTTGCTAGCCTTTTTTGAGTCAATGTGGGCTGTTATTTTATCTATTATCTTCCTGCGTTCATATCTAGAATTGTAAAATAACATTAAGTTAATTATGAGATAAAATTTTGCAAAGGTAAGGTAAGGCATAAGCTCTGAATTTATTAAAGGTTTTCAAATTAAAACCAACAAATATTGAATCTGACACAGATATGATATATATGGACATTTGGTATACAAATACCACTTAAGAAATTTATCACATTATACAAACCCCTCCAAACATTGTTGGCTGGTAAATCTTTCTTTGTAATCAGAAAAAAAACATTTATGCATTGCTATCTAAGCAATATTTCCTTTGCAAATTTTTACCTATTCATGAGCTTTTTTTGAAACAAATATAAAGTCACACTTGAATCGTGTGACAGAGTGCGAAATAGCGGGGTGATGGAAACTTGTGGAGTGAAAGAGGATGTAGTGACGAGAATTGAGAAAGGAATGTTACGATGGTTTGGTCATGTAGAGAGGATGGATGAAAGGAGAATTACGAAACAAATACATAATGCGAGTGTGGATGGAAGAGTCGGTAGGGGTCGACCTCACCGAACATACACCATCCAAATCGGTGATACCCTCAACAAGGGTCAGGTTAAAAGTACCCTGAACCGACGAGAATGCATGAAGACGTTGATGAAAGTGGATGAAGCGAAAGTAGTGTGCCAGGATCGAGCAAAGTGGCGGTCTATAGTCTCTGCCTACCCCTATGGGATACAGGCGTGACGATTATGTATGTATGCACACTTGAATCTGATAGGAGTAAGTAGGGCATAAAGAAGTGAAAATGCTATGTTTACTAGAAGTTTACTACTACTATTAGAAGCTCCTATCGCCTGGCTCCAATCAGGCGCAGATACAACTTTTTGAAAATATTCTATAGCTTATGTTCATCAGAGATAATGTAGGCTTCTAATGGTGAGAGAAAGTTATATATAATAAAGTAATAGATGAATAGAGTAGAGGCAAGGCTCCAAAACACCACAATCTGTCATAAACCTTCTCATGTAAATTTATTTAACACAAATTCTCGTATTACATAAAAGAAATTTAACAGTTTGAGTACAATGACGTAAAGCACAAGTAAAGTATTTGAAGAATTCAGAATGTTGGTAATGGAAAACAGAAATATCAGTGTTAACGAACCCATTGGTGAGGCAGGACGAAACTGTAGACAGCAAAGAACTGTCTGACTTTCCTATTGTCCTGTATATAGCGCGGTCCAGCGACGAGCGCAGATCTTCCACGTCCCGCCGAGACAATTGAATCGCCATAATCGCAATTCACAACAATAACACCACACTATATTAAATACTAAATACTACAATTTGGTTTGAGGTTATAAGAAGAAAAAACTTGCAAAGTTCGTCTTTTTCTTGTATTTATGAAGCGTTTATTCGCAATATTTTAATCCTTATGCACTAAATGAATATGATATTACATTTTTATGGCAAATGTAACGAGAAAATACGTTTATTGTTGCCTTTTTACACTGACGTAAACAACAGGCATAGGCAATAGAAAAAATCATAGACGAAAAAATATAGAGTGCAATATATTTACAAACGGGCTACAGCAAGAAGCTTATACCCAAATGGAGATTGCGTTCCGTATATAAAAGTGAAGCACAAAAATTTGACCTCGAATGACGTTGCGACTGATTGCTATCCTTTTCTTTCGAGTGACAATGGATGAACAAAAAGTCATTTTCATTCATTGTCACTCGAAAGAAAAGGATAGCAATCAGTCGCAACGTCATTCGAGGTCAAAGGAGATGGGCCAGAAATGTATGGACCTTGGGCCGTTTGTAGTACATTACACCAAATTTACTTAGGGAAATTGGCATTCGATTTCTGTATGAAATACTATTATACGTTGCATATTAGCTTTATACAAAAATAAATACCAAGCCAAGAACAGCAACACTACAAGGGGACAATATGGCGTCTGAAACGACATGTTTGACAACCGATGTCAAAACTTGACATTTATGAAATATGAAGTCGTAATTCGTTTTCCTATAAATCAAATATTATTTTTAGTCGTCTGTGCTATAAATTACTGTACTCTATATAACTCGTAAATGTATTTACGTCAACGGAATTAGTATCATGTTTTATTGATCATCTAATATAATATAACATAATGTCTATACAATAAATTGCAACAAGTCTGTCAGAATCTCGTCATGTTTATAGTTATTTAATATTAAGAAAGTGTACCTATATCTGGTCGTAAGTGCGGTGCATAATACCTGCTAAACAACCTATTTAAATAATCCACAATAAAAATCTGCTAGGCATGAGATACAGCATGGCACAGACTGATCACTTGTCGCGACTGCTAGCATCTGTATCAGCCCATATACGTCCCACTGCAGGGCACGGGCCTACTCTACAATCAAGAATACGATTGAGAGTGATTAGGCTATATAGTCCACCACGCTGGCCTAGTGCGGGTTGGCGGACTTACATACCATAGAAATTCTTATGAATCGCTATGGTATACAGGTTTCCTCACGATGTTTTCCTTCACCGTTTTAGTGCGTGGTGATTGACTATCAATACACACATGACTCCAAAAAGTCAGAGGTGTGCCCTATGTGCATATGAATAAATAATCATTTTATTATTAGGCATATGCACTTAATAAGCTCTTAGTTATTATAGTCCATACAAATGAATACGCTATAAAAATGGGATCGAATCTGATAGCAGCCATGTTTATTTCTATACCTTAATGTCTAGTAAAAGAACTTACTAGCAATCATTTCTGTACAAGCTAACATTTTAAACATTATATTTGGTCTACCCCTAGAAGTCTAATATACTTTGGTATATTAGACTTCTGCATACTTAAAAATAATATTATCCTAAGTTCTAAGATATTATTTTTCAAATAATGTATTTGACATTAATTCTAACTGGTTATTTCTGAGCACACATAAGGAAAAAGTAGGATTAATTGATGAAAGAAAACTTAAGGACAATAAAGTACAACCAGATCTTGCTTTATATTTTTTATTTATATTCGCCTAAAAATAATCTCCAGTCAAAACATCTAGGAACAATGCCGATGCTCCGATGATATTGTACTATTGCCTAGCCCAACCTAAAGGCTAAATACCACAGTATGATCATGGTATGAGTACAGTAACCCACTATCCAGTGTGCAGCTATGTTCCTTTCAACATGAAGCACTTGTGGGTGTTATATATGTCCAAAAGAATCGAGATTGATACAATCTTCTTACGGCGGAGTTGAAATAAAATCTTGCTCATTGTCTACAGCTTGATTTATTTGCAGCCAGCAGTTTGTACAGATAATTGCTTGTTCTGATAGCTAAAACAAAATAAAAAAGATTTAATATTGAAGTTATCGAAGAATTATGATGGATAAATAACTCTTTGCAGTCACATGTGTTCCCTTCTTCCTATGATCCCAGGTCTTTTCACTATTGTTCAAAGAAGCATCTTAGCAGGCCGGCCGGATAATTGTATGAAATGTCTTGGGACAGTCGTCTGATGCCATTAGATATTCCGCCTGGACGGCATTTGTGCTTACCATCAGACATAGTGTTGTTATTATGGAAATAATATAATATATTTTACATAACACAAGATCATTTGAGTGTCCAGAGGGAAATAAAAGAAAATGTAATTCATTTAACAATTTAAACAACAATATATAAAATATCACTTCTTACATATTTATGTACTAGTAGACTTGTCCTGTGGACACAATGCAATTCAGCTCTAACATGAATACTTTTGTAATACTCCATACTTTGTATTCATCCATCCATCAGCCAAAGGAAGTCCACTGCTGAACATAGGCCTCCCCCAATGATTTCCACAGAGACCTGTTGGAGGCAGCCTGCATCCAGCGACGTCCCGCGACCTTTATCAGGTCGTCGGACCATCTTGTGGGTGGACGTCCTACGCTGCGCTTTCCGATACGCGGCCTCCATTCGAGCACTATACTTTGTATTGACCTTGATTAATTGGCATAAAACATACATTTCCCAAGTTAATGAAGAAAATAGAATACTTACTTCTTGTTCTGCCATTTCAGCAATAAAACGTTTTGAAATACTCTACACGAGAGTGAATTGGCATCCCATGTAATTACTAAGATTCTGTTGAATGATAGAATCCATTTCAATTTTTGATTGCAGAAGTGCAATTCAACCATTTCACAACAATTGCAGAAGTGCAATTCAAGCAAAGCGCCACTTTTGATGTGCTGAAAAGTAGAATTGTGGGTTAGAAGAGAAATATGAACATAGAAAAACATAACAGTATTACTTACATGTGGCATTCTAAATAATATATAATATGTTTACTCACCAAAATACGAACTAGTAATTGCGTTTAAACGTCAAGATATATCATCTGCGAGAATCAGAATCCATAAAACAAAGCCAGGTATACAGAGAAGCAAATACACATTTGCGAAATGTATGCGAATAATAAAAAATAATACGAATTACGGCCACAGACGTAGACAGATAACACAGAGTTTTGCAATTGCTGTCAAGTTAAACATTTTCGTTCTTAAACTAAAATCATGTAATATAAATAAAATAATAAAAGTGACTTCTTCAACAACATATATCGTCTTTTAAAAAGCGAAGAATATAGAAAAAGAAATATAGACAATAATTATAATTTGTAGGGAGGTTTTAAAAATAAGACATATTCAAGTTAAAAATAGTGGGTTCGCGCATTTTTGAACGAAATGACAATTAGGCATCATGGAGGACAGATTATAGAAGAAAATATTGCTTCTGTACTAAAACAATCACATTTTTGTATAAAGCCCCCTGTTGTCCAAGAAATCTAAATGTATTTTATTTGAATTCCACATTTTTTTCTAGAATTTGTATTAGACGTACACAAAACGGCCCAAGATAGCACATCTCCTTTTTGTGCTTCACTTTTATATACGGAACGCAATCTCCATTTGGGTATAAGCTTCTTGGGCTACAGTGTATTATCTATGCGGGCTACCAATTACCAATTATCAATCTATTTTATTACTACGTATTTTATTATACTTAACACGAAAGCGCCTTTTTTATTATTATCACATTTTCTTTAAGACCATGTGAAGTTTATTGTAATTAATTTTTTACATAAATCATATTGGAAAAGATAAAATGTGTGATTCGTATTTCGGAACGCATTTGTTACATTTGTCATTTTCAATTGACATATGAAGACGCTAAACACTGCTATTGTTGTGCAAAATAATAAAGTAATAAGCAATTTTATCGCATAATCGACCATCAAATAATAGTTTCGGAATAAACCAAACATTTAATTTATCAACACACAGACCGGTATCGCACGTATACATTAAACATAACCTAAAAATGTCTGATGATGAGGAGATTGTTTTGCCAAAGAAGAGTAAGCAGGTGCACTATGGATCCCTGGAAGAGCAAGAGAAGGCTAGGCTGGCGGCCCTCGCAGCCGCTGCCAAGGAAGGCGTCGAAGAGGGCAGTAGTAAGGAGCTTGGAGACATTCAGATTTCAAGCGGTAAGTTGTAAGATATCATGCTATGTGTAGTCGGGCTTGGGCAACGTTTTAAGCCCTATCATGCTGTTACATAGTGTTTTTTTTTGTTAGTGTCAAGGAATCATACAATCAATACAATCAATCATAACAAAAAACATTAAACACCCTGCATTCACACGGGCAGTCGCTCATAACCGGCTTTGTACAACGAGTGCAGATAATGCATAAGGAGAGAGGACAGCTACCTACATAGTCCCCCGACTTATTAATAATTTGCCTACCGACTTAGTTAATAGTATCTCACAGTTGAATATAAAATTTAAGTTGAAAAATTTCTATATAATAGATAATGTAACATCCCAATATTGCCGTATTATGTTAATTGTAAGATCCAAAATATTAACAAGATTAATTATTAAGTATTACTGTGCTGTTGTTAACTCGTGTCAGCTCTGGTATAAACCTTAGTGGTTTTATTGATGCTGTTCATGTTATAATTTATGTATAATTTTCTTTTGTGTACAATAAAAGAAAAAAATTGAAAACCTCTATGGTGTCGTCAGTTACAGGCTCTTGCACCTAGACAAGTGGTATAAGCCACAATCACCACTCACAATTTTTTAGATCTATGTGTTTGAGATTTAAAAGGTCTCTTGTGGTTCCACATGCAAAAGAGTTCAGTTACAAATTTTTTAATACATATGTGCAGAATACATGGAGCTGGAGGAGGAGATGTCTCGAGACAAGAAGGCCCTGCTGGAGGAGTTTGAGAGGAGGAGGAAGGCACGCCAGCTCAATGTGTCCACTGATGATGATGAGGTAGAGACCAACATTTATAATCTGAAGTGTGATGCTGTTGTAACTTGTACCTTAAGTTAAATGTTTTCTTCCTGTTTACCAAACATTGCTTGTTTTACTATAAACATAATGTTTAGGTTCAGCATCACTATTCTCAGCAACAAGAAATCAAATTCTCCATGAAAGCTATTAAGTTATTGAAATGTTGAAAAGTTATAAAATGTAAAATTTGAATCATATATGTGATAAAATCTGTAAAAAATAGTTTTATTTCAAGAAATCCTTTGTAGAATAGGAAAAATGAAGAATGCATAAGGTTGTGATTAGATTAATGAATTGAAATATCTCATTGGCTTCCCCTGATAAATTTGTTGTTTTTGTATCAGGTTCGTAGGAGTCTCAGACAGTTGGGTGAGCCTGTGTGCTTATTCGGAGAAGGTCCAGCAGAAAGGAGAGTGCGTTTGAGAGATCTGCTGAGTTAGTAAGTACATAAATTTGACTGGACTGTATTTAAAGATGATAACATGTTATTTGATTCATCCGATCAGATATATAGGATATTTCGATGCTTCTCAATCAGAGGGCAAGGAAATGTCCATCCAAATCATGCAAAATAGCGGCATGGCCATAACATCCTTTTCTCAAAGCGGTTCAGATCTTTTTGGACCCCCCATAACTTTGTTGTGAATTTGGAACCTAAGTTATCTTTACAATGATTTTCAGTCTTGGTGAAGATGCTATCAACAAAAAGTTGGAGGAAGAAGAGGCGCGTATCGAGAGGGACCGCGGCCGCGAAGGCACGTGGTATCACGAGGGCCCTCCCGAACTGAGGCAGGCCAGGCTGTGGATAGCGCGGTATTCGCTGCCTAAAGCTAAGGAAAGGTAAACTATTCCTGTAAAACATATTTTTGAAAGACATCCATGTATTTTATACTGTATTGCAAGATTCACCACAACTGTTCTATATAAAGGAATCGCCATACTTATTACTTGTTTATTTTCTTTTTTGTAAAACAATAAATGGTTATATTGTAATGTTATGAGAAGCCTAAAGTTCCATTCACTTGGGGTTTGTTTCTCGTCATGAAGATGCGATTATCGTAAGGGTATAAATTTCATCGAACAATGATTTTCAAATGCGATTCTCGCCGCGAGAAACTCTCCTCTTTAATTATCAATTAATTATACTTTCAATATTGTATTGTATTGTATTGTATTGTATCAGCCCATATACGTCCCACTGCAGGGCACGGGCCTACTCTACAATCGAGAATACGATTGAGAGTGGTTAGGCCATATAGTCCACCACGCTGGCCTAGTGCGGGTTGGCGGACTTACATACCATAGAAATTCTTATGAATCGCTATGGTATGCAGGTTTCCTCACGATGTTTTCCTTCACCGTTTTAGTGCGTGGTGATTGATTATCAATACACACATGACTCCGAAAAGTCAGAGGTGTGCCCTGGGATTCGAACCCGCGACCACCGTGAACATATTGGCAGCCGCGTCTAGTCCGTTTACCAACAGGCCACCACGCACTTTCAATATAATTTTTATTTTAGTTAAGTAATGAGTATGAGTATATATTTTATCTGCGGTAGCTCGTAATTGGCTATCTTTTGTATACAATTTGTATAATATATCTTTGTTTGCTATTGATAGCTGTGAGCTGCCCAAATAAAATAAAATAACCCCTGGACCGTCGGATGAACCGCGCTCAGTCTCGTCAGACTTCAAGCAATAAAGCAACCTAACGTTATTGAAATAGGGGCTATTTTAGTTCAAGGACACAATATGGCGCTTACGACAAGCCAGGGGATAAAGTATCCAAGCGAATAACATAGGGGAAGACTATAAAACATGTTTGTTCCAGACTGAGCAAGGCCCGCGAGGAGTTGAAGCTGGCGGGCAGCGTGCGCGCGGCCGCCAAGCAGGAGTCGCAGAGGAAGGCGTCCGCTACCTCCATCTACTGCAGCCAGGTGACGATATCTCTTAAATAAATACACCCAACAGTCACATACATAGTCTAGCTAACGATCAATTAACGCCCAAATACTCAAACGCCATTTCAATAATAAGTTGCTCTTAACAGTGCACGACCCACTTAGCCAGTACATTTAAGCGGGACTAACGTACTTAAGCGCAACTTATATTTAAGTTGCGTTCCAGTGTTCGGGCGTAAGTTTTGGGTCGTGGGTATCGGGTGCTCTGAGAGACTTACAAACAAACACCCAGACACGAGACAGACACGCCGTTTCACAGGCGGCGTCTAACCATCTGCGCCACGGAGGCTGTCAGATCTCTTTTATCTGTCACTCTTTTAATCAGTCAGTATGAGTGCAATTTATGGAACACACAATTGCATTATCAATTTAGGAATTGTTATTGAATTCTTATATACTTTAGCTGAGGCTTTGACTACTCTCTTTGGTAACCTGTATTTTCAGTTTATTTGTGTTATTGTCTGTAGTTTGTATTTGGAGTAGATAACGAATTAATTTGTATGTATTTGTGAACAGATCGGCGACACTCGGCCAATAAGTTACTGCAGGTTCAGCTCCGACAGCAAGATGCTCATCACTGCCAGTTGGTAAGACATCAACATTCCGAAGTTTATTTTATTTATATAAGAATATTTGGATGTTTATTTAATGTAACTAGTAGTTTTATGATAAATAGCTATAGCAACAAATGGAAAGTGAAGGAACAATAATATAAGTTTAATTTTGTGATTCGCGATTGTGATTCTCAAAGCCGATCGGCTAATATTTTTATACGATCTCGAGTATGAAAGAGTGAGTATTTAGTGAGTTTTTACCAACCCATATTAAGAAGAAACTTAACAGTCGATTTCGTAGATGTAATTTTAAATGTGAAAAATGGTTATAATATAATTATGGTCAGTTTTGTCAAATCCCGTAGGATCGCGATTCGTTCCAGAATTAATTGCTCTTCCTCATGGTTTTGGATATGGCCATCCGAACTTACATGAAAATTTCACCCTGTATAATGAATTTCAACGGTCTCCTACTTGAGTCTCCCCCGGATGTAGTGTACTGTTGGTGTGCAGGTCAGGCCTCAGCAAGGTGTGGTCGGTGCCGGGCTGCACGGCGCTGCAGCAGCTGCGCGGACACACCTGCAACGTCAGCGGCGCCGCCTTCCATCCACACGCCACACTGCCGCATCACTTCAGGGATAAGGTATCACCACACTTTTACCTGCACAGCCTCCCACGCGCAGCTGGTCACGCGTCAGCTGTGACCAGAAGGGGCGAGGGTATTTTTTATTCCATAGGTGCAACAAATGAGCAAACAGGTCACCTGATGATAAGTGAGCATTGCCGATCATGAACATGCACAATGCTTGAGTCACGAATGTATTATCAACCCATCAAATCTTACTGGTGGTAGGTCTCTCATATGTGAGAGAACGCCTGGGTAGGCACCACATCAATGTCTATTTCTTCAGCCATGCGGCAGTTTAAATGCACTGTTGTGTTTCGGATTGAAGAATATTGTGGCCAGAATAACTACTGGACATATTGAGACTTAACATCTTATGTCTCAGGATGGCGAACGCAGTGGAATGCCAAGCATTGCTTTGTATTTAAAGGTGTTATGTGGTTTTGTTACTGTTTATTAGCGGTAGTATTGCTTACCATCAAGCGTCTCGTCGTTCAATTGAACAAAAAAATAACTCTCCAGCTGCGAAATTAGGAACTTAGGGTTTTCTTCATAGGTTTAGCAAACGAGCAAACTGGTCATTGGATAGTGAGTGATCATGCCGCCCATGAATATCCACGACGCTTGACATGAGTCACAACATATCCATGAGGATATGTTGTCAGCCCATCAAATCAGGAAGAAAGTTGGAAGTCTCTCGTAATTCCTGATACCCACGACACAACACATGATCTTTGTGTACGGTCTATGTATTTGATTATTGTATTATTATGATATTCATTTACATTATGTAAACTATACGTCTAGGACTCTAGAAATTCAAATACAATCTTCATACCACGACAGACATAATGGGGCAGTTCACGAACATAGTGAACTATTTATTTGTTTAGTTCGGAAGTAAATACTACATTGCATTACACTTAAATAATGTGTACCTATATTTATTGCGATCAACGGTTTAACTTTTTGTAATATTATTTTGTACAATAACTACCAAACGAAGTTATTTGATGGTACTATTTTACATATTATCAAATATAGTTTTATGATGGTTTAGATCGACGCGGCGACAGAAGCAAAGGAAGCTAAGGAGGCGGACGACTCGGAGGAGGCTGGGGAGAACTCGGCGCAGCCGCCCATGGAGACGGGGGAGGGTGGGGACGCGGGGGTCGCGGGGGACGCGGGGGGCGGCGAGGACAAGTCCGAGGCGTGCACGATGGCCACCTGCGCGTACGACGGATCCGTATACCTGTGGAACTTTGCCAGGTAAAGGCCCTGCGCAGACGGCACACTTTTTGTGCGATGGAGTCTGCGGCGCACAAAAAGTCGTTCGCGGATTTTACACAGACTCAACGCACACGACGCACATCTTCGATCATTATGTCGGCAGAGCTGTAGGGACGTAGACGCTATGGAAATCGTGCAGAGATCGCGAAGTATTATTTTGTACATGAAGTACAGAAAAAGAAGAAGAAATAGAGAATTTTGGGTACATCCTATACTTTCGGAAATATTACTGAAGGGACAGTTCCATACTAAACATTCAATTCTGAAACAACATCCGGCAATTTTTTTCAAATTTTATAAAATTTCTGTTCCTACATTTGATGAGTTGCTATTTCAAACAGGTCTAAACAGGAGCGGAATAAACATTACAGCACACTTCTTCCCACATTTTTCTTTTTAAATGTACATACATACATACATAAACTCACGCCTTTTTCCCAGAAGGGGTAGGCAGAGGTGCCAGGACACCCACATTTCGCCTTGTATGTTCCGTCCCACAATGTGATAGGTGGCGGGCCTATCGCCATATCAGGCACAAATTCCTGACTCTGGGCTGATAATGAATAGAAAAATCCAATATCACTTTGCCCAACCCGGGATTCGAACCCGAGACCTCAGCTTTGTAACCGTACCTTAGTACAACTACGCCACCGAGGCAGTATCATAAATTGCTGGTCTGTTTTGTATTTCTTGAATTAACATAGTTACATCGACCTCTGGCGCCATGATAATAGATCGCGTGCGTTACGTCCACCCACCCCTAGCAAATGCAGATTGCCGACTAAAGAGTGCGCCGTCTGCGTTAGCGCGCGTTGAAGCAAACGTTCAATTTTTTTCACACACTTTTGTGCGGAGCGGCGCGCCGCGGCGCGATGCGGTCTGCCCGAATTACACGGATTTTTTGTGCGCCGGACTTTTTGCGCGTCGTGTGCGTTACTGCATATAATTGCATAGGTTCTATTTTCACAGACTAAAAAGTGCGTCACGGATAGTCTGTCGTCTGCGCAGGGCCAAATACCCCTCTAGCCACTGTTTTGTCGTAATTTGATTTTAATTCATATTATAAAATTCATTACATACAAGGCGTGTGTGGATGGTTGAATTAGTAAGCGTTAATGTCACCGAACCAACACCATCCAAATCCGTGATACTCTCAACAAGAGTCAGGTCAAAAGTACCCGGAATCAGCGAGAATGCATGAAGAGGTTGATGAAACTGGATGAAACTGGCCTAGTGCGTGTTGACGGAGTTTACATACCATAGAAATTCTTACATATCGCTATGGTATGCATGTTCCTCACGATGTTTTCCTTCACCATCACTCATGACTCCGAAAAGCCAGAGGTGTGCCCTGGGATAAGTGAACTCCTTCGTTGGCGCAATTGTTCTGTGGTACGGCTATGACGGTCACTCGGGTTTGAATCCCGGGTTGGGTAAAGTGATATTGGATTTCTATTCATTATCAACTTAGAGTCTGGAATTTATGCCCATCATTGCGATAGGCTCACCGCCTATAACATCGTGGGTTGAAACACTCAAAGAGAAAAGTGCGTGTCTTGATAGCACCTATGCCTACCCCTTCTGGGGAAAAGGCATAGGTGCTATCAAGACACGTGGGTGTATGTTTTTTTTTTATTTCAATGAATGGCGAGACGATGAAGCCGTTCGCCTGATAGTAAGCTATACGACCGTTCATAAACAGTAGCAATATTCCACTGCGCTCGCCATCCTGAGACATAAGATGTTAAGTCTCCACATGTCCAGTAGTTACTCTGACTATCCGAAACACAACAGTGCATTTACATTGCCGTATGTATGTATGAGTAATGTTGTGTGGGCAGCGAGTCTCCGCTGGCGTCGCTGGCGGGTCACAGTCCGTACCGCGTGTCGCGCGTGGAGTTCCACCCCTCGGGCCGCTTCCTCGCCACCGCAGTCTTCGACCACTCCTGGAGGCTCTGGGACCTCACCACCGGTAACCAACTATTTATCATATTGCACATTTATAATTAAAGAGACCTAATCCAAAAAACATGATATTGGTTTTCAATCATATAGTGGCTCGAAATGACTATCTCTATCGACCCGTTATTAAAGAAGGACCTACTGACGCGATAAAGATAGAATGATGTGATGATTCGGTCTTCTTCATGTATCTCCCATAAGTACAACATTTCTTATGTCATAAACCTTTAATGAATGTGTCCGAAACAATAAGATTTTTTTGTTAGCACTCTATAATTCTAAAGGTGCGTTGTTATACTACTAAGCAATACTAAAATATTGCAAGCTCCAGAACTTCAAGTCAGAAAGAAGCTGATATTAAATACTGGAGTTCCTCTTGGCTTTAAGACTACAAATTACTGTTTCCAATTTTGCCGTATGGTTGTAAAAATATTGAATTTACAAACTTTTTTAACTCTACATTTTGAAAATTTGATGAATTTAAATTATGATTTTATGCGTTTTTATGTATTTCAGCGACGGAAGTACTGCACCAGGAGGGGCACGCAAAGCCCGTCTACAGCATCGCCTTCCAGTGCGACGGATCGCTCGCTGTTACTGGGTAACATTATCTATTCATTAATTTTAAGAGATTATACTGTTATGGTGCATCCAAACTGCAATTGCGTTTTGTTGAACAATATTGTGCATCAATGTTAGAGATTATTACTGCAGTCTTTATGTGGGTTGTTTTATTAAATGTTGCTAAGTAATATTTGGAAACGATGCTCAAGACTTGTTTGAATGTGCCATAAGAATTAATATCAATAATATTGAAGCTATATGATCTATTGGCTATTCACTTTTATACGTGTCTAGGTATCTAATGACTGAATTGAACTCTGCTTGCTTAATCGCTATTAGAGCAATTCAAATAAAAGATCAACGATAGACAATAAACGATAGTCTATGTACGATAAACCAGCATAAAGCCGAAGCAGGGCACCACAATATATTAGTTTGACTATTTATCATTTAAATTGCAGCTTTATACTAATGTATCAAGGTGCACAATTAGTTATCATAGTGTTCAATGTATTACTTTGATTTGATTACTAATCACTGGAATTGCGACTTTATGTTAATAGTGTTAAGGTTCACAATAAGTAATGAGATTATATGACTACTGATAATTTGATTTGCAACTTTACGGTGATGTATTAAGGTGCACAATGAGTGATGTGCATGTTTGTTATGCAGCGGCATGGACGCGTTCGGTCGCGTGTGGGACCTGCGCACGGGGCGCTGCGTGATGTTCCTGGAGGGACACCTGGCGCCCGTGCTGGCGCTGGACTGGGCGCCCGCGGGACACCAGCTCGCCACCGCCGCCGCTGACCATCAGGTCTGCAGTACTAGCTTACATAACTTATATAATATAAAGAGAGCGCTGTCGTATAGTTGAGGGTTCAAAATGTTAATCAAATGTTTGTTACACTGCTGTTAGTAAAAACTGAACTATCTATCATCAAATTGCTATATAAAGTTGTAAACTGAAAATATATTTAGTCATTATATTATCTGTCTAAAAAGACTGTGAGTGGGGTTCAATAGACTTTACTAATTTATTTTTTAATTTATTGAGGAATGTTAGACAACCTGTCAAATATAAGAGGACAGAAAAAGGCGGCGCGGCACCATTATTTTTGTCAACGATTTTGAAGTACCAGCGCTCCCTCTATATTATAAATACTCCAATATCCTATACACATATGTAAACGTACGTACACCAAATATTTGTAAATAAGCACGGAGCACGCATGCACGCGTTATTGAAATTGTTTTTATTCACGGCTTTTTAGTCTAGTAACCGTGATTAACCTTTGTACTAAAAGGTTTTACACGGAAGTATAACGAACGTATTAATTTCAAATATTTCATTTATATTTTTCTATTTAAAGGTTGACCATTGAATAATCTAAGAGATTGCTACACCTTATTAATTTTGTTCATTTGCTGACTATGTATTTGTCCTAGTTTAGTATACAAATGTTGCAATATATCGTTTGTCTGCAGATTAAAATATGGGACCTGCGACGCCGCGCCTCCATCTACACAATACCTGCACACACGCATCTTGTCAGCGGTAAGGCACCAATGTGAAATCATGTGCTCCATCTATTTTATTTTATTTAAAAACTATTGAGCTAGCAGTTTTCTTAAGGTGTATTCCCCTTGTGCATGAAGCTTCAGATGTTGTATACATGTAAAAAGTTCCTGAACGTACTATTGTCTTTGATCTAATGATTAAAAAATAAAGATAAATAAAGAAAACTATGTTGTCTATAGAGTAGATAATGGTAGACGTTACGATGGATGTAGTGTAAGATTTTTGTTTTTGATTTTTGTTTGTTTTAAAATAAAACTTGCGAGCCAAAAGTTTTAACTTTGTTCAGCCTCAACCCTTTCACATGTGTGTGTGGTTGCAGACGTGCGGTTCCAGCGTAACGGCGGGCACTACCTGGCCAGCAGCAGCTACGACGGCAGCGCCAAGCTGTGGTCCCACCCCGCCTGGCATCCGCTCCGCACGCTCGCCGGACACGACAACAAGGTACACACACGCAGACATGCACGCACGCACCCACACACGCACGCACACTTACCGACATGCAAACATTCATGCACGCACATACGCACGCGTATATCAAGACTACGACCGAAGATAAACGAAGTGGTAGTTTTAGTGACTTTAGACACAAACAACTAAAAATAGGAATGTGTTTGGGTGGTAAATACATAATTTAATCTAAAAGTAATAATATAGATTTTTATAGTAAAGCAACGATTAATTTATTATATTAGTAAAAACTAAGTATTTGCATCTCAAAAACGATGATTTAAAAAAAAACAAATATGTCTTGTCATTAAAACTACAAACTAACTTTTTCTGTGGAAATGTCGACATATCCTGTATGTTATCACTTATACAAACATACGCATGCTCGCAACAACGCACATACAATAATTCATTATTTTCATACCTACACTTCTGCATACCTTAGATTCCTTAAACAATATTCACACCTTAAAAACAAAATATATCTTATAAAAAAATACTCACTGTCCTATCATTGTTCGCAGGTGATGGGCGTGGACATATCCAACGACAACAAGTACGTCGCCACCTGCTCCTACGACAGAACATTCAAACTATGGGCGCCGGAAATGGTGTAGAACAAACATGGACTAGGAACTACCGGGATCTCGACTGTAATATATGGTGTGTGACTCATGAGTTGGGAGGACAGGAAGTGAAACGACATAAATAGAAGGCTGAATTTGGTGTTTACCAGTATATCTAGCAGCAAGCAATAAAGGTCTGTTTGGTCTTTATGTTGAAACAATGAAGTGTTACCTATAATGGTGAACACTTTTCTGTGAATATATTATGTAAGTTTATTATAAAAGTGTTTTATTGAAATCGCCTATCAATAGTACATAGTAATATATCTGGTAATATGGAATATTTTAAGTTAATTATTTAATTCGTGCTGCAATCATGCACGTTACATATTCGGATTAGATTGAGCATACTCGATAAAAAAAATGAGTGTATGTTTGTAGCTTTCACAGGGAAAAGGTTTATTATACTAATAATATTTATAACTGAATTTAAATATTATTTTATATTTTAATTAAAATAACATATTTTTTGTCCAATGAGGGGGCCAGAATCGTCTGTATTAGTCACTGAATTGCTGTTATAGTTTGGAGAATTCGTATACATATAACACTACTTTTTGAAAGACTCCTTTCTTTCTCTGTCCCCTTATGACTTCTTGTGTCGCTTTTTCATTTCATCGAATTTTCAAATCACTTCAAAGATACAAGTAAACACAGGAAAATATTTCCAATTATTTATTTTGTACACCAATCGTAAGGTGAGAGTGCGCTGTGTGTCCGGCAGGCGGCGGGCGCGGCGCGCATGCTAGTTGAGATCCCCGCGCCGCCCGCGCGCCACTCGCACAATACTAATACAATAACAATCAACAGTTCCACTCCGCACTTGCAATAATAACTATAATTGGTTCTTTTCACTCATTCATTGCGATAATTGAGTGTGCGGCGGCCGCAGCGAGCCGAGGCGCCGCCGCGACCGACCATTACTAACTACCCTACTATTTACAAAGGACAAAAACAACGGGGAAAAAATTGTTCCCAAACTAGGCTCACCCCCTCCCCGCCCCCTCCGCTCGGCGTTCAGTTCTTGGTGGTGGGCGTGGAGATGTTGAGCAGGCTGTTGTATCCTCGGAACTGCGTGGCCATGAGGTCGCGGTACACGGCCAGCTGGCGCTGGTCCATGTGTCCGGCCAGGCTGCTGTACAGCGCCACGTAGGGGTCCATGAAGGGCACGGGCGCCGCCTTGTGCATGTCCACGAGCAGCGCCTTGTTCGCGGCGGGCGCGGGCGGCGAGCCCTCCGCCAGCTGGTACGTGGGCACCACGATGGCCGGCTTCTTGAGCTTGGGCGAGGGCGAGGGCGAGGGCGACGGCGCCGGCGACGGGAACTCCTTAGGCGGCGTGGGCGTCTTGGCCGACACGAACTTGCCGTTGGAGGAGCGCTTCTGCGGCGGGCGGTTCTTGAGCGCGGTGGGCGCGGGCGTCTTGTTGACGAGCGTGATCTCGAGGTTGGGCGGCGCGGGCTTGGGCTCGGCGTAGGTGTTGTTGGAGAGGTTCTGCGCGGCGGACACGCGCAGGATCTCGACGGCGGGCGCGGGCGGGGTGTCGGCGCGGCAGGTGAGGTCGAGCACGTGCGCGGGGTCGGGGGCGGCGTGCGGGAGGGGGTGGGGCGCGCGCGGCGGCTTGATGGGCGCGCCGGTGAGCAGGTGCGGCGGCGGCATGAACGGGTCCTTGGGGTTGCCGTACACGGTCTTCTGCGGGCCGCTGTTGCCGAAGGTGCAGGTGGCCTGCAGCACGCGCGGGGGGCGCGGCGGCGGCGGCGGGGGCGGCGCCACGTAGGGCAACGCGTAGGCGCCCAGCATGTGCGCCTGCGTGAGGAGCTGGTGCTGCAGCGTGGGGTTGAGGAACACGGGGGGCGCGGCGGGGGGCCACGCGGGGGGCGCCAGCGCGACGGGGGGCAGCGCCGTCACCTCCAGTCCGCGCTCTTTCAAAATATCTAACTTTTTTTTCTTGACGGCTTGCGGACTCTCCGGGTACTCGTCGAGGTCGATGATTTCTGGCGTTTTTGGTTTGTACGGCACCTGAAATAAAAAATTACGTCCCGTTAATTTGATTCCCCGACTACTTGGCGAATGTGTTGGTTCTATATGAGTACGTAGCGTATGACACCGTGTCCTTGTACATTACCTCTACGATTTCGTCGTCGCTGTGGTGGTTGCGGTGCGGCGGCGGGTGGTGGATGCCGAAGTTGTTGATGGTGGCGGCGGCGGGGGCGGGCGCGGGGGGCGGCAGGTGTGGCGCGGGGGGCGCGGGGGGCGGCGCGCCGGGCGGGGAACACGACGAGTCTCCGCGCGGACCGCCCAGCGTCGGCGCTGCAATAACAACACTAGATTTAGTATTCCGCTATTGAGAAGTCAAGATTCACCAACACTAAACCATTTCTAATTCTAGAAGTTCCATTTGACATTTCATACTTTTATCATACATAACTTTGTGCAGACGTAACTCACACAATTGCAATAAAACTTTCCGTAAAACCATGGAATTTTGAAGCTATTCTTATTTTATCACAGGATTTACAATCCATAATAACTAAATTTAAATTTAAATCCATTAAATAAAGCAAAATAACCATTTTAAACAACATACTTTTTTACTAGACGTCATTACAAAGTCACGTCGTTAGATATGTGTAGAGTTCAGATCCATGTGTAGAGTTGAGACTATGTAAACGGATTTGTATACGCATAATCGGTAAAAATTTAAAAATAATCGAGCAGTTTTAATCCAGTTGTTTTCTAATTTTAAAAAGTACTGAATTATCAGCTAATAACAAGCATACTATCAACGAACAACCATCAATAAATAATGTAATAATAATTTTAATAAAAGGCAATAATTTAAGAATTTAATAATTTAACAATAATTTTGTGTGTGTGGTGGCCTGTTGGTAAACGGACTGCTGAGACGCGGCTGCCCACATGTTCACGGTGGTCGCGGGTTCGAATCCCAGGGCAGACCTCTGACTTTTCGGAGTCATGTGTGTATTGATAATCAATCACCACGCACTAAAACGGTGAAGGAAAACATCGGGAGGAAACCTGCATACCATAGCGATTTATAAGAATTTCTATGGTATGTAAGTCCGCCAACCCGCACTAGGCCAGCGTGGTGGACTATATAGCCTAACCACTCTCAATCGTATCCTCGATTGTAGAGTAGGCCCGTGCCCTGCAGTGGGACGTATGTGGGCTGATACAGAACAATAATTATTCATTTAAACATGTAGCGATGGTACTTCAAAAACGTAGATAAAAATCGTGATGCGTCATCTTTTTCTTTCCCACATCTAGTACGAATTGTGACAGCTTGGAATGCGCACGAATTCGAGTCACGAGTCGATACAGACGTTCGAAGTATACAAGTATAATAGAATAGACCAAGATTCAGAAAAATAAGGTTTCAACGCAGGATCTAGCAGGATTTTGTAGAAATTTAGGGTTTTATAGTGCGTTCCATACATCAAAAATCTAAAATATTTTTTTTTGCCAAAATTATAGGGTTAAACAAAAATGTACAAAGAATGAATATTGTAAGGAATGATAATATCGAATCGCTGGCGTCAAAATAAATAGGAAATTCCGAAAAAAAATCGTGTCACAAAAAATTGCCATTTTCACTAGTGGGCCGGGCCGCTAGTAATAAATAAATCATTGCTTTTGTTCCTTAATACTAAAGTGACTTTGCAATTGTGGATGTCTCATTAGGATAAAGATGTACATAAAAAAAACGAAATAATGTAAACTAGAAATATTAGTACAGTCGACGAAGCATTTTTTCCTGCATAATTTGCCAGGAGTTTTTTGTTTTCATGAAGAGGTGGCATATGACCCCGCTAAGTTAAAAACCCAAAATACTTACAAAAATGGCGTCCGCTAGAGCCGCCATTTTGGAAAACGCGTTTGAAGCCATATCTCCGGAACCGTCCACTTTAGGCCCATCATGCTAAGGACCTTTTTTGTAGATAATTAAATTTCTAATCTTTTTTGTTCAATAATTTTTTTTGTACCATTTACCGTTCGCGATTTACAATGTTATTAATTTTTATTTTATACCTTTTTTACAATAAATTTTACATGGATTTTTAACAAAATTGAAAAATGTCCAATGGAACTTTTAGAATTAGAAATGGTATACATTGTCGAATACTTTTATTCAAAAGTTATTTTCTTGTTACTTTGTATAGAGTTATGAGAACACTGCTGTAAGCTCTTAATGAAGTACAGGTCCATTATTTGCCGGATAAAATCCTTGTAAATTTACATAGGTTTATGTTTCATCTGGCGATAGCACCTAGTTTCATTTTCTTTCGCATTCTGGTTATACCCTATATAATACCGTTGAGAGTTGAATAGTGTGAGGAATGATAAGTTTGTTTGTGTATGTGCGTGTGTAGAACACAGTGAGTGTGAGTTAATAATGTGCGTGTTAGTGAGCGAGTACGTACGCGTGTTGGGCGCGGCGGCGAGGTGCGGGCGCGCGGGCTTCACGCGCACCGCGCGCAGCGAACTGCGGCCCGCGGGACGAGCGCTCTTCTGCAACAATACATATATAAATACACACTACAGTCACATACATGGTCTTGCCGAACTTGCCGTGAAGACGGACAAGTTCAAGTACCTAGGCTCCGTAATGCATGAGTCTAGTGACATAGACCTTTACGTCAAAACCCGTATAGGCGCTGCTTGGTCTTGGCTTGGAGAAGAATTTGCCGGAAGGTGGACCCTGGCACCAACCGGGATACCAACAGGTTTAAGGTAAGGAGAGTCACATACAAGGTTCTAATCCTGAACGCTTTTTTGTAAATCCTTTAATATTATAATGCCTTTGAGTAGTAACAGTACATACCTGCGTGTTGCAGAGCGCGAGTCCGGCGGGCGCGTGCGGCGCGTGTCCGTTCACGCACGACTCCGCCGAGCTCGCCGCGCCCGCCGCACTCGCCGCACTCGCCGCGCCCGCCGCGCTCGCCGAACCCGCCGTACTCGCCGCGCGACCCTCCTTCACGCCGCCCGCCACTGAAACAACATATTATGCAACATTATTCACACGAAAAAAACTTATGAAATGGCGTAAACTTAATTAGTTGAAATGAATCAACGCGAAATATGAATGAAACAATAATCGCTCTTCAGCCAAAGGAAGTCCATTCCTGAAGGTAGGAAGTTGCTGGATGCAGGCCACTTCCAACAGGTAAATGTAGAGATCCTTGGAGGAGGCCTTAACAGTAAATAAATGGTAAAAATATTTGGATGTAGTGTAGGTAGTGTAATATAATTTATTATGGAAACCGTTTCATACATCTAGCACCATGTTTCCTATAGCTGATAATGACACATATTAGATTAAATCATTACAATCATTATACAAAACACTTTAAGAAGTAAAATGGTTCAACATGTCTACATACCCATGAGTTTATGCGCGAGTTCGCTGAGATGTCCGCGGTCCTCGCGCGGCTCCAGCAACTTCTCCACGGGCTTGACGCTGATCTTCACGCCCTCCTCCTTCTGCAGCGAGTCCAGGAACTCTCTGTTGAGCTCCTCGGCCGGCTTGGAGACCAGGTTGATGTCCTCCTTGTACTCGCCCGTCTCGCTGTCCACGTGGCGGCGCGGGGAGGGCGTGCGCAGCCTCTTGTCGGGGGGCGCGGGGGTGGTGGACGCGGGGGTGGCGGGGGGCGAGCCCTCCTCGCGCAGGGGCGAGTCCGTCACGTCGATGGTGTCGATGGTCTGCGGCTCGTCTAGTTTGCCGTTGATCTTGAACGTGGTACCGTTTTTCCGCTCGTGGTTTTCGAATGGTAGGAGGAACCTGTGGGTGGTGGTTTGATGCGTTTATTTAATTGTATTTATTTTGTTTAATACAACATTATGGAAGGTTATTTTGTACCAAAAAAAATAAATTATTGTATTATTAAAAATAACGCTAGTAAGTTAATCACTCATAATTAATGACCTTGTTATAAGGGAATTACATAATTGCTATAAATATTGAGATCACTTGTTTTATCCTCCAAAATATATTTTTAAATGAATGAAAAATTTGCTTGCATCATTAAATTCAAACAGTATTTTTCGGTACTAAAGTTTCGAGTTAATATTTACTGCCAAACATGTAGTATGTAACATGCAACAATGCGTGCAACGTGTTCGCGAGCACGCGCGCGTGCTTTACCTCTCGTATCTGCGCCTGGCGGCTTGCGGCGCGTGTTGCGCGAGCGCGCGCCACAGGCGGCGGCGACACACGGCCGCGTACCCGCCGCGCGACACCACGCCCCAGTACAGCGCGCGGAGTGACACTGCAACACGCGACACGCAACGTGCAACATTACAAACAACACACTCGTGGCAACTCAGGAGAGAAAAAAAGAGTTCATGTTGCTAAGATTCTTGCGACGTTTCTATATCATAGCTACAACACTTACCGAAACGGTGGCAATGCTAACTTGTGAAACACTATTTGAATAAAGAATATTTTGATTTTGATTTGATTTTGACTGTCCCACAGGAGATCGTCGTGAAACGATAGGTTTACTGCCATATTTTATTCGGCGAGTTAGATTGCTGGATACACAATCATTTCCATTTTCCCGTCCCTTTTCTTTCCCGCTAATAATATAATTTAATAAATCAGCAACACATAAGTATCTGTATGATCCAAACGTAATGACCTATATGGACTGATAAGGTACAATTCGTATAACATTTAGCCCGTACAGAATAAGTGTGGTAGACTCACAGTCTTTAAGCGTGTGTCCCTTGAACGGTTCGTTCCTGTCCTTGTAGAACTGCTTGAGTTGCGCGAGGAAGTCCAGGTCCTCGGGCGAGTGCTGCGCGGGCGAGCCGGCAGACTCCTCGTCGCTGCCCTTCTCGCCGCCGTTGCGGAGTGACACGCGTCGAGGCGTCTGCAACGAGATACAAAACGATACTGTAGTCTGTACTACACGACCCAAGAGAGCTTCTACTAGGTGGTATTCTCATATGTTGGTACTCTCAATCGTACTCTCGATTGTAGAGTAGGCCCGTGCCCTGCAGTGGGACGTATATGGGCTGATACAGTTACAGTTATTGTCATATGATCATTCACTTAATACACATTTTTACAATGGCCACAAACAAAACCTCAAAAAGAATATGTAAAAAAATATAGTTCAAAGTTTGAAAAAAATACTACTGTATTCTTTTGTAAAAATTATCAATTTTTTTAAAGATTTTAGCCGCATAATAAGAGTATAGACAGACCTACATGGATTTGTGCGGCTCAGCTGAAATTTGGCTCGGATCGAGAATACAGCTGAACGGTAAATATACTTGTGATTATGTCTTGAACACTAAAATCAATTATTAAAAATACGAATAGTTATTTTTTTTTTTATAATGGGGCAAAATTACCTGGGACCATTAGAAACATGTGGATAAAATTAATGATCATATGTAAATATCACACAGAGTAACTGGTAACTGCGGACCAACAACTAAATCTAGGTTTTAGTCCCTGTGCCTGGGCACCGAAGCGCCTCAGTCTCGGAAGACGCTGAGCACTAACACAGAGTCACACTTAGAGGTCGGTTACTACAACACGTAGTGGACATTGTATGTAGGTTATAAGTCATTGTAATAATTAATTTATCCTTATATGTTTCCTCAAACAGGGTGTTATGATTTAGGTCCTCGTCAAATTAATTGGCGAGTGATAGTTGTGAATTAAACGGTTCGGGATTTATGTCGCTGGTTCGATTTCAGGTCACCTTTACTATTGTATTCGTAACTTGAATGGTAACAAATGCAGTTAAGGATGGAATAAACTATTTGAATAAATTGAATTTGAATATATCTGTGATTGGTGTGTGTTTTTTGAAAGTTGGATCCTCTTTTTGGATCCAACTATAGCTGCTTTCTTTAATTTTTGGTCCAAGATTAAAGAATTTAAGTACTTTTCAGGTGCTTACAAGCTTTTATTTATTGTAAAGGTTAATGACATGTATGCATCATCGTGTTGACCTGACACCGTTGCGGATATGCGCAATATCTCTTTTTGTGGATTCATCCCTACTACCAGGAATTATTTCGCATGGTTTCTAGGGGACATTCCCCCATTCACCTGCCGTTAAAATGGATTTACGATATTTTGATGACATGTATTTTTTTAAGTGCTTACTCATTCAGGTTATATTTAATGCTGCTCGTAAACAATATTCTAGACTCTAGAGAGATTTCACATTACACCGAGGCTCAGCAAGCCTTTAGAACGTCACCTCATCTTTAAATCCCATTTAATTTATTCACTAAAATAAATGAGAGGAGTTCGAAATGATTAAATCTCCACTTACTTCAACATACAAACATGTGACGAATACATGGTTAAATCATTTTGCGCTTTTTGGCGTGCGTAGTCTGACTTCAGAGTCATGTGTGTATTGATAGTCAATCACCACGCACTTTAACGGTGAAGGAAACATCGTGAAACCTGCATACCATAGAAGAATTTTTATGGTGTGTAAAGTCCACCAACGCGCACTAGGCCAGCGTGGCGGACTATATGGCCTAACCACTCTCAATCGTACTCTCAATTGTAGAGGAGGCCCGTGCCCTGTAGTGGGACGTATATGGGCTAATACAGTACATTACTTTACATATAATCAGTTCTTAAAGTGTGAGTAGTCAGTGAGTGTGTATGTGTATGTGTATGTGTACTCACGTCGGGCGGCTGCGGTGCCCTGTCGGAGTCGCTGGAGCGCGAGGAGCGCGAGCGGGAGCGCGAGCGTGCGGCGCGGCGCCGGCGCCCCCGCGGCCGCCCCTTCAGCCGCGGCGCCAGGTGGTTGCACACGAACTCGTGACCCTCCAGCTCGGGGTACTCGAACGTGTCCTGCGTGCAACACACATTCCATAACCAGTAGTTCATTCTCATCAACAGCAGTCTACTCGAGCCAGTCCTGGCAACGTGAGGCTCATTATCTACATTCCAAACTCACTGCAGGTACTATCATCCAAAGAAAACCGTTACAATTGAGTCCTGTCAACATATTATCCATACTCGAGCAATCATCAGCTACAGGTTCTTGAAATTCCAACTAAACATTTAATTACATGTCTTACCAATGAAATATTCGTAATTTGCCGTCTAGCGCTTACTACCAACCTATTGACGTTCACAGCAAAACATTTAACTTCTTACTACCTATCTTATAATTGAAAGCTTCATCTTTTTTCTTCTAATGCTTCCTCTACCATCATGCTGTTGACGTTCAAAGCAGAACACACAAAGATTTCTTGGACTTCTGAAAAACCCACGGTGGCGGCAGTGTGAACCTACCTTGCAGTACAGAATCCTGGTGTTGGTGGTGGGCGCGGCGTACCCGCCAAGCGCGGCCACCAGCGAGTCCCGCAGCCAGTCCGCCTGGATGCCCTCCAGCCTCGCCACCAGCGCGCGGTACCGGCAGTAGCGCGGGTACGAGAACACCACCACACCGGGACACTCCGCGTCTTGCGCCGCTGCAAACGCATATACATCACTCATTAATATCAGGTTTATAGCACTCAAAAGAGTTATGGTTGACAGGATATGAAACAAAAGAACATGTGTTTGACCTACATATGTTTGTATGGAATGTATATGTATAATTTGTATGTGTATATGTTATGGCCCAAGTGATTAATCGGGTATTATTCATAATGCCCGGGCAATATGAATAATGCCCAATAAGAGCGGACAATGTGATTATAACCAATCAATTTATCACATTGCCCGGGCATTATGAATAATGCCAAGTGCCTATTGGGCAGAGTGATGTAAAGCGAATCAAAATAAAAAAAATGAGCCGAAATGATAGAATTTAAAATAGGGCAGCACGAGGGTGTGGGTTGGGTGGAGTGGAGGGGGAGGGGGAGTCTCGCACCTCCCCTGGTACTACTCCCATGAATAGATAACGCACTATTCCTGAGAAATATCTATTATAGTAACCCAACCCTTAAAACACTTGTTGTCAATACAAATTAGCTTCTGCATCGTCTCCGGCGGCCGGCGCTACGGGAAGTTCAGCCTCTTTGCCTTTGAGTAAAAAAATATAGGCACCATGCTCACCTCCGCAGCTTCGGCTTGCTCAGCCGCTACGACTCGCACGGTTGCCTAATTTTCTTCTGAAGATAATGTTTCGGACGTTAAAAAACAACTAAACATAAGCTAAGATCAATTCAACCTTTTTAATTTATCGCAGATGCGACAATGCGGCAGCGCACCACGTAAAAAATCATCTATTAATCACATTGCCCGATCATCATGTAGCTATATTCATAATGCCCGGGCAATGTGATAAATAGGTGAGTTTAGATTGTAATTAATCACTTGGCCCGATATGGCTCGGCAATATTCATACTGCCCGGGCGGCGGGCATTATGAATACTGCCCGCATGAATCACTTGGCCCATAACATATATACAGGGTGGACAAGGAAACGGCGCACCTGCCAATATACATTATAGTATATGGTGAAGGCAACTTAATTAAGACGGATTTGCATGGAGCTAGCGAATATTAAGAAATATGCCGGAAAAAAAAACTAACGTTACACATGATACCCCATAACATATTACGCTAAAGTGATTGAGCCTCACAACTGAACGGTACACACTCAACAATAAATAAGCAGAGCTCATTATTTACTTATAAGTCATGCGATTGTTTACATCGCGCTCAGGGTACATAAAAAATATATGAAATTAATACAGTCATGACTCAAAATGACCTTACTGGTGGTAGGTCTCTCATATGTGAGAGGCCATCTGGGTAGGTACTACCGCAAACTCTATTTCTCCCGTGAAACAACACTGCTTAAATGCACTGTTGTGTTTCGGATTGAAGGACATTGTAGCCAGAGCAACTACTGGACATACTCAGGATGGCGAGCGCAGTGGAATGTTGCTATTGTTTATGAGCGGTCGTATCGCTTACCATCAGGCGAACAGCTTGCTCGTCTCGCCATATAAGGCAATGAAAAAAAAGTCATCAATCACATACATGGGTACTAACCCCACACTAAGATACAAATCTTGTGTCGCGGGTATTAGAAAAATAATTATGGTTCACGGAAATATTTGTCTCGGGGCAGGAACCGAACCCGCGGTCTCTCATTTCACAGGCGTTTCTTGCCAACATCTCCACGGAGGCCGTCGGTGACTCATATGGGCTGGTTAGTTGTCATTAATGACCACAAAATAATTAACTGGCCTTGTAATGTAAACCGTAATGACCTTGATAGATGGATGGAAGCGCAAGATCCGCCAAAACCCGCACGAAAACACTGTCACAATTTGGTAGCACAAAACACTATTTCTTTTACATTTCACATAACACACACACATATAGTGAAATTAATAAAATTTACTCAAAATAACTGAAAACGAATTTACAATAATATGCACACGACTAATACATGCACACGCGATCGCAATCCGAATTCAACTAGTAAAAAATAAATTATTATTTTAATTTTTGAAAGATAAAGGCCTGTTCACATTAGATACAAAGCTTTCCTATTTGAGTTCATAATAATTCATCTGAACAATTAGTATTAGTACTGTATCAGCACATATACGTGCCACTGCAGGGCACGGGGTCTCCAGTGCAGTAAATTAGTAGTTAGTGTTTATTGATTTCACTCATTTTATCTCACAGAAGTCTCATATGGAAATTCTATGCTATAATGGTAGACATTTCTCTAGGTATAAGAATTTAGAAGAAATGTTATTACTTTAAAGTAACATTATTTTCAAAATAAATTAAAGTAATGTTTAATACAATAATAAGCAAAGTAAATAGGCAATTTGTAACTGACTGGATCGGATGGACATATTTAAATAATATTATAAGCTCTTGAGCAAGTAGGGACCATTCTATCAGTCCAATAAGATCTTTTTTGTTTTAACGTAACTGTTACGTTGGAGTACTTAATCATATTTAGTTATATCAAGTGTGTAGTGTGAACACACCTCAAGATGTCGGGCTTCCTTTGCAAAATGCTAAAAGTTACCGACAAAGAAATTGCCGCCTTTCGGCTCGCACTCACAAACGGCGGCGGCAACCTCAAAGGAAGAATAATCGAGCCGCGCTGGAACCGACGAAGTACACTATGACCGGCGGCTTCCTTTGACTAATAGGGCCGAATTGGGCCATCATTTTAAAAATCTTATTTTTTATTAATCAGTGTCATCAGATTATTTTTTCGATGAATATTAATTATTTAGATAATTTAAATGTTATGTAGGTATTACCAAAACTTTTCTAATTATAATTAAATTCGCAATCTTACATGATTTAAGTGATGACCAGTGTGATTTCTTGGTATATTTCAGTTTGGATTTGTGACACTAAGGAAAATAATGACAAACAAAATAGTCAATCCATACACGATGCAACTGCCTACTACCTAGTTATTATGTTGTTAATTTATTGACGCTTAAATCTAAGTACGTTCCTGTTTAACTGATTGATTTATTTGAAATGAAACAAAAAATATAATTTTTTGAAGTTAGAGAAGGATAAATGATACAGCTGAGAGTTCATGACCTTGCCTATGTGTAAACAACGGTTAAGGCGAAGTCTAAGAAAGTTTTGATGCTGTTAAAAATTGTTTTCGTGGTATATTTCGTTAACCGTTCAATTAACGACGAAACGAAAAAATAAGTATGTGTTTAAATCTTGTTCTTTATTCATTCCAACTAGTTTTAAGCGAAAGAGTGGTGATTAAACTTAAAACTTTAAACGGTCATAACTCCAAAACGGATAGGTATTTTCCAAATATTTTTTTTTATTATGATATTAGTATTATGCCCATGTATCCAACTGAGCAAGTGCGCCATTTATTTGCGCTCCCGGTATATGTCAATGCCGCGAAAGAAAAGGAAGCTTCCATGTATAGATGCCCGATCTTATGGTTTGAATCGATGTTTTGGACTGAATCGGATGCTCGTGAATGGATCGTTTGTCCACCAACCTGTACAAGGCCAGTGCCCAGCATGGTGGACTTTGTGCCCTAACTCCTATCAATCATACTCTCGATTGTTGAGGAGGCCCGTGCCCCAGTGGAATGTATATAGGCTGATTCATAATAATACAGCAGAATTTGTTATTTTTTGCATTTAATGAACAACAGCCACACATTTGACTTAGATTTTATATGGTAGAACTTTAATCTTAGTACTTGTGTGCCAAAACTTTGTGACAAAGTAATGAATACGACATAACTGGTCCAATTAACATCGAATTTATCGAAACTACCTAAAATTTAGACAGAATAACTATTGCGTATATTGAGACTCATCATCTTGTGTCTCAGAAGGAGCGCAGTGGAATAACAATCATTGCTTTGTAATTGATTATGTTGATTATGTTTTCTTTTTTGGATTTTCTACTGTTCAAGAGCTGTAGTATCGCTTACCATCAGGCGAAGGGCATGCTCGTCTAGCCAACCATTGCAATGAAAATATATATCTCATGTACGTAAGTGCGTGGTGGCCTGTTGTTAAACCGACCAGTCGCGGCTGCCAACACGTTCACGGTGGTCGCGGGTTCAGGGACTTTACCGCCTAATCACTCTCAATCATACTCTCGATTGTTGAGGAGGCCCGTGCCCTGCAGCGGGACGTATTTGGGCTGATACCGTCCATATGTCTATGATGACTAACCGATGGCATTCTTCTCAGTGTCGACGTCGCTGAAGTCCAGCCGCGTGTGGTGCAGCGGCTGCGTGGCGCGCGGCTCGGCGGGCGGGGCGCACGCGCCGCGCCACACGGCCCGCAGCCCCCAGCGCCAGCCTTCGCCCTCGCTCATCCAGCTCATCAGGTCCTCCGCGCGAACCACCACCTTGTCGTTGATGGCGAGCACCTCGTCCTGGTAACAGTAGGCTAACATTAACACTTCAATGCTCGACTCGGCGAGCTTCAATGCTCGGTGTCATTACATTGCGTGCCACTGTTGATCCTGCGACACAGGAATTGCAGTGACTGGGGGCGGGACAGTCTCCGGATAAATATTAACAACCTTATTCATAAATAGTTTTATAGCCTATTTTAGTTATCGATTTTTGTCACTATCTAAAGACTTTTGAGTTCAGTTAGAGCGAAGAAGACAAAACATATCGATGGCTCAATAAATTTCAGTATTAATAAATTATTTGATCAGATGGCATTAAAACATGATTTTGACGAAAAATAATGGAGTTAAGAACTTTGACAATTAAGCCATCGATATAGTGCTGATGTCTAGTCAGTCGAGACAATAAACAAAATAAATAAATAAATACATTTATTCATAATTCTGCACTAAGATAAAAGTAAGCAATGGAACCTGTAAGCCTCACAACACGAAACAAATCATATTTGTCACAATTTTTGGCTGAATACGGGAATCAAACCCGCACCCTCTCGGTTTCAGCCTGTTTAACCAGGCGGATATACTATACCAACAAAGCTCTTGGTGTCGGTCTTTCCTCGATACGGCGATACCGCGGCGAGTGGCAGTGTGTACATAATTAAATAGCTAACAAATAAATTGTCCACAGCACTGGCTCGGCGAAATTACACGCCCGCCCTGCAGTGGGGTGGCGAGGGGCGCGTGGGACCCACTTGAGGGGTTGCAATAGGGGTCAGTGGGCCCCTAGATAGTCTGTTTTTACGGATATGCAAGAAGGATAAAAGAAATAATGCGCACAACAAAATTAAGACGTATTAATAATAAGGTCACTGGATATTTCTTACTCGATAGATTTCTAAAGGATACATAAGTTTATGTGAAAATAAAGATTTTTTTTGAGGCATGGAATTTTTAATAATTGTACTGAATAACTACTTGCACTTCTCGACCCTCAATTTTGACATTTAGAGGCTTGTCAATGTCAATGTCACAGCCTAATGGAAATAGAAATAGGGTATATTTTATAAATTCACATTTGGCTGTTGACAGGTGGACGTACAAGTTACTAACTTTTAATCATCATGTTGACATTTCCGTCATATGTTCACCAACAGAATATATTGTGGACGGTAAACATGGCCATTACTTGAAAAAACACATTCTAGTACAAATATTCAAAATACGAGTATTGTAACTCCTTTTTAATGTATTTTCCTATAATTTAATAAAATGTGTTTAAACTTACACAAACGCGCAAATTTTAACAAACATTTGTACGTCACCCATACATAGGTCCAAAGGGAAAAACCAACCCAAAAAACCAATAAATAATTTTTCCTCTTTATGACTATGTAAGCTAACAGTTCCCTAACATCCAATACTATATGGGGAGTTGGGGCCACTCTCAGTGTCGCTGAATCCCGCCCTGAGGTTTCTAAATGAAAGGAGGGTGAGGTAAAATTGCTTTCAAATAAGTAACAGAGCCGCGGCACTATTCCGCGCGGGGCGGGGAGGGTGGGGGGGTTGGCGATACCGCTTCCACTTCGGAAACATATTTATACACTTTAATTACGAGACACTTTTATACTTTCGTGGGAATCTATTTTTTTGCCAGTATTTTAGGTGTTTAAGTTTTAACAATGCATATGTAGGTCAAGAAGTGATAAATATTGTGACGTGTTCAATTATTTTCGCGATTTAAATGTATGTCACGCATAGTTAGTGAAAACAGTAGTTGTTTTTCCAAATGCGATAAAGTTTACTAAAATAAATAAGAAGTTCAACATTAGTAATAAAAAGTAAATTAGATATTCAACTTTAGGAAAAAAAAATAGAAATTCGACTTTAGTTATAAAAAAATCCTTATCATAATTTTGGTCATCGCTTAGTTATTTTATTTTTAAAAACTTAAATTATAAAAATTATACATTTATCATTGAATACATAGTCGCTAGAAAATTTTCCTTTTTAAAAAATAAATTGGTTATAATCTCAGAATAAGCCGTGGTTCAGTGTTCAGAGTCGGCGAAAATATTTGCAACTAATTGAATCCTTTGTGATTAGGATGTAGGTCGCTCCTCGCCGCTCCCTGAGCGCTCGTGCGTACAGACTCCTAGTCCATTGCTAAAGGGGATGATGAAAGGGGAGGGGGTGAAGGGGGAGATCGAGGACTTTTGTTCTTCTACGAAGTCTTATTTACCAACAATTATGTGGGATATGTGCAGTTTTATGCATGTTACAGAATGATTAAATGTTTTGGTAGTGGTAGAATATTTGTTTATGTGTAACGGTGGGAAACCTGTACACTGGTCGCGTTTCGGGTTTAAACTGATTATATCCAGTTCCGCCTGTCAGAATGTTTGTTTCGATTGTCTGCTTTCGCGAGTAAATATTTAATTTCGTTGGTACTTCAAATAATATCGTGTAAAAGTATGACATCGAATTTCTAAAAAAAAATATCTAGTCACTAGATATACTAGATTTTCTCAAAAAATACTTTCACTAAAATATGTTGCTGATCCGAGAATCGAATAAGAAAAAAAAATTGAATTAATGCTTACACTATATGCTAATATAAACCATTAAATCGGTACAGGAATTAAGCAAATTAAAATAACAATTTCAACATGAATAAAACGCCGAGTTAATTAATATAACTGCCTAAAATTATCAGTCAATACGTGAAATATTATTAATAGAACACTTTACTAAATGTTTTATGCAATTGAGTATTATTGATTTAAAAACTGGGGATAGGCCCTTCAGTACATTTCAAGTTACAAAATGATGACCGTGAAAAGCTAATTTTCAAAATAGTTGCATCATTAATTTCAGTTTGGTTGGCTGTTTGAAAACGCCTTTGGCACGAAGCCCCCTTATACAACCTAGCTTTTATACAACTACGTTTAAAAAGTTCTTGACAAATAAATAAATAATTTGATACCAACAACGCCTTTATTAAGAGTAAGCACAAATGGCGTCCGGTTTTAAATCGCGGATCCCTAAAAAGTGTGGAGAACAACGCGCGGTTTACGTTTACAATTAAATTTAACATAAATGTATAAACACACACACACATACAGTGTTCACACACAATACAGTGACTCCGTGGATGTGTGTTTGTTTGCCTCGGAACAAGGTGAAACATTACAGGGTGATCCTGTTTAAACATATCACCAAAAAAATAAACTTAATATTTCAAAATTAATAATTTCTATTTTATCTACGCATATACGTCCCACTGCAGGGCACGGGCCTCCTCTACAATTGAGAGTGGTTAGGCCTATAGTCCACCACGCTGGCCTAGTGCGATTTTATAATAATACTTAAAATTATCACAAATATATTGTCTGATAACGAATATCGTTTCGCCTGGAATCGAAGTTAGAAAGTTTTACATAGGTACATACTCATTACCTAATCGCATACAAGCAATTTCAATAAAGTCCGTTGAATCATTTACTTTGACGTGAATCTGTATTGAGAAAAGGTATTTTGTGTAGCCAGCTAATTTATATCGTTCACAGTCAATTCACGCGACTTTGCTCGCTTATTTTTTTTAAGTATGAGTAACTTGCGTTCCAATGGGCTCTTTAATTGATTATTAGGAGGGTATGATATTAATTATTATTTGTAAAAAATATATTAAAAATTAAAGCGGTATTTGTTAAAGAAAAATTACTATTGGTTTCCAATTACGTGACAAAGATATTTGCTGATCAGTGATTAATATTCTTTAGGTTTATTTATTCACAGGGGGCTAGTTTTAAGCAAAGCTTATTCCGAGAACACACCAAATAAGTTACATTAATATTTAATATTTGATCAATGAATATTTACAAACAGGTTTAAACAAAGTTTAATTCTGTTTGAATCTATAAAGCAATTAATGCTTAAAAAAATGATGCAATTGCCACATATGAATCCTCAAAACTACGCTACAGTTTACTGGTTAGATGTTAAAACATAATTAATGACATACATTTAAAGTGGTTACTAGTTTTAAAATGTGATAGCTCTGTCAAATACACTCGTTTTAAATTGAATAAGTACTTTATAAGTAAATACAGCTAATCGGCAATAATAAACAAATAATATTCCGAAAAACCAAAAATGGCACACATTGTACAACCATTAAGCTAATCAACAAACAGTCAAATTCGATCACCGCGCACATGTTTGCAACCACCCTGTTGTAACACATGTGACACGCACACACACACACACACACACACACACACACACACACACACACACACACACACACACGCGCGCGCGCACACACACACGGCCGCAGAATTGATAGCGCCCGTCGGATCTATTCGGACGGTGCAACGCCCCGGGGTTAGGGCGCGGACAGACGCAGCGGGTGACTGTATCGAAACGCTACGAAATTACCAGACATCTTTATTTTGATTTATGTGGGAAATATTTTTATTGATTTATAGCATAACGAGATCAATTTAAAAATGAAATGGACATAATAATTTTCTTATAAAACAATACCAATAAAATAACAGCAATATATGTAATACCACAAATATCCAAATAAAGCCTCCAGTACGAAAAATATGTATATTATGTGTAAAAAATACATTCTAAGTACTTTTTGGGTAATTGACGTCAACTGTATTACAAAAAAAGAAACAAAAGATGAATACAGTTATTTTAAAATGCTACTCAAAATTATAATTAATAGTTCCTATTTATTTTTAATATATGTGACACAAATATTTTTACAATAGGCATATGTATTCATTAGTATTTAACACTTATTATCTCCAGCGGTAACTTCCTAATTTAAATGTATAATTTTATACGCTATAGTACTTATAGAACGTGGTAATATTATCTTACATGCTAGAAAAACAAAACGAGGTTAAGTTTATTGTTAACGCAGTAAACATAAAAACATTAATTTATATATTTCAAGTATCTCATATATATACAAAATTTTGTGCAAAAACCTGGAATATAACATGCTATCTGTATTCACACCGTTCGCACATTGCCATACCAATAAAACAATAACCGTGTTTAGACATTACGTATAATAATATGACAAAACGAAGCGGCACAGTTAGCCGGTTGTCGCCCGGTGTGTATCGTGCCTAATCGACATAAATTCTCAATAACACGAAACGGCGGCGAGGCGCGCGGGGCAGGGGACACAGGAACGCACTCCAGTGTACCACAGAATTATTATTATTATTAATTATTTTAGTCAGTCTTGTTATTACTAGTTATTGTTGTAGTGTGCGATAGGATTATTCATCTGATTGATACGATTTTTTTGGAATTTTGTTGATAAGTAGTGATTTTATGGAGATAATGATATGTACAATACACATTTTGTATTTGAATTTATAATTCCATGGTTTATTTTGACAAAATCAAATTATATTTGAATTCGTATTTCTTTTAAATAGGATATTATGAAATTAAATGAAAATATTTGTTAAATCCATAATTACATATACGAGTAATAATTATATTCAGAAGTTATTATAAATATACTTTAAAAAAACACAATCTAAATGCATACTTAGTTATTTTTACCATGATTTACATTAAAATATCTCACATTAAGATTAAAAAATTCTGCAGTCATTACGTTTGTATTAATTAAAACATAAAATATCGTTTTATTTATAAAATAAAGGATATAATTTACATTTCTTTTATCACGTACAAGGTGAATGACCCACACACGCAAATACGATTCAAGGTCATTTGCATTAATTAAGAACAATTTGACAAGAATCTTTTTTCCTTTTTAATGTAATAAATTATGACAAATGCGATGCACCGGAAGCAGGATTTCCAACTTTTGCCAAAAACTAAACCGAGCGCGACCTATTGTCGTTGAGATTTTGAACATTTAAATGTAGCATCACTATGTAGCCGTTAATTCACACTGATTAATAATTAACTTGCTTATTCTTTCGCGTAAAATAATGTCTCTGTGGTATGCTAATGGCCAAAAATAATTTGTAACCTCAGTGTTGCTTTATTCATCCTTTATTGTACCAAAAGGAATTAATTACTATTAGAAACTATTTGCATTAAAAATTCAAGATATTCATGTCTTTAAATGCCAAATGCCTACCAAATCGATATTTTTAATATCTATTTTATTTCCTCAATATCTTTTTGTACCTCCTTTTATTTCACATTTACATATCATCGATAATAAATTTTAAGCGCAACATTAAATGCCTTTATAATTAATTATAAATAAATAATAATATAAATAGGGAATAGAGCCGCGCACAATCCGTGCCTGTTCGAAAGCAGTGAAAGATGAGGAGCTGGGTCGGCGAGCGGGATCGCCCCGTTTTGATACTTTTACTATCCAAGCTCAGGTGACGTAACAATGTGCCATTAGCTTTATTGCGACTTAATTACACTTCTTAGTTTTTGCTACATTAGGCGAAGAAATGTATCAATACTCGTTTAAATCAGTAACATGTGAAGATTTAAAATATCAATTTCAGGGTGAGGTATAAACCCTATTATGTAAATAAATAAATAATGAAGCATACACAAACACAAATATGTTATGAAATGATATTTGATAAGTATATTTATAATTTGATTGTGATAATTTGGGTTTAAACAGTTTAAATTACTAAATAAGAACATGTAGAGTATATTTTTTTCATTAATAATATTTGTTAAAGCAATGATAATAATAAATTGTGATAACCATGTGTCATTAGATAACAGAATATGTGTATATTCGAGATCGATTTTTTCAATTCTTTATCAAAATTGCATCAGTCATTATCTACCCCATTACACAGCTTATGGATTACACTTACAATACGGTATTTAACTTCATTTTTTAATGTTTTTATAAAAGATAAGGATACGTTTTGAGATTTTCCAAAATCTAACAAAAAATATTTTTAAATCCGTTCAGAATTAAACAAAATTGAAACGTCTTAAAATTCGTAGTGGAAATCAAAGAAAAGGGAGACAAATCAAAATTAGTGACGTCACTCACGTCTTAAGTCCATTACTGTGTGAATGTGTGAAAGTTCCCACTCCTTTTAAATTACCAATATTTGCCTCGTATTACAAACTAAACTAAAAAGTTATGATAAAAAAAAATCTTTACATAGTATTTGTGTGTTGTACTCAAAATACTGAAAACTATCTATGATAGTCAAATATCTTATTTATAATGAATTTTATTCTAATTAAGCATACCTAATATGCCCTACGAAAAAAGACAGACTTCATAGTCATAAAACAAAATGTTATCCGACACTGCTAAGACAATAGTGTGAAACGCATTCAATTTATATCCAAAATAAGTATAAAACGTATTAACAAGACCAGAAAATAATATATTTTAAGTAATTTAATATTTTGATTAAAACCGAAAAAATACAATATTGACCTGTCGTCGCGTCTCCACATTACAACTTTCTGTTCAACTCCAAATAATACAAAAAAATATAACTGAACGCACAAGTTTCAAAACCGTTTGACCGCAGTTAACGACTGCTCACGAAGTTTTCAAAGAGCCGCAAGCACAAAAGGTCGTAAGTGCTAAATCAGTCAAACTTTAACCAAATGAAAGCGAACCTTAAAACAAACACCGCAAAGTTGAAATTGGCAACAATATTTGCTCAACTTATTAATATACCTAGCTTATATAGAATTTGGAGATTAGGAAACCGTGTTTTTTTTACGTTTTTTTTCGCCTATTTACGTAGCATGGTCGACCGAGGCACAGATAATAAACAAATTTGTTGGAACAATAAAAAAAGAGTTTTGCGATTTTGTCGGTAGAGCCTCGGTGTCTATGACAAGTATTTGACTTTTGAATATGGAATTCGTCCATGTGACGTATTTTTTTCCTCGTCATTGCATTGGACGTATTGAATGATGGCCGATGCTTTGATGTGAGTTAGTGGCATGTTCACATCGGTCGCCATATTCATTTTAAAGACGTGGCGAAATGACCGTGACAAATGAATTATTAAAATGTATAATGAAAACAAAAACTCGCCATATTGAGTAGAACTTGTAAAACATTTTCGTTTCTGCTATTTAGATCCTTTGAGTTAGTCTACTACATATATGCATATTATACAGTAAGGCAGTATAGAGGGATTACAACGTTTTTATAAAAACGTCACATTATCTAAATCCTACAGCCTCTGCTCTCGTGGCGCAGTTGGTTAGACGCCGGCTGTGAAACGACAGGTCGTGGGTACGATACCCGCACCGAGACAAATATTTGCATGTCGTTCGTAAAGTCTGTCGTAGTTCCAGATACCCACGACACAAGACTCGATCTTAGTGTGGGGTCAGGACTATGTATGTGACTGGTGGGTGTATTTATTTATTAACAGCGGTATTTCCAATAATTATCAAAAACTACATAAATTGAGATTCCACACTCCACAATCCCACAGGGTAATTAGCCAATTGTAGTAGAATTGACACCGCGATATGTAGAGGCAGCTGCTCGCCGCGCCCGGCGTCCATTATTATTAATAGTTTCATCAAATCTAACACCACGTTGAATATGAGATCAGCCATTTTGATTTTGCAGTGACGTCATAATTCATGATGTGGCCGACCTACATACAACCCAATGCAGGGCTCAGGTCCCCCTTCATGCGACATGGTGGGGTTTTGGGCCCTATGACTACGCAGCAAGATAATTGGAGATTATTTTGTATTCAATTATTTCCATGACTTTTTTACAATGAAAGTAAATTGGAAATGCTGCATATCAGTAACATTAGAATTTTAAATTCGACTATCGACATACTCTGCTGTTAATTTAAATTGAAAAAATAAAAAATAAAATATTTAAACAGCGAAGTCGTTTCTTTACAGTTTCAAATGTTTACGTAGTTATTCTTCTCAAGCGTTATTTCCAAATATTTTCCTGCAATATTATTAATTTAATATTGAACCCACGATTTGGGGTTCAGTAGCACTCGCGTGGTGTACCGGAGCCATATTCGCCGGGAACAAAGTGCGCGTACAGTGTGTCACATTTATGTCAGCTTATCGATTGAGCACTAATAATAGAACGTATAGGCCGCGTGTAAGTACACGAGCGCAGCGGGCGGCGGGTCGCGGGTTCGAATATTTGTGATTTTATTTCGTTTCGAATTAAGTTGGGGCATGATTATCTGTTTTTTAGTTCTAAAACAAGATATTTAATTAAGGAAAAACACAAAATAAAACTGTTAATTTTTTTTTGTTTTTTATTTTTACCAACAGTCAATAAAAATATGTTAATTAGTTTTAAAAACCTTTTTTTACTCTACATTTTTTTTTAAATCCGCAAATTTATTTCCGCCTCCACAAATTATTTCATTCTCAAACAACTAAAATACAAACAAACAGCTGTGGTTTAATTTGACTTGCGGTTTGTCGCAACAACTCCGGCCGGCAAGAACTTGGCCCTAATGAGCGGTAATCAAATTAGACGCTTTTTATCACCCGCCCAAAAAACCCTGCCTTGCGCGAATATCTGGTAATCACATCACCTGGGAGATTACCTACACTATCGGTGTTTGAGAAAATTGTGAAACTAATCATAGGGAACTATTGCAATTATTACATTAAAAATGACTGCCTCGGTGGCGTAGTTGTACTACGGTGCGGTTACAAAGCTGAGGTCTCGGGTTCGAATCCCGGGTTGGGCAAAGTGATATAGGACTTTTCTATTCAGCATCAGCCCAGAGTGAGGAATTTGTGACCGATATGGCAATAGGCTCCTAGTGTTGTAAAAATGAGCGCTGAGAGTCGAGCGTCGAGCGCTGAGTCGACGCTTTGGAGCGTTTTAGACTCGAGCGTTAAACGCTTGAGCGTTTAAGGCTTGCGAGCGTTGAGACTTTAGACTTTCAAGCTCGAGTTATGCGCTCGAGCGTTCAAGCGTTGTAGTTTTTAAATACGGATAGATGAAAAAATTGTGATTAATAAAAATGTTAGGAGTTGTGGGGGGCGGTAGGTACGGTGAGTATTACTTATCTTTTGACTTTGGTCGTATAAGCTGGCCTTATCTATACATATAAATAAAATTGAAGTGTCTGTAAAGTGAAAATAAATAAAAATGTCCAAGTACATATCGTTATATACACGATACCTATAACGAAAATGACCTTAGATTTTTTTTGTCTGTCTGTCTGTCCGTCTGTCTGTCTGTCTGTTTGTTCCGGCTAATCTCTGAAATGGCTGGACCGATTTTGACGGGACTTTTTTTGTCAGGTAGCTGATATAATAAGGAGTAACTTAGGCTACATTTGTTGTAGAAAATTTCATTTATTTAAAAAATAACTAAAAGAACTAATTAATTTTTTTTGTTAAACTTCACGCGGACGAAGTCGCGGGCTCAGCTAGTCATAACTAAAAGAAGGAACAGACTTAGTAACGAAAACATACAGGCCAGTATGTGACTCTTCTCATGGTTAAAAAAATTATAATGTTGCAAAGGTGTGTGATGATTTTAGGTAGGTATTTAATTTAACTTAGTTGCTAAGAAAAATCAGTAGGTAGTCAGGAATTGTACAGAAACTTCAGCTATTTTTTTTATTGCATTGAATGGCGAGACGAGCACGCCGTTCGCCTGATGGTAAGCGATGCGACCGCTCATGAACAGTAGCAAAACCAAACAACACCTTGATTTACAAAGCAATGCTTGGCATTCCACTGCGCTCGCCATCCTGAGACACAAGATGTTAAGTCTCAATATGTCCAGTAGTTACTCTGACTACAATGTCCTTCAATCCGAATCACAACAGTGCATTTAAACTGCTGTTTGACGGGATAAATAGACATTGCGGTGGTACCCACCAAGACAGCCTCTCACATATTAGAGACTTACCACCAGTAAAACACAAAAACCAAAAACAAACAAAAAGCTAAACCACACTTGTAATGTAATTTGGGCCTTATGGCGTAGATCATATGGCATATTGTATACTAATAATAAATAAGTATTTTTCTACTATTATGATATAAATATCGTTAAAAATAAAATTGAAATTGTCTTATTTCAATTATACTATCTTTTTTACGGTGGTCGCGGGTTCGAATCCCAGGGCACACCTCTGACTTTTCGGAGTCATGTGTGTATTGATAGTCAATCACCATGCACTAAAACGGTGAAGGAAAACATCATGAGGAAACCTGCATACCATAGCGATTTTTAGAAAATTCTATGGTATGTAAGTCCGCCAACCCGCACTAGGCTAGTGTGGTGGACTATATGGCCTAAACACTCTCAATCGAACTCTCGATTGTAGAGTAGGCCCGTGCCTTGCAGTGGGACGTATATGGGCTGATACAGATACAGATCTTTTTTACAGTTTCTCTAACTATGTAATCTAAGCGCGCTCTCAAGCTCGAGCCGAGCGCTCAAGCCACTGCTCGAGCGTCGAGCGCTTCAGTCGAGTCCCGACTCGAGCACGAGCAATCTGCTTGAGCGTCGACTCGAGCGTTTAAGCGCCGACTCGAGCTTTTTTACAACACTGTTAAGGCTCCCCACCTATCACATTGTGGGACGGAACATACAAGGCGAAATGTGGGTGTCCTGGCACCTCTGCCTACCCCTTCTGGGAGCAAGGCGTGAGTTTATGTATGTATCTATTGTACATTAAAAATATATTTTGCAAGAAACATACCCACATTGTAATCTTTAATGAATTGCCACACTCTGAGGGAAGCTTATGCCCAACACTACACCTATAGGCTGTAATTGAAGAGGATGAAGTTTGAATACATGATTAATACAGAACTGTGGTATATAGATTATTGATAAAAGCACTTATTTTTTCATCAATACTAAATTGTCACACTTTATTGCTTAATCCTAGAGCTGGACAGCGTGCGGAAACCCTCGGCATTAATAAAATAATAATAAGTAATAGTGTTCATAAAGAGTGGCGTGATCGAGACTTATACCCAACAGTGGGATTATACGGGCTGAAAAGAAGTCAACGATGATTATTTAGATACCGTATCCGTATTGTACTACAATTGTTTTTTTTTTGTATGTGTGGAGAGCTATTAAGCTTTCCTTTAGGTGTCCCAATGAAATCATAAATGAGTGCTAGAGAAGTGATTACACATGTATTATTTGAAAGATAAAATCAGTTATTATTGTGCAATTTACTCTGTTGAACGAGTGTGTGTTACAAATAAAATCAATGATGACATTGAATGACCCGTGACAATGTTTCGACTGCTTGAATTACAACAAACATAACAAGTTAATGTCATACGCTGCCCATCACAATTATTTTAAATCCCGATTCTAATAATCAGTTAACTATTCTACTTTCATAATTGAAGATATAGCCATCAATTTATAATGCACTAGTACACAAACTTCTCAAAATATTTATCATTTCAATAGACGATTATCTATAAACATGATTTTATGCATTTCCTTCCAAAAGCCAAAATATCTCGTACTGTTTCTATTGTTATCTGGTGCTCTTTGCTTTTTTTGACACAAGTTTTCAAGGCAAGAATTTTAATCAACGTAACCTAAACTGAAAATAAACAATTTCGATTGAAGGTTGCCGTATCAAAGTTGAAAAGATGTTTCTTTAATCCTTTGCATTTGCATGGCGCGTGTTGAGGAAACTCTTTGAGGAAATGTTGAGTTACACAGGCAATATGTACTAAACACGTTTTTGGTCACTTCACCTTCTGTCAGCGGAGGTTTGAGGATCTGTGCCAGGGTCATGATGAATCTTGGCAAACTTAACTTAGTTTTTTAAGGATAACGATGTATAAGGATTATAATGGTTTGCGACGCACCTGTCATATTTGCAAATTTATTGGAGCGAAAGAACTACTTTAAAGTCTATATCATATTATTCAGATACATATGAATGAGTCATCATAAAATTTTCGATAACATACATTTTAACATGCAAGGTTTTTCTAAGGTATAATGTCCAAGGACCTTCTAAGGTCTAATAATGTGATGTGAAAACGTATTAACATCTAACCTCAATAAATTCGAAGACATTAAAAATATATGTAATTGTAACGGATACTTTATTTTTTAGTTTCTAACATGAAATAAAACTAATCATAGACCTTATTTTGCACCCCACCAAGAGACTCCTAACCGCCTTTATCTCATAACTTGCACCATACAAGCCACGAAGTGGTTCGTGCCGGTGCCAGCCGGATTCCTGCCCGCCTATGCCTTCACCAGACCACCAGCGCCAGGGTACGAGGAGACCAGGTACTTCCACTACACATATACAGGATCCATTCTTCAAGGTACAGGAATTTCACAAAAAAGGGAGATTATTCAATATCCTGTATGATAAGCGCCAAGCGAATTGATCAATGCTAATTTTCAACTAAGTTCGACGAGCTTATTTCCTTTCTAAAATGAGGTATTGGAAGATATCTCAAATGGAGCTTAACTACCATTACCGATCATATTTATTTAGTTATTTAAATATTTTACAGAATGTGTATTGCTCGGCCTGGGAATCAAACCCAGAACCGGGTCACAACCAACACTGCCGTTGGAAAAAATAGGCGATAACTACACAGCTGAGCGATACCGGACAAAATTATAACAACTATCAAAACTATATTAATGTCTATTTAAAAACATTTTCCAACCCTAGTATTGTTTCTGTATTGGAAAACCCGTCACAGCAACCCACGCAAGCTTGTCGTGTTTCAGATCAGCCTGTATCCGGTTTGTCGTATAGAACCAACTGTCAACAGGCGATTGTATATCAGGACTATTTGGCATATACTATCAGTTCGAATGTAGTCAATTTACTGAGAAAAAAAATTAACCATCACTGGACAAGTATTTGAATGCCTAAAAAAAAACATTCTGTAGATCGAGTTCAGAAAAGCCTAATTGTAAAAGGTCACATCACAAGTTTATTGATATCAATTCATGTAAAATTATCCCACCCTCACACATAGAGGCTGATACCCCCCCCCCCCCCTCTAGTAAAAACCTATCTACGCACACTCATTCACGCCACAAATAGAGGAACGCCGAAAAACCAGTGGCATTCCGCAGGGCTTCTTTTAAAACACCAAATAAAATATCCATATACCACGATATTTTTAGTCTACATCGCCGTGTGACGTCATATCGTCATACTTTATGTGTTCCATTTATATGTTAGCTATTTTAATCCCAATTATAAATAATTTACATAGTCCTAACTCCACACGTAGTCTTGTGCCGTGGGTATCAGGAACTACGAGAGAGTTTAGTATCACAGACAACCAAACCCAAAACACATAACCTGTGGAACACATAAAAATTTATCTCGATGAGGGAATCGAACCCACGCTCTTTCGTTTCACAGCCGGCGTCTAACCAACTGCGCCAAGAAGGCTGCCCAATTTTGGTAATCACTCAATCATGAGGTGTTTTTGGGTTTGCTTCCACTTTCTTTGATATAATTGTGAAAATATATCTGGGTAATGTTTGAATCGGACTAATTAGCACTTATCGCCAGGAGACTCGAACTTGGTGATACTATGGAATCGTTGTTTTGAATAAAATAAAATTGTAGAAAGCGCTTTAAGTTTGATTTTTTAAATTAAATTCATATTTACATATTCACAACACAAAATACGTTGATTTCACAATTCATAGTCGCTATAATTGATAGAAGGATTTGATTTAATGAGATTTAAAAGATGTCATTTTCCCTTACAGAAAATATGCATGGTGTTCACAAAGGATCAAGATTTGTACATTTCGATTCCGATTCAAAATTCTACCTAAATTGTTAATGAAGTTGAATTTATTGGTAATCGTAAAAACTTAAATCAGATGATTTTTAGAAGCAGCTCACATTAATTTCCAGTTTCGAAGCCCCGAGTAGTAAAATATTAAAAAAAACTACCAAATTAATGGCTTTAACATTATATGAATTTAATTATGTTCCGATAGGCTAATCGCGGAAGTTTCACTAGATTTTTAATAATAAAAAATACAATAAAAGATCGAAGATTTTCAACCTTCATTATCGGATTCCCATGTATTTAAAATATATGTCTTATCCCGATATTTAGTAAAGTTATTTATATAAATATTAATCACAGTACATTGCACATAGTATGTACATAGTAATATGTGGTATTTATTGGTAATAATGTAAAGTATCAAGATGGTCGTGTCGGCGCACAGCGGCCGGAATCCGGAGTCGCGCGTCGCTTACGAAATGTTACCGCGCTCCACAAGCATAAACACTCAACCAAACAACAAATAGATTTGTTTAAAATCTTAATTTTATTTTAATATAAAATATGACAGGTCATGTAGGAAACTGTGTATTAGCTGAAAAAAGTGACAGACCATAATAATTGTGTTTTTAAATTAAAAATATTTACTTTTATTGCATTTATTTAACAAACGATATAAAATCGAAATGATAGATTACTTACTCAAAAAATATGTTGTAATGAATATTATTAATATTATACATCATATTTATATTTGAAATGTTGTTTGGTTTTTAATAATCATAATTCTAATTATGATTCGTTAGATTAAGATAAATCTAGATACTAAATTATAAAATCATGAAGGAAATAACCAGGCACATTGTTATTAGCTGTTATCGTTCACACCGTTATGATAACAAGTCACACAGATAAATTACGTAGCGTTTTTATTTTTATCTATCTAACATGATAAAATATTATTAGCCTTACAATTCCGCTTTACATTATTAATAAATAAATATTTTTACGTAAATTTTCTCGTGTAAAGTTCGAATATAGTTATTTTCAATCAAGCTATTTTAAATTAAATTCTATACATCAATAAATACATTATGTGAATTGTTATAACACACAATTAATAATTTGATGAGTTTTCAAACAATTAGTAATATATTAAACTAGTATAATATTTTGTCGTATAGTTGCGTTCTTATGCGGCTGGCGCGTGTTAAGTAAAGCAAGCAAACGAAGCAAACTCGAGGGCACAGGGCTGCCGCGCGCCGATATATTATTTCAATCATTTTATTCTTATTATTTACTATTGTATATGTTAGATTAAATAGATTTATTATTGCTATTTATAGTTTAAATACCTATTTAAGGTTTTGATTCGAGGAAAACAATTTTGTGATACATTTGTTATAATATACATACGGGGTATATCAAGACTGCTACCGAAAATGAAGCTGGGTGGTAGTTTTAGTGACTTCAGACACAATGTAACTAAATTTTGTGCAAAAAATGTCGATGTTTTTTTTCTGTTATTTTTTTTTTCTATTGTCGTATTAGAGTGGTAAATACATAATATTTTCTTAAATAATAGTGTACACCCTTTTATTTTTAAACACGCTATAGTACGCAAGGCTTTAAATTATTATTTTAGCAATTTCTGTGGATTTACCACCCAAACTCGAATATATTTAAAAAATAATTTAAAAAAATTGTCGCGTTTCTTTGCGTAATTTTTAGTTACATTGTGTTTGTAGTTACTAAAACTACCACCCGGCTTCGTTTTCGGTAGCAGTCTTGATATACCCGGTATATTGTAACTTGTCGTAAAATGTTATTAGATTACTAGGATATTAGTGTTCATTTCCAACACTTTATTTCAACATTTTAGTACAGTAAAGAAAATATTTAAAGTCATGGGGAAAAGCTATTTCTTACATAAAGACGACCAAGAACTAATGTTCATCACTTTTATTATCCGAATAACTGACGTTCTATAAAATTGACATAAGACATAATTTATATTTATGAATAAGTAAAATATTATTCATATTTAGTGCGGAAATCGGTTAAAGGTCTCCGATTTTCATTACATAAAAATTTAAGTTTATAATATACCAAATATAAAATTGACAATGTCTTTGTAAGCCGTATGTATCATCTATTTATGAAATTATGCAAGCACAATAATTTTGTTAATTCGTTTGTTTTCTAAATTAAGACAACCCATAACATACAAATAACATTATAATAATTTGAAATTGAAATATGTCAAGTAATAACAATAATAACGCGTTCGCGACAACCCTAAACACTCGGAGGCGAGTATGCTCCAGCCGATATTTTTTCACCGCCCGACATCGAACGCCGTGGAGTCGCGCTAACACTTTAATTATTTATAGTTATACGATATTTTATACAGTATTATTTCTAGAAAAACCTTTACTACTAAGATTATGTATATATTTATTTTTATTTATTAGAATTAATTCGATTCGACTACTAGGCTAACATTAATTTGATTTAGTGTTAATTGACACAGGCATAAGAAACACGGTCTGCATTTACAAATTTACTCCTTAATGCATTTTTTTATTATTTAATATTAGTATTCAAATTCCATAATATTCCATAATCTAGTATGTAATATTAATACCCACACCGTGTATACGACGATGTATGTCATTTAATTTTGTCCATATTTAATTATTTTCCTACCTCGATTGAAAATGTTGTAGGTAATTGCAAAATAACGACATCAACTGTTATCAATTTACAAACATGTATTAAGTAATGCATACTATTACTTACGTTGCAGTCTAAAACATTAACCTTAAGTATATGCATATACTTATAAAATAATCAAGCACTTACTAAATAATTTTATAAGAAGCATCAAGAAAAAAAGAATTTTCTCAAGCTGTACTGGAATTCGGCAATATGAATATACAATGATAATCACGGGTGAAACATAGTTCTACAATGCATAACAACACATAATTAATTATTAATGATTTTTACAAAATGATAACATCTGATACGCGATATCTAGGCTTACATTAATTCGCGCTAGACTTGACTCATAATGAACACTTCACATTAACAAAGATATTGGTGCTACAGAACAATTTAACAAAAAACTAGCCAGGTACGTACGATTCCCGAAATAAGATGTGTGTTATGCTTGGAATAGATACTAATTTATTAAAGGCACTAAACAGCTATTTACTCCATAAATTATGGAGTCGGGCTTACAAGTTCTCAAAACATCCCAATAGATACGTAAAATAAGTATTTCACCTGAGTAAACAAACATCATTCAACTCAATAATTATGTATTTTATTTCTCTCTATCTCTTTGGCCACATGAAGTGCACTGCTGAACACATCCTTTCCCAAAGATATTCCCATCGACCTCAATATATCCATAAAATAATATAGATAGCATTTATAATATAATTTCCTCATATTTAAAGATACTAAATAAAATCGAACATAGTTAATCTATACTAAGTTTAAAAAAAAAAACGAGTTTTTTGTTAACTCAAGGAAAAATATACGCAAAACTAGATTTCATATATTCGGCCTATAAAATCGTTGTAGATTATCTTATAAGATTAATATCTGGAGCCGATAATCAGTTGCAAAAAAAAAATTATGACTTTATGAAATCTTAACATTTATACAAAGGGAGTCGTGTCAAGAAATCAATACTATACTATGCATTATAATGTTTACGTGACTAATCATCACAAAATATTATGAAAGGTACACATCTTTGGGGGTGTTTAAGGTCACAGCTCACTGCACTTCTTCTCTATAATAATTAATATTAATTTATCGTAATATGATAAGTCATCAGAAAAATGCTTTGTTTAGCCAAGAAATATTACTTTATTTTACATCCTATTTTTATACTTATAATAAAAATACAAAATATAAAAAATACAACATACAACAATAGCGAGGCTCGAAACCCAAACTATCGATGGTTACGACACGAAATGAAATATACTATTATTTTAATTTATTATAAACTACGTTTCTTATGAAAAATTTAACATATAGTATTACAATTATCGTAATTAATATTCATAGAAATACAACCAATAATTTTATATATCCACACAGCTCCAACGCTTTAATTCTGGCTACAATAATCGTCCGTCCCTGTCGCACATAATATCCAACGTGTCCCCGCCGCCCGCGCGTCTGCCCCGCACCCCCGCCCCTCGGTCGCCCGGGCGCCTCACAACACCGCCCCCCCTCCACCTCCCGCGCCCGCACCGCACACCCCGCGCTCGTATGCCGCGCGAAGGGTTCAAGACGCATGTGAATATGTAGTTGTCAAACAATTTGAAATCAATTAAATTGAATTTAGCAATTTTTACGAATATTTTAATTTTAAAATTAATGTTTTTAGTTGTTTTGAGACTTTATAACCATTACAATTATTTTACATAAAATGTTTCTTCGATAATTATTTATTGTGTTTTCCAAGACTCGAAATCAAAAAATATCATGCGCAGAAACCTTGTATCAAAAGTTCCATAGTAAGTACAGTACTCCATTAAAAATTCATACAAATATATTTTTATCTGAACAAAAAGAATTTTGAAACATTCACAGACCCAAGTTGTTTAGGTACATTTTGACACTCAATTATTTGAAAAAAAAAAATATTTTAATTATCATCCCCTGCCAGCTACATACCTTCTCGCTTCGCTAAGACGAGCCCGCAACTGCCAAGTCGTAGTAGCCAGCAGCCCGCGGACACTCGTTAGCATTTTTTTACAATAACTTATTACTTATGTCGCATTGCTCTATTGATACTAAATACAGCGTGTGAACTACGGATATTGGGTTCGATTTCCAGGTTTTATATTAAGTCGAAATTAATTAAATAAATGTATGTTATTGCATTATAATCTATTGCTAATATATCTATTTGTTTGCATTATAAAGATATAAATAAATATTTATAGGTTGTTATTTATAACGCGGCTTCGATAATAAGGTAATATTCATAAATTATACTTTGCACGCAATTAATACATTACAAGTATATAATTACGACACTCTTTTCAGTCATTTAAGTTAACAAAAAAAAACATATTACCATTGAGGTATTATATTAGAGCGGACATCGGGAACAAAATTTGTGCGTATGGTGCGTGCACACAGGTACACATTGAAGCGAGAGGGAAGATATGTTACTTCGTAGGCGTGACAGAGACAGAAATAGAATGTACCCTTCATTTTGTTACAAACATTTTGTTTGCAGTGTCCCCTCTAGTATGTTATCTCAATGCATATTACAAACTTTTTTGTATTTTTTTTTTTTTTTACTCTATGCAGTAATTGTTTTACTCGTCAAAGTTCATGTCTCTGTGTAGATGTAGGGTACATGAAAAACTGTAGGTTGCCTATTTCTCATTAATTCAGATCCTTGCAGACCGCAGTGCAGGTAGCCAATTTAAGAAGACACGTCATGTATGTATTAACAGCTGTTGTTGAAAATAAACTTATTTATAAAGTCTACTTATTTTATTTTATTATGTGAGTAATAACAAAGAACTGAAAATAAATGTAAAAATTACATCCAACAATGAGTACAAAATTGTTTAAGTTTGTTTATATTTATAAAAATTATATTATGTCTAGTACCACAATTGTATTTTTAGTACGTTTATAATATTTCCAATGCGTAAGAGTGACACAATTTTAATACAAAACAAAGGTATAGTGAAAACAGAACAAAAGTATAAAAAAATATTAAGAAATCTATACATTCCAAGTCTGCTGTTACTACCACGATAAGCATATATTTTAAAAATAAAAAATATCAACATTTAGTAAACTTCCCCGACCTATCACATAACCTACATATTATAGTAATATTTAATTGCTATATACATTGAAGTGTCCACGTCACATATATCGCGGTAGAAATCACACGGTAGCTTTATCAGTACACACACACAAACTCACACACACGCATACGCACGCAGTACGCACACACACACACACAGGGCCTTATCATTGAGGTTAACGGCACACGGCTCAGTCCGCCAAGTGCCACGTTAAGAAATTTATTTATTTATTTATTAAATCGATACACCATCGGTGCGCCACCGATAAAATTATATGTTGTTATATATAAGTATTGTGCAAGGTGACGAGCCTTTATAGGTGTATACATAAACAACAACAAAAAAACATTTTATTTGTGGGAATGGAAATAATAAGCGACTTTCACTGGCAACGCCGCATCTCGGGGAATATTAATTGCCAATTATATGTATATTTCACTTAATTAATGCATATTTTTAGTGGATATATGTCTGTATTACTGAGATGAAAGATTGGTTTACAGCATTGGGATAATATACTGTATATATAATATGTATGTATAATTGGTATGTATTTATATATAATGTATTTATATGTTTTTTTTATTTAATGTTTTTATTTATGTCTCCTTGCTTTCGTTATCTTTATTTTACACTGCCCTATCTTTTTTCCTGCTCATATATCTATCCCATGGTTGTCTGGTAGAAATTGCCTTAGAGCGATAAGACCGCCATTTGTACTTTGTTGTTTTGTATTATGTCTAAACTGTTATTCCTTTTTATTGTGTACAATAAAGAATTAAATAAATAAATAATAAATAGAGGGGACACTGCATTCACGGCTAATTTTTATCAGTGTTATCGATCTTTTAGTATTCGTTTCGTTTGAATAAAACTGTTTTCGGATATTATCGCAGTTTTGATTTTATTTCATTTACAAATATATTATTTGAATAAAAAATCGATCAAGTATATACTAGATACAATACCCGGAAAACACCACACGCCATATTAGTGGCCGAGGTTGCTTATACTTAGACATTTGAATTTCGAACTCAGAAGATCAACTTCAGGTAACAATAAACTTTATTCCTTTAAATTAAGATTTATTATGTTTTGTGACCATACTAAAATAAAATATGAACACACACTTATTTGTGCTCTTATTTTTCTTGCCATTTTTAGACCGTTACTTATAATTTAGTATATTTGATTGAAGACTTCCACAATAACAAATTAAAAATCTGTTCCGACCGGGATTCGAACCCGCCACCAATAGTTTCAGCCACAAGTTAATTGTTTTGCGAACCGTAATCGCGTATGTTTTGAGAGTACTTTGCAACGCTATCTATGTGTTTCCACGCGCGCTCGTAATGCCTATTTACGTTCCACTAACACTAGCTTTTACACGCGGTTGCGCCTGCGTATTTATTTTAATCATATATTACAAATATATATTTTTCTGATTTGATTTTGATTTATTGTACTATTAAATTAGACCAGAGCTATTATTACAGCAGTATTTTGAAAAAAATAATTCAACAATACTGCTGTAATAAAAGTTACGATTATACGAACAACTAAAAACAACGAAGTAAGTGCACGTCAACAATATCGGTAAACTTGTCAATATGTAACAAATGGCATACCCAGGAATCGAACCTTGAACGTCACGTTTCATAACCCACATACGCTAGTACAATTAAGAGGCAACAACAATATTTAAAAATAAAATTAAGAAACAAACATTAAATAAATCCAAGTGAATTCTAAACTGAGCGCGCACCGGTTGACCTTGCGCTGTCAATGACACAAGAATTATATTTATTATATACTATCTGTATATTATACCGGGTATATCAAGACTGCTACCGAAAACGAAACCGAGTGGTAGTTTAAGCGACTTCAGACACAATGCAACAGAAAAAATTGCAAAAAAAAGACAATTTTTTTTTTACATTTTTTTCCTATGACCGTATTTGGGTGGTAAATGCATTTTTTCCTAAAAGAATAGTGTATACCCTTTTGTTTATAAAAAATCTAAGGTATAAAAGAGTTTAAATTATTATTTTAGCAAAAACTATGGATTTGCCACCCAAAAATGACGATATTTAAAAAATCATAAAAAGTAACTGTCGCGTTTATTTGCGAAATTTTTAGTTGCATTGTGTTTGTAGTAACTAAAACTACCACCCGGCTTCGTTTTCGGTAGCAGTCTTGATATACCCGGTATATACTTGAAGACAAACCTTCCAAACCCTTTTCAAGAATATTTCGTGAGATTTGGCATAATTGATACCTCAAATATAGTGAATTATCAAATATTTTTTTGGGTAAGAGGCTAAGGCTAAGAGGGGTAGAAAGCTAGGTCCCCTTTCAGTACCCCGGGGGAGGCTGAGAGGGGGAGTATAGTATGTATTAATGCCACTGAACTTTCAGCTCATATAAGCCCCCATTCCCACTGCTGGGCACGGGACTCCTCTACAATCGGTTGGTAGATCAAAAATGACAGAATCTAAATTGTTAAACATTTTAATGGACTCAATAAATTATTTTCATTTTCATTTAAATCTAGTTTCATTCAGTGTGATTAGGCCATAGTCTCCCACTCGTGCCTAGTACTTGGCAAACTTCAAACTACACAACTGGCAGACTATAGAAATTATTTGAAATATCTCCATGATTTGCTTATTTCTATAATATTTTTTTCTTCAATATTACTATAAATTAAACAAATAAACGGCCTTATACATAGATATGTTTAAAACCCATTTTAGCTATCGTATGTTTGGTCTCCTTCCCACAAACTGAATTCAAATGTAGTCCGAAAAAGACAAACCATTTGATAACTAAAATCGTTTTTTACTTTCTATAAATTAGCCGTAAGTAAACTGCCAAGCCGAGATTCGAATCTCATACCTCATGCTACTTATAGACCCATGGGGGTTTTTTCCAAAATATTTATTTTATTTATATAACTTTATTTGGTTATTCATAAAATTACATAATCACTAACAAATAAATGCATATAAAAATTAATACGACGATGAGGTTCACACAATTAGTGCCTGTACGGGAGCAGAATCCGCACTCAGTAGTTTGTACGTCTCGCAATGTCTAGTAAATCGCGCCACGGAAGCTTCTTTGTAAACGCGAAGGATTTCTATAAATAAACTATCAAACAAACGCTACGTTAATACTATGGAGATTCCAATATGGACTATAATTTGAAAACCTTCGTTACGATGTAGGTAGTGGGTGGGGACTGGGGAACGAGAGGCCGCGGGTTCAATACCTGAATTGTGACAATGGTTTGTTTGATCAACTTTTTTTGTGAGTCTGATTTTTCAAAATTGAGTTGAAGCCTAATGTTCTGTAACTCGTATCTGTACTGTATCTGTACAGAATAAATTATTTTGTGGAATAATTTGCCGGCTCGTGTGTTATTTGCTTTTCATAGCATAATCCTGTATCCTTTTAGTAGAGTAGATAATTAATTGTATTGGCATAATATTGTCAGACACACATAAATAGTTGAATCCGTAAATATATTTAAAATAATAATATCGACAAACGCGGGTGAACCCGCAGCGCGAGCGTAGTACTCCGGTAGAGAAATTACCTCGATTGTACATTGATATTTATGCGGCTGACTCCACATGCGTTGCAGCTCCGATTTACATCAAGCTATTCTTATTTCATTAAGCTGCGTCTTATTACATACTTAAAAAGGAGGTTTGTTAACTAGTCTGTAACTTTCGTGTATATATTATGTTTGATAATTAATATTTAGTAAATTGAATGCAAGAAATATATTTTAATGCAAAATTTAATTTAATACTACTTAAAGTACTTACAACTCTGTAAGCTAACTATGATAAAAAATTATAATTCGATTAATTTGATATATTAGGCGATATAAATAATGGTGACATGTAACAAAGGAAAGTGTAAACTAAACAGAAAAAAAAATATCATTAAAAGTCGTGTATCAATATCATTTTTTTAATGTCTATTAAAAACTTTTAAAGATAACTGCAATGATATCAAAACGGATAAGCACTTTAGTAAATATAACAACGATAACAAATTGCGAGTGTTGATTGTATAAAAAACAAGCAAAGTGAGAGGTTTATCGTGTAAACATGATTTATTTGTTCCGCTATCAGTGCGCGCCTCGAGCCATTCATTAAATGAATTATTATAAGATTATGATATAATGTGATCGCTATCTATTGGAAACATTCGTACGAGGAAAAAAATACTAACATCTATCCATTTGTATGGAAGAGGGCTCCGTATAATATTAATGATTAAATAGCGGATTATAATATCTATGTTATGAGCATCCTTGCTTTTCCTATATTTTAAGTCTAACAAGGAAGTATTATATATAGTTAAAGGTCTTAATTCAGTAATGAAAAAGAATAGTACATTTTTGATTTCAGTGATTTTGTGTGCAAAGTTTTTAAGTAATTATAAAAAAAATATAGAAACAACAAAAATCAAAATCCGAGCTACAACCGCACACAACTCATTCCGCAGAGGCAACCTTTAATACACGCACACAGACACATCTAATTTTATGACCGTTCATACATTTATTATATCCCCGCCACTTCCGCGCAATTAATTATGCGCCTTAGCATGTTCACTTTAAGTCCAAAATTGAACAATAAGCGAGAGCACTTACGACCTTACGGAACGGAATAGTATACAGTGATGTAAAGAAACGAGTCGAGAGCGAGCCGAATCTTCGGAAACCGACAATTTTAAACTCTATTACCGTTGAATTAAGATTCAAAACTTTACCTAGTAAGCTCACGTGGAATAATAAACCGTATTATAAAGTGTGAAGGGTTGAGAATCGTTTGAATATTGTATGGCGGTTCTTGTTACCACGTCTGTTGAGCGGTGACGTAACTGGGCCAATAATTAGTTCGTTTTATTTGTACTTGTTTTTTTTTTATTTATTTATTTGGCAAACGCGGACGAAGCTCTATTCAATGGAAAGTCGATTTGTCGCAGATTGCGTGTTTAGTGACGGTTTTTTTTTCTCCCATTCACGACATAATTTTGATTAAACACATTATGCACTTGAATTGAAACGACGTAATTGGATTAGAAAAATGTTAGAAAAATCTTTTTTGACCATTAACTGAAATTTAACAAAATTATTAGTTCTGAAAAGTATGGTGTTAATGAATTTGGATAAAAAAAATAGTTTCATTACTGATCATGAAACTATCGTGAACCTGATATTTTCTGTATTTTTAATGTGAGACCAAAAGTAGTTTTTCTTTACACTCCTGACAAGAAATAAGATTTAAGTTACAGTTGCATGTATTTATCATCTGAATAACCTCTTTTAAAAATAAAGTGCTTACGTTGAAATAATTTGCGATATTACTCGAGGCACTTTGAGTCGATAATGAAGCGATTGATGAAAGCAGATGGGTCGGGAGGGGAGGGCAGAGAGCGTTATTACTAGTGCTGGAGAAAACATTACAATCGATAGTGGCTATATTAATTTTGATTTAAAGATATTTTAAAAATCAAAAATAATCTATTTAGTTTGGATTTTATCCATCTGGTTAGGAATCGCTTTTTACATTAAGCTCGAGTATACATTTAAGAAATATACATAAAAAAAACTACTAAAATTACTCCCATGAAAAAAAATAAAGTAACCAATTTTCACAGACGACTACAAACACCAATAATATAGAATTAAAAATAATCTATGAAGACTACAAGCGAACCCGCGGCGCGCGGCTAGCGCAGTGCAGTTGAAGAAGCGTTCATTAGAAAAACATTAATGTAAGGGGGCCAAGGGTGTCGCCGCCTGGTGGCCGGCCGGCGCAACTCGCGTCCCAGTCCCACTCCCAACTAAACTACGTGAAAATCACACGGGGACGAAATGCAATACAGTTGTGACGGTTCCGTATCTAATTTCAAAAAACATTCTAAATTTGAATATCCTATTTTCAATTTGCATGTTCTATATTCAAATAACATTTTTATAGACTATCGTGCTCACAGTCCACTGTAACGGCCGATGCCAATAATCAATCGAAAAAATTAGATTGAAGTCAATCTGGATTGTTTTCTACTTTTCGATTTGTCATTTACCATGTTGCCATAGTTTTTTCACTACTGAGATTGATTATTGGCAATATAGTATCAGAAAAAAGATTGAGCTGTCAATCTCAAACGGCAAATTTTGGATTGGGATTGTTTATTGGCAGCGGCTGTTAGTCGTGTCAGACAGGATCGACAGCACGCAAATAATTGATTCCGAGTATTGAGAAATTAGAGAAATTAATCACAATGCAAACAAGTACGAGACGTCTGGGGATAAACACCTACTTATTTACTCCTTTGCATAGAACGAAAGTCTTATGGCCTTATTCATAAACATTTTATAAACCTATTTTAGCTATTGAAAGTCGTATCTTCGCTCAAACTGAATTCAAAAATCTTTAGAAAGAGGCACAACATTTGATAACTAAAATAGGGGTTCAGAGAAAATTAAACCAAGAACTGCAACGGTAGTTCAGAGTTTACCGATTTGAAGTCTAAGGTTTGTGACATTTCGTTCAATAATGGTTATAAGTAAATAGCAAAGGTTTTGGTACTTAATATAAGTTGCGGAATCCTAAAAAATCTTAAAGTAAGACAGATCCCAGAGGTACTGCCCAGAACAACATCAAACTTAATATTTGATGATGAATAATTTGCAGTGTTTTAGAATACTTACTTTCTTTGTATAATGTGGTTCTCTGACGATCGCGACATATTTAAATAAGTGCTTTATGATTATAAAACATTAATTTCACCTAAAGTTTCGCGCCCAAAATGTTGAAAACCACAAGCTGAGGTACTGTAACGCAATCTATCTTTTATCTTTGTTACTCCCACGCAATTACATTATCTTCCCTCTCGCTCCACCGCTTGCCCGCGTGCACATATTTGTTGTCCCGTTCTCATTACCTCAGTGGTTTCGACTTTCAATTGTAGAGATTTTGCAGCACTCATATTTTAATTTCCAGAAACAACGTTAGTTTCTGTCCAGTTTGTAAACAGCGACTTAATTATGTAGCCTTCGATTGCACGCCATTATCCGATTGCGGGAATCTCATATAAGTACATCTTGTTTTCATGTTATTTTTATTCGTACTTTTTCTGGTTATCATGTGAATTATTACTTGGTAAGGGCAATCTTGTTGGGCAAATTTGTTTTTGCCAAATTGAAAGTGATAGAGTCACGCTGTTGTCAGTCACAACTCAGCATAAATAGGCAGGCTCGTCTGGAGAGGTACCACTGCCTCACAGGAGATCGACTTCTTCATCGATCGACAACTCTGCTGTCACTTTTCGGTTGGCGAGTGAGATTGCCGGATTCCCTCATTCCATCCTCGTTAGTTCCCATTCTCCTCCCGATTTGATGGATTGGCACCAGGTCCATGAACCAAACTGTATGGATGTTCGTGAGCGGCAGCGATGACTTACCATCAGGTAGCCTGCTTGCTTGTTTGTCAGAACTGTGCAATAAAAAAAAATCGTGAAGTATTGTTACTATATTTTTTTAAGTTTATCAAACGCAAATAAGGAATTAACATCAATGTATTAATAAGCGAAATACATATAAAGATGTAAATGAGGTAACATTTTTTTAATTTATCCTTACTAATATTATAAAGGTGAAAGTTTGTATGTATGGATGTTTGTTACTCTTTCATGAAAAAACGGCTCAACAGATTTTGATGAAATTTGGTATAGTGATAGCTGACACCCTGGATTAACACATAGGCTACTTTTTATCCCGAAAAATGTAGTGTTCCCGTGGGATGAGTCAGGAAACCAAATATACATATTTTCTACTCTTTCAAATTCAAATTGTTGGCACGGGATGTCCTCTCCTACGGAAGGGAAATATAGTCGACGGCACGCGGGAAATATAGTTAGTAGACACGCGAAATAATATGTTCTTGATGTGGATTGGACTCAAAAACTATCTGCACCCGGGCGAAGCCGGGCCCGACAGCTAGTCATAAATAAATGTTCCTCGCAGATTTGGCGTTGTAAAGTGGCTCGGTTGTCCTTGGGGATATAACCAATTATCCCGGCTAAAATCTACGAAACCCCACTGTATATGAGCTGTTACCAAGAAATCCTTTGTTTCATTCGGGAGCTAAATTCGAATAAAAGTGCTTCCGTTGTTAAAGTTATGTAAGGAATATTGACCTTTGCAAAGTGACAATCAATACTCTTACTTTGTAAGAAAAATCTTGTGTTAATAAATGTTCAAATTGCATTGACATATTATACTAGAGGCGACACTGTAAATAAAATGAACGGTACCGTACCACTGCTTCTATTTCTGTCTCTGTCACACCTACGCCGTAACATCATCTTCGGTCTCGCTTCACTGGTTTCCTGTACCAGCACAATGGGCAGAGATTTTTTTTCCGAAGTCCGCTCTATTGTAATACAATGCCCAATTAATTACAATATTAATGTGCGAACCAAATATTTGACATAACGGACGAACACAGGAACTGACCCTACCCGTCCGTCATACATTGCGCTCCGGGTACACCCATCAACGCAAGTTGTGCGTCAAGTTGGCGCAAGCAGTATGTCGTGTGCGTGCGTATTGTGCGCGCGGGTGTACACGAGATGTTGAGCAACAGCACTCAAGTGCGCGTGGGCGGCCGCTGACCACTGTAGCGACACCAAAAACATCACCACTATGGAATATCTAGACTATTAGGTATTTTTTATTGGTGGGGTGCGGTGGTAGCTCCCCAACATAGGAACAGAAAAGAAGAAGGAAAAGGTTACTACGACAGCGAGATCTAATGCCGCCTTATCAATACAGTGGCAGATTCGATCGGTGATTAAGCTTAGTGACGTCACTAGTTTTGTTTTGCATCCCATTTCTTTTACTCCCACTGCAAGATTTGAGACATTTCTAACTAAATTCAGAATGAATTTATAAAATTCTTTATTTTTTTTAAATTTCTATTAAAAATCATGAAGTTTTCGTCAATTCAGAACCTCCTCCTTTTTGAAGTCGGTTAAAAAAGGAGTGAAATACCCTATTCAGTCTTCCTCATGGATACAATCATGAGCTTACGTATGTAATAAAAAAACGTAATATAAATGTTAATTAATGAGCACGTAAGAAGATATTGTATAACGTTTGAAGGTCGCGTCTGTCGCGAGTCACTTCACAATGTTTACACACATTCCCTATTCTTGTTCATGGGAATATCTATTATCGTGCAATCTCATTTACTTTTATTTATTTAATTATTTCGAAAACAGCCAAAATTTTAAGTGTTGTGTATTTTCTAGAATCTAAAATCTATATACATTACGATGCTCTAGCGTTGTTCTATTTTTACCATCTCTCGCAAAATATAGAGTCCTGTTGTTCCATACCTTTCAATTAATAAGGTTATTTATTGTAATGAATGTCAAGCGACACAACAGCTCATAGACAGTATCAAAACCAAACTACACCTTGAATTACAAAGCAATGCTCGATATTCCACTGCGCTCGGTGTCCTGAGACATAAGATGTTCCAATATGTCCAGTAGTTACTCTGGCTACAAAGTTCTTTAAACCGAAACCTAACATTTACACTGCTCTTTGCCGATGAGAATCCAAAAGTCAAGATATTTCGTTATCAATCAGTTGTTAGTTGGATTTTCATAATTTGAATTCACTTAAGAAATATTCGTACGTGACTACTCCTTAAATCCAGTCACATTGACCGGTGACCCACGCTGACATGTCATTCGGGTTCAACCTGAGTACATTCAGATTCTACGAGTAGTAGATCGAAGTAATAATATAATTTATTTAGCCTGCATTTGATGACATAATAAAATACTTTATTTATCCTGCAATATAAGTATTATTTACCCTTCAAATTCCAAAACTTTTGTGTCACCAGAATCAAAAAAGGTAATTTTGCTTAAATATTCAAAACGTTTCTAAATTTTATTAAAATTAAATCGTAATCATTATCATTAGAACTCTAATGGGCATGTGTGAAGCTATGAAACCAATTGCATCAATGCTTAAATCTATTTTTCTCCACAACAAACCCGAATGACGTCACTCGTTAAACACAGTGACAAACAAACAGCCGAAACAATCGAGTGTGTATAGATGGTTGCAAAACAAAGAGCACAATGTTACCGGTTTAGCGCGCCGCGCCGTCCTTACTGGCTCAATTAAATAAAAATTAGTTACTATAAAAAAACATCGCTAAGCGGGATTCGAACCTACTTACCAGTGGTTCAGTAGTTCTGTACAAATATATAAAAATAAATAATATTCTAAGATTTGCAACATAAATTATTATAGATTGCAGGTAAATAAACTAAATAAATGTAAAGGTATCAAAATATATATCCAATTATGTTCTTACCACTGTATAGTGATTGACAACAGCCTCCGTGGCGCAGTCGGTTAGACGGCAGCTCCAAAACGTGAGTCCGCGTGTTCAATCCCCGCACCGAAACAAATATTTGTGTGTTCCACATAAGTGTTTGTTTCGAATCTGGGTGTTTTTGAGACATAAGTTTCTCGTAGTTCCTGATACCCACGACACAAGACTCGATGTTAGTGTGGGGTCAGGACTTTGTATGTGACTGTGGTTATTTTATTTTATTGGTTTTGAAAACAGCAACACTAGGGTTTCTTCCAGGGATATATTTTTTGGCAGAACTTTGTTAAAAAATACAATTTTATTACCAATGACGTAAATAGTGTTTGTTGCATGTTTTTATTTATTTTGTCAATGGTACGGGGTTTTTAACTACGGATAATCCGGAAAATTATGAATACTCAAAATAAATGTTAGATAATACAAAGTAGGTACATAATTATTACGCAGAAATATTGAAAATAAAATGTAATATGTTAGCATTCTTGCTTTGTTGTTAATATTCATCGCTTAATCACTAAGGAAAATATTTCAAATAATGATGAATGGAATAATTTATAAATTAGTATTTTAAGAGATAATGCATAACTTATTTAAATACAATACTTTGAGAAGCCAGCCTAATTTATGAATGTAAAAATCCGCAGGGGTCGACCTCATCGAACCTACACCATCCAAATCGGTGGTACCCTCAACAAAGGTCAGGTCAAGGGACCCTGAACCGACGAGAATGCATGAAGAGGTTGATGAAAGTGGATGAAGCGAAAGTAATATGTCAGGATCGAGCAAAGTGGCGTTCTATAGTCGCTGCCTACCCCTATAGTATAGGCGTGACGATTATGTATGTATCATTTAGTCGACCAATGAGAGGTACTAATCTCTCTTTGGTAGATACTTTTATTTATCACACTTTTTTACCTCCTTACTCAATAACTTGCTGATTTATTATCGTATCCGGTGATAGTACAAAATAATTCTAATTAGTAATATTTTTTAAATTCATGTATAAAATTCTAAAATAACTAGACAAACCCGCGTGCGGCGATCAGTGTTGACAATTCTTATTAAAACGGTTGACACGACCGCTTCACGGACGAATCGTTCCCTCTCGCTCGCACTAGTCGCACCGCATACATCCGTCTCGCTTCTGATATTTTTTCCATTTTCCCCAAGTTTTTTGTCACATTCTGTGCGATTGTTTAAAATTAATAAAAACTGAGATTTAGATTGTATTCGTTTGGAAATTATGTGCATCTTAAGTATATAATATTATTTATTACAGTGAGTTTAAATATGAAAATTCACATTTACCGTAATACAAAAGTATCTGTATCTCAGATTTTACTGATGGTAGGTCACACTATGTGAGGCCATCTGGGTCAGTACCACTGCAATGTCTACTTCTCCCGGCTAACACCAGTGTAAATGCACTGTTGTATTCCTGTTTGAAAGAAATTGTAAACTGAGTAACTACTTGACATAATGAGACTCAACATCTTATGTCTCAGAACGGCGAGCGCAGTAGAATGCCAAGCATTGCTTTGTAATTCATGAGGTTTGGTTTTGTTACTGTCCATGAGCGGTCGTATCGCTTACTATCAGGCGAACGTGCATGCCATTCACTGCAAAAAATATATTTTATCATACATAGTAATTTAGATCCTCGATACTATTTCATATAGCATAAATTTATTTGATTTATTAAAGTTATTTAAATTATTGCTATATAAGAACGTAAAACGTACCATATTTGGTAAGTATAAGTGTATGTATGTATATTTAGTTTCCATGATCTCATTTGAACATGTTCAGTGTCGATATAATGTCTCCCCGCGACTCTGCCCGAGTGAAAGTTTCCACGAAGCATCGGAGGGGACTTGGTACCCCATTTTAGATTTAATTGGTCTCCTTATCAGTCTAGTTGCAGTTATATGGGTTGTGAGTAACATGTACTGGGTTCGATGCCAGGTTGAGAAATCGACTTCAGTGTGTCAATTCGTAAAAAGTAAAGGACACTTGATTGTTCTAAAATTATAAGCTAATAATGTCTAAGCTAATAACACTGACTAAAAACATATTTCGTCAGGCGTAATTTAGTTAGGTTTTAAGACAGGTACATCAACGGTTTAGGTAAAAATAATTCGGTACAAAAATGTTTTGTACATAATATTCGATGCATTTCCGGTAAGGTCAGGGTCCAGAGGTCTAATACCTACGTGGTGTGATTAACTTCAGCCTTTTTGTTCATCTATACTAATACATATTATAAAGCTGCAGAGTTTGTTTGTTTGAACGCGCTAATCTCTGGAACTACTGGTCCGATTTGAATGATTCTTTCAGTGTTGGGTAGTCCATTTATCGAGGAAGGCTATAGGCTATATATCACCACGCTATGACCTATAGGAGGGAAAGCAGTAGTGATATTTCTAGCAAATTCGAGGAAATTTTGTTCGTTTTTCGTGGTCCGATTGATCGATATTCTAAACTGATAGTCAGAATTAAACATTTTGACCGCCATTTTAAAACGTGTATGTGTACCCGGGCGGAGCCGGGCCCGACCGCTAGACATTCATAAAACCGGCTAATATTTTTGAATAAAACAAATTAGTCTTAATGATACAAGCATTTATCTAGGTGCGAGAATCGAACTCGCAACCTCTAATTTCACAAATATATTTCTTTGTTCACTTGACTTAATACGTCACATGGGCTTTTGAATTTAGAATCTTTTGACATCTAAACGCACGATTGTCACGCTGTTGTCAAAATATTAGGAACAGTTTCTCTTTTTATTGGTCATGTTAAAACTATAGATTACATGTATCAATGCTTATTTTGTGTATTAAGAAAACATATTATGTATCTCAAACAATGCGTTATATAGAGAAAAACTGTTTCTTATATTTTGACAAAAGCACGACAATAAAACAATCGCACGACAAATTTCTTTTATTTTACACAAATAAAAACTACTCGTGTCATCTATAAATAAGGAAAATAGAACAGGAACGAAAGGTCGAGAATTCCATTCTAAAACCGTAACATCCGTTTGTGAACAATATTACTACATCTATTATGTATTATAGACGGTAAATCCATCGAACACTAAAACAATACTCGCAATTAAAAAATATTTAATTAATAACAATTGTACAAGTCGACCCGCTCCACAAACACTGTCAACTGTGGGAAAAATATTATAATAAAAAAAAAGGCGAGCACACAAACAAACACGTACACAAAGAGAGATATAGCGCACGCGTGTGTGCGTGTATATTTTATTCAAATGTTGGCATCATTAAAAAATATAATCCGCGCAAGGTTGCCAACCCTGCAGCGGTGGAGCGCCGCGTCACGGGTAAATAATTGCTAAACTCGAACTCCGTCGAGTCGACACTGCGCGCACAAACATTTTGGAACAAAGGAAATTCATATTATTAGTATTTTTTATTTATTCTACTCTATTATTAGGATCATCTGTATACAATGATTTCAGAATGGAGTATGTAGAATATTGGGTAAAATAAAAAGGTTTAACCAAGAATAATAGTCGAAACCGGCGAAGTAACGCCAGGTAAAAAGAAAGTTTTCGTAATAATATACCATTGTTATATGAGCATATCGAATATAATTTGTGCCATTCAGAGTTCGCCAAACGGGATACATTTTTCAAACTTGAATTAAAACAACGAGATTTTTTCGAAATTACATGATTATTTAGTATACATCTTACGTAGTTACAATATTGAGCAGATATATACGTATAGGATAGCAATAAGTTGAAGATTTTTATCATAAATATATTTTTAACTCCAATAGAAGAAGTAGTATACAAATAAAACATTTGAAGTTCGTAAAGCTGACATACAGATATATAAATATTAACTATTACATTTATGTTCCGATTGTGTTTTATGTTTCTTCTTTACATTGAACGTGCTGTTATGTATCTTCCTGTAATAAAGGCTTATAAATAAATTAAAATATCTAATCTTTTGAATAATTTGATACATTTATGTAGTATACAAAATAAATATTCATAAAGATATAAAAATAATTAAATAGAAATCTTAAATATTTGGATACCGGTAAGAAATTAATATTAGTTCGGTTGTTATCAGAACAACAGTTTGAGAAGCGCAGCGTGTCGTTTGGTTTATCAATGTTCACGAAAATATATCAAATGGCAAAATATGACAACGATCGCTTAGTTACAAGTCAGTATGCTCGCGCCGAACTTTGTTTGCCATTATTCCTAAACATGCGCAATGTGTTGAATTTACTGCAAAATGCAAATTATGAAAATTAAATTATGCGACTTATATATTCTAATACTATGTAGCTTGCTGTCTAAATATAAATGGCCAGTACCACTTTACGTGTACGTGTCTCGACTTTATGATCTTTTACCGTAATTAATAAACATGCATGTCATAATATGTAAAAATACAAAAAATCACATTTTGAATACTGCACATCATTCAGTTCACAACGTTACAAATGCGAGTAATATTTGTTAAGCTGTGCAAACACCGCCTATTATTTTAATATATAACTATAATAGTTGTAAAAAAATATGTTTGAATATATGGAAATATAGTTCTCATGACCTCATTTTCGTAGACTTGTTAAGTCAACACGAAAGAAAGTAATTTAGGACTTAGTTAAAGTAATTTGGGTTCATTTATATCTGCAAGTAATTAAATAAAGTTCGAGAATATTTAAAAAATCTAGCTTGGCCCATTACTTGAATCTATAGATAGCTTTAATGCCAAAATTGTAGTAGTAGATAATCATCAAAAATTCATCAACCAAAAATATTGGAACTTCATGGAAATTATTTTTAATAATTATATGCACACCATATGGCAGTTTGTCAACAGTTTTGCACGTGTCAATATTTTTCATATAAAACATTTCTTTAAAATAATATTAATTAAATATGTACTAAAACACATGAGTATACATGTTATTACAAAATTGTCACAGAAATTGTGAGAGCATTTTCAATGGGTTTTAGTAAAGCTATATTTTTATACCAAATTCACTTTAAAAAGATTGCTTTACTAAATATGGCAATAAATCCCGAGCCGCTTCTGGCAGCGAGTGTACAGCTCACGACCGATTGCGTTATCAGTTATTTACACAGAGAATGAACTCGCGATAAGATATCCGTCGTACCTACACACCAAACCTGCCTGCGCTTCCCCGACCTACCCGTCCATTCGTTACTAATAAATTGTTATATTTTAGATATTTCCCTTCTTGAAAAGTTAATATGAATATGTTCAATACCTAGAATATAGAAGTGCTGGAATCCTAGACATATTAAATTCTAATTTATATCTTAAAAGCTAAAACAAACTTAACTGAACTAATCACCTTAATTCTTTTTTCTATATTTAACATTCTATTATATCAGTATCATATCTATGAAACTGCATATTTTGCCGAAGATTTATAGGAAAATATGCGAAAATAATTAAACAACTCCTCCACTGGATATTTAATCCAGGACCTCTTATTTTACGTAAGTAAACCTTCTTAACTACATTCATACAATATGTAAAGTTTAAAATCCACAGTCCGCTTAAAATAAGCGTGGTCATTTTGATAGATCGATTCATAACACGATGACAAATGTTTTTTCGACCGATTATAAATTATCGAAACAAGAATTTATATCTTAATCTAGTCGACCAACCCGCATTAAGATAGACTGATGAACTAAAGTATAAACAGATCTTATTTTTTGTTCGTTCTGATTTTTTGTTTTCTTTTTAAATTTATTTATGCAAAGTTTTTAAAAATCATATGAGACGGAAAATCATTTTGACAAAATAATTAGGCATATAAATAAGTATAAAATTTTATAGTAAATTAACAATAAAAAAAAGTAAAACAAAGGCGTCTCCACGGCCGGCCGTAGCCGAAAGTCGTCACATGGCGCGTCGCACAGCCGAGTGTATTGTGTACCGCGACTGCGATGTCTTGATACTTGCACATTATTATTATTATTACTTATAAATTATTTTGTGATTTATGTATTGATGTTTAATTTTATTTGTTTTGATTATGTGTTTAAATAAAAACGTTTGTATGTGATTTCAAAATATTCATTTATGTATATTGAGAGCAATAACAGGGGAAATTATGAGTTTGTTTTTGAAACCTTCCTATGTTTAAAGACTTTTATTGAAACTAGTTTATGTTAAGAAAATCATGATTTGATAAAATTAATCATTAATTTAAACAAATTCCATTATTTGGTACTGAATTCTTAGTCCTGTTAATATTAAGAATTTTAATATCTAATTTCAATTATCTTTATGATATTAAATATTTCAATAATCTTTATGAATTCTACTTATGCCGTTGATCTCCATATTAATAGTCTTCTTTTCGTAAAACAAAATACCGAAATTTCGAATGAACAATTAAGACAAATGTGACTACATATGCCACCTTTTTATCCCTCGTTCTAACCCAAATGCCAATTCAACATTACAAAAAAACAAAAAAAACAGCAATGCTCAAGCCACATCGCGCGCAGTACAAAAATCCCATAACGTACTACAAAATTACTCTTCTACGAGCGTACGCGACTTTCACGGTTATTTCAACGCAATAGGGGCCATATTCCCGTGCGCCCACAAAGCAATACCGATAGACGTGTGGTCCGAGCGCAAACAAATATTCATTGTGAATTTATTATTATTATTTTTCGTGTTAGTTTTTTGTTTTCGTTGTTTAGGTCACCCGTAGCAACGAGATTACTAATCAGATATCGTAAATGATTATATAACGTTTTTGATCTACAACAAAAACTTATCGTTTAATAATTTGCGTAAATTAACATAAATAATATCAAATACTCGACACCTGTGTTTAACTTAATGCTTTGTCATATATATTATATAAGAAATATATAGCCGTTGAATTTATCAATAAAAAGTCATTAAAGTAGAAATTATTTTAATTATAGAAATACTTAAATTTTGATGAATTAAATATTTACTCGCCTTGCCTTAACTATTAGACGAGATGAATATTATGCACATATTTTAACGTAAATTAAAAAAATACGAAGACAATGCATCGAATAGAATAAAATCGCTCGCAGCCAAATCTTATGACTTGAGCCGCGTCCGCTCAGTAATTTCATCCATGAAATAGTTGGCGTTACCAAATAGGGATTAGAGCGAGAGCGGAGATCATCACAGACAGGTGCGAGTGGGACAGCGCTATCGGCCTCCGTTCGCGCAGGGTTGCCACGCGCCAGGTTTCACCCGAGCACTTCGATTTTTTAACGTTTCCGCAATTAGGATTGTCTTGTGGAGGGGTGAGACACATTCGCAGGGGGGGTTTATTCCCCAATGTATTTTAGTGTCAATATTGTACACTAATTCAATAGTTTATACAACACAATGTTTTAATCATATTAATTTATACCTGCCGTTATGACATTGTGAAGGATAAAATTATTCGTCATAGCATTGCTACAAGTTTAATTATACCTACAAAGACAATTGATATAAAATATAATTAATCTTCTTTTTATCTATATATTGTTTTCTTGTTCTTCTGCCTACACTTATTAGCTTCATCGCTTAAATGGAATCAACTCAAAATGTATTGTTACCCAGGTAACAGAAGATTTGGCTCGAATTTTACGACTGTCCGACTTCTTCAAATCTAATTGGGGACTGGCTTTATTACTCCATCACGCAGGTTAAATTTTCAACTAAATATTTATTTTCTTGACCTACTTTTGACTAGAAGCCATTAATTTTCTCACATTCACACACCTCCCGTTCAAAATTACCTTCCACCATACACTCATGTCACCTGACCACACACAAATGTTGAAAAGGTCACGTGATCAGTGATCAGCCCGATGGCAATAATTACAGCGCACTGATTAATAACTCATTGGTAACCCCCGTCTCCCGGCAGCGTGTGGCAGCCCTAGCGCAGGCCGCGGCGCGGCGTCTGGATTTTTTGAACTTTTTCAAAGTGCTGTTTGTATTTTTTGTCACTGATAAGCGATTACACTATACCGTGTCGGTTTAGTGTTTATCGGGGGTAGCGACAGAACGTACATGCAGTTGTAAATATACTGTTTGGTTTTATCCTGGACTAATCCACAAATAACCTAGTTTATATCGCAGGATGAATTGGCACATCAAATAACGGAAATCTTAGACAAATAATTACAATCGAACACCACAAAAGTTGGTTGGCCTCACCTGGACACCGAAACTTCTACCAAATCGTTCGCGGTCCAATTTAAATTCTTCATAGGAACAAAGGCTGTCATATTGTAGATACACAATGTCGTACAAAGCGGAAATCCTTCACGCATAACCATTATAATAGTTCATAAAGCAATAAAAAACAATGAACACTTGGCTTTGTTTGTGTGTAAAACGTCGGAAACCATCCACCAAATGTTTCACACCTCTGTCATAAAGCATAAAAATGCACATGACGTTAATGTGACGTTATTAAATATCACACCATTGCTACATAATATTATTTAAAATATATTACGCGAAAATTAAAAAAAAAAACATAATTGATATGTCAGAACTATGTAGGGCATCTTGGCATGTGAATATATTTGAAAATAATGTATTCTAGGGAAACCTGTCTATCATATAATATCCAGTGACTTTACCGTTGAATTTATTACTTTTTCGTATACGCACTGCTGACACGAAACACGCTGTATAAGGCTTCAAAAACTCTGCCCTTATATTGATGTATGACGTAGCCCCTATAAGTTTCTCCTAGGACGGAGAACCTCTAAGCCTCCTCAACTTAATCCTGCAAAGACAATGGTTATCCACTCACCTCTCCATGCTGGTTGCGACCTTCAGGCGTGTTCTCCGGCAGGAAGTATAGCCTCAAGCTGACCAGGGTCTGGTCCGAAACTCGGTCCGTCCATAACAGCTGTAGCTCACCTGTACACCAGGGAGGTTATACACTATATGCGATGTTTTGAGTTAAGGAGAAATTGATGACATTTTAGGAGGATACTGTATAGACACCCTGACCCCAGCAAAGGTAATATCAGGTGGTAAGAAACAAAGTAAAATGCCAATTCATAATATTGGTAATAAAAATATCATTGATCCCGATACCGATACTTTTTAAACTAATTATACCATATTTTATGGTATGTCCATTATGGTTTGTTCAGATACATTTTCCTGTTTTAGCCCAGGCGACAGATTTTTATAAAATAAAGTAATTATCATCACATTTTACATTTTATACACAATATTCTTCTTATAGACAGTCGTCCTACATTTCGTTAGCATTTGCGTGGCCTCAATTCCAGAACCTATGGGCTCCAACGGCCATCTCTTGTGCCCGCTTACAAGGTGGACGGATGACCTGGCCAAGAGTGCAGGATGTCACTGGATGCAGGTCGCTTCTATTAGGTCAATGTGGGGATCCTTGGGGGAGACCTATGTTCAGCAGTAAACATCTTGGTACTAAAGAGAGAGAGAGAGAGGGAGTATATACTTCCACCATCCCGTTGTTAGAGGATTTAATTGAAGAATACCAGTTCATTGTTAATTTTAAAGTTGAAGAACTGTTTGCCGGTTAATAGGTTCCTCTGTTCGCATAACTTTGGGTTCTTAAAGCCTTAAATCCTTGCTTCCATCTGGGGATAGATAACACTAGTCCAAAATGTAATAACCGATTGATTGGATCTAATATTTTGCGCTCATTTATCATCTTTAGCCAGGATGTCACAGTTTTTTTTTCTGGTACGCCAAAGTGACTGCATCGCGCCTGGTGGTATAAAGTGAAATACCGTCCAGAATATTCAATGGCATCAGGCGGCGATCGCATACCATTCTACACAAACATGCTTGCTCACTAAGATGCCTCTTTACTTTACGGCTCAACGGAAGGATCTAGGATTAGGGGCTAAGCTGAACTTAAGTCTCTTAGTTTTCTCCAACGACCTCTTACTTGCATCACCCACCTTCCTCCCTTCACCATACAATCTATCCACGTGAAATTGATGTTATCCAACTACTAACCGATGGAAACCAGCTCGGAGTCCTGCCATATCCTGACGAAGAAGAAGTCCCCGATGGCGATGATGCGCTCCCGGCGTCCCGTGACGCGCAGCGCCTTGTAGAACGTGTACTGCCCGTGCTGGCCGCACGGCGCGCCCACCAGCTGCCGACAAAATTACGCGTTAGTGATGTGGTGACCACATTCATTCTTCATCATACAAAACGTAACAGAAATGTTTTCCTAATATATATATCTATAATTAACTTTAAGCGTCACGATAACACGAATAGTCTATTGCCAAATCATTAATGTTACATACGCTAGCCATTCACTGCGGTATGCGCGAGAGTGTGTCGAAAATAATTAAAGGATCAGCAAAAAGTATCACGGTGTTAGGGTTAAAAAAAACATATTTATATTTTTATCTCCGGTATTGTGTAGTACCTCATGTGTACCTTTAGGTTTGGGAAAAAATACATACAATAAACATAATGGTGAACGTAGGCTTGTGATTTAGTCCGCATTTTCATTAAATGTAATCATTATTATAATTTTACATGTATTTGCTAATAGAACATCATACGACATATTATACACGTACTTAATTTGTTTTAAGTTGCTGAAGTGATTATATTAACATCACATTTGGCAAACACTATCGAACCCTCGCATCCCTATCAACCACGACGTCTTATCTTAATTATTGAATTACTACTCTTAATCCAAATGAAAAACTAATAGTTTAAGTATTAATAAAAGTCACATGTCCCTGAAGTTAACAAATTACAGTAAAATCATGTTGTTTTAAATATTCATTAATTATTTCATGAGTAGCCTACGAATTCACTGCTGACCATATTTCGATATGATATATTTAATTACCAATAAACGATTCATCAAGTATTCTCATGCGGGAGGAGGGGGGGTGGTGGACGGTACGACGGTGGCGCCACCAATCAAGCGGTCAACTTCACCTGCATGTGTTACAGGGTAATGAATAAAGTAGGTCAGTCTGACCATTTTCTCACGCCAGTAACGCGGCGCCACGTATGCCTGCTCAATACTGATGTCTTCGCTTTTCGTCCTTTGTGACCCTAGATTTATTAACTAGTATTGCTCGGGGCTTTGCTCGAATTATATTTTTTCAGCGATAAAAGGTCCACTATATTTTATCTTCCCGGTATTAGCGTACCCTATAGCCTTCCTCGACACATCGAGTACATTAAAAGATTTTTTTCCATTCGAGGCAGTACATACTAAAATATATACTACCAATAATAAAGATTGCAAGTACTTTATATTTATAATACTCAGTCTCAGGAAGTTCACTTCAGAAATAATCCTTTCTAAGAATTCAATCATCGATCTATAGGAAGCGCCCCGCATTTAGCTTCTTGCAACTTTAATTTTATTGACCTGTGGATATTTTTGACACCCTGATAGTGTCTCCACAGAACGGTATAATTTCTTCTATGGTCTGTCCACATTCTATGGGCCTATGGTGAAATATGGAACTAGAAATAAATATTAAAAAATATCTATTTATCGCATTGTTTGAGGTATGTTTTCATAATAGAAATATATACTCGTAATAGTATTAAAATGTCTAATATTATTTTTTTATACTGAAGAGTGAATTGTTGTAAATAGAACTTGTAGGGAAAAAAATTATATCTAATATTTTTTTAACAGCATAAGAACAACGCATTCAGACGATAAAAGATCGCAGACAACCTTTACAAAAACCCTACAAAGGATTTAAGATTTGAGACCGATTAAGATACTAATCTTCCCTATATATCGATTTCGTATGCAGTATACTGAATAAACCAAATGTTACAATTAAACTTCAATCACAGGACACGGGGGAAAGGAAATATGCGGGGAGAGTGGGGAAGATTTCACCTATGCATGTTCAGATTGCAAGTGCTAAAGATATGATGATTGATCGGTTGGAAGTTGGAACACACTGTACACACGAATGTGTGCATAACGAGGCCTATTTTCAAAAGCTAAAAGTGCACAAAGCGGTCGCGTGGGGGAGGCAGGGGGTTGACGGGGTGAAAAATAACCGCGAGGGAATTCGTTTTTGTAACTTTTATAGGTGTTATATTTTGCATCATGAATATAATTACCATTACGTGTCTAAACATAAAAATGTAAACAATTAGCTATTTTATAATTATTTATAAAGGCTTACTATACTCGTAAGTAGTATTGTTTACATTAAAGATATATTAAAAGAAATATCTAATCAGAGCACCAAACCCAAGCCCTGACAATTGACAGCCCGCATAAACTTTCGCCGCAGCAATAAAAGTGCTGACAAAGATTTACGACGTCAGCAAATATTTGCACTAAGGGTGCGTGATGCGAAGAAAAGTCTCAAGTAGGCAACACACATGACACATCCCACTTGTGGGATAACCTATGTATCCTCATATAGTGATAATTCAGTACGTAATAAATAAAAACACAACTAGTATTTAGTTTATTGCGCTTAATACAGATATTTTTTCCGCCACAAGTTCACTGGTATAGGCAGATCTCTCAAAAACTGTCAAAAATCAATCAAATATCCCAACAGATCATACAAAACACAATAAAACAAAAACGCCATCCTATGCACAAACCACGACCCATCAAATCAGCAAAGACAACTCGACACAAAACAAAAACCATACATCGTTTGTTTAATTTGGCCGAATATACCGCGCGAACGATTAAAACGGCTAACCAGTTATCAAATTAATAAAAAACTGTGTGTGCGTGTGTGTTTGCATGTGTATGTGTGTGTGCAGTTAACGGCGAATGCACGAGCCGGTAACAATCCAAACTCCGGATGTGAACGGTTTAAACAGGACGGTCCGCACAAAAATCATTGCATTGTGTCATTCATTTTTATCATGCCTTTATTTAAAAAAAAATAATTCTTATTTATAATCGAAACAATGAATAACAATCAATAGGATTTGTTATGTTGTGTTAGTCATAACAAAAATAAAGTACAAAAACTGTGGTGTCAATATCTATTTTTCTGTTGCGGAACTGCTATTTAATTTAACGGAATCATGCAATAAGACTGAACTAGAAAAAATAGTGTTCAAACATCGTCTAGACTAGACACGATTTAAAAATAAAGTTAGGTGATTTTAAAAAATAAGACGGACAAGCAGATTGAAAGTTTTCATTGTGTATACCCAAGAAATCCGAAAAAAAAGCATCCCGAAGTTGTTAAATATTAAGGCCTGTTCCGTTGACCTTGATTGCGTCTAAATATTTCATCCACTTAAAAAGATTTCACATTTTTAACGTATCCCCCCGGGACAGCTCTTTGAGAATGTTGTAAATACCCCAGGCGAATCAAGACCAAATTGCGTCTAGACTAGAGATATTCTCGGTATCTATGCCGGTATTGGATGTTTACCAGTAGGAGCTCCCGTGTCAGCCGTTAAAATTATATAAACGCTTACTTCAAACGTATTTTCACATAAAACTTTCAATTATAATTTATGTGGTTAAACGCTTGTCTGATATCTTTTCGTGAACATTGACAAACTCATGATTACGTCGGATTGCAGGAGGCAGGGATTATATTGTGCCTCAAACAAACCTTTATATTTCATCTCATGTTATTAATCTCTTCATTCAAAACCCATGTTTACAAGTACTCCTTAATCTCCACATTTAAGGAAACTACGTGACTTCAAAATCAACCTTATCCTGTCCCAATCGCTAGGAATACGTTGCTCATGTACTGTATAATAAACAGATTAACTCGAAATATTCATCAATTAGACGGCCCAACACCTAACTCCAATTAATTCCAGTAATGGTTATCTAAAGACATCGACATCAATCAGATAATCATTCCTATCTTAATTTACAATTTCCAAGTATTTGTTATAACATTTTCAGACATTTAACTAGCTAGTTAAATAAATCATGTATTATTTTTGAACTTAGGTATGTAATGCTCCCAGCAAAAAGTACGTTAAAACTATTGCTAAATGTGAGAGTCTCTCGGCAATAGACGGCTAAAAAGTTTGTTTTTCCAGTGGTCAATTTTATGACGCTATCGTAAATATGTATTCATCCACTATTTATTTTATGTTAATAGTAAAAAAATACACGCCAATTTGTCAAATGCAATAAAAAATTAGAAAATCATAGACAAAGATATGCGGACGGTACATTCAAACGTGCGACCTCTGAATCAATAAGTATAAAATTGAAACAGCCCCCGGCGCGAGCAGGACGGGCTGCTGCGTGCGAGCGGGACCGACGCACAGAGCCTTAGACGCGCGGCGCGGCCTGCTGGCGTTATTTTTTTCACCGGGAACGCGGCATTTGACGGTGGAAATTGTGACATTATGATTTGATTATACTGTTCATAGTTTAAAATATTTTATCGGTTGTCTTGATATTTTCTGATGCGTAGAAAAAAACGCCATCCTTTTTAACAGATTTCTAAAGACCTGTTAGGACCTTTTAGGACTTTTTAGACTTAGAGTATTTAGTCTGAGACCTTATATTTTAATTAAATTTTTTACATGTTTATTACATGGCGACCCTTCTTCAATATTTACAAAAAAATTAATCAACATGTACAATGAAAGAAATATTATTTTTTGCGTATTTTTATTTAGTCGTGCATTTTTTTTATTTTGAAGGCGGTTTTTTCCATAATATGTACATATCGAAATTATATTCTCTGGTTGTAACATACATTTTAATTAATTTCGTAGTTATATGGTTAGAGCTCTATTTTAATCGTTTATTTTTTGTGCTTTGATATTTTTTAATATTATTAAAACATATTATATACCTACCTGATATGGAAATCCTATGTACTTTTCTAAAGTAAAAAAAACTAACATAGGCAAAATTCTCGATAAATTAACATCAGTGAAGAATTGAGAGAATTGAAGAGTTATGGCAAAATGGATTCTGATACCATTGGAACAAGAAACGTCAGTAGATTTTTTCAACCCAAATCTTCTTAATACATCTCATGTTCCTTCTCTCGAGGGAGGATCGAAGGGATATGTCAAAGTCCCTATTCTTCCAGACAAGGTACCAAGAGTAGTAACGACTACCTGGTCTAGGACCCTAGCCAACTAGGTGTAGAGAATTAGAGATGCCACTGCGTATTGTTGCCAACCGCCTGATTCTATAACCCAGAAGAGGTTTTCAAATGCTTCTCATTGGACTTCTGCCATATGACTTGGGTAATCGGTTCGTAGCAAATCCGGCACACTTTGTGTGGAAAATATTCTAACTTTTAATCTTCTTAATTTTTTCTTTAATTTGAGTATACAAAGCAATTGATGAAAAGCTTGCATTGCTGTGAGTGAACTAGAATAGAATGAATGTGTTTTCAAAATGTTCAAGGAAAATGAATATTTTTTGTTTTGGTAGGAAACATTAATTGATAGTAGCTTGAATCAAACCGGATACAATCAATTTTCATAAGTTTGGAATTCGTGTGAAACTGGTATTGTATAATTAATTAGTTGTGTAGTTTAAATCGTTATTTAAACCTAAGACTTCCACTGAAATATGAATACTTACGTATGTTTTTCTTTTCTACGTTTTTTTAATAGTCAAGGGGTTGGCTGGATGCGGGATATTCAATAGGTTTGTATGGAAATCCTTCGGGGAAGCCCACGTGTACTGGAATTCCAGCGACTAAATAAGAAACAAGAAAGAACATTTTGTAAACTTAAATAGTGGCCTCGCTATTAGCCCCTTGCACGGCGGGTTAAATATCAATACATAATACCCATTTAAACTCAAGGCCAACATTCAATTTTTACAATCCATAAAGTTTTGATTGGCCGGGGGCGGCACGTGGTCCGTCGACCGTGAAGTACTGGGTTTAATGCCCGGCCCGGGCAACCTTTGTGCAAGACTCCCGATTTGTAAACGATATTAGGTACTAGAGTTTCCGTTAATTCTACGGGATAGTGTAATTATGCATTTCCACCTCTATACGCTACGCCTGTGGGCTGTATGGCACAAAGGGTGCAGAGCCGGCTGTGAAAAGAGGGGGGTGCATGTTTGATTTCCGGATAGAGATTTTTTTATGATAAGACTAATATTTCGGATCGGGAGTATAACCGAAATGGTTTTATAATTTCCATACGTAATACGAATACACTATTTGATTTGGGAATGGAGATGTGTCATTTGCAGTGCTTTTCATATTCAACATCGATTTGCAACAGACCATTATCTTTCCATTCGACACAATTATTCCGTGTTTACTACACATAAGGTATGCTAATTGCACTAAATGACTTATGTATAAATGTGAAATTGTCAAAATGTCGTATTGCCCGATACCCCAGGATGGTTGTACATTAATTTTTTCGGAGTAAACTAACAGCTCAGCGAGCGTGCGGGTGCGAGCGAGAGGGCAGACGCGCGCTCTCGCTCGCACCGAGGTTAATAAAACGTGAGCCCGTGAACCGGGGCTTGAAACCTTTAGGGTTGCCACTACGGAGTTTATTTCAATTTGTTTAAAAGCACAATAATTGTCTATAGAGCTAATGAAAGTATACGTAGTACCTATATGTATATAAGTAATTATTTTAGAGCTCTAATAGCTTATGACATAAAATCATTGTTATTAATTATAATCGTTTACTACAATGAAGTCTATCTATCTGCTTTATTAGTATCCCCGAACTGCATTAGTATAATCATTTTTATCTTAACTCCCTTAAAAATAAACATTGACGGAAATATTCTAAAGCCAAAGGATACATTGCTTTGATTGGTTAAAAATATAGGTATATTCTTGTTTTTACGAATACGTGATTAGAAATGAAAAATCTGCATGCATACAACGGACGACATACTTTCCATAATGCACACGATCAAAAATTGGAAAAAATTACGGAAACATGAACGAATCGCCTCTGCCTACCCAAACCAGCGCATAGTCGCGAGTAACACATGCATGCAACATATTTGTCATTAGTGTAATTAATGTGCGATTGTCGGCGGCAGCCCTGCGGCGCAACCCTGTTCTCTAATGTAACGCCCGTATATAGGTTTAGGGATCCCGGCGACAGAGACTTTCAAACTTTTCACGCGTTCAAAATATTTTTTGCAGTATTTACTTGTAATTATTTTTTATCGAGATTCAAATAGTAATTATGTAATAATTCGTGAAGCACGGTGTGGATTGGGCAATAATTTGAATACACCTTAATTTTGTATTGCGCTCAAAAAAAATATATGATAACGAGTGGGCACAATAAATACTAATAATAACCAGTTGTTTAATTAAGCAAAATCATTAACAATGGAGACGCGTCACTTGTGGATGTCACGAGATAAAATTATGAATCACCGCCCCTCTCTCCCCTTTCTGGAAGGAAACTGATTTTTAGGAGAGTCATGCACTAATTTGACAGTTTAGACCAGTGATTCTCAACCTTTTTTTTATTACGGCACATATTTAACGATTTCAAAATTTGGCGGCACACAAAGAGCGCCTTGAGACATATTCCTATTGCTATGCACGCCGCTTCATCACAATTTGGCACTAAGAAAAAACGCGTTGCAAAGCAAATAATAAAATAATTAACTTTTTTGTGGATTCAAATACATATTCATGTTAAAAATATTTTTCTTTTTAACTGATATAATTTAATAATATTAACATTATTATATATTTGCAAAATTTGGCGGCACACTTTTGAAATTTGGCGGCACACAAAAGTGCCGCGGCACAGTGGTTGAGAATCACTGGTTTAGACAATGGCATGAAATCATGAAACATTAAATCAACAAAATACTTTTTCCGCAGTCATCTTTCGAGAAACAAAATGGCTATCTTTGATAAGCCAACATGTACGTGGCCCTACAGACGAAAAGGATCGAGATATATAGAATGTACGGCATTACAGAGATAAAGCCGATATGCGCGATAACAAAACTATATTTGATAACATTAACGAAACGACTGGCTGACTGGCTGCCTCGGTGGCGTAGTTGTACTAAGGTGCGGTTACAAAGCTGAGGTCTCGGGTTCGAATCCCGGGTTGGGCAAAGTGATATTGGATTTTTCTATTCATTATCAGCCCAGAGTCAGGAATTTGTGCCCGATATGGCGATAGGCTCGCCACCTATCACATTGTGGGACGGAACATATAAGGCGAAATGTGGGTGTCCTGGCACCTCTGCCTACCCCTTCTGGGATATAGGCGCGAGTTTATGTATGTATGTATGTATGTATGTAACGAAACGAAAAACGTAATGACAAAGCAAATTGGTTGGAGACTGCCAACGTGTTTGGTCGTAATTTTAATTTCGGCAACTTGGATGGCCATAATGACAACCTCTGCCTTTCTGATACAGGCATGAGGTTATGGTATTAATGCCAGATATATTTTTGTGAATTCGCGTGACATCATCACTTCGTTTAACACACTACACGTAACGCATTGAAATACAACCAATATTAACGAATATTATCTTGGATTTCGTTTAATTTTAACATTTGCCATAAAAATCCGTAACAAATAATTTTATTTCAATGTGTAACATTCGCGTATATCTAAGAAACTATTACGTAACTCATTGTTACGTCACCAATGAGGAAAACTTGACATTCTAAATTTTAATATCCTCATTTAATATTCACTTAATTAACATTAAATTTTCCATATTTTGTATTTAGTAACGTTAAAGTTTGACAACCATCTCCCCATTACCGTGGACACGGCAACGAATAAAATCAACTCATTTTATGTGAAACTAGAAATACAGTGCGTTTTTATTAATTTATTATGTAAATGCTGTTGGTGACGTCACATTGGCCCGAAAGCTATCGGACGATGACCTTACAAGTTTTGTGCGCGGCCTTCGTGTTACGTCATCATGTTGGCTTAGGTCTCTTAAAGGAGTATGCCTGGTTTATATTTTGTGGTAGACATCCAGTCGGTCTGGAAGGCCAATGAACGATACCCTTCTCGCCGAACGAGAAAAAAATACACGATTACATAGTTTTATCTTAAAAATTGGTATAATTATTACTTGGATCTTGAAAGAGGTATTAGTACGATATTTCACAGATAATAGTTATAGCAAAGCATGAATGGACTAATTTATTATATTTGTTCTATTCTCTTACGGCATTGTTCATAGACAATTATAAAACGTATCTTAGCTATCAAATGTTGTGTCTTTTTCTTAATCTGAATGCGAAAATCGTTCGAAAGGATAAAACATTCGATAACTAAAATAGGTTTATAAACTATCTATGAATGAGGAATAATTATCTTAGATAGTGACTACTTAAGAGCGTATACACCTTGCGCGCAAAGTCAACTATAGGTATTTCTTCGTTAATTTCACGCACACATACGCGACCAAAGCTGTGTGCGTAGAGCTGCCGCGTCGGCTCGCTATACAATCGGCTCAAACAACTTTGATCCGTGCGCTTCAAATATTCAATTGAAATGTAACTGTAATATAATATCATAAAAATATTTTATTTGCATTATAAGTAGACAAATATTACTGTGCAAGCAAAGAATAATACAAATTTTGGATACTAATCATATTTTCGTTATTATTACATTGTTAAGTTGCATTCAAATCAGTGTTCAATCAGTAGACACTACGGACGTTTTATTAATAATTTCGTGTTCGAACACATAAATAGTGTTAGGGGCCTTACAACCCCTTACAATTACGAAATATATTTAATTTTATATTACAATACATAACATAATTTAGCCTCGGAATTACGTCCCATTATATTACCTGAAACATAATTTATACTCACTACAAAATCATTGTAGGTAATAAAAATAATTAAATATTTTACTACCAAAGTACTAAGATGTGGTAATCGCATTCCGCGCGTGGCTATTTTTACTACGCGCGGCATAATCGACTGCAGCCAGGCCGGAGCGACGAGCGATACGTCCTCCCTCTAGAAGGCCTTGCGGCGGTCTGATTTGATCCACGTCGGACAGCGTGTTTTATAGTGGTTTTTAAAATATTTGTAGAAAACATGAAAACTAATTTTGTTGAAATATAAAAATGGTAATTTATTGATAAGATGTTCTTCTATTATAATATGCAATTGTTATAAAAAATTATGTACGATAAGTTGGTTAAAAAAAATATGTTCTTGAGGAGAGTTTCTGAATAATTTCGCATTGTTTAAATTTTTATTTTTCAGGAACTAAACACAAAAGGATTATTTTTCTCAGCAAAATCCCTCCATAAGGGTCTTATTAGTCTGATAATATTTTTATTTTCATCTTATATTTAGTGGTTAAGGATATCTTAAGCTTCTAAATTGCCATTTAAAGCCTAAATAACGAAACTTGTGTTCAGTAATCCGTATAGTATTCACAAATTATCCATCAATCTATAATGTTTTCCACCAAAATCCCTAGATGACAACCTTTTCTAAAATTAGTAATAATTATTTTTCCTTTAAATTGTTTATTGGTGGCTATTAACTCATTTGAAAAGTCCTGTTTTTAAGCCAAAAAGCGCGTGCAGGGTATAAACGCTCTTAACACAAAGACGTAAAACTCGCTATTGGGACGCTATAGTCTGTCTTGATTGGTTTGGGCGTATTTTTATATTTCAAGGGGTAATAAGTCCATTGACATAATTATTGAGCATTAAATTAAACATTTAATTAAATTAAAAATTAATGATAATAAACTTGCATATAGAATGATAATGCTAAACGAAACACCGATTAAGTTACACAACATCATAACATACGGGAATCGAACCCGCCCTCGCCGCAAGTTTTACCAACTGCATTTCAACCTGCCGTGAACTCAGTACATATTGTTATCACATGCATTTGATTCGCGTATTGATTGATACGCGCCGGGGGCTGCGGCGTCCGCTAACCGAGTGACGGACTGACCCGATGCGATGCACCCCCCACCCCACCCCACCACCCACCACGCGCTAGTGATGCGCCCAAATTGTAATTAATCCAGCTCTCGTGCGTGGATTTGAAACATTCATTAAAATAATAATGATAAGCCGTTGCAAGTCCGGTGGCTGAGGGACTGATAATTTGGAGGTCGCGAGTTCGACTTACAAACTCATTGATCTGATGACTCAGATGTTACTTTTTTCATTACTGCTGTTACGTTTTGTTTTTATGGCGAGAGAACACATGATGAACTTGCATGTCTGAGAAAACTCCACAATAATTACAAAGCTATGTGAATTTGGACAAACGCACGAGGCCGACGTGATGGACAAAATAAATTCTATTCCTGATCGGGTTAATGCTAGGGGGTTAAAGTCATGTTGCACCAATAAAAATAATTGAAACACTAGCAACGGTTTTGGTACACGTAATTGAAGCAATTAATAGGATATCAAATAGGTTTAGTTCTAGGAAGCACAGGTATATCGAAGTTCTGGTCCCGACAGCTTCCTGGGGCCCTAATATATTCATCCGAAACGAAGTTCGAAACTTCGGATGATCGAATTTCATATACGATACGAATGTATCTACTCTGTAAACGTCGAATTTGTTTAACGTACATTGTAACCATGAGTCTATAGTTACGACCATAAGTCGATATCGACCATAAGTACAGTAAGTACATTCATATCGTATATAAACTTCGATCATCCGAAGTTTCGAACTTCGTTTCGGATGAATATAGTAGGGCCCCTGGATATTGCCAATGGGTGATCCTTTTCAGTTCATACTCCTCAGCTTAATATTACACGAACTGGTGACAAAATGCTCAATAATTTATTAAAAGTTGATATGAAATGTTATATTAAAGCGAGAAGCGAAAACTTCGGATCCCTTTTAAGAACGTTACGCGCGATTTGGCATAGTTAATATTTTCTCAAAGTACAGAAGGCACTCTTTTTTTCATAATATTTTTTCGTAATCATTAAATCATAAGTCGCAGGATGCAGACCGCTTCTATAATTAAGGAACGCTAACGTTCAGCAGTGGACTTCCTGGCTGGCTGAAGATAAGAAATGAAATAATACATTATACATTAATTATGGCCGTTCATATGTCATACTCAGAATAGTCTGTCATTAGTAAACAAGTCAACATGTTACAAATTACGATATTAAATATACCTGAATAATTTTAAACGAATATTGTTCGTTATAAGAATCTGAATAAGTTTTTTTAAAACCAAATTATAACTATCATGGAACTAGGCATGTATTATATTCAAACTGACACAAAAATAAACAGGGTGATATCATAAGTCAGCGCGCCTTCCAAAGTATTTTCAAAGTGTTATAGGTCAACACTAATATGTCATATTTCCTTGTATTGTACATATCAAACTCTCATTTACATAATTAAAGATAGCGTTGAGGAAAAATGTGTTTAGATTAATAAAGCTTTATTATTTCAGCGAATTTGATGACACTAACTTTATAAAAACTAAAAAAAATACAAATGATTCGGATAATCCCAATAAATTGCATGTATTCTTATCTTAGTGATTTGAATTCCGCAAAATCTGTCAGTATGCAAAACTCTATCGAATTCACAATCATATTCCAAGACAGCAGATATTTTTTATGTTGATGGTATATGTATATTGTATACAATGCGATTGAAATATTATTTCCACAAGCCAGAGATATCAATCTCTCCCCGTTCTACGTTGAACCCTAAATGCGACAACATGCGTGGACACGCCGAGTTTCCCACAATCGTGTGCGGCGGTCACACGAAACGCAACGGTAAGGTTACTTCACGTGGCGACGATTTCATGGCGTGTGGCTGGACGCAGGAAGATGGACCTGCCGCTAAATATATATTCGGGAAGGCTGCCTAATTAGTTAAGTAAATAATATTATACAGGTAAATGTAATTATTAGATTATATATATTTTGCGCCTCTTGAGTACAATTGCAGTTAATGTACTTTCACCGCCGAGCAGTATACTTCTCTCCGGATAAGGATTAAACAGAAGTCAATCACCTTGACCGATTACGGATTGGTATAATTCACATATCTATTGATTTTTACCAAGTAGGTATACCAGACCAGGCTGACCAGAGCGCAGACAATTATTTTGCGTCTTGTGCTCAATTCCGCGACTGCCGACTTGACTATTCCGATTAAATACGACTCATTTATCTTAGATAAAAATTGTCAAAATGGCGGCGACGCGGTTCGCCACCCGTCACGTCTCGTATCCCATGCTGGCGAAAAGCGGACTGAAGAAAGCCGCTTTGCTACTTTAAATGTTAGAGGAGGGATGGATGCAAAAATTAATGAAGTGTGTCAGATGATGAATGAAAGACAAATCGATGTTCTGTGTGTGAATGAGACGAAACGGAAGGAATGTGAGACCATAAGATATGGTGCCTACACAGCATACTGGGCTGGAGTGCCTAGCAAGGCTAGATGCAGTCAAGGTGTAGGTCTCATATTATCTGAAAGAATGGCAAAATGTGTGAATGAATTTGAATGTGTTAATTCAAGGCTTGTCTGGGTGAGATTGAAAGTGGGATTAACTCGTATCTTTATCCTAGGGGTATATGCTCCAACGGATGTAGGTACGAGTTCATCTAAGAGTGCGTTAAAAGAACGAGAAGAATTCTGGGAGAAAGTGAGAGATGTGCTGCAAATTCGTAATAAAAACGAAAGATTAGTTATGTTAGGGGATTTTAATGGTTGGGTAGGACTGAAACGTAAAGGATACGAAAGGGTACTAGGTTCGTTCGGTGATAAGAGAGTGAATGCTAATGGAAGAAGTTTGCTTGAAATATGTGTGGAAATGGGTTTATGTGTGACAAACACGATGTTTGCACACAAGATGATCCACACATATACTTGGGAAAATGCTGCGATGAAGAGTATGATTGATTTTGTGATAGTAGACGAAAGATTAAAGAAGAATGTTATGGATACTAGATCGTTCCGTGGAACGGGTCTTGATACTGACCACTTTTTGGTCGTGTGTCGAATAAAAGACCTGTTTAAAAAGTGGCGTAGCCGTATCCCCGAACAGTCTAGTGTGTTAGAAAGGATAAAAGTGGAAAATTTGCAAGGAGATGTAAGAGAGAAGTACGAACGTATTCTGAGTGAAAATTTCGAAGGTTTGGATGAGGTTTATGAGGTAGAAGAAGTATGGAATAAGTTTAAAAAGGTTGTTGTTAATGGCGCAATTGAAACATGTGGACTGAGTAAAAGGAAAAAGTATAAAGAGATGAAGAATGTTTGGTGGGACAAGGATGTGCAAAAAGTAGTAAGTGAAAAGAAGAAAGCGTGGAGAGATTGGTTAGCTATTAGAGCTGATCAAAGAATGCTAAAGGCAAGTGAAGAAGATGTATACAAGGCAAAATTGGAATACAAGAAGATAAAAGATGTAGTGAAAATAGTAGTAAAAAAGAAGAAGCATGAAGAAAAAGATATGTTTGACGAAAGATTGAATGAGAATTTTCAGAAAAACATCAAGTTTTTCTGGAAAGCAATCAAAAGTGTCCGGGGTAAGTTAAGTACCTCGGAGCTTAGTACTGTAAGGGATAAGCATGGACTACTAGTGAATGGAGAAGAATGTGTGCTGAAAAGATGGAAGGAATACTTTGAAGGGTTGTTTGAAAAAGAGGAAACACAGCAGTGTACAGTGACGGATGAAAGTGAACAAAATGAAGATAAGATTGATGTGATGGAAGTGGTGAAAGCGTTGAAAAGTATGAAAATGGGTAAGGCTGCTGGGTATGACAGAGTAACAGTCGAAATGCTGAAGGCTGGACAGGGTGTGGTGGCTCGCCTGCTTTGTCATCTCTTGAATTTGTGCTGGACAAGTGGTGTTGTGCCAACAGATTGGTGTAACGCCGTTATTGTTCCACTATACAAGGGCAAGGGATCAAAGCAGGAGTGTCAAAATTACCGTGGTATCAGCCTCCTAAGTGTTGTCGGCAAACTGTATGCTAAGGTATTGATTGAGCGAGTTGTAAAAGAGACGAATGACAAGATATGGGACGTGCAAGCAGGATTTAGGAAGGGTATGGGATGCACGGATCAGGTATTTTCTCTACGAAGTGTTGCTGAGAAGACCTTAGCTAAAGGTCGAAAAGTCTTCTGCGCCTTCGTAGATTTAGAAAAGGCCTATGATAGAGTGATGAGGAATGAGTTATGGGCAGCACTGTCCAAGTTTGGGTTGAGCAGCAACCTAATTCGAGCACTACAATCTCTTTATAAGAACTCTAGTGCTTGTGTTAGGATAAACGGAGCATACACTGATTGGTTTCGCATCGATAAGGGTGTGAGACAGGGATGTGTAGCGTCCCCGTGGTTGTTCAACCTTTTCATGGACGGTTGCCTAAAAGATCTGAAAGATAGTGAATATGGGATAAGAATGAATGAGTTGTCACTAAAATGTCTTCTCTATGCTGATGATCAGGTTATTCTTGCATCATCAGAGGAGGAGCTACAAAATATGGTGACAATTATGCATGAAGCGTTTGAGAGAAAAGGAATGAAAATAAATGTGAGTAAGACGAAAGTTATGGTATTTGAAAGGGAAGAGAATATGACAAAATGCGATATTATGATAGGTAATGAGCAAGTAGAACAAGTGAATGAATTCGTATATTTGGGCTGTGTTTTCACAAGTGATGGAAAGCATGATAGCGATATTGAAAGGAGAGTGAATGCGGGAAATCGAGTGAATGGTGCGCTACACTCCTTTATGAATAGTCGGAAGGTCTCCAAAAAGGCACGACTGGCTGTCCATGGAGGAGTGTTAATTCCAACGCTTATGTATGGTAGTGAAAGTTGGGTATGGCAAAAGAAGCATGAAAGTAAAATTAGGGCAGTAGAGATGAGATCGTTAAGGGGAATGTGTGGTGTAAGTTTGTGTGACAGAGTGCGAAATAGCGTGGTGATGGAAACTTGTGGAGTGAAAGAGGATGTAGTGACGAGAATTGAGAAAGGAATGTTACGATGGTTTGGTCATGTAGAGAGGATGGATGAAAGGAGAATTACGAAAGAAATACATAATGCGAGTGTGGATGGAAGAGTCGGTAGGGGTCGACCTCACCGAACATACACCATCCAAATCGGTGATACCCTCAACAAGGGTCAGGTTAAAAGTACCCTGAACCGACGAGAATGCATGAAGACGTTGATGAAAGTGGATGAAGCGAAAGTAGTATGCCAGGATCGAGCAAAGTGGCGGTCTATAGTCTCTGCCTACCCCTATGGGATACAGGCGTGACGATTATGTATGTATGCATTTATCTTAGAATTCGGAGATTTCATATAAAAGTATTAAAGCCGTTCTGGGTAAAATCATAAAACCTTAAAATCCGTGGAATGTCTATTGTTCAAATATTATTCAAGTACGGATCCCCAAACCACTCCTACACAGAACCCTATCCCGCGAATAGCCTGCGGAATATGAGTTTAGATTGTAAAGCTAATATTTTCTACTTAAATAACTGGAAGGTAGGTTTAAAAATCTAGTTATCGGAAGGCAATCAGGTCGGACAATAGTAGGTATTCATGTCTATTTCTGCAGAATTCTTGGAGATTTCTATTTCATATTAAAATACAACGATAATAAATTATTATGGGTTCTTTAAAGCCATTTTGGCGCCGTTAGTTCAGAACTGCTGTGGAAGAGAACTCATGGTTTTCCCCGCACTGAGACAAATGTTTGTGCGACACACAAGCAGGTGTTCCTGTTTGTGACACCGAAACCTCCTTTGTAGTTTGTGGCACCTACACTGGACATGTGTTCTAAGCTTGGGCATTAACATTTTATTTATCAGTATATATTAATACCCATAACATAACCTTAATCACTACTCAAACAACCTTGAATACATAAAAGTAATAATTCATTAAAATAATGTGTCTTTGAGGGTAGTTATAAATCCTTGGTGTGTTGCTGACCCGAGCCGGCTGCCCGAGGCGGCGCGTTGTGTCCCTAACAACCCCGGCAAACGCCGCACCCCCGGCCACCCTCGACAGACCCCTCGCTACAACAGCCTCCCTTGTTCTCACGGCTCAACATCAGATGGATCTCCATCCCGACCTGATGTTTGTTTTATAGATACTTCCAGTCGTTAATGGCTTGATTAGTGTAATTTTTTATCAATAACGTTCTAGTTTAAAGTTGCCATTATCTAAGCTTGGTTGGTAAGATGCTTGAATCGCCTGGATAGCAAACAGTTAAATGCTAAATAAGGGGGAGATTTTCGCAAATTACAAAGTTCATAACAGAAAGATTTCAAAAATTTTACATATTCGATTACAGTTAATATCTGGCAGTTATAATCAGCAAGCATTTCCCAAGGAGTTCTCCTTTACCCACTGCAGGCACAAACTTTAAATCAACAAACGGATTATAATCTCCATTTTTCTATTAAATTTGTGTAACCCCTCCCCCTTGGCGTCCGCACCGCACCCCGCGCACATCTGGTGACTGTCGGAGAGCATTATCTGTTACCGTTTCTATACAAACTCGCCGTGACCACGTTCCGGGAAGAGATGCAAAAAAAACCAACGCAATAAAATGGCCCCGTAATACCGACGAATAGCGCCGGCGAATAGTGACGCGACGAAAACCTTGTCGATAGTTTATAGAATCTAAAAAATATGGTAAGCCTTGATCAGAAAGGATATCATACTAGCCAACGTCAATGGTAAGGCTGACAGAAAATTTTAAGTTATTCGTGCTGTGGCCACACAGCCTGGACTATGGTAGTAAACACGATGCCAATATAGAAACCAGTGTCGTGTATTGTACGTTGAGCGATAACATAATTTATGTTAAAAAAATCACTAATCATAAGAATTTAATATTTTTAAATTAAGATTTGATTATTGAGAATGCTGGAGAGTAGATACCCATTATTTTCCTGTTCGTCTTTTTCATATCACATTTAATAGTGCGGGATCGCATCTACAATCCCTGTATTTTAAATTTTCATGGGCAGGGTATACAGTTAATGTCCGTCAAATAAACTATTTACTGACGCATGTAATCAAATTAAAAACTAATAAAAAAGACTAATACTGACTAGGTTTGGTTCTACCCGAGAATGAACCTACGCATCATCATACTTGGGACAACTAGACTACAGTCAAATCCTAACTAGGTTTGGTTCTTCATAAAACAGAACCTACGTATCGTCAAACCTCAACTGACCTACAAGCCCTGGTACAGACGTTGGTCATATACCGTGGCTCGGAACAGCTGATGAGTCAACGTGTCCCTCGCGCGAGAATAGAACATGACGCGCCCGCACTCGGAAGACGGGATATCGTTAACAATACACATTGCACTCAATGTAGTCAGGGTTTACTACTTTACGATTATTTCACAAACATACTGTATACTAATAAACTCACGCCTTTTTCTTAGATATAGTCATAGGTGCAACCAGGACCTGTTTGGGGTTGTAGTTGGGAACCTACGATATGACAGGGGCGAGCCTATCTGCATATTTGACAGTCTCCGTGGCGCAGTTGGTTAGACACCGCCTGTGAAACGAGAGGTCGCGGGTTCAATCCCCGCACCGAGAGAAATATTTGTACGGCCCACAAATATTTGTTTCGGGTCTGGGTGTTTGTGAGACCGAAAAGTTTCTCGTTGTTCCTGATACCCACGACACAAGACTCGATCTTAGTGTGGGGTCAGGACTATGTGAGTGACTGTTGGATGTTATTTATTTATTTATATTGTGCACAAAATTTCTGATTAAATAATATTAAAACCCATAAAAATAGCTTTGCTCGCCCCGGGATTCGAACCCGCGATCTCAGGGTTGTAATCATCTGTATCAGCCCATGTAAGTCCCAATGCAGGGCATGGACCTTCTCCACAATCGAGAGTACGATTGTGAGTGGTTAGGCCTATAGTCCAATATATTCGAAAATACAGGTTTTTTCTCAATATTTTATTTAATTTGACCTTTTGATATTATATTACTCTTAAAACTATCTAATGTTAAATCTTGGTTGGGTGATAATTTTTAACGTAAATAAAATTTGTTGTGTCACCTTAAATAATTAATTAGGTTTTAAATTTATGTTTTATTAATATGGGTGATCTTATTTTTGGCTGCACCTAACAAACGCATAAAGGGGTTATAAAAAATTCATGATTTTTTACACTGATTAGTCCAAGAGATTGTAATCGCATTGTCGACAAGAAATGATTACGAATATTTCTTCGAAATCGCACTTTGGAAAAACCGTGGAGAAAAGCCGAATATACAAAGTGCAAGATACAATCTTGCACTAAACATGCCGCCATTGTGTTTTAAAGTTTCCGAGCTCAATCCTTATTTTGAGACAAATGTTGACAACAACCAAAAGTAAAACACACTTGGTGGGATAGGGGGCCCTACTATATTCATCCGAAACGACGTTCGAAACTTCGGACGATCGAAATTTTTAATACGATACGAATGTATCTACTCTGTAAAAGTTCGAATTTGTATAACGTGCATCGTAACCATAAGTCTATGGTTACGACCATAAGTCAATAACGACCATAAGTATATATGTAGGTACATTCGTATCGTATATAAACTTCGATCGTCCGAAGTTTCGAACTTCGTTTCGGATTTATATAGTAGGGCCCTTGGTGGGATAGGCTGCGGGCGTATCACCATATCGGGCATTACGGACTCCGGGCTGACAATGAAATTTCTCGACCCGGGATTCGCACCCGATACCTCAACGTTGTAATCGCATCGAAGTACAGCTGCGCTACCAAGGCAGTCACCATGTGTGAGTTGTACTCTATAATATATTACGTAATCTGGCAAGTTGTGATTTTAAAACACTGAATGGCGAGACGAGCATGCCTTTCGCCTGATGGTAAGCGATACGACCGCTCATGGACAGTAGCTAAACGAAACAACACCATCAATTACAAAGCAATGCTTGGCATTCCACTGCTTTCGCCATCCTGAGGCATAAGTTGTTAAGTCTTAATATGTCCAGTATATAAAACCTAGTTTCCTTCTTTATCTATAATTTCCTCTTTTATCAACGACACGCACTTAGAACTACGTCGTAATACAGAGATTGTGTTATAATCAACACACTCAACTGATCAATATGCATTTTTTCCGAAACAACTCACGTGATTCAAAATTTGCATTGAACTGTTTTCCTTGAGGAAACACTTGTTTGTGTAATAACTTTATACAAGTAAACATATACGGCAATATTACCTTCATGAAATAACAGCTTTAATATGGCATTCCTTTAATACCGAGTATATTGAAGAATTTAAATTGTATTTTATTTTTAAGTTCCATAGAAGTTACGACAGAATATTCTTGGTATTTTTGGGGAAAGCCGAAAGACTACGACCTATTCAACCTATTTCCAGCAGGAATAAGATTTCGGATGGGTAGCATTTCGGCCCATATTCGATCAATGTCGAATTGCCAACAATGCAATGGTACGAATAATACCAAAGTTACATTGACTTAGTTATCATATTTTACTTACTACTAAAAACTGCGATTAATATCCTAAGTATCGAACATCAACACTCGGTGACAACAAACCAACGCACATGGCCACGGACACGCAAACAAACCCACATACAAATAACCCACAAAAATAACAACAATGTTTATTTAACCGGACAAATTAAGGAGTCGTAAATTAAAACGAAGCCGGTTGTTAAACGACCGCGCGCCGGTGCGCGGGCCACTCTCACAAATAGTCGGCTAACACTCATTGCAACGTTTACGACGCGTTGATTGTTTCGCGTTTGCATAGCGGTTTTTTTTACATAGAGACTATTTGTTACTACTTACAATCATTAGCACGGAATTACGTACTCGTTCCACCTTCAGATGTGCCTTATTTAAAATCCTACACTGGATCTTACTTCCTAATCAGGGTCTCTATTTTTTTTTGAGTTAATTTCAAAATCTCATATTCTGCTGATATTTTTCAAATTAATCAAATATCATTATTTTGTGACAGCTACTTGTTGTGTATGTGAAGTATAATAGATAATAAGTTAAGACCTAGATTACGACTTTCATTAAACACATACATGCATCGGTCTGTCTGTCCACTTTGCAGGTGGACAACGAAAGCTGCACGTGTAGATAAATAGCTTCAATCTACGACTTCACCAATATAACAAACAGAATATACAGCCCTTATACATAGTCCCGACAAAAATTGAATATTGTATCAGAAACTAAGATAATATTTTGGACTCACAAACACCCAGACCCGAAACAAATGCCTTTGGATCACACAAATATTGGGTGCGCGAATCGAACCAGCGGCGCGGCGTCTCTTTTCGTAGCCTGCGTCTAACGCACAGCGCCAGGGTGGTCGAAAAGAAGAAGAGGCTGTTACTATTTTATCATATCAGTAAGCATTGTAAATAGTTTCCACCCAACCAAATCCACTAGGAAGTGAGATATTAACACGCGAACTAATTAACTAATTTATTATACATTAAAACCAATAACAATAAATCAAGGTGTATGCTGCTCCATGGGAATTGACAAAAGAGGAAGTCAAAACGTTACGTTATTAATATTATTTGCATATTTATATATTTTTGGAGGTCATGAGTTACGTAAATTCTTTCAACGGCCTCTTCGCGCAGACAGCTTAGCGCTGCGCGGAGGACAATTAAAATGTCATTGGTTCGAGTTTCTGGCGCTGTTGGTATTATTTCTAGTAGATGCTTAAATCTCAAGGGGCTGGTTCGAATCCCAGAGCATACCTCTGACTTTTCAGAGCCATGTGTGTGTTGATAGTCAATCATCATGCACTACAACTTTTAAGGAAAACATCGTGAGGAAACTTGCATACCATATCGATTTTAAAAGAACTTCTATGTTATTTAAGGTCCGCCAGTCAGCACTAGGCCAGCGTGATAGACTATTTGGCCTAACCATTCTCAATCTTACTCTCGATTGTAGAGTAGGCCCGTGCCCTACAGTGAGAGTAGTATGTATATGGGCTCATATGGAGCTGCTTAAAAACCCACGTTATGTAGGCATACACGAACGGATCAACGCGGCCGCAGCAGTACCATTCATTCTGTTGTTACATTGCGTCCCAAAAAACCAACTTGAAGTCACGCTTCTGTTGTTTTTAATTTCAGTTCTGTCGCTGAGATACAAAACAAAACCTGACCCTTCGTTTCATGACCACGGTTCTCAAAGACATATCAAAAATGATATTACATGACGACATTATTTGACCTTATCCCGCCCTGCCGGTCACCACTGCCACTCTTTTAAGCAACGTTTGTCAGTCACATGTAATGCATTGACACAAAACTCACCTACTTTAAAAATATACCCGTTAAATGGAAACCAAATTACGACTACTGCTTGTCTGGTGAACCAGTTCTACTACCATGGGTTTTCCACGTGATTAGGAATTCCTAGCATCTCCTGTTTTCCTCTATGCTCCATTGATCTTGAAACTCTCGTAAAATTTTGCATCACAATTAGTTCGCTCTAACAGGCGCCATTGTTATCTTCGTCACATTCAATTTCTGAAGGTCGATTTTTTATTTAAATAAGCATTCGACTTAATCGTGAATAATCTTGTTTACGTGCATTCACATGATAAAATAAAGTAATTTTGGAATCTTTAAACACTGAGCGAAATATCTGATCCGAACATGGTTAGAGTGAAATAAATGTTTGTTTTCATTAATATTTGTTTCGGGTTCGTGTGTTGTAGAAAACATTTCCCAGCGTGTAAGGTTTATCGGGAAAACAAAAATACATCCAACGCGGATATACTTGGAATAAAGTTCCCATGGATTGGGGTGAAATACGCAGCGCTTAAAAATGATAGTACTGAATTGTTGTTTACACATTGTGTATTTCTGAATTATATTTTGTTGAATCAAACAATGCGACATATACATGTACCTGCACATTGATCAGACTTGCATCAAGTTTAATAAATATTCATAATTTCAATATAAATACGTGATTACTTGCATTAATACGGTTTAAAGACGTCATCGTACAGTTTTGTGACGTCACGCGCGTGAACACTGCGAGCAGTGACAGTGATGGTGACGCGCATTTGTTTTCAACCTAGACGCTTGTTTTGGAATTTAGGAGCAATAAATAAGTAAATAACCAAGAAGTTACGACGTCGATTGATACCAATTATACATCACAAAATGAACATGCCTTTATCGGCCGTTCTCAATAACATATCTATCTTCAACAAGAGATTAAAATAATTAACATTGCTGTGTCGGTAAAATTCTACGCTTCATTAAACATAGATAGATATATGTATTTATCTTGCCTATCAATAAATATTTGCACCATATCCGTATCTGTATTTCTTGGTTAACTAAAACATAAAATGCCTCGATATATCTAATTACATCTCTTGTTAAAGATAGACAGATTATAGGGAACGGCTGTAAAGCAATGTAGTTCCTATCAATTATTACATAAAATAATTTGACAGCTTTGTGGCGCAATTGGTTAAGATGGAAGTTATAAAACAAGAGGTCGTGTATTCAATACACATGTTTAGGTAAATATTTGTCTGATGTACGTACATATGTATTTGCGTCCGGTTTGGTATTTCGAGATTGAATCGTATCTCGTTACTTCGCATACCTTAAATAAGTTATTTAATGTGTACGATAATGTTCAATCCGGGGGGTTAGGATCTTCCAGGGAGATAACGGGCGTGGGGACATGGTCAAGTCAGCCATTGCAGTGTTCAATGACCACTGACTGTAACGCAATGCCCGACCCTGACCACCACTACTATCACGGTGGTGAAGATCCTAACCGGGACCCGAGAATTAGTGGTCATCTCGTTCTACTTTGAATCCGATAAACCCACAGGGCCATATCTGGAGCAACTAGGGGAAATAGTCGGAAAACTGGGATCCCGCAATATCCTCATAGGGGGCGACACCAACACCAAAAGCGTTTGGTGGGGCAGCGGGGACACTGACAGCAGAGGGAAGATACAGGCATGCTAGAAGAGCGTGGATTTTTCAAAATTTTTGGTTTATTTTCCTTATTAATCTTTGAATATCTTCTATATTGTGTTATATTAAGTTTGTCTCTTCCTTCAATTAATATCATAATTTTCAATCGGAGGCAATGCCCTATAACCTTTTATGTTGTGTGTTTGTGAAATGAATTACTTATTGCTTGGTAACAACAAAAATAAAAAATAATATTACAAATTGATTACTGCTAGACAGCATTTGAAACAATACGAGTACTTTGTACAATCAACTAGTGCAACAGTTTAAAAGCTGTTTTACTTAAATATTATTTTACTAATGTGCTTGTGGTAATTATGTTTGTAGACAACGAAAAAAACATTTAAACAATCGTAAAAGTAATGATGGCAATTGTAGTGGATTCCTCACAGCAGAAAAGCTGCGTGGGTGTTTGAACGCAAAGTTCATTCACAATGTTGCTGCTGGAGGAATATCCACACCCACTATGTTCAGACTTGGCTTAGTAACTGCCACTTGGCAACTATCGCTCATGGCGGTTTAGCGTCACATTCGAGATGTTTTAATCATTGTTTTGCCAACTAATTGAATATGTTGAAAAATTTAACCTATTAGTTACATAATGCTGAATCCACTGTCGTACACTCAGGTTATCGACCAGAAAGACATTGAGTACTATGTTTTGCCTGTGCATTAATAAATCAATTTGTATGTACGGATGTATATTTGTTCACTATTATCTCGGTAACTACTAATTGAATTTCGAAATAACTACTTAACTTCTAATAATCTAAAATATTGAATAAAATGAGGAATATTCACAGCCTTATTCACACACTAAATTCGATAAGTACAAAACAGTCAGTAACTAAAATAGGATTATAAATAGTCAATGAATAAAACAGTTAGAAAATAGATAAACGTATAATGTACCTACACACGTAACAATTAAAAGAAAGATTTGTAGCTTGGTAGAATACAACTTTTTTCCAGTTAAATAATATTAGCTAAGTTTAGATCTGTATTAGCCTAAACACGTCCCACTGCAGCGAACGGGCCTCCTCTAAAATCGAGAGTACGATTGCGAGTCTTTAGGCCATATATTCCATCACGCTGGCTTAGTCTGAGTTGACGGACTTAACATACCATAGACAATCTTGTACTTAAATGGCTATGGTATGCAGATTTCCTCGATGTTTCCTTTCACCGTTTTAGTAAATAAATAATAAATATTTGAACATTATAGCTCAATTTTTTTTTTGCTATGAATGGCGAGACGAGCTTGCTGTTCACCTGATGGTAAGCGATACGACCGCTCATGAACAGTAGCAAAGCCAAACAGCACCTTGAATTACAAAGCAATGCTTGGAATTCCACTGCGCTCGCCATCCTGAGACATAAGATGTTTAGTCTCAATATGTCCAGTAGTTACTCTGGCTACAATGTCCTTCAATCCGAAACACAACAGTGCATTTAAACTGCTGTTTGATGGGAGAAATAGACATTGCGGTGGTACCCACCCAGGCAGCCTCTCACATATGAGAGACCTACCACCACCTAGCTCAACTGTATGAATGTATTTAGATGTCATATAACGTTGATTGATTTCTTCTTCTAAAACTGGAGTGTGTGGGCTGGGAATGCCAAAAATAAATCCCGATCTACACATTTAGGTCACGTTAAGCAATTCTGACATTACCCCAGATATTGGCCGAAATTAAGTGCTTTATATAGACGCTCCTAATTTCTAAAAGCGCTTTGTTCTAAGTGAAAAACATTTCCATGACAAAATAATCGCTTTTGATATACAGGTGATTGAACTCTTAAATTTAGCGATCCTTATTAAAAGTTGTCTCTGGTTCTAATTTCATAGGGTCCGGAACCGTTTCGCTAGCTTAATGTATAACTTGGCAAAAATTAGCACTATACTGTGACAATCGTTATTAAAACAAAAAATAATATGGCACTACCATTAGAAACGTCTTAATTTTCGTTGAACAATTTTATACGTAAGAATTTTTATACATATATTTTCGTACGTTTAAAACAAAAAAACATAATAACAAATGAAACATACGAAATTGTACGTTTCTTTCTTTCGTTTATTTTAATTCACAATACTCAATATCTTTATTGCACACCACATGTTATAAAGATGTTAACATTTTCTTTCAATCTATTCAAATAAAATGAACAAAGACTATTAACAACAATTAATAAAATAACAAGTACTTCAACATTTTCCCTAGTAGTATGTCGCGTTGCCATATTAATATTTAATTCAATCTTAGCGCCCTCCTAAAAACAGACTTTTGCCAAGCTATACTATCTTCGCTTTTGTAGATTCGTCACGTTAAAACAGTGATATAAAATTGTGAAATCAAAATAGAAAGTCAACTAGCGTGGAAACCATTCCGAAAACATAACTAGTTTTTGAACGGACGTGCATGCTTAGATCATAACTTATTGAATGAGACGATTTTCAAGTCAAAGTAACTTCCTGCGAAAGTAAACAATTCTTCAATGGTTTAATTTATTAAATAAATAAATACACCCGACCATTGAGATATATTACTACGTAACATTGATATCAATGCACCAACAGTCACATACATAGTCCTGACCCCACACTAAGATCGAGTCTTGTGTCGTGGGTATCAGGAACTATGAGAGAATTTTCGGTCTCACAAAAACTCAGACCCGAAACAAATACCTGTGGTTAACAAAAATACCTATTTGTTGCGGTGCGGGGATCGAACACGTGGCCTCTCGTTTCACAGCCGGCGTTTAATAATCTGAGAATTATGGCGCCGTAGACCAGAAACTACCTCAGATGCACGAGGTCGAGGGTTCAACCCTATGAATAAGACAAATGTTTGCGTGCCAAAATCGATCCATGGACCTAAATTTATTGTGAAACCGAAAAGTTTTATTTATGTAAGAGACTATCTGGAGCGTATGATCGAGATCATACATAGTTTAATAAGTTTCCTGTGAAATCTAGATTTCAGTGGTATTGCTTATAATTGTGTGTACTTATAATTATTATCATTCATTAAACCTGATATAAATGTTATTATTTTTAAACATAATATGAATCCTACGCTTTGTATTCAATGTCCAAAGGCGACAACAAAGTGCCTACTTTTTGCCACATTGCAAGATGGCGTACCTACTAAACAAACACGTTTTTATAAATCATAGGTTCTCAAACTTATTCTGAACGTCAACATATTTGCGGTTTAAAAAAAAAAAATATTGTCAGCCTTTTATTTCTAATTTGCTGCTATCAGTCGCAAATGATTTCTTATTTTTTATTTAGTATATTTTCGCTTCAACTATCCCCTGAAATCTTCCGGCATCATTGCCCAGTTTAAGAAACATAGCAAATTGCTATAATAGTTTAAATTACACAATACTTTTAATCGCATTACAGATGTGTAATTAGTCGTGTTGTGACGTCAGATTACTGTATGCCGCAGTATCATCTATCAATTACATCTAATGGCAGTTATTTTTAGTTGGTTTCTTCGTAGACGCCCATCTTTAATATCAATTGAAACTGTGCATTCATTTAAACTGTCGGTTTATATGTATTTAGTATGTTTTAGCAGAAGATATCACACGGCAAACCTACATAGAGGTTTAGTTGATAATTTAACGACACACCACCTACTTAACATCAAAGTTTTTAACAATAGATTCTCATAACATTCTTTTTACACACATTATATTTAACATAATATTATCTACAGAATAATAACTATGACATGTAAATAGAGTTAAAAAGAATAAGATAAAAACCATTGAGAACTATTTTCTTCTCCGTTTCTGTGCCGTTTTGTTTTTAAATACGATGAGTGTTATCAATAAGTAAGCATCAAAAATTCTAACCGCCATTTTGAACTTTTTACCAATTGCAATTAAAATAAATTATTTCATAAATCACGACCTAATTTCAACAACTGGGCGACCACTGACCACTGACCACCAATACCTTTAATTATTGTTTTCAATTAACTGGATGTTTATAAGTTTGCAAAAGACAATAGTCATTACTTTTGCGAGACAAGGCTGTCATGACGAATGACGATACTCATTATAATTAAATAAAAGACAATTATTTATTATCTAAATAGGTATGATGTACATGTAGTATACATTTGATATACAAATACTCGATTTAAATTGACTAAAATAAAATTAGTGGTACCTAATCACCTGAAGTTAAACATTGATGGCTAAAACAACGTTATATTTTTTGTGCGTGTAGTTCGAAACTTTTCTGCGGACGGTACAAATGACGTGCCGCCATTGTTGAAATTACGCGCTATAACAGTGAACAATGTTTAGATGCATTGAGTAAGCCTAAAATAGATTCTAGTTGGAAATTAACGTTACTCATATTATTATTTATGTTTTGCGAGATAAATCAAACATTCTCAACATTTTTGTTGGCTGCGAGCCAGTAGTCAAACTTTTCTATGTGCTGTTGCGAGACTGGGGTAGGACGCCCCTGTCATCGTGTTGGGTAATCCCACATGAGATCTTGATACGCGGTAGGTTTAGACTGAATGTCGTTTAAAAATAGACTATTTATACCATTTATCAGTACCATTAAGATCAGGTAGATCTTTATATCGATCTCCAGGGGTCATTGGCAAGGGGTCCGTGTTAACGAAAGAATCAAAAAGGTCCGTACGTACAAAATGGGGTCTGCGTTAGTTGATATCGATTTATTTAACGTTTCTTTTTATCATTACAAATAAATTTCATTATACCCATTAGCTGTCAAAACAAAGAATTAGAATGATTTGCAAAAAAGTAATTGATCCTTGAGGCCTAAGGGGTATTACATATTTACTGAGAGGAGAAAATGACAGCATATTACAACCAAAGGATATTTTTCAACACTGTTTATTGGGACAAGCTCGGATAGCTCGTTTTAGGCTTTTACTTCCAGATTGTATTTATCCAATAATTGTAATTTCAATCTGTCCAGCCGTTGTCGCATGATTGAGTAACAAATAACTTTCACATTGATAGCAAACGAGTTTTATATTAGTTTAGTTCGCGAGGGATATCTTCAAGTCCTCAGTTACAACTGCGCCTATCTGACTATATTTGTAATATAACTATATTATGAAGAGGAAAGCTTAATTATTTTCAATCTACTGAAACGACCGATTTGAAAAAATCTTTCACCATTAGTATTCTGCATTATCCCCAGTAGCCTAGTCATTATAATATTTTCAAAATAGTTTATCTGCACCCAGGTGGAGCCGGGCCGGGCCGCTAGCACTCTGTTAGTAAGACACTAATCTTGCCATCAAATACAGAGTGGTTAATGTGCCGTACGATATTCACCATCACATGCTCAAATTAATGCAACAAACATTAAAAGTTACAAAAAATTGATTCATTGGATATTGGGTTCGATGTTCATAAATTCCAAAAGGATTTTGAATAACACCAAATTAATTTAAAATTACATACATAATGTAAAACGTGAATGTCACACATTAAAATAAAAATAGTTTTTAAGACTTATATCGGGGATTTTGTTTAACTTAAAAATACATTCAGCGTCCGAGAGGTGTCCATTGCAAATGTTTGCGGATGTACAAAGGGTCGGGGGAAGAGGGGAGGACAGGGGTTCAAAATACCAAGAAACCCACGTGACGTAACTAATGGATGAACCGCAAGCCGCCTCGCCGCATTCCAGATAAATGCCATTTTATTAACTACAACTTTACAGTTATACAATACATTGATAGCACAATGCGCTGCGCTGGTTTAGTGCCACGTGCGATCTGTGGAGTCTTGGGTTCAAATATAATTGCTACACACAAGATCTCTTACGCGGATGGTGGACGGTGGTAAATGAAACTCTGAAACACAATGTCTTCCCAAATATTTATTATAGAAACAGGGAACGATTTATTTCGGGGCAGGAACCAAACCCGTTCTCATCCCACAGTCGGATAGTCACTGCGTCGCGATAGCTACATTATAATAAGCTCGAGAAACACTCGTACCTCTGTTATCTCAGATAAGGAACATACCTGCAAAACGACTTTAATATTGGGCAACGAAACAATGGAAAATACGCCGCAACGGTAAAGTTATTTTATGCATATTAAAATAGTTTTTGAAAAAAATCGTCTGTGGTGGGGTCACTGAATTTATTTTATGTTTCGTTTTTGTTTGATTGTCATGTAGGTATAATTTCTTTTTATAAATATCGTGGTGACTCCTATAAAGTATGAATTATGACCCAACTTATCGTTCAGAGATAGTTGAAGTGACCTTTTCCCGCAACAAAGAAACAGATAACTACGTATATTAGAAAAAGTGATAGATAATAAAATATTATGACTTGTCAACTTTAGCAACTATTTCTAATTATTAATTAAAGTATTTTCACTGTCCCAAAAGTCCTGCTGTTTCGACAAAGACGTTTTTTTTTTTTCAAAATCCTTTGAATGGAAAGAATGTTGCGTCATCTATCGGGCAATGGCTAGTCATACAAATAATAAGATTTAAGCATTGTGCACGAACATTACAATTATTGTACAATACGTAGATAAAGGCATAATGCTCAATCGACAGTCAGTTTTTTAATACACACCTTAAGTACTATATCGTAGAATTTATAAATAAGTTCATAATCACAGTATTTTAATTACTTATACAAACTGTTCTGTTAGTTAAATTAAATATAATAGTTACCAAGGGCGAGGTCGCGGTCTGCAGCTAGTGCACAAATTGTCGTGCACGGTGGAGTGCGCCAAAGACACCATGACTCACAAGTGAAGCGGCCATTTTTAGAATTTTTCTTTGTTTGTGTGCGCGTGTGTATAGATTTTATTGAAAATTGCCACGTTGTGTTTACATAGTGATTCAACCTTCCATACGGCTTGTCATTAAAGTATAGTTAATGCTTGCTCAATAAACAGTGATAACATGCACGAATTTAACAAAAAATAAAATGTTGATTAAATTTTATTTATATTAAATCCCTATCAATTAATTAAAACATCTATAAATGGTTCATTCTTAGATGTTTTAGATTAAGAGCAATCTAAATTTTAGGGCTATAGAAATTAAAGCTACTATTATCTACCCTTTAATAATACGGCCATTTATGCTAAATCAATCACATTAGCCAGGCTAAATTAGACATTACACAACCCCACCCTAGTGTGGTATAGAAACAAATTGAATACAAACTAGCTGTATACAATAGTAAGTACATATAGAACTATAGAGCACAGTGTTATCCGATTCATTCCCCGCACCCCGCGCCTCTAACCCCGCAATGAACATGTAAATTATCTCATTTGTATAAGAAAATGTCCTTATAAGTGTCGAGTATGCTTTAATGAATCGCCATGACGATGGAGCAGCGTAGAAAAAAAAATGCTAGTAATACTTCAAAATAAAATACACATACTTGGATAAACTCGCTAACACTTACATTATTGTCCTCTACACATATTATTGAGAGAGTTTTGGCCATCGAAAAAAAATCATGTCAGGAAAATATTACCACGTAAAATCACATTAAAAGAACTACTACAATTTTTTTTATAATAATTATTATTTCTTTCATGAAATACTTAGCTTAGAAGTTTCAAGTAACTTGCACATTAATTTCATTACTTACTTACTAACAACGGACTAAGTAATTGTTTACTTTACTACATAAAATTAAAAAAGCGCGCGAGCACCACCGCGGGCACTAGCATGTATCGCCATATCCGATGAAACTTCGCTCCTAATCGAAACAAAGAGCGTCGATGCTCGATTGCTGAGCGATTGTCATTAGTTGCATGTGCTGTGCCGGCTCGGCAAAACACTTGCATGGACCTTCCGGAAAGCAACTCACGGGAGCCACGAGATTTCTTTAAGCGACCTTGGACACGTTTTTATCGAACATTGGGACATTGAAGGGAGGGGCGCGCGAGGGGTGGTGGGGGGGATTATTGTTATTCCTGCCTAGTTTTTTATTATTTAATTAGATTATTACTTACGTGCATTAAAATATGTTACGTTTATAAGGTAGATACTACTTTAAGTTACTTAGTCTCCTTTCCCCCTCCCCCGCGAGCATTCTTCTCACTCGCGATTTATCCGGTAGATGTGCTCAATCTCACTCGATAAAACTAACATAATTAAGTACTTAAATGGGTCAAACTTTTCATTTCTTATAATGTTAAAAAGTTTCGTGAAAATATTTTATAAACTAAGCGTCTCGCAGGCTTTATTGTTTGATAACAGTACATCATAAAATTTCTAGAATTTTATATTACTTTATCGACAAACAAAATTACAACAATATTTTCAAAACGCTCTTCAAAACTTTTAAAAGCATTCCGGAATGTCCTATTGCATTCGATATTTTGTAAAAATGCAATATTTACTAATCAAATAAAAATACCGTTCGTATTTTAATTTTTAATATATACGTAGCCACGGATACGTTTAAACAAACAAAAATATATCGATAAAGCGACACAGAGTCTCTGCCGTAACGCATAAATATTAAAACTCGTAAAAACGTACAACCGACAGATCGCTCTATTTATAAATTTTACTACATAAAAAAATATCGACATCGATATATCGACAGTGGCCGCGCACTAGCACTTGCTGATATGGCGCACGGAGCAGGGTTGAAACAGCTAATAAATACACTACATTTTAATGCGCCCTCCGCATAGTCATTTATAATTATTCAAAATGATCAAAATTGTTCGTTTTTGAGGGTATTACAATCGTATTTGACTCTTCATTCACACTTATATGCATAAAAATGTAATAAAACGAGCTCAGTTTGATTCGAACTTCCTTCAAAATACTGTCGATGAAGACAATGGCTGACGTCATCCGGTAAACTAAACTATCAATTGGACTTCCAATTATAATTTATCTTAATACTAAATTGGTGTCTTATTATGCCATGATTATGATAAGTAATTATCCAAAAATATTTATCGTATAGTAATTTGCTTACTAACCAAATAACAAGGTTCCGTGGCATATATTAAAGTTATACAATTATTATTGTGCATCGTTTTTGTGTACTCACCCGGAAAAAAGGTTTATCCATTTTTAAAATCCCATAGACAAAGTATCCATGAATGTAACAACACTTGCACAAATACACGAAAATCTCACAACATGAAACTATTTATACAACAATGGCAAATGCATTCTTATTTTAACTTTCAGCGTAGACATTGCACTAAATTTAAACACAACTCTGACGGTTCTCAAACTGTTATTTTTACAAGCTATTTTTGGACACTACCACACGTTTGCAATTTTTTTAATTCACAAAAAAAAATTAAAGGAACTTAGGTTTAGTAAACGGACGCGCAAATTAACGGAATCAATCGGCCGATAACGATCCAAACGGGATAATTACTCAATTATTCACAATAGATAACATTTTAATTTTAAATCCAAACACTTCGTAATGTCAAATACTTTAATCCGAAACGCTAGTTGACTCCATCACACATAATCCAAGCAATAAAAAAAACTTGAATTTTATAAATTATGGTACACAACAAAAACAATATGGCGATCGTTTGATTAAAAATAAGTCAAAATACGCGCGCGATGTTCGTCCGCGTTGACATGAACACAGCCATTTCGGTACGCGGCTGGCCCGTGTCTGTGTGTTGGATATTTTCTTGCCCGCTCACACGCCGAGTCGGCTAGGGCTGATCCTTGTCTATCCATTTTAAACACAATAAAATAATTTATTTATGTATTTTAAAGTACTTTTGAATAACTTATAATTTATGTATGTGTAAATAAAAAAAATGGTTTCTTGTCACGCAACTATAAAAAAATGCTTTGAATTTTGATTTTCTTTTAAATTAATGACTGATTCGAAAATTTATAAAATTGTTTATTTTATTTTCGTTATTCAGTTTTTTAAAACAAGATCAACAACCTATTAATGTAAAAATTAAATGTAGAATATTCAATTAAAATTAATTTATATTTAAAACTAGTAAAGTTGTAATATTAATTTAATGCTGTTGGCCAAACGCGACTGGAAGTTAATTGACTTCTCGATTTATTGGAACATAACCAGTAGCAAAATAAACTAAAGAAAAATATTACACCAGACCACGACACGTACACCAAACCTTCAGGAGTGGAATAGGTCCTAACTGTTAATATTAAGTAATAGATTTTTTTTTAAGTTTGTATGTACCTGTTCCGGCTTTAACTTTTAAACGTAATAGTGTATACATGAATATTGTCATAATCCAATGAGTCTAGACAAATAAATACATACAAATATACATATACAACATATACAATATACAAATAATATAACCTTAGCCGAGAAATAATGTTAAGCGCAATGTAAATTAAACAAAATAAGATTGGCGAAGTTGCCGGCCCTGTTGGCGAACGTCTCACGCTCACAGCTACACTCGTACACACATTTTTTAAATAATGATTGGCACAGTACATCATCAAATGAATTGATATACTGAAACCAGTCTCGCTAAGTGTCGCAATAAGCTAATTACATTGTTATCGCATATGAGTTTACCTCGTTAAATATGTATTATTATTATTTTTCACAAAAAAATACATAAGCCTATTTTTTACATAAGATGTAATTATTTACGTCGTTTGTAGTTAAATGCATGTAATACCAATACTACTGATATACAAATGTAGTGGGTACCTATTTATAGAACAAGAGAATTGCGATAATAATTACTACAATCGTGTTTTTTTTATTTATTTACCTATTTTAATTACTTTGTTTTTACCAAAGATGGCAAGGTCCTAAACCATACAGCCACAAGAATATTTGCACATAATGCTTAATTGCATGAGACATTATTTTAAATATATTTACACAATCGTTATCAGAATTACATCGCTAGAATCGCGTTAAGATATTGTGATTACACGGCTGATGCATGTTAATTGACTTGAAAAACGAGTTTTTAAAAAGAAGGGATATTACATTTAAACAAAATAAGTAGATACCTACTGCTACATATAAATACCGATCGGTCTTTTGTAGTCTATATATTTTTAGGTTGCATCAAAATCAATAAGAAATGAATAAAGCAATACGGATTTTGCTATTGTCATATAGCCCAAGGCTATAAATCAGAGGTCATTTTGTAAGCATGGTGTCATACTGCTACTTCACTTACTGGTGAAGAGAGCTGTGTGGGTGACTAGTTGTAGTTCTTCTACAGATTTCTTCATTTCTATTCTTAGAGGAACGTCGAGCAGAGCTCGTTGAGTAATCTTCAGTTCCTTAATCTTCAAACTTAATAATCAGTTTTTTTTGCAAAACAAAAGAAACCAAACACAAAGCGTCGTTTAAATTTCTCTTTATAGTTATTATGTGTAATCAAAAAATATCTGTTATTTTTGATTGTACTATACTAGCGTAGTGTGTCGGACGGTTAAGTTAATTTATTTTTATACCAAGAGGTAGATTTCTATAAAAACTTATTGAGAAGAAACGCCTTTTTTGTTCGCAAATAAATTTAATTGATTTTTTATGTTTTTTTCAACTTGGCTTCGGCTATTATAGATTTGAATAATCTATGATACCTTTGAATGCATAGATTAATTAAGATTTTTTTATATTGACTGATTTATATTTTGGACTTTCTTGTCCAACGGTATTACGGCAGCTATCTTTAAATATTAATTTGATTTTCTTATTTAAAAATAAGTAGGTAAAATAATTCAATTATGTCAATATGGACAAATTATGTTAATTTTCTAAAATCACTGTGTTAAATTTAACCTATGAAAGTAACAAAGAACAATGCTGTATGTTATCTATGCTAGTTTTATAAATATGAATCAGAGACAAGCGATGACTAACTAGATTTTTTTTAAAAACTGGTGCCGACGACACCAGTGAGGTAGAAAAACAAAAAACAGTTTTGTTTTCATTTTAGCAAAAGGTACCTCTTGTAACGTCTTTGTGTAGATGCCTGCATCAATACATTTATAATAAAACCGTTTCCAATGTTGATTAATTTTAATAATAGTATTATTCAATCCTGGATGCTACGTGTCTTTACATTTTTGATTTTGAGTTCCAAATATTATGCAAATTAAATGTGTATATGCGATTTGCGAAGTACAAAACATATCGTCTAAACTAGGTCTTCATTATACCTATTATGTACTCGAATTGAGACACGGGAAATAGCTATGCCTAGTAGGTAGGTACCTATATTCTCGGGACAGAGGCTTGAGCCAACCCTACGTGAAATTTCAAAATATTAAAACATTTTGGACAACGTATGAGCTTTGGCAATGTGAAATATTCCACACGCTATGTTTCGTGTGTACCAAATTTCATATTTTACGTCAAATCATTGTTTTAATATTCAGTGGCGGCCATCTTGCTATCCAAACTTAATTGGAATTTGTTCATAATTAAACACAATAGATGGCGGTATCAAATTAACTTAAATAAATAAATTATATTTCTTTGCTAATGGCAAATTGTTGACATAATAAAAAGGCTCAGGTTAGTATTCCGAAGCAAATGTGTTATGTCAAGTAATGATTTCGATAATCTCTGCCCACCTCTATATATTATAGGATGGCCGTGAATGTTTAAGATCCTAAACGTCACGATGAAAATAACAGGTGATAATAAATTGTTCTGGTTGAAACCACTAGATTATGGAGAGGACTAAAATGAACACACCAAATATTATTATGTTTTTAAATGATTGTTTTTCCAATTCTCCTTTCCATTGCCACGGCCGTATATGATATTTGTATGCCCATTTTCGATTATTTTTAATAATAATCACGCGCGGTTGGAATTGACCAAGGTTGTACGCACCGTCGACATTGCAAAACATTCGGCAAAGCCGAAACGTGTGTGAGACTCAAAACTTGCATCCAAAACAAAATAGCTATACAGTTAATTTTAACTAAATTAGGAGCTAAATTAAGCAGATTACTAATTTTTATTTGGCTAGACAATGAACCACCAAATAGATCTTATTTTTACTCTGCTCTCTGCTATACAATTGCCAAATTATATTTTTAAGTGCCACCTTACTTTGACAGTTTTTGTAGTGTAGTGGCAGAGAAGCCAGCTTCGAAATGGCTTGCTGTGGGTACGATCTGAACCTCGAGACAAATATTTATTTTTTAAATAGATATAATGAGATCAAAAGTTACTCTTAGTAATAGTTTAAGACCTAAAAGTCAAAGCAAAAAATCTCGACATGAGAATCATCTCAAATTCACAGATTGTTTGCACTAATTAGGCGTCAAATAAAATCGTATATACATGTTCCATAAATGTGTCACCCAAAGTCATAAATAAATGAATTTCTATAGAAATTCTCACCCCGTGTACTCACACAACACCCGCACTACGAAAATGTATTCGTTTAATCTCGGGCTCCACATACATGCTAATTTATATTTTAATGCAAAGGATATAAAGTTTCAAATCGCACAACACGCTATTTTATCCATAGATACTGCGGTGCGAGAAGAATTCAGAAGTTTTTACAGGGAGCAATTTCATAAAATTCATAATTAGAATAAACATTTGTTTATAAAGATTTAAAGTAAAGTATTAAGACTTTCGTTCCATATTTTTAACGGATAAAGTAAATTTTATTTCTACAAACCAGGTCTTTCACCAAAATATATTTTTGTATGTAAAAGATGATCACTAGTTTAATACGAGTCAGTAGGTCATCATATTTTTTTAGTTAATATAATCATCATTCTATGAAGCTGAAGTTGAAAAGGCTCATAAAAAATTCCGCCTATAAATATAAACGATAAAAATTAAATAATGATCGTGTGGGTCATGGGCCCCCCAATTTCTACTGAATCCGTCCGAGCGCTCGTCTACGCAATACAATACGAAAGATAGGTAGGTGTGCATAAGAAATAAGCTAGTGTAGAGTTTTTATATAGCACTGAGTGTGCCGCGCGGCGCCGCTTGCCAACAACATTATATTTGATATATTTCGCCAGTATCGGATCTATTATGGAAAATGTATTATAGCCATCTTGATTAGCTGCGTTTTTCTTTCAGGGCTTTGTTATTTTCCGCTTTTTGGTAGTGGTAAGACATTAATATTTACCCGTATAATATAATACTGTACACATTACACAGCATGTTAAACCATATGGACAGGTGAAAGTGCATCGCGTTCCGGGTTCAGGCTATGTATATTCTGCTTCAAGCAGCCGTAATTCTGTTACAGTATAAACTAAAAACAACTATGTATCGTTATTCGATATACTATACCACATTAATCATCAGGGTCGGTTTACTTGCTTAGCGCCATTGTTCGCAAAAATATCAATTTATTTTGATGTTAGTCCATAAAAAGGTTTATAATCGTTTGGTGCATAATTTACCATCAGCTAGGCCATATGCTCATTACTTCCTTTGCGATTAGAAAAAAGTGAATAAAAATACTACATGGCAAATAGTCTGTATTCAGAGTATTGTTAAATTAATAAACATACACGTAGTTTGGCAGATAAGTAAAGAATATTAATATGTAAATAATAATAATAATGTAGGTTTGTGTGTGTGCGACCTAAGCAGCAATTTTAACCAAATGGGTACGACACGACGCTCGCACACACACCGCGATTCTTTACGCTTACATTAAATTATTAAATTAATTCTGAAAATAAACGCATATGTTTAGTATGTGTTTTTATAAGTGTAAAAGATAAATAACATATTATCGTGGCTGCGAACCTGACGTTAATCTTGTTGATAAATTATTCAATCCATGAAAATCATGTTTATTGAACACTTTGTGTGAGGTTAATTTATGGTTTTATATAGATGACATGCAATTCAAGTATCATCATTATTTTGGAATATAAAATAATCGCCTTATTGCTTACAATTAAGCATTACAACTGAACAAACAGACTCAACAAGAAAGTTTTCAACTGGTATATGAAATGCAATGAAATATATTACAACTATATTACTATGGAAATATGTAAGTCCAATGTATAAACTACCTACTAATCAGAAAAAAAACAAGGTTAAAATCTCAAAAAATATAATACCAGTCTTTTTTTTTTGTATCAAGTAAAATTCGCGTAGTGTGTCACCGCGCTTCGCACACAACTCTACTTTAACAAAATGAACGCGCACCAGCGCCGAGCACACGGGGCCATTTCCAACATTTATACATTTTACTCATCGCTTTTTTGCTATTTCACAATTTCAAGCAAAGTTTGAAGGAAAGAGATAGGTCACGCTAAAAACACTACAACACGACCATGGAACATACCAAATAGATATTTAATTCGTTTTGCCGTTTTTTTTACAGGGCTTACTACCCGTGTTTCTTTTCAAAAAGATTTTATTAATCTCTCTGTAATAATAGTGTAGTGTAATTTAAGACACATACGATGTAAAGCCGGGAGAAAGCGTAGCCAATTGCATTCATCAAAATTAATTCACAATAGTAACTGGAGCGGATATATCCGAAACTTGGAAATCATCAAAATATCCGTTTCCCAAACTAATTGCGTAGCGTTTGTATCCAATTATCCGACGTATCCGAGTTCTGTCAAAGCGTTCTGGAGTTCAGGATAACAATATGCTGGTAATTGGTGTTTCTATGACATATTTCATTTATTATCAATATTACAGACAAATAACGTCGCTTGATCTAGCAATGTGGACACGGGCTGTGAATCGTGAGTAACTAGGTTCGAATCAGACGCGTTGAGAACTATTGATATTAGAAGCAAACTTTGATGTTTAGAGTTTAGACAAAGGTGAATTCCTTTCGGGAATCGAACCTGTGTCCTACAATTTTCCTAGCTAGATTCGCGGCCACTGCACAGCGTTATTACTAAATTATTATACAATACTTTTGATGTTAAGTATAGTGTCGTCCAGCCCCAGTATAAAATACGGAGACACATCACACAACTATAATGATTACATCGCTTACTCATGCTAAAAGGGCTCAAGGTAATTGCTAGTACCGAACACGAGAGCCAATAAACTAAATTAACCTATTAATCATAAAAATAAACATCAGCCGAACTACAATCCGAAAAGTGTATCCGCAATGCACTGGCTACTTTATAATTAAATTGAACATAAATTGTAATTCCAATACTTATGCAAAACAATCGCAGTGCGCGAGCCGACGCGCCGCGCGACAAGGACAGCGATACAGCCAAACATTTCATCACGAGCACGTCGCCCCACCATGCCACTACAATGCACAATTAATATCCGCGCACCTCGGATATCCGCACTCTATACGTAGCTCAGATATCCGAACACAATACTCCAGATTCCAATTAAAATCTACTCCTAATGTTATCGAAACTATCGAATATCACCCAGATCTGTATTCATGACGCTATGTTAATATCCGCAAGCGTCGGATACCAGGCGACGTCGTCAAACAAACCGTACGCACTAATATTTTATATTCTTTGAACAAATAATTGGTTTTCAATTTTTAATCCGTAGCTTCCGGGTGTGAGCGCGCGAGGGAGACGGCGCGACCGTGCGAGCGGGATGGCAATATAATTAAAAGTTTTGTCGCTCCGGCTTTGCCCAGGCTCTCATGTTCGGAACAGAAATTGCAATGGAGTCTGTGATTATATTTTTTTATCTTTATTTTGTAATTGTATTGATAATAATCCATGACGTTCTAAAGTGGTGTACGGGACTATTACAATAATAATTTCGTTCTGATAGAGATATATTAACGCGTTTGTTTTTTTCAGTAATTTACAACTATTAGACTCGCTTAATGTTGTTTAAAGGCAAATAAAAACATATATACTATCAACGTTTTTCATAGACATTACAAACCTTTTAGTCACCGATTGCTTTGTCGTCTTCGCTCAAACTGAGTTTAAAAGTCCTACGAAAGGGCCAAAACATTTGGTTACTAAAATATAAATAAATAAATAACACCCAACAGTCACATACATAGTCCTGACTCCACATTAAGATCGAGTCTTGTGTCGTGGGTATCAGGAACTACGAGAGACTTTTCTTTCTCACAAACATCCAGGGGCCCTATTATATAAATCCGAAACGAAGTTCGAAACTTCGGACGATGAAAATTTATATACAATATGAATGTATCTACTCTATAGAAGTTCATATTTATGTAACGTACAACGTAACTATAAGTCTATGGTTACGACCATAAGTCAATAACGACCATAAGTATATGTAGGTACATTCGTATCGTATATAAACTTCGATCATCCGAAGTTTCGAACTTCGTTTCGTTGAATATAGTAGGGCCCCTGACCCGAAAGAAATATTTGTGGGCCTCACAAATATTTCTCTTGGTGCGGGGATCGAAACCGCGGCTTCTCGTTTCACAGGCGTTTTCATATGTTTATATACTGTCCGTATGAGTGAGGAAGTGGATATTTATTAAGGAGGTGTTCAATGTATTTGTACTAATTATAATAATTGAAATGAAAAATCTAGTTTTATTTTGAAAATAACGTCAAGTTTTTCTTCTAGCACCGTTGCTATGCAAAAATTCAAATATTTTACATCAAGTATACTCCACAGTTTTCCTTGTTCTGTTTTTGTTAGGATATATTTCAATATGTTCCGTTTATACCCTTTTAACCGACTGCAAAACGTGGGGTTTTGTTTTTATTTGAAACTAGTGCTCGCCTGCGGATTCCTCTGTGTGACCTTGGTAATATGCACTCGAGATCACAGCCATTCTAAGTAAGAAACTGTTTATAATAGATGTGTAGTTATTGGCAAAATGTTGGAATAGTGGTAACGTAAATGCGTTGCGATCGTGAAGACCCAGGTTCAATTTAAAGTCGTGCTAAGTATTTGTGAAATTGTGAGTGAGAATATTAGTTTTCCTAAATATATTTGTGCGTAATATAACAATAGGTGCACCCTTTTACTAAATCATAATAGCTTTGTATAAATGTGGGTACAGTCCCCGCACATCTGTCTGCCCTTTTAGCGATAAACGCGTATTGATATAAAGAAAATAAATTTCTTTAATTTTATTTTATTGTGAAAATATTGTAAGATTTAATCGGAATATCTATTAGGTATTATAAAAATCAATTTAAAGAAAAAACACAAAGTTTGGCGTGAAATGACAAATATATTATTATTTTTAGACTTTATTAATGCAGTGACTGGGACAGTAACTTTCTATTTTGCAAAAACGCGGCTTAAGGAAGATGACGTCACACATCGATAGTTACATCCTTTCCTTTTCCTCCTATCACCAATGAAGTTATTATAACTTATTTATAATTAAACGAATTTAAAATCTTTCTGTTTACGACTTCCAATGACTGAACCATTCTGTGGGAATAAAATTGAATCAACATGGTAAATGTATTACGAAATTGATACAAAAATCTAAAAAGTCTGTACGTACCTATCAGGCGGGGAATCAATGAGGTGAAGAGGGAGATAGACTGAACGCGTAGGAGTGATAGGGATAGAAACAGAACTTGTGGTCTGATTTCTTTATTACAAACATTTTGTTCGCATTGACACATCTTGATTTTAAGTTATAATGAATACGGCCAAAAATTAGGCTAAAGATTGAGTTTCCTGATCAAATATTCGAATTACCAAATTCTACAACTAATAAACAATATTAGATACATTTGTATGTATTTAATTTAAATGTTAATTAATGTTACTATAATAAACCGGTTGTTTGAAGGTCGAAAATTATTATGAGTTTTATGCTTATGATATTAATTTACAAAGAAGCCAAATAATACACTTTTGCAAGATACAGGTCAGTAGCGAGAGCATTCCTTTGCAGTGGCGTAACAATAGGGTGGCAGAGTGCGCAAAATGCCACGGGCCCCCGGCCTAGGGGGCCCCCGCGTCCCGGCCTGGTAGGGCCTCGTCCGACAGGGTCTCAGGCCCGACAGGGCCCTGGCTCGATAGGGCCTCGAGCTCAAGCCCGACAGGGGAGCAGAGAATTATGTAACACTTATAACGAAAGTAATAACTAATAATAATAAATAATAGGCTACTTTTTAAACATGACAACCATTTCATCATAATATTTGATTTAAATGTTTTGTTTTGGTTTTCATTAAAGTATCTCTCTCAATGATGCAATTAATAAAACGTTTCCTAAAATAAGTTAGTACTAACGGAACGAGAAATTTATTGATGAAAATCATGAAAATGCAAGTGAACAGAGGCTGAGAAATGAACAAATGGATAGGTGAATATTCAGACTTAATACAACCACAACCAATTACGAGCAAAAATGAATTTAAACCGGATTAATAAGAGTGGGAAATATGATATCTCCATACGTTACAGATACGTGTAATTAAAAAAAATACGGTGTGAAACGTTTTGTGATTGAGAAAGGTCACTTTAAGCCCAATGTCCCCTTCGTAAGAGACAGTGAAGATAAATAATAAAATAAATAAATATTACAATAAACAAACGCTCCTACGTTTCGCTGACGATAATATAGTCTGGATGGCAAAATTTCTGGGGGAGCTGCAACAGTTGCTGGACAGCCTGGCTTCAGCCTCACAGCGAATATGTCTTAACATTTACATAGCCAAACCAAAGTAATAATCAACCACCACCCTGATCCAATACCTGTTACTGTATGTGGCCACCAAATTGAAGTTGTTTCCAAATATACCTACCTGGGGATACCCTTTGACTAGGTAGAAACAACTTTGAGAAAGAGACTACGAGGAGGATCTAGAGTATACTACGTCGAGTCTTCTAGTCAGCTTTACCACAAAGCTTGTAAACGAAAATATTCAACCAGTGCGTCCTACCTGTCATGACCTACAGTGCTGAGAATTGGACACTTACAGTACGACCGGGCTACCAGCTTATAGTTGTTCATCGACCTATCGAGCATTCTATGCCCGGTGTCGTTTAGAAGTTTTACGGATCTTATATCCGTAATGAGCTTATCCGACAGAGAACCAAAGTTATAGATATAGCAAATAGGATTAGTAAGCTGATGTGGCAGTGCGCTGGCCGCATCTGTCGAAGGATTGATAACCGTTGGAGTAAACACGTTCTAGAGTGTATTTTCTAACGTAGTGTAGAACGCCCTCCAGCCAGATGGAGTGATGACTTCTGTTGTGAAATAACCTTCGTGCTGTAAAGCCTTTTTGGAAACCGGCTTGTTCGGGAGGCTAGTTATTAAACTAGGTAGGAGGGTAGTCATTAAACCTGCGTTTGAGGCGATTTGTGATGACCCTCGAAAACAACTTATAGACATGGCTCAGGAGCGAGATGGACCTGTTATTCTTTAACAAAGTGTTATCACCTTTTTTGAAGAACAGTACCACCACGCTCCTGTTCCATGCCTCTGGCGTTGAGCCCTCGGGGAGAACGGAATTAAAGAGCCTCTGAAGGGCTTTCAGTATCGGTGTTCCGCCCGTTTTCAGAAGCCCTGAGGTAATTCCGTACCCGGTCCCGGCGCGGCGTCTTGTTGTTCTTAATTTGCTTCAGGGCCGTCGCAATCTCACACAGGCTGATGTCCGGCATATCGTCGCTAAAGCATCGGATCAACTCGGCACTTGGGTCTTCGGCCGAGGTAACAGTAGGTTCGGCAACCGAGGTGTAAAGCTGTCCGTAGAACCTCTTGATCTCCCTTAATACCTCTGTCCTCATCGATACCACCCGGCCGTAGTCCGTCTTCAGCCTAGACAGCTCTCTTTTCCCAATAGACAAGTCTCTTGCAAATACTTTGGAACCTCTGTTCCGCTCAATTGTGTCTTTAATGCTCATAGTATTGTGAGCATGGACATCGTGTCGCAAGGACTTCCATCTATTAAGACTCCGATATGCTTCAGCGTCAACGAAAGACTGCAACGTCAAAGATCGACGTTCACCCATGAGGTCATGTGGATCGAGAGTTTTTGTGGTCTAGATCTACGGCAAGGTCTAAAATACTTAGATCCCACCGTATGGGCAGCTTCTAGCAAACCGCTGTTTGGCTCGTCCACTGCAAGGTTTTCTTTTAGACAATCAAAGCAATTCTGTTTAAGTTGAAAGCTCTCGGGGTTTTGGATATGGGCGCGAGTAGGTCGGAGCGTAGACTTAATCAAGCGATGCCTAATAATCTTCTAATTGGCAGTTGATATTCAATGTGCGCCTAACCATTTGATGATTAGTGTCGGTTTTCACCCTGTTGATCACAGAGACATCACTGAACATCCGTCAATTCGTAGTCAAAATGAAATCTATCTCGTTTCTCGTAGAACAGTCGGGATTCAGCCAGGTTCATTTCCTGAAGCGGTTTCTGGAAAAAAGATTTCATTGCAAAGAGTCCCTCTTTTTCCAGACGGTCGGCCAGCAAACAAAAACGAAATTACAATGTTAATTTCTTTTACATTATGGGGGGCCCCATATGATGAACTTTGCCACGGGCCCCCGATGGGGTAGTTACGCCACTGTTCCTTTGCGTGGAGTTCCGAAGAGTGTTTTTATTTCTTTGTTTTTTTAACCACAGGAAGTGCTGAACATAGGTCTTTGCTAAAAATCTTCACATCGACCGGCGCGGCGCGGTGGTATGCCACCGGTGTTGTATTTATTTAGTTTTTAGTAAAATTATAGATAAACGGACTGATCTAAATTTAAATACATATTATTAATCTATATACAAAAGATTAACATTAAGTAGAAAGAAAGGGCAAAAAAAATCAAGTATTTATCCTATCTGTACTTGTAATTATTTCGTTGGTTTGGTAATAAAATTTATACCAAGTTATATTAACTTAAAATACTACAGTACTCAAAAATAGTTTAGGCATCGTAGACACTTATAACCAGCTGAATCTACACTGAAACAAAAATCAATTCAAAACCAAGTAAACCCGCGCAAAACAACACTACAAAATACGAAGATAACACACACTAGCAACATTTTGATAATAAAAAGTCACTTTACATTCACAAAAATAACAACGCACTTCGCAAACGCGAACTGCCATACAAAGTCACTGGGCCGTGCGCTGCCACAACAGCAAACCTATCTTGGCGTAATGAGCGTTCAGTTTTTCAACTGTGCACAGATTAAACAGAAAAGTTGACGCTGTGCTTGCGAAGCCAACGGTGCCTCGTGACACGGAGTTGTGTGTTTGTAGTTTGAAACCGTGTGCATGATGACGTGGTTGTTGTGGCGAAACGTTTTGATACTTTAACAGTTTTGGTTTCCTTTCAATGTTACTTTGCTGTTTCTTTTTAATAAGTAATTGATTTTAATAAAGTATTATGTATTTAATTCTATAAGTGTGTTACATTAATGATCATTATTATTTTTGATGCCTTAAAATACGTAAAACAAGTACACCTGTGTTTAAAGGACAATTTTGACAAGACACAATTATTAATTTTTTGATTTTCATCTTTAGCGGCGTCACTAAAATTTTCTGCCAAAAGAACCAAGAAATCAATACTGTTTCAAACTATCAAGAGTGTTACATCGCAGTACACTAATTTCCCGATTTGAGACTTAAAGTGGTTTCGTATGAATTATTCTAACTAGCTTACGCCGTCGGATTCGCTCTGAAAACTAGTCTACCTACCAGTCCCTACGATACCATCTAAATGTCCACCAATTGTTAATGCTACGTCGGCACGATTTATTAACCGTCATTAATATAAGAAACAGAAAAGTTTTTTTTTATCTACGGAACCAATTTACAATTCTTAAATTGGACCTTTACCAGATGCATACATTTTAATTAAAGGTTAAATTAAATAATCATAACATGTTTTTTAAAAATGATCAGGACAATCGATAGTTGCAATCTGTATGCCGGCCTGTGCAAATAACTACATGTACATACTTTGGTACATACGTATAAAAAGTGATTCGGTACATCGACTCCCATGCGAGCCATTATGACAGCCGAGTGTATGTAAAATGGAGCGGTATTACCGCCATTTTTTGTGTGTGTTCAAGCTATAAATATTTCGGCCTTATTCGTAGACCATTACAAAACCTATTTTACGCAAATTTTAGGTATCGTATGTTTTGTCCCTTTCGCAGGACCTTCGAATCCAGTTTGAGCGAAGAAGACAGAACATCCGATGAATAAAATAAGTTTAAAACTGTCAATGCTAAAAGCCGTTGATATTTCGCCGCTATTTTAATTAAATGATCGAATATTATACGGTTAAAAGGAAACCGTCGCGTCGTGAGAAAATCTACAGATTCGAGAGTTCTTCCTCAGAACGATTTTTATTTTTTTGTTAAATTATTTATTGTTATTGTTTTAAAGAATAGTAATTTATATTTGAGAATAGTTTGAACAATGAACGTCTCAATGGCTGTCGCGCACGAGTGCAGTGACGTCACTACACATGCTATGCATATTTTTCACCTTCACTAATAGGATTTAAAGATTTTTCTAAACATTTTTTAAACGTCTTCCTATTGCTGTTAATTTTATTATGTCCCTTTTTATGGTAATTAATTGCGATACGAGCATACCATTTCCTTGATGGTAACCGATACGACCGCTCATGGACAGTAGCAAAACCAAACAACACTATGAATTACAAAGCAATGCTTGACATTCCCCCATCCTGTGACATGAAATGTTAAGTACCAATATGTCCAGTAGTTACTCTGGCTACAATGTCCTTTACATTGCATTTCACTATTATTTGTTGGGAGAAATAGACATTGCGGTGGTACCTACCCAGGCGGTCTCTCATATAATATGAGATATCTACTACCAGTAAACCTACCTAATTGTTAAGTTCTATAAAGAATGACGTAACAACGTTGTAAGTTGTAATATAAAAGCGATACGATACGAGGCGATGCGAGAGCGATGGTGTGCGCCAACATTTATCGAATCGAACGTGATGTTTTTGAGTTTAATTACAGTTAGCTTATCAAAAAGTGTTTTCTGCAGATAACACGTATCTTAGTATGTGTGCTTTGTTACCACACATATCAATATTTAGATACGGCACAGATTTGAGTGAATTTTATTGGTGTAAGTATTTTAACAGTCCTATCCTTATAGCGACCAGGCAATGATATAAAACACATAGTGATGTATTTCGGATCCAGTCTTAATACCCGGTTTTAGTCTGATTTTTATCAACCGATAAGATTATCTATCGGTATATATTAACTGTTATTTATAGAAAGTTACAAAACCTATTTTAGTGAACGACGAGCGAAAGAGACCACTCATTCGATTAGTAAAGTATGTTTAAAACTGTCTATCAGCCGTTCTCTATAATCTATCTATCTTTAAAAAATATTTCAGTTGATATTGCGACGCAAATTAAGTTTCAGACTTCAGTTAATAAAGATAGAGAGGTATAGATATGGTGCCTATATTTATTGATAACTAGATTAGATGAATTGTATACATTTCTATTTTTGTTTAACGAAACGTAGAATTGTGCCGACATAGTCATGATAGCTGATTTAACCCATTGTTAAAGATAGATAGGATATAGACACGGCCTTAAGACGAAGGCTGTTAATCTATAAATGTATCTTTTCGAAAAAAAAAAATATATCTCCTAATTTCTGATACCTACGGCACTGAACTTGTACCTTTTTCACGGGACTTAGTAGATCATTAGTTCATCTATGATTATTATTATTAGTGCCATGTCTAATAGTAACGTACGTCTGTTGGGTAGGCCAGGCCGTCCATAGCTTGCGCGATAACGCATTGAGCACGAAGTACGATCGCCGCACTCCGTCCGAACCACGGCCGAATATTACACCTAGTGCCACGCACAGACCTTATATTAACACTCTATTTACCTGCATACTTTATTTACCCAATACTTAACTAATGTTATCGATTTTTTGTCTTCTTTCCTCAAATTGATTACAACAATCATTCGAAAGGGACAAAACATTCGATAATTCAAATGGGTATTAAAACTGTTAATAAATAAGGCTGTAATTTATAATTTATATTTTATATAACTCATATTAGTAAATAATATACTGATAGTGGAACGTCCGTAACAATGGCGGAAAACCCGTTATACTGACCTACGCAATGTCGCGTTTAAAGATGAGTTCGTTTACATCCGGTTTTTGGGCTGTCATAATTGTGTCGACTTACTTACTGTCGTCGTTTATATTTAAAAATATAAATGTCGATACAACTGAAAAACAAGGTTTTTGGTTGATTGCCACTTCAGTTTTCAAGGTGCGATATTGAGTATCGTTAATCATCTTTCGACATGCGACATTTTATCCTGATAGCACTGCGTTCACGAACATATGCAGTTTAGTCCTTTTGCTGTGTAGCATTTAAATCCATCTTTTATATTCCTTATCATAAAGAACGATAAATTCAAAAAAGTAGTCTATGAATTTTACACATTGCTCATTAGTAAAATGAATAAATTTTAATTCCAGCTGTTGATGCAGTTGTATCGATTGACCTTGGGAAATAACAAAGAAAATAACTAAACATACTTATGTAAATGCAGCGAAGTATAACTTTAATAATTATTTGAATATTTATGGTCGTTCCGTTCGCCAAAAATTTGATAATTGAAGTATTTATTTGACCTCTATGCGAGTGGTAGAATAACGTAATAATATTTTTTGTATCAAGTATCAGCCCTGTTAATTAGTTTCAGCCTTCTATTTAATTGAGAGGTTAGGTTTTAGGTCTCCATACTAGTTGGATGCGGATTGGCAGACGAAACATTCCTTTGAAACTCTCGTGAAAGAGCCAGGTATGTTGATATCCTTATCTTGTTTTTTTCACCGTTTAATCAAGCGATAATTACACATATATGCAACTTTAAAGCCAAATGTGTTCTATGATAAGTACAAAGTTTTCGACATACTGTCTCGCAAAAAATAATGGACATGAAATGAAATGCCATTGTGTTCAATCAGTGTGTACATCTAATCGGAATTATATTTACAAAATATATTTTCGTAGGTGCCTGCATTGTTTACATAACACAGGTATACGGAACATGTAAGTGTATTTATAAGAATCAGAAGCGATTGATCTAGGTATGATATCCTTTTTTCCTGTTTAAAAACTATCAAGCTTTTCTTTGTCTTGTGTGAGATATTTTGAGAAGCTTTTGAGATCCACGAATGTTTTTACCGCACATAAGTCTTTACTTTTGATATGATAATCAGCCCTCAGAAAGTAGCCTTGCTAAACAATAACATTTGCCAAATTAGAAAACACATTTCTTTGTCATTTAACGCGTTGTCCTACAAGGAATGTCTATGATAAACGGTTTAAAAATTCGTGTCAACTTTAGTAAAATAAATAATAATAATGTGGTGTGTGTGCGCCCGTCTTTATCTCTGCTAATAATAATACGAACATACCTCGCGACTCTCGCCGCTAACGCGCTTACTCGGAACATGCTCGATATCGATATGTCGATAATATTATATTTACTCCAAATACTCTAATAAATATGATCGATACTATGTGGGCCTTAAATATCTCATATGTATGCAAATTTGTTCTTTGTACAATTAGAAACTTTTTGCTATGTTTTCGCAATTTATTATGTAAGAGGGAGTTTCCTTCATATTTACAAATGTTAAGGAACAAATATCTACATATAATAGGAAGTATAATAAGTATGTTGATTTGCTATTAAGTCACATTTGAATTAATTAAACTGATTTATAAACAAGTAATTTAATTAGAATCGCATTTGTATTAATGAATGTAAGAGGAATTTGTAATATTAATAAGAATATTTGATTTGATTTTATTAATTTTTTATCACATATTTTGAATGGGTGTTTTTTTTTTATTGCATTGGATGGCGTGACGAGCAAGCCGTTCGCCTGATGGTAAGCGATACGACCGCTCATAACAGTAGCAATATTCCACTGCGCTCGCCATCCTGAGACATAAGATGTTAAGTCTCAATATGTCCAGTAGTTGCTCTGGCTACAATGTCCTTCTATCCGAAACACAACAGTGCATTTAAGCAATGTTGTGTTGTACCTACCCAGATGGCCTCTCACATATAAGAGACCTACCACCAGGGTGTATACTCTATTCTCAGACAATAAGTTTGAATGTTAACGAATATATAGTAACCCCTGACTAAGAGCAATCTGTCCTTTATGGCTGATCTATAATCGCTAGCTTTTGTTGCCGGCTATGACTTAGGCACAGATATTAGGTGATATGTGTATTGACTTGTTATAAGAGCTATTTAATTGCTTACATGATCAATATACATTTATAAAAGTAAGTAAAGTAAGCGTTAGAAGAGAAGGGTAAGGATTTACTGGTCCTCACACGGTACGAACTAAGGCAGCAAACCAACTAATATGCTTGCAATTGTACTACACGCCTAATTGACGAAAATTCGTCTATATTTACTGTAAGCAAAACAATACCAGCTGGTCCAACTTAGCAAAGATTTTACGTTTGAAAATATCAATAGAAAATAATATTTAAAATATAATATCGACAAGAAAGATAAGGACTCGAACTGTCCCGTCCCTTCGCCCACCGTATCCATTTAGTTTGACAAGCATTCGGTTTCATATATCCGGTGTGTGTGTGTGTTCACACGATGTGCGTGTGTGTGTGTGTGTTCAATCAGGGCTGCCGCTTTATTCCAACATATTCATGAGTTTGCATTCGAATTGTCGGCGCGATGAGACATGTTACGTAATTTTTTTGTTTTAACTTTTATGTATTAGTGCTGCTTTTTGTGTTGGAAATTAAAACTTTAGCTATGTAAAATTCCTAGTTGTAGCAAAAACTTCTTTAGGTAACTGCAAATTATATTTCATAAATCATAGTTCTGTATCTGTATCTGTATCTGTATCAGCCCATATACGTCCCACTGCAGGGCACGGGCCTACTCTACAATCGAGAATACGATTGAGAGTGGTCAATCATAGTTATTATCATAGTTAGTAAATTAAATAGACTTTAAGATGTAAAATGTCAGAATTATTATAAAAACCAAAAATGGTCCAATATTATTTTGCTTTGTACTTCTTGTTCTTAATAATAGGTATGTACTTTCTTGAAATCGTTTCCTACAATTTAAATCTATTTACCCATATTATTTTAAGTTCGTAAATTATTAAATGTAATAACTTAACTATTTCAAAGGTATTATTTAGGTAAGGAAATATTCATGATATTGTTAATAATTTAAGTATTTGTACTTTAGTCCAGTTTATATTTTTTTTAAATTAGGATTAATAATTGAACAGAATACCTGACAACCCTACTGGGTTTGAGAACAACAAACCCGCTAGGGTGTGTGTGTGTACACTACACCGTATACACACACACACACACTCCAGTTGCAAGTAATGCGTTAATTTTTACCAATCACAAGCAAAACACGCGTTTATGCCCGCCGTATTTCACTATTTTGGTTTAATATCGAAAACATGAGTTCTTTACTTCTGCATTTCGTCAGATACTATTACATTTACACAAAATTGTATTTAATTATAGTATGGTAAAGTCGAAAAGATTTTAAATGGAAGCCAAAAATTGCCCGAAGCATCAGACATTTACCTACAAAGTGGACTCTTCTACGGAGGTTGGTGTTACGTAGCCAAAAGAGTCCTGCGATTGATAAAATGTTTTAAATGCACATTGAGACTTACTGTTTCAAAACAACGCGTATTCCTTGTAAATGGTGTTGTTTGGTTTTGCTACAGTCCAGAGCGGTCATATCGTTTACCATCAGGCAAATTACATGCTCGTCTCGCCATTCATCGCAATAATAAAAAAAACAAGAAATGTAAAGCTGTATTTCATAACTATATGTCTATTTAATTAATATATTATAAAAAAAAATCTTATGATGGTTGAAATGGTAGCTGGGCGTAAAAATATTACTCTGATACATTGAGATGAGATATATTATATTATACTAGATGGGACATTGCAAACAAAATGTTTTTAACAAAAATTAACGGTACCGTACCGGCGGCTACCGGTCCTTCTGTTTCCGTCTCTGTCACGCCTAGGCCGTAACGTCATCTTCGCTCTCGCTTTACTAGGTTCCCGCGTGCAACGCATATAGGAATCCTGTACCAGCACAACCCTCCGAGATTTTGTTCCCGATGTCCGCTCTAGTTTATTACCTCAATCATCTGAGTTCTGACACCATGATTTTTTAGCATAAGATGAGAACTGGATTAGATACAGGTTTAAATGACTAACAAACTGACTTATGACATCTTAACGTGTATTACATAAAGTTGAAAAAAGTCATTTTTACGTAAAATATATATTTTGTATATATTTTTACGATACAAACCAGAGGTCACACGAAAAGGACCTTGGAGTTCTTTGACGCCGTACAACTTGATTGAAATAGTCCGAAATCCTTCACGCCAAAATGTTAAGATTGTGTACAACCTATTTTATATACTTAGTTTAAACTTTAATTAATGTATAATAACTTTTCATTCCACTCTCAATTGAACTATCGATTGTAGAGGTTTGTAGAGGCCCTTGCCCTGCGGTGGGACGTGTCTCGTTCATATATATGTTATGGGCCAAGTGATTAATGCGAGCAGTATTCATAATGCCCGGGCAGTATGAATATTGCCGAGTCATATCGGGCCAAGTGATTAATTACAATCTAAACTCACCTATTTATCACATTGCCCGGGCATTATGAATATGGCTACATGATGATCGGGCAATGGGATTTATAGGTGATTTTTTACGTGGTGTGCTGCCGCATTGTCGCATATCCGATAGACCCATAAATTAGAAAGGTTGAATTGATCTGCTTCTGTTTAGTTATGTTTTAACGACCGAAACACTATCTTTAGAAGAAAATTAGTGTACCCACTTTATGGATCAGTTAGGTCGACTGTGCCCCAAAACCGACTTGGAACACCCCGACTTCACGTAGTCTTTTGGGTACTGACCCTAGAGTGTATATAAAAAGCCGGAGGCGCGGAGGGAGAGCAGCCCCCGCCCGCTGTAACGAAGGATAGGCATCCGTGCGAGCCGTAGCGGCTGAGGCTGGTCGCCGGAGGCGACCAGCAAGCCGAAGCTGCGGAGGTGAGCATGGGTGTCTATCTTTTGTTACGCAAGGGCGAAGGGGCTGAACTTCCCGTAGCGCCGGAGACGATGCAGAAGCTAATTTGTATTGACAACAAGTGAAAAAGTTTGAAGGCTAGGTTGCTATAATATATATTTCTCAAGAATAGTGCGTTACCTTTTCATGGGAGTGGTACCAGGGGAGGTGCGACACTCCCCCTTCCCCTCCACTCCTCCCAACCCACCCCATCGTGCTACCTTATTCTAAATTCTACCACTTCGGCTCATTGCTTTTATTTTGATTCGCTTTATATCACTCTGCCCACTAGGCACTTAGCATTATTCATAGTGCCCGGGCAATGTGATAAATTGATTGGTTATAATCACATTGCCCGCTCTTATTGGGCATTATTCATATTGCCCGGGCACTATGAATAATGCCGGATTAATCACTTGGCCCATAACATATACATACATACATACATATATACGTAAACTCAAGCCTTTTTCCCCGAAGATAGGCAGAGCTCCTAGGACACCCATATTTCGCCTTGTACCTATTTTCCGTCCCCTGAAGTGATAGGGGGCGAGGTTCATATAAAATGGTCTGTTTTATTTTTTTATACTGTCACCATAAAGTTAATGCTGATAATGTAAGTAGTGCATTGCAATTAAAAAAGTGAAGATCCACAAACCGTAGAAGTTATGCATGCTTTGTTGGCCCTTGGAGTCGGAATGTGGACAAACCAAGGTGTGTAAACTGTAAAGTGAGATTGAAGGAATTCTTCGCTTTTGGTCAGTTCAATAAACGTTTGATTATTTTCTGAAAGACAGCAATGTTTAATAAATAGCGTGATGCTATCAATTTAAAGCTTGTATACTATTTTTAAAATGTAAAAGTGTTCCATTCAGTTTGACATAAGAAGCATTATTCAATTCTTTAATAAATTCCGCTATCGTCTTTAAAATCAATCTATACATCGAAAAGGACAAATGGCTCGATTTAAAAACTAGTCACAAAAAACTAATGAATGCGTGGACGTTCGTTTTTCGTCAATTGACAATAACACGATGTTGTTTTTCCCGTTGTTCGTCACAAATGGGATATTTATAAGGATTGTGATTCATTTTTGTAAATTTATTGTAATGTACAAATGTGTAAAAAGCATATTGGGTAAGTGAAGCGGTCGGTAGCGCAGTGTCGCCTCACCGCCCCTCCCCCCTCCCATCACCCGCAGTAGAAAAAACGAACCCCGCCGGGGGACACAGTGTAGTAAGACAGATATTTGTGTTTTTATGTCCATTAATGTTTCTTATAGAGGTGGTTTTTTCTCTGGATGTATTTTAAGTATCCTTAACTGTGTGATTATGTCACAAATATCGAGTTAAAACTTAAATTAAAACATATTGGATCTTCTATTTGGGCAATGTCTCTGAACTCTTATGGCGTATTATTGGATATATTAGTAATTTAAGCAGTATGTAGTTTATGAACTAGTATTAATAATAATTCGGTCCAAGACATATGATATCTGCAATTTCAAAAATTTTTGGTTATTATCTTGTTTGAGATATGTTAAAACTTAAAACATGCTCCATATAGCTCAGTCAATAAATTCAATGACAAAAGGAAAATTAAGCACAATAATAATTTTAAATTTACACAAGTGTTCTCGAACGGATGCTATTTATAAAGTATACTAATGTGTAAAAATAATTAAAGTATTAATGCAGTTTTATTACAATATTGAGAGTTTTAAGTTAAATGACGCCGGTTGTTGACGACGCACGCGCACATCACCCGGCGTAGTACATAGAACACATTTTGTAAGGTCTCGTCACGCCACGGTCGCAGTATGTGTGGGCGGATTGGGTGCATTTTTATTGTTGTTTTGACATGTTTTTATTGAATAGCTTCGCACCCACCGCTCACACATTAATGATTCATATGTCATTTTAAAGGGCGTGACGAGACCTAATTAACGATGTATGATAAGTAATTAGAAATAAGATACTTATGGAAATAAAGAGGAAAATGACCGCGCCCCGAAGTGAAAATGGACCCAAAATTAGGAACATTTTTACGGGGGTCTCCTTATGGTAACGCCTCGGAGTACTTAAGCCGGCAAGCAAAAATGAGAAATTACTGGATCCAGAAGAGCTCTCCGAGGAAGAAACCGAAGAAACCTGAAGACACTCGAAGCCTCAAGAAACAGAAGAAACCTGGGAAAACCCCTGAAGAGAAGTACGAAGCGATCCGGACTGCGACGTTGCTTGCCAGCGTCACTACGATCGAGTACTCCGGGGCTACCATAGGGCGGGGCGTGGTCAATTCCGCGTATATTCTATATCGTGTGTATCATTACGTTGCCCGTCCTATACAAACCGCACCTTTCGGAGGGACATTCCTAGAGGCTAGACGTCAAATAGAGTGCCCGAACACGCACCAGGGGGTGCATACGCTGGGCTCCGGCGCCCGAGTTAAGGACTCGGATTTTCGACCAGTGAAGTCGCGGCGGAACGTTGGTGCCCGTCTCCGGGTTCCCGACCTCCGCACGCCTACACCGGTATTTATAAAATGAATCCATATATAGACTATGTATCTTTTGAAACAAAAAATACTATTGGTGTGCTTATACATACATTATTACATCTTTAGTACTGAAAAACTATTTAGTGTCCTAAAATGATAATTTTGGTTTCAATCATACTTTTTTTGTACTATACACACAACAAAATATTTAATTGATTTTAATGTGGTGTCAAGACTTTTGGGCCTCACAAACACACATGGTCGATATCTTACTAGCATAACCTGCCTCTACATTATCTTTGTTAAATATAATGAAACGCCATTATGTACACTACAATTAATAAATTTAACATTTGGACAACAGTATTTATGTACCTATATATACGTTATAATACTAACTCTATGGTATATACGCTGTCCCAATTTCGTGAAGGACGTCCATCCGTGTATCAAAACTAACTTTTACGTTCCTTTTAACGCAGTTAATATCTGAGTCGATATGCGGTGATAATATTTATTACATTATAACTGAAAAAAAAAATACAAATAGTCATTTGTTTTTAAACCTTTATATCTCGTAATCCTCTGTGATAAGCTTATGAATTATTTAATTAAGTCTGTTTAAAGACGGCACGTATAGTTTAAATATACGACTTAAGTAAGAAATAACTGGCCTTATTGGGAAGTTTTGTCTCTAATCGCAAAAATGTGTTCCTTAGTGTGGATTATTCCACTCCACATTGGTATATAGTCCTTTGGTCATCAGTCAGGTACATATTTACTAACAACATCGAATTTATTCTTAAACTAACCAGAAGTAAATATTTATTGTCGAAAATGTCACATTTTTAGTTTGAGAATCGTAAGATTTGAAGTTACTTAGTTAGCGAGTGGAGTGCTCGGATAGAATCGACCCTAATTCACGGCGTGTGTGTGTGTGAGTCTGTACGTGTGTGCAGTAGATATGGAATCCAGGGCTATGTACCACATACTATAAATTAAAAATTGACATTTTTTAAACCAAATTGTAATCAGTAACTGACTAGTAATTGTTTAATACTAATTTAAATAGTAATTAATTATATCAAGTATTTTTACAGCCCTCTTAAAATCATTTAACAGTTAAATTAAAAATCTTATTTTAGTGTGCGTGAGTGTCACCATAATAAAACTTATTATTAATTAAATTTCAATTGTAATTCAACTTGTATGTTTTGAATTTTATTTACAGAATATTTACTGGGGAATTATATTTTCGAATGATTTTAGTTAATTTTGTCAGCCTTTTGTGTTTTTCAGTTGGCGTAACCACCATAGTATCGGAATAAAGTAAAACAGTTTGCAGTGCGTCTTCTTGGTTTAGTGCAAATGTATAGAGGCTTGGTGAAGCTTGGTCGTGTATTTCAATTCTAGGTAACGCACTTCAATTTCTATTCGTAAATCCTGTCTGTTTTAAAATTCCTACAAACAGTCAGAGGCAAAAATTACAAGCTAAAACTTCCTGCAACGTTCACTGTTATCAATTTGGATAAATTTAAGGTAAGAATTAAAATAACAGGTAGATTATAAGGCAACTGAAGATGTGTACAATACTGGCGGATGCGGAGTGGTGCGCGGCAGCCCTGCGTGGATTGCTTTGCATTCCGCTCGCCGACACGCGCTCACAATCGAGCACAATACCCGAGACTCGCAGACACTGACTTGCGGACATGACAATGTTATATTTATTTTATTTATTTATTTAATACTACATATACAAATTAATATACAGGCGGGGCTGAATACAAAAGGCCTTTTCTAGCAGCCAACCTTCGGGTGGTGCAGAGATAAATTCAGCAGGTGCATAAAAATGGGTTGAGAAGTAAACCTAGGAAATAAACACTCAATACTTATACTCGTACATACACAAATATAAAATATAATATACATAAATAAATTGTATAATACACATTTATACTAAGAATAATATATTAAATAATATTATGATAGTTCTGCCAATATTAATTATTTCGCGGACTATTTACTACATTAGAAAAACTATAAATAAATTATAACTAATATGTTGACCACTGGTGATATGTATTTAAATATAGGTACTTATTTTAAATTAAAATAAAATGTCTTATCTTCTAGATAGCTCGTATCACTTAAAATAAAATAAAAAATGTTTTTAATCTTCATTTGCATATTAAGTTTTCCCCCTTGTCGCGGGCAATACGACTACTCAACTTGATCTCGGAACATGTTGATATATGTCATTGCAGCCTGCCGAAATTTACAGTAGTGGCCCAAAAATGCATTGAAGGATTTAAAATGTAATGTTTGTTGTTATATTGGTAAAATTTTAATGTTTTGTTTTATTTTTATTGTTTATTCTATGTGATATTTAGAATAGTTTAGTGTAATGCCGCCTTAGTTTTAAAACTGTTATGGTATTATATTTAAGGTGATACACTGGTGGTAGGTCTCTCATATGTGAGAGGCTGCCTGGGTGGGTACCACCGCAATGCCTATTTCTCCCGTCAAACAGTAGTTTAAATGCACTGTTGTGTTTCGGATTGAAGGACATTGTAGCCAGAGTAACTACTGGACATATTGAGACTTAACATCTTATGTCTCAGGATGGCGAGCGCAGTGGAATGCCAAGCATTGCTTTGTAAATCAAGGTGTTGTTTGGTTTTGCTTCTGTTCATGAGCGGTCGCAACGCTTACCATCAGGCGAACGGCATGCTCGTCTCGCCATTCACAGCAATAAAAAAAAAAAAAAAAAACACATAAATAAATGAATAAATATTATGCGTCACAAATGACGGGCCTTAATGAAATTGCAATTTTTTTTTTAATTATGAGTATTTATATGCTCGAACACTGTCTAAATTAGACTGAATATGACCATTCGACTATTCTAAGATAAGATTAATTTATATCCTAAATTCTGCTGTGAAATCATTGGGTCAGGTCAATTTCCAGCTGTGGACTTCAAGGTTCATAATGATTTTATTATAGGTGTAATAGTCACTATTTATGGTTAGTATGTGTAACATTGTCGTAGAGTACAATTATTAATATTTATCGGCTCGTTTGCCATACACTACGTCTTCACCCCGTTCCGTCCTCCATGTCTATGATCTATCTCATCCACCCCTGGTTCGCGTAGTGTATAGTTCGAGACGACAGATGCAAAAAGTATGAATTTAGCAATACACTACATCAGGTATAATGAGAATTTGTTACGTTTTAAGAGGAAATATTGATCACAAGTATGGATGAATTATAATTTAATATGCCTAAGTGGCGGATGAGTCTTGCGTAGGATTGGAAAGAATGGGTTGATCGAAAGGAGGCCTATACCCAGCAGTTGAGTTGACACGAGCTGATTAGATGGATAGCCAGATGCTTACATGTCTGTTCTTGACAATGAAATAACTACCATTCTCTCAGCCACAGGAAGTACACGGCTGAAATAAACCTCCCCCAAGGATCTCCAAATTGACTTGTTGGAAGTGGTCTGCCTCCAGCGATTTCCAGCAATCTTAACCTCAAATTTAACTACCAATAATAACATATTTTATTTATCATGAAATACAGTGTATCCATAGTTTTCCAACTAAGCCACACGTACACATAGATATACATTATGTAAGACGGACGCGGGACGGCGCACACTAGCGCGCTAAAGTTTTTAATTTTAAAATCGTACCGAGTATAAGTAGCTGCCTCTTACCACCGCGATTAGAACAAACAATATGGCGGCTTTATCATTCATTTGTAGGTTATGTTTATCAATCAAATTTAATTGTGTTTATATTTTATTTGTAACGATTTGTCCGTGGTTTATTTAATTTTTTAGTGGATGTTTTAAATTTATATGTATACATGTTTCTAGCCAATGAATGCTATGGTTTGCAAATAATTAATTAATTTACGTTGATTGAATATCAATGTTTACTAACATTACAATAATTAGTTATTAAAATAAACTATTGATGATGACGTCATCGTTTGCGACGTACTGAAATACAAATTCTAAAATACAACTAAATTGCTGGAGACAGAGTGATAGACTTTTCATATCCGTCTAGAGAGTCCACTGTACTCGATGTTGGAAAATCTGTAAATGACACGCAAGTCTGTAATGTTTTGGGTTCAGTTTAAGCGAATTCGGTTACAAAAATCTAGCATCATTGCAGTTGTTGTGAGGCCTTTAAAAAAAGCAATATAAAATAACTTCAGCATGAAATAAGAAAAGAAGCTGTGTATCAGCAAGCAAACCACGTTAAAAACCGCACTGTTAGCTTTTTATTTACGTTAAATATTATAGTACTCCGACGTGAATTAAATATTAAAGGAGCTTCCTCTGTGCAGCGCCAACCGCTGGCAATGCCGTGTAGACGCTGTTCAAATGCTATTTGTGTCTAAATTAGGGTTACGTGGGACTAGCGCTTGTTTACACTCGGCATTAACACGTTTACTTCTTCTTTGCTTTTATTGCTATGGATTTTATTGTATAAAACCAGTGTTCATTGCATTGATTAACAATCTGAGGGTAGGCCCTGCAGTATATTTGGAGTTTTAAAGAGAGGACCATGAAAATCGCCCTAAAATAAATATGAAATTAAATTAGTTCAATAGATTTCGTCTAAAAGTGATCAAAAATATTAAGTTCATTTTTATTAAACTTTATGTTACAATACTACCAAGCATTTTCAAAATCGTTGCGAGCAACGAATAATTTCAGTCACACTCCACTGCAGATTTACTGGAGCGCGCGCACCACTTATGTCGGAAAACTTTTTCGCCCTATCCCTATCAATAAATTTATATCAATGGTTGATTGTAATCTAACTTAAGCATATAAAAGTAGCCCTCACTCAAATTGAAATATATAGGTCAATGAAATCATATGGAGTTGTGACGTCATGTTTAATCAAAATGGCGGTGTTCATTGACAAATCTAGTTTAGTTAGGTTGGGTTACGTTCTAAATGTGTTCGTATGGCATTTTGTGGATTCTTATGAATTTGTACTAGCTACTAATTTACATGAAGATTTTCTAGTTAGAGTTGGACAAAATAAAATCTTTTACCAGCAGCCTGGCTTGGTTTTAACTTAGATAATACTATTTTGCATTTTTATGTGTTTATTTTGGCTCGATGAAAGAGGTCTTTCAGGATAATTATACCCAGATTCAGGCTAAAAGAGTTAACTTTTAAATAAGTGATGGAGCCACGCTGTTGTTTTTTATGACTCAGATTGAAAGGCTAGGATAATCCGAGGCACACACACATCTCACATGAGATAGACGTGAAGCGACAGTTTCGCTGTCGGATTTCGTTCGGTGAGTAGGATTGAAACGGATGCCAATTCCTCTTGTTATTATTTTTCACACATCTATAATTCCAGCGTTGTCGATGTTCATGGGCGGCAGTGATCACTCACCATGTTGGGACTTGGGAGTCTAGTTATTTAAAAAAAATAGCCAAGAAACTTCACTGTAGTATGAATAATCCGCCCCATTGCCTATTCAATGTTTATGTTTTAATATGAAAACTTTATTGTGGTTTGATTCACTAAAAATAGAAAATTAACGAGTACGAGAGACCTCTCCCTCTCTTTCAACTGGAGAAAACTATGCCTCTCTATGAGAGCTATATGGCATATCTGTTATATAAAGACCAGGGCGCGGAAGGCCCTTCGCAGCGTGTCCTCAGTGATTTGCCGCGGTACCTGCGAGTAGCGAGTACATACAGTCAACGGCAGACCCAGGGGGAGGTCATGGGGGTCATGACATCCCCTCCCCCCTGGGCTGGCTCCATTTTGACATAATGGATTAATTATGATAAAATTGTTGATAAAACTTATAAGTACAAATAATTCTATGTATGTCTAATGTCTATAAATAATAATAAAGGTTTCTGTAACAACTTTAAAAATCATTACTACTGATTTGGGCATTGAAATCGTATCCAGTGTTACCAAGACAATAATGTGACCCCCCTGGCTTTTAAGCTGGATCCGGCCTTGCGCACAGCACGTAGTGTGCGTCCCTCGTCGGTGCGTAAACTGCGCGCTGTACATGTATTGTAATGGGTTTGCGACGGGAGATGTTTCTAATACTGGCATTTGGTGATATGTCCGCTTGGCTATATAATATTTGTTAGTCTGGGGATTAACGCTGTTAAATTATTTCCAGTTCAAAAATAATTATTTTTATTAAAATATTTAATCATTTTCATGCATATTTAACAAAATACACAGACAATACGCACGACCATAATAGCGCATTGATAAACAACACAAAGAAGCGTGCGCGCCTGTTTATAAAAATGTAAGGCGAAACTTATTTTTTTATAATGACTACACTGTGCTAATGCGATATAATTATGCCAGCCTGCTAAGATGCCTCTTCCACGACCATGCTTCTACTAGATATTGAGTAACACTGATTGTGTTTCAACATTGATAAGTACTTGAAATAGAAATAAATTATATTTTATTATATGAACATTTTCTACCATGCGGATAATATCACAGGTTCAATATAAAAAATGTTCAGTCTTTCAAGAATAACCCGATATAATTGGGATATGATTTTGAATCACTCACATTTGACAGCATCGCATTGTATTTCAAAACGAAAAAAAAACTATATCAAAACATTTCATTTATCTAAATCAACCCTAGCGTCTATATTTCAACATTCGGAATCCAAATTATAAAAAACCTATTTTGTGAGTAGATTATCTTCCTTAAGCTGGATAAAATATAACTGACGGTACATATTAAAGGCACTGTGGAATTATAAAAAATTACTGTTTTACGCCGGCATGTTATTTCATAGTTATATGTACATTTGCCATCTAGGGTAGTTTTATCTTATTTTGCCATCTCGCAGTATTTGTACGGTCTTGTGTATGCTTGCAAAAGCAAGACTTTTCATCCCGGGTTTTGCCTAATGTGTTGTGTGTCGTGAATAATGTGTTCAAGTGGTATGTGGTGTTCCGGCAGTCTCACATAGTCGTCGGTATTGACGCCCCATTTGGTGACGCCTCAGGTGAGTTGCTAGTGTATAGTGACTAGTGATGTAACGAATGTTAGTTTTCTCACATTCGCGAATGCGAATGCGGATGCGAATATTCATATCTAACATTCGCGAATACGAATGCGAATGCGAATATTGTTTTTCAAATTTGGCGCGCAACATTTCGGGCCAACCATGTTTAATACGAACATAGTCGAGCATGTCGAGCCGGCCCGTGCTTTGACAGGTTGAATGAACAAAGTCGTTAGAAATTATTTGTTTATTTTGTTTGAAGTTAATTTAGTATTTCTGTGTTTGTCTTTTATAATGGCAATGGCAATGGCTTTTATATGGCAATTATTTAGATAAATCTGTATCGTTAAGAGAAACTATGAAAATGATGTTGGATTCCAGCGAAAGCGAAGAAGAAACAGAAATTGATCCAATTCCAAACCCTATAGAAGTTTTAATAAAAAAATATATTGATGAATATGTGATGGACAAGCGCATTGAAAATGAAGAAGATCCTCTTCTATGGTGGAAGATTAATATAAAAAAATATGGTGTTCTCTCTCCGTTAGCCAGAGAATATTTAGCAACTCCACCCACAAGTGTGCCCAGTTAAAGAGTTTTCAGTGGAGCTGGATTACTTTATACACAACAACGAAACAAGCTGCATGGTGAAAGAACCCCAAAATTATTATTTTTGAAATTTAACATTCCTTTACTTGAAGCCAAAAATAGTCAACTATGTTAATAACATATTACCATTTAATTATCTTTAAAGTTTAAATCATAGAAACATAAAATAAATATAAGTATAGTAGAAAAAATATAATAAGTACAGTCAAAAGACTTACGAGACGTAGATATTATCAATATTATCATCATATCATCATCATCATATCAGCCACAGGAAGTCCACTGCTGAACATAGGCCTCCCCCTCTCCACAATGACCTGTTGGAAGCGGCCTGCATCCAGTGACTTCCTGCTACCTTAGTCAGATCGTCCGTCCACCTTGTAGGCGGGCGTCCGACACTTCGCTTGCCTGTACGTGGCCTCCACTCGAGAACCTTTCGGCCCCAACGGCCATCGGTTCTACGAGCTATGTGCCCGGCCCACTGCCACTTCAACTTGCCAATCCTATGGGCTATGTCGGTAACCTTGGTTCTCCTACACATATCCTCATTTCTGATTCGATCTCGTAGGGAAACTCCGAGCATAGCCCGCTCCATGGCTCGTTGAGTGACTTTGAGCCTTTTAATGAGGCCCACAGTGAGAGGTCACGTCTCGGTGCCGTATGTCATCACTGGTAACACACAACTATCGAAGACTTTCGTTTTGAGGCACTGAGGTATATTGGACGAAGAAGAGGTCGCGAAGTTTCCCGAACGCCGCCCAACCGAGTTGGATTCGACGATTGACCTCTCTCTTGAAGTTGGACCTACCTAACCGGACCACTTGTCCTAAATAGACATATTCGTCTACAACTTCGAGAGTCGAGCCCCCAACTCCAATGGGGGTGGGCACAACATGCATATTCGACATGATCTTCGTTTTATCCATGTTCATTTTAAGACCCACCTGTTGGGAAGACTCGATTAAGGTCTTCGAGCACTATGCTAAGGTCTTCCAGCGATTCTGCCAAGACTACAAGTCGGCAAATCGAAGGTGAGTAATATACTCGCCGTTGATGTTGATGCCGAATCCTTTCCACTGCAAGAGCTTGAAGGCGTTTTCCAGCGCGGCAGTGAACAGTTTCGGAGATATGACATCTCCCTATCACGCCTCTCTGTTCTAGGGTATTCCACTAGCCTTCGTGCTCTGATCTTGTACTCGGACCGACACGGTGGCGTTGTTGTATATACACCTCAACACTTCGATGTACCGATAGTCTATATGGCACCGCTGAAGAGACTGTAGCACAGCCCAGGTCTCGATCGAATTAAAGGCTTTCTCATAGTCCACAAACGCTAAACAAAGCGGCAAGTTATATTCCTCGGATTTTTGTATAACCTCAATCAATAAAAATCAATATTATAAATAATTAAAAAATACGCTTATTATAATAGTTGTATTATTTATCCAGTACCATCAAAATTTGTATAAATTTCCTTTTTGTTTGTCAAAAACATTCGCCTAACATTCGCTTCGTTTCTTGCGAATACGAATGCGAATGCGAATGCCAAAAAATATGCGAATATTCGCGATTCGCGAATGCGAATGCGAACATTCGTTACATCACTAATAGTGACTATTGACTTGTCATATGAGCTATTTAATTGCCTACATGATCAATAAACCAACTTCATTTAATGTCAAACATTTCAATTATGTTTCATTTCAAAACTATCATTATTTTTAGTTTAGATACGGAGTGTTTTATACACTAATTGTGAAGGCAAAATGTAGTTTACGAAAATAAAAACCTATGATATTTGTTTGTCAACTATTAATAGTAACTAATAATTCTCATTTCTCCTCCTTCCTTCGAAATCCAAGATACCAACACGCAAAAATTAATCACCAGACGTTTTCCCCTTCGCTTTATAATCATAAACTGCATGCAACATGAGAAAATAGCATAACATATAGCGGCGATAAAGTACGCTTATACTTATATATCTACAGCGGCTTAAACAACAAGTACAGTTCACATGGTTACTACATTTATTCCACTAAAGACGCATATTTTTTTTATTGCCAGTGATGAAATATAGCCTACGGCACCGAAGCTGCCCACTGATTTAATATTAATAAGAAAGCTCTTAGTTAATCCTTCAAAATATTTAGTACTAAGATTAAATTATAATTTGAGGTATCAATCTAATAGCAAAGGAAAATATTTTTTTAAATCGTATAGTAATACTGCTATCTCGTAAAAACATTCCAGGCATATAATTGAAGTTTAATTATTTAAAAATACAGTAACTCACTACGATAAAGAATAAAATAAAAAATAATGATCGCCCACTTATGTTTTTATACATTAGAGAATACTCTCCAAAAATTTTCAATAAAATATAAGAACAAATTATTTCCAGACACCTATATTATTTTCATTATGAAAAAATGTGTGAATTAAATTTAAATTTATTTCTGGAATGTTCTTAATAATCCCCAGCGCCATGTGTACCGGGCGCGGCATGGCAGCGGCATTGCCCGTCAACATTTGTGCTTCACGAATTTGGATAGCAGCCGATATAACTAATCATCCGGCGATGCTTGCACTATTAAATATTTTTTACCAACTGTGAAACATGAAATTCCGATATCAAGCGGGGTAATCAATTATGTGTGCGTTTTTGGAGTTGAATTTGAATTTGAATTAATTATATTAAACAGCGTAGTATTTATAATCAATAAATACTAAGTTTATCATCAGATTCATTTAGTGCAGTTACTTTGCATTTCGTGTACTAGATAAATTGGTATTTGGTATAAATATAATGAACATGGCGGAGCGCGTGTAAAATGTGGTGCGGTGCCCCAGTGCATCTCCATTGGAGCGTTACTGAAATAAGTAGGCCATTTTGGAAATTACTACTTGTAAAAATTAACTAAAGAATAAGATAATAATTTTTATCATAGTTAAAAAAACCTATTACATTAAGTATTCAAATTATATTCTTTGTTAGTATAACTTGTGGGTAAAAAAGTTACTAGAAAAAGTTTAATATTATTTGTAATATACGTCAAAAACAAAAAAATATACTATACACAATCGTTACGATTTAAAAAGATAATAAAGTTGTAATAAAGTTGTATTTCGAGAATATTCTGAGATTTATTGTAAACATTGATGTTGTGATGAGTATTTGTTACGTAAATCATTGCCTCAACTTCCCTTCGCGCCATGGCGACAGAATAGTTCAATGTTTTTTGTCTCTTTTTGCATAACAACTGGCTACCTGATGGTATAATACCGTTCTTGATCATTTTGCCTGTTCCTAAAACCGAGTAGGAAACGGGTTTTAGGCCTCCGAAAATTTTACTTTTCGTACGAACACGATAGGAAAATCTTAAAAGTAGTCTTCTGTTAGGCCGTGGTTCCACGCTAGCCAAGCATATCACTACAGAAGTCCAAGGTAATTGCAACGGGATTCTACTAGTTAGCTCTATTTAAATGATTTTTTGTGAGTTTTATGAAATTGTCGATAGTAGGTACAGCCTGAACAAAATAACACAACTCTTATACACGACATTCAAATATATTATTTTGCTGACTATTCAATACTATCATGTTGGAAACCTATCAAAAACAGCTGCTTTTGTTAGTCGCTCCACTCTACTGAAGCCCAAAATATTTTGACATATTGCTCTACTTGTTACTACACTGTAATATGTTTTTCATTCAAAACTTTGCTTGTAATGCAGAGCTAGATATTACAAACTGCCGTTATAAACACATCATAATTTTCTATGTACATTTACAATATTTTTTAAATATATTGCATTTAATTGATAGTATATTCAATCATTGTAAACTAAAACATACCATTTTGTGTCTGTTCAGTCAAAAAAAGCATAAAATTTAATTAAAATATGATCGACGGCGAGTCGACAGTTTGAGCATGTCATAGGGAAGCCATTTTATGCGAAATATACTGTGGACATTACTGCATACCTACGTGAATGCATTTCGAATTTTAGTTGATTTTAAATTCAGTGAATTTAGCTGTCTTCGGATCTCTATTTTGTTTTTTGACCGATAATGTTCTTAAATCAGGTATCTTAAATTAAGTAAGATTCAAAATGTGTGTTACTTTTGAGTTGTTCTAATCTCTGTTTGTGTTTATTTAACAATGTATAGATAAATATTTTTACGTATTTATGAAACTTTCTTAACTAACTAAAAATATAGTAAGACAATTTCATTTTGTATCTTTTTTGTCCAATATGAGGTTGCTCGTAATTGGTTACCTTGTGTATATAATTTGTATTTGTAATATATATGTTTGTTTGCCATTGATAGCTGTGCTGTGAGCTTGGGTGGCGCATAAAATGAAAGAAATCTGATTTGAAAGTCATTATTCACCGTGCATAGCTATGTATTGGCTATTGAATGGGCCTCTATAATTAACCGACTTCATTTGTCTAAACAGTTCATATAACCTTTTCTCAAACCATCTGTCACAAGAACCTACTTTTACTCTTTAAGGTTTATAAATCTTTTATTTAAAATAGTATCCACTTAATTAATATTAATGAATTAATTTTGCATCTGTTATTTAAACGATATCAGTAAAATTTACTCGTGAGCGTTGGTGGTCATCGAGAGTTACTGGGTAATAAAGATCACACTCGATATTCAAGATGTCTTTTGCATCAAATATATTTCAGCCTTTAGCATTTTTGATGACACCATTCAAAAGATTGCGTCGTAAACTTTTTTGCTAACCTGAAATCCTATCCTTGGGCTAGCTATTATGGATTTACGTTTTATTGTGGAATGAGGAATTGTATTATACTAGAAGGTAAGGTTTGTGTTAAAAGAGTTAGGTGCAGAATCGCAATTTTAGTTTAGTCATTGTCATATCTACCCAGTTACAGTATCGTCCTAATTCGTATCGCACTGATTTCTAGTGGACTGATACCCGTACATAGATTTTGTATGTTATGGTCATTGAAATTAATGGTTATGGTCAATTGACTAGTAATCATAATATTTTAGCACTTCAGGCTAATAAATAAATACAGTCTGCATTATTCGTACACTGTATACCATAGTTTTCTATAAAGTTAAACATAAAATTAGGTTCTTTTTGCCATAACTATAAAAATTATAAAATGCTTTCTGTTTTTTTTGTTTGTAATTTTAATCTAGTAAATAACTCTTGATAATAAGTTGTTGCAATGTCAAGACATTATGCATTCTCAGCTAAGGATTCACCTTTTTATGTTAAAAATACTGTTTCGTATTTACTACACGTACACGTAACCGTATGAATAATAATAATGTAAAACTTTGTCTTCGGATTACTATAAAATGTACAAACAAGTTGCATTTTTTTAACAGTGCCATCTACTGACGTACTTTCATAGTATTTCATACTATACATTTTTGACACTAGATGTCGGTACTTTCAAGAACTGAAAGTTGATACATCATAATCAATACATCATTTATCATAATATATAGTCGAAAATGTAACGAATAAATTTTAGGTTAAAGTAAAAATAAATATTATAAGATAAATATTTGCACTTTCGAAAGATTCTGCTTGTATCGGAATGTACGTTGCAAGCGTTTTATTATTGCTGGGTTTATTTAATTTTAAATATATTTTTTTTTAGAATCTTATAAAAACATATTAAAATATATATTTTTTTAGTTTTTATACCTACTTATAAAAAGAAGTATTCAATAACATAACTATTTCTTTAATTAGATTATAAAATATCAAAAGTTTGATATCCACCTGACGTGCGTAACGAAACGCAAATGTCGTTATAAAAAAGTAAAGAAATGGGCCCGTGAATTTTTATTCACTTCAAAAATGGCGTTCGTTTAGGTTGTGTGCGTTGTTAATTTTTTGTTTTTTTAATGTGAAATTTTAAGAACTGTTAACTTAAAACTGAGGTAAATACTAATTTAATATATTATGTATCAATATTAATTTAATGTTAATACATGAATTAAGAGAAACTTATTGATTTTAGTTGTAAGAATGGGACGTTCGCCGAGCCCGCGGCGACGCGACGAACGGCGCCGCGACGACAGACGGGAAAGAGACCGAGACCGCGAGAGGCGAAGACCGCGCACACGGTCCCGCTCGCGGTCGCTGGACCGCCGAAGACGGTCGCCCGAGCGCCGCCGGTCCCCGTCGCCGCGCCGCCGCCGCTCACGCTCGCCGTCCCCTGGACCCTCCACCTCTTTCGTCAAGCAGAAGAAGACATTTGGGGAGCGCCCCATCATCACCCCCGCTGACCTGGAGGGCAAGACCCCCGAGGAGCAGGAGATGCTCAAGGTGATGGGCTTCTGCGGCTTCGACAGCACTAAAGGTAAGAAAGTGGAGGATAACGTGGAGGGAGAAGTCCACGTGGTGCTGAAGCGTAAGTACCGACAGTACATGAACAGAAAGGGAGGGTTCAACAGGCCTCTGGACTTTGTAGCGTAGCGAACTGCCTATTTTTACCCCCGGTGTGGGCAATGGCTGTTTTACATCTATTTTAACCGTTACACCTGTCACAAGACAGCTGGCGTCGCATCGGAGCACTCGGCACAACGCACACATATTTTCAGTGGAGACCTGCAGGGTCTTTTTTACAAATTATATGTGATATCCCAAAACTTGTGCATGTGAATGTGTTGTGGAAGTCTACATAGCACTAAAGTGTCTCACTACAAGAGTTATACTTATTTGATTGAGTTTAAATACTTTTTAAACAGAAGGTGCCAAATATATTGAAACAACACAACTGCTAGAAAATATTGTGAGGTTACTTTATACATGCTTGCAGATGTAAAGAGCACATATTTGAGTGGAATTTATACATGAAGGAAAGAATGTTGATTCTCTCAATAACACAAGTTAAGATATGACCTTATTATCATCACCTATATTCTAAATAATTGCATTCATTTGCTACACTGTTGGTTAATTTTAAAAAGCACTGACTGCAAAAGTATATATATTTATAAATTATTTATTGAACACCATATACAATTTTAAGACATCTCATTTACCAAATTACTATTAACTAACACATCCACTTATGTAACTAGCTAATTAAGTAAAACACAATGCCACAGAGCTTAAAGAACAGACAAATTAAATTATTGTTACATTAAATATGTTGCAAGCATGCTCAGATAGCAAATTGTCTCTCAAACACCACAGCCTCGGAGTGGCTCCACAATGCATTCCCACAAGTTCTGTGACCATTTTTCTATTTAGGATTAAGTGTTATACATGTTGATTTGGTTTTGTACTGCAGAATTTTCTATACAATGAGTGGTTGCGATAGGCGTCCTATAATTTCAAAAATTAAGTATCTGGAATATTTAAATAATTGTTAGGACTGTCCCTACTTTCCCTTAACACAATATACCTCAAAGATTTCTACATATTATTTTCATTCTTGTACTTGATGTTAAACTCACAGATATACAATTATTTATTTATTTATCAATAATAGTATTTTCACCGAATGCCAAACATATTAAAATAAGTTTTTGAATGGTCCTATCGCAGCCACAAATTGTAGTCCACGTCTTGCCACATAATAGCTCTGAAGGCAAAACAGTACATGACATAAAATGAACCTCACACATAAAAACATGCTCAATTAATAAATTCACTTTAAGGCTCTATTAAAAGATATATATTCATATTTTGACTTTTGTCTATTCAAGACAAAACAGGAAATATTTATTGATTACAAAAATAGATCACTAGGCTTCAAAATTGAGTCCAAATACTCGAAATTTTTATACATAATACATGTTTTGATCATTTGTGTCGGGATTTGCTTCTCATAAGAATTTTACTTGAGAAACATCGCCGTGGAAAAGCAACCTATTGAAAAAACTTTACCAAACATTATTTTAATATGTAGTTTTGTTGACTAAAAGGCCCAAGGAATAGTGTTTCGGATTATGTAATAACAGTATAAGCAGTACTCGTAAGTTCACGTATTTCGGTTAAGTTTGCATCAAAAATCTTTCCGATCCGATCCGCGCAATATTCTCACAAATCCCACATAGCAACGATCATCCGCTATAAAAATAGGGTGTTCGGCCGTTTGTATTCAAACCGTGAGGGGATGTAAATCTGCAAGTTCTCACATTCGGGATGCAGACAGGATTGTCCGGGCGACGGTTGACCGGACTTCCATTCCCTTTGTCCAGGCACGCCGCTTTCCGGTCACATCTTTCAAATTGAAGTTTAAAACTGCTTCTCTACTGGTCATTGGCAAATGCAACGGCTTTTGCAACTGGATTAAATTATGATTTATATAATTCGCTATTAAACGGTTTCTTCGCGTCACAAGGTTAAATGAAATAGGAAATATCAAATAGGTTTTTATTTTGAAAACCAATTCGAAATAGTAATTAAGTTAGTGTGTATTTAATACCTTTGGGTCAATAAACCACAATTTACTATTTAATACGTTTCGCGGCGATGTTTCCTGAGTATTTCGGAGTTTAAATACAGGAATCCGTCACTTACCTCGTATTATTATAAGTAAATTCATTGTAAACATTCACACTCTACGTATAATTCTGTGGCTGCCTTGAAAAGGTGGACCTCGTATGATCACACATTGAATTATATAAAAAATTGAATGGACTGGTTGAAGTCCCGTGTCTTTCGATAAAAAGAGTCATTTTATGTAACCGTATAGTTACAGTCACAGAAAAATATCGTTTTGCTGTGGTACAAATAGTCAGCACCGCTAATAAAATGTTGACGCCAGGCAGGCGGCCTGAAAAATACGAATTGCGTCGACCACCAATTTTAATCAATAAGTGAAATAAACAGCGGTAAGTGAAGGATTGCTGAATGTGAGACTTGTAAAGTGGCAAGACGTTTAGTTATAAGTAGTTGTAAGCCCGTTGATACAGTGCCCGCGCGCGCCCCCGCCCGCGCGGGCTCCGGAACCGCGCTCCGGCGCACCAAGAAGCGGCCCGCAGTCGACGGAGCGCGCGCCACCATACTAGTCCTCGTGGCTTCGGCACAGTTTGACAACACATGGTTACACGGCAGGGGAGCACATAATTATACGATTTGTTATCTTTAATGTGTTCGAGTCAAATGGTTGTCCGCAAAATTGTTGTCTGTTTGTGTCGGCTCTTTTTCGAAGCTGATTTACATAATTTATAAGATTGATTCTATAATTCTAAATTTTAGATATTGTTTAATGTGTGAAAGCTTCGTCAAAATTGGTCCATTGGTTCACCGACGAAGGGACAATAATGTTGTTTGTTGAGTTGTTCAACGACCCTGCCTATACCACTAGTATTTTATAATTTATATCAATAGAGTATATTTTCCTTATAAAATATACACTATTTTGTTTTCAAGTCGTGTGATAGTTCTAGTTGTCAAACTGTCCCGCGAAACACGCGAGACGTTCACAAGACTGAAGCTCCGCCGCACTCGTTGCAGTTTCCCGCCCGGCGCCACGCTCACATAGCAATATACAGAGAGATATATATACACACAACCCCCCACTTAACCCCTTTTCCTCCACAATGTACAATAGTTACAGGTCCACACGCTATAGCGCTGTGTTGGTAGCACGCCCGTCCGCCGACAGTGGTGCCAACATCACAAGCCTTTTTTGTGGTGTTGGCGCGTTTCTAACAACACAGCACTATGCCGTGTCGCCCTCCATAGCCCATATACACAAGTTGCTTAAATAAGGATATATTTTTAAATCAATACAAACGTCGGTCGGGAAAGTGCGGAGGAGCGCTCGCGGCGCCGCCCCGCCGACTGCGCGCTGTTTGTCACAACATCCGCATATTTTGAATGAATCCTATAGTCTGAAGGTTTTCGACACGATTTTTGTACATTACCACATATTTGGTCCCGTTTGAGCTGAAAAAACGGTTAAAAGATACTGTTGTATCGGAAAATTTTGAGCTCAAACATCAATATAATCAACTCAGCTGATTATAAAACGAAATTTTAATTCTAATTCTGTGAAAAACGATTAATTTGACGCTCTTTTGATGTCGACTAGCGTCAGCCATTAGAAGTCAATTGATTATGTAATCAAAGATTATGTTTTGCACTTCGAAATATTGTTTTATTAAAAAAATCTATTAATAATTGTTTTCAAAAGATTATATATTTTGTCGGCCGTTTAATGATATTTTCACTGTTTAATATTTGAATAAGTTGTCGCGTTAATTTCAGGCCGACCATGTTCTTGTTCTGTGATTGGAATATTTTAAAGACACGCAAATGATTCATTCCCACTGTACATACCACGATTGTATTTATACTAATTTATTGTGAAAGTAAAGACAAAACAATAATTTTTCGTTACGGTCTCGGTCTTAAGCAAGAAAATTTATTTTATTTTAAGTGGACATTTGTAAAAAGTTTCATTTTCAGTACCTTTAGCTTTATAAAAGCAAGTCTTCAAAATTAGTCTTCCAGTTTCATTCCTCAATTTGGGATAAGTTTATTTTTGCTTTCCAACTGAAATCTTACAATTAAGTACAAGAATAAAATATTTCTGCAGCATTTTGACTTGTATAGAAAAAGCAAAAATAAAGAACGTAAGAATAGACTTGCAAAAACTATCCTAGACATCGATTTGAAAGCTAATGGTACAGTTGTATTGTGTTTGTATAATTGTACATTTTTGTTTTATTTTCGAAAGATGGAAATCGTAATAAAAACATTTTTGGATCTAATTATTTGTTTTATTCTGCATGCTGTGTATTTTATCGCAAAATGTATTTGGTTTTTCAATATTCTTTTACAGGGTATATCCAGACTGCTACCGAAAACGAAGCCGGGTGGTAGTTTAAGCGACTTCAGACGCAATGCAACAGAAAGAGTTCCAAAAAAAGCGACAATTTTTTTTAATTTTTTTTTCCTATGGCCATGTTTCGGTGGTAAATACATTTTTTTATAATAGTGTATACCCTTTTATTTATAAATACTCTAAGTTATAAAAGAGTTTAAATTATTATTTTATCAAAAACATGTATTTACCACCCAAAAATGACGGTATTTAAAAAATCATAAAAAATAATTGTTGCGTTTCTTTGCGAAATTTTTAGTTGCATTGTGTTTGTAATCACTAAAACTAGCACCCGGCTTCGTTTTCGGTAGCAGTCTTGAGATACCAGGTATAAATAATTTATTATATTACCTATATAAAAGGAGTGTGTGTATGTGGGTCCAACACACACACGGTAGAAGCGAAACTTCATAGAGGATGAGATAAATATACATTTTGAAAAAGCGCCTGTAAAAAGAGAAACATTTTCATAAATAGGATTTATCCAACAAAAGAGTAATATGTACCTAATGTATATAAGTATACAGTGTTTCCTATTAACTTCGTCTCCTCTTTTTTTTGTCTAGATTTAGCACCAATCGGGTTATAAAATAAAGTTTTAAGAGCGTATACACCTTGCGCGCAAAGTCAACTATAGGTATTTCTTCGTTAATTTCACGCACACATAAGCGACCAAAGCTGTGTGCGTAGAGCTGCCGCGTCGGCTCGCTATACAATCGGCTCAAACAACTTTGATCCGTGCGCTTCAAATATTCAATTGAAATGTAACTGTAATATAATATCATAAAAATATTTTATTTGCATTATAAGTAGACAAATATTACTGTGCAAGCAAAGAATAATACAAATTTAGATACTAATCATATTTTCGTTATTATTACATTGTTAAGTTGCATTCAAATCAGTGTTCAATCAGTAGACACTACGGACGTTTTATTAATCATTTCGTGTTCGAACACATAAATAGTGTTAGGGGCCTTACAACCCCTTACAATTACGAAATATATTTAATTTTATATTACAATACATAACATAATTTAGCCTCGGAATTACGTCCCATTATATTACCTGAAACATAATGTATACTCACTACAAAATCATTGTAGGTAATAAAAATAATTAAATATTTTACTATCAAAGTACTAAGATGTGGTAATCGCATTCCGCGCGTGGCTATTTTTACTACGCGCGGCATAATCGACTGCAGCCAGGCCGGAGCGACGAGCGATACGTCCTCCCTCTAGAAGGCCTTGCGGCGGTCTGATTCTACTCTTTGGTCTGATTTGATCCACGTCGGACAGCGTGTTTTATAGTGGTTTTTAAAATATTTGTAGAAAACATGAAAACTAATTTTGTTGAAATATAAAAATGGTAATTTATTGATAAGATGTTCTTCTATTATAATATGCAATTGTTATAAAAAATTATGTACGATAAGTTGGTGAAAAAAAATATGTTCTTGACGAGAGTTTCTGAATAATTTCGCATTGTTTAAATTTTTATTTTTCAGAAACTAAACATAAAAAGATTATTTTTCTCAGCAAAATCCCTCCATAAGGGTATTATTAGTCTGATAATATTTTTATTTTCATCTTATATTTACCCCCTTATTCATAAGAAATCGCTAATCAACCATAATAACGTAAATTAGTTAAATATTTTTAAGAGGAGATAAAACGTAAATTACGGTCAGCCACGCATAATTATTCATAAGATTCCTTTTGACGTTTAGTATCTAATACGGCAAATTAGGCCGTGAATGTTGCCACTATATGGAAAAAAATTGATTTCATTCCCTCATCATTCACTGTTCAGTGCTATACTCTGTAATTTCAAACAGATTTTGTCTATGGAATCCAAAAAAGACAACGTATTTGTCTATGTTGTTTGTTTTGTTTGTTTTTGAACATATAAATTTATCTTAAAATGTTGAAATCGGAGTGCTTTTGAGAGCTAATGTAGTGATCTTTGTGGACGGCGTTATTGTGATATTTACGCCTAAAATGCGAACTGGACAAAAGTATGATTATTTGTTGTAGTAAGTATTTTAAACATACGTCTTCATATTGTATTTACCTAAGGCTACATATTGGTAATAACATTTGTTTCTTTTTCAGCACTCAGAAAATAATGGATTTGGCTATATTAGAAACATAATTTACTGACAGCAAGGTTGTCGGTAACAATATTTTGATACAAGGATAAGAAGAGAGGTTATATCTTGCCGGATCACCCGATATATTAGTTGGCTCAGAAACTATTCAAGAAACAAAGTGTACTTAAGCAAATATATTTCAAGAAATTACTCCTGAAAATATACCATTATTGGTAGAACTCAATTACATATTATATTAAACTTTACTATACTTCTCATCAGAAAAATTGAAACACCTTGCAAGTTGAATGTTGTGTAATGATTATCAGAAGAGTGTGTTTATATTTAATTTGAATTCGGAACATCAACTCATATTAGTCAAACAACATTTGACATTTATACTTAAATACACATATTTTTCTTATAATCTTCACACAACATTAAGTTATAAGATATTCCAATTTTTCTTATGAGACGTATATTTTATTACTAATATAATATAGAATTATTTGTTTACTAATATAGAATTTTATACAAAATAATCCCACTGCATTAGCTGCCGGGCAAAATAAGCATAATATAAAAATACCAATAAGTGCCGTCAGATCTATTTTTGCCAACATTCCCAGTACCTCCAATCCCGAATTTATACTACTACAATTATTAAAAATGTGATATAAAGAACTGCTGTAAGGAAGAAAATTATGCTATTAAATAATCCTTCAACCAAGTAGTGTATATGTCTTACATTGACAAATGAATTAATATACACATTTTCTCTCACATGCATACACACACACACACACACATCCTAACATACATATTTGCTATTATTATTAATAATGTTACATAAATAGTGTTGGAGTTACATTAAGTTTGTTTTTTTTTATTTTTTTAATGTTTTCATAAATTGTTAACCTTGACACACACCCATTGTTGCAGGGTTGAGTGCCCAAGACAGGGGCTTGTTACTTTGGGACCCAAATATTATATAGTTAAATAAATGTAATTTTTCAATAAATAAATACATATTGTTACTAAAATACCTGACCATATTTTATTACCCTATATTCAAGGATATTGTCCGGGCAAAATACACAGCAATATGGTTATTTGCAACATACTTTTATAGATACTAAGGTATATAAGGAAAAATAATTGTGTAATAAATATTATAATTTTGAAATAATATTTAATTGTCTATAATTACTTTAAAGGTGCATTATTTGAAAAATATATTTGATATAAATGTAACTATGAAAACTTAAGAAATAAAATGTAGTACATGTAGTGCAAAATTTTTATTTACAAAACCTCTAAATCTATCTACATCATGACTCAAATTGAAAAAGAATTTGATGCTTGCATTATTATAGACCAAAATAATGATTTGTTTTTAACCACATGATGCAGGCAAGTTCCAAAAGGTTGATGTGAACATAATTAAGACACCAACAGTGGACTTCTGTGGCTAAAATGAACAAACAAACTTGTTGGGACGTTATATCTTTGGTAATTGGTACTAAGTCCTCAATGCACTTCAATGTTGATGACTGATCAAAAATATGTATTCTTATTTATCTTCTTCTACTTGCTTTCATTTCTTGCTTTAACCTCTTCAAAAATTGTTTTTATGTTCCATGGATATATAAATGGTACAGCACCTCTCTCCAAATATTTGTGTTGTTGTTCAACTCCTGAAACAATTGATTTTAACATTGAGATCAGAATGTAGCCATTCAATAAGATAAATTTGAAATTATGAGTAAAAAGGTTTTGATTAGGTTAGTTCAAACAAGCTGTGTGGTTGTTTTAATGCTGAAACTTGAAACATTACAGTAACTTTGTTTCTCTAATTAATCGTAAATAAGACCATTTCGAATGCACTGTGGCCTGTTGGTAAACGGGCCAGACGCGGCTGCCAACATGGACACGGTGGTCGCGCTTTCTAGTCCCAGGGCAAACCTGATTTCTCGGAATCATGTTTTTATTGACAGGGAATCCTCATGGCATGCATTAAAACATTGTGAGGAAACCTGCACACCATAGCGATTTGTATACATTTCTATGCTACGTAAAGTAATCCGGCACCCAAATATAGGCTGATATAGTATAGTATCAGTTCGGCTTACCTGTGTATTTACTGATAGTTCCGCAGCCACATCGAACACTCGAACTACATCAACATCAATATTCAATATTCACTACTTTATATATTTTTATGCCGACGGATATTTCGACGGCCAACTTAGAGAACTTTTTGCACAACACATTATAATTAAAATAATTTATTATTTAAATAAATAACCAGTGATGACAATTGACAACGTTAATTTGACAGTAAAAATCCGCCATCTTTCTGCTTAAAATTTGCTTAAACATGGGTCCCGGCCATTTTAAAGTTAGTGCGCTATATTATAGCTGATTAGTGATTTTTGACGGTTATGAATAAATTTTAAGTGACAGTTCATATTAACGGCAACTAAACACTGCGCTAACTTCTTTTGCATAAGGGGGTTAGTGGTTAAGGATATCTTAAGCTTCTAAATTGCCATTTAAAGCTTAAATAACGAAACTTGTGTTCAATAATCCGTATAGTACTCACAAATTATCCATCAATCTATAATGTTTTCCAACAAAATCCCTAGATGACAACCTTTTCTAAAATTAGTAACAATTATTTTTCCTTTAAATTGTTTATTGGTGGCTATTAACTCATTTGAAAAGTCCTGTTTTTAAGCCAAAAAGCGCGTGCAGGGTATAAACGCTCTTAAATGGCTGCTAAAATGTTCAATTATGAATATCAATTTCAAATATAGGAAGAAAGGATTCCTTCATAGCTTATGTGAGAACAATCTGATAAAAATATATATATCCTTACTAATATTATCAAGGTGAAAGTTTGTATGTATGTATGGATGTTTGTTACTCTTTCATGAAAAAACGGCTCAACAGATTTTGATGAAATTTGGTATAGTGATAGCTGACACCCTGGATTAACACATAGGCTACTTTTTATCCCGAAAAATGTAGTGTTCCCGTGGGATGAGTCAGGAAACCAAATATACATATTTTCTACTCTTTCAAATTCAAATTGTTGGCACGGGATGTCCTCTCCTACGGAAGGGAAATATAGTCGACGGCAAGCGGGAAATATAGTTAGTAGACACGCGAAATAATATGTTCTTGATGTGGATTGGACTCAAAAACTATCTGCACCCGGGCGAAGCCGGGCCCGACAGCTAGTATATATATATTTTTTATTGCATTGAATGGCGAGACGAGCAAGCCGTTCGCCTGATGGTAAGCGATACGACTGCTCATAAATAGTAGCAACATTCCACTGCGCTCGCCATCCTGAGACATAAGATGTTAAGTCTCAATATGTCCAGTAGTTGCTCTGGCTACAATGTCCTTCAATCCGAAACACAACAGTGCATTTAAGCAGTGTTGTTTCACGGGAGAAATAGACATTGCGGTGGTACCTACCCAGATGGCCTCTTACATATGAGAGACCTACCACCAAATACATATATACACTCATTTGCAAAAAAAACGGGCACCTAAGCAATGAACCATTTCAACTGTTACTATTGGTTTGTTTGATAATTATAGGTAGTTGTACTTTCACAATTTTGTAAAATAATAACCAAATAATCGATTTCGTCAGTATTATCATAAAATTTTGATAAAATTTATGGGTTTTAATGATAAAGTTCACTAGTAGTGTATGCTCGCTAGTAGTGCATATGCTCGTGAAGTAAAAGTTAACAAAGATTTTTGTTTGTTTCTTCTTTAATAAAGTAAAAGCAAATAAATGTTTAGTATCGAGTGTGACCCCCTCTAGCTGAAATCACAACTTGAATTCGTCTGGGTATGCTAGCGAGGATATCCCGGATACTTGCTAGCGGAATACGTTCCCACTTCGCGGTAATCACATTCTTCAGCTCTCTGATGGTCTGCGGAGCCGGTTGTACTGATCTCACGCGTCGTTTCAGAACGTTCCAGACATGCTCTATAGGATTGAGCCTGGTTCTGGAAGAAAACCATGTACCCAACCACGGGATGATCGTTTTCTTGTGAGTCGCGCATTGAGAAATCGCAAGTCTTCGTATGTGGACCTTAAGAACAACCTCGAAGAAGTAAGAAATGTGCATATTAGTCTATGGACGGTCAGGAGGAGGCTTCTCGCGGCCAATATACGCAGTCATCGCCCGGCCCGCGGCCCTAAGTTACTCCGTGAGCACAGAGTTGCCAGGCTTAGGTTTGCTCAAAATTGTGAGTCATGGACTCAAGAAGACTGGAATAGGGTATTGTTCTCCGATGAAGCCAGGATATCTCTGTTCGGTGAAGATCAACGTCGGTGAGTGCTACGAAGACGAGGAGAACGCTTTGCAGAGGCTTGTTTTGAAGAAATCACACTTTATGGTGGGGGCTCTGTTATGTTTTGGGCAGGAATAAATTCAATGGATCGTACAGAGTTAGTCTTCATTGAAAACGGCTCACTGACTGGACATCGATACATAACGGAAGTTCTAATTCCTCATGCACAACCCGCATTGGCCGCTTTAGGCGAAGACTCAATTTTTATGGACGACAACGCTCGCGCCCACCGGTCTGGCGATGTGGAAGCGTATGTGCAAGAGGTCGGCATTCGTCGTTTGGATTGGCCAGCTTAAAGTCCCGACCTCAATCCTATAGAGCATGTCTGGGACGTTCTGAACCGACGCGTGAGATCAGTACAACCGGCTCCGCAGACCATCAGAGAGCTGAAGAATGTGATTACCGCGGAGTGGGAACGTATTCCGCAAGCAAGTATCCGGGATATCCTCGCTAGCATACCCAGACGAATTCAAGCTGTGATTTCAGCTAGAGGGGGTCACACTCAATACTAAACATTTATCTGCTTTTACTTTATTAAAGAAAAAACAAACAAAAATCTTTGTTAACTTTTACTTCACGAGCATATGCACTACTAGCGAGCTTACACTACTAGTGAACTTTAGCATTAAAACCCATAAATTTTATCAAAATTTTATGATAATACTGACGAAAACGATTATTTGCTTATTAATTTACAAAATTGTGAAAGCAAAACTACCTATAATTATCAAACAAACCAATAGTAACATTTGAAATGGTTCATTGCTTAGGTGACCGTTTTTTTTGCAAATGAGTTTATATATTTCACAACCTTTTTCGTTCAGCTTTTTGTTTCATAAAATTTCAAATTACAACTATTTAAAATTTCACTCATAAAGATGCACTGTAATTTGTGATACTTCACAATACAACCTAGTTAAAACTACGGGTTAAAAACAGTATGAAGTGTAGATTTCAGAATTTAACAAAGCTAGCTATGTAAGTGATCAGTCCTTATTCATCGATGTTTTTTGTTTATAACAAACAAAATTTCATCCTACTAGGAAAGAAGGAAGGGAAAGTAAACCTAAGGCTAGGATAAAAAAAAATACAAGTGTATTACAAGTTCTTTATTTACATACATAATCGTAAAAAAGTTATTTGATTTACATTAATGGAGTATTTCGTATTTAGTCTTTATTACATAACGCGCGGTGCGCTTCGGTGGATCTACACCCAGTGACGGGATTGTGAGGTCTAGAAAATACTTATCAACCTTATACAGGCTTCAACTCAGCCAAGTTATAGGATATATTGCAAGATTCATACCATAGGTGGTGTATTGGAGGTAAACATTGATAATAAAAAAAACGCATTAAAAATTGTGGCACGGCCGTTTGTTCATAGTCATGCTCAAAAAATATTTATTAAATATTAGTGCCTTAAAATTGCACATATTATGAACACTTGAATTCTCAGTCGTATAACAAGTGAGCTTAGACATGTACTATTATTGTTCTGCTGTTCTATGGCAAAAATCCATATAAATGAATTTTGATTAATCACCCTACAAAAAATATTATGAGGGTGTCTAGAATTAAACTGTGACGTTATTTTAAATACTATTTTAAAAACTTACTAATTTCTATTCTATGGAAGCGTATTACGTGTCTTATATTCCTAATTACAGCTGCATTTCTTAAAATAAGTAAACAATCCAAAAAATAACATTTAAGTACACTGAAATACCGGCTGTTCGATGTATTCTATTGTAAAGCTGCGGGAAGAAACTATTAAAACCTTGGTCTCATAATGAAGTCTGAAAAACTGTATTGTAGCTATAATATTGATAAACAATAAGATGAAATAGAATTCTCTTGGTTTCGGTCAAAACTTAAATCTGAATATAATCGAGGTTTTTCAAAAAAATAATTGTGATTGGGATATTAACTAAAAGATGTCTAAACTTGACATGACAGACACTGGCTGAAAGGATAAGCCTATAAAAATTGATCTTTAAAAAATGATCCTTCGAGCCTGATTTTTTGGATTGTTCACTATTTTGAAGACTTGTATCCACGTCTGTACATCAAATACATTGCTATAAAAATACCTTACATTTTATAAATTATGTATGTAGACGAGACGAGAAACACATATTTTTGTAGTGTAATCTGTTTATATTCTTTGTAAAATTTCTTTTACAAAAATATCAAAATGAAACTTTCTAAAACTTCGTGAAAAAATACTTTGTCTTGCGGAGGTATTCTAAGTCAGTACTTGTGGTAAATCTATATTTCCACGTCGTTTTAACGTGTATCGGGAGTCTGTGTATGTTACGAAGTGGAAGGAAGCCGCGTCCTATCGTTAGTATATACAAACTTACAACTGACTAATTCTAATACTGACAATATTTTGGTCTTTTGTGATACTACAATAAACGCTATCAAAAATCCTAACAACTATTTAAATGCATTGAAAAATGTTCATATAAAAATACTGGTATGATCCTTAATTTGTACAATACATTGCGTTAAGGGGTGCGAGTTATAATGGCGTCTCTTGTTCACGGATATCTAAAAATCTAATTTTAGCGATATTTTAATTTAAGGCATGTCTTTATACTTTGCGTCTATTGTAACTTACTACCCATTGCAGCAAATATGGGACCCGCGAACAGTGAGAACGCCGTATACTTTACAATATACTAGTATACTAAACACCCTGTATACTGGATATTTCAATAATAGTGTACAATATGCATCAAAGAATTCATACTAGGTACGCAATACTATTGCGTCATTAAAAGTCACCCGCGGAATCTTTTAAATATCTTGAATCACTAGTATATGTACACGCCTATGTCACGTTGAGGTACGCAGAAATTATGAATACCCGTGCCAAAATTTAACATCTGGTTTTTCAAATCATGCATACTTGTCAATCATCAATGCTCCGTAGTTTTGTATGATAAAGAATAGTACACTGTTATGAAACACCCTGTATACAATACGGATAGCTACAGGCAGTACAGGTGCCCTCCTACGAAGGCACTAATTAATACAACTACATGTTCAGGGGGTATCACCCCTATAAAGCTTATTTCGCGACATTATTGCTCACCAGTTACTCAAAGCGACTTGCTACACATGTATATCGTCTTTAAATATAAATTATAGACCAGCAAATTGGTGCACGACCGTCCTGCGAGAAACAAGCACAATAGGAGGTCGTAAGTAATATGTCATTTCTGTACATGAAAATTTAAGGGATTAGATATTGCACACCATTCCTTTTTCAATTTCATTAATCCCCTTAACATCTAAATTAGGCAATTGCCCCCGATGTGCCCTTCTACAGGAATGTCATGCACCACCTTGCAAGTTCACATCAATGACATCACATAATATTATGCTCGTACTAACACATTTTATCCAATTATGCGCCACAATACACCTTAATTACAGCAGCTATGGTTATCTAACTGAATAACGGACACAAAAAAATCGTATACTTGAACAAAACAGGAACTAAAATAAGAAATATAATTAAACACACTTCTCTCGGAAAAAACCTTCAATAATTTATCGATTATTCTGTAAAATCGAGTAAAACTGATAAAATCAATCACTATCATAATTCTCGGAGTGTATAAATATAAGATGCTTCAAAACATGGTGGCACAATAAAAAATGACTTGAGAACTTGATTCGTGTATCTATATATCGTATTTTAAAAAACTAATTATTCCAAAACTAATTTGCTATTTACATACACGGTGCCAAAACGAGCTATTAACAAAAATGTGAAAAAATTTTGAACACAGTAATTGTCTTAGCACTAATAAAAATATACTTTACAGCGCATAATACATATGTACTAGTGGCCAGGCGCCAAAGTTTTCTATAACATAAAAAAATGTATTCCACAAGTCAAGTATTTCTGCATTCTGCGACCATAAGAAAGATAAATATAAATAAAATTTAAAACAATTATTATGCAAGTTTTACTGGCCATGTTGGCAACACTTTATAATCTGCCGACAAGCTGCCGACAATAAGCAGACGACAGTTTGACAAGTCAAACCAATTAATGACCAGACATTCGAAGATCATCTCAAATATACTGTATCTCTGCAATTAAATATCTCTACTAAAATATTTGAATATTTGCAAAATTAGGTGTAAAATTACATAATGTAATAAGTATTGCCATACAAATATTACCATACATTACAGTTGCCAGATTAAGATGAAAAATAAATAAAAAATTTAAAAAGTGGAAGTCTTCACTCACTATAAAACCTATGTCTTTCTAAAATATCTAAATGCATTGGGAAAACTAATTTTTAAAAATGTAGTTGCCAGCGATGCACACATTAATCGTATCTCACGGTTGCCATAAAAATATAAAATTAAAACTAAAATAAATTGCTACTATACAGAGCTGCCAGCGTGACAATCACAAGTACTACTATTTAATACTAAATCAATACTTACATTTGTTATTTGTACATAGCTGTTGCGAGCGAGCAGTTTTATTGATTCATGATATTAGCTTTTTGTTGGCTTAATTTAATGTATTTTGAAAAATTGAGTATTATTTGTCAGCGATTGAAATTTCTGTTACAGTTGAGTTTTTAAGCATGCTGGTAAGGGTTTGGGACGGAAATATCTAGACTAACTGTTTAGGAGACATTAACTGGCCCTCTGTCTACCCTATTTGGGATACTAGTGTCAGGTTGTGAATGCTTTAATCAGATAATAATCATTGTCATATAGGAAATGTATTGGAAGGTGCAGCCTAATTATAGACTTCTGTCTTGTGCCCATGTAGAAACAATTGATTCAAATAACTATATTTTCTAAATGTTGTCATACCTCAACTACATTTCATATCCATCAGGTTAGTGGGAATGTTTATAAATACAGCTAATTAAGCCAACAAAACGCTGTTAGTAGGGAATTAATGTATCAGATATAAAACATTGACTACAGATGTAAAAATGGACCAAACAGCCTCACTAAAACGATGTTTTAGAAAAAGGCAATGACTTTGTTGTCTACGTCTCTACTTCCAGCCTTTCTGTGACATGAGATAAACAAAATTCTCAAAGTACATCTTTTCCATCAATATTCACACTTGTATAAGGATCATTCATTCCTTTCTCTATGTCAATACTGACAGACAAATATTTTATTTTAGCTATCACTGCCTTAAATCATATTTAATTAATGATTTGTTGAAGCTTACCATTGTCTTTTAAACATATAAATATCCTACTTCATAGGTATCATCCTTTCAATTATTTGCTACTGAAAAAGCTTTTGAAGACTTTAAACTCTCATTTTCAAGACAGTACATACCCCGTCTTAAATGTAAGCGCTTACAGAAGGTCATTAGCTGTTGGGTAACGTGTCCCGCCAGGTTCCGAACCAGTTGTAGTTGTACATGGCGGCGTACGGGTGTTTCCGCTTCTTGTGCAGCCGGAGGGACTCCTCTGAGGCGTACCAGTACTGCGGGAACTTGTCGAAAGGAAACCGCTCTGACTCCTTCTTGTAGGGCTCGCCTGGTTCCGCTGGAATGTTGAAGAGATGCCTTAATATTTGGAAAATTGCTGGTGATAGGGTATTTGTATGTATTATTATTCACAATGGTGGGAAACTGGTGTAGTGATCAAAGTGTGACATATTTGGTCAACAACTAATACGTATTCCTGTTAATAATGCAGTTGCATAGATGCAAATTACTGGAAAGGAGAGCCACTAAACTTGATTTCTACACAAATACAAATGCTAGTATTGGGCACATACATATTTTAAAGTGTGGGTTATGAGATTGTGTCTACAACAGAAACATGTGTCTACAATAGAATGCCTACAACTGAAGATTTTGAATATGTGTATGAATGTTGGATGTGTTTCTATCAGTTTGTTTACGTGTGCGTGCGTGCTAGCGTGTCTGTCTGTTTGTGCGTGCGTGCGAGTACTAACGCAGCGGCAGGCAGTAGTTGCAGAAGATGCGGTGTCGGCGGCCCTCGTGCGCCTCGAGATGCTTCTTGTGGTGCTTGCGTCGCGTGGACACGTGCGGGCAGCACGGGCACGGGATGGCGAGCGCGCGCGGCACGCCGCCGTGCATCTCCGCGCAGTGCGACACCAGCGTCGACAGCACGCGGTAGCCCTGCAACATGGCGGGTTTGGAGAAATGTTCGTTCATCATGTCATAACATGTCAAACCAGTTAGAAGTTTAGGAATCAAATGACTATTTACCAACGGCGGATCCAGATTGACAGAATTTATAATTATCTTGTGGATAAAATTTATAAGTACAAATAAATAACTTGTATGTTGATAAATACAGTAAAAAGTGCGAGTGTGTTCACAAATTACGGCTGTAATAAACTTAAAAAAATAATGATTACGAATTCGAGTATTCAAATCGTAGTCAGTGTTCTGAGATTAACTATATGACGCCCCCCCCCTGGCTCTAAAGCTGGATCCGCCCTTGCTATTTACAAAAAAATACGTTGTATATTCTTTAGAAAATTGTTAATACTATGAGAAAATTAGACCAACCATTTTATAGTTGCCAGACTAATTTGCTGTTAAATAGCCATTTTATGCTTCGTAAACACGGAGTAATACGGGCCAAACGCCGCCAGTGTGGGTCATTGAACGCTAGCGTCAGCTGTTTTTATTTACATTACATTGCGTTATTAAGAAAAGGTTTAAAATGGCTAACTTTATTTTCAAAACTTACCTTGAAACAGTGTTCGCATCTGTATGGGAAGTTCTTCCACTTTGGGTTTTTCTTCCGGCTGAACACCATCCTATATGGCTCCTGCGGGAACCAGTCCTCGGGGTCTAGTTGCAGTTCCACTAATTCCGTTCCTGTAAAGAAAAACAAAATTATTATGCTGCACTGCATATACTGGTAGGTCTCTTATATGTGACAGGCCACAGGTGTAGTTACCACTGCAATGTTGAATTCTCCCGCCACACAGCAGTGGAAATGCACTGTTGCGTTCCGCTTTGAACGACATTGTAGTATAATGAGGCTTAAACATCTTATGCCTCAGGGTGGTGGGCGCAGTTAAATGCCAAGCATGGCTTTGTTATTCATTATATTGTTTGGTTTTGCTGTTGTCAATGAGTGGTCGTATTGCTTACCATCAGTAGATTGGCAGTTCATATGGCGATTCATCGCTATAAAAACAATGGTAATAATATTTTGAGGATGCTTTCTAGTCCTTGGTAACGAATAGAAAGTATAATGGGTTGTTGAAATGTCTTGGTTTAAATACCAAATTAGAAAATTCATCCTATTCACCTGACCATTCATAGTTATTTAAAACCAAACTTAATAGATATGAAAATATTGAGGAGTCTGGACATACCTGCAAAGTCTCTACCTAAGTTTTGCAGGCGAGAAAATAGGCCAGTGTATAGTAGGCCCATGGCCAAATTGGGGTCAATTTTATAACGAGTTTAATTTGATATGGTTTTAATGCATCTGATTGAAAAACATTGAGATAATATACTAGTCCCCTACACTGCAAACAAAATGTTTGTAACAAAATCAACAGTACCATGCCGCTACTTCTATATCTGTCTCTTTCACGCCTACAAAGTAACATTATCTTCGCTTTCGCTTCACTGTGTACCCGTTTGCACGCACAATACGCAGAGATTGTGTTCCCGATGTCTGCTCTAGTATAATGCCTCAATATTGAAAAACAAGAAATTGGCATTAATGTTACAATTGTAAATATAAAGCACAAACATATTAGCTTACCCTCTGGCACTGTAATCTGCTGCGCGATAGTGACGTGGGGAGTGACGGGTGGGCTCGGCGCGGGGGTGGAGTTCGTATTCAACAGGGTGGTGTTATTTGCAGCTAGAAGACTCGTCAGTATCGTGTTTTGTGCCTGAAAATTAATTTTATATTAAAATTTATCTGATAGTAGAAAATATGAGAATTGTATGTTTGTATTGCTGGACAAACAGAACTATTGCATAATTACTCCTAGAATAGTAGACTGAGATTTGTGCAGTTTATTCATTAAAGAAAATTTTTACAGTAAAACAATGCAGTTGTCCAAAGATTATTTGTAACAATATCTATAGAATTATACATGGATTGCTGGTTTTCAAGATAAAATGATAGAAGGGGTGGAATCTAAATGACTAAATAAAAATAAACAGTAAGACAATGGTATCTTCTCGAAAAATCTTATTGAACTTTAGAATTTCATAAGGAATTACAAATAGAAAGTATTCTGTATCAGCCCATATACATCCCACTACAGGGCACGGGCCTCCTCTACAATCGAGAGTACGATTGAGACTGGTTAGGCCATATAGTCCACCACGCTGGCCTAGTGCGGGTTGGGGACTTACATACCATAGAAATTTTATAAATTTTAATAGAAAGTATGAATAAATATAATACCTGTAAAACTCCATTGTTCAAACTCTGTGACAGATCCACTTTGGGTTTCCGTTTGTACCCCTTGGGCGGGCCTCTCTTCTTTGCTACTTCTCCATTCTTCTTATATCGAATTATCTCGCCATTGTCACATACTTTAGAGGATGTCTGCACTGGTGTAATTGTTAACTTTGCTGGTAATGAGTATCTGGAAATGTAGATAATTATGTATTACTCATTTGTGATTCATAATACTTGACAGGCTATCAAAATAATGTCACAGTTCCATGAAAATTTCTTAAGTAACAATTGTTTATTTTAAAATCCAAAATTGCATTTCATCACTTGGTCATAACATTGTTACATTTTTTGTGGCCAAATAACAGTTTTAATGGGTTTTCAAAAAGCATTGTATATTTGATACCTATTATCAATAGAAAGTATATTGTGATTTTGCTAGTTGTGAGGCTATTCATATATTTACCTGCTGTGCAGTCCCTTGACAAAATTATTAGGTTCTAAGTTACTAGTAGCAAATGCCAAAGGATTCGCCAAATTCAGTGGATTATTGACAAATTTTGGCAGTGTCGGTGTTGTGGGGTATATGCCAATGGATTTTGGAGTGTTGAATGCTGGTATCTGGTAAACTTTGAGGTTAAGGGACGGAGACTCAAAGGTCTTAAGCCTCTTTGCTGCTGGCTCATCATCACTAGACTCTGATGGTGCTGCTCCCAGTGGATCCTGATCGGTGGCAGCAAATGGGTCTTTATGGTCAGTTTCTTGTATGCAAAACATCTGGAAATGTAAACTACTTGTAAGAGAATAACTTTTCATGTTGCTTACATTGATTTTTTTAAGTGTAACTAAAAAGCAAGGCTGAAACAAAATTGTGTGTGGGATTTTATAGTTGATATATTCATAATATAGCATGGATGGTCCTTATTAATCAACTTTGAATAGTCTGCAGAAAGAAGTTGTTTACCAAAATATATTGCTATTTTAGTAAATTACTAAATACATTATGGATATGGATTTGATATAATCAAAGTAGAATATGACAATTCAATGCGACTTTAACTGTGAATGCTTGAATGGAAGTAATATAATAGTGTTTGTCCCAAATAAAAGTGAGTGTCTACCTCAGACTTCATTGGTTTGGTGTAACTATAGATATGTTTCATTGAAATTACTCAACAAATACACATTGTATTAATTGTGAACTAGTTAAAAATCAAGCAATTATAGATAATAATTAGACTAGATTATAATCACGTGAGCATACTGTGGTAGTTTACAATTAATTAACCAAATATTTGATAATTATTTTACGAATTCTTTCTACCAACCGCCGGCGAAAAATTAAAGCCGATTTGGGTACAATATCACAGAAATAACAATAATGCACGCATTTAAACTGTTTCCGAAAAACAAATTCACCGACGCGATCATGAACAACAGAAAAAATATCGTAAAAAACATTACTCACGGCCCAAATATGAAAACGCAACAAACTTTCAACAAAATACACAAATATAAACAACACAACACATAATTTAAAATGTGTAGACGACAAAATGGCGTTTTAAATTCGTAAAACGAAACAATAGACCGCGATCTCATCGAATAACTGCACACGCGAGTTAAAACTGGTACATATGGATTATAATAACATCGAAATATTATTTTTTTGAATGAACCACCCACCGTTTACTTTATTTGTCGCCGCGCATCGGTGGTTTAAACTTAAATATTCCTTTTTAATACTGTTATGGCGTGATTTTTATTATTTTTCATGTAAAATAAAAGCGAAACATGAAATAAAAGGTTATGTACATATAATAATAACAAGTTCTTAAAACTAGGGCTGTGGAATTTAATATATTTATTGTGATATAATCGATCATTTATGCTAATATAATCGATTTTATCTTAGTCACAATCTTAGGCTCAGTTGCACCAAGTAACTTTGCCAATACCTTTGCCTATGAAAATGTCATCGCCATACATTTGAGATGTATTTGACCTTGCGAATGTATGGAATTGACAGTTTCAAGGGTAAAGGTATAGGCAAAGTTAGTTTGTGCAATTGAGCCTTAGTTCAGTATTGAAATCAATGTAACAATAGCAACATTAACATCTTAATATGATGATTATTCTACGTTGATTCCAAAATTTTTAAATTTAAATATTAAAATATATTTTTAACAAATCATTATTTGAATTACAAAGACTATATTTTCTATCTTTATTTTCAATAAATTAAGTATACAAACTAGCACAGAACACTAGATTCAGATCCATGGTAGTATGATGGTATTTATATTATATAGTAAAGCTTCATATTATTGCCCATAAAAGCTTTTATTATAATTCGGTTTAAATACACAAAGGATACTGCAAGATTGATTTAATAAAGTAATAAAATGAAAAAAAAGAGTTAAATTAAATATAGTGTTTTATTACTAGTTGTTATTTTAAAAATCATAAAATACTTCATAGCTAGCACCAAGAAATAATGACACTAGACATTCCATATAATAATATTATTACAAATTATCAATCAACGAACACCATTAAATGAAAAAGCATTCTGTAAAAAATACATTTAATATGCACATACGAAAATAAATGTATGTTTAAGATCGATTAATTGATTGTTGTTCCCAACCCTATGGAAAGCTTCCCCTCAGCGTACCGTAATTGAACTTTTTATGTTAATTAATATTTTCATAAAAGTGAACTCTGCAGAGTCAGAAATAAGGCTCAATATTATTCTAATACTATTCATATAAGCCCTTTTAAACCGAAGGTAAAATTAAGCGTCATTGGACTGTCGAAATGACGTTTCAAACTTCGTTCCATAGCTAATGAATACATGATTTTTAACATAATATTGAAACCAAACTGCTGTTTCTTAATTTTACAGCAAAATGCACACAAAATAGACACAGAAACACTTTTAAAATTTCTTAACAATTTGATGGTTACTTCGGAATATGTTATCCTTCTTTCTTCAGCAATATCACAGAAATGAGATAATATGTATTCAGGCATATTGCTTAGGTAATGACTTGAAATTCAAAGAACCTTGCCGTGCCGTTAATGTTACAGTCGTAGATAGTACACTATTACTGGTTACAGTCCGCACGAGTCGTTTTCACTATGTTACATTACTACATTGTACTTCAAGGTGTACTCTCTTGTATCACTATCTCACAGAAAACCAACGTGCAGTAATAGATCTCAGTGAGTGAGAGTATAAGGGAGCCACAAGTCGGTGCTTACAATGTTACTCGAGTAACATAGCAACTACCCTCCTCAATGAAGCAAACGTCTTAGAGAACATTGATTAGAGATCCACGCAACGAGGCTTTTTGGTTCACTTACCATCTAGTAGGTAGTATGTTCAGTATTTTTTTAAATCGTAGAAATAAGCGAAATAAAGGAACACAATATTTATAAATAATTTATTTAGTCGTAATCAAATCGTATAAAAATTACTTATACTTACTATCTAACATATATTATACTTCTTCTGCTTAATTCATAAACGTACACAAAGTATTTGTAAGGAAATCTTTGGACATGTGATTCACATGTCCGTTTCGTTTCTTACAAGGAACATTATTTACCATTTTAGTAAAACAATTTACATTACAAACAATTTATTGATCGCTTTTTACAAAATGTTAAACTTAACGCAAAGGACTTTAAGTCCCACTTTGAGTATAATAATTCTCATATAAGTGGTAGAATTATTCTATAGTAAATTATTCAATGGTCTCTCATATTTCTTCTTAACTCTCTTAAATTAATTTATGAAGCGTATGAATAATACGACACGTAGCTAATGGTCAAAGCATTGGTTCTTGATTCATAAAAATGTTAAAACCCAACGAACTTTACGTCTGGTTTTGATTGTCTTATCAATGGCAGACCGATTTTCATTTGAAATCCACTTTTAAAGGGTTCGAAAATTATGTTAAATTCTGACTAGCCACCAAAATCCAAATACCACCCTGTATTTTTAATTTTTTACGCTTCATTTCACACAGAATCCAACATTTCTAGCTCCGATATACAATTCAGCCGCTTACTCTACGCATGACACCATGGCCAAATATAATCAAAACTCTTAGAGCCAATAACACCAACTTATCTTCACGATATTCGTAAGGTCCACTCGACCGAAGTCGGTGATCGTTTTATATAAATCACAATGTTTATATTCAAGAGGATATTTTGGCAGCGGCCGCGGCAGCCATCGCCGCTGCCTTCTTCTTCACGGCAAGCGCTGTCCGCTGCTTGGCTTGTATTTTCAACTTTTGGCTTTTCGACAGTTTCCTTTTCTTGTTCGCTTCGTTCGCCGCCGCTGAAAAAAAAAAGTTTATATGTTTAGGCGGGAGAATAGCCGTTGTTTTTATAACATAAGAATAAAGTAAAGTATTTAGTTGTAAATTGTTTGATCATCAAAATGATTTACAGGCTCTAGATAATGTCCATCCATTTGTAAATGTGATGTGTTGAGTTCGATGCAGTGAGGTGTATATGGACAGGATTCTATTTTTATTATAATTATTTGGTACTGACCGACGGCCAAGACTTGTCTGCTGGCTGCCGTCCGCGCTAGTTCACCTAGCGTGTTGGCGAGCGCGGCACCGAGGCGCGTGCAGTCCGAGCGAGATGCGGTGTGCGCGCGCAGCGCCAGCGTGGCCAACCTGCAGGGAACGATACATTCACGTTCTGGCGATAGCCTCTCAGAACTCGATCCAACTCTTGGTTGTAAATGAGTCAGATCATAGCAATTTAGACACTTATAGGTTGATGCAGTACAGTATAGGTATTGGAAGAAAGCTTTCATAAAGCTCATGGTAACACAAAAACTGTATCTTTCTGTCACCTTGGGACGTAAGATGTTTAGTCTCAATATGTCCAGTAGTTACTCTGGCTACAATATCCTTTAATAAGACATACAACAGTGCATTTAAACTGTCATGTGACCTGGAGAAATAGGCATTGCGGTGGTACCCATCCAGGCGGCCTCTTACTTATGAGAGATGTATTACTGATTGTCCCGACCACATGAGAGAGCTCTACAAGCTTCTGAAAGCACCCACCTGGCAGCCAAGTCCTGCTGCTCGTCGTCGAGGTCGCACGTGGGTGCGGTGGTGTTCTTGCCCTTCGCGCTCAACTGCACCTGCCACCAACGAGACTGCGTGATTTTATTTCATATAGCCACAGATTGAATTGAAGACTAGGGACAATTTAATTACACGGTATCTGTATTGTATATTTTGCGTTTGAGCAAATATATGGGTGGATCTCCATACTGCCTTAATCTTTTTCTCATAAGAGATCATAAAATTAGGAAAAAATTACATTTATTTTTATATGACTGATCGTTCTATGCTTTTGCTGGACACCGAATGTTCTACTTATAATTCCTGTCCATCAAAAAGTAGCCAAGTAGAAATTATCATAATGGACAAGGTGGCCCATGGTACAGAACTGTTATAATGTGTATCCTTTGAAATCTACATCATGTGTACAATAAAGCATATTTATTATGGTTATAGAACCTTATGGAAGCAGTAAAGTATTTACCTTAAAAGTCTGTGGGCATATTCCGAACAAGTACCGCTCCAGGGTTTGTTTGAATTCGTCCGCGAACAGGAGGGCAGTGCCGTCTGTCGCCTGTTGGGGAAAACATACTGATATTAATATCAACTTTATTTTAAAAGAAACAGAAATAATCTTTCGGTCTTATCCATAGACAGTTGAAAAAACCTATTTTGGTTATAGCTTGTTTTGTCTTTTTCGCTCAAACTGAATTCAATAGTCATTCGAAAGTAACAGAGGATTCCATAACTAAAATAGATTTTAGAACTATCTATGAATAAGGCAAACATAATAACTGCTAATGGTACGGTATCAGCCATTCACGCCACGGAGTCGGCCATTTTGCTTTGGTGGATATCTATCTAGTTTTAAAAGTAGTAGCACATTGCTATCTGAGGAGATTGGATGGGCAGGCTCGCCCGGGGCGTTACCACTGCCTCACAGGAGATCAACGTGAAACGTGATGTTGATGCGTTTCGTTCAGTGAGTGATATTGTTGGGTTTCAAACATCCTTTCCCATTGTTTTTCCTTTTCGCTCCCCTTCCGATTTGGTGTGCCGGTCGCACCTCCATGATCTAAGCGTTATGGATGTCCATGGGTGGCAGAGACCACTTACTTACCGTCAGAGTACAAGTTTGCGTGTTTGTCGAGCCTTTACAAAAACCTTAAGGGTTGGCTATGATCAGTATCCAGGCGTATAAAAATCTTGCGCACCACCAGCACCACCAGCACTTGCGCAGCAACGAAAAATGATTTAGAAATTTTATTTTACGCGGTAGATGTCAAAATATGCAGTAATAAAAAAACCACGAGAATTTACTATAGTCAGGTGCGAGTCCATTTTTATAGGCTTCCACGTGCCAAGCGAAGTGAATGCGTGAACATTACGCAAATGATTTTATATTTTTAACATAATTTTATTGTTGCACATCATAGCTTTATTTATTGCAGTTTGGCGCCTTTGATTACGTTGGAACTAATTGTAGTTTGTCTAGACCTAGATTAATCTATACATGTTCTACCGTTCGATAGGATCTTGTTTCCACAGTGTGGAAGTGGTAAAATCCCTGTTTTAGTTCTTCACTTTGTCATAATGCAGTTTGGATGTAAATAAACTGGTAATTCGACTAGTAGTTTCCGAAGCACCTCACATTTATTTAGTTAAATAATTACAAAAATAGTACCATAACGGTGGTTATTGTCTGTTTTAAATTATTCGTAATTTTTGTCATTAATTTTGTTAAGCTCACCGAAAATTTTCTAAGAAACTCATCGAGCTTCCGCTATTCCGTATTGGGATGTCATTATGCCATTATTTATCTTTGCATACAAGAGTTGCAATTTGTATTGGAAGGTGTGTGGGTAGAATACTTTCTACTACAACGAGTTTTTCAATTAAAGAAGAAGAAAGCAGGGACACTTTGTTTTTTTTTGTACCATTTGTACCATCAAATTGTTAATTGCTATCTTTGAGTTCAGCCAACAGCCTTAAGCCTTTGTCACAGGTCATTAGCTTACAATTTACGATTACGTCTTGTAAATGCATCAATTCCAGTCTAATTGTAAACACAATTATGTTTACATCATTTAAAAATAAACTCGATATTTAGAAAACAATTCACTTATTTTTTTAAATATTGTTTGTTGTTTATTTTGGTGTTCGTCGAGTGCATTCAACCTTCATAACAACGCTGCAAGCTCGTCTACACTAGTCACTACGTCGCTGTGTGTAAAGCGGTATGTTTGAGAAAAGCCTATTTTATAAAATAAGGAACTGTGATGTTACCCATCTTTACTGCTGAACGTAATAACTTGCTTTCAAATTAGTCATCGGTTTAAAGGACATTGTAGAACTACTCCCGCTACACCTCAGGATAGCGAGCACAATGGAATGCCAAGTATTGCTTTGTAATTCATGGTGTTTGGTTTCGCTACTGTCAGTGAGCGGTTGTATCGCTTACCATCAGGCAAATGGCGTGCTCGTCTCGCCATTAATTGCTATAAAGAGAAACATTTGAATTTACGGTCGGATATGCCAAAATCCATACATGCCTACCTCTGCATCACTATCATACTTTCACACTTCAGGGATTAATAAGGGTAGATACATATACATAGTTGCGCAGCAAACTACTCTTCATTTTGGAATGGCTAATTTAAGGGTATTTGCACCTTAGTATTAAAGATTTTCGTTAACCAAATAATACCAACATTCGAACATTAATTCTTAGTGAACTGAATTTAATCACCCAGTCAATTTTCATATAAACGCCAAACTGTAAATGCAACCAACATGCACCTAAATATACAATTTTCTAGACCAAATTGATGCCAAATTACCTCTTGCAAGCAATTTGCGCGAAATATGTTTGTTTGAAGTGCAACCCATGAGTCTACTTCAAATTATTACTTACTTGATAATATTACTTTTGGCAATGCACTATGCACGGTGCAGCTGATGTCTTATTTTGAGGCGTGATTGTAAACGATTCATTGTATCTGGTACTAATTAAGCTAATAATTTTAATACATCTATTACAAATAAAGCAATCTTGAAGCAGCATGATTTTTCTAAACAAAACTTGCTTTGCATTCTTTTGATTGCTAATGAAACGATTGGATTATCGTCTATAAAAATGTGATGTAGGATTTCTGGAATGCTTGGATCAGAATTTAATCTAATCTCATAACTCATTAGGGTGTAATCGTACTAACATTGTAATATCTAAGAAGAGACTTACAAAATAAACTGAGTCCTATAGCTGCTAAATGTTCTGTGCAAGATTTTCCATTGATTTCTACAACTACCTCTTGGAAATGCACTATCAAACCATAAGTTCTTTTAATTACAATAATCTCTCTTGCTTCACCTAGACCATTTAGTCATAAGGGTCCACGTGACAAAATTTATGTCTAACCATGGTTTATTGACCACCCAGTTGGTTGGTTTGATTGTATGTTAAGCAAATAGAGGGTAAGTAAGGGTAAGAGTCCAGTAATAAAGCGTGTATAAAATTATTTTAAGGATAGCTCCCCGGACCACTTGCAATGCTCCCAGGGACCACCAGTGGTCCGTGGACAACCAGTCAAGAACCACTGACCTACATAATTTACAGCCCCAAGGCCCAAATCTATCAAGGCTGACTACTATCTAGGTGGCCGATAAATTGACTATCATAGTCAATAAATTCACTCGATGATACGGTCAAAATAAAATAAAATAAATCAAGAAGGACGTGTTGCACGTTCGTGGAAGTTTTAATGGCGTTTCTCGAGCAGTGACGCGAATCCCAGACGATATGTTATAAATAACTGTTATAGATATTAAAACAGGTAACTAAAACCACTGCATCGATAAACCGACTATCAGTGTTGCCGCAGTGCAATTTCAATTCACTGAACTTTCTAATTGATTTTGTGTCGATGGTCCTACGTATCGTAAATTATAAGAACATTTTTGCATCTACAAGATACTTTAGCAAGCAACAAAAATATTTTATCTGAAATGTAAAGAAATGTAGTGCGATATTAATTAAGTGCGTGGTGGCCTGTTGGTAAACAGACATGTGTGTATTGATAAGCCCCCTTCAATCGTACTCTCCATTGTAAAGGAGACTGCAGAGGGACATACATGGGCAAATACAGATACAGTATATTACTAAAAAACGGTAAACAATGTTGTAATCAGTTGATTTGTCAATGAGCCAAATAAATGTTTACCATGAATACGAGGCTTTACTAGAACACGTTTTCAACCACGTGGTACTAATGATTCGCCTGATTGGCGCGAAAATATACAATCTTTTGTCTGACCAGAGATAGTTGGAGATTGTCCTACCCTTACACCCACCTTTGCAATTACTTTAAGCCAGGATCAATATTGGCTCGCATAGTAATGAGCGAGCATTGAAACTCGGCAAATCTCCGAGAATGTCAACTTGTCTTTAACTCACAACGAAATCAACCAGAAAGTTAAATAAATAGGAGTTGGAAATAAATTATTGTCCACTTGCACACACAACAAACCGGAGCTACATTTAAATTAGTAAGTGATTTTAAGAGCGTTTATACCTTACGCGCGCTTTTTGGCTTAAAAACAGGACTTTTCAAACGAGTTAATAGCCACCAATAAACAATTTAAAGAAAATATAATTAGTACTAATTTTAGAAAAGGTTGTCATCTAGGGATTTTGGTGGAAAATATTATCGATTGATGGATAATTTGTGAGTACTATAAGGAATATTGAACACAAGTTTCATTATTTAGGCTTTAAATGGCAATTTAGAAGCTTAAGATATCCGAAATCACTAAATATAAGATAAAAATAAAAATATATCCAGACTAATAAGACCCTTATGGAGGGATTTTGCTGAGAAAATTAATCTTTTTGTGATTAGTTACTGAAAAATAAAAATTTTAACAATGCGTAATTATTCAGAAACTCTCGTCAAGAACATATTTTTTTTCACCAACTTATCGTACATAATTTTTTATAGCAATTGCATATTATAATAGAAGAACATCTTATCAATAAATTACCATTTTAATATTTCAACAAAATTAGTTTCATGTTTTCTACAAATATTTTAAAAACCACTATAAAACACGCTGTCCGACCTGCATCAAATCAGATCGCCGCAAGGCCTTTTAGAGGGAGGACGTATCGCTCGTCGCTCCGGCCTAGCTGCAGTCGATTTTTGCCGTGCGTAGTAAAAATAGCCACGCGTGGACTGCGATTGCCACATCTTAGTACTTTGGTAGTAAAATATATTTTTTTATTACCTACAATTATTTTGTGGTGAGTATAAATTATGTTTCAGATGATATAATGGGATGTAATTGCGAGGCTAAATTATGTTATGTATTGTAATATAAAATTAAATATATTTAGTAATTGTAAGGAGTTGTAAGGTTCCTAACTGTATTCATGTGTTCGAACACGAAATGATTAATAAAACGTCCGTAGTGTCTACTGATTTGAATGCAACTTAACAATGTAATAATAACGAAAATATGATTAGTATCTAAATTTGTATTGTTCATTGCTTGCACAGTAATATTTGTCTACTTATAATGCAAATAAAATATTTTTATGATATTATATTACCAATATATAAATCATAAGTTACATTTCAATTGAACATTAGAATTTTGAAGCGCACGGATCAAAGTTGGTTGAGCTGACTGTATAGCGAGCCGACGCGGCAGCTCTACGCACACAGCTTTGGTCGCTTATGTGTGCACGTGAAATTAACGAAGAAATACCTATAGTCAAGAAGCTTATACCCAAATGGAGATTGCATTCCGTATATAAAAGTGAAGCACAAAAATTTGGCCTTGAATGACGTCGCTGTTGCCTGCTATCCTTTTCTTTAGAGTGACAATGAATGAAAATGACTTGTTGTTCATTCATTGTCACTCGAAAGAAAAGGATAGCTGGCAACAGCGACTGCATTCAAGGTTAAATTTTTGTGCTTCAGTGTTTTATACGGAATGCAATCTCCATTTGGGTATAAGCTTCTTGCCTATAGTTGACTTTGCGCGCAAGGTGTAAACGCTCTTAATTAACAATGAAATCCCCATTAATTAACCAGCACATTCAGTGTGCGTAAGTTGCGACCTCAGCCATTAATAATTCCGGTAAATGCTTAGATGATCGTACCCTGACAGCATCGATAGCACTCTCGACTCTCCGCTGGCACGCCGCCAACGTAAACTAAATATTGTTATAAGTAAATATTATTATATTCGCTACAAGTGATACAGATGCGTGTTTCAAGTGTATTTATATTATATTCATAAAACATATTTTTGGACATCATTGTCGCGAACTTATGGAGTTCGATGAGTCATTGTTATTGGCTGCTGGAGTAAAGAACGAAATTGGTGGAAATTATTTGGATCCGGTATGGATATTCTATAAGAAACCTATTTTCTATAAAGATAATTCTATAAAGATCCTAATATTTGTACAGCATCAAAAATGCTAGGTTTATATATTTTAGAATCCGAAAGATTTCTTATGAGCTTATCCATTGCAATAACAGTTTTCTGTATTCTTACGGATATTGTTAATTACAAGACACGTCTTAAATTGAAACTATAGGAATTTGGAATAAATTATTAGTAATGGCAACGAAATCACTGAACCTAATGCAAAAGGAACCATTGCCCATTGGAATCCTACTCAATTTTGAGGAGTTCTAATTTCTAACTCTGAAGATATTCATCAGGTCTTCACCATTTTTATGGGACCACCTGTGAGGTTTAAAACAAAAAGGATTTTCCAAATGGGTTCAGGAATCTTCAAGAACTCGCTGAACATAATATATAAAAAAGATTCGGACGAATTGTGAACCTCCTACTTTTTTAAAGTCTGTTAATAAATAAAATACAACTATGCAGTCTGGTCGATAGGATGTACACAAGGATTCCTGAAGTGAATATCCTTCCGTGCATTACAATAGCATTTATGTTGGTGGTAAATTGTATAGATTTGTATGACAAAACATAATGGTTTTTTAGATTTGTACGCAAATGAAATAGAGATTTTATCGCGGACTGGCTCGGTGGCATAGTTGTACTATGATATGGTTGCAAAGCTGAGGTCTCGTGTTCGAATCCTGAGTGGGGCAAAGGGATATTGGATTTTTCTATTCATAATTATCAGCCTGAAGTCAGGAATTTGTGGCCGATTTGGCGATAGGCTCGCCCCTTATCACATCGTGAGACGAATAATACAAATCCAAAAGTGGGTGAGGTGGTTGCACCTCTGCCTCATCTTTCTGAGAAAATATGCGTGAGTTTATGTATGTATGTATCGCGAATTAGGAAATTAGACCAAATCCGCGATATTTCAACAAAATATATCATTAAAACGACATAGTTAGTTTATCTTTGAAGCTCAGGAATCTACATTAAGATCTGTTTATATTTATTTTGACGTGATTTGTAAATAGCAGATGTTCTGACCTGAATTAATAGAATCATGTTTACAGAATATTTTTATGTTATGCAATACAAATATATTTTTACTGCGTCTAAACTACTTCAAACAATTGTCGTGTGGTGTTCTAATGAAGAGGAAGTTGGGGTGCAGGTAAACTTTATCGAAAATGTTATTTCGCCTATATCGCCAGGAATAATGTAGGATTCTAATGGTCAAATATTTTTTCAAATCAGGTCAGAAAGTTCAGAACCTATTCCATGCAAACAATCAAATCTGTCCTCTTTATAATATTAAGTCTGCGTCTGCATCCACTAAAGTAATGGTAAACCACGAAAACAGTAGTGATACATCGAAACAAAGCTGTGTAAACAAAATAAATATTAGTAGGAATGTGTTAAAACATCTTCAAAGAATGTTTATAGATTTCTGAATGTAGGCATACTTCCTTTGGCCTTTGCTATTGACAAACATCAGTAAAACCAAAGTACATCTACTGATTTAACAGTTTCTGCGTTTTTAAATGAAATTACTGTGGTCTGGTGGTATAGGCCTTTGGAAATTGTATTTAAGTATCTCCCTTCGTCTGACATTTATGTGTGATTGGAACAGCATTAGCCGTGGCCTTTTCAGTTTTATTGCAAACGTATTTTTTTATTGCATAGAACTGGCAAACTAGCAAACAGTTCACCTAATGTTAAGTAATCACTACCGCCCAAGAGCATAAATAACGCTTGGATCATAGATGTGAAGCTAGCTCATCAAATTGAGAGGGGAGCGTGAAGGAAATACAATGGGAAAATGAAATCGGTTTCGGGCAATCTCACTCACCGAACGAAACGCGGTAGCGGAGTTGTTTCACGTCGATTTCCAGTGAGACAGTGATACCGCCCCGGTAGATCCTGCCCATACGTGCTGTGTCATGAGTCATGACTAAGTACAGCGTGACTCTACCAATTTCTATTTTTGACGCTTAAATAATTAGGATTAAAAGACTGATTGTCTCTAAGGTAATTACAAACAGTATTATGTTTTTAACTGTTCAGATATTTTTATTTAGGAATAAAATAATTATTTCAAGCAAAGTATTTTAGCTGACTGCTCAAGAAAGTCTTGTTTATTGCAATTTGTACAAAATAAATTTATTATTACCCAATTTTTTAGAAATATGACTGCCTCGGTGGCCCAATTATACTACCGGCTGAGGTGTCGGATTCGACTCCCACGCGCAAATTTATATTGTATTTTCTAATCCTAATCAGCCCAACGTCAGGATTTTTAGCCCAAAATGGGCTCGCCACCTATCACATCATACACATTAGGCGTAACGTCGGTTTATTGGCAGCACCTCTGCCTATACTCTTTTGTGAAAAAGCAGTGAGTTTAAAAGACATATTGGGCATATTTGATTTATTAAAGCTTTAACAAAACAAATACCAATGACACGAACTGCGATTTTAACATTAAAATAATAATTTTCCCGCCGCGTAATCAACTGTTATTTCACTTTCACTATATTTAACCCATGCTGTTATTTCAACACTCTCAGCGCGTTCTGTTAAAAGCTACATGCAGTTGGGTTTTATTGTAAGCACTTTCACACATCCCGCATTCGGTGAAAGATTTAATATTAGCAACATAAATTCATTTTCGATATCTCAACGTTTTCGTTGGAGATAACGGATGTTGAAATGTTCTTACATCGTTGCTGATAAATCTGTTGCTGAGTATGCTTGTTAAGTTTCAACGCCTTACCTCAAGCGTTCATCATACAATATTGCATAGGTACAGTCAGCAACATAAGTCGTTACACATTCACGAGATTTGGAATTGTCTTATCATCCAAAATAATAATTATTTTCAATATCGTATGGCACTTCTCGGCATAGATGACTTTACTTGGTTATATTTTATGAATACAGAGTAGTACGTACACATTTTAATTCATAAAAAGGTTATAAAAAAATGTGAAGTGTGCAGCGACTTATGTTGCTGACTGTACATGTTGTTATGGATAGAAAAATTAATTAGTACTGTTACTAAGAGATAGAAAAATAATACAGACTGCGCGATTGACCGAAAAAAAGCTAGTTCTGTGTCCAGCTTAAAACTCGAGAAATCGATCTGAATAAATTGTAACCGACATATTGTCTTAATTATCAGACGTAGGAATCGGTGGTGTTCTAAGCAAATATCTGATGTATAGGATTAAAGCCTATTCGCGACCTCATCTAGTTACTTAATTGCCTTTTGTCGAAAATACAAAAAATCTCTAGGGCACAAAACAAACATTTTTTAATTCAATAAATTATTTGAGCGCCTCGCCTTTTACAGCAGTCTTTTCTCCCGCTACCGGTAGAATATCGTAGGAAAAATGCAGCAGTAAATTACCCTGCTTTAGCCTCGAAACATCAACAATCCATTTACTTATTTACCCTATAAGACAGTATTAATAGTGGCTCTTACTCTCTGCTATCTGATGGTGGCAAATAAATCTGTTACGAGTAATTTATGGAATATAAATTATCCTGTAAGCAGCGTGTAAGCTTGTTTATGAATTGAGAGGCGTCCTGAGTGGCCGCCGTTGTTTTAACGGCTTTGTTATGTGTCTAAATGGATTTTTCGCCAATTCATTGTAAATATTTACGAAACGTTAAGTATATTTGGAGCGCTTCGCTGCAACTTCTGTTATTAAAGTATAAAAAATAATTTGCTTTTGGAATGATTAAATGTCTAATATGTAATGTAATAATTTAAGCAACTGCTATGTTTGGAAGATGAGCATGCTCCACAATCTATCTTATTTCAAGAATCCTTAAATAGAAAACAAACATTTGATATGTCTCAACAAATTATTTCATCAGAATAGACCAAAGAAATCGTGAAAGTCGCGATACACGGCCATTTATACGATAGGCAATATTTTTCTAGTAGGCTCATCTGAGTCTAATAGAACATCACTAACTACGACTAAAACCATACCTTAGCCTGCATCAGGCAAAAAACAAGTCAGCAACATAAGTTTAAATTTCCGTCGTCATAAAATATAAACAAGTATGAGTTATCTTTTTCGAGAAGTTCTATTGGAAATAATTATAATTGTTGATGATAAGACTATTCGAAATCTTGTAGATGTGTAGCGACTTATATTGCTGACAGTACAAACTAAGCTAACTTACTCAACAACCCAGGCCACCTGTACGCGGGTATTTCTGAAATATTTATGACACACTCGGCATATTAGTCGTATTAATCATCCACAACTAGCTACATCTACGAAGCTCTCGTTTTTACGTCAATCTCATTAATTAATGGGGTTTATTAATGAGATTTTAGTCGGGCGTATCCGTGAGTAAGTCCTGTTGCGTTTATAGATTGTTGATGAGTAATTTTGTGTGCATATTTAGTAACTGCATTATTTTCATTCTTGACTAGACTTTGCTCGCGTATTTAAAACCACTCGGTGATATTCTTTTTTCCGAAATATCACATTGTTGTTCAGAAACAAAAGATATTCCGGACATTATGATTTCTAAGATTTACGCGAATGTTACTCATTGAAATAAAACTATTATTTACAATGATTTTATCGCGGATTTTGTTTAAATTTTACATTTCTGACTTCATAAGTAAGGGTAAGTTTTCTCCGGCCTATCGCACGTACATAAATGGATTGCTCAATATTACTTTGAATAGGTAGGTAAGCATATTCCAACATTGTGTAATTTTTCCGCCACTAGAAGCGTGGGACGAAAAAAATTGGTAGATACTTTTGTTTTTATTATTTTGTAAGCGAAAAATACATTTATATACCACCGGCCACCCAGTTCTTTGGTATCGGTTCAAATATAAATATTTTAGTAAAACTACGGTTTACTTTATAGTATCGAATATTTTAAATATAATAATAATGTAAAAATCCTAAAGTGCATTTACGAACGAAAACGAAATAAATCATATAATGTTTGCGTACACGAAAGTCGAGACAGTGCTTTATCATGGTTTAAAGTGCTGAGAATAAAAAGTATGCTTACGTTAGATCTTGCAAAAATAATAGTTGAAGAAAGAAAAACAGGAAAGATTAATAAAAATCCTAAAAAATATATTGTTAAAAATTGAATTTTTCTTTCGCCCGTCTTTTATTTATGCGACTGAAAGAAAGAAGGCTATTTGTTGCAAGTACCTATGAATAAAAACATTAAAAGGCCGAGCGAAATACTAATATACATCTAAGGAATTCAAATTAATAAGCTAAGATTATGGTTGCGGTAAATTGACCGCAATTGAACCTGTTGAACTTGTTATTTTTTTCTCATGATTTATTATTTCAATTGACGGTATAAAAAGAATCGGAGTAGTAAAAATAAGGACGCTACGGCCTTACTTTTTGTACATTTAAAAAAAATATCGTTATTTTGCACACCTGTCAAAAATTATGGACATTAATTATAAGTACAGGCGGCATAAATAAATCTTTTACCGTCCCATGTTTTACTGCTTAATTTTACGAAGTGTAATGTAGGCAAAACGTTCTAGATTGTGTGAATTACGTTGCTTAATTTCTGGCTGACACATCAAACGATCCTAAATGCGGCGGAAGCTCGGCTCAGTATAAAACCGTAAGATTGTCCCAAGGCTAATTTAGAACTGATATAATATAATTTTCTAGACGTAATTCCAGAAGATTTCAAATTTTTAGAGCAGACGTCACTTACGTAATATTATAAATGAGTATATTATTGCTTATTAATGTAATTTATGAAGCAGAAAATACAAGAATACGCTGTTATTGCCATGAACCCGATGACAAATTAGTGACTCAATGTTGTTGTGAAAACTAGACGAAAGCGAGGATTTCGGTTAATTAAAGCGCATACGGAATTGGTATTCCTTTGATTTCGCATTAATGTGGATGCAACTCGCTTACTAATCGACCATTGACTTAGATAAATGTCTCTGATGGTAAAAATAGTTAATTTAAGTCTATTTCATTCCTATAATCAAATTTTCAATGCAATAATTTAGAAATTATTACCTTATTTGAAATATTTTTCTTAACATAAATAATTAATCTATCTCTTTGTTAACCATATTATATATCGCATAGACACAAAAAAAACGCAATTCGCATTATTTGGTGTTGTCTCTATATACTTTATATTCCTTAGCTTTATTGGTTTTATTTTACGTGGTGTTAAGGTCTAGGATCCCCGGTAAAATATAGACTTCTCCGAACCCGTTCCAGATCGATCCAGTTGCGAATTTCGTAGAAAATACTGTTTTATCTAGATACATAACCAATCGTTATCTGTATATGGAATATAAATGAGAAAAACTAGTATGGAGGGACTATATTAACGAATAAAATCTAAAACAATCATTTTTAGAACCTTTGTCTGTTTGTCTCTGCGGTTGTGCGCGATGAACTCACAAACGGCTTTACGGATTTCGAAGAAATTTGGTATTTTACTTAGGCTATTTAACTCCGAGAAATGTAGTATTCCCCTGGGATGAAGAAGGAATTCCGATATTTTGTTACTTTTTTATACTTAAAGGAAAGTGATGGGACTGAATTACATGTTACATTTAGTGAGAATGAGACTCCCGTCATATCACAAATAAATGAAGTCATTCGTGGTTTTAAGGTTTTCTCCTTTTGGAGGAAGAAATGAGGGTTAAGTCTCTCGATTTTTAAGTATATAAACATATTGTAAAGTACAATTAATCACGCAGAAGAAGTTGCGGGCAAAAGCTAGTGTACAATAATTTGCTTTTTCTGTTTTATTTTCTAGATTTATTTTTATTTACTGTTAGGTTTTTCACGTCGCCTAACTTTTCAATATAGCGCGGAATCGTGCGATAGCTCATTGCGTGAAGACCGGACTTGCAATTGGAAGTCGCGCCTTCAAACCAGTGATACAGTGCAGACACCACTTACTTTTCTAATTTACCCGTGTTCTTAGTTTTGAGTTGATTATATTGTTTAAATTAACAAAAGTATATATATAAATAAACTCACGTCCTTTTCCTAGAAGGGGTAGGCAGAGGCCAGATATGCTACCAGGAAATCCACGTTTCGCCCTCTGTGTACCGTCCCGCTATTATAGGGGGCGAGCCTATCGCCATATTGAGGACAAATTCAGGACTAATAGAAAAATCCAACATCACTTCGCCTCACCTGGGATTCGAACTGGAGAATTTAGGGTTGGCTTACATTGAACTATTAGGAAAAATATCGTGGAGAATCCTGCATCAGTGAGAGTTGTAGGTTCTGGGTTCTGGTTCATAAGATTTTGATGTTTGTAGTCCAACCACTAGCGTGTAACTTATGGATTAAAAAAATCATCAATTTACGGATCGGCTACTTAATGCGAGTTATATCTTTCAAATAAAATCAAAGCTAATAGGTAAACAATAAGAAAATAAAATGCATTATTTTTTTTAAATATAAATTGGCCATGTATTTGCAAAGTAATTTGTATTTTATAAAAAATAAATAAATAACATAAATACGTTTTTAGATGCTAAGTTAATGCGTGTAAGTTTAATAAAAAAAGAAAATAGGCAAGTAACATTAGTTTCAAATGTTTGATATTTAAAACTTTATTAGTATTAATTAATAACTTTTAAATATTTTATGAATACCTTTTTAACTTTCTCCGTTTTCACCTGAGCCGGTGTATTTTCTGTCGTTTTATTTTCCGTTATTTTCGCGTAGCACGCGCACCACATCAAAATCAACACCAAAAATCGCGATTTAAAATTAAAAGCCATATCGGAATTGTCTATGGTCCACAATTTTTAATTATTATTTTTAAGGCACGATTTTATTTTTTGAATAATTCCTTCGCCTGGTTTCCAGACGACTGGAGAGTGTAGCGTAGACTGCAAGTCTGAGGTATTTATAGAATATCGAAGAGGCGTTGATGTTACACCGTTTGGGACATTCGAACGTCAATAAACAGAGTAAAAATGGATGCGGGCGTGCCGTCCATGCTGCCAGCGGGCAGGTTGTACAGCGTATAAACTACAGTACTCGGTGATCGTGCACCCCTTTTAAACCAATATGGTTGCAGCCCATAACGCATTTTGACTGCTGGTAGGTCTCTCATGTGTGAGAGGTACCTGGGTAGGAACCACCGCAATGTTTGTTTCTCCCATCAAACACCAGTGTAAATGCACTGTTGTCTGTTGTGTTTCGAATTAAAGGATATTGTAGCCAGAGTAACTACTTGATATATTGGTTATGTCTTAGGATGGCGAGCGCAGTGGAAAGCCAAACATTGCTTTGTAATTCAAGGTTTTTTTTTGGTTTTTGTAATATTTATCAGCGGTCGTGTCGCTTACAAACAGATGAACGGCTTGTTCGCCATTCAGTGCAATAAAAAACCACACTCAAAACTACACTTTGTTTACGTTATTTCTTTCAGACAAAATATTACAATTTTGAAATAAAATTATTATTTACGGATTTTATCGCGAATTTGGTTTAATTTTTACATTTTTGATTTCCCGACGTTTCGATTACTTTACAGCTTTCTTGGTCACGGGGCGGACTGCTGCTACGACACGAAAGCTGTAAAGTAATCGAAACCAGGGACCGAAACCGGTATCGAAAATACCGGTATTTTTTGGTATCAACCGAAAAAAATAATACCGGTATTTTTAATGGTAACCGATATCCGCCAATTTTATTCGATTCCTAGAATTTAACCGGTATCATACCGGTAACCGAAATAAGGGTTACCTTTATATTTCATGCGAAGTTCCTTATAAGTCAAAGCGGGGGCAGTGCCTGTGTGTGGTTATACCGCCGTTTGTCTTTACTAAACATTATGGCACTATACCACACAATTATCTTTACTCATTTCATGATTTTTTCAACAGAATTACCCACCAAAATTGAAATGAACCGTATCCAGCGATATTGTGTAAACAACACGACAAGTATGATTTTTATTTGTTATGCAACAACAACGCATTTTCTTTTGCATTCAAGGTCTTTTTAGGTTACCGGTATTAAAACGGTTCCCGTATATAAGGGTAACCTTTATATTGCGTCATAGCGGTTACCGAAATCTTAAAGGTAACCGAAATTCGTCGATACCGGTACCGTTATGTCGAATGGGTTTCGGTCCCTGATCGAAACGTCGGGAAGTCAAAAATGTAAAAATTAAACCAAATTCGCGATAAAATCCGTCAATAATAGTTTTATTTCAATGTGTAACATTCGCGTAAATCTAAGAAAACATTATTACAATTTTATTGGTTCGTCGGATTAAAAGGTGTTCTTTCTATATATTGTCCGAAGTAAAAGACATAGTCAACACCTGAATATATTACAGCATTCATCATCATCATCATATCAGCCACAGTAAGTCCACTGCTGAACATAGGCCTCCCCCAAGGATCTCCACAACGACCTGTTGGAAGCGGCCTGCATCCAGCGACTTCCTGCAACCTTAGTCAGGTCGTCCGTCCACCTTGTAGGCGGGCGTCCGACATTACAGCATCAGTTCATCACTAATTTGACTCTGGGTTACTCAATTTTCTTCACTGTTAACATCTTTTCCTTCTTTAATAGATCAACATATATGCATAATATTATTCTGTATATTCAGCTATTTCATTACATGATATAGTGACACTAATAGCTATTAAGAACGTGCTCGCATTAAACTATTGTTTTTCCAAAGCTGTAACGTTAAGTTTTATGATATAATTAAAATAAAAATGTTCATCAAAGACTATATCCATGAAAAACCCGTAAAACTGAGAACGCCAGATGCAATCCTGTGGTTTTTATTATTACACCCATCTTGATATTTCCGTAAGTTTATTATCATAACAATCTTTCCATCATATAAGAAAAATACTCGTGTTTTTTTTTTTTTTTTTTTTTTTTATTATTGCAGTGAATGGCGAGACGAGCATGCCGTTCGCCTGATGGTAAGCGTTGCGACCGCTCATGAACAGAAGCAAAACCAAACAACACCTTGATTTACAAAGCAATGCTTGGCATTCCACTGCGCTCGCCATCCTGAGACATAAGATGTTAAGTCTCAATATGTCCAGTAGTTACTCTGGCTACAATGTCCTTCAATCCGAAACACAACAGTGCATTTAAACTACTGTTTGACGGGAGAAATAGGCATTGCGGTGGTACCCACCCAGGCAGCCTCTCACATATGAGAGACCTACCACCAGTCACAATACTCGTGTGATTTCAGTTTTAACATACCTACATATGTTTTAATTTCTTTGTCGGGATGTGTGTGTTTATCGAATGTTATAACACTAACGGTCGCCTAGACGGGACTGTTGAAACTTGAAGCACCCTGTGCCAAATAGCCACAGATTTTATATCTGTAAAACAGTCCTACATGACTCTCGTTCGGGCGCTCGCTCTGCCACGCTCTACCACCCTATCTTCTCTATAGTCTGTTCTACCTACAAAAAAAAGGTATTTGTAGCTGCAAAAAACCCGCGGCGCAGCGTGAACTTAACAGACCGCTCCTTCATTTTGCTTTTCTCTATATGTAATACTTTTGGGCCGAAATTTCAGTTTTATAAGAACTTGCTTATTGAGGCTGCTGCTGCTTATATGGACTTTATTATGTCGTTGGACACCTGGGTGGACATCGATGCTACGTTTCCTTGCACCTCTATAGGTTTTACCTCTATAGTATATGCCTTCATTCAACAACTTTTCGTTTTCACCTGTCGTCGCTTTTCCGCTCTATGCGCCCTTCTTACTATCACTTCATTTTCTATGCCGCTGAACTATTCATTTAGTTGTAGGTAAATGTATAAATTAGACAAAATCCATTCCCATTATAAAATGGAAAGGAAATATTTAATATATAAGTAAGCCTAGTTCAACATTTCCAGTTTATTTTGGTGCCTATATTGAAAGGAACAAAAATAAAAGACATTAAATTCCCAAAAGTCTGCCGAAGCGCGTCATAAAAAAACAAAAATAAATGTTCGGAAACTATGAGTAACATAACATCATAATGTTTTATTTGGCGTTACAAAAATAACGCGCGCTAATAATCGTATCTCGGGCCGCATTAACGTCCATAGAGTTTAGAAAATTTCATTGTAAACGCATATAAAACGAATTTTAACGAGCACCCGCAAAAATAAAGATTTCGCGGTCGAGGTTTCCGAACGCGCTTAGAAAAACAAAGTTTGACAGCTTGTTAATTTTGGCGGGAAAAAAGCTTTTATCTTACACAAAATTGATTTCACATTTTGATAGATTGTTATGTCTGTGAATAATGGATTAATAGAGAACTGACGTCTTCGAACAGTGCGCACATGTAAGTTTAAATCAAAGTCGCATTAGAAAGGTTTATTGTTTCACAAAACGCCTGATATGTGTTTGCACTCTGCAGTAAAATCATTGTAATAAGAATTATTTTGGTTACCTACTAATATGCATTCCATGATCTAAATTGAACGACACTTGATTGACGGACAATGCATAAGCTATACCGTTGCGTCTAAGAACTAAGAAACAGTAGCTCTGTTTTACCAACACCGTGAACCGCGTCCTAGGTCAAGATCACTAAGGCGCCATCTTGAAGCTTGTTGAATCTAAGCAAAAATATCAAATCTAATTAGATTTGTGGCGTGTCTTTATCTCTGATATTTGGGTGCGCGATGAAACTTACCCTTCCGCAATCCCGCTTTTTTTAAGCTCTAAACGCGTGGTGTCTTTAATATAGGTAATTAAAATAACTACTTAAAACCTTAGAGTTCTAAGCTTAAAACATACTTTGAAATTCCAGCAAGAGTTTTTAGCAGATTGTCCTGCACTCACACTCATAATTTCAACTCCTGTAAGCCATGATCAACAGTGGCATATAATAACACCAGTATTGAAACTCACCGAGGTTCCGGAAATGTCTAACTTGACTTGGAGCCGTAAAGAAATCAATCACAAAGTTAAATTAATAGGAGGTGGCATTGACATAAATACTAATAATAATACGACGATATTACAGTCTTGGCAGACTCGCTGGAAGACATTAGTACTATGCTCGAAGACCTCAATAAAGTCTTCCATCAGGTGGGTCTTAAAATGAACATGGACGAAACGAAGGTCATGTCAAATTTCCATGTCGTACTTCGATAGTTATGTGTTGCCAGTGATGACATAGGTACAGCACCGAGACGTGGCTTCTCACTATGGGCCTTATTATGAAACTCGTAGTCACTCAACGAACTATGGTAAGGGATATGCACGGGGTTTCCCTACGAGCTCGATCAGGAATGAAGAGATCCATAGTAAGTAAGTAAGTAACTAAGGTAACCAACTAGGCCCAGTGGATTAGTAATTTGAAGTGGCAATGGGCGCGGCACTTAGTGCGGAGAACAGACAGCCGGTGGCGCCAAAATGTTCTCGAATGGAGGCCACGTAGCGGAAAACGCAAGCATGAATGCCACACAATGCCCACAAGGTGGTCAGACAAACTGTTAGAGCTTGCGGAACGTCGCTGGATGCAGGCTGCCTCCAACAGATCACTGAAATCATTGAGAGAGACCTATGTTTAGCAGTGAACTTCTTTTAGCTGATGGATGGATGGGATGGATTGAAATAAATATGTGGACATAGCAAAAAGCGCGTAAAGTGTTCTGATGTAAGTGGTGCGCGCACTCCAGTACATCTCTAGTGGAGCGTAACTGAATTTAGTCATCACACGCAACGATTTCGAAGTAAAGAGGTAAATAAGGTCGCAAAATTTGGATAAAGTTTTCGAATCATTCAAGATTAGTTTTAATTAAAACGGGCCACAATACGACATACTTTTAATATTTCCGTTCCTTCAGCACGAAAATTATTTCACGTACAATTTATGGAATCATTAAGATCTGTAATGATGTAAATAGGTTACAATGCGATATCATTAGTTAGCTTTAATATTTCTGTTCCTTCCGTATGAATAGAAATTCTTGTACAATATGTTTCATAGTTGATTTGATATATAGTCAAAGGCGAGGCTACAAGCTGCCTGTTCTAAATAAACGACAAAATGCAAGGTCGCAGAAGAAATGTATTGTTTTTATTTGAATTAATTTCGCACATAATTTTAACTAGTGCGTAGTGAATTATGTGTGTTTGTCTGCTTCGACATGGTTCGATAGGCTCTGTGGTGGAAACAGCTTGCAATATAAGCCGTCGCGGTGCAATTCCTTCGTAGAGTCAAAGGTTTGACCAAGAGGTAATGTATTATGGCTAAAATTTTTCTATTTGTATCAACGTAAATTTTTATTACTGTGCATATTTTTAGTTACTGATGAATACAATTGTAGAAATTACATACATACATAAATTCACGCCTTTTCCCCAGAAGAGGTAAGCAGAGGTGCCTGGCCACGCACATTTCGTCTTGTATGTTCCGTGCTTATATGTGATAGGTGGCGAGTCCTGAGCTCATTGCAATATCGAGCGCTATCTGACTCTGGGCTGCTAATGAATAGAAAAGTACAATATCACTTGTCCCAACCCGGGATTCGAACCCGAGACCTTTGTAACCGTACCGTAGTACAACTACGCCACTGAGGCAGTCAAATAATTGTAGAAGGTGAACTCGGCGACAACCTGGTAGCTATGAAACCAAAGAAATCTCTGAAGTACTAGTAAGTTTTACTGGTGGTAGGTCTCTCATATGTGAGAGGCTGCCTGGGTGGGTACCACCGCTATGTCTATTTCTCCCGTCAAACAGCAGTTTAAATGCACTGTTGTGTTTCGGGTTGAAGGACATTGTAGCCAGAGTAACTACTGGACATACTGAGACTTTACATCTTATGTCTCAGGATGGCGAGCGCAGTGGAATGTTGCTACTGTTTATGAGCGGTCGTATCGCTTACCATCAGGCGAACGGCAGGCTCGTCTCGTCATTCATTGCAATAAAAAAAAAAAAAGTAGTTTGATATCCACTTATTTATTAATATGATAATGGTCACGAACACACATAAGCCGGGTTTTTAGAGAAAAAAAAACAATAAGTATTGTCTTCTGTTCTTTCATCCTGGTGTTCACTGGTGGTAAGTCCCTCATATGTGAGAAGCCAACTGGGTAAGTACCATCGCAATGTCTATTTCTCCCGTCAAAAAGCATTCTAAATGTACTGTTGTGTTTCGGATTGAAGGACATTGAAGCCAGAGTAACTACTGGACTTATTGAGACTTAACATCGTATGTCTCAGGATGGCGAGCGCAGTGGAATGCCAAGCATTGCTTTGTAATTCAAGTGTTGTTTGGTTTTGCTACTGTTTATGAGCGGTCGTATAGCTTACCATCAGGCGAACGGCTTGGTCGTCTCGCCATTCATTGCAATAAAAAAACCCCAGCCAGTGCCAGAGTTAGTATCAAAGTACAGTATTTTACAAAGGAGTAGGTACTTTACACGCCCCAATTAGTCTCTATAAAAATTTTACGATGATGTACAATGTAACTTAGTTATCACCTTTGGTATGTTATATCTTACCCATAAATTATATTTATTGCTTTTACAAACGCAAATGATATTATTTAATTGCATTGGTTCAACTAAACAGACATTGTAGATAGTTTTGTGAACAATAAAATTAAATTAATACTCTTATGTTTAAACAACGCGTTTAAACTTTGATTTTAAAGTTTGTAATAAAATGTATTTACCATTTATTGTATACCATAGAGTTAGTGTTGTACATACATACATAAACTCACGCCTTGTTCCCAGAAGGGGAAGGCAGAGGTGCCAGGGCACCCACATTTCGCCTTGTATGTTCCGTCCCATGATGTGATAGGTGGCGAGCCTATCGCCATATCGGGCACAAATTCCTGACTCTGGGCTGATACTGAATAGAAAAATCCAATATCACTTTGCCCAACCCGGGATTCGAACCCGAGACCTCAGCTTTGTAACCGTACCGTAGTACAACTACGCCACAGAGGCAGTTAGTGTTGTAACTTATACTTATTAACTCCATGTTGTATACATACATCGTATATCAAGATTGTAACCGAAAACGGGACCGGGTGGTAGTTATAGTGACTACAAACACAAAGCAACTAAAAATGTTGCAATAAATCGCGACAATTTTTATTTATGATGTTTTAAATATCTTCGTGTTTAGGTTGGTAAATCCATAGTTTTTGCTAAAATAATAATTAATCTAAACCCTTGCGTACCATAGCAACATTAAAAATAAAAGGTTGGACATTATAATTTAATGAAAAACTATGTATTTCTCTGTATCTGTATCTGTATCAGCCCATATACGTCCCACTGCATGGCACGGGCCTACTCTACAATCGAGAATACGATTGAGAGTGGTTAGGCCTTATGTATTTACCACCCAAATATAAAAAATAACAAAATATTGGTATATATTTTTTGCAATGTTTTTCGTTGCGTTGTGTCCTAAAATCACTAAAACTACCACCTGGCTTCGTTTTCGATCGCAGTCTAGATATATAATACATAAGTACATAAGCTTTCATATATTATGTATATTGCCATTGTAGTATACAGATTATCGAGCATTTTTTAAACTTATGATGCGAGTCTATCGCGATGGTGCCTGATGGAGCATACTGTTTCGATTCCAGAGAACCAACAAACTAGATTGCCCGATATGGAATTGCAATCACGTCGTAATGAAGAATATTTTGTTTATATAGTTGCTGAATGTTTTGTCTTGACTTTTAAATTCAGTTCGATCGAAGCGGACAAAACATTCGATAGCTAAAATACGTTTTTAAATTGACTATTAATAAGTCCTTAAGCCTATGCAATATACGAGTACACGTTGCACATTAAACAAATGAAAGAGGTTATTCGATAATTAACAATATATATTTTAAGAGTACTTTTCAGTAAATAATGTATTTCTTAGGCCCATTTGCACAAACTAACTTTACCCCTCAAATGTATGGCGATGACATTTTCAAAGTCAAAGATATGGGCTAAGTTAGTTTGAGCAACTGAGCCATAGAGAAAGGTTGATAGCCTACGATATAATCACAGGATATAATAGTAGCGAATAATATTGGACAGAATCCCTAACTTACCACGGTTTAATCAGGGCATCGTCGCTTGTGGTCAATTCTTTCGTTTAGCAAAGGAGTTATTTTGTATTTTTGGCCAAAATGTAAGTATATGTAGTTACGCCTTATTTCTTTAGTTGTTTGTTTTTCTCTTTGTTCGAATTTATATTTTCTTTCTTCATAAATCTGTTGGCATCGGCCTGCATCCAGTGAACTTTTTGGAAATGGAATCTTATGGTTGGCCTTATTTCAGCAGACGATAATTGAATATTTTAAAATCATTGCTAAGAGGTAAAGCCATGCTGTCAGTCAAAACTAAGCATGAATCGGAAGGCTCATTCGGGACGGTATCATTGTCTCACAGAAGATCAACATGAAGCAATAGTTCTGCTATCGCGATTCGTTCGATGAGTGAGATAGCCGGAGGCCTAATACACCTTAACTCTTTGCATCCTTTCTCCTTCCCGTTACCCTCCCAATTTGCTGGGCCGGCAACACATCCATAATCCAAGTATTATAGTTTTTCATGGCTGGCGGTGATCACTTACCACTGGGTGACCTGTTTGTTCGTCTGCCAGACCTAAGAAATAAAAAAATATCCTGCGCTCGAGGAGTTGATACTTTTAATATGTAATTTTTTTTTCTAATAAAAGCCAGAGGAGTAGCCTAGTCTAACACAATATCAATTGAGAACGTGCCCTGGCGGAGTTCCAGCTTTTTCTATATTCCATGCGTATTGCTCTGGATTACACACTCGAACCACATAATATGGCTGGAACAACTACCGAGCCACATTACATAACTGCGTATATTTCTTACTGTAATGAAACTGCTAAACAGTCTGTACGAATATTTACTAGTAAATCGAAAAGAAAATAGACGTATTCACGTAAAATTCCAATGTCATGTTTATAAATTAGTCTGTGTACATTTATTATACTGCCGTTTCAATCGAGAAGGCAGTAAATCATAGGCGCACGTTTTTTAAATTACTGATTTGGAATGTTCGTTAAACATGCAATCTTTCTATCTAGGTTTCAGTGAATTTTCATGATCAATATTATGTTCTGTTATTCGACTATGTACATTCCAATATATAATTTTTAAAAAACTTGCAACTTCTGTTTCTCTATCGGTTACCATGGCATTATTAGTCTGTTGTTTAACTAGAGACCAAAAATTACTTGCTCTAAGTAATCATGAACAAAATACCAGCTCGACCCACTTGACTTCTTGCAGCGACGAGCTTGTCGAATAGTCAATGATCCTGATCTCACAGACAAATTGGAACCGTTAGGACTGCGGAGAGACTTCGGATCTCTCTGTGTGTTCTATCGTTTGTTCCATGGGTAGTGCTCCGAAGAGTTGTTTGAGATGGTACCACCGTCGCCTACGCACCATCGCACTACACGTCTCCGCAGTAGAGTTCATTCCCACCACCTGGAGGCGTACCGCTCCCGAACGGTACGGTTCCAGCGTTCCATCCTACCACGTACGTGCAAGCTCTGAAATGAACTCAGCGCTATGACCTGTCCTTCTTCAAACGAGGTTTAAGGAGAGTACTCTCTTCGAGGTAGGCAGCGACTTTGTTGTGCTGGTCCCCTGGCACTACGGAGGTCCTTGAGCAGCGGTAGCCGCTTACCATCAGGCGGACCGCTAGTTCGTCTGCCTACAGGGCAATAAAAAAAACAATAATCATTCAATCGGACTTTTACCAGCCTCTGTGGCGCAGTTGGTTCGACGCCGGCTGTGAATTGTGAAACGAGAGGCCGCGGGTTCGATTCGCGCACCGAGAGAAATGTTTGTGCGGCCCACAAATATTTGTTCCAGGTCTGGGTGTTTGTGAGACCGAAAAGTCTCTCGTAGTTCCTGATACCTACGACACAAGACTCGATCTTAGTGTGGGGTCAGGACTATGTATGTGACTGTTGGGTGTTATTTATTATTTATTTATTTTAGACTTTTTGCGTCGGTGGCGCCACAAAGAACAATTTATTTCTCCTTCTAATCCTTTGTTTACATTATACAGAGGAAGAATAAAGTAATTAAATAATAATAATAGTACAAGTGGCGGCCTTATCACCATAGGTAATTTCTTACAGGTAACCATGAGATAATAATTATGGAAATAAGAGAAAGGAAGGGTAGTCTAATTTACACTAAGATTTTTTTATCGCCAGACCACCATATTGAACAGTTCTGTGGACAGAACGATACACGGCGAAAACATAGTCGACAGTTGGTTATGAATCATAAACGCCTTTAGGATTAGAAGTAGCTCAACTAATAGAATTAGCTGGCTATCCGTAGAGTTTCTAACACGGCTTACTGACTTCCGGCATTCGTCTATAAACCAAGCTTAGCATAATGCTTGTCTTGAAATTTAAAATTCTACGTATTTAGTTTAGTTAGGACTCATAGCTATAAATCACGTATGTAGTAAGTACCTACCTACATGTAAAAATCATCAAAAATGCATTATGTCAATGATATTCTGGACTAAATGCTGCATCGTGATTTATTACAGATTGATCAATACTATTTTGGGTAACCAATAACCCGTAATAAAACATATTTTTATACATGTACCTAGGTACCAGGCAAGCAAACATAAATTTATTTGTAGTTTTGAGTTTCTAAGCATATCATAATGGCTTGGTTTGCAGACAGCCAGACCGCAATTCTATCGATATGTTAGTAAATCTATTTTTTCAATACATCTGGCATTGGTCAGACCGTTTGGCTGTCACATAAAACGTGTGAATTGTGGCGTTTTCGTGGCCCGAGCGCCTGAAAGACATAAAAGTTCTTGCTTTTGTACACAGATTGATACTGTTTCCTATTTTGACTGTAATTACACATTCCAAATAAGTAAATAAACCGTTGGATTATTGTTTCGTCAACAGACATCTGCAAAAATTTTAAAACCGGTGTTAATGGCATTCCGTTTTGTAAAGGAAGGAAAAGATTCACTTGGTTTAGGAACACGCTTAGCTTTGCTTTGTGAGTAATGCATTTTACGAGACCATTAATAGATAGGTATTATGAACAAAATACTGATGGTCTTTTCGTCGCCAATACCGCAAAGCCTGATGACGAAAGACTTCAATTAATGCGTCCTACCCGTAATGACATACGGTGCCACCTTCGGTTGGACTGTTTGACAAATTCAAAGTTGCTCAACGAGCTATGGAGCAGGCTATGCTCTATGTTTCCCTGTAGGATAGAATCAGAAATGAGGTTATCCGACAGAGAAACAAGGTAATCGACATGTCCAAACAGGCTGGTCACATTTCTCGGAGAACCGACAACCGTTGGGGTACACGTGTTCTCGAGTGACTTGCCGAGTGGTCTGCCTCGGAAAGTGTAATGTAGGACGCATTCCAACCAGGTGAAGTGGCGATATTCACAATATGGCCGGTAGCTGTTGGAAACGATGGTTTGAAGATCGAACTCAGTAGCATATCATAGGAGAGGCCTATATCCAGCAGTGCATGCGGTTGAGCTGATGATGATGATAATGAACAATACAGTGCTACGTAAATCAATTAAGAAAAACCATAAAAGTTTACTATCATATACCAGCGGTATTGTTTCCTTTGATTAGTTGATCAGCTCTTTAAAAATCGTATTGACTTTATAATTCATTATTCATATGTCCAGCACAATTAATACATTGCTAAGAGAAACGACAAGTTCTCACTATTCCGTGTTCTGAATCGCCAACAAACAATGTAAAACGTTAATTTAGCATTAAATGTTTTCATTATCATGTCTTTGCGTAATATCATCTATTCCATTTGCAATGTTTTGTTTGGCGTCTATTTCTATGACTGCTGAGCGGTGATTTAGAACAGATATGTCGAGCATCTCGTACATAACATCAAGTGTTATTGGCTCTCGTTCGTTTATTTTGGAAGTGATACGCCGTATTAATCTTCCGCTTAAAAATCTACCCAACAACGCAAAATGTTCATATGGTAATACTCGTATATAATATTATCAAACGTCCACTAATAAAAAAATAATGAATTGTTAATTTGAATTGTATAATGGACATATGCTTCCCGTTATGATTCCTATTTTGTGATATAATACTGAGAGGGTTTACTAGCACAACTGTACTTGGTACAAGTAAATACAGCCAGGTTAACCGAAATCCAGGAAATAGAATCTCGCGATAACGATGCTGCTGTCTGACATAAGATTTCATTTTTTTTTGCGCCATCTCTCGGTCTGCAGCACTTCCTCTTCTTACTTCTACACCACCTTAGAATCGATATAATCGCGTACTATAGGATTCTAGAGAAACTTCTTTTCAGGTACAATCAGGCTGTGGAACGAGCTGTGTGCCGAAGGTTTTCCAAAAGACCACCGCATTGGGCACTTAAAAGAGTGATAACTACTGTTTTTGTAGGGTCCACATTGATGATGGGATGACCGGGGGATTGACCGGGATGACACCTCTGGTGTAGCAGACGACCATAGGCTATGGTAGCTGCTGACTATCAAGCATGGTAAAGAAGCCACAAGCCGCACTATATACTCGAGGCAGCGTTAGGTAGGCCAGCCACGCTAGGTAGTAGGGTAGCAGGTACGACGCCTGCGCAGACTAAGCCCTGAGAACGGGAAAGGAATAGTAATATGTTTTGAAGAATTCCAATATTGAATTTACCAAAATTCGGGATTATATGAAAAATGCATGAACTAATGTGGAATTTATCGTAACTGGGGATTATAAAGAGTTTTTCAAAAAAAACAATTTAAATGCACTGTTAAGTTCCGGTTTAAAGGATATTGTAGCCAGAGTGAATTACTGGACTTATTGAGACTTAACACTTAACGTCTTATGTCTCAAGATGGCGAGCACAGTGGTATTTCAAGCCTAGATATTCACGGCGATGTTTGGTTTTACTACTGTGTATGAGAGGTCGTATAAAGGTGAACATTGAGATACTCAAATTCAGCCGGATCTATTCTTCTCAATTACGGCTAGTTTTATTTCGTATCTACATTAGTCCACGTTATTGAAATACCATTTACCAACCAATATAAATTATGTTAAGACTAAGATACAATTTATCAAAATAGCATGGAATCTGTTAAAATTAGAGAGTACTACGATTTTGCTATGGTAGGCCGAAATTCTAAAACCGACATTTAATCATCACAAAGTACAATGCCTTATCTACTACCTACCTAATAGAACCGTTTATCCCATATAAATGGCCATAATAATTATTCATACCAATGCAGCCATTAGGGTATTATACTAGAGCAGACATGAGGAAAAAATCTGCACATTGTGTTGGTACAGGAATCCAGTGAAACGAGAGCGAAGGTAATGTTACTGACAGAAACAGGAGCAGTATGGTACCTATCGTTAATTTTTTTTACAAATTGCTCAACTAGAATGTTTTCTACGAGTTTAGGTTATAATTTAAAATATTTATTCGCACATAGATATGCACTCATTAACTATTGTTTATATTATTATGTGAGCTTATTTTATTTTATGAAAAGTAGTCATTTCGGATTCCATAGGTAACAGTAAATTAAAATAGTAATTTGTCAGATTTTATCCATTTCTGGTGAAGTAAATGAAAGGCAAATATTAATAATCACCTATAATTCATTAAATACATTAAACAATGATGGAATTATTACCGACAATGAATAGTTTCACCATCGGCACAGAAGATGGCGGCTATCACTGTTCGCTTAAAACTAATTATGATGAACAATCACTTCATTTCTTGGCGGTCGACATTTCTTCAAGTGCTTTCATTTCAGCTGAAAAGGATAGATAATATAAAGTTAAATTATATGCCATTTAAAAAAAAATAAAGTAACTGCATTGTAGTTAAATTTTGCATCTCTTGTATTATGTAAAATTATCAAAACTTTTATATAAATGTTGCTATTCTCATCATTCATCACATATAATAAATAAATAGTTGTCTGGGAACAAAACTTTGGGGTAAAATTAAGAATCTTTATGTACTTTACAAATATACATAGTTTAGTAATAAGCAGAACCTTAACACTTAGATATTTGCATTAATATTTGTAAGTTCCATAGTGATGATTATTATACCGATATGATCACACACAACACTGTACAGTGACTTAACACATAAAAAAAATAGTTCTGTAGTGACATCTGCTTCTTTGGCCACAGGAAGTCCCAAGAGCTTCCAGAGACCTGTGGGAGTGGCATTGTACACCCACCTACAGTCTACCTTTAGTAAATTAATTTAAAACTGTCTTCCTAGCATTATTTCCCTTGCATTATCAGTTCCAAAATGTAACATTTGTCAATCTGACTTAGATTGTTACTCAGAATGTAATAACTTCATTGTAGCTGAACCAATACACATAATATTATGCTTACGGCCAAATTCATAGATATGCTCCTATTTTAGTTATGAAATATTTGGTCCCTTTTGTATGACTTGAATTTAATTTGATCAAAGAAGACAAAACATTTGATAACTAAATAGGTTTTTAAGCTGTCTATGCTACAGCCATTAATGTTTATTTGCTAATTCTTGTAGTCAGCCATATGTATATTGATTATTCTTTATCATACCAGCAGCAGCGATTGCCTTCTCCTTCTTGATTTTCTCATCCCTGATGACCTTCTCCTTAGCTTCAATCTCACGGATCTTGGCTTCCTTCTTGGAGAGTCTGTTCTGGTGGAAGGCACCATACAGGATGCCCGCACCCAAGAATGACCAGCGGCCAAACTGAAAAATACAATCAGATGTACATTTATATGAATTATATTATTTAACATTTTGTTTTTAAATAATAAAGTATATAATCAAGAGAAGCACTCTATTGTTCTATTCAATTATATTAGATTTAAACAAATAAAAAGTAATTTGACTATTCTACTGAATAAGGAGATGCAAAAAAAAAAATCATTCATACTGGGTTTGACAACCATTTCTACTAGAATTTAAAGGAGAGCTGAAGGTATTTCGAAGAAGTATCCAGCTTCATTACACATAAACATAAACTGTAAATTATGTATTACTTATATGAAATATAAGGTTATGATATTTATCTATCAATTTGTGCAGTTTCTTTAATGAAGTACTGGTGGTATACAGTCCATAAAATTTATCATGGCTAGAAAATTAAAAAAAGTGTTTCAAATTCAAAAAAAGAACTTTTCAATGTCGACTATACCTTCAAAAACACTGGTTACATAATGGATAAAAATTATGAATAATTTAATATTAGCTGAAAAGTATAGTTACCCTGATCAATGGCGATACGCGCACTGGGGGTCCGTAGGGAAGGTCTGCCATGGTTTAATTTATCCTATGGGATACGAAAAATCCAAAAAGGATTTCTACAAAAATCCCAAGTTCGATTCCACAGAGGTTATAATCAATAAAATTGCCAGCTTCAAAAAACGTCAGTTTAATAAAAAGTGACATGCGAATACACAGCTTATCGACATCAATACCAATAAAATCCTTTCTCTGCGTAGAGGAATATATGAGTTATTATCGAAACAAATATGAAATATAATCACAACTAATTTATTATGGATTTCTCGATGGCATTGATATTAGTTTAGTGTACACATTGATATAAAAAAGTATTTTTTGTATATCAATGAGTGTACATTATAATCTAGTATAAATGAAATTAATACTACTCTCTGTTTCTAAGCTATGTAAATGTTTATAGTTGTATATTTTACATGATAAACAAAAGTTATGTTTCTACGTAGCATGGAATACGGCTATTTTTTTAAAATAGCAATGATTATTTGACATGCAACGTGACAGTTGACGTTCGACTCATCAAATTGGATTTCACGTCCTTTTTTATCGTACAAAATAATGTATAATAGTGTCTTTTTCTACCGCTGACATCATTATCTAAACTCAAAGCTGGAACACGACCAGCTGTGCGAACGAACTACAATGTCCGGCTGATTATCCATTCAAAGTAATCACAATTCATCAATCAATCAGTCGTCAAAATGGCGTTGATCACGGCGTTTGTGTCGGTTGCGATATCAATATTGTACACACCGTTCCTCCTCCTAATACTGTGCGTTATATTCCTGGCGTCGATCGGCAAGTCTCTCGGCGTGCGGAAGCTGTACGTGAACATACTACTGAAGCTGTTTGAGGTACGTGCCTTTGCATTCTGTTTAGTAAAGTGTTTAGAGGTTTCACTAAAAAGCATAATAAGTACCGTTTTAAGACTATAAGTAGTATTTTTATTAAGAAAAGTTGTCGTTATTTGTTGTCATGCCGGCTTTACGTTACGTGGTTCACGTTTCAGCATAGAAGTTTATCACTTTTAAGTATATTAAGTCATAAATTACCAACCAAAATAATCCTTGATAATCCTTTATACAAATTACGCGTAAGTCACGTTTTTCTTGCGTTTTGGATGTTTCAAATAAAAAATTACTCATGTGGTTTAATAAAAATTACTTTTAAGCATGGTACAAATTCTAACCATATTATGATTGCATTTTCAAGATTTCATGTATAGAACCCTAAATTTAAGTGTAAACTATTAAAGCTATTGTCCGCCTAAGCTATTTTTACCCATTTGAAATTGTGTACAATGTCATGCTTTTTCATTGTACACATTCACTTAATACAAACAATGGAAAAAAATTACAAAGGAGTGTTTAACCTTTTATTCTTTGTTATTTTATAATAAAATTTATGTTTCATTATTGTAGAAACAACTTAGTTTAAAAATCTCAATGTTGTTAGCTATTCAAGACAAGTAATATTTTTTATAATTAATAACAAAGTACATTTCATGTCATTTTATATTATGGATTGTTTCAAATGAAACATGGTATTTGATCATTACTGCCCTTTTTACATTACTAAAGTTTACAAAAACAAATAAACTACAATTAATTTATAATATTTAACAACATCAAAACATTGTTTAAAATGATCAATGATGCAAATAATTTAACTTTAGTTGTCCTATTGGCTATTCCATAACTATCACATGTTTAAATCAATGTTTCCAATAATACATACATACATAAGCAAAAGGAAATTGATTTCATGACAATCAATATTTATTTTTTTATGTAAATTGTATAATTTGTGTAGTAACATAACAAGATTCATGTTGTTGTTTGCACAAAAAACCTGCCTTTGAAGGTTTTAATTATGTAATATTGCAGCAATGATATGAATAAATAAATGTTTTCAATGTTGGGTCATTATTCAATAACTATATTTGTTGATAAGATTACATGTCAAAAATATAATCTATTATTCATCATTTGTTAAGCCATAAGGAAAAACAAACATTAATCTTCTGCAAATATTTCAAAAACATATAAGAAAACCTACTTTTGTTTTTTTTTTATAGTGTTTTGTCTGTGACTTGGACTGTATTTAGCCTGAAATTTAGATATTTAAATAAATAAATATTAAATTGTCCACATCAAAATAGATTACTACGTCCTAAAAAATTGCTCTATAGTTCAGTACTGGTTATTACATATTGGTAATAAGCACTAGGAATATAATATTCTTAATAATTTAAATAAGTCATTTTAAAAAATCTTGTCCTATCTACAATCATGTACTTAAGTCAAAGCTGTAATGTATATTGATTTTATTTATTTGTATAAAACCTATTTATTGTTTATTGCCACCTTGTCCTATATTTCATGCTTAATTTGATTGAAGATATCTTATTTTAATAAATAATGAAGATAAATAAATGAAAAATATTTTTGTCACTATACTGGCTGCCTTTTGTCTCTCCTTATTACATCTCCATTCAAAGATTGCCTGTAAGAAACTGCCTAGTCGAATAAAACCGTCAATTGTACTTGCTTTAAATATAGTTATAATTTTAGTTTTTTCCTGGTGTATGTACAATGAAGTATATTAAATAGAAAGGATCCTTGTTAAATATTGTCATTAGAATATTCAAAATATATTTAACTCATTAAACCACTGTGTCTAACATTAGACGTAAAATTAATCTATAACGTAAAATAAATACAATTACATTACACAGAAAACTACTTTTTGTACATAAATTAAAGAGTCTTCCCATAGTTAATTAACTGAAACATCAATTATACTTTTTCTTGAAATGAATGTCAATTATGTTTCTTTTTTTTTTAAATAAATAACCAGAATAATTAATAACAATTTTCCTGTATAATAATTAAAATAGAATTCTATAAATATATTCCATATCCAATAGGAGATTGAATATTAATTTGGATTCACAATAATGAACTTTTCCTCTCTAGGTGATTGATTGATGTAACAATAAGCAAAACATAAAAGATACAAAACTACTATACACGAGACTCAACATTTCAGTTTATGACGGCGAAGGCCATGCAATGCCAAGCATTGCTTTGTAATTTAAGGTGTTTTTGGGTTTTGCTACTGTCTATGAGTGGTTGTATCTGTTACCACAAGGAAAATGGTATGCTCAACTCGTCATTTTTTTTTTTTAATATTTTAATTAGTACTTAAGTTACCAGCATATAAAATTGAAAACATTGCCAGTTCTCTATTGTTTGAATGTGATTTGAAGGCTGTCACATCTTAAAGGAGTATGCCCATTCATGATATCGGTCAATTATTGTTGATATTAATACTGCTGAAACTTAATGATAGCATTTTTTATGGTTTGCCCTGTTTTATACCGAGTGAACGATTTTTATTTTCTTATTATTTTCATTTTGTTCACATAGCCGAAGACAAAACAATATTTTTTATTTGACTTAAAGTTAATTTTTCCAGGAACTCCTGACATGAGTCGCAATTATTTTGAGAGCCAAAAACTTAGTATATCAACCTGCGAGGTTAGAACACCTATTTTATGGTAATAATTTTGTTCTATGTAAGATAATCTTGTTCTTCATTTTAATACGCGATCTTTACTAGGCAGTGATACCAAGACTCATTCATTCACGATAGTGCATAAATTGAATTCAGTCACGTGGGTAATAATTGCTAAACAGTATTAGGAGACGCAACTGATCGTCGTAATTACCAATGTACCAGTTTGTTATTAAACACTCCAGAGGTTATCTGTCCGATACGGATCTGTATCATCCCGACATTTTGCTGTTTATCAAGTGTATTTACACAAATAACGTTTGCATCGTCTTATTAATAATAGTAACGACAGCTTGGACTTGACTCCTAGTTCAGTACCTAGAGAAATCTAGCAACGTTTCAAATATTAATCAGTTGTAGATGGTCTTGGATGTAGAGCATGCAAACCTATAATATATAATTATTGATCCTATATTTTACAAGAATAAATATATATTTAAATAAAAAAAAGATAAAAATAATTATCAATTACACAAATATACTGGTAATTTCATGTTCTGCTTTAATCGCAATGTATTTATTTTGTATCTATAAGAAAAGCAATTGCAAATAGGTGTTTCCTAATATCAACAAGAGCAACGTGCTGAAAGTAACCAATGTGCAGACACTTCCTGCAACCGTTTTTAAGCAATGACTTCCTTGTGGATCGACCTCTGACGCTGTACCACAGGCTGTACTCAATAACTTTTGAGCCTTGTTAATAATAAGTTAATAAGTTTTTATTGAAATAAAAGAGTTACAGAGAATTAAAACTACTTAAAATTAAATAAAAATAGTGATATCCTAAAATTTAAGCTGAACCAGAGGTTCCCAAACCAGGCGTAGCCTGTGACTTTGGATACCAATACCAGATTTACCTTTACAGTATTACATAATTACCGAAAAAGCATTATATTACTTTAGTCATCGATTCTGTGAGTGCTCTGTCCAGTTCCAATCATTTTCGTTATTTTTTCTTTCTTCTTTAATAAAACTAATCCATATTCATATATTTTTTATAAACTTTAACGAATTTTAGATAAGTAAATAAGCATTAGCCTCTTTCATATGAGATACCTATTATCAGTAATTATATTTTCTTGTATATGATAATTCTTAGCAGATTTTGAAATAAAGTCTAAAAGCCATTGAGGTATTATGCTAGAGCGGAAATTGGGAACAAAATCTCTCCGCATTGTGCTGGAACAGAATTCTCATAAACTTGCACAAGAAGATGATCTGACTGCGTAGACGTGAGAGTGACAGGAACAGGAGTGGTAAAAATGTTTGCAGTGTCCTCTCTAGTTTAATATCTCAATGCTAAAAACTAAGATGGCTGCAATATGTCATGTTGACGAACACAAAACTATAATTAATTCAAATTAAAACGTGTCCTATCGCTATTATTTGAGGTAAACAATACACCTGTATGCATATAATGGGTATCATTTCTGATACGCCACCGAAACTCCTATAATCATTGGTTACTCATTTTGTTTTGCAATTAATATTAATATTGTTCAATTATGAAATAGATTGCGGACTTTGTTTCAATATTTTTTAATCTTTGTCAATGTTATCAATTAATTATGAATATGATATCGTGTTGCTAAAAGAATTTCTTGTCTCGTTTCACGTGGACTGTGATACTACGTTCAAAAGCGGATATTTATTTACTTTTTTAACAGTCATTGTGTGGAAATACATATTACCTTATTGTTAACCATTGTATAAAGAAGATGTATTTAATTAATTCTAAGTCGAGCTACTCCGATGCAATCTCAATTGCGTTTCATGAACTAAAATAAAATCCTTCTATTTATTGTGTTTTGTTTGTAATTTAATAAGTAAAATTACCACTATGCCACACGTGACAAGCGGATTAAAATCGGGACGCCGCGGGTTCTTCCCCGGCCATAAAATATGTCACTAATAAATGGTTGTTCCGGGTCCGTTTGAGCAATTCGTATGTCTGTTGACTATTTTCATTTAATTCGTGATATTGGTATAGTCCAAGATAATGTTATCAATTTTATTCAGCAGATAGAGATAAAATTGCTTATCTAATGAGCGATTAATTGATAAATCTACCGGATACATCGACCTCTGTTCTGTTACCAAGTTGAAACTTTTTGGATTGAAGTCAACATTTCGGTTAAATAAAATCAGTGGTGGTGCCCTGAGGGAGATTGCTACTGCGCATATCTACTATTTAAACCCATACAAAAACAGTGAAAAACAAATAAAAAACCAAGGCTTGCGGCCGCCCGTTCATTTCTGAAGCCCGGGGCGGTCATCCAACCATGCCTACTCGACGCTACTGCAAATAGTCTTTTGCAAGATCTTTTGAAACGTAAAATAATACTACAGCTTCGGAATGTTTGAAGTTGTGAAAAAAAAACTAAGCAACAAACCTCCTTAGCAAAACGAACAATCGTTTTTTTTCATACTCCGACATATTTTTAAATATTAACGGTCTTCTAATTCATACACAGATTATAAATCTAATTTAAACTTCGAATATTTTGTCTTTTTCCTTCAAACTAAATTCACAATTTGTTGAAAAGGGACAAAACATTCGACAGCTCTTTGAATGTGGCCGTTACTGTGAGTAAAATAATATCAGTAGCAAATTGTTGAGTTTGTAGTTCTTAAGCATGTATCGTGGTTTCCTAGTTCTTTGTATGCACAGATGACAGAACAGAATTTTGGTCCATGAATATTTGTTACGGATCTATGTGTTATGAGTTTATGACACCCAAAAGCTTAGCAGAGCATCCAGTATCCATAGCACGAGATTGACAGCGTGGTTCTTATTATTGAACTTTCCAGTCTTAATATTTTTACAGCTTGTTATAATAATAAAGTTCTGTTTGATAAAGTATGATTTTATCGCAACGATGATTCATAAAAATGACTGATATTATTTTTCGTCAATGCAATGTGGAAAGTAGACCTAGGGCAAAAAAAAAACAAGTATACGTACTTTCAACGTACTTTCATTACGATAAGGAATCATGACATGCAATACATAATCATAATGTGTAATTAATATTTTAATTTTGTATCAAAATCACACGAAAGAAATATATGGTTAAGGTAGGTTTGACTGGTAGAAAATACTTCAAGCACTTTAAATACAATTTGTATAAAGTATTGAAAATCAAATAAATAAATAAATATACCTTCATTGTAGCAGTATTAAAAACAATCTATACGGACAATATTTTTTTTTGTATACTATAAATTACTTTAGCGTCAATTTGATGCATAAAATAATGCTACCAAGGCTACCGCTATAATATGCAGTTTCTTTCAGACAATAACGTAACAGAGTAATGGCTACTCTTCAATGCCAAGTAAATTATAGTTTTTGCAATTGAAAAACAATGCTATTCTATGTAGATACACGCATTAAGTATGTATACATAAACTCACACCTTTTTCCAGAAAGAGGAAGGCAGAGGTGGTACGCATGAAGTATGATAATGTTATCATAATCAAACCAAATATACGGGAAGCGATTTTGTTTTAAACTATGCAGTGGTTCTATTGTCATGCATGAATATTAAAATATTTTTATTGCGTTGTAGACAACAGATATAACTATTGTCTTTCCAGTACCACAATACCTAGACACAAAAAAATAATAAAATCAGAACACAAAGAATTGTTTCAGTGCGAACCTAAGTAATAAAGTTGTTTTGTATTTACGTGGAATAGATGCGAGTGTATGTACAGGTATGGAGAAGACTATGTATGGATGTAGCTTAAGAAGTGCGTGGTAGTCTGTACATCATACATGCTCACGGTGTTCCCGGATTCAAATCCCAGGACACCCTTTAACTATTAGGAGTCATGTGTGTTTTGATAGTCGATCATCACGCACTAAAGGTGGTGGAAAACCATCGTGATTTGTGGGACTTTTTATGACGTGTCTAGCGCGCCAACCCGCACTAATCTTGGGAAGTGGGCACGTGGTGGTGGGTACGTGGGGTAAATCTTCTTAATCGTACTTTCCATTGTAGAGGCGGCCCGTGCCCTGCAGTGAGTCTTATATGGTCTGATAGAGATACAAGTGTAGCCTGTATCGAAAATGCTTTGGTGACGCAGTTGTACCACGGTACGACTACAACGCTGAGGTCTCTGGTTCAAATCTCGGGTCAGGCAAAATGATATTGGACTTTCCTATTCATTATCAGTCCGGAGTCAGGAATATGTGCCCGATAGGAAGATAGGCGCCTCTTATCACATCGTGAGAAGGAACACACAGTGCAAATCATGCGGGTCCTGGCAGCTCAAATGCTGTTATACATTGTCATAAATGATTTTAAAGGAATTTGTGCTTAATTAAAGTTTAGGTTCATTAATACGAAATGTATTGTATTTTTTACTAATACCGATCTTTACAATATTTTGTGTTGTTGTTTTTCTAACATTGAATATAATTAAACGACAATATCCAATTCGCTGTAATGCTCATACGTGATTATAAATGGCTTCTGATTAAAGTCAGTAGGTCGTTTCAATCCAATAAAGTAGCAAGTTAGACATATTTTTGAGGATGATTTCCTCTTGATAAAACAAGAAAAATGTATTATTTTCTTCAGAATTTGCCTAGACTGATAAATTAATGCTTTTAAAATGTGTGTTGATAATAAAATTGGTACTGTATTAGTGTTTAAAATCGTCGAAGTGTGAAAATTTCGCGTATTAATTTTAAAACAAATGTTTGTCTTGCAGTTTTAGTGACAAAATTATTATACTTATATTCATCTTATAAATGGCGAGGCGAACATGAAATTAGTCTAATGGGAAGACGCTCATGGACAGTAGCAAAATCACTCAACACCATGAACTGAAAGCAATGCCTGGCATTCCACTGCGGTTGCCATCTTTAGATACCATCTCTATTCTGCATCAGCCCACATACGTCCCACTGCAGGGCACGGGCCTCCTCTGCAATCGAGAGTACCATTGAGAGTGGTGAGGCCATATAGTCCACCATGCTGGCGTAGTGCGGGTTGGCGGACTTACATACCTACCACAGAAATTCTTGTATATCGCTATGGTATGCAGGTTTCCTCACGATGTTTTCCTTCACCGTTTTAGTGCGTGGTTATTGACTGTCAATCCACACATGACTCCGAAAAGTCAGAGGTGTGCCCTGAGATTCGAACCCGCGACCACCGTGAACATGTTGGCAGCCGCGTCTAGTCCGTTTACCAACAGGCCAACACGCACTTCATTTTACATTAGATACTATATTAAGTCTTATTATGTTCAGTAGTTTCTCTGGCTACTATGTTCCTCAAACCGGAACACAACAGTGATTTGCACTACTGTTTGGCGGGAGACATAGACATTGCGGTGGCATCTACCCAGATGGAATGCATTGCAATTCCAGGTGCATTGTACTTTACATATAAATAATGTGGAAATTAAGGTATGCTGTACCAGACGCTCGTTAGATGCGGAGACGATCTTTATCGTCGGGTCAGGGGTCAGTCGAGCATGCGGCCGAGCCGCGCGAGTCACGTGGGTCTCGGCCCTGCAAGGTGACCGTTCAAATGTCTATTACTAATGCATTCCATATATATCCCACTGTAGGGCATGGAATTCCTCTATTTCCAACTATTGAGAGGACTAAGGCCATAACTTGGCCAAGCAAGGGTTGACGGCATTCGCCATCAAAATTCTTGAAAATTTCTACGGCATATAGATTTGTTCAATGTGTTCTGTTTCATCGTTAAATGCGCCGTCGCCATTATGACGGGTATGGGCTTCTGTGGTGAGTTTCTCACGCCCGTAACATGACGAGTTTGAACCCTGGAAAAGAAAAAATCGGCCATACCCATACATACTACATGTATAGGGTTTGATCTCCGCACCAAGAAAAATATTTGTTTTGGGTCTGGGTGCTTGTGAGATCGAAGAGTCTCTTGTAGTTTTTGATACCCACGACAGAAGACTCGATCTTAGTGTGGGGTTAGGACTAAATATGTGAATGTTGGGTGTAATTATTTACTCAGATCATATACATATTATGCATATAATATAAATGGATATATGTATTATTTAGGTATATCGAATTACCCTCAAATTCAGTATGATATTATTGAACTTCATTCATATTACGCGTACTTGTCATACACGGCTTTGCTTTACGCGAGTTACTTAATGTTCGTTGGTTATGCTTTTATAAACATTGGCTTATGTAATGTGTAAGAATATAATATCTCCGTCAAATGTCTACATCGTTTGGATATTGTAATTCAATCTAACTTTCTGTTTTTGTCAAGAGGAAAGCTGCTCTCTCTCTTTCCGATATCTTGGGGAGACCGGATGTAGTATGCCGGTGTTACTGACCTATTGCCCACGGTAGAATGAGATGGCTTCACACTCTCAAGGTTGCGGGTTTGGTTCTCCTGAAGGGACAAATCATTTGTATGTTCTATTTTGTTAAAGTATGCGTAATTTTTATTTAATTATACTATGCGAAAAATTGTCATATAGACACGCACAAATGTGTCGGGTCTCGAGTTCAGACTAAGAATATTCCGTTTTATACAGGATATGTCCAGTTTTAGTGTTCTCAGACACAATGCAACTAAAAATATAGCAAAACAATAGCGGAGGTTTTTTTGTTATTTTTTTCCCGTCGTAGTTTTATGGTAAATGCATCGTTTTTCCAAAAATAATAATGGCAGTTTTTTGGTGGGGTTTAAATTATCATTTTAGCAGAAACTATGTTTTTACCATCCAGACACGGTATTATTTATAACATCACAAAAAAGCGAAATTTTTAGTTGCTTTGAGTCTGTAGTCACTAAAACTAAACCCGGCTTCGTTGTAGGTAGCAGGTAGGTCTTGATACACGTTGAGATTATAACAAAAGAGATTAGAGAGAGAGAGAGAGAGATGAGGCATTAACAAGTTGAGATATTTCGCATGTAGTACTGTTACCAGTGACGTATTAACTCGTACTGGAATGAAACTGATTGTAATATTTAATATCGGCTATTTGTTGGTTATAAAAAATATTTTTAAACCTGTGCGAGATGGGGCCCGGCCGTCTAGAAAACGCTGGTTGGAACGTCTACGACCTTGAACTTGTTGCGTATAGAAGGCGTTGTTACACCACCGCGCGAATCAGTAGCTCGATTGATTCTACAAAAAACTCATTAGGATAATTATGACTTTGAAACGAGATAAAAAAATATAAGACGCAGAAACGAGAATGCCCATTTTGCTATGCAACTTACGCCCAAATACTGGAACGCAATTTAAATATAAATGGCGCTTAACTACGTTAATCCCGATTAAATGTACTGACTAAGTGGGCCGTGCGCTGTTAAGAGCAACTTATTATTTGAATGGCCTTCCAGTATTCGGGCGTTAGTATTAGTGCGATGATTTTTGTCCCTTGATGACACATACTTGTTTGTGTACGGAAAAATATATGTTTTCAATAAATATAAACATAATTGTAATAATCAGGCCCGGAGAAGTCACAGGAATTAACTTCAAGTCCAATAAACAAAAAAAAATTACTTCAGCTCTGTGAACTAAATGTGATGATAATTATTTTACAAAAATCTGTCGCCCGGGATAAATCAGGAAAACTTTTAAAGACATATAATAAAAATGCTTGAAGTTTAAGCAGTATCGGGATTTACGATTTTTTCACCTATACTATGAACGGTCATTATGCTTTGGTGTTGCCTCGGTTATTTTTTTAAATGTATGTTTACGATCATGTTTACGGTTGGCAAGGGATCAAATCCCTGCGCGCACCTCTGACTTTTCGGAGTCATGTGTGTATTGATAGTAGATCTCCACGCATTTTAACGGTAAAGGAAAAAATCGTGGGAGAAACCCTCCACTAGGACAGCGTGGTAGACTATACGGTCTTACCTCTTTCAATAGTATTTTCCACTCTAGAGGAGGCTGAAATGTAGGGCTGATGCAGTACAGCACATGGCGATGGGGTCACTCCCAAAAACATAGTCGGACGGAAAACTCAAAAAGAAGACGTGGGTTTATGTATGTATGTGTAAGGATCTTGATCATTTCCAATTTTAATGTTGAGTGTTAGTGTCAATATTCATCCAGCTTTAACCTGTATGGTTTGTTTCCTTCCTCGATCCTAGGTGACATGATTTGCAGTCGGAATAGTCATTACTCATTAAGATTTGTCCCCGAATCAAAGTTCACGTAACATTGCTGCGTCACTCAAAGCCGTGTAGAACAACATTAAGGCTCAGTTGCACAAACTAACTTTGCCATAACCTTTGCCTATGAAAAATATGTCATCGCCATACATTTGAGATGTATTTGACCTTGCGAATGTATGGAATTGACAGTTTCAAGGGCAAAAGTGTTGGCAAAGTTAGTTTGTCCAATTGAGCCTAAACTACATTCCGGCATACACAAGTATATCGTCAATGAACTGCGCACATGTGTTCACACCTGGGGAATTACTCTATACTTGAACACACAACAACAATTTTATTCAAATTCTCTATCATACGTCGTAACCTCAGACTAACTACGGAGTGAATAAGTTTCTTAGAGAAAAGTATTGATTTTTATGAGTGTAATACTTTTATCTTATACCTGGATTTCGAACTTTCAAACTGCATGTCGGAAAATAGTTAGGGAATTAACTATAAAAATTATATACCTAGGGCCCTACTATATTCAACGAAACGAAGTTCGAAACTTCGGATGATCGAAGTTCATATACGATACGAATGTACCTACATATACTTATGGTCGTTATTGACTTATAGTCGTAACCATAGACTTATATTTAAGATGTACGTTACACAAATACGAACTTTTACAGAGTAGATAAATTCATATTGTATATAAATTTCGATCGTCCGAAGTTTCGAACTTCGTTTCGGATTTATATAGTAGGGCCCCTACATATAATATGTGGACTAGACGCGGCTGCCAATATGTTCACGGTGGTCGCGGGTTCGAATCCCAGGGCACACCTCTGACTTTTCGGAGTCATGTGTGTATTGATAGTCAATCACCACGCACTAAAACGGTGAAGGAAAACATCGTGAGGAAACCTGCGTACCATAGCGATTTACAAAAATTTCTATGGTATGTAAGTCTGCCAACCCGCACTAGGCCAGCGTGGTGGACTATATGGCCTAACCACTCTCAATCGTACTTACGATTGTAGAGTAGGCCCGTGCCCTGCAGTGGGACGTATGGGCTGATACAGATATAATATGTGTATGGTCTAGTAAGCTATGTTTTGTTGTATATGGCTTATAAATTCCCGACATGTCTGATAAGTGAGAACTGATGTACATGAAGGTCTGCAACAATCAAGAGTTCAAAAAAGGAGGGTACTCAATTTGTTTGTGTATATTTTTAAGTAAATAAATAAGTACACCCAAAAGTCACATACATGATGACTCCACAATAAGATCAAATCTTGTGGCGTGGCTATCAGGAAATACGAGAGAATTTGCAGTATCACAAACTCCCAGTCTCGAAACTTATGCCTCGGTTCTCACAAACATGTTTTGTCACAGTGGGGGGATCGAACCCGCGGCTCCTCGTTTCACAACTGCGCCATTTTTGCCAATTCTTTGTGCGTGTTCTAAGATAAGATATTGCGTAAGCACCCTAATGTTTGTTTTACATAAGTGGCACTCTGCTAGTGATTCATATAATATATTTAAAACGTAGGCTCTACTGTTCGCAGTAAAACATGAAATATCATTATGTAAAATTGTTTTTTTTTTTTTTTTTATTGCAATGAATGGCGAGACTTTCACGCCATTCGCCTGATGGTAAGCGTTACAACTGATCATGAACAGTAGCAAAACCAAACAACACCTTGAATTAAAAAGCAATGCTTGGCATTCCACTGCGCTCGCCATCCTGAGACATAAGACATTAAGTCTCAATATATCTAATAGTGACTCTAGGTACAATAATCTTCAAAACCGAAACACAAAATTGCATTTGCACTGCTGTTTGGTGGAAAAAAATTATATTGCAGTGGTACCTACCAATGCGGCACTTCACATATGTGAGACCACCACCAGTAATTTGCCTACTGAGTCAGAAATGTATGCAACTGCATCGCAGCATTCATTGAGAATATATAAAGGAATTTTAATTTAAAAACCTTTCTTGTACACCAGTGACAAAAATAACAAATCAAAAAGGAACTTTTGAATGAGCTCAAAGAATCGTTACTGCGACACCAGCTATATTTAAGCGTGAAGTGGCAATATTCTTGGCTCTATGTGGTCGAAATTGGCTCCACAACTGCGGAATCTCAAATTTTTTATTGACAATTTTTATATAACAGATACGGCAGAAAATGGAATTTAGAAAGTTTTCCTAAGCCTTGACCTCCGCCGCGTGAGATATCGTGACTTGCACACATATTTTTTTAATGAAAATTTCGAAAAATATGTTTTTTACAATGCATCTGATGTGCAGTTTAGACCAGAGTATGCAATGTTGGTAAACTTTATGAATTTTCTATCGGAGTGTGGCAAGTTTTGGAACTACTAGTAAAATAAAATAAAAACATCTATCTTATCATTAGATTCTATGCATTGTTTGAGATATGTATTTATGATATGACCAACAAGCGTTTGAATTCGTAATCTAAAATTGTGAACATGTCTATTATAATAAAATTTGAAGATAGAAAAACTGTTCGTAATATTTTGACAACACATTCTGACACCAAAATATTGTAGACGATTTGTATAGAGCCACAAAGTTATCTGGCCCGGTGGCCAAAAGTGGAAACAAAGACGTCATTTGAAATTGACAATTTACCTGCCACTCACTGACATAACCGCCATTGGTTGTTTACTCAATGTATTTATGTTTCCTGCATTATTAAAAATTAGTGAAAAATGCCGAAAACTTTAAAAAGTGACGCTAGGAACGTTAGACTCCAGGTATTCAATTTTACTAAGGAAGATAAGCGTCTTCAGACACCAATAATACCCTTTGAAAAAAATTATCAACGCGTAGCTGCCACCACAGCCTTGTTTTGTCAGCTTTACAAAATAAATTCCACGTAAACAGAATTTTGTACGTACTAGTGAAATAGGTGTAAGCACATATCATAAACTAAAATGTATCTTTACGTTCGTGGTGGCCTGTTGGTAAATGGACCTAATGCGGCTGCCAACATGTTCACGGTGGTCGTGGGCTCGAATCCCAGGTCACAAATCTGACTTTTCGGAGTCATGTGGGTATTGATAGTCAATAAATACGAACTAAAACGGTGGAGGAATACATAGTGAGGAAAACTGCATACCATAGCGATTTATAAGAATATCTATGGTATGTAAGTCCACCAGCCCACATTAGGCCTGCATGGTGGACTATATGGCCTATGATATGGCCTAACCACCCTCAATAGCACTCTCGATTGTAGAATAGGGCAGTTCCCAACAGTGGGACATATAGTATATGGGCTGATACAGATACACTTGTTTAAGGGTATGGGAAGCGATTTGTTAGAAATCTTGGGAAGGAAAAATAACATGCAAATAAAACTGGTCCACTCATTTTCCTGACACTATTGATCGAATTGAAAAATCTTACTTCACCCACATTATTGCTATATGTATTTTAATGGCAACACCAAATTCGACAACAGCGACTCTCTCACCGGGTCAGATAACTTTGTGGGACTATACTTGATGGTTATGTCATACCAGTCAAACCCTACACAGGCTGTACCTTGGCTGTACCTGTGTTGTTACTCTATGCTCCGTACACGAATTTCGAATGTACGGACGATGAACATCAACATATAACATAATGTATTGTTGTTGTACAGCCTCCGTAGCGCAGTTGGTTAGACGCCGCCTGTGAAACGAGAGGCCGCGGGTTCGATCCCCGCACCGAGAGAAATGTTTGTGCGGCCCACAAATATTTCTTCCGGGTCTGGGTGTTTGTGAGACCGAAAAGTCTCTCGTAGTTCCTGATACCCACGACACAAGACTTGATGTTAGTGTGGGGTCAGGACTATGTATGTGACTGTTGGGTGTATTTATTTATTTATTTTATTCCACTTTTAAAAATCAATACTATTCGCTATGAAAATTATCATTCACTTCTAATTTTGTCTAAAATTGCGACGTGCAATGAAGGATACGAGCATTTTGTAATGTATTTAGGCTTATCGTATAGTTTTACGTGCGCTGTTCGAAAATTCCTCGTCGTGTATGTGTATCCCCTGAGATTGGTGTATGTGGGGTGTCATTATTACATTTATAGTATCTAACCAGTAATTTCTGTTGCAGTATGGTCGCCAACACATCGAAGTGGCGAAGAAGATACAGAGGAGCGACAGTTCAGATGAGGAGGAAGATCCCCCGGTGCCGAACGATAAGCCGCCATCAGCGCTCATCAAGGAAAATGGCGTTAACGGTAGGAACCCTCACTATAACCTTATATTTTATGGGCATAGAATTCTTCTACGTGGGAGTATCGACTATAATAACTAGGTTGTTTTTAAACAGCGTTCACTGTAATTTGAAGCTCTGATCCTTATTATAGAAGGAGTATTGACGGAAATCGCAAAGTTGTCTTTGCGTATAGGTTCGCTTGACTATAAAATATTTTTTAAGACTATCAGCATTCAAAAAAATATACGGACGGAACGAATAGCAAGCAAAGTATTGTGAGGTAAGTAGTGCAGGCCGTTGCTGTCGGTGTAGTGCATCTTTAGTGGAGCATTACGATTTTGTATTACCACAGAAAGCTTAGTTTCACCCTTAAGACATGTTCTATTAATCTAATATTTATTTAGGGATTTTTATCTCGTGTAGTTATAAAAATTTAAAAAATTGGCCCGATTTTTACGGCCATCTTATTGATGCTCCAAATGTACGGCCTATCCTTAGTTTTGAAATCAATTCCTGTCAGGTTTATTTTTTTTTGCTCTCCATAAGTGAATAACCAATTAAGTATGTTTATTCGAGAGAAATCATACCTGATCTTTTGAAGCTTTTACAATATTTTTTTAAAATAAAAAATACCTAATACTATCTCTAGTTTGGAACCTGAAAATAATATTCTTTAATTTTGAATCTCTTATTTATATACGCAATTGATGCTCGTCCCCCTTACACATACTTATCGTATGACCTTGTAACACATAATTTTAATTGCCAAATAATTGTTTTAAATCATTTATATGTCACACGCCATTGACCTTCCGATATAGCGATGATTAATCTTAATTCATAAAGTATTGAGATTAATTGGTACCTACCTGTATACCTAACAGGTTGTTTATCGTCATATCTCCATTCCGATTTCCGAAGAATCTATTTTCTTTATAGTTAGAAATAATTTGATTACTATGGTAGGTACTCTAAGGGCTGGCGCAGACGTAGCATCAAAAGGAATTTCTCGATACAGTGACATAAATTTCAAATAATGGAATTTATGGCGTATTCCGACCGGACCGGATAAGTTTTAATATCCTTTGGTAAAAAAAAATATCCGTTGCCATGCCATTCCGGTGTGCGCTGCCCTTAAAAGATACTTAGCCCTGACCCTAAACTAAAGCTCCATTTACGCTAGAACAGTTTCTTGTGTCGAAGACAAGATTATCGTAAGGATATAATAAGTTGGATCGTGTAAACATTGATCAGAATACGATAACCTCATGGCGGTTACATCATACGATAATTGCATACGATTCTCGACGCGAGAAACTCTTTTCGTGTAAATTGAACTTTAGGGACAAATCGTCAGGCATGGCTATCAGAAACTACACTATTTTTTCGTCTTTAGACCCGAAACATTTGCCTCAGTGCAGGGATCGAACCCGCGGCCTCCAGTTACATAACCGAAAAAAATCTAGAATATTAAATATTTTGGTCTGTATATCTTCTTTGTGTGCAATATTTTGTACTTCCTTAATGGTCTCTATTGTTTAGTCTTCATTGATATGCGTGTTGTATTCGTTATAAATCGATTTAGCACGCATGTTCAACTGATTAATAGATTATCTATTTTTGTAATAATTACTAATATTAATTATATTTTGTAATATAATGATGATTTGCAATATGGTTCCAATGAAACTCCGTCCCGTTCATTCATATATACCTTTTATTTCCAAGCCTGTGTTGTCTCACTGCAGGGCAAGGGCTCACTTTTCTCCTTCCACCCGTCTTTATCAAAGGCGTCCATCCGCCGGTTTCGCCTCGTGTATTCCGTCCCGTGTTGTGATAGAAGACGAGCCTATCGCCATATCGGGCACAAATTCCTGACTCCCGGGTGTTAATGAATGTAAAAATCCAATATTTCTTGACAACCTCCATGGCGCATTCTCTTAGACGCCACCTGTAAAACGAGAGGCCGCGGTTGCCATCCCCGCAAAAAGAGATATGTTTGTGCGGCCCGCAAATATTTCTTTTATTTTTGTCTGGGTATTTGAGATCAAAAAGTCTCTTGTAGTTCCTGATACCCGCGTCACAAGACTCGATCTTAGTGTCGGGTCAGGACTATGTATGTTACTTGTTAGGTGTTATTTATTTATTTTAATGTCACTTTGCCCGACTTGATTTTCGAACCCGAGACCTCGTACCGTAGTACAACTCCGCCACCTAGGCAGTCACAATGACGTGAACAGGTAGTGCATTACATCCGCTAGCGAGCAGCGTGTCCATCGACTTTGCTCTGTGGGAAGTAGGCCGCTCGCCGACAGACGGACAAAGTGCGCTCCTTTGTTTATCGCCCTTGTGTTATTGCCGACAAATACACGTTCTATAAGCTATTACGTATGATCGGTCAGTGGTTTAATAGGAAACAAATGTGACTTCATATTGTGTCCACTATTCTTAATCTCACACTCCACTAGCCATTTTAAATTGACTTCAATTAAATCTCTTGAAAGCTGAAAAAACAAATGTAGTGTGATACACACATACATAAACTCACGCCCTTTTCCCACGTTTCGCGTTGTATTTTCCGTCTCATGATGTGATAGGGTGGGAGCATATCGGCACATCGGGCACTGTTCACGCAAAAATTCCAGACTCCAGGATAATGAATAGAAAAATCCAATATCTCCTATATATAGTTAGGGTTTTGCAATCCTTAGTATTCGAGGCTATCCATAATGTAGTGTTAAATATAATTGTTTATTTCAGGTCTGATGTTAATTAAATTAATGAGACCGAAAAGTCTCGTGGTTTCTGATACACGACACAAGATGCATATTGTGTGTCGTCAAAAGTGTCTGTGATTTAGTATTGCTTTAATATTAATACATCCGTCTCTCTCCCGCAGGTACAAAGATGACAGTGATAGAAAGGGATGAGATACTGGGACCTTCGCCGGAGCTCAACTACAAGCGCAGCTCGAGCCAAGAGAGAGTTCAGAACGGACACAAACCAGAACAAGGGAAGGGGGAGGTAATGTACCATGTTACTACATACAGTATCACTAAGAACCATATTTGTATTGGGGCAGCGAGTATAGGCTATGATTGAAGTGGAGAGTAGGTTCGATACCCAGCTCACAACTTAACTTTGTGTAAATTATTAGGAAATTAACAGATAAATATTTTTTTTATTGTATTAATTGTCAAAAGTTCTCCTCGTCCAAAATCAAGCAAACAAATAATTTTGTGAATCCATTCAGAATTCAACAAATTATAAACGTTTTAAATATTCTAATGGGAGTAAAAGAAAAGGGATCCAAAACAAACCTAGTGGCGGTCGTATCGCTTATCATCAAGCGAATGGCATGTTCGTCTCGCCATTCATAGAAATAAAACATAAAACTTTGCGAAATCTAAACCTACCTTTATAAATGCATACAGAAACAACAAATCAATTGGTCTTTTTGTTCTTTCCAGAACAACCTAGAGTTCCACCTGTCGCACTGCCTGGACCTGGTGAAGGCGGGCATGGAGGCGATCATTGAGGACCAGGTCACGTCGGTGTTCGAGGCCGAGGAGCTCAGGAGTTGGAACCTGCTCACCAGGACCAACAGGTGCGTGGAACAACAGGCTTAATGCATCATTGTGTTGCAATAAAATAAATAAATGAATACACCCAACAGTTACATACATAGTCCAGATCCCACATTAAGATCAATTAAGTCTTGTTTCATGGGTATCGGAAACTACGAGACTTTTCGGTCTCACAAACACCCAGACCCGAGACAAATACTTGTGGGCCTCATCAATATTTGTCTCGGCGCGGGACTCGAACCCGCGGCCTCTCGTTTCACAGTCAGCGTTCTACCAACTGCGCCAAGGAGGCTGTGCAATTACAGTTTGTTTTCCAGAGATAGACAAAGTTAAATAAATACACTTTTCTTCAGAAGGTAGAAAATAGGAGAAAAATGAATCCTTATTAATTCAAGCAAGAGAACTGCAAACTGCCGCGGTATATACATAGGTTAAGTCTCGGAGTCGAATCCCGAGTCGAGCAGTGATATTGGATTTTTCTATTCCATTATCAGCCCAGAGTCAGGAATTTGTGCCCGATATGGCGATAGGCGTGCCCCCTATCACATCGCGGGATGGATCATACAAGGCGGAATATGTCCTGGTAGCAAATCTGCCTACCGCTTCTGAGAATAAGGCGTGAATTTATGTCTGTGTCTAAGAGGACTACTTATGATGGTGAACACAGTAATGCCTCTACTCAAGCCATTACATCATAACACGCCATTCGACTCATTTCTCTAATGAGTTCTAACTGATATTTTATCACTTCTGCCTAAAAAATACATACGTAAAATGCTTTTGGGCTATTGTTAAAATTTAAGTAAGTTTATTTCGTTATTGTTTAACTTTGGTGAGAACGTACAAGCATTTGTGCTAAAGTGGCATATATTATACAATTTTATAGATATTAGATCAATTAAAATAAAGGCAAAACTTCAAACTAAACGATAGAACCCAGGTGCTTTTTTAGAATGTTCAAAGAAATTTAACACAGAATTGTGTACAGAAGACAATGAATATAAACCGTGATTCATTCCGTTGCATCGTCTGGATGCAGTGGAAGCGTTAATTAAATAATTTAGTGGCTCGCACAATCTCGAGTGGTTCGTGCAATAAAATAAGTTTGCCGGCTTCCACAAACTGCATGCATGCAATGCGGTGATTTCCTGTGTTTGATTTTAAATATGTGTACGCAAGAGTTACTATTAGTCATGAAAGGAGACTGCCCATATTACTATGAAACTTAGTATCGGTGTGAAGATTTTTGTCCCTCGATGAAACTTACTTTTTTGTGTTGGGAAAAATATATATTTTCAACAAATATAAACATAATTGCGATCCAGCTATAGAGTTCTTGGAGAAATTAACTTGAAGTCCAATAAAAATATTTGTTTTTGTCTTCAGCTCTATGATGTGAAATGTAATATGTGATGACAATTACTTTATTTTATTAAAATCTGTCGCCCGGGATAAAACAACAAAACGTTCAAACCATAAATATATAATATACATAATTAATTTTAATATATAATATACATAATTAATTTTAATATATAATATACATAATTAATTTTAATTGTGTCGGGATCTACAATATTTTTTACTGATACTATAAATAAATAAATAACACCCAACAGTCACATACATAGCCCTGACCCCACACTAACATCGAGTCTTGTGTCTTGGGTATCAGGGGCCCTACTATATTCATCGAAACGAAGTTCGAAACTTCGGATGATCGAAGTTTATATACGATATGATTGTACCTACATATACTTATAGTCGTTATGACTTATGGTCGTAACCATAGACTTATAGTTACGATGTACGTTATACAAATTCGAACTTTTACAGAGTAGATACATTCGTATCGTATAAAAATCTTCGATCGTCCGAAGTTTCGAACTTCGTTTCGGATGAATATAGTAGGGCCCCAGGAACTACGAGAGACTTTTCGGTCTCGCAAACACCCAGACCCGAAATAAATATTTGTGGGCCACACAAACACTTTACTGGTGGTAGGTCTCTCATATGTGAGAGGCCATCTGGGTAGTTACCACCGCAATGTCTATTTCTCCCGTGAAACAACACTGCGTAAATGCACTGTTGTGTTTCGGATGGAAAGACATTGTAGCCAGACTTAACATCTTATGTCTCAGGATGGCGAGCACAGTGGAATGTTGCTACTGTTTATGAGCGGTCGTATCGCTTACCATCAGGCGAACGGCTTGCTCGTCTCGCCATTCACAGCAATAAAAAAATAAACATGTTCTCGGTGCGGGGATCTAACCCGCGGCCACTCGTTTCACAGGTGGCGTCTAACCACCTGCGCCACGGAGGCTGTCAATGGGCACTATGAATGGGCGTTCTCCTTTGAATATACCAGATGATCTATAACGCGTCTCGACAACGACCAGACATTACGAACGGATTTTTTAAACCTAAGCAACCAATCTTTAAACCACAAAATACTCAAAAATATCAACAAATGTCAAAATGATCCAAAAAATGATGTTTTAAAGTTTTTTATCACTTATTTCACATTCGTTTTTATTTTGCAGACAATATCTCTATTTAACATTTGTATTTATTTGGCAGACAATACGAATTCCTGACGTGGCGGTTGACTATAATCTGGGTGATGGGCTTCGTGGTGCGATATTTGTTCCTGCTGCCGCTCAGGATACTCGTCTTCATATTCGGCGTGAGTCACCGTATTACTATGAAATATGTGACATCTTATTTGTACTGTAGAGTCCTCCCAAGATTTCTAATGATTTTCTCAGTTGATAGGAATAAAGTATGAATAATGGCTAGTAAATATAATAGGTTGTTGAGGTTTAATGATCAGGGTTGTCTCTTTTAGATGGAAACGTTTTAGTATTTTCTTACTATTGTAGATTATCTTGGTGGGCTCAAAACTATTGTTGGTGAATAATGGACATACATTTAAATGGGTATAAAGTTTTGCAGGCGAAGTATCAAAACAAAGTTTTTGGATTACTGATCAATTTTAAAACAAGGGGTATAAAAGTTCTCTAATTTATATACATCGCTCTTGGGTTGACTTATACAAAATTTCTTTTGTAGACCTATGAACTAAAGTCAATTGAATACATATTTTATGGTATTTACAAATATTTTGGTAATAAAAATAGTGTATAATTTGTTTAATATAGTGAGACCACGGAGATGAAAACCTATGATGATAATTTCCTGGCAACATTCGCACTTGTGTCATTAGTCAAATCTAGTCTCGCCGGGTTTTTAAATTCCTGGTCACACTATAGTAATTAGTTACTAGTATGTTTTCTTAATGGTCTTCTTTCTTTTAGCTTCTTCTATCTTTTATATGTTTTACTGAGGTCTTCTTTTAAGGCGATGATCTAGCAGCTGCCCATTTTAATTTGGCAATACTAAGAACCTGGTAGTGTTTCTAAGAAAATAGAAAATTCGCCACCTAATATCAAAATTATATCTTCTGCAATATTAAATTATTGGCCGCCTTTCCAAAATTCTAATTTAAATCTACCAAAATTTCGGCTATAAAATACTGCCAGCACCAAAAAATAAAATGCCTACCACACGATACCATTAACCGTAACGTCAGGTGCTCACCATGGTGGTGACCACCTCGCTGGTGAGCGTGCTGCCCGCGGGCCGCGTGCGCCGCCTGCTGGGCCGCGTGTCCTACAAGATCTCCATCCGCGTGCTGACGCGCGGCCTGTCCTGCGTCATCTACTACCACGACACAGAACACATGCCGCGCGCCAACGGCTTCTGCGTCGCCAACCACACCAGCCCCATCGACGTCGCAGTGCTCAGCGTTAACACCTGCTTCTCTTTGGTACTCCGCCATCGAAAAATCTAGGGTTTCGCTTCTTTAGGGTCTTTATATTTCTATGTTTCGCTTCACTGTGTCCGTCCAGGGTTGCATGATTGGGGTGTTTCAGAAGAGTATTTAACGTTCACGTGCATTTACGTGCGTGCCCGTATTTGCGCACGTAAATTGCGTGCGGGACGTGTAAACACTCTTTTGAAGTCTCGTCAATGACGCCTGTATCGGGTTGTGTTGTCCGGGTGCGCCCTTGCTGGCGTTGCAAGTGGTATGTGCTGAGTGGTGGGTGTGGTCAGGTGTGGTGGCTGGTGGTGTGCACGGCGTGCGTGGGGTGCGTGCGGGACGCGAGGCTGCGCGCTCGCCTGAACCGCTCGGTGGCGCTGCACTGCTTCAGTTTCCTGGCGCGCAGCATCTCCGCCGTCATCACGTACCACGACGCTCACCACCGACCAGACAACGGCGGCATCTGCGTCGCCAACCACACTAGTCCCATCGACGCGCTCGTGCTCATGTGCGACAATTGTTACTCTTTGGTGAGTACCTGCGTAACGGACGGAATGGCAAGGGATTTTGCCACCAGCCAACGCTACGTGGCTTATGTTACCAACGCGTGCAGCTAGATACATATTTCATGTACAATTTAATGAAATGTGAAAAGAGATAATCCCTTGCCATTCCGTACCGGTGTGCGCTGGCCATTATATAGGGCTGGAGAAGAGAGGAACAAGTATGGAAAGTATTATTGAAATATGGTCAAGTTTAACGGCCATAATTATAGACAGTTTATAAACCGAATTTAGTTATGGATTGTTTTGCCTCTTTCTAACGAATTTTGAAATTAATTTGAGTGAAGTTTTTATAAATGTCTTCATTTGAACTTAAAATATTTTTTTACAAATAATGTCTAATTTATGAGTTATATTTAAAGTAACAGTTTTGTAGTTCTGAAATAAAACATATTTAAATAGCTTATTTGATTGGAACAGCGGTACTCTGCCGTGCAATACCGTAAAACCACGGTATTTCTACTACAACAGTGGTGATACTTCGAAGGTATTCTCCATATTTATTTGGGTTGATGTGTGTACGTTGGGACGCATATATGTATGTCGGGAAACAACAGAGTGAATTTTATACTTGTCAATTAAATCGATCACATTCGATTACTATCGGTTTCCTTTTTGTGATTAATGTATCTTAACTTTTAGATTTTAGCTACAATTACTTCAAACAAAAATATTATTTAAAATGAAATTATAAGTTTTTCACTCGGCTAACTAAAATCATCAGAATCACCGTCAGGTTTTAATAAAACTCGTTATTTTTTAATATACATATTCTACTATGTATTAAGCGAAATTGTGGTAAAGCCAGTTTTCCAGTGTGATTTATATTTCGTTCTTCGCCATTGCTTTACAGATTGTAAGAAAATGTCTAAATATAAATAGAACGAAATCTACACGTGTTTGGTATTATCGTGAAGGCGCATTATATTGTAGGCCGTATTAACGTTGATAGCGCGGGGTCGATGACCGCTAGCGAGTATAGATGTTATATTAGTTGCGTCATTTGAAACATCTTTTGAATGGAAGAAAAATATAGAAAATACTTAATTTTTGATTTTACAGGGTAATTCATGTGTCATAAATATGTATTTGAAATAAGTATTATTTGTGAATATTAATCCAAATATGATGAATAAAATGTTAAATACGTATTATTCACAAGAACTCATTTTTTTTCTAATTTAAAGTGTTCTTGTATGTATATCGGTATAAAACGCACTCTGTTGTAATATTATTAAGGCATGTACTGGGTGTTTCTAATTTACAGATTTATTATTAAGTACAGGTAAATGACACGTTTTAGTATATTATCGAGTAATTATTTCCAAATCTTATTTACATTCGCTAGCAGATCTATACCAGTCAAATAATTAAGATTGCAAATATAGAATTATTGTTGTTTTATTATAAGTACACAATTGGTTTTAGTTTTATCTCTACAAAGCAGCTGCTACCAAATTGGGAATCAAACCCAGAATATATTTAAAACAATAGCATCAAAAAGACACCGATCCAAAAATAGTAAAGATTTATGATATTTTTCTTCCTGAAAAATAGATCGAACGCTATTTAAACAGTCTATAATTTCATCAACCACTGCATGTTGTGACGTTTGTATGATATTTCAGATTGGCCAACGGCACGGAGGTTTCCTGGGCATCTTGCAGAGGGCGCTGGCGCGCGCGTCGCCGCACATATGGTTTGAGAGGTCAGAGGTCAAGGACAGACACGCGGTCGCTAGGAGGTCAGTATATATTTGAGATATATGTAGATTATACAGGGTATCTCAAGACTGCTACCGAAAACGAAGCCGGGTGGTAGTTTTAGTGACTTCAGACACATTGAAACAGAAAATGTTGAAAAAAAAGCGATGATTTTTTTTGTTGTTATTTTTTTCCTATTGTCGTATTTGGATGGTAGATTCATATTTTTCCTAAATTAATAGTGTATACCCTTTTATTTATAAGGACTCTAAGGTATAAAAGAGTTTAAATTATTATTTTAGCAAAAACAATGGATTTACCACTCAAAAATTAGGATATTTAAAAAAAATCTTAAAAAAAAATTCTCGCGTTTTTTTGCGAAAATTTTAATTGCATTGTGTTTGTACTCACTAAAACTACCACCCGGCTTCGTTTTCGGTAGCAGTCTTGATACACCCGGTAGAATAATCTGTTCCAGATACGTATTATATTATTGCTAAATACCTTGCAACATGGATGACGACCCAATGACACGCCACATTATATTTTGGGCACGCTATCAATCGTAAAATTCATTATGGACTGGTTAAAAAAAACATCTATTAAGAAAATTTTCTCAAAACAAGAAACACATTTAGCTCGGTTGTTATTGTAATATAGCTTATTTTCCCCAAAAAAATTGAAATCAAAATTTAACGGCATGTCTTATCGTAATTGGCCCTGTGCATCTATTTCAGACGATTTAAACATTGTCATGTGGATGAACATTTGTTTTCGTGGCTGTATAATCCAATTCTAGAGCGGCACCGTCTACCTTTTTGCATTGGGTGGGATATCCGCGCATTGAGGGTGTTTTCTCCTCCTATTTGCAAGAGCTTCTTTATTGTTTCCAGGTTAAAAGAGCACATATCAGTGGCGGACAACCCGCCGATCCTGATCTTCCCGGAGGGCACGTGCATCAACAACACGTCCGTGATGCAGTTCAAGAAGGGCAGCTTCGAGGTCGGCGGCACCATCTACCCGGTCGCCATCAAGTCAGTAGCACCTGTACATACCTACTTAGGACTTAGTGGCAGAATAGCATTGTTAGACATGTCATTCAGTAGTAATGATCATTTTTATCAAATTACTAAGGAAATGTTCGATTTTGATGATGTCAAAACTATAGATTTGGTTGCCAAGCTGGTTTGGTTTGGTTGACATGCCAAGTTCACGTATACGATCCTAGATGTCTAGACTCCTGGGGCCCTACTATATTCATCCGAACGAACGAAGTTCGAAACTTCGGACAAACGAAGTTTTTTATACGATACGAATGTATATATATAACGTACACCGTAACTATAAGTCTATGGTTACGACCATAAGTTTTATGTACGTACATTCGTATCGTATACAAAGTGTCGGTGTTATAATTTCTTTAAATTACAACGTCTTTAAATAACGTCAATTAAAACAAATTAAAATAATTAGATTTTAAATCACATTAGAATTGAAAAAATGATATTTTCAAACAAACTAAATAATAAAATAATTTGGTTTAAATACAACACGCTTTATAAGTTACCTACTGCCCTCAGTTGACCCAGACATAAGAGCGGCAACGCCGCATTTTTCGTCGCCGCGTCGCAAATGGCTTTAAATTGATTTGGCGCGATGAATCCTTTGTAGTTTTTAGGCATAATTGTATTCGTAGAATAACTACTGAAAACGCTCTTATTCAAGTCACCTTTTACACAAATTATGTAAGTCCAAATTGCTTCATTGGGTTGGGAGCGACGATGCCACTTACAATTAGTACACAAATTCAGTCTTATTTTTGCGCAGGGGGATGAAAATAGCACGTCGCGTAAAATATTACTGCCACTAAATAGACCTTCAAACAAATCATATCAGTGTATTCCACAGCTGTAAATCGCGACATCATGAACATAAAATGCTATCGTCATTCGTAATGTGTTGTGAGCAACGCACGCGCATTCGCAAAGAACAAGTACGGCTCACTGACGAGGTGGCGCGGGTGCCGACTCCCGAGTTTACACCCCCGCCCCCGCCCCCGCCCGTGACACCTGACCTTCAATCGTCGACCTTCGACCGTCGATCGCCGATTGCAGTGTTGCTAGGTTAGATTCCAAAAAATACAGAAAAAGTTTCGTAAAAATATCGTAGATGGATATAAAATAGAGGAGATTATTATACTGTTTATTACAGGGCTTTTTTCATAGAAAGCGAAAATAAACATACATTCTTAAAAGTTACAAGTATTCCGTAAAAAGACTAAAGAAGTTAATCGCTGTATGTGTTACTTTTCTAAAATTCATCATAAAGTACTGGAGATACATAGTCTTGACCCCACACTAAGATCGAATCTATGGTTTGGTTGAAAATTTAAAGATGGCTCGGTGAAATAAAAGACCCTATATCATTATTTTGTAGTGATAAACAGACAACAGTTAGTAAGTGTCAGAAATAGCTCTACTATTTATCTTGTTAGTCATATTCCAGTATGTTTTATTCTTACTGTATACTTTGTTTTGGTATTTTACATTAAATGAATCACAAATAGTTTTAGTGTAATTACGTTGCAACACTGCCCAGGAGTCGCGGGTAATCCCAGGAGCAGGCGCGGTGGGGAAGGATGCACGATTAGAGATGCATAAAAAAATTCATCGATATTTTTATCGATAGTAAATAAATGTCGTCAATTGAAATATGAAAATCCGCATAATTCATGTTTAAATACTTTTAGGGCAGTAAATGTCAAAGAATATCATATTAATTAACACAGTTATCAGAACATATTCTAAGCGTGCCAAAAAGACCTTAGTACAAATAAATACACAAAAACAAAGACTTAGTAAAAGTTATTTTCCACGTTTCATTCTAATCAGCGGGTTTCTACATTGTCACCATAGCGCCTGCTTTTGAAAAAATGCGTCTCAACAGTACCCGTACAGAATGATACCGAATGATGTCTCGGATGTTGCCACATGACCCATAGCAATATTAAGTAGGTATAAAATGTAGATGTGAGTTGTGTATCTCCTTTTATAAATAAATAAATAATAAATAACACCCAACAGTCACATACATACACACTAAGATCGAGTCTTGTGTCGTGGGTATCAGGAACTACGAGAGACTTTTCGGTCTCACAAACACCCAGACCCGGAAGAAATATTTGTGGTCCGCACAAACATTTCTCTCGGTGCGGGGATCGAACCCGCGGCCTCTCGTTTCACAGGCGGCATCTAACCAACTGCGCCACGGAGGCTGTGTTTTATGTATCACATTTGTTTTTAATATTGTCGATAAATAAAGGTTTTTATTAATAAAGTTTGAATTCTTTAATTTTAAATAATAAAGTTTGAATTATATCGATAATATTGATATTGTATGATCGATGAAGTCGTTGCCACCCTAGCCTCATTTCGATCAACGACGCGACGTTGCCTATTCGACATCACGACGTCGCGAAGTTATGAGTCTTACTATCATGGATATTAGGTCTAAATTCAATTATTGATATTATTTCTATGCAACTAATAATAAAACCTTGTATTTTATTGCACTTGACCTTTATTATTCGTTTGTGTCAATGACCTAGCCAAATCGCTACAGCAGGTGGTTAAATATTGAAAACTAAAAAACTATCCTGTGGCTAAACGGGTGGTGATAAATTAATAAAATTTGGTGTATGGGCTGCTGATGCGGTACCCTATATGTGGTCCAAAAAAAAATACTTATGTCACCGCCAATTTGTATAAACTTTGATCATCCGAAGTTTCGAACTTCGTTTCGTTGAATATAGTAGGGCCCTTCGTTCGTTCGTTCGATGAATATAGTAGGGCCCCTGCATAGTGCGTTTTTAAAATTACTTTTGACTTGTAATTTGATAATGGAATTTGTTTTGAAATCTATTAATGTAAACTAATTTTCTGACTGATTTCTTTAAGGGCAACCCTACCTCTTTAACTCTCGAGATTTTAAATTTTCCAACATTTGTCTGTCCATTTTATTAAGCCAGTTATGCACCTTAAACATTAATAAGTAAGATATTACAACTATTAGTGACAACAATTTCACCACTCGTGTGTATGTGCGTGTGCGCAGATACGACCCCCGTTTCGGCGACGCGTTCTGGAACAGCTCCCGTTACGGCATGCTGCACTACCTGCTGAACATGATGACGTCGTGGGCCATCGTGTGCGACGTGTGGTACCTGCCCGCCATGTCGCGGCGCGCCGGCGAGAGCGCCGTGGACTTCGCCAACAGGGTCAAGGCCGCCATCGCCACGCGCGGCGGACTCGTCGATCTCATGTGGTCAGTAAATCAGTTATATACGCTTTATTCAAGCCTGTATTCTTATCACAAACGGTGCAAGTCGTGACCGCCTATTTCTGTATATTTCATTAGTCTAAGTTATATTGTAACAACCACTGGCTGTCCTAAATAAATAAAATAAAATATTCTCTTCGTCACGCTTGGTCAACCATGTCAAAGCATCGTTTGACTACTATTTCACGAATTCTGTCACATATCAACTCAATTACTCAATCGGTCACTCACTCATACATTCACAGACACAATTGTTCACTCACTATCATTCACTCGAGCAAATAACTTAATCGTTCATTAACACTCACTTGTATTACTTATTCGTTCACTCAAATTAAATTAATAAAAATAATTATCTCGTTCACTAATTCATTTATTTATGAGTATTTTATCAATAGGACGTATAAAAACCAAAGTATTTATATTTTTGTTTATTGTATTGTTTCCATTCCAGGGACGGTCAACTCAAGCGAATGAAGGCGAAGAAAGAATGGCGGGAACTACAACAGGAAGAATTCAGCAAACGGTTAAAAGGAGAATAGACTCTAGTGCAATTTTCGCTGCTAGTGATGTGGCGCGCGAAACTGAACGAATGCCGAACAGCGAGGCCGAAGGTTATATGTCACGTGGTTTTAATGTATGTTGTCGGCCTAAATGAAGAGGCTATGTGAAACTAAAATTTGTGTATTTGATGTTAAAGTTATATTACCCTACTGTCTAGAACTGTTTTAAAATCTTAACTTATTCTGTTCTGTAATTTATAGTCCCTAAATTGTTGTTCATTTAGAGGTAAAGATATTATGAAATAACGTGGTTTAAGAATTCGGAAGAAGGCGGCACATGGCCAGTGAAAATCTTTGCATACATCACAAAAATTACTGACATAAAAATTACGTTTCTTAAATGGTAGAACCATTTAACAATTTTTAAGTCATCAAGTTATATCAGATTCAGGGGTAACTGATGATTTTAGGTTATAATTTCTACGACATGGGGTGATCAATATGTATGTATGTATATATCAGCGAAAAATTGCGAAAACGATTTTTTTTATTGCGAACCCGAATTCGGCCATCCGCCACATCACTACAGCGATGCGAGTGAGAATGACAAACAGACTGTATTTATATAAAGTCGTCTTTCAAATAATAACGCGCTTGAGGGTAGTTGCACATTTAACACTACACTACAAAATGGAGTCTTGGTTAATGTTACTGGAAAGTTATTTTATATTCCAGAATTTTTTCTACCATTGCGATTATTTTCAATGGTTTGTATAACATCACAATTTTATTTTATGTTTCGGAAATCAGTAAATTTATCGCGTGTAAATTTTCTACTTAGGAGATCCGTTCGTTTCCAATTACCCGCAAATATTTGTGTTGGTTGGGGTTGTACTGAAGTCTCTTAAGTTTGTTGTACACAATGTGTCTTATTATGTTGTCAGGACTATGTTTGTGGCTGGCGGATTCATTTAAAATCGTGTGCTATTTTGAAAGTATTTATAAAAGAACATTTCCAAAATACACGAAGTTTTTAGTCGCTTTATACTTAGTCAAACTTTAAAAAAGTTTAGACTATAAGAACCTAAGCGCTAAAATCAAGGTTGTATTTGAAATGCCCCAAGTTAATTATTATTTGAACGGTGACGCCGTGGGGTGTGTTATTTTGTACGAAATGCGACGAGCGACAGTGATAGACTAATATTATGTCAAATTGTTTATGTTAATAAAAAACATAAGAACAACGTTGTTTTCATTTAACATGTGTTTAGCTAACGTAGTGTACGACACAGCACTGGCCTAAGCCCAGCTTGTGACGCTAAAGTCTTAGTCTAAAATACAGGTTTATCAATGAATGTTTAATTTGAATTTTTGTCATTTGTATACTGGCAAGTATTCTAGATGTTATCTTTAAAAAAATATATCTTTTAAATTTAACATTCATTAATAAATTGTTTTTGAGGTTAAGTGAGTACACAGACGAGAAGGGGGTGCGGCGCGGAAGGAGAGGGATGTTCTCCGTATTGTTGCTGCGTTTATTAAATACTTAGTCACTATAAAATACCTAGACTGAATTCAAGCCATAGGCTCTTAGTCAAATGGGCGGACTAGTTCCTAGTTTTTAGTAATACATCGACGAAAATTGTTGAATGGGATGTAACATCTATTTATTTCTTTACTAAGGCCTTATTCATAAAACGCATTTTAAGTGTCGATTACTTTGTCTCTTTCAAACGACTTTTGATTTCAGTTTGAGCGAAGAAGACAAAACATTTGACAGTTAAAATATGTTTTAAAATGTCTATGAATAAGGCCGACTTAACGGCTGTTTCATAAAACAGCAGTTGATGTTTAGATATGCTTCATTTTTATCAATAAATACTTTGGATGACATATCTATGCATTGAATATAAGTTTTGTATGTCCAATTAATTATGACAGGCTGTTTCTTAACCACGTCCTGGTATTTTAGGTTAGTTATTTATTTTTTAATGTACTCGTTTATGAAATTAGCACATGCGCAGGGAAACTATTGCTGTGAAAGTGGCAATTTAGCAATTGATTTTATATATCTTCACATCACAAATAGACTTTTCGCTGTGATGAAGCCCAGTGCCGAAAAATATTATTAACCAATTTTTATATTAATAAACTTTTGTAATTGTTCTCAATTGTTTGAATCCCTGATGGAGGTGTATAAACCAGTGCTTGTGTAAAGTAACTGATAAGCATTTAGAACTTATTGCTCAAAACGTAGTGATTTCTTTAGCTCTCAATATTAACTTGTAACGCTTTTGACTTTCAAAGTCGTGCATTTAATAATTTTATAAATTCCGCCGCCATTTTATTTGAATATGTATCGACAAGTGAGAACTAGTTAGAACTGTGTACGAATTATGGTATTCAAGTGAAATTGAATAATGAAGATGTGAAATTTGTATAAAGTTTTATATTCCGTAAAGGTTTATATGTATATTTGTATTTCAAATTATCTTGAACGGCAATTTGACTAGTGAGACGATGCGCCCAATTTCTGAAACTTTTTAATAATTAGTGCTTAATGTACTAATAGTTTTTAAAATTATTTATATCAATTGTATTATAGTGATACGGTTAATAAAATCAAATATAACGCCCGTTGAGGTTCGTATACAGTTTTTTATTTTAGATATCCTCTGAAGTTAAGCTTTCCTGAAATTAAGTAAATTTTTTTATACCTAAAAGTTGTGAGACTGTTAATAAAAAAGTGTATGTGTTTACTAATGTGCCCTGGTAAGAACATATAAATATGACTTATTTAAAAGATAAATAATTTATCAATTATCAATGATCTGACGTAACATTAAAGAGACGCTGATTGGTCCTTCGTAGTTGGTGGGCGTGTCTTAAACTATAGTAAACTAAATTTTAGCCAATAAGATGCAAGCATTTTGTTATGAATAAAAATATCTACTACATGCGTTAATGGTCCTTGAAACGGGAAATCAATTTAATTTAGATAAGTCATTTTAATGTAGCTAATAGAAATTGAATGAGAAAGAATATTAATTTAATGGATAAAAATATTTCCGCCAACTTCATGTTTTCCTGGTACTTCATTTTTTTTTCATTCGGTGTGCCCGCACATTGTTAAAATTTTACTCATATTTTTTTCCAAACGCAATGAGGTATAACTTCAATATTAAATAAATAAATGTTTTACAAACACTTTATTAACCTAATAGAATAAAATTATTAATAAGATGTCTTTATAGCAGCGAGTATATACGTTCTCTGTACAAAGTACAAATGCTTAGAACTCATCATTCTCGAACGGATGGTACTTGTGGCCCGATGATCTGAAAATAATAATACAATTATTTATAACTAACAACTTAAATGCTAATTAGTGGTAGGTCTCATGAATATAAGAGGCCGCCTAGTAGATACCACTGCAAAGTCTATAGTATTTCTCCCGCTAAATGGTGTAAATGCTCTGTTGTGTTTCGGATTGAGGAACATCGTAGCCAGAGTAACTACTGGACGTATTGAGACTTAAAATCTTATGTCTAAGGACGGCGAGCGCAGTGGAATACCAAGCATTGCTTTATAATTCAAGGTGTTGTTTGGTTTTTTGCTACTGCCCATAAGCGGTTATATCAAGCTCGTCTTGCCATTCATCCTATTAAAAACTATAATAATGTGTGTATGGGTATGTTGAAGTTGAAGTAGCAGTGGGCCGGACACATGGCGCGTAGAACCGATGGCCGTTGGGGCCGAAAGGTTCTCGAGTGGAGGCCACGTACAGGCAAGCGAAATGTCGGACGCCCGCCTACAAGGTGGACGGACGATCTGACTAAGGTTGCAGGAAGTCGCTGGATGCAGGCCGCTTCCAACAGGTCATTGTGGAGATCCTTGGGGGAGGCATATGTTCAGCAGTGGACTGCCTCGGTGGCGTAGTTGTACTACGGTACGGTTACAAAGCTGAGGTCTCGGGTTCGAATCCCGGGTTGGGCAAAGTGATATTGGATTTTTCTATTCAGTATCAGCCCAGAGTCAGGAATTTGTGCCCGATATGGCGATAGGCTCGCCACCTATCACATTGTGGGACGGAACATGCAAGGCGAAATGTGGGTGCCCTGGCACCTCTGCCTACCCCTTCTGGGAACAAGGCATGAGTTTATGTATGTATGTATGTACTTCCTGTTGCTGAGATGATGATGATGATGATGATGATGATGATGTATATGTATGTATAATATGTATGTGTACTCACGCGAGCATGGGCACGAGGCGTCCGTTACAATCGAAGCTGTCGATGAGCGCGAGGTCCTCGGCGGAGAGCTTGAAGTCGAACACGTCGAAATTGCTGGCGATGCGAGACTTTGTCACCGACTTCGGGATCACGATGTTGCCGCGGTCGATTTGATACCTGGAAAAATTGTAAATCACATACATATTATTGACCCTACAATAAGATCGCGTCTGGATGTCGTGGGTATTAATTAATTTATTAGTCAAACTTTGTATACAAAAATATACAAGGACATGCCTGTGGCTTTGTCCCCCAGTCGATCTATAGACGTACATGGGCTAATATAAAATAGTAGAGGTAAAATTAAGAAGGTGTGTTACCTGATGAGGACCTGCGCGACCGTCTTGCCGAGCCTGTCCGCGATGGCCTTGAGCTTGGGGTCGTCCATCAGCTGTGGGTCTCCGGGCTTGGCCCAGGGCCGGTCCGGAGAGCCCAGGGGAGAGTATGCCGTCACCTTCACGCCGCGAGCCTCGCAGAAATCCTTCAGGCGACGCTGGTTCAGGTACGGGTGGCACTCGATCTAGTGGAATGTTCAACGTATAGTGGGTATGGGTTGGGTTGTTTTGGTGACTGGCATTGGCACCCAAGGGTGGTGATAGAGTATTCATAATTATTATCTGTCCAGTTTCTCTGTCACAATAAGCAGAATGAGTTTCGTTTCAGTCACCAAGAATATCCGGGAGTACATGAATATTAATACCACCAGCTATTTGGACGACGCTGTACTTCCCTATCGGTGTAGTGAAGGCACTTTGCCGAGTATGTATTAACTATATTTATGTTTATGTCCATGTGTGCATACAATATTTTTGAGAACGCGGAGTGAAATCAGTTTTATTAACAGGGCATGGGGCTTATAACGATGAAGGAAAACATCGTGAAGAAACCTGCATACCATAGCGATTAGTAAGAATTTCTATGGTATGTAAACTCCGCCAACCCGCACTAGGCCAGCGTGGTGGACTATATGCCTGACCACTCTCAATCGTACTCTCGATTGTAAAGGAGGCAGTGCAACGTATATGAGCTGATACAGATGGGTCAAGTAAGCTACCTAACCACCTAGATACCCAAAATTACTTATCGTCAGCAATTTGATCAAAACACCATCTGTAGCCCAGTGATATCCTCACCTGGTTGACGACAGGCTTGACAGCGGCACTGTCCAGCAGCCGCTGCAGCTGCTTCGAGTTGAAGTTGGAGACGCCGAGGCTCCTCACCAGCCCCTCCTTCTGCAGCGGCTCCAGCGCCTTCCACGTGTCGATGTAGTCCACATCCGAGAATATTATCTTGTCGTTCTCGTCTGTAGGGAACAGGGGACCTTCTTCCTGGAATATACAGGAGTCAGTTGAGGTACGTACCTCCCGGTTGTTTGTGTATGTCCTAGTTTCAAGGGCTACGCGTGTAAGACTATCATATGCTAGGCATTTTTTTTAGATTAGACGTCATTCACCAATGGACTTTAAAAATACATTAGTTAATGTTGACTTTTAACAGAATTTGAAACACAGAAAAAATCAATTTCAAAACACGTACAACTAATTATTTATTTCAATATCACAAGTGTGGATATCCATAAAGGATACCAGGGTATGATTTAAAACAGTGACGAGTTTGACTTATCTTGTGTCATTGTGAGTATCAATGACCTTTACATTCAGGTGCTCGATTACTTACAGAGCCCACAAAAGATGTATTCTTATACCCAAAAGTTATTCCAACTTATACAGAATTGGAGATACCTTATAAGCCTGAGGCCAGTGTATGAGGTATAGGTCCAGGTAGTCCAGCCCCAGGTTGTTGAGGCTGGCCTGCAGCGCGCCGCGCACCAGGTCTGGCCGGTGGAACGTGTTCCATAGCTTCGACGTGATGAACAGGTCCTCCCTGAAGGAAATCTTTTAAACTGAAATATTTTCTAGAAATGGAATGGATGGGTTTTGAGATCGGGGTTAAGAAACAATTTTACTTTATAAAGTCTGTGTTGAGTGTTAGAAATACATACATACAAAAAATGCCTTTTATCCCAGAAGAGGTAGGCAGAGGTGCCAGGACACCCACATTTTGCCTCATATGTTCTGTATCACGATGTGATATGGGCGAGCCTATCGCCATATCAGCCATTTTCTGACTCCGGGCTAATAATGAATAGAAAAATCCAATATCCCGCTCGCAATGCAGACATGAGACCTCAGCTTTGTAGCCGTACCGTAGTAAAACTACACCACCGAGGCAATCATAGTTAGGTAGCGTTCATATCAACACTGTTCTAAATAGCAAGTGAGCACTGTGGCCTATAAACATTTACCAAAACTTAGAAATCGCAGAACCCTAGCCCCTCTTCTAAAAAGCAAGAGTCTAGTCTTCACAAATGCCGTGAGCAATAGACAACAGTCGGCCTCAAATAAAAAAAAGAAAACTAGATAACCTCTTGACGACTCCCTCGCTGATCTTGGCGGTGATGGCTTCTCCGACCTCCTTCTCGTTGCCGTACACGTACGCGCAGTCGATGTGCCGGTAGCCGATGTCGATGGCGTCCTTCACTGCCTGGGTCACTTCACCGGGCTTCGACTAGGACAATAATGAATACATACACCTAACTGATTAGATACAGGGAGAATGTTGGGTTTATTTCCGAGCCGAGGCAAATACATGTGACATCATGTGAGCATGTTTATTATTTGTACGCACGAATTTTTTTACGGAACTTTACAGTATATCCCATTGTGGTTTACAACCTACAGAAGGTCATTGTCGGAAAAATCTAATTGAAGATCAAATATCATAGATCTACAACATACTTAATAAATAAATACGCTTTAAAATCGAGTCTTGTGTCTTGGGTATCAGGAACTACGAGAGACTTTTCGGTCTCACGAACACCCAGACCCAAAACAAATATCTGAGGACCACACAAATATTTATCTACATAGGTGGGGCCTCGCGTTTCACGACCGACATCTAACCAATTGCGCCAGGGAGGCTGTCATAAAACGATTCATAAAATTCTGTAGTTAAGAATCTGTTTGGTAGTAACACTTATCTCCGTACACACGAGTTATTATACAGGGTATATCAAGACTGCTACCGAAAACGAAGCCGGGTGGTAGTTTAAGCGACTTCAGACACAATGCAACAGAAAAAGTTGCAAAAAAAAGCGAAAAATTTTTTTTTGTTATTTTTTTCCTATGACCATATTTGGGTGGTAAATACATTTTTTCCTAAAATAATAGTGTATACCCTTTTATTTATAAATAATCTAAGGTATAAAAGTGTTTAAATTATTATTTTAGCAATAACTATGGATTTACCACCCAAAAATGACGATATTTAAAAAATCATAAAAAATAATTGTCGCGTTTCTTTGCGAAATTTTTAGTTGCATTGTGTTTGTAGTCACTAAAACTACCACCCGGCTTCGTTTTCGGTAGCAGTCTTGAGATACCCGGTATAATGTTCTACAAGCAAGATAATACTTAATACGTTTGTCAAGGCTGCTCTTTTAGTCTCTTACATTCATATCTGTAGTCCGGACTGTCAAAGATTTCCGGAGGTGATGGTATTAAACGATAAAGTGCAATGTCTAATATTATCGCATCACCTAAATTGACGTGACACTCAACAAGTTATCTATATATCATCCATCTGTATTATATCATTAATTTTTAAATAATAATTGCACAATAATTAAGTAACCGAACATCTATAAAGGTGAAGGAAAACATTGTCAAGAAACCTACATACCATAACAATTTGTACCATAGCGATATGGCAAGTAAGAGTATTAAAAGATTAATCACCTTGCACCATACGATCAGAAGTGTGTATTTAGACCCTGCTGACAAGTCTACCTAGAGATCGTCCCGCCCTCACACCCACCACTGTAACTCCTGTAAGCCAGGAGCAACAGTGGCACGCAATGTAATGACACCGAGCATTGAAGCTCGGCGAGAATGATATCAAACAGAAAGTTATATCAATAGAAGGAGTTGGAAATAGATTATTGTCTAGCTATATTCTTATAATTGCAATGAATTTACACGGCTGATGGCAGGGGCCCTACTATATTCAACGAAACGAAGTTCGAAACTTCGGATGATCAAAGTTTATATACGATACGAATGTACCTACATAAAACTTATGGTCGTTATTGATTTATGGTCGTAACCATAGACTTATAATTACGGTGTACGTTATATATATACATTCGTATCGTATAAAAAACTTCGTTTGTCCGAAGTTTCGAACTTCGTTCGTTCGTTCGTTCGGATGAATATAGTAGGGCCCCAGGAGCGGTACACATTTCATACCCAGGTGACCCACTCACATATTAGAGACATACCACCAGTAAAATATTTAAATTATTTATTATCATTTGAGGTGGCCCTTCTGACATATAACATATTGGAAGTACAAAATATTCTAGTTATTTTTCATTCTTGTCGACGCTATTCAAAATGTGTGTGCACGTCATTACTCACAATCAACAATCATGTAATTTAACGGTGACCTCGTCTAACAACGGGTAGAATGTATTGATTCTCCATGGTAACATGACTTGCCACTACATCAGCCTATTATACGTAGACTTTTTATTTGTATTAAGGCAACCAGTAGGAATTAAAAAACAAATAGTACGTTTAAGAGCGTTTATACCCTGCACGCGCTTTTTTGCTTAAAAACAGGACTTTTCAAATGAGTTAATAGCCACCAATAAACAATTTAAAGGAAAAATAATTATTACTAATTTTAGAAAAGGTTGTCATCTAGGGATTTTGGTGAAAAACATTATAGATTGATGCATAATTTGTGAGTACTATACGGATTACTGAACACAAGTTTCGTTATTTAGGCTTTAAATGGCAATTTAGAAGCTTAAGATATCCTGAACCACTAAATATAAGATGAAAATAAAAATATTATCAGACTAATAAGACCCTTATGGAGGGATTTTGCTGAGAAAAATAATCTTTTTATGTTTAGTTCCTGAAAAATAAAAAATTAAACAATGCGAAATTATTCAGAAACTCTCGTCAAGAACATATTTTTTTTTCACCAACTTATCGTACATAATTTTTTATAACAATTGCATATTATAATAGAAGAACATCTTATCAATAAATTACCATTTTTATATTTCAACAAAATTAGTTTTCATGTTTTCTACAAATATTTTAAAAACCACTATAAAACACGCTGTCCGACGTGGATCAAATCAGACCGCCGCAAGGCCTTCTAGAGGGAGGACGTATCGCTCGTCGCTCCGGCCTGGCTGCAGTCGATTATGCCGCGCGTAGTAAAAATAGCCACGCGCGGAATGCGATTACCACATCTTAGTACTTTGGTAGTAAAATATTTAATTATTTTTATTACCTACAATGATTTTGTAGTGAGTATAAATTATGTTTCAGGTAATATAATGGGACGTAATTCCGAGGCTAAATTATGTTATGTATTGTAATATAAAATTAAATATATTTCGTAATTGTAAGGGGTTGTAAAGCCCATAACACTATTTATGTGTTCGAACATGAAATGATTAATAAAACGTCGGTAGTGTCTACTGATTGAACACTGATTTGAATGCAACTTAACAATGTAATAATAACGAAAATATGATTAGTATCCAAAATTTGTATTATTCTTTGCTTGCACAGTAATATTTGTCTACTTATAATGCAAATAAAATATTATTATGATATTATATTACAGTTACATTTCAATTGAACATTTGAAGCGCACGGATCAAAGTTGTTTGAGCCGATTGTATAGCGAGCCGACGGGGCAGCTCTACGCACACAGCTTTGGTCGCTTAAGTGTGCGTGAAATTAACGAAGAAATACCTATAGTTGACTTTGCGCGCAAGGTGTATACGCTCTTAAATATAGAAATAAAGTGCAATATAGGAAGAAGGATATCCATAAGCTGAGACCATTATTAGCCGGAGAGCATTGTCACTAATGCCATTCACAGTTCAACCAACTTATTTCCATCACAAGATATGGGCTATTATCATACACATAATTGATTCATTTTCATCTGCCTCTCTCCTTTCCAGAGTTCAATTGAAAAATGAGAGGACTCAATTAATCTAACAAGGTGGCCTCGGGGAAAACTAGTGGTTTTATTGGTCACTATATAAGTTAGCTCACGACCCTATGATATACAGGTTTTCTCACGATGTTCTTTTTCGTCGTTAAAGTGTTTACTGACAATCACTACATAGTATAAAACAAAGTCGCTTTCTCTGTCCCTATGTCCCTTTGTATGCTTAAATCTTTAAAACTTTTGATGCGGTTTTTTTAATAGATAGAGTGATTCAAGAGGAAGGTTTATGTGTATAATATGTGTATATTATTGTAGAGAAATCTATATGCACCCGGGCGAAGCTGGGCCGGGCCGCTAGTATAAAAATAAACTAACCGGAATTAAATATGAATGAAAAATGGATAAGTTACATATATGCCTTCAGCAAGACATTTTCAAGCACATTTTAGGCAGTTCGCGTATGCGGGGGTTACTCTGTGCTCCGAAATGAAGTTATAATATTCGAACGTTCGACATCCAAAGTTATAAGTTTTCCACTTCTGAAAAGGAATACTATTCTCGATGATACTTAGCATTCACTGCGAAATTAGTTTTTTTTTATTTAGCCGTCATAACTGCTTTTCATGCAACTTCGCAGTGGCAGGGGTGCAGAACGACAAAGTTGTTGCCTACCGTAAGGTTACGACGTACGATAGCGGATTCGAATATTTGTATTTTTTATTATTAGTGGGCTTACATAGACATATTCGTACGATTTTACGTACCACCAAACATTCAAAGTACGTTTGGGATCATAGATTAACTTTCCCGGTTCGTTACCAACAGACCACCAGGCACCACGCACAATCGCCATGCTCGCACTTATCTGATATTGCAATATATCTATTGATAGCAAAACAAACATCCCGCATCTCGAATATTGGGAACAGTTTGACATGACAGGTCTCATGGCAGTTACGATTTCATTTAATCCACCCAGTGACCGGCATCAAATGCCCCGAGATGATTTACAGCATAATCCGCGCGTAGATTGTAAATATTGGTGATAGTACAGTTAAACCCAACTGACGTTAGATACAATATCGGAAGGTTTATTTATTGGTACACACTTGACACTTATGTTTTACTAGCTGTCGGGCCCGGCTTCGCCCGGGTGCAGATAGTTTTTGAGTCCAATCCACATCAAGAACATATTATTTCGCGTGTCTACTAACTATATTTCCCGCGTGCCGTCGACTATATTTCCCGTCCGTATTGAATGCTGTTCAATCCTGTCCTCTCCTATCCCGTGCCAACTATTCGAATTTGAAAGAGTAGAAAATATGTATATTTGGTTTCCTGACTCATCCCACGGGAACACTATATTTTTCGGGATAAAAAGTAGTCTATGTGTTAATCCAGGGTGTCAGCTGTCACTATACCAAATTTCATCAAAATCTGTTGAGCCATTTTTTCATGAAAGAGTAACAAACATCCATACATACAAACTTTCACCTTTATAATATTAGTAAGGATTGGTTTCCTGACTCATCCCACGGGAACACTATATTTTTCGGGATAAAAAGTAGTCGATGTGTTAATCCAGGGTGTCAGCTGTCACTATACCAAATTTCATCAAAATCTGTTGAGCCATTTTTTCATGAAAGAGTAACAAACATCCATACATACAAACTTTCACCTTTATAATATTAGTAAGGATCTGTCTGTGATATCACTCACTCGGCTATAAGGAATGAGTTCCAGGTGGCAAACAATTCCAGTAATAGAAATCTACAAATGTTCCGAGTTTTCAAAGCCAGACGTATTGTTTATAATTCATGCTTGTTTGGTTAAGTTAATATCAATAAGAAACTCGACGACCTTCAGTGGTTGACAGAAAATACTTATGGATATGTATCTATACTAGTAAATAGCATAGGATCCACGTAATTACTACTATAGCAGAGTAAATCTAATCTAATCCCATCATAACTTAAACTTGTTGCCTTCTCGAACAAGTGATTACTTTTTTATTGCATAGATTCGGCAAACGAGCAAACAGATTAGTGCTAGCCATGAATATTCAAACCAATTGGATCATGGATATGATGCAGACTCACCAAATCGAGAGGGGAGCGGGAAGGAAAATGATGGAAAAATGGGTATTCGGGGAATCCGGAAATCTCACTGAACGAACGAAATGCGATGGCAAAGCTATCGCTTCAAGTCGATTTCCTGTGAGACAGAGTTACTGTCCTTACGAGCCTGCCCAGTTATGATGAGTCATGAATAAAGAAAGCGTGGCTCTACCGCTTCTAAAATATTTGTTCTAATTTTTCGCCAGTAGCGTTTTTTTAAATACACCCAACAGTCACATACATAGTCCTAACCCCACACTAAGATCGAATCTTGTGTCGTGGGTATCAGGAACTACAAGATACTGTTCGGTCTCACAAACAATCAGACCTGAACCAAATATCTGTCATTCACCCAAATAGCTATTTGTTTTGGTGTGGGGATCGAACCCGGGGCCTCTCCTTTCACAGCCAGCTTCCAACCAACTACGCAACGAAGGCTGTCGATTAAAAATATTCCAACTAGACTGATACTCAGACGCTATGCAATCAATGAGTGTAGCAAGTAGTAGGTATAATAAATACGGTCGATTCATATCAGAAATAACATAATATTGTGAAATTATGGCTTAATAATAAATACATATTTACATGGCCGCAAAGTGGAATCTTGGAGTGCGTTTTTTATCACCGCACTTATAATCCTTTATCTGTACTTCACAATACATAATATAACATGCAATCTGGCTATTCATTTCGAGATTCAAAGGCCAGAAATTGTAAGGTTTGAAGATATAGGGAAAATATGACGCCGCGGTTCGATGTTCTGAAACCGTCAGATGTTTTAATAATTTACGCCCAAATACTGGAACGCAACTTAAATATAAATGGCGCTTAACTACGTTAATCCCGATTAAATGTACTGGCTAAGTGGGCCGTGCGCTATTAAGAGCAACTTATTATTTGAATGGCGTTCCAGTATTCGGGCGTAAGTTACAAGTATTATTTATGTCGGCAAAGTAAAGTAAAATATATATTGACATAAATACATATATGGAAAACAGGGCGGAAAACGCGTAAAGTTTTCCGAGGCAAGTGGTGCGCGCGCTCTAGTGCATCTGTAGTGAAGTGTTACTGAATTAGTCGTCACTCCATTGAGGTAGCATACTAGAGCGGACATCGGGAACAAAATCTCTGCGTATGGTGCGTGCACAAGGGTACACATTTAAGCGAGACGGAAGATATGATACTTTGTAGGTGTGACAGAGACAGAAATAGAATGTACCCTTCATTTTGTTACAAACATTTTGTTTGCTGTGTCCCCTCTAGATTAATATCTCAATGCGTCACTCGCAACGATTTTGAACATGATTACTGGTATTATGACAGAAAGTTTAATAAAAATAAAGATAACATTTTTATTACCGTTTCGAAATCACAATTTTAGATGAAAAATTAGGTGTTTGAATAAGACCCTCGAATAACCGTTTTTAGAGCATTTATTATATCTCTCGTTTTTCTCCCATTTGTATCATTACCGATCTCATTTTATTTTGGCTTGAATACGAATGTAATACCTCAGTGGCGTGCCTAGGGTTGTGGACTAGGGCAAGCCCAATATTTTTTTAGTAACAATATATATTAGTTCAAGAGTAAAATGGTATTAAGAAAGAAGGACGTGTTCATCATGCGATAGAGGGCGAGCCTATGCGATGTAATTAAATAAAAATATTTATAGAAAACGACCCCAGATTCAAATCCTAGACCTCAACTTTGCGCCATCGAGGCAGTCCTAGACCTACCACACGATCTATATAAGATTAGGATAAAAAACAATAAAATAATAACTATCTTTATCACCGTTATGAAAAAATCTATTACAAGTTGTTTCGAAAAACTAATAGATGGCGCGATTTCCACGGCCATCTATTTAATATTGCCAAAATACTGAAGGGCCCATCATTAGTTTTAAATAGATGAATAAAACAAGTGTGTAAGTTAAATTACTTTTGGGCATGCATACGTAACTTTATATTGTAATTATTTTGTAAATTAATAAACGGCACTACAATAGCACAAGTACGGCGTCGTGTTTAACTTCGCGGCCACAAATTATTGTTAATACATTCATGTTGTGTTTTTGTGTATGCATGTGATTTTTTGATTCATCATGAGCCCTGAAAGGAAGCTAAGGAGTATTTGAAAAACACTACGATTACTGTCTACGCGAGCATAATGTTAAATCTCATCACATATTATGTAATGTATATGACGCATAAAGAGGTTTCTATACGCTGTTTACCGGAATTATGAAAATATATTAATGCATTCACATGTTTTTGTCAATTACTATAAAAGTACCAGTTAAATTATTTAAATCACTATAGCCGGAACAATTCCAAAAATGTAAGTACCTCGTTTGAAAAAAATATACAACACCGACAGTATAACTTATTAATATGAGAACATCCAGCAATCTATGTAGTTATGTGCACTGATCTATAAAATTCTATAGTTTTCACTACTTTCGAGAAATACACAACTAATCAGGCGTAGGTTTTCGACCAGATACGAGTAGTTGTTTGTTTACGAAATTAATGAATTTACCTTTTCCTCGCCGATCAACACTTGCACACACTTCAAACCATCACAAGGCACATTTTCACCCATTATTATACGTAATAAACGTAAATATAATTAAACGAAAACTAAACGTAGATGTTCAGTGGTTACTGGTTAATCGTCCGCTCGAAAGACATAATAATAAGCGTGAAGCTAGCCACAGGTCCTAAATTGTGGACAATTCCAAATTAAGTATTCTAATTCTAATATATTAATAAAAATATTTAAAACATTATAATACGGTCTCAAAAAATATCTATTTATTTTATATATTATCCAATATACCTTGTAACAAAACATAAATAATTTTCGATAAATTTGGATCTTAATATGAAATATCAAGTGCACAACTTCACTCCGCGAAGCCGGGCATTTTGCTTGGTACAAATTGCATAAAAAAATAGCTATATGTATAGGTACGTAGTGTCATGGTAATAGCATTTCACCCATAGGTGCGACTGAGAGGGCAATATACGCCAGAAGCCAGGTAAAAGCACACGAGAGAGAAAAAGATAGATAATACTTTGGTGTGTTCCATCTTTTTAAGATATTGCGTCACGCGTTGATTTTGAATGAAATAATTTTATATTAGTTTTAGACCGCGGCGCTCGCTTAAGCGAGTTGCCGGGCGCGGCGCGGGTGCTCCGTCGCAGGCGCGGGGTCCATTATGGCGCGGTAAATTTAAAAATGATAGACGTTTTGCATTAAACGAATATATTTTATTTAAAGTACTGATTTGTCTTTAGGATTGAGTATATGCGTATTAAGTAAGGCAAGCCGGGCTTTTGGGCTTGTATGGAAGTACCGCCACTGTAATACCTGTACATATATAAAAAATCGAACACCTTCAAATTAGTATGTTGCATCAATACTGAATGAATTTCGAAGCCATTCAAACTCTTGGAAAAACTTATTTTTCTTGGACTAATTTCATAATACCTGCATATTATGCATGAGTATAATATGCTAGTACGAATATAAAGCATTTTTGCATGTATACTATACTATATCGGCCCATATGCACACTGCAGGGCCTCCAACAAGGTACAATTGAGAGAGATCAGTCCTCTATGCTGGTCTAGTGCAGATTGGCCAACCGTAACATACATACTATAAGAATTCTTACAAATCAATATTGTATATTTGGAAGGAAATATATTCAGTGAATGGTAATATTTTACAGGCGTCACACTGTAAAGATTGTGAAGGTTAATATTGCTTATATTTCCTGTGTCACATGTTATCACCGAGTTATCAACGGTTATTAATTCAATAATGTTATCACTGGTGGGATACATCTGCATAATATACACTATTACAAAACAAGCTTATAACTGTTATTAATGATCTTTTATAAAAACTATAACAATTATTAAGGGAAAATAATTGTTTGGTATTTACATGCTCGCCACCAACCCGCACTAGGCCAGCGTGGTGGACTATATGGCCTAACCACTCTCAATCGTACTCTCGATTGTAGAGTAGGCCCGTGCCCTGCAGTGGGACGTATATGGGCTGATCCAAAAAAAAAAAATTTACATGCTCTTTGGTGCTTTTATTGTTTTCTATATAAAAATTATATATCTATTTTTTTTAATTCTGTCTTTTAACTGTAATTTATTATAAAATTAAAGATCACAAAACTATAATAATATACAATATTTATTAGGGAATTTTAAGGAAACATATACATTTTTTTATGTGTTAATATTTTGGCTATTACCTTCTTTTAGTTAGTTTTCTATAAAAAGAAAACTATACCTTAAGAATTTTAAATGGAGACAAAATTATCATTTCATTATGTTGTGGAAAATGATAATTTCATTGCAAACATCTGTACGGTTTTTGACTCGAATAAAGATATTTACAAGATCTAATGTGTAAAAAAATATATTAAAAAAATGTAAATTTAAATGTTGTACAAATTAGTTAGATATTGTTATTAGATTCCAATTAGAAATGTAAATTATGTGTATCCATATCTCGTATTATGTTTGTATTTTTAATTAAATAATTATAACAACAATAAATTCAAGGCAATTCCAAAATAAACTTAACTCATAAATAGCAGTTACTGTCACCAACCGACCAAAATTTATATACAAACTATGCAACGAAACGAAATTATCTACCTTAGAGTAAATTAAGCTCTTAATTATATTTATTTAGTTTTATTCGTATACGTGTCTACGATTTGCCGGTATTTTTTTAATCAACTTTGCAATGAGTCATAGCTTATAAAGATTACTTTATATACACAAAACTCACCTTCCAAGTGCCCAGGCCTAGTATAGGACAGTTGAAACCATTGTAGAACTTAATAAAAGGGACTTTAGACACCATTTTATCTAACTAAAACAGAAAATAATTGCAACAATTTACTGCCGCTTTTTGTTTAACTCAAAATGACAGCCGGTTACGAGTTGCCAATAATATGGAAATTGGAAACAAATTATCTAAAAAATAAGCGAAACTTTTGTGTGGAGATTTAGAAATGTCTCTCTTTCTTTTTTGTGTGTGGATATTTGAGTCTTTTAATAAAATAATAGAATTTCATAGTAAATGTTGCGCACGGACTGGATGAAAGAAGATTGCTTTATCAAAACTGTTATTAAGAAAATAAATTGCTTTAGTTGCATTAAAATATAAATAATGTATTAAAATAGAAAAAATAATGCAATTATTATTGTGTGGGAACATCTCACGATTTCTAGGTCAAAACCTTGACCTTGTTCAATTATTACGAACTGAGTGACATGATTGGTATAAATGCTAAGAAAATAGCAGTTCATTTAAAATTGCTATAAGCTAGTACTTAGACCATCGTCTTTCTCTAACGTATCGAAAAAGGTATCGAAGCTCATCGGGATTAAACGTAAAAAATATCCGGTATATTCGGAAGTTTTGGATGCAGCTGGTAACACAAAACCAATAACTGCATTAAATAGCTACGCGTCAAGTCAAATAGCCTAATTACGCTACTGGTTTTAAGCCTGTGATTAGAGCTATTGGGCTGGGTTCTTAGAGACTAAAATCGATTAAAACAGTAATCATAATTACACATAAACTATACCCATTTACCTACACCAGCAAGAAACAACCGTCGTGTATGTACACTATAATATTATCTTGCTTATATAAATAAGTTGGAAGAGCTTCATTGTATTAATAACGAAAATATTGTACTTTTGAATTCAATTTGTTGGATATCGTCTCTGTTCCCAGACAGACAAATAGACAGTAATCTAATTCCTCAGAATTATAATTTGGCAATATTAGAGCATTTTTAAGTATATATTTAATATGCTTGCGTTAAGCCGTAAGCGCGAGTCTCCTAAAAACACAAGAGACATTACAGACGATGGGTCGGGGTTGGGGTTGCCGGTTGGCCATTGAGTCTCTTTCATGTTCCAATATGCTTTTATTCTGCCAGGTCTAGTTAAAATTTGGAACTAGGTATAAAAAAATATTTTTTGACGTTGCTCTTGATCGACGTATGATACCGTCTTGAAATATTACCGATTAATAACAGATACCTAACCATTGCCTGCCATTCGAATCAGATACGCCAGCCTGCTTGACTGCTTCTTCACGAGCGGCCCTGACGCTGCAGAAGCACTCAGCATTGTATGAAGGAGGGAACAAAATATGAGTCTTAGTGCAGGACGAGTCGTTCGAATAAATTGTTAAAATCCTTAACAGTCGGTGATCAAAATTATCCATTTGGGTTAATAAGTTACCTATTGAACCAAATTCCAAACTAAATCAACTATGAAACTTATTGCAAGGACTTTGATTGACGATTACCTGCACAACGTGACAAAATACAAACAATGAAACTCGACGTTGTTCAACTTATATAAATATTTAGCATCAACTTCTATTGTGATTTAAAGGCGTCATGTATAATTATTTGAAACCTCTTTTTTACCAGTAGCGACCGCAAGGTTCAGTTTTTGCGGTTAAATTGCCATTTACTATAACCTTGGATCTTAACAGGCTTAAATCATACATCTCATAATAAAAAAAATAAAAACCGACTTCAAAACAAAAAAACCACAAAAAAACAAAAAATAACAAAATAATAAGTACCACTGCAAAACAAAAAAATAATATTTATTTCATGGAACTTGTGCTTGTTGAATAATTTGCTTAATGACTTGACTAGCCAACAAATCAAAATATATGCATAACACATTGAAGGCGGGCCGCCAAGTACCAAACATGTAGGACCTATGCCTTATATTAATTTAAATATCTATATGTTTGGTACTGGGCGACCCGCCTTCAATATGTTATGCATATATTTTGATTTGTTGGCTAGTCAAGTCATTAAGCAAATTATTCAACAAGCACAAGTTCCATGAAATAAATATTATTTTTTTGTTTTGCAGTGGTACTTATTATTTTGTTATTTTTTGGTTTTTTGTGGTTTTTTTGTTTTGAAGTCGGTTTTTATTTTTTTTATTAAAAATTTTAGTTATTTTTATCTTTTTAGTGTTGATAGGCATTTAAATGAAGAAGATTTGGTCCCCACAAGGAATATGTTCTTTCCGATGACAATGAAATCGCTAAAATTAGCTAAAAGCTGCCAAAGATATTGGAATATTCACATGTTTATTATTTTTCCTCCCCCCCCCTTCCCCCTCCCTTCGCCCCTACCCCTTTTTCCCTCAACCACTGTAGCCTAGCTTTTATACTGAACCCAATGCAAAAAGAACCGTTGAAATCCTATTAAATTTTGAGGAGTTCTACTCTCCAGGTCCGATCATGATAATCAGATCTTAATGTTGTGTTCCTGGGATCAACCTGTCAATACGTTCTTTCCAATGAAAAAGAAATCACTAAAATCGGTTATAAGGTGCTGAAGATATTAGAATTTACGTGTATTTTAATTTTATCACCCACCCCCCCTCACCCCCACCCCTTTTTCCCTCTCTCACTGTAACTTAACTTTTCTAATGAACGTAATGCAAAAAGAACCATTGCAATTCTCCTTAATTTTAAGGAGTTCCCCTCTCCAGGTCTGAAGATATTCATCAGATCTTCACCATATTTTTATGGGACCAAACGACAAGCACCAGCTTTCAATTAAAGAAAGAATGATCGAAATCGGTTCACGCAGTATAGAGAAACGAGGTAACAAACATAAAAAAAAAAAAAAAAAGCAACATACAGTCGAATTGAGAACCTCCTCCTTTTTTTGAAGTCGGTTAAAAACAATGCATTTTACAAGTTTATCGTACAATCGTTTGAAATAAACAGCACGCGACTGGTAATAACATAATACCTTCCATAATACCCAATGAATTAAATAAATTAATCCGTTGATAACAATTAACAACGGTGAAAACTTAATTGCAGGTATATAGAAAACCGGTTTTATATAAACTGGGTTATTTATATAATAAATAACAAAAGTTTATCTACCTTGCCGGCATAAATGTACCGAATAACGATATTTTTTTGTTGTTGTAGATACACGTTTAGTCATCACAAGGTTCATATAACATAATGCCGCCAGGTCCTAGGTTTGCTATCAGTTTTATCCTAAGCCCTATAAAATGCTCAATACGCGAGGGCCTTTTTGTATGCCGGAGGGCCCACATCTAGGCAGGGGGCCCATGTGCCACTCTACTAGATCACAAATCCGGCTTTGGTCGTCATAATATCATATCGCAAAATTTTCTACCGTTTGATATTTAAAAAAATGGTACAATAGTTATTCTCGTAATTTTTTAATTCTGCTTAATTGTTTGTTGTATTATTACAAAAACTATTTTTAATTTTAATTAATTAGCTGTTTAAATAGCGGACACGGAACCGATGCGTGAATAACCTCATGCATTTTGTCGATTCCACCAAGAAGCTTATACCCAAATGGAGATTGTATTCCGTATATAAAAGTGAAGCACAAAAATTTGACCTTAAATGACGTCGCTGTTATCTTCTATCCTTTTCTATCGAGTGACAATGAATGAACATAATGTCATTTTCATTAATTGTCACTCTAAAGAAAAGGATAGAAGATAACAGCGACGTCATTCAAGGTCAAATTTTTGTGCTTCAGTGTTTTATACGGAATGCAATCTCCATTTGGGTATAAGCTTCTTGGATTCCACTGACATATCATTCTTAAAATTATTAAATAAATAAATAAAAATAAATTTGTAATTATGTATTGCTAAATCCTAATAACATACCTTCCATGTTCCCAAACCAAATACAGGAATAGATTCACCATTATTGAATTTAACCACCGGAACTCGAGCCATGTTAATTTAACTTTCAATACACAACCACACACCGAAGCAAAGGAACGTGGAATGATGTGTCTACTTGATATCACCCCGTACAATTATTAAACTATAGAGCCACAAAGATACCTGGCCCGGTGGCCAAAAGTGGAAACAAATACGTCATTTAGAATGTCAGTCTATCTGCCAGTCGCTGTCATATCGGCCATTAGTTGTTTACTCAATGTATTTATTTTTCCTGCATTATTTAAAACTAGTGAAAATTGCCGAAAACTTTAAAAAGTGATGCTAGGAATGTTAAACTTCAGGTATTAAATTTTACGTAGGAAGAAAATCGGCTTCAGATACCAATAATACCCTTCGAAAAATTGTATCATCGTGTAGCTGTTGCCACAAGTTTGTGTTGTCAGCTTTTCAAAATAAACTCCACGAAAACAGAACTTTGTACGTACTAGTACAATAGATGTTAGTTCATATCCTAAACTAAAATTCATCGTTACGTGCGTGGTGGCCTGTTGGTAAATGGACCACCAATGACCACAACCACATTTCACGGTGGCTGCGGGTTCGAATCTCAGAGTACCCCTCTGACTTTTCGGAGTCATGCGTGTATTGATAGTCAATAAACACACACAAAAACGGTGAAGGAAAACATCGTGAGGAAACCTGCATACCAAAGCGATTTATAATAAATAATAAATAACAGCCAACAGTCACATACATAGTCCTGACCCCACACTAAGATCGAGTCTTGTGTCGTGGGTATCAGGAACTACGAGAGACTTTTCGGTCTCACAAACACCCAGACCCGGAAGAAATATTTGTGGGCCGCACAAACATTTCTCTCGGTGCGGGGATCGAACCCGCGGCCTCCCGTTTCACAGGCGGCGTCTAACCAACTGCGCCACGGAGGCTAATAAGAATTTCTATGGTACCTGTGTAAGTCCACCAACCCGCATTAGGCCAGCGCGGCGGACTATATAGCCTGTGATATGGCCTAACTACCCTCAATCGTACTCTCGATTACAGAGGAGGCCCGTACCCTCCAGTGGGACGTGTATGGGCTGATACAGATAACTTTTTAAGGGTTTTGACTTCTTTAAGGGGGAGCGATTGATTAGAAATCTTGTGAAGGAAAAAACATGCATATGAAACTGGTCCACTCATTTTCCCGACACTATTGATCGGATTGAAAAATCTTACTTTACCCACTTTATTGCTATATCTATTTTTAATGGCAACACCAAATTCGATTACAGCGACTCTCTCAGCGGGTCAGATAACTTTGTGCCTCTATAACATAATGTGACGTAATTCGGCACTTCAACAACCGTACTTTGTTATCGTATCAGAGTAATAAAAAAATCAATTTTATCGACCCATTGAAGATACTTAGGTCACTTTTGTAAACATCGACATCATTATTTATTAACTCGTCCATACGCGTTCCATACGCCTTATTTCTGTAGTGTAGTGTACAAATGATTTAGGTACCAGAAAAAAAGTTCTTATTTAAAATAAGATGAATTAATTTTCGTAGTGATGAATGATGATCCTCACTCATGTTATCTGAATTTAAATGAAATGGATTACCCGACCTTCGGAATTGACCCCTTAAAAAAGCAATTTGATCAATAATGCGACTAGATGCACTTAAAACATGTCTAAAGTAATATAATATCGACGATAAACTATCGGAACTGTACATAAATAAATAACACCCAACAGTAACATGCAGAGTCCTGACCCCACACTAAGATCGAGTCTTGTGTCGTGGGTATCAGGAACTACGAGAGACTTTTCGGTCTCACAAACACTCAGACCCGGAAGAAATATTTGTGGGCCGCACAAACATATATCTCGGTGCAGGGATCGAATCCGGAGGCTTCCTAATAAAATAAAGCTTGGATAATTTACGTAGGGACCGTCAATTTTGTTAAAACATTAGATAGCCCACTTTCACTCTCTTAAATAAGAATTCCTGTGCAGTATGGTGTACTAAGCTCTAAGGCCTAATGGCGATAGATGGTAGGCAGAAACCTAATCTTAAAATCATAGAGCAAATTATTCCACAATGCAATCCATAATTATGATACAATTACTCCATGAAATCGTGGGATATGAAAGACACGGACGAAATAAAACACCATCATCGAGAAAAAATAATAATTTATTAACATACAAAAAGAATGTATTCAATACTTTATTCTGCGTGCTTAACATAATATTGAGTTATGAAATCCCGCCATAGGGACAAGGTCACAGACCCATGCTGCCTTCTATGGGCCCAGTTTAGCAAAAACTGTGGTAAATTATAGTATATTCTACGGTAACAAGTTTACATGATTTCAAAAACTAAGCTGTTGATTATTATATTTAAGTGTGAATCCCGCTAGATACAAAACTCAAGAGACGGAGCGATAGTGCTGCCAACACCGTGAGACAGCTGGCCGCACGTTCGCACTCCCTTTCTTACATTTCCGCGCCTTTTTTAATCTGTTTGGCGTCAGCGAGGTCAATGCAGGAATGATGTAGGAAGAATTAGGAAAATATGAATGATGAAAAGCAATAGAATTGCCATCACATATTCATATATCTAGACAAATGCCAGTCTTTCTGATTAAAGGTATGCTTGTGTCATCCAAAATCCGTCAGAGTTTTTCCGATCCAAGACGTAATAGGGACCGGAACATCCTCAAACTTCATATAAAATTGATTAAGTCTAAATAATGCAGCTGCTTTGGGCACCTAATTAAAGACAGCACATTATGAAATAGAAACAAACTTCTTGGTGATAATGAAGAGTAATAAAATATACGATTTCAGCAAACTACTAATTGTGATAAGATTGCAAATGTTATCGCGCTGTAACGGTCTACAACGCAACTAATTTAATTTTAATCCACCTCATAAACTGAGGCTGATTTTAATTGTTTGCATTAACCTTCGCACCAGTAATGAAATTTATCGGTTACTCAATACTCATAATAGTTTATTTGATATAAAAGCATGTACTTATCTTAATATCTATCTACTGAAGACTCACTTCGACACGATCTAGCAACAACCAACTAAACTCTGCATGAAGGGATAAAGACACCAAACTATAAACTTTCATATATTTTAATGCTTAGTCACACATATTGATTCCACTTGTACCAAACAAACGGGGTTTATATGAACAGAGGGGGTTAATAGGGACTAAACTTAGCGAGTCATATATAAAAACGTTTTAAAATGTTAGAAATCATGCATTTTTTTTCCAAATTCCAGACACGTTGTTGCAAATATCAAATCACTTGTAATTTTAAAACAAGTTCAGTTTAGTCCCTATTCACCCCTTGATGCCTATATACCCCGTTTGATCGATATCTCACACAACGCCATCTGTCGAGTGCCATGTTAGTTACGCTTATCATACAAACATACATCCATTGCTCAGCATACAATTAATGCGGCTAAAATAAATTATTTAACCAACCCTGATGACAATAATTTTATTTCTTACTAAATCCATGATTTATTTAGTGAGAGAGCATTTAATATTGCCTTTAATAAAAGTGAATCCGAGGCCAGTTAGAAGTATCTATTAGTAAGAAAATAATTTCAAACTAGGAAGCTTCGATTTAATGACGTTTTCTGTTTATCCCTAAAAATCTCTTGGAACATGTATTATATTTGGGACTATCTTTTAAGCGAGAAGTAATTTTATTTCAAATTCATTCTTTACCATTTCCTGTTGGAGACTATAATTATAGATGGTCATTATTTCGCCGTCCTACCATAGCCACTGTAGGCCTAAATCATAGACTATTCAAAAACTTAGTTTAATTATAGAATGTTTCGTCGAACTAATTATCGAAGGTTTTAAAGTTGTCTATGAATTAAGCATAGTAACTCATAGCATTTTAAGCACATTAACATGATGAATTTAATGATTGATTACCTTTATTTGTCATCAGGGTTGATTGTTATTAGCTGTAGCAGAAGAGGTATAATACTCAAACAACATTAGTTTGGCGATTTTTAACTTATTTGTATAGGAAAACATCACTTTTAGTGATATGTAGTATAGTAATTTATATTAACAAAATGCATTCGAACCTTAATTCAGTTTATATACTCTATTATATAAAAAACTGCTACTGGTTTTAATTTACTAACACTACTGGCTGTATTCATAGACGGTTTTAAAATCTGTTTTAGCTATCGAATATATTGTCCCTTTCGAACAATTTTTGAATTCAGTTTGAACGAAAAAGACGAAACACTTGATAAGTAAAATAAGCTTTAAGTCTGTCTATGAATAACACCCTTTATGTTGAGTTTTGCACTGAACAAAGAATTTAAGTACATATTATTTATTATACTAATACAGTGAAGTGACTTCTCAACACCTCACAGTGTTGTAGTGTCGTTAGGGCAGTGTAGAATGGTATTAGAGAAAATATTCTTTCCCGTTGGACTGAATGGCGCGACGAGCATGCCGTTCGCCTGATGGTAAACGATACGACCGCTCATGAATAGTAGCAAAACCAAACAATACCTTGATTACAAAGCAATGCTTGGCATTCCACTGCAGTCGCCATCCTGAGACACAAGATTTCCAGTAGTTACTTCTGATGCTAAGTTTATTATAAACTAGCGGCCCGGCCCAGCTTCGCCCGGGGGCATGTAGATTTCTCTACAATAATATGCACGTATTATACACATAAACCTTCCTCTTGAATCACTCTATCTATTTTAAAAAAACGCATTAAAATCCGTTGCGTAGTTTTAAAGATTTAAGCATACAAAGGGACATAGGGACAGAGAAAGCGACTTTGTTTTATACTATGTAGTGATTATTCATATTTCCCTTTACAAATAAGTTTCGCCATACCAACATATTTTGAGTACAACCGATATTTTTACAATATTATATGTATACATATAATTAGAATGTCTTTCTGTGCACGGCGCGGTGGCCCTCCTCGTCGTACTCGCGCTTGGAGACCCACATCTTGCGGAATGTGTCGAGCGACGCGAGAATCGAACCCCCTATCCACGTCGAGTAAAGGCGCTCTTGTGGCGCTGAGATCTGGAACGAAAACGTTAATATTATGCGCAATTCATAGTATTAGTTTTACTGTGATGTTTTATCATTTTTGACGTGACAACGTCTTAAATTAGGTTGCGGCTGGGAGTCACTTATGAAAAAGTGTAACGCCCGGTAACGTTACGATGAGTCACCGAACGAGAGAGAGGCCCGCCGAATGCCTTGCGTCTCTCTCCCACTCAACTATGATCGGTCTGCCGCGCGCGCAGCACTAGAGAATTAGGCGCATTGAATCGGCGCATGCTTGTGTCTCTGTCTTTGTCTTTCTCGAACGTTCTTGGCGTTGGAAAAACAAGAAAGCGTCACAATACAAGTTCACACGTGTGGTTAAAGTATCGTCAGCTGTGTCTGTAGTGAAAATATGGAGTGCTTAGATTCGTCATTTATCATTTACAACAACTACAACAATAAAGGTAAATAATTGTACACTGATATTTCATTATCGTAAACTATGATTGATTGATTAATTGTTAGATTGACACAAAAGTTGAGAAACTGAGTTTATAGGTTATGTCATACTATTGATAAATGTTGATAGTGTTTTAGTAAACAAAATATATTTCTATAGTTAAAATTTGTGCAATTCTTATTTTCATTCAATTCCTTGTTCCTATTGTGCAATTTAATTATATTCATATCAATAAATATTCTACCGAGAAAAAGACGTTGTCACGTAAAATCTTCGCCCGTAAAACCGACTTTACAGGCAACCATTTTTTTTTGTGAAAGTTTGTTTTGTTATAATTTAATTTGGTATGGGGTTTTTAAGATTAGCTATTTGACATTGCAAATATCAATTAAAATAATAATTATAGATATCACTGGTTACTTTGCCGCAGCTTATTGTAAAGTAGACTTCCTTAAATTTTCATAAAGAAAGCTGTTACTAGAGAACTTCAATGGATAAGCTGTATTCTTAAGGTTTCGTATCTAAAAGGTAAAAACAGGACCCTTAGGCTTAGTAATAACTAAGCCTTCCCTGTTTGTCTGTCATCAGGGGCCCTACTATATTCATCCGAAACGAAGTTCGAAACTTTAGATGATCGAAGTTTATATACGATACGAATGTACCTACATATGATTATGGTTATTATTGACTTATGGTCGTAACCATAGACTTACAGTTACGACGTACGTTATACAAATTCGAACTTTTACAGAGAAGGTACATTCATATCGTATAAAAACCTTCGATCGTCCGAAGTTTCGAACTTCGTTTCGGATGAATATAGTAGGGCCCCAGGCTATATATATCATAAACCATGATAGCTACAAAGCAGGAATTTTCACATCATGGATTTCCGTTGTCGTGAAATTAAAAAAAAATTGAATATTTTATGAGGGGTCCTCATACAATAAACGTGATTTTTATCGTATTTTTTTGCTCAATATAAGGCCGCGGGTTCGATCCCCGCACCGAGAGAAATGTTTGTGCAGCCCACAAATATTTCTCTCGGGTCTGGGTGTTTGTGAGACCGAAAAGTCTCTCGTAGTTCCTAATACCCACGACACAAGACTCGAACTTAATTTGGGGTCCGGACTATGTATGTGACTGTTGGGTGCTAAAAAAAAATAATATAAATAACGGTAACAGATGGACTCTTAAATTTAGATTTTTACTGAATGTTTAGTTTTATATTACGTTTCAAAATAATTAAATAAAAATAAAGTAAATATTTAAGGGAGTCTGCCATACAACAAACATATTTTTTAAGCAATTTTTACTTGGTCTTAACAAACAGGAACAAAGTAATTTTTCGGGTTTCTTTTGAAGATCTGTATCTGTCAGTGGCGTGCCTAGGCTTCTGGACTAGGGCAAGCCCAATATATTTTTTTAGATATTTTAATATGTATTGATTTAGAAGCAAAATGGTATTAAGTTGGCAGACCTAATACACAACGTCTATACATACACATATTTAAAGAGGTGCTACCAGGACACTCATGTTTCGCCTTGCATATTCCGTGCCATCATGTGATAGGGGGCGGGCCTTTGCGATGTTAATATTATCAATGAATTAAAAAAAATATAAAAACGACCCGGGATTCGAATCCGACACCTAAGGCTATATAAGAATAGGATGGAAACCATTAAAATAAACAGCTATCTTTATCAGCGATATAAAACATCTATTACATTTTACAATAAGTTGTTCCGTAAAAATCTAATAGATGGCGCGACTTTCACGATGAAGGCATTACTTATAATTCGTTTTTAAATCAATTAATAAAATAAATATGTAACTTAAATAACTTTTGGACATGCATCTGTAACTTTAATTTGCATTTTAATAGCAAAAGCATAGTTACAACTAGGGTGCCGTGTATAACTTCGCGGGCAGAAATTGTTATTAATACATTCATGTTCTGTTTTTTGTGTAATACAATTGATATAATTTCTATTGAAGGACGAACTAATTTATTTTAAATTTAAATCATTATATTCCAAATAATTTAACACACAAAACTTGGCGTTTGATAAACATTTATGAAACACGATTGTTCAATAACCTATTTGAAGTGGAGCATGTTAAAATTAAACAACGCACATAGTTTAAAGCGAGTTGATAAAATATCTCTTGTGATATACCACGACTGAGAAATTCACAATCCCGGCGTATTTTTCGCGCCAGTTTAGTTACAATATACTTGAATAAATTTACCTTTTTAACGGCAATGAATACTTTCACCGTCACACTCACACCATCACAGCAAAACAATACCACTCATTATAGTATAAAAAGTTTAAATAATATCAAAAACTAAACATTATCACTAAAAAGAACTATTTTTGAGAACTACTAACAATTGCAAAATGTCAAAATACATGTGAAGTTAATCGCAATTCGTTCAGTATTGCCCATAAACGTAACATAAACATTACGACATACAATTATATTTTATTAAAAATCACCTATAGGAAAACCTCATTATTTGTACTAATATAATAAAACCAAGCAAATTAATAAAAATAAAATTTAATAAATCATATTATTAAATAACAACGCGCCGACCATGAAACGTACGATGTTCATTCTAAAAAGCCGGGCATTTGGTGTAGTACAAATTGCTATATAAAATGTCTATACCTATACATTTGTAGTGCACTTCACTCGTGAAATCCCCATACAAATATCGATTTTGCCAAAAGCCTCGTAAAAGCACGCGAGAGAGAAAAAGATAGATATATTGTGCGATGTTGCGACTTGCGATTGCGGGAGCGCGCGTGGAGCCAGCGGACTTCATATTTTAATGTCACTGCCAATTGAATGAATTTCGCGTGGCGCTTCATCGCGGTGCACCGTCGCAGGCGCTTTTAATAATATTATTTTGGATTTTAGGCGCGCGAGGGGACAACGACCTCTGTCGCGCTCGACAAGACGCGGTAAATTCAAAAATTGCAGATGTTTTCTAATAAAATATGATTGTATTGTGTGAAATAAAATGGTTTGTGTTCAGTATCGAGTATGTACGTATTAAGTAGGGCAAGCCGGGCTTTTGGGCTTGTATGGAAGTACCGCCACTGGTATCTGTATCTGTATCAGCCCATAAACGTCCCACTGCAGGGCACGGGCCTACTCTACAATCGAGAATACGATTGAGAGTGGTTAGGCCATATAGTCCACCACGCTGGCCTAGTGCGGGTTGGCTTTTGAAGATGATGGTACGGAATCCTTCGTGCGTGAGTCCGACTCGCACTTGGCCGGTTTTTAAATTATTGTGCAACTGAGTTTTGTCAATTTTCTGTTGCCCTATTTTAGTTGAATCATGATACACCTGTATATAGTTTATAGGTTGTTCTCACCCGTATCTTCATGTCCTTGGGCGCGAGCCTGCGTATCTCCGCCAGCAGTCGGTCTCCGAAGCCCTTGAAGAGTGTGGAGCCCCCGCTCAGCACGATGTTCTGGTACAGCACCTTGCGCAGGTCCATGTCCGACTTCTGGATCGCGAACATCAGCACCTCATGCAGACCTGCAGTGTAATCTTTGTTTAGATGTATGTGGAAACAAATAGGGAAATAATGGAAATTTAGGAACATATGGAAACCGTTTCTATACAACAACTGTATCAAATCAAAATATTATTTAATGAAGTTTCTCGCTAGATCTTTTGGATCGTTAAATTTATGCCACATATTAGAAAGTGTTGTAACTGTGAAGAAGAAGCAACACGGACTACCTTCTTTTTTGTTTCTTTTAGCAAAAGCTAGGTCGTTTGTCCACCAAGCTATGTAACTGTGACTGACGATAAAGTTGAAGTGTGTTAGATCAAACAAGACTGACTACTGACTCAGCTAACAAAATAAAACTACTTTTTTATTGCATAAATTCCGCAAACGAGCAATCAAGTCACCTGATGATAACTGATCTCTGCCGCCCATGAGCATCAAATCGGGATGGGAGCAGGAGGAAAAGGGAATGGTAACAGGAAAGGGATATTGGGTATCCGGCAATCTCATTTACCAAACGCAATGAGATAGCTAAGTAGTTTCGCGTCAATATCCTGTGAGATAGTGGTACCAACTACCACCCTAACTAAGCCTGTCCATTAGGGTGTCCCTTAAATTTCAAGTTCAATATATTTCAACGCATACCTTCTTAAAACTTTCGTATTAACCCAATATAGCATAGAAAAAAATATAAGCCCGTTTTACAAACAATAACCCGTGCCGACTTGCAATTTAAAGGTTTCCATACAAGTTACGCGAGTACCTGCGCAGCGACCTTATAACTCAGTGATTCTCAACCTTTTTTTGTTGCGGCACATATTTAACGATTTCAAAATTTGGCGGCACACAAAGAGCGCCTTGAGACATATTCCTATTGCTATGCACGCCGCTTCATCACAATTTAGCACTAAGAAAAAACGCGTTGCAAAGCAAATAATAAAATAATTAACTTTTTTGTGGATTTAAATACATATTCATGTTAAAAATATTTTTCTTTTTAACTGATATAATTTAATAATATTAACATTATTATATATTTGCAACATTTGGCGGCACACTTTTGAAATTTGGCGGCACACAAAAGTGCCGCGGCACAGTGGTTGAGAATCACTGTTATAACTATACGTTTCTTTTGTCATTTTAAGCGAGATTTTTAAGATTGTGAGTGGGCGTTTTATTGTTTATTACATTAATAATGATTTCAGTGGAATTACGAGGTGATAAAACAAATATTTTTCTAATCGGAACGCCTAGCCATCAGATGAATGGTGCAAAATTAACAAGTTTTCGTTTGAAAGTGCAAATCTTGTGATTCGGGAGTGCATTATATTTTGGGAAAAAGCTAGAATACCCACAAAGGCATTACCTAACTGTGTGGAGAAACTTACTGATTTGTATCACGTGTGGAGAAATGAAAAAAAAATATATAATTAAGAAGACTCAAGACTCACGAAATATTCAACCACCATGACAATAACTTAAATATACCTAGAAAAAACTATTAGATATTGCGAATTTGAGAGAATGAAAATAGCGGAAGACAAAGTATTTTGAAGAAACAGAGAGAGCCAGGTCGATCGGGATGCTTAAAATAAAAGGGCATAAAAGAAGAAAAATCTAGACAAAGACGATTAGAAAAAGAAGAAAGAAAATAAGACACGATTACAGCAAACTGATTGAACTAGGTGTAATGTTTATGGGAGGTGATCTAACAAATAAACTAAAACTCAGGCCTCCTGAAGTTATGCATCAGGTACGATGGATAACGAAAGCCTCTTTAAAAATATGTTTGCATTAGTCAAAATTCCGAATGATTGCAAAGGACAAAAATGCTCTACAAGATGTTTGTTTATTAATCGTCACACTGAATGTTAAAACCTGGGCTCGAATGCACAGTGGCGAGTAAAGATTACGTAGATTACGAGTAAAGCACCTAGTCAAGATTGGTGCTTCTTGAAAATTTTCAAAGATTACGAAAAACTAAACAATAAGAAAGTTTAGCAATCACTTGTGGCGTTTATGCGGGAGACAGTCTTTGTTTATATTTTTGATAATGAAGTTGACAATCACACTAAAAGAAAAATGATCGCCAACTTAAAAAGAGGTAAAATCTCAGATTCAAGCAAATGCTATGTCTCACCGAGGAAGACCTACCCCAAAAGCTATTTGGTAAGTTTTTTTACTTTGTTTGTCATTTTGGTGTGTTTTTAGGTGTTATTTCTTGTTGTTATTTAATCAGTTGTTTTTTTTTAATTCATATAAATCTTTTGATGAATTCGTTTAAGAGATGAGCAAATAATTTCAATCTCGGTTACAGATTGACGACAGTTTTCTCCAGAAGGATGACGAAGAAGTCAACATTCAGAAGTTCTTGGGACGATAACGCAAATTTTCTGGGATCTAAATGGAAAATAAGTTCTTTGAAAGTTGTAAATGATACTAAAAGAAAATAAGACAATGCAAGATTTAAATTGACTTATTACTGCTGAAGAAGAGCAAATACAATTATTGTTACGCTGTGTCCAAGAACGCAGAACTTTGTATTCAGATTGTAAATAATCTACGCTAAAAATAATTTGAATTACACTGACTGATTGTTATTTTTTTGTGTATTTACATAAAGCTTTATGATTATATTGTTTAATGATTCCCAAAGTCATTATATATTACATTTATATAATTTTTACACAAGGCGAAAATATCATAAATCATAAAAGTACGATTTTTTATAAACTTTGAAGCTCGGTCGGCACGGGTTAAAATAAAGCTAGAATTAAAATAAAACCATATTTAAGTATGTTTTAGCATTTATAAAAAAATATAGAGGGTATGCATTTCAAATATTTAAAAAAAATATTTTTTCGACCTATAAGGGACACCCTACTGTCCATTCATGCTAAGTCATGACTGACAACAGTGTGACTCTGCAATATCCAAAAAATATTGTAGGAAGTTCTTACCTTCGCACTCCTCTCCTATGAGATCAGGTCTGAACAGCACTTCTGGCGCACGGAATCTCGCCGGACCAATCTGAGATGTAATCATTATGCACATTAAGCATTGTCATATGAGAGGGTCGAGATATTATGTACACTAGTTATATTTCTAATCAATCCAGGTAACATTGTACGAAATTCTATGATTCCAAGATTTTGATAATGTCTTAGGCTTAGGCTGTAGAGGCAGTGGCGTGCCTAGGGTTCTAGACTAGGGCAAGCCCAATATTTTTTTTAGATATTTTAATATGTATTGATTTAGAAGCAAATGGTATTAACTCGGCACACCTACCACACAACATCTATACATACACATGTTGGAAAAGGTGCTACCAGGACAATCATGTTTCGCCTTGCATATTCCGTGCCATCTTGCGATAGGAGGCGAGCCTGAATAATGAATCTTAAAAAAACGACCCGGGATTCGAATCCGACAACTCAGGCACCAAGAAAATCCTACCGTTCAATCTATATAAGAATAGGATAAAAAACATTAAAATAACAGCTTTGTTTATCACTGATATGAAATCACCTATATCAATAAGTTGTTCCGTAAAACTCTAATAGATGGCGCGATTTGCACACCCATCTAATTAATATTCCTAATATGCTAAAGGCATTACTTATCTTTCGTTTTTAAATCAATTAATAAAATAAATATGTAACTTAAATAACTTTTGGAAATGCATCTGTAACTTTAAATTGTATTTTAATAGCAAAAGCATAGCTACAGCTACGTTGCCGTGTATAACTTCGCGGGCAGAAATTATTATTAATACATTCATGTTATGTTTTGTGTAATACAATTGATATAATTTCTATTGAAGGGATGAACTAATTTATTTTAAATATAAATCATTATACTCCAAATAATGTAACACAAATCTTGGCGTTTGATGAACTTTATGAAACACGATTGTTTAATAACCTATTTGAAGAGGAGAACATGTTAAAATTAAAGAACGCACATAGTATATTAAAGCGAGTCGATAAAATGTATCTTGTGATATACCACGACTTACAGAAATTCACAATCCCGGCGTATTTTTCGCGCCAGTTTATTTACAATACACTTAAATAAATTTACCTTTTTAACGGCAATGAGTAGTTTCACCGTCACACTCACACCATCATAGCAAAACAATACCACTCATTTTAGTATCAAAAACTAAACATTATCACTAAAAATAACTATTTTTGAGAAATACTAACAATTGCAAAATGTCAAAATACATATGAAGTTAATCGCAATTCGTACAGTATTGCCCTTATAAGTAAAATAAACATTACGACATACAAATATATTTTATTAAAACGTACCTATACGAAATCCTTCCTATTTGTACTAAAACTATAAAACCATCCAAATTAATAAAAATAAAAATAAATTTTAATAAATCATAATATTAAATAACAATGCGCCGACCATGAAACGTACGATGTTCATTCTAAAAAGCCGGGCATTTGGTGTAGAACAAATTGCTATACAAAATGTCTATACCTATACATTTGTAGTGCACTTCACTCGTGAGATCCCCATACAAATATCGAGTTTGCCAAAAGCCTCGTAAAAGCACACGAGAAAGAAAAGGATAGATATATTTTGCAATGTTGCTACTACGAGAGCGTGTGGAGCCAGCGGACTTCGTATTTTAAAATTACTAACATTTGAATGAATTTCGCGTGGCGCTTCGGCGCGACGCACCGTCGCAGGCGCTTTTAACAATAATAATTTGGATTTTAGGCGCGCGACAGGACGACGACCTTCGTCGCTCTCGACAGGACGCGGTAAATTCAAAAATTGTAAATGTTTTCTAATAAAATATGATTGTATTGTACGGAATAAAATGGTTTGTGTTTAGTATCGAGTATGTACGTATTAAATAGGGCAAGCCGGGCTTTTGGGCTTCTATGGAAGTACCGCCACTGTGTAGAGGTATGGTTGCCTGTAAGAAATTACCTGTTGTGATAAGGTTGCCACTTGTACAGTGCAATAAAAGATTAAGTAAATAAATAAATACAACTATTTTTACCGCTCAGCTGAGTTTCGATTCGATTCGAATACTCAAAACTACACAGTATGATATAAAAATCTCATATCACAATTTTTGGCAAATCTAATAAGTGTATTTTAATCGGGGTGATTAGGTACCTACATGTAGTAGACAGTATAGTGTTAGTGTATTTTTTTCCAATAATTCGTGGGGTGATTAGGAACAAACAATAGACAGTATATTCACCTCCAGTTGCGTGCCGTCCGGCAGCGTGTAGTGCGCTCGCTCTGTCTCCAGCGTCTCCTCCTTGAGCGGGTTGGGGGACAGGTAGCACGCGCGCTCCTTGATGGCCTTCACGATCTCCAGCTCGGCGGACGTGCGCAGGTTCACACCCTCCTTGCGCAGGAGCAGTCTGGGGACAGGCTTGTATTAATGATTGGGAGACACCGAGTTACATGTCACTTTTCAGGAGTAATTTAAGTAATTTCTTTTATTGAGTTGATTTCAAAACACAGGCATACAATGAAAATAAAGTAATTTAGACGTCTCTTTCGATTTTTTGTAATTAATCATTGTTTTCTCCAAGCATTTAAACGCCATTTTGGCGCAAACTCTCTGACATCAACGTCCTCGATATCAAAAACTAACGCCCGAATACTGGAACGCCATTCAAATAAGTTGCTTTTAACAGCGCACGGCTCACTTAGCCAGTACATTTAAGCGGGATTAACTTAGTTAAACGCAACTTATATTTAAGTTGCGTTCCAGTATTCGGGCGTAAGTGTTTGGATTAAGTTTCTTTTATTAATTGCAACAAAACTGTATTTCTTTACAAAATAATTTAATATTTAATAACATAAAACAATTTAGCAGGTATCGCCATTGCTAGCCCTATATGGTAGATCAAGTCCTCAATGGCTCAGAACTGCTGAAGCCCCTCACCTGAGGTATCTGGTGACGTCACGGCCGGCCACGTCCACCCTCATGATGCTGTGCGGCATGGCGAACCCCTCGTAGATGGGCACCGCGTGCGTCACGCCGTCGCCGGAGTCCAACACCACGCCCGTCGTGCGACCAGTCGCGTATCTGCAACATTATTTGCTGGTGAAATATACCATGGAAAGAAACTATACCGCCACCAGACCAGACAGAAGAAATCTACTAGCAGTAGTAACTTCTGCAAGCCAGTATCGACAGTACGCTTTTCATTTACATCCATACATGAGCCAAAAGAAGTCCACTGGTGAAATCAGGCCTCCCCCAATGATTTCCACAGCGACTTGTCTGGTTATGTATGAGCAGGCACAATAATGATTGTCTCACTAACAGGTATACTTTCTAACCCACACTGTCACGCGACCATAATAAAAGCAAAAATATTTGTAATCTGGTAGCTTTTGCAGTAATCATTACAGGTGTACCATAACATGGGCTCTTGTAAGTGTACTCACAAGCTGAGAACGGCCTGCATGGACAGGAACAGTGCCGGCACGTTGAATGTCTCGAAGAATACCTCGGCCGACTTCTCCCTGTTGCGGCGAGGGTTCAGCGGCGCCTCCGTCAACAGCACCGGGTGCTCCTCCGAGAATGTCGACAGTTGGTCCTGGGACCAATGGGAGGAATTACTGTCATGTTATCTAACCCCCGTCTTATTCTCGATTGTAGAGGAAGCCGGTGGCTTGTAGTGGGATGTATATGGGATAAAACTGATACAGAAGGAAGTTATGAAGGTATAATTATTATTACATACCATAGATCTTACTAAATTGATCACCGGCGGGTGACCATTTGAAAATAATAAGCAGACTAAACTCTAGAGAAAAACTCCGGTTTGGAACTGACAGGGTGTGGGTGGGAAAGATGGGCAAAAAGAGGATTTTCTTATGAAGAGGTTAAGGGAATGAAAGGGTCAAAGGTGACGCGTATCCCTATTTTTTGTGGTATATAAGTATGGACTTTATTGATAACAACTTTAAACTGCCTAGATTGAGAAATTGTATGCTACTGGTTGCCACTAACCCCTAAACAATGAATTACCTTGCTGTATATGTAATTCCAGACTTTTTCCATGTCGTTCCAGTCGGTGACGATGCCGTGCTCCATAGGGTACTTGATGCTGAGCAGGCCGCGGTGCTCCTCGGCGCGCGGGCCCACGAACAGCTCGCCCTCCAGCGCGCCCGCCATCACGCGCACGTGCTTCGGACGACCGATGCTAAGAAAAATATTCATTATATAAATACATCCAACAGTCACATACATAGTCCTGACCCCACACTAAGTTCGAGTCTTGTGTCGTGGGTATCAAGAACTACAAGAGACTTTTCGGTCTCACAAACACCAAGACCTGAAACAAATGGTTTACACACACATTTGTCTCAGTGTGTGGACCAAACCCTCTTTACGGGCCTTTCGTTTCACAGCCGACGTCTAACCAACTTCACCACAGAGACTGTTGTAAGAGAAAAACCAAAGCAATGCTTATCTTTTCATTCTACATAGTGAGACATAAGATGTTAAGTCTCAATAAGTACAGCAGTTACTCTGGATGCAATGTTATTAAAACCTGAACACAACAGTGCATTTATTCTGTTTGGGGGAGAAATGGACATTGTCTCATTCGTCAATCATTATTTGCATTCATCCATTTATCAGAATCGGATAGGTATAGATAGGTTGAAATTTGAATCTAACTTTTTCATCTTGTGAGATGTAAACACTATTTAGGCCTATATGTTTAAAATTTAAGTTTATTTTTAATGTTTTTCTACTAGTTTACATATATTTTGCTCGCCTTGTGAATGTTGTACACACCTCTTATAGGCATGTGTATCAGCATTATATTTAATAAGTGTTTTGGTTAATTTTTAATGTATATGTAGTTGGTTACCACTCTCAATCATACTGTCAATTGTAGAGGAGGCTGGTGCCCTGCAGTGGGACGAATATAGGCTGATACAGTACTTGGTATGTCTTTAGGGTAGAAAATGGAAACAAAATATGTAGTGAGTCTCACTGTGACTCTACAAATGATGCTTATATTTTATGGTGATAACTGCCTAACTGCTACAACATTTCAGTTTTCACCTAATATAACAAATAATATTTGGGAAATAAAAATATTTTTTTAAAAATTGAGCCATTTTTTATTGTCTGTTTTCACCAAACAGCTTTTATTTTTAAATGGTGCTTTCTAGGTATTCTGTACTGATCGAGAGTTTCTGTAGAGCAATGAGTTTGAGTTCCAAATTTAGACAAATTTTGGTGTAACCTATTAATCAACCTGTGTGTTAAAACATTCAACGACTTTGTTATTTATAATATCATGATTACTGTTGAATCCCCATAAATGTTAGCTCCTCTGTTTTTAGTATCTCCACAAAGAAATCAGCACCATGGAATGATATAATTATAAAATATATTGATTAAATTATGTCAAATTATTTGTCTTAAATATAAACTTGGATAAGACTTCAGTCCTAATTCAAATCTCTTCTGAGTGAACTTGTTACAAATAATTTATTTTATAAATGGACCAAAAAAGGGTACTTACTAATTTGGGAACCTGCATTTCGGGATCTGATCGCCAGCGAAGCCTGCTTTTATAACGCCGGAGCCCTACGGAACGCCGGTACAGTTAAAAAAACAATTATAACTTTGTTGACGTAATTAATGACTCACATCTCATTAAATATGCATAATTTTTCAAATATGAATTACTGTGTCGCAGTTAAAACATTTTCGTATTGCACAAAGGTATTGCTTCCGTCGTTATATGATTCTTTTTGGAAAATTATAGCAGTAAAAATCAGGTGTGCCAAATTGCAGCAAGTTACGGTTTTAGAATAAAATATGAACATATTTACATTGTCTATAACGACGGGTTGATTGACAATCACGTCGTTTAACTCCATTTTGTGTTAATTTGATCAATAAATACTATAAAATGAGTATTTTTTAATAAATTTCACTTATAGACTACACATCGGTGCTTCTTTTCTTTTGTTCCAGAGACTACAAAAGTCAAATAAAGATATAACATTGGTATATAATATCTCTTTCTATAGCTATGGGGACTTAAGTATAATAATTTACTTTACTCCTTTATTATGCTAAACTTTTTGAAATAAGTTTTGGAACAAACACTAGTGACATCAGATACTGTTTTCTAATTGGTCTGTGGATACTGTGTTGCAAAGTTACTTGCACAGGTATGGAGCACAGATCTTGAGCACAGACGACTAAAAATATTGAGTATAGAATACCTATTTATTTTGTATTTAAGTTATAAGTGTGCAATTGTAGTGATAATTAAGATTAAAATTTTAAATTTATATCTAATTGTTTCCCATTATGGGTTTCAAATTGTTTTTTTCATAAGGGTTCGCTAAAGTTTTGTTATTGCAAACATTTTCTAAACAAGTAACACTGCTACTGTCAATCAAAGGGCAAAAGAGTTCCTGTTTCATGTTTGTAATTTTTATTGATTTGTGAATTGGATTTACGATTTAAGGTTTTGGAGGCGTTCGTAACTTCGTGATCATAATTATGCTTTTCCTAGGCATAATATTTACAAAATTGTTGTTTACGTATGCTGATATTAATTTAGATAATGCTTACTGCGATATATCTACAAAAACATGTCCGGATGCTGCCTCTGATGTTGATGATACAAAACTACTGTTTTACGACGTAAACCCGCCGGAAGGTTTTAATTTACGTCGTGATGTGTACATGAGGTTTGCTATTATGCTTGCTGAAGCTAATAAGGAAGATAAGAGGCACAATTGGCGTCTGGTATTGCCGCCTTGGTTTAATCTTTACCACTGGCAATCAAGAGTGACTAAACATGAACCAATCGCTTGGAGCCAGTTTTTTCAAGTGGAAGCGTTGAAAACTTTCGCGCCGGTCATCGAATTTACTGAAACATTCAGTAGATTTTCTAATAATGCTGTAGAAATAGATGTTCTGTATATACTACACAACTACAAAAATGCTTTCGAAGACGGTGATTTTGACGATAAATGGGAGACTACGGATGATTGTTACTATGATGGAGAGTTTTGGGGTTACAATAATGTGACGGTTAAGGAAACTGTTTGCGTACATTTCCAGGGTAAAATATCTATGCTATGGGAGCTCATAGCGTTGCACCCTTCAGCTAAAACAATTATGTTCGCACACGGAGAGATACCTCTGCATGAATCTTATGGTTCGAAAATATTCTGGGATTGCAGGAAGAGTATGAAGTTCAGTCAGAGACTTTTGGATATTGCTAATGAATACATTGAGGAAGAGTTAGCATGCAATGACATTAAATGTACCTCTTACTTGGCAGCACACTGGCGAAGGCAAGACTTCGCCCGCAGCCGAGGCAAAGAAGTGCCAACACCAGAAGGAACAGCATTGCAACTGAATAAAGTAATTTTACGAAAAGAGCTTGATGTCAAATATATTTTTGTAGCAACCGATGCAACTGCAGATGAAATAAGAAAACTACGAAGCAAACTTTCCAAACTTAGTCATGAACTTAAGACTTTTACTTCAAAAGACAAGTATATTGGGAAGCTAAAAGATGGTGATATTGCAATAATTGAGCAGATTATATGCTCAAGAGCTGCATATTTCATTGGTACTCATGAGAGTACATTTTCATACAGAATTCAGGAGGAAAGAGAGATACTTGGTTTCCGTCCTGAAACTACATTCAACCGTCTGTGCCCTGATAAGGGACACTGTGAGAAGTCATCTGTATGGACCATTATTAACTGAAACTGGGATGATATTTTTGACCATATTCCAATATTCAAAGATTATTAACCTTTTTTATTGGGAATTTCTAAGAATTTATTTCTTTACTTTAATGTGTAAGTGGAATGGTTAAAATAGCATTTAAAATGTATTTTAAGGCATTAACATATTAAGCCAAAATGATCTGAATTTTTAATGTTTAATAGAACTGTACCAGTAATATGGCAGTTAAATGTGACTTGCTGGCAAGTCTACATATAATTTTGACCCCCTTTTTTAATTCCAGCAGTGGCAGGATAACTGCAAGATTTTTAATATGAATTCTGATTGAAATACTTCTTAGATTTCATATTTCAGTTGTTATACATATATTTACTAATAGGTGTGTAGTGATGTGTGCATTTATTAATATATAAAAATAATATTTAAATATTTAAGTTGAGATTCTGATGTGCCATCTTTTGATACAAAATTTATTTTCTATGTAGGATTTAAGACTATGTTAATTTTTTTTTAAGTTTCTTTCTTTTTTAAAACATACATTTGGCAATGTAAAACTCAGTAGGGTCTGTTTTTATCTGCAGACTATAGAGATTGTTTTAGTTATGTTCTATGACTAATCTTTCATATTTTAATGAAGTACATGAGCATTTAATTTGTGATATTTAGTTGATAAGTTATAAGGCTTCTAATGTTATGTTGTGTAACACTTTATTGATGTAAAGGCACTTAGTGCTGCCATCCATTGTAGGGTCATCAGGCAGGTGGAAGACTTAAAAACTACTTAGGATAAAGTTTACTTTAAAATTAATGTTAACCTATTGTGAATTATTTGTAAATCATAGATAGCCAAATTTATCTATAACACACATATTCCAAGATTTTCATGTTCCTAATAATTAGATCTCATTTACTGGGATACATCTGGTTTTTACTTGACTTTCTTTAGATCCCCAGAACTAATTTATATTCCAGCCTTTTTTAAGTAGTCAAGTTGTATAAATGTCTAGAGTTTTCTATTACAAGGGCCATAATAATTCAACCAAAGTTTATAGAATCTCAAATATTACTAAGATTATTATATTGATTATAGAAATATAAATGTTTTTTGTGTAATTGTGTTTGTTTTTATTAGACAGTCAAATAATCAAGATTTCCCTATCCTTCCTTAAGTTAAAGCGAGGCATATTAGGGCTTCCTCCACAACTTCTTAATATTAATCAAATAACTTAGTCTTGTGTGGTAAACAATGGAAATCAGAGTTTTCGATCTAATTTATTATACTTTCAAAGAAAACATTTATCTGATTCTGATAATTGCTAGTAGGAAATAGGAATCGAATCTATGGCCACTAGTCTCTTGGCTTAAGGAACTTCTGGCTCACTGTGCTGCACTGTGCCTTGGAAACTATAAAATTATTAATAATGTGTGAAATGGAACGTTCCGCAAATTTCGTTCGTAAAAACAGTAACAGTAGGGAATGGTTGAGTTAATCATTGATGTATTAATTACACTTATAATCAAACGATAAATTTTATTCATACTGAAAAGAATATTGCAATTTGTGAAAATATATTTAAAGTAATAATGTAGTATGTTCGATAATAATTGTTAAAAATATGTATCTATAAACGTCATTCGTGATAACGCCATTGATTTCCGAACGAAGATAAACATTGATTTTTGTTTGTATTTCTACTTGTCTTATCAGCTAACCGAAATAAAATTAAATATTTTTGAACGTGCTACAAATTAAAAGTGAAAAACGACACAATAATACAAATACAAGGGCCGGAATATATAAGTTTGTTTGCTAAAGCAATTTGGAATTGTGGCACATAATGGGCGATAAGCAAATGGATTTTACAAGCGACGGTATGTTTGAATTTATTCTACTCTTTTTTTTATTATTAATAAGTAATAAACATGGTAATATATTGAAAAAAAAATATTTGTTTTAACTTTAAGGGTAAACCTAACCTCAAAGGCCGCGTTAATTTAATTGTAGACAAAAATCTCTTTTAAAGTACTTTCTGTATCAGCCCATATACGTCCCATTGCAGGGCACGGGCCTCCTCTACAATCGAGAGTACGCTTGAGAGTGGTTAGGCCATATAGTCCACCACGCTGGCCTAGTGCGGGTTGGCGGACTTACATACCATAGAAATTTTATAAATCGCTATGGTATGTAGGTTTCCTCACGATGTTTTCCTTCACCGTTTTAGTGCGTGGTGATTGACTATAAAGTCCTTTACACCTTTCTAAAATATAACATAATTTTTAATGGTGGTCATTATAAAATCTACCATTTTTTAAAAAAAATACACCATTTCCTACAAAACCTACAACCTTAGTTACGTATTTAATTAAAAATTCTATCAATGGAGACAAGACTACAATATATTTTGAAATGTCATATGTTTCTCTTTAAATATTATTTGAATAAATTTAAAATAATAAAGTTGCACCTATTCAGGACATAGATCTGTATCTATATCAGCCCATATACGTCCCACTGCAGAGCACAGGCCTACTCTACAATCAAGGGTACGATTGAGAGTGGTTAGGCCATATAGTCCACCACGCTGGCCTAGTGCGGGTTGGCAGGACATAGATATAGTTTTTCAAAGAGTGATAAAAATAATTTGGGCTGTATGTAATACCACACCTTTACAGTAGTTGATAATGAACAAATTTATCATTTAAAATGTGTTTTATCAACAATTAATTAAGTATTTGCTGAAATACAATTGTTGGATTATAGTGTAGACATACTGCAGTGATATTTTGTTTAAAAAAACATATTTTGTTTTCTATATTATTTGGTAATACCAGGGTGAAATATGTATATATATATAATTCATTATTTGTTGTGTGGTTAATTATTACTTCTTGTACTAATTCTGTCCATAGAAAACATAACAAAGTTGTAAAAATAATTGAGTACTATCTGCTTGCTATAGATTATTAGACATCCATGGGAGGGGTCTATGTTCAGCAGTAGAATTCGCCATACTTAATTATATCAATCATAGAGCTCCTCAAAATAATTGCATTTGGTTTACATTTACAATTACAAAAATATTAAAATTGTACTTCAGCTAAAATGCTTGACAAAAGTTGACAATACTGGCATTTTTGTTTACACAATTGTAATTTTTATGTGTATTGGGTTATGTTTGTTCTCTCGACAGATGCCCTTGAAGGTTTGGTGAGTCATGGTCTTCATGTTATCAGCACTAACAGTCCAGAGGTAGGGAGAGTAAGTCCTTCAGGTACCGTGTTATACAATATTCCATCAGAGGCACTTTGTTTGGTGTAGTTACAACAATATGATTGTGGGACTCCATAGAGCTGTGTTTGTATATTATAACATTGTTTGAGATTAACATGTGTAGAGTATTGTCAGTATAGATATGAAAGGAAGTCTGTCTGGGAATTCTAAAAATATATCTAATCTATATGTCCATTTTTTTAATGAGTTCAGTTTATGTTAAATGTTAATAAAAGGCAGGATTGGTACCTATTGAATGAATTATCCTAGCTACATGTGCGATGCTCTTTACAGCCTTTTCTAATCTAGTCTTTAATGGACTATTGACATATTTAATCAATCTTCAATAATTGATATCCAAAATGTGCAATATCAGCTAATAGGTTTTGGCACCTTGGCATAAGATGTTAATGTCCATATATCGAAACAATATTTAAATCTCGCTTGTAAAATCATTTGCCAGCTATAAAACTGGACTACTAGGTTCCACAACCCCAGGAAAAGAAAAAAATTCATTGTTTCCACAAATATTTAATGCAAAATGGTCACTGAAAAATTTGTCATAATGTATGAAAGCCACAAAACATAAGGATATTCTGTGTGATTGTTTATGTTTATCATATTCACATGTATTTATTTTAATTATGAATCAAAAATGTCGTTGAATGAATATTAAAATCGTTAGATTGGTTTATATACCATGTATTATCATGCACTTATATGCATCAAGTTTATAGTAATTTGTCATTACCTTACGAGTTGCGCTTTAAGTGTGTGTACTATTTGTAACGTCATTCAACAAAATCCTTTAACTAGTTCATAAAATATTCGGTACTAGCTATACCCATGCCCACCACTTTTAGAAGTAAGTGTAAATTGTTGCATTTTTGATTAATTTTTCATAATACGTTTGCATTTCCGGAGATAAAGGAATATTGTTGAGTAATTATTTCATTTGTACTACTTGTTGATAATGAATTACATAACCCATTTACAGAAAAAAATAGGTGTCAAGGATTTTTTAATACCGAAAGTGGGTGCTATGGCTGAGAAGAGACCTTATGACCGTCGTAATAGATGTAAGTATCAATACACCTTTTTATTTTTTACTAGCGACCCGGGCCGACTCAAGTATATTAAATGAAAATATTCTATTGTCTATGTACATCAGGGATAATGTAGATGATACTAATAAAATATTTTTTCAAATCGGTTTCAGAGCCTATTCAATGTGAACAATCAAATCTTTCCTCCTTATCGTATGATTTTGGAAATATAGATACGACGCTGATTAAAATTCATCTGATGCTTAGTGCAGGGCATACCAGGTAGAGAACCAAGTGGAAGGCATATTTCGTCATTCGGTCATCGGTTACAGTTTATGGAGGCTGTAGGTATGCGCGTGCATTGGCCATCATAGCATTTCCAATGCCTTGATGTCAGTGGTCCCTATCAGAATAAATACGAATTTACAGACTTCTTTTAACGAGAGTATCCTACATAATCTGCGGAATAAGTGGCAACTCTATAATTTTATCCAACTACCCGCAAAAAAAAAATAACAGTAATCGTATTTTCTGTCACTATAAGTTGTTAATTTGAAATTTATTTTGTAGTCGAAAGTCTGTGATATTTTGTTGTTTAATTGAAATATGGAAAATATTGAAGAAATATATGATATTGCAAAAGTAAAGAGTTGTGATGAATTAATAGTTTGTGACGTCGATGAAATAAAGGATAGCGTGAAAAGTAAGTTGTTAGAATCGTAATTGTAGTCGTTATTTGAATTAGTACGTATAGTTATAACTATGTAGTAGATTATTATTTATCTACAGCAGCAATGTAGATTCAAACATGTTTTTTAAGAAAAAAATCGAGCCTTCGTATACTTAAGGTCACGTTGGTTGGTTACTAAAGCTACATGTTAATAGAAGGAGTTTCGTATTAAACAGCCTTTCGAAAAGTTATCTAGTTACTTAGAACCACAGGTTAAAACCACGCTTAACCACAAAAAAAGAGATGAACTTATTACTTCCTAGGTCGTAAAATTTGTTACTATACTATAGACATAATTATCAGATGTCGATCAAATTCGTTACACACGACAAATTCTACACAGGAGGTAACTCAGCTATCAGCTATAGGTACATGATACATCCTAGTTTGATATAAAAATAAGGTCACTGTCCCATCCAAAAACGACGAAGATGCACTTTTCATAAGCAATTGACCCATGGTTGTAAAATTTCAAATATGCATGACGATCTTCTCGCCCCTTTTTAAATTTTAAGACGTAAACATGTTCGGTGATCTAGGTGGTAGTACCACTGTGGTATTTTCTTATTGCTGTGAATGGCGAGACGAGCTTGCCGTTCGCCTAATGGTAAGCGAAACGACCGCTCATTAACAGTAACAAAATCAAACAACATCTTGAATTAAAAAGCAATGTTTGGCATTACATTGCGCTTTCAATCCTGAGAGAATTACGATGCTAAGTCTTATATGTCCAGTAGTTAATAAATAAATATAAATAAATAACACCCAACAGTCACATACATAGTCCTGACCCCACACTAAGATCGAGTCTTGTGTCGTGGGTATCAGGAACTACGAGAGACTTTTCGGTCTCACAAATACCCAGACCCGGAAGAAATATTTGTGGGCCGCACAAACATTTCTCTCGGTGCGGGGATCGAACCCGCGGCCTCTCGTTTCACAGGCGGCGTCTAACCAACTGCGCCACGGAGGCTGTCAAAAAGAAACTCTGAAAAAAAGTTACTCTGGCTACAATGTCCTTCAATCCGAAAGAAACAGTATATTTACACTGCTGTTTGGCGGGAGAAACAGACATTGCGGCGGTACCTAGCCAGGCTGTCTCTCGCATATGATATACAGACCAGTAAAAGGTTTTAGTAATACCTCACCCTCCACCCAATATACAGGCTTAGTTTATATAAAAATGTATCAAGTATTGCGCTTATTAATTGTTTCAGATGGCGAACCTCCGTCTAAGAAACCAGCGCCTACCATAAGGATCGGTGGTGGCTTCAAATGGAATTTGCAAGTGAGTACGCCTTTCGACCAGTCAAATCCCAATGCACAGTATAAATTAAAATTTTTACTGTACATTAAAATGATTTTTAGTTAGTGTGTAACAAGACTACTACCTAAAACGAAGCCGGGTGATAGTTTTAGACACAAATCAACAAAATATTTTGCAAATAGCAATTATTTTTTTCTAAATTTTTCCTGTCGTCTTATTTGGGTGGTAAAACATAGTTTTTTTTTCTAAAAAAATAGTTTGCACCCTTTTACTTTTAAACGCAAATTCTCATAAAAATTGGCGCATTTCATTGCGATTTTTTTTGTTGCATTGTGTCTGAAGTCACTAAAACTACCAGCCGGTTTCGTTTTCGGTAGCAGTCTTGATAGACCCTGTATGCATAAGCCAATAGGGAGCAGAGGTGCCACTACTCGCATTCATAATAGCCCTATAAGCTTATTTTCTTCTCTGAACATCTGGAGAAAACCAGATACCATGGATATTGTTTAAACAATTACTATGGTATTCGCCAACCAGCATGAGAGCAGTTTGGTGGACTAAGGCTCAGTTGCACAAACTAACTTTGCCCATAACGCTGACTTTGAAAATGTCAATTCCATACATTAGCAAAGTCAAATACCTCTCAAATGTGATTGTGATTATTATGGGCTAAATCATTTTAGTTATAGATAATTTAGGATTGCCGGTGAGGTAACATATTATGATGTTCCCTTTACACGATGGGCCATCGCGATGGTCCACTATGAAGGCCCATCTTGTAGAAGGCGTAGTGGTATATAATGGATTGTGTCGCGTGCGATGGTCTTGGAATGGCGTCGGTGCCGGTTTTCCGGCGCACATCAAAGGGAGTTGGTGATCACTACTGAATGTCTCCATCGTGTAGTTGCGTTTCCATTATTCACATGGCCATTGATGGCCAACTCGCTGGTCCAGCGCTGGCCCATCGTGTAGAGAGGTTATGAGAGTGTGTTGGTAGGCGCTGGCGAACGCGGCCGACGCGGTGGAGAGCGGCGGCAAGAGTCCCGTGTCCGCGCTCAACGAGCTCGGAGTCAGGGTCTCGTACTCGGTGCTGCGGCAGGGCGGGCCCGCGCACTGCCCCAGCTTCACCATCGCGGTCACCGTGAGTACCACTCCCTTCTACTGTTTAGACATGAAGGCAAATGCATGACACAGGTGATGACAGGCGTGGATGGAACCTTACGCGTTTTAGTCCGGTTAAGCTAGCTACAAAAATACAGGAAGTGTGTAACAATTCGCGTAAATCTAAATTGGAATGATACAAACACCTTTATAAATATGCAATAATTCATTAAAATCATATAAAAAGTCAGTGTTCGTAAAAAAGTATTTTTGAGGCTCTGAAAAAAAAATAGATTTGGCATTTTTGAGAAAAATGTTAGTATTATAAAAGCTGATTCGAGATTGTCTTAATTTACCATAAATTATATGTATTTGTTTGTATAATAAGGTGAGTTGCATATTAAACAAGGATAGTACTTAAATAAAATATTCTAGTTCTTTGTCCATTCATTAACATTATTATCCATAATGCGCTTAGAGAAGACTGTTGTACTCACACACGCATACTTATAAAAAGTCGTTGTTGTTGATATAAGATCTCAACTACTAAGAAATAATATACGAAAGCCACAAAATTGTTTGAAACGACTATTATTATATGACGATTTCCGTAACTCCAAGGATGATTATCTTGCTAAAATATAGAGTTACATTGTAACATCGTAATGTATGAATAATAAACATCCGTTGTTTTGAACATGACGTGAAACTGAAAGTAGCATTGTTTTGAGTCACACAGCATGCTGGGCAAAAGCCTATAGTAAAAAAATGCGTGCAAAATATATTTACGTCCCACTGCAGGGCACAGGCTTCTCGCTTTCACTACAATCGACAGTACGATTGATAATATTAAACAATTAAATACAATTATTCAATATTTGGTCAATACAAATTGAGTTGAAGGGATAATTATGACGCGTTGTCGCTGAGCCGCTTGTATATATATCGATTTCAATTAAAATATATATTTATAGAAACATTTCCATAATTATAATATGCAGGGACATGACGCAAAACTGTTTGGTTGCTGGTGAGGCTGCATGATAATTGCTTCCTTGGACAATTTTGAAACAAGTTACGAGAAGTAAACATTTGACTCATGTTTTAAATCAAAAAACGTAGTGAGGTGAATCATTTATTGTTGTCGAATGATGTGCTATTGAGTTATTGTCACTACGGACAAAATATTAGTTTATTAATTACATTCCAAGTAGCAAACAATGATCGAATCCAAATCAAGATCTATATATAAATAAATTAAAGTACTTTTTTGTATAATATTAAATTTTGTTTTATACAATGCGTTCAATAATATTTTATGAAGTCGTATTTATTAAAATTCCCACTTTAAAAATTTATTATTAAAAAGTTTATTATTATTTTTTACAGTGTTCGTAATATTGTTAGTTAATTTTAGTCCCAAGTAGGTACTTCATACCTCATGCAAATTTTGTCGATAAATGTAGGTACCATAACTGATAACCCGATGTATACATTATACATCACTTGAATACATAAGCTTGTAGTTCACATTAAATCTTTGCAATTTTTTTATTTTTGCTAATGTTTATCGTACACTTCGTACATCGTTTACATTTGCATTGTTTCAAATATGTGTTTTAACTACAACAAGTTTAGTACAAGTTTTTAGTCTTTTACGAGTTACTTAACTGTTATTAATGTTTTGGGTAATTAATATATTCCTGAATTATCTAAGTACTTATTTTTTAGGTTTGTGCCTCTGTTGTTTATTCTGTAACTCTATATCGTGTTGTGCCTTTATGACTTATGTTAGCTTTATTTGAATTAGTATATTACGCGCGAAACGACGTGTTATCCTAAGTATTATTCTCGGCTATAAAGTTGCAACCTTAGGTTGCAACTAAGTTATGAAAATATATAGCGTTTACGCGTACATGTGTTTAAACTTTTGACATTGTTTAAAGCTGTTGTAATAATAGATTTATGAATTATAATTTTAAAATGTTTTTGTACGCGTGTGTCATGCGCGGCAGTGAAATTTTAAATATTTGTATATAAATAAAGTAGAATAAAGGCATCGCTAAGTGCAGGGATCGCATGGTGTTATTAGATATGTATATTCCGTCTGCAGTCGCTGCGCCTGAAACTGAAAAGTGCATACCAATATGTTTGTATTCCAAAAGCTCACAATTCTTTACTTTCATAAGAATAAAAAGTTTAAAGTTGGTTCAAGTTACAGATTAAATTAATATAATTCAAGGCTATTGATGATATTTATATTTATATTTTTTGTATATTTTTCTTACTAGTTTTTTTATTCCTTATCTGAAAAAACTTGGATATCTATATATCTGATCAATAATCTATTCTATTATATTATCATATCATATCTTTATTGACAAAGCAATAATTTTGATGTACTAGTTTACATCACTCAAAACCAAAAGCATTGTATAAATATAAAATAATTGAATATTCAAATTGGTGTTACCATGTCTATTTACTTCTAATAAGAAATAATCCGTTTACCATTATTAACAATCAATACAGTTCAGCCATGTGTGACATCCGTGAATTATTAACTTCCAACAAGCATCCAATATGCATTTTGAACGAACTTCATGTTGATTTTACATTCAAAGACCTCATGATGCTCGGACCACCCCACAATCCAATGTTTGGAGTGGAAATTACGGTGAGTGAAACTAAATCATATTAATTAATTCAATTGCTAAGTCACAGTATATAAAGTCTGAAGGTCTGTGTTTGGTCTTAAGTTATTAATTAATGTATTTGATACAAAATTCTTGATTGAGTTGCTCAGATTGGAATTATTTTCTTCTTATAAATTTATATGATTGAAAAATAATTATATTAGAATTGATAATTATTGAATTTGATTATTTATTTAAATTGCTCGGTCATGAGCAGTAGTGACTGCTTATCATCGGTGGATCTGATGATCTTTTGCTTTTTGAGAAGGCCATATTTTTGAATTGTAATTTAATTTTTTTCCATTAAAGATTTGTAATGATTTCAAATAAATCAAAATAAAAATAATAACTAGCTTCTCTACGTGATCCTGTCTTTCTCCAAGGATTTGCGGAACTGTTCTTTTTTGGCGTCAGGAGTTCCACCACGTCATAATCTAGGGGTTGTCTCGAAGAATATAATATCGCACTTTTAGAATTAAAGTGATATAAACCAAAAAAAAAAAAAAATATGACTTTTAATCATAATATATTGGCTCAAAATGAATATCTCCATCGACCCGTTATTGTAGAAGGACCTACTGACGCGTGACAGACAGAAATATGTACATTTCAGTCTTCTCGATTTATCTTCCAAATTCTTAAGTTAGAAATTTTTAATGAAGGTTTTTTTTATACTGCCCGGCATAGTGGCCACATTGCACCTGATGGTGAGCGCAAATGCCGTCCAGGCAGAGTATCCATTGGCATCAGACGGCAGTCCCATGCCAATAGATACAATTATGCCGTCCTGCTAATGTTTCCCAAATAATAAGATTTTTTAGTTATGTGATATGTTGTTTCAGGTAGCAGACATGACATTCGAGGGTTGGGGGCACAGCAAGCGGGAGGCACGCGCGGCGGCCGCCCGGGCCTGCCTCGCCGCGTTCCTGGCGCGAGCTGGACGCGTGCTGCCAGCGCCCAACCAGCACCAGGACTTCACCGCTGATGAAGCCATGTTCTCTCAGGGTATAGCTCTTTATTTTGCTTTATATACAATATTGTATAAAGGCGGACTTAATGCCTGAGGCATTCTCTGCCAGTCTACCTTTGGATGGTCTTCTTGATGCTTTGCTACTAAAGAGTAGATTAGTTCTTCGGTGGAGATAATAAAGCGGTCGGATGACAGCCTCAGTGGGGCAATTGACGCCGGCTGCGAAATGTGACGCCGCGGGTTCGAATCCCGGGCTGGATAAAGTGATATTATCAGGAGTCAGGAATTTGTATCTACTGTAGTACAACGGCCCCATCGAGGCAGTCTGGACTTCCTGTGGTAAATTATCATGTTGGTGGTGACGATAATGAATTGTGTGCCACATTAGGATGCCAACATTAGTTTATGCATATTGCATGATGTATTATGATTTTACGATCCATTCTAAGCGTACAAATATCCAATACACGAATGCAGCAACAAAATCAACATGATAAATAAATATTTTATGTTTCAGGATCTGAATTCCAATGCATGGACATGAGGAGATCACCAGAAACCGTGTCCATACCTGATCTAAGTCAACAGATTAACAGTAAGTAATCGACTGTACTTGACGTAGTCATGTGTTTATTGATAGTCAATCACCACGTACTATAATTGTAAAGGGAAACATCGTGAGGAAACCTGCATACCATAGCGATTTGGAAGAATTTTGGTATGTAAACACCGCCAACTGGCAGTAGGTAACCACTCTCAATCATACTATCCATTGTAGAGGAGGCCCTGTAGTGCGCGGCCACTGGTTTCACAGGCGGTGTCTAACCAACTGCGCCACGGAGGTTGTCAAAATACATATGATACTTTTATTGTTCTTTTTCCTGTAATATTTTAACTAATTGTATCATCATCATCATCATCATCATATCAGCCACAGGAAGTCCACTGCTGAACATAGGCCTCCCCCAATGATCTCCACAATGACTTGTTTGAAGCGGCCTGCATCCAGCGACTTCCTGCGACCTTAGTCAGATCGTCCGTCCACCTTGTAGGCGGGCGTCCGACACTTCGCTTGCCTGTAGTGGCCTCCACTCGAGAACCTTTAATTGTATAAAATACTTAATTGGTAAAAGTAAAAAAAAATATGTAGACACAGAGGCAGTGTCTTCAGCGACGCTCCCGTCCCCGGGCGCCACGCTGTTCGGCGCCAACGCCGCGCCCTCCACCCACAAGAGCCCCATCAACGTGCTCTACGAGAACTACCCCGGACTCACGTTCTCCTGCACGTTCGGGGATGGCTCGCCCCTCGACTCCTCGCAAGGTGGGTTCAGGGTAGGGGTTGATGAATGATCTTGATTACAGAAAATATTGTCGTAATTAGAGGATTCGATCCAGGTCGATTTTACTAATCCCGGGATTTCGGGATTATCTACAGTTCATTCTGCGTTCCGGGATCAAAAAAAAAGTGTCAAAAGGCCAGCGTGGTGGACTATATGGTCTAACCACTCTTTATAGTACTCTCGGTTGTAGAGGAGGCCCGTGTCCTGCAGTGGGATGAATATAGGCTGATACAGATACAGACAAAATAAAGTCGCTTTTCGCTGTCTGTCCTATGTTTTTTTAGATCTTTAAAACTACGCAACGGATGTTGATGCGGTTTTATAAATAGATAGAGTGATTCAATTGCTGGGTGCAAAAACGAGAATAGGTGCGTTGAACTTTTAGGACTTTGTACTTTAAAGAAATCTGTTCATCCTGATAATGTATTCTTTATAATCTAAATTGAAAGCACTGAGCACAATTTGCTCAACAAAGTAGTGTAATTCCTATCTTCCATCCCTCAGCTCCACTACAGCTGGCTCACAGCATGAGGTTCAAAGTGGTGTGCCAGATAAAGGACCAGAAGTTCGAGGGGTACGGTGAGTGATTTAACCATAACTTAGTCGTTACAATTTGCACAATATTTTGTCAGTAGCCTGTTTGATATCCTTCGCGGTCATATGGTCATACAAATTCTGTGGGGGGTAATTAGTAATAGCAGAAATGAAGAGCATGCTAAGGCTTCAAAAATAGCGAGGTGGTGATGTTAATTTGAAATAGCATTCCCATTACTAGGTATATGCATTGTTGATGGGTATTCTGTGGTAGTCTCTTATACCCATGACACAAGACTTGTATGTGTAACTGCTGTATGTAGTTTTGATGGATTCGGTGGCCAGGGTCCAGCAAAAAGTTGGCGAGCCCATGACAAGTCTTGTATTGATGTGTAACTGCTGGGTGTATGTCTCAAGATACAAGACTTGTATTGACGTGTAACTGCTGGGTGTACGTATTGCTGATGGGAGTACGCCTAATGGTCAGGGTCCAGCAAGAAGCCCATAACCCAAGACGTCTTGTTTTGATCAATAACTGTTGGGTGTACGTATGGTTGACGGGAATACGTCTGATGGTCAGGGTCCAGCAAGAAGCCCATAATCCAAGACTTATCTTGATCTATAACTGCTGTAAGTATTGCTGATGCCTGATGGGAGTACGCTTGGTGGTCAGGGCCGAGCAAGAAGCCCATAACCCAAGACGTCTTGTATTGATGTGTAAATGCTGGGCCTATGTCTCAAGATACAAGACTTGTGTTGATGTGTAACTGCTGTACGTATTGCTGATGGGAGCATGCCTGATGGTTAGGGTCGAGCAAGAAGCCCATAACCCAAGATGTCTTGTTTTGATCTATGACTGCTGCCTTCTGTATTACTGATGGGTAAGCCTGATGGTCAGGGTCCAGCAAGAAGCTGGCGAAGCTGGCGGCGGCCCGCAGCGCGCTGGCGGTGCTGGAGGAGCGGCGCGTGGAGCCCGCGCACCAGCTGCACCAGCACCACGCGCGCGCCGGCTTCCTGCACCAGACGCTGGCCGATCACATCGCCAAGTATGTACCACGAACATAGAGGGATTAATAGAAACCATGATAACATACATACATAAACTCACGCCTTTTTCCCAGAAGGGGTAGGCAGAGGTGCCAGGACACCCACATTTCGCCATTTTCCGTCCCACAATGTGATAGGTGGCGAGCCTATCGCCATCTGTATCTGTATCAGCCCATATACGTCTCACTGCAGGGCACGGGCCTACTCTACAATCGAGAATACGATTGAGAGTGGTTACGCCATATAGTCCACCACGCTGGCCTAGTGCGGGTTGGCGGACTTACATACCATAGAAATTCTTATGAATCGCTATGGCATGCAGGTTTCCTCACGATGTTTTCCTTCACCGTTTTTAGGGATTAATAGAAATCATGATATTACTCTTACTAACCTCTTCGTGGTGGCCTACTGGACAATGGAACAGCAAGGCCGCTATTATGATCAAGGTGGTAGAGGTTAAAAATCCTAGAGTAAGCCTCAGACATTTCTGAGTCATGTAAGTATTCGTAGTCAATCTCCACCCACTATAACGGAAAGAAAAAATGGTAAGGAAGCTTGCATACCATAGCGATTATAGGAATTTCTATGGTGTGCAAAACCGTACTAGGCCAGCATGGCGGAATATACTTATAACCATACCACTTTCATACATACTCTTGATTGTTGAGGAGGCACGTTCCATACAATAGGTCATATATGGGCTAATACAGAACAGATACAAAACGCTTACATGTAGTTGAGTGATGTGGGGTGAATGACCTTTTTATATTACTGTAAAGTGCGCGTGCGCCTTCTAAACGACAACTTTCAACTTTTCAACCCCCAGGTTACGCATAATAACAGAATAAGAGGAAATTGTAGTTTAAATTATAATATTATTCACAGCATAATAAACGAGAAATTCAGCGAGATGATGAAGCAGGACGTGGTGCACTCCAAACGCAAAGCGCTGGCCGGCATCGTGATCACAATCAATAACAAGATCGAAGGGGCTAAGGTGATTACAATATCCGCTGTACCATACATAGCTGTTAATATAAAGTCTAACACGTTTTATGAGACAAGTTACGAAAATCATGTAAATAGGATACTTAAAGTCTTTTTACGAGGTTATTTACCTGTTTAGTTCATTTTTTTGTCACCTGCTTTGTACGAGGGGAAATGTACAACAATTTATGTTCCAACTCCTCCTATTAATTTAAGTTTCTGATTAATTTCGTTGAGGTTGAAGAGAAGTTAGACATTCTTGGAGACTCGCCGAGCTTCAATGCTCGTCGTCCTTATACTGCGTGACGCCGTTGATCCTGCGAGACAGGAGTTACAGTGGTGGGTGTGAGGGCGGGACAGTCTCCAAAATAGGATACTTGACTTTGCCTTATGGTGAAGGTGTGTTATGATGGCGTGTGTGTAAGGTAGGACACAAATGACGAAGAGCACTTGAATAAATGTATTTTGAAAGTAGATATACACAGTACAACGTTCAGAGAGCGACTGACACTTATTACAAATATTATTAATTATGAATCCAATATTGATTATTGCATCATCCAAAGTGGTGTGATTGCTTAGTGTGCAATAGTCTATAAAAGGTATCTAATATGTAGGCACATCACTTCCCTACCATTTAAAAATTTTTGAAAAATTTGAATGTAAAAATTGCAACATATTGATTAACATTAAATACAAAAGTTTTAAAAAAGTACATGAGAATAAAATTAGTATATAAAGATAATAAAAAAAATTATGCTATTCGATTACAAATTTTATACCTATGTATATACGAAACTGCACATCACTTATAACACAAACAACGCACACAATCCGACTTCAGGCTACGGAGTATGACGCTACAGAATGTGGTGGGTCGCGTCTACTGCGACTAGCACGTGATCCCTGCAGCTCTCTTCTTAGGTGCTTGGTGTATTTCTTCTTGCAGAATATCCAACCAATGTAAGAGATGGTAATTATGAGCGTTGCGATGATAATGATCGCAATCATGTTCAGCTTCTCATGCGTCATTTCGTGAAGAAGGCTTGTGTTTGCTTCGTTATTTTGTCCATTCTGAGCTATAATTACTTCTTCTCGGCTTTGACTTTTTCCCATTTCTTTGTTAAGTGGAATGGATAAAAAACGATGTTGTTTGTCAGAACACTGGAGTGTGAATGATGGTGGAATGCAAAAAATTGTCAACTAGGCATAAAATGCACTGTCGGCTTAATAAGGCGTCCGGATCGGGTTCGATTTTCATTGTTATTGTTAACAGATCCATTTATGTTGTCTCTATGCGCTTCGAGATTTGTTGTGAATTCCTTAGACTTATTTGGCGGAGCGTATTGAGTTTCTGAGTCTGTGTGGACCAAGAATGCGGGTTTCAATCGATCTATTGAAATGGTTTTAATATTATCAGAAATCATCACTTTGAAACATTTATCCCCTCTTTCTATAACTTTATGTGGTCCATCGTACGGGCATGTCAGAGGCTTTCTGGTGTGGTCGCAACGAACAAATACGTGCGTGCACGACGATAAAGCTGGATGCACGAATATGGTTCCTTGTCTATGTGGCCTCTTTGGGACGGCAGCAAAATTCCGAATACGTGCCCGTAGGTCCTGTAGGAATGTTTCATTTTCAGAAATGCTCATCGTTGATGGCTCAAAAAAATCTCCTGGCAGCTTCAAAGTTGTGCCATAAGTCAATTCGGCAGCCGATACGCCTGTGTCATCCCGCAAGCTAGCTCTCAGACCTAATAGAACAGTAGGTAATTCGTTTACCCAGTCGTCCTTATTTCCTCGAGCCATTAGTGCCGATTTTAACGTCCTGTGCCACCTTTCTATCATCCCGTTCGCTTGCGGATGGTATGCGGTAGTACGAATTCTTGATATACCCAAACGTTTTGCCAAATTATTAAATAAGTGTGACTCGAATTGGCGGCCTTGATCCGTAGTTATTTTGGCGGGACATCCGTATCTTGTAATCCATTGCGTGTAAAGAGCGCAAGAAACACTTTCAGCTGTGATGTCCTTTAAACATTTAACTTCGGGCCAGCCGGTCGTCCTGTCTATCATGGTCAATATGTATCTATATCCTTGACAATATGATAGCGGTCCAACAATGTCTAGATGTAAATGTTCAAAACGGTTACTATTTGGAAATGGGCTGAGAGGTGCTGTCGTGTGGCGTTGAATTTTAGATTTTTGGCATTTAATGCAGGCTTTGGTCCATTTATTAATATCAGTATTCATAGATTTCCAAAAATATCGATTTGAAATCATTTTTCTGGTGGCTCGTGTACCACTGTGACTAATATTGTGAATCGCTTCGAAGGCTGTAACACGATATTCTTTAGGTAAATAGGGACGCGCATGTTGTTTTGATATCTCACAATAAATCGGTTCGCTGCAATCTGGATGCGCAAATGTTTTGAAGTTGAGATTTTTTGCTTTCAATAGCTCCTTCAATTCCGCGTCATTTTGTTGACTTTTAGAAATTTCGTTGTAGTCAAGTGGCGATGGCATATGTATCTCTTCTATTCTAGATAGAGCGTCTGCAACAACATTTTGTGAGCCTTGGATGTGCTTTATCGATGTACAAAATTGACAAATGAAGTCCAAGTGTCGAAGTCTTCTCGGTGTGTCACTACCGCTTGTAGCCTTTTTGTGTAAAGCATACACGAGTGGTTTGTGATCCGTGAATACAGTCACTTGTTGACCTTCTATCATGTGCCGAAAATGTTTGACTGCCATATATATGGATAGAAGTTCTCTATCATACGCACTGTAACGTTGCTGAGCTTCGCTGAATTTGCAGGAGAAGAAGGATAGTGGCTTCCATATATTCTCGATTTTTTGTTGAAGCACTGCTCCTGCGCATGTTGTAGATGCGTCAGTCATTATAGCTAAAGGCGCTCCTGTGACTGGGTATGACAGCATGACGGCCTCTTGTAATTTCTTCTTACATTGCTGGAATGCGTTTTCCGATTCCATATTCCAAAGGATCTTAGTTTTATCGTTGCGTTTGGTGTTATGCAAATAGACATTCAAAATTGATTGATATGTAGCAGCGTTAGGCAAATGGCTCCTATAAAAGTTAATCATCCCCAAGAAGCGACGCAATTGTGCAACTGTGTCCGGTTTAGGATATTCTAAAATGACTTTTACTCGTTCAAGCATAGGTTGTATGCCGTCCTTAGAAACATGATATCCCAAGAAGTCAATTTCGGACTTTCCAAATTCGCACTTGGCTAGGTTAATAGTTACCCCATGCTGGTTCAGTCGTTTGAAAACAATTTCTAGGTGCTCTCGATGTTCAGATTCCGAGTTGGAAAAAATTATGCTATCATCCACAAAATTAAAGATGAAGTTGAGTCCTTCAAAAACTACATGATTCATGAACCGCTGGAAGGTCTGTGCTGCATTCCTTAAACCAAAGGTCATCCGAGGGAATTCAAATAAGCCAAAAGGAGTTATTATTGCTGTTTTTTCTATGTCTTCTGGTGCAGTCGGTATGAAGTGATATGCGCGGTGTAAATCAATACGAGAAAAAATCTTCTTTCCAGCAAGCAGGTATGTAAAATCATGGATCCGTGGGATTGGATATCGATCGGGTTTTGTTATGGCGTTCAAGCTACGATAATCACCACAAGGTCTTATTTCGCCATTCTTTTTAGCGACAACATGGAGTGGGCTGGACCAGCAACTCTTCGATGGTCTGCATATGCCTATTTGTTGCATGTATTCAAATTCTTCCTTCACTCTCAGGTATTTGTCTGGAGGCAACGGTCGAGCACGAGCGAATACGGGTGGTCCTGTAGTCTCGATGTGGTGCATCACGTTATGTTTGGGAATGTCCTTATAGCATACGGGTTTTGTAATGTCGGGATAAGCTGATAGCAAATCATAGTACGGATTAGTAATTTGAATTGTTTTGATTGAGTCTTGATTATAATTCACAATAGAGCCAATAACATTTAGACTCGTCACTGAATCAATGAGTCTTCGACCGTTCACGTCCACCAAAAGTTTATGATGATTTAAAAAGTCAGCACCGAGGATTGGTTGTTTCACATCGGCTAGAATGAAGGTCCAAGAATGAGGTCGCCTTAACTTTAAGTTTAACACTAGGTTTTTAGTTCCGTATGTTCGTATTTCACTCCCGTTTGCAGCATATAGTTTATAAGAGTCACTAGCACTATTATTAAATGACTTCTTGGTTGCAGGCAAGACAGAAACGTTGGCTCCCGTGTCCACCAAAAAACGTAGGCCACTATTTAGGTCGGTCACGCAAAGGCGGTGGGAAGGTGAGAGGGTACAGACATCCGCCGTTGTCTGCACCATATTTAGTTTTCCTGGTTCAGGGTGCTTCGTTTTTTCCATGCGCACGGTTCTGAACATTTGTTAGCTCTGTGGCGGAATCGCGCATGGTAATAACACAACTCGTCGGCGTCATCTGATTTGCGCTGTGTCATATTACGGCCACGAGACCTTGATCGATACCGATTGTAATTTTTATAATTTCGGTATTTTTTTGGGTGTCTTCGCATATTTTGCAATTCCATCACTTGGAGAGTCAACTGGGCGATTTGTGCTTGTAACATTGTAACATCGTAAAATTCAGGTATTCTGGATGAGACGGTTACTGTTGCTAGCTCGGACGCTGCGCTGACCGGAGGTGATCTGCCTTCAGTAGTCATATTGCAATCACGTCGCAAAATCGCGTGGAACAATCACGTCGTATAATCACGTGGAACAATCACGTCGTACAATCACGTCGGACAATCACGTCGTCAATCACGTCGGGGTCACCAATTTGCCTTATGGTGAAGGTGTGTTATGATGGCGTGTGTGTAAGGTAGGACACAAATGACGAAGAGCACTTGAATAAATGTATTTTGAAAGTAGATATACACAGTACAACGTTCAGAGAGCGACTGACACTTATTACAAATATTATTAATTATGAATCCAATATTGATTATTGCATCATCCAAAGTGGTGTGATTGCTTAGTGTGCAATAGTCTATAAAAGGTATCTAATATGTAGGCACATGACATAACGCTGTTCAAAATGTAAATCTTTGTGTTTTAATCCTTTAAGTTAGGTTAGGTTTTAAATATGTAAACTCACGTGGTACAAAGCATGCATACTGTACTGTGGCATCTTGTATTTAATATTACTTGTAGTATTAGTGATGAGAGTGATGCGTGCAGGTGATAGCGGTGACGACGGGCACCAAGTGCGTGTCGGGCGAGCACATGTCGGTGCGCGGACGAGCCGTCAACGACTGCCACGCTGAGGTATTATAATGCTGGATAATTATTTAGACGTATTATTTGTTCCATGCTACATTCATAATGGTTGTAACTTGTTGCAACAGTCTACTTGTACTCAGATGAAATAAAAACCAGGAGCCGTCCATTAATCACGTGGGGCTTGAAAGGGGGGATAGGGGTTTGACAAAAAACAATAAATATCACAAGGGGGAAGGGGGGTGTAGTAAGATATCACGTGTATTTTTTTTCGACACATAATTTTGATTAAAATGCTACATAAAACATCACATTTTTTTTTATTGCAGTGAATGGCGAGACGAGCATGCCGTTCGCCTGATGGTAAGCGATGCGACCGCTCATGAACAGTAGCAAAACCAAACAACACCTTGAATTACAAAGCAATGCTTGGCACTCCACTGCGCTCGCCATCCTGAGACACAAAATGTTAAGTCTCAGTATGTTCAGTACTCTGGCTACAATGTCCTTCAATCCGAAACACACCAGTGCATTTAAATTGCTGTTTGACGGGTCACATGGTTAATGGACGGCCTCTCATGACAAATAAAAAATATTGAATCTGTAATAGTGCGCTGGTGCAGTGGTCTGTTCGTAAACGGACCAGATGCGGATGCCAACATGTTCACAGTGGCCGCGGATACTCTGGGCATACCGGTGACATTATGGAGTTATGTGTGTATAGATAATCAATCACCACGCACCATAACGGGAAAGGAAAACATTGTGAAAGAAACTATAGCGATTTGTAAGAATTTCTTTGGTATGTTAATTCGGGCAACTCGAACTAGGCCAGCGTGGTGGACTATATGGCCTAACCAATTTCAATCGATCTCTGGATTCTAGAAGAGGCCCGTGCCTTGCAGTAGAACGTATATGAGCTGATACATTTGAGTCCATAAACAAATGATGATAATGCTATCGTTCAAATATCTGCCAAGTGGACTGTATTGATCAGTTGACATCTTGTGTTTAATTACGACGTTATGGTTATGATGGTGATGACGATGATTAAAGACTTGTTCTGTATGATGGTGATGAAGATGATGAAAGACTTGTTTTGTATGATGGCGATGATAATGGTGATTTTAATGATGATGAAGATGATGAAAGATGTTGTTCTGTCCGGCAGGTGGCGGCGCGTCGATGTCTGCAGCGCCATTTGTATGCTCAGCTTCTCATGTACGCCTCACAACCAGGTTAGTTCTTGAACAGCTTATGGGATTAGATATTATATCGGTGTATATTTTCACAACTTAAAGTATTTCATTCGGGTCTGGGTGTTTGTGAAACCGAAAAGTCTCTCGTAGTTTCTGATACTCATGACACAAGACTCGATCTTAGTGTGGGGTCAGGACTATGTATTATGACTGTTGGATGGTGTTATTTAAATTGAAGACAAATGTTTTTGTGGCCCAATTTTTTTTATGCGGGTGTTATGAGGTCATGCCCAAGACTTGGTGCAATATAGCCTGTATCTCCAGACCCCCGCGTGCCCCTTCTTCATTCGGACCTGGAGCCGGTGCAGGGCGGCGGCTACCAGCTGAAGCCGAACCGCCAGCTGCACCTGTACATCAGCACCGCGCCCTGCGGCGACGGACGCATCTTCAGCCCGCACGAGCAGCACGAACCTGAGCCGGATAGGCATCCCAACAGGTATTTTTCTGCTCTCCTATTGGCTAATATTTGAACAGGTTGTGCAACATACAAAAATTACTTGAAGAAATAAAAATAAATAGTTTAGGTCTATTTAATTTCACTCAAACTCGTTTTAAAAGGATAGGTAACATAATGTCAGCTATCAAAGGAATTTATAGCAATTTATTGCTCTACTCTAAGCTACTCTAAGCTTGTGGGATACCTCTCTTTATCTCACTCTCTTTCGAAGGTGTAAAAGAGAGAACAGTATATTTCCCCCCTACTCTTTCTCCGCCTATATTCCCTAATCTTTAGAACTCTTCGCCACTTTTCTAGATTACATTTCACTGCATTCGTCAATGACACTGGTTAAAGATGATGGTGATGCCATCATGTTCATAATCAAATACAACAGTGCATTTACACTGCTGTTTGACGGGTGAAATAAACATTGCGGTGGCACCTAACTAAGCGACCTCTCACATATGAGAGACCTACTATCAGTAATTCCACCGTTTTTTTAAATTTTACTGTCTTCCATCATCATCTTCTTTAACCACATGAAGAATTGCCAATGATTTCATTTCAATTCAATTTTTTTGTAAGTTTTCTTTATTGTTGTTAGTAGTACCGTCCAATATTATCATCATCATCATCTCAGCCACAGGAAGTCCACTGTTGAACACAGGCCTCTCCTAAGGATCTCCACATCGACCTGTTGGAAAGGTTCTGCATCCAATGATTTCCTGCAACTTTAGTCAGGTCGTCCGATCACCTTGTAGGAGAGCGTCCGAAATTTCGCTTGTCTTTCGGTCCAAACTGCCATCAGTTGTAAGATATCATCAAAAATGATTGTATTTATAATTTTGTGTTCAGACTCGCCCGTGGCCAGCTGCGTACTAAGATAGAGTCTGGAGAAGGCACCATACCAGTGAAGAACTGCAGCAATCTCGTGCAGACCTGGGACGGAGTTATGCAGGTTAGTTCCTAGCACTTATGAATTCCTAAATCCTTGCAAATTGTAAATACAAATTTCACTCCTAAAACATTTAACACTTATGGTTTTCATAACATTGGTGGTGGCATGGTGACGATAATTAATCGTATGATAATGATAATAACTATTTAAGTTGGTTAGACGCTGATTGTTAAACGTGAAGCCGTGGTTTCGATCCCCAGACCGAAAAATATATTTGTGTGATCTACAGGTATTTGTTTCGATAGGATGTTTGTGGGATCGAAAAGTCTCTCTTAGTTTCTGATATCAAATGAGTTTTGATTATTCAGGATTATTAGGATGTGACTGTCGGGTGTATGTATTTATTTAAAATTTTACATCATTTAATTTAACCATGAGGAAACCTGCATACCATAGCGATTCATAAGAATTTCTATGGTATGTAAGTCCGCCAACCCGCACTAGGCCAGCGTGGTGGACTATATGGCCTAACCACTCTCAATCGTACTTTCTATTGTAGAGTAGGCCCGTGCCCTGCAGTGGGACGTATATGGGCTGATACAATACAATACAATTATTTAACCATGTCCTAGATACTCCATATTGCAGTCCACCAGACCCGGCAGCATTACAGATGAAAGTTCAATACTATAATGTCAATATGTTGGTCAGGGCGAGCGACTGCTGACGATGTCGTGCTCGGACAAGGTGGCGCGCTGGTGCGTGGTGGGTCTGCAGGGCGCGCTGCTGTCGCGCGTGCTGCGCCCCGTGTACCTGCACTCGCTCGTGCTGGGCTCGCTGCTGCACCCGCACCACATGTACAGGTACGCACGCATACACGCACGCACGTATGTACGCACGCACGCACGCACGTACACAAACACGTCCTATGTAGTTAGTATTTATCCCGCTACTCCACCCTCACTATATAGGTAACTACTGATATGTACCAGGTACGTGACAACTTTGGAGGTACAGGGAACGGAGCGCGACGGGAACAAAATTAGCATTCTTACGGTTCATTACGTTCATACAGTCTCCCATAATATTGTTTCCCATATGTCTTCCATGTGCTTTCCTTCACTGGTGGTAGGTCTCTCTATGGGAGTGGCTGCCTGGGTGGGTACCACCGCAATGTCTATTTCTCCCGCCAAGCAGCAAATGTAAATACACTGTTATGTTTCGGTTTGAAGGATATTGTAGCCACAGTAATTACTGGACATATTGAGATTTAACATCTTATGTCTCAGGATTACGAGCGCAGTGGAATGCCAAGCATTGCTTTGTAATAATCGGATCTTATGTGTTTATAGCAGTAGAACTTATATTTATAGTCACGGACAGAAGTAAATAAAACAAAAACATATATGTAACTAAAATATATTGATAAAAATTTACAGACAAATTAATCTAACCTTGCCTTATTCTATGGAGTATGGAGATTTGCGGTGCGTCACCAGGTAGTAAATTCCTCGGGCGCTGACGAAAACGATACAATGTTACAATCGTTTCGAATTGTTAATTTCACTACCCAAACCGTATTGTTTACGTGCAATTTGTTTTAATAATATAGCTTATTTCAGCGTCTAAATATTAGCAGTGACAACTTTTAGTCGTTAACTTAAGTTAGACATTGAAATAAAATTATTATTTTCGTATTTTATCGGAGATTTGGTTTGATATTTACATTTTAATTCCCTACGTTTCGATTACTTAACAGGTTTTGTGGACTCGGGGCGGACTGATTTATGTAACCAATTTCGCTATAAAGTCTGTAAATAATAGTTTTATTTCAATGTGTAAAATTATCGTAAATCTAAGAAACCATTATCTTTACTAATATTTTACTAATATTTATCTATCACTTACATGTGAAAAATCAAATATAAAGAATGTTACATTTAATCAAATGTCACATATTACACAACCAAAGTATTTACAATAGGTACTTATTTACATTATTGAACATGTGTATATGCAATTGTTACTACATATCATGATTTTCTAGACCAAGACATAAAATCAGGATTAATAGACAGATTTTTTGTTTTCAAGCTCCTTAGACAATGTTTTATTATGTTATGCAGTTTCACTATGTCTTCATGTTATCCATATTAATAGCCTCCGTGGTTACACGCCGGCTGTGAAACTAGAAGTTGCGGGTTCAATTCCCGCACCGAGACAAATGTTTGTGAGGATCAAGTATTTTTGTCTGGTCTGGGTGTTTGTCAGACCATAAAGTCTCTCGAAATTAATTGATCGTAATGTGGGATCAGGACTATGTATGTGACTGTTGGGTGTATTTTTTTATTGTCAAATGTATACAAATATCCTATTCTTTATTTAAATAACAATACAATGTATCTTCTACAATTATCTACTTCCAGTGATCGTAAGTTTGTCACCTTTAGGGGTCAGACCGAGCAATTTCTTCAAGAAGGCTATAGTTTTGCTCTCATTACTCAATTCTAAAGTATACGATATTGGGGGCAGTGGATATGCAGAGGTTCCTATATAATTATTACCCTGTTTTAAGAAATGACTCAGTTCACCATTAGAGCTCTTGACTAAAGTATGAATTTCTCTCATAACAGTGATAACTGGTAGAATTCCTTTACGATTCTTGACCAGAAAATTCCATATCTTAGTGAGAACACTTTCGTTATCTGATTTTGGATATGGCAGGAATCTCTTGTGACGGGTGATGGTTGGTGTCTTCTGATTGTCTTGCAGTATTTTAGGCGTAATATTTATTTCTGGTCTTGAAGCGACGTTGGTTGCGTGTTTTCCATCGATCTCTTCATCAATATCGCTTTGTGTTATAAGATTAGGTGTAGCTTTGTTAGCTGACTTGTTTAATTCTGCTTTATTAATGGTGACGTGATTGGAATGTTTTGTTTTCGTCTGAGTTTCGTGATGTTTAGTTTGTATAGATTTGATATTTTTGTGTTTCCTGGATACATTTTTTCTACCATCTGTGGAAACATCAACATTTGAATCAGATTGGTTATCTAAAATTGCCGTTGCTTTATTATTTGTTGTATTATTCAGTTTAGTAGTTTCATTCCTTCTCATGCCTACAGCATTAGATGCAACTTTAACATCGACACTTCTATCAACTCTTTTGCTTCTAACATTATATTTTCCGTCTCTTGTATCGTCTAGTTCGTTTAAATCAATGTCTTCTGTATGGTGTTCTGTTGAGAGCATGTCTGCTGTGAGGTGGTAAGTGAAGTACCCTCGTGCCATGCGTCCTTCACCTGCAAGCGTGCAGAGTGGAGCGTGAATGTAAAGTGCAGGGCTATACAATGTATATATATTATAATTGTTGATGAAGATATATATTTGCAGTTTAGTGGAAATCGAACATTTATCGATGATATAAAAAAGTATATTTCCTGATTTAGATTAAGATGGCAATTTGACATGAAAATATCTTATCAATAAAATTTGTCTGTGCGGTGACTAAAAGTGCACACACTAAAATAACAACCGACTAGCCTGGTGCTTGGTACCTGTGTAGAAAATAGAAAAGCATGTGAATTGCAAAAATATGGAGATATCATCTTATACTGGTGAAAGAAGGTACTAGAAGTGCAACAAGCTATGGTACCTTTAGAGTATAATACATTTTAGTGCTTACCTCTCTATACCAATAAAAATTTGGACAAAAACCTAAACATCACACCTACCTCTTTTACATCTCTATAAAAGCTAAGGTGCAAACCAGCTTGGCTATGACTCCTCATATCTACAAAAGCCTCCTAAGTACAAATAACCACCTTCTCAGCTAAGACTCTTTCATCAAAGTGCAAAGTACCACATCCCGGTATCTTACTTGGGTTCCACCCCGTATCCCATATGAGCTGTAGGCGCGCCCGCACATCTCCCGCTGATGTAACTCTTCCAAGATGGACACTCGGTGCCCACAAAAGACCTGGGCCTCAGCACCGACTCCGTGTAGAACTGGTACGAACGCCAGTGGCTGCAGAAGACTGGGGGAGGGGTTAGTGGGGAGTTATGGTCTTTTGAAGGGTTATTAATTATAAAGGGGTAGGGTTTCGTTGTTTGTTGTTAAGTGTAATTAGAGTTGTGGGTAGTTGGAAATTTCGGGGATTTGATGCTAAAAATTTATTTGCCCAAAATTGCTTTGATTATGATAACTAATAGGCGGATTTTGGTGTCGTGGAATATCTCTTGATGCTAGGTGGGAGAGTTAATAAGAGTTACTGGATTTCTAGTCACTACTTACACTTGTTTAGTAGCAGCTGCTGCGGTAACACGACTTCCAGTTCACATCCCGGTTGCGGACTCTGTCCTCCGTTGGGGTAAAAGTCTACGTGGCCCACTGGTATTTTGTAACCTGGAAATTGAGCAATGTGCTCAGTAAAATTATTTTTATTGACATAAATTTACTTGCGTTAAATAATGAAATGAAAAAAGAGAATTTGAATTGAGCATTGGAATCGCGGTGAAAATTGCTTATCTTTACTCATATTAAATCATCAGTTCCGATTTTAGCCATTTGGTAATGATAACCGTCTATGCGCCCAGTCAAAAACTATATGTGTGACATATAAATCTTTCTACTATTACTGATTATAGCATTCTTTTCTCAACCAACATTACTGTTCACTTTTACTTGATATGGAGATAAGGCAGCGCCGCAACTATTTAATGCAATCCATCACATACGCCCGAATACTGGAACGCCATTCAAATAATAAGTTGCTCTTAACAGCGCACGGCCCACTTAGCTAGTACATTTAATTAGGATTAACGTAGTTAAGCGCCATTTATATTTAAGTTGCGTTCCAGTATTTGGGCGATAGAAGACTGTTTTGAGTCTGATTATGTTCAAACTATTATTATATCATCTATACAATGGAAGGGTGCATAAGTTACCGAATATCCCTGCATCAGTGTGTATGACGTCGACGAAGTGCGCGTCGGACGGGTCCAGGCGTTGCTCTAGAGGCAGCCCATCGAAGAGTGGCAGCGCTGGGTCCAACCCTGTTATCCTGCTTACTCGACCTAAGAAACAAAATACCAGATAGTCTAGGTTCCCCAGAACAAGTTTCGTAATTGATTACTAACAAGTTGATTTTTCGTGAGTAGCTTCCTTTCGACTAGACGCCCAACTTTTTCCTTACAGTAACGTTGGGAAATGGTAGCTTAACAGGGTAGCAAGGATAAAACATGTCGAATTTTTAAAATTTATTAGTAACCGAATTTTCTTTGTTAATTATTGAGATAATTATCTAAATAACGTGAAAAACTATTTGTCCTACAAAATATAAGGTTTTATCACAACAGTCCCCCCTCTCCAACATGTATCATAAACAAGGTCATGGAAAATAATTACTAACCAGCTGATTTTTTTTTATTGGTTAACTAACATTTGTATAGTTTACTACCCACAATGTCCTACAAATTGTGTGGTATGTCATCTTGGTCCTACGCTCCAAAGTTGTAGTACTAATACATAATGTAAAAATAATTACTATCAAGCTGAATTTTCGAGAATAGCTTCATCTCAATGAGACGCCCAAGTAATTCTTGTACGAAAATTCTCGATTGTGGTTTATAACTAAGATAATAGGGATGAAATATGTTGACTTGACGAATTAAAAAAAATTATTACTAACCGATTATTTTTTTGTTAATTATCGAGGTAATAATCTAATTAACGTAAAAAAATATTTGTCCTACAAAATATAAGGTTTTATCACAACAGTCCCCCCTCTCCAACATGTATGATAAATAAGGTCATGAAAAATAATTACTAACCAGCTGATTTTTTTTTATTGTTTAGCTAACATTTGCATAGTTTACCACCCACATTGTCCTACAAATTGCGTGGTACGTTATTCCAGTCCTCCAGTTACAAAGTTGAAATTCAAGAAATAAAAAAAAAGTTGTATATTTTGCTATTGTAGCTAAGGCACACTGCTATCCTTGCTCACAAACGCATCCGCACAGCATGGTTTACTGTGGACCACAGACGACTAAAAATACAGACGGCCAACACACAGTTTCATTGTTTTTGTAGTCACTTAAACTACCATCCGGCTTCGTATTCAGTAGCACCCTTGATATACCCGGTATATATTTAGATGCGTTTCGCACCGGAGCTGGAAATAGGTGTTTTACCGAAATAACTATTTTGGCGACCTTTTAGAACTTGTTTTAAGTGACAAACACTAAGCATGGATTCACGCACTAATAAGGAGAGGTGAAGCGCGCGGGGCGGGGTAACTTTGGGGCACCGAGGTATTGGTGCATAGGTTGTGCAAACAAAACATTGCGCGTCGTTTTAACCACAGAATACTAAACTAACAGAAGTCAAGCTTCATACAAAGCGCGCTTAATCAACGCCCACATAGACAGCATTCACCGACACGATATTCCAAACCAGTCGAGACCACTGCGAGAGCGAGTTTCAACTTTTGCGTGAACGCCGAGCGTAGTATGGCAACAAAAGTGAAGTACATACACAAGGTTGACTTCTGTTAGTATTCTGTGGTTTTAACTAGACGTAATTATTGGTCGCTATAAGCAGTTGGTCGCTTAAACCGGGGTCGCACTAAACGGTGATATTTTCTCAGTACCATACTATGAAACCTAACTTGAGTAAACATTATCGTCGTTAAAACCGATTAGTCATTATAAGCGAAGTCGTTGTATACGAGTACTAGTGTAAGTATAAATGTATATTTCATTTTATTTTGTATACTCAAAAATTACAAATTTTGTAGGACTAATATAACATACCTTTATTTTTGTAGGACATTGTTTTATTTGGATGAAAAATATATTAACCTATCACGTGATATATTTGTCCTACAGTTACTAATAAAAAAAAAGTCTTGCGGTATTGACAACTTTTGAGCGTAGGACCAAGATGACATACCACACAATTTGTAGGACATTGTGGGTAGTAAACTATACAAATATTAGTTAACCAATAAAAAAAAAATCAGCTGGTTAGTAATTATTTTCCATGACCTTGTTTATCATACATGTTGGAGAGGGAGGACTGTTGTGATAAAACCTTATATTTTGTAGGACAAATATTTTTTCACGTTATTTAGATAATTATCTCGATAATTAACAAAGAAAGATTCGGTTACTAATAAATTTTAAAAAATCGTCAAATCGACATGTTTTATCCTTGCTACCCTACTAAGCTACCATTTCCCAACGTTACTGTAAGGAAAAAGTTGGGCGTCTAGTCGAAAGGAAGCTACTCACGAAAAATCAACTTGTTAGTAATCAATTATGAAATTTGTTCTGGGGAACCTGTACCAAGAGTTAATAGGCCCTTGTATAAATAGCGAGGAGAAAAATGGTAAATTTCAATTTTAGCACGGAATTTCTTGTTGTAGATTCGGCTAAATAAGTGATCAATTCATCATGTATTTTGTATTATGCTATGGGTAAGTGAAGAGACGCCCAATAGGCGCTCCGAAGTTATTGCCTTTTAGAGATTTGAGTCTCGTGTCGTACACGGATTGCTTTGTATTTGTAGTCACCTGATTTCAAAGCGCTGCCCGCGACGCCAGCGCTCTGCGCCCCTAGACTGTGGCCCACTAGATGCGTGTTGTTCAGGTTTAAGCCTCTGCAAAGGAACGTTGTACAAGTGCTCATAAATCTTTTACTTACATCATGACACCAAAAAAAAACAACGGCCATAGTCAAAGATTCTTAAAACCTATTTAAGCTCGAATGAATTGTGTTTTTCGCTGATACTGAATTCAAAAGCGCTTGGAAAGGGATAAACATTCGATAAAGAAAATAGGTTATAAAACTATGAATAAGGGCGTAAGAATAAACATTGTTTATTTGACGGTTCTGGCATAAAATAAAGTACTTTCAAAATAGCGTAAATATTACGAGTATGTCCTTCAATCCCTAAAAAAACTTTTTTTTTACTTTTAATTTCAAAGCATAAGGCCTCTTTTCCACGTCACGGTTGTTCAACCGTACGGCGTGTTAGCCGTACCTTTGAAAAAACGTGCGAGCTTGTACATGGCACGGCAAAATCACCGGGCGAGACATTGGCCAGGTACGGGCTAGCAGCGTTTTTATCAGGGGCTGTGTAGGACGTGCTGCGTCATGAATTTTCTTACGAAAAAAAAGATTATCGTTGCTTACTACATACAGGGTATATCAAGACTGCTACCGAAAACGAAGCCGGGTGGTAGTTTAAGCGACTTCAGACCCAATGCAACAGAAAAAGTTGCAAAAAAAAGCGATAAATTTTTTTTGGTTATTTTTTTCCTATGACCATATTTGGGTGGTAAATATTTTTTTTCCTAAAATAATAGTGTATACCCTTTTATTTATAAATAATCTAAGGTATAAAAGAGTTTAAATTATTATTTTAGCAAAAACTATGGATTTACCACCCAAAAATGACAATATATAAAAAATCATAAAAAATAATTGTCGCGTTTCTTTGCGAAATGTTTAGTTGCATTGTGTTTGTAGTCACTAAAACTACCACCCGGCTTCGTTTTCGGTAGCAGTCTTGAGATACCCAGTATATAGGAAACGGAAAATAGAAAAAAAAGGGAAAGACGGTTTTGGATACATCCGATTTATATAATGAAATTAATAATAATAATGAAAAAATTATAAAAATAATGATAATGAAATTAATACATACATACATAAACTCACGCCTATATCCCAGAAGGGGTAGGCAGAGGTGCCAGGACACGCACATGCTGCCTTGTAGGTTCCTTCCCACAATGTGATAGGTGGCGAGCCTATCGCCATATATCGGGCACAAATTCCTGACTCTGGGCTGATAATGAATAGAAAAATCCAATATCACTTTGCCCAGCCCGGGATTCGAACCCGAGACCTCAGCTTTATAACCGTACCTTAGTACAACTACGCCACCGAGGCAATCAATGAAATTAATAATTCTTGATTTATGCTCATTTTATAACAAAATCGGGAATCAGCGTATGTAAACCGTCACGAAACCGTGCGTACGTCCGGCGCCGTCGACACACTCCCATAGAATGCCATACAACACTGATGAAAATCACGCCGTGCGTAGACGCGGCGCGCCGAGGGGCAGTCACGGCGCACACGGCCGCGGCGCCGTGCCGTGGAGCTACCGTGCGCGTCTACAAGCTTTCATAGTAATCCATACAACACTGACGACCGTGCCTACACACGGCGAATTAACCGTAGATTTTTACGGCGAAAAACCGTGCGTGTACAAGAGGCCTAAGGTTCGCAAAGTTACTTTTGTAATCCATAAGTCATCAAAATATCCCTAAATCCCCCACAAACCTGGAGACCATATAGTCGATGAACTGCGCGGCGAAGCGTCCGATGTACCAGGTGTTCTGCGCTGCGGTGAAGTACCACGGACCTGCCTCCAGGTGGTGAGCGTCCACCATGATCACGTTGGTGTCCCCGCGCTGCATGTACGCTGCAAAACGAATACAGGGTATATAAAGAGTGCTACCGAAAACGAAGCTAGATGGTAGTTTTAGGGACTTCAGACACAATGCAACTAAATTTCGTGCATAAATTATGACGATTTTTTTGGTTATTTTTTTCTATCGTCCTATTAGGATGGTAAATATATAGTTTTTCTTGAATAATAGTGTACACCGTTTTATTTTAAAAGATGCTATGGTACGCAAGGCTTTAAATGGTCATTTTAGCAAAAACTATGGATTGAATACCTAAACTCGACGATATTTAAAAAAACATGAAAAAAAAATTGTCGGGTTTCCTTGTAATTTTTTTTGTTTCATTGTGTTTATAGTGACTAAAACTACCACCCTGCTTTATTTTAGCAGTCTTGATATACCTGGTATAACCACAATTGTTGTTCTTTAGGAGATATATTACTTAGGAGTACTGATATATATTAGGTGAAGAGGTTGTTTGTTATCTCTAATCTTAGGAACTACTGGTTTGAATTGAACATTTCGTTTTGCGTTGCGTTTCTGTGGTCCGATCAGTCGTAATTTAAATTGATAGTAGGACTTTTCGGTCTCACAAACACCTAGATGCAAAAAAAAATACCCGTTGATCACACATATATTTGTCTCGATGCGAGATCGAACTCGGGAACTTACCTCCTTATACTAAAAATAAAACATGCAAGAATTATTTTAAGGGTAGCCTTAGGATGGCTCTGCGTAACACTGGCTAAGAACCGCTCTAATGTCTAATAATGGGGCTATTTGATCAACCGTACCCTCCCTGATCATGATGCTGCTGCCGTCCTCAGGCTGCTCCATGAACGCGTGGAAGTGTATCACGGTCTTGTCGTGGAAGTCGAAGTTTGACGCGAAGAGTTTCTCGTCGTCGCCGATCACCAGCTCCTGGTACACCGTCGGGTTGTGTCTGGGTCAAATGAACGATGTTAGCATATGATTTTATTTAGAGTATTGGCTAGAAAATATTTAGCAGAAATACACTCTCAAAACTTAGGAAATTCGAAGCAACCTACATGTTTGGCCTTGACGAGCCTACAATCGTCCAAATTGCAAGATGGCTAGAGTTTTAGATGGTATGGCGGCGTAGGGAGATTTTTTTTTTAGGATAAAATCCAGTAACACAAAGTGACGAGTTCCGTCCGAACTTATAGCAAAAGACGTTTTGTTCGGGTATCTGTCATCTTTTAAGGCTTTTAAGACTACACAATACCTACACATATGTATATCTTATTAAGGTTTATATCTGGATCGACTAAAATGGCGAGTACAGTAGAATTCCATGCATCTTGTATCATGAGCGGTCGTATCGCTTACCAGTACGTGAATGAATTGCTCGTCTCCCCATACATTGTAAGCAAAAAAATATTGTCATACTGACCTGGTAAATAATTGGAAGCCGACATCGTTGCTGTTCCGCACGAATGGACATTTGGACTTGTCCACTGGGCTTATCTGAAGGAGGGCGTTCTCGAATTGAACTCCTGGAGGACCTGCGTGAAGATTAACAATTTGTTTAACTCTCGCTATTATTTCTGACCCCTTATTCAAGAGTTTGTTAATAGGATAAGATTGGTATCTCTAGGTTTAACTAACTAACTTTGAATGAATAAGGCTGTTAATCTTTATTTTGCAAATATTACCATATCAATGTGCGGATTTTTTAAAACAGGTTAACTACAGTCTGCAGCTTATAAACACATAAATTATGTTTCCATGTCGCACTTTGATAGTTTGGCACCTCAGGCAATAACCTTTTTAGTAGCAAGTCTATTCCCTGTGGTCGTAACTGCTAAACGGTTCTCAAAGACGAGACCACAAAGTATCTTCACTACCGCTATCGAAGTGTCGCTTAGGAAACTCTCGTGCCAAATTGTATGGATATTTATGTTACGTGCGATTGTGATTCTGACAGCATATTTAGCTACTAGGAAGAATTGCCGTAATTATGGGTTTATTTATTATGGGAATTGCCGTAATGATGGTTATTTAGTACAAGAGTAAAATACATAAATAAACTCTCGCCCTTTTCCCAGAAGGGGTAGGCAGGGTTGCTAACAGGATACCGTGTGTTGCATCCTACAATGTGATAGGGAATGAGCCTATCGCCAAATCCGGCACAAAGCCGGGCTTATAACGAATAGAAAAATATCACCTTGCCCGACTCGGGATTCAAATCCGAGACTTAAGCCACCATAATGATTTGGTTATGGTATAGACCTAAAATTAATGTCTGTCAAACTCGTTTAAGAATTTCTTAGATTTATGCTCATCAACTAGATTTAACGATAGTTTAGGTTTGACAAAGTCTTTTCCATAGAATTGGCTTCAAGAATGCATGGCGTTAGTCGTTCTAAAGTTATGTCAAAGTTACTACAGTCATCTAGCCTCTAATAAAAAATAAAATAATGTTAAATAATCACTCGTTTATTACTAAAATAATATACAATTATTTGCGCTGAAAAATATTTTTATTAACTAATTTTTAGATGCGTTTTTAAAAATGTTTTATTAAGTACATTTTGCAATATTCAGAACATAAAATAGGGATAATTAAAATGTGAGATATAAATAGTTCCTTGCTACTAAGTTATACCGATGACCGGTGTTACCGCTTTCTCACATCAGCCGCCTATTTCCTCAGTTTTTCCACTTTTCAAACGAGTATGCTGACCATTGACCGCATATCTGTTGCGTCATATGATGCCGTAATTAGCATCTAGGATAGTCGAGGACGCGTTCTAAGGAGAAGGACTTCATGTAGGAATTTTACTGATGGTATGTCTCTCATATCTGAGAGGCTATCTGGGTAGGCACCACCGCAATATCTATTTCTCCCGTCAAACAGCAGTGTAAATGCACTGTTGTGTTTCGGATTGAAGGACATTGTTGCGAGAGTAACTAGTGGAAAAATGAGACTAAACATGTTATGTCTCAGGATGGCGAGCGCAGTGGAATACCAAGCGTTGCTTTGTAATTCAAGGTGTCGTTTGGTTTTGCTTCTGTTTATGAGTGGTCGTATCGCTTACCATCAGGCGAACGGCTTGCTCGTCTCGCCAATTATAGCAATTAAAAAAATCTAGGCTTAGTGCTTATTGATTTGTTTGTTGAACTGATGAGCAATTTTTAAAGAGTATCAATCTACACAAGTTTGTGTTTGGATAACACTTTGGTTTTGAAGATTAAATAAACGGGTTGGGTGGTCGAGGCAATATTACTGCTTTGCAGACAACTTTCCATCGTATTATGTTAGATATCCACAATACACGCCTAAAATTGAAACACTTGCAAAAATTGGCCGACAGAACACTGAGACATAAGATTGATAATCTCAATATGTCCATTAGTTACTCTACTGGCTAGAATATCCTTCAAATTGAAACACATCAGTGCATTTACACTACTGTTTGGCGGGCCAACACTAAACCTGTCATTAATGTTGTGGATAGGCAGTGATAATAATTTCCATCAGCTTGCAATAATAGTAATAACGATGTAACCGCCGTACAGTTTGATTAAAATGTAAACGGTGAAAAGCAAGTTGCCTAATACATAAGGTAATAGGTGAATTAACTTTAAAATATTACGTGGAGTGTTATCTACTTTCAAGTCATATTTATTGCAACTTAACAACCTAGAGCTCGTCAGTGCCAGACTTTCGTCATTTTGTAAAAGTTGAAAGAACCACACAGTATAAAAGCTGAATTTTATATACATTAGGCAACTATCAAAATGTGTTACAAATCACTTTTGATGGTTCTTTTAACTTGTAAGACACATATAGATGATGTGAACCACCAAAATCACCATGATCCAAAGTTCCAAACTTCATATTTGCTGATCGTGTGATGCATAGAAGATGATTAGAGGCATTACTGGTTGTCGGTCTCTCATAAGTGAGAGGCCATCTGGTGGTATCACCGCATTGTCTACTTCTCCCGCCAAACAGCAGTGTAAATGCATTGTTGTATTCCGGATTGAAGGACATTGTAGGCAAAGTAACTACTGGGCATATTGAGACTGAACGCTTTATGTCTCAGGATGACGAGCGCAGTGGAATGCCAAGCATTGGTTTATAATTACCATATCTATAAATCATTATGAATTAACGTTTTATCTCCTCTTAACATGATTTAACTAATTTAAGTTTATGTGTTTGATTTGCGGTGCTTTTATGAATAAGGGGGTCTGACTTATTGCTCATCGTACTTGCAGCCGCAAAAACTAGCAGTAAAACTCTTACTCCCTTTCTTACAAGAAGTCAACTTCTGAATATGCTCCGCAGTTGCAAGCCTATAGGCGTCCCTTAAGTTATAACATTACTATAGAGGCCTATCGTCTTATCACTTGGTAGGCGCAGAACCTGTGTTAAGCTAGAGCGCGGTTGGGTGAAGGCCCTAAGGCGCCAGTGCAAAAGGGCGCCGAATGCCGGGATTTAATGTAACCTATAGTGTATTATCTATGATTTTCTCTTGTTTTACTCTTGTTCTTCTCTTAGATATGCATAGTACTTATATAGTACCACATTCGCTACTGACTATGATACCTAATCTGCAGGTCACTTTAAAAAAAAAGACAAAAATAAGGCGTGTCCTTTTCTGATATAGGTTGATTATGAAAATGAATAACAATTGGAATGTGTGGTTACATAAAGCGAGTGATGAAACGTATCGCACTGAATAGCCGTCACGTGGAGCGTGGCCACTGGCCCGTCGCTGTAATTGTTGTTTAAACATCCATATTAACCAGGACGACCTGTCACACTGTTGTATTCTACGATATAGTTTTTTTATTAATGATTGGCGAGACAAGCATGCTGTGCGCCTGATGGTGAGCAATACGACGAGGATAGTAACAAAACCAAACACCATGTATTACAAAGCAATGGTCAAAGCGCAGTGCTTACTATCCTGAGATATAAGATGTAGTCTCATTATATCCAGTAGTTACTCTGGCGGGAATGTCCTTTAAACCGGTACATAACAGTGCATTTACACTTTTGTTTCGCGGGAGAAATAGACATTGCAGTTGCATGAATCTACCCAGGCGCTCTCACATATTAAAAGCTACCGAAAGTACCATAACGAGAGATGTACGATAGTCCAGTTGGTTGAGAACCGGACTGATAAACAAAGATCGGAGGTTCAAAACCTAAAAATGTTTTCCTTGTTGCGTGTGTATTCACATTTATTAATAGGCTGCCCATTCATGCCGATCTCCTGCGAGATTGTGGTACCCCCCAGACGAGCCTGCCCATGCATGCTGAGCCATGACTGATGACAGCGTCGCTCTACCACTTTTAAACGTCTTATGTCTTCCCGGGGAACTCCATATAAATAATATCGTGACAGCAATTCCCAGCAAAAACCAACAAAAGTGACCGATAGATTTCCGCCGGTTATGTGCGGCGCGTAAACGCACAATATTTCATGAACTTTTTGTGTATAATATACACTGTCGTCACGCTCCGTCAATTAAATGCGAGCACGTCAAACGCATCCGGAATGATGCGTCTTTTATGTAACTGAAACTTATTTTGTAACCGCCTTATTCATAGACGGTTTATAAACCTATTGACGTGACAACGTCTTAAATTAGGGTTGCGGCTGGGAATCACTTATGAAAAAGTGTAGCCCGGTAACGTTACGATGAGTCACCGAACGAGAGAGAGGCCCGCCGAATGCCTTGCGTCTCTCTCCCACTCAACTATGATCGGTCTGCCGCGCGCGCAGCACTAGAGAATTAGGCGCATTGAATCGGCGCATGCTTGTGTCTCTGTCTTTGTCTTTCTCGAACGTTCTTGGCGTTGGAAAAACAAGAAAGCGTCACAATACAAGTTCACACGTGTGGTTAAAGTATCGTCAGCTGTGTCTGTAGTGAAAATATGGAGTGCTTAGATTCGTCATTTATCATTTACAACAACTACAACAATAAAGGTAAATAATTGTACACTGATATTTCATTATCGTAAACTATGATTGATTGATTAATTGTTAGATTGACACAAAAGTTGAGAAACTGAGTTTATAGGTTATGTCATACTATTGATAAATGTTGATAGTGTTTTAGTAAACAAAATATATTTCTATAGTTAAAATTTGTGCAATTCTTATTTTCATTCAATTCCTTGTTCCTATTGTGCAATTTAATTATATTCATATCAATAAATATTCTACCGAGAAAAAGACGTTGTCACGTAAAATCTTCGCCCGTAAAACCGACTTTATTTTAGTTATCAAATGGTTTGTCTCTTCCCTCAAACTTACCAATAGTCGATCAAAAAGGATAAAACATTTAAGTACTAAAATAGGTCTCTGAACTGCCAATAAATAAGGCCTTTATGAGAAGTCCCGAGACTTAGTGAATTTCTCTTGTGAATTTCAAAAACCGTATCTGCTTGATGTGCCAATTCCCAACTGAATAATCCACCCTGCCTGTATGAGCACTGCAGGGCAGATCTTCGGCAATCGAGAATATAATGGCAGGGGAGAATTATATTGGCCTAGTACGAGTTGGCGGACTCCAAATACCACAGATTTTTTACGGTTCCGTACCTAAAAGGTAAAAACGGGATCCTATTTCTTAGCCTCCGCTGTCCGTCTATCCGTCTGTCTGTCTGTCTGTCTGTCTGTCTTTCTGTCTGTCACCAGGCTGTATCTCATAAACCGTGATAGCTAGAAAGCTGAAATTTTCACAAATTATGTATATATCCGTTGCCGCTATAACAACAAATATTAAAATTACCGCCATACAATAAAAGTGATTTTTTTCATGTTTATTTGCACAATATTAATAACGGTAACAGGTAAAATATTCACAGAATATTTAGTTGTTTATTAGCTTTTAAAATAAATAATTAATTAAAAGTAAATATTAAAGCAAGTGCGTGGTGGCCTGTTGGTAAACGGACTAGACGCGGCTGCCAACATGTTCACGGTGGTCGTGGGTTCGAATCCCAGGCACACCTCTGACTTTTCGGATACATGTGTGTATTGATAGTCAATCACCACGCACTAAAACGGTGAAGGAAAACATCGTGAGGAAACCTGCATAACATAGCGATTTATAAAAAATTCTATGGTATGTAAGTCTGCCAACCCGCACTAGGCCAGCGTGGTGGACTATATGGCCTAACCACTCTCAATCGTACTTACGATTGTAGGGTAGGCCCGTGCCCTGCAGTGGGACGTATATGGGCTGATACAGAAATATTAAAGGGACTTCCATACAACAAAAGTAATTTTTAAGCAATTTTTAACTCGATCTGAATAAACAGGAACGAACGTGATTTTTAGGGTTTATTTTATACATGATGGCACGGAACCCTTCGTGCGCGAGTCCGACTCGTACTTGGCTGGTTTTTAAAAATCGCTTTAATATGCAGGTTTCTTCATTATGTTTCCCTTCGTGATTGACTAAATCAAAGCACACTATTATTTACGGATTTTTTCGTGGATTTGGTTTAATTTTTACATTTTTTGACTTCCCGACGTTTCGATTACGCCGCAGTACGCCCCGTGACCACGAAAAGTAATCGAAACGTCAGGAAGTCAAAAAATGTAAAAATTAAACCTAATTCGCGATAAAATCCGTAAATAATAGTTTTATTTCAATGTGTAACATTCGCGTAAATCTAAGAAATCATTGTCAAAGCACACATGACTCTGATCAGTTGTACACTAAAATTTGAATCCGCGACCACCTGGTCGGCCGCTGCGTAAGTCCGTTGCCAACAGGCCACGCACTTCCCACTTTAATATCCCCGACTTGGCTAAAAATATTTAGCGAATTCAGAAAAAATCTATGAAACAACTAAATGACATTTCTATAAGTATTCTGTGTATATACTATTAAAGCAAAGCCTAATCCAAATACTACGGCCCTTTGTTCGTAGAATAGTTCTTTAATCAGTAGAGGGCGTTTAAAATCTGGTACAGCGCATCAAATTAAAGTTATTTAAATTAAAAAAATATTATCTAGAAGTACTTATTGTTTGAAATTTGAATACATAGTTACATCGTCCTGCATTTTTAAAAAGTTTCAATTTTACCATTATTTTCTTAATTTCAATTTTTGAACTTTTTCACTAAGTTTACATATCCCCTTATTTTGGCATAAAATCACGCCTTTTCCCAGATGGGGGTAGGCAGAGATGCTTACCAGGGCACCCAAGTTTGGCCTTGTGTATGCCATTTCACGTGATGGGGGAAGAGCCTATCGACATATCGGGCACAAATGATAATACGAAAATCTAATATCACCTAGCTTGACCCCGGATTTGAACTCGAGATCTCAGCGTCGCGACTACTACACCAAAGAAGCAGTCATTGTTTTAACTATTTTTAAATTCTTAAAATAACTTATGGCAATAAAAATAATCGGGTCGCTGCAACACGGTTGTGCAATATGTAACTGGATTTGCCACTTATTCGAAATAAATTGGACAATAATTATGAAAGAAGTAAATTTTTAAGATGCATTAATTCGCAACACGCCGAAAAACATGTTGCTCAATACACCCTTTGCAAGTTTGGGTTCAAGGCATTCACAAATATCATTATGACATTTCTTAATGAAATAAGTAAATGTTACATACATACACCCAACTGTTATAAATAGTCCTGACCCACATTAAGATCGAGTCTTGTCTCGTGGGTATCAGAAATAAAGTGAAACTTTTAGGTCTCACAAACACCCGGACCGAAACATTGTGGATTACAAAGCCATTTGTCGCTGTGCAGGGATCGAACCCGCGGCCTCTAGTTTCACAGTCGGCGTGTAACCAACTGCGCCACAGAGGCTATCAAGATTATCATAGCTAGTACAGCTCTATCAGCATATATAGGGTATATCAAGACTTTTATCGAAAACGAAGCCGGGTGGTAGTTATAGTAACTTCAGACACAATGCAACTAAAAATTTAGCAATGAACCGCGACAAATTTGTTTTGTTATTTTTTAAATATCGTGTTTGGGTGGTGAATTCATAGTTTTAGCCAATATAATTTAAAACTAATATACCATAGCGTCTTAAAAAATAATGGCGTACATTATTATTTTAGAAAAAAAAAAAACGATGTATATAACCACACAAATACCTACTAATATTAACGACGATACAGAAAAAATTGCAAAAAAAGTCGTTGCTTATATTTGTTTTGCAAAATTTTTGGTTGCATTGTGTAAAATCACTAAAACTACCATTCGGCTTTGTTTTGGGTAGCAGTCTTGATATACCCAGTATGTCCCACTGCAGTACGTGGCGATTCTCTACAATGGAGAGTACGATTGAGAGGGGTTAGGCCATAGAGTCTACCATGCTTTGCCTAGTGTGGGTGGGCGGACTTTACATACTATAGAAATTCTTATCGGTATCAGCCCATATACATCCCACTGCAGGGCACGGGCGTACTCTACAATCGAGAGTACGATTGAGAGTGGCTAGGCCATATAGTCCACCACGCTGGCCTAGTGCGGGTTGGCGGACTTACATACCATAGATTTTTTTATAAATCGCTATGGTATGCAGGTTTCCTCACGATGTTTTCCTTCACCGTTTTAGTGCGTGACTCCGAAAAGTCAGAAGTGTGCCCTGGGATTCGAACCCGCGACCACCGTGAACATGTTGGCAGTCGCGTCTAGTCCGTTTACCAACAGGCCATCATGCACTCAAAAAAATAAAAATAAAAATCTTATAAATCGCTATGATATGCAAGTTTTCTTACGATTAGTTCCTAGACCGTTATAGTTCGTGGTGATTGACTATCAATACACTTATGACTCCGAAAAGTCAGAGGTGTAGCCTGGGATTTGAACCCGCTACCACCGTGGACATTTTGGCAGCCGCTTTTGGTCCGGCAACAGGCCGCCTAAATAAACTACATACTTTATTGTACTTTTAAAATAAATAACAGTTTAAAAAAACTAAAAAAAAAAAACACACAATTTAGTAAAATACATTATTTGTTGGGTCTGTTACTGATTTTTATTTTTCAAACTGTTATTTATTATTCTTATCATACCCAAGAAAAACATTTCTCATGGCTCTGGTTATAATATAGTTATTTTGAAGTGCTCTATTATCGACTTCTAAGATTTCGTTACATACATACATACATAAATACAGCTGAAATTATTAAAAATGAGAACATGCTATTAAAAATATTTTAACTCACGGATAATAGACAGGAAGCAGGCTAAAGGCACGGCGGTCTGCATCTTCACTTAAAGTTAAACTATAAATATGTATAAGAATGTATGTGTGTCCGTGCACTGGCGACTTCGTAGAGTGCGCCGTAGCGAGTGCAACACGCGGTCTTAGCTCATGAGGTGGGAGTGGTTGTAAACATACTCGTTTACTTACTTGGAGTAGGATATGTTCATAAAGTTCAGAATATTTAAGTAATGTATTGATAGCTAGTAAAAACTTACAGTCGAATTAAGAACCTCCTCCTTATTTGAAATGGGTTAAAAATGATAGCCATTAACAATAATAATGTGAGAAGATATACAAACACGAATTATGTGTATTTTCATCGTTCAAATAATGTCTTGAGAATTGGCATATGCGGAAAATTTAAAAATAATACCAATATTGTTGAAAGATTATTGCACGATCTTATTAATTTCAATTACGATTAACTGACGAACAAGGATTTAACAATTTTTTAAGATTATAGTGATTATGATTTTCAACGCGGTTTGTCTAAAATTTAGCCAACAATATAAAGATTGATAATTAGGATACATACTCAATTAAGTCATATTTAACTAAACATTGGACTATTGTGTACTATTTGATCATATTTGACATCTTTTGTCTACTATTTGATGATATACATACTTTTTAACTATTTTATGCATTCAATAAATATTTTCATTACATTTCATATAGATTTAGAGTGACATCATCCAAAAATAAAATTGGTTTTTAATCATATTTTAGCTCAAAATGATCTATCGACCCGTTATAAAACAAGGACCTAGTGACGCATAAAAGGCAGAAAGATGTATAAATCGGTCTTCTAGATGTATCATCCATAAGTACTCTTATGCTACAAATCTTTAATGAACGTTTCCCAAAAAATAAGATTTTTTTAGTTTGTTCACTCTAATTGTAAAAGTGCTATATAATGTGGTTTCAGAGCGATCTGCGGTCGCATAGAGGCGTACATATCGTGTCTGCCGCCGCCGTACCGGCTGCACCGGCCGCTGCTGGCGCGCGCTGCCAGCACGGAGGCGCGCACGCCCGCCAGGGCGCCCTCCTTCAGCGTGTGCTGGTGCTGCACTACGCCGGTTAGTATACAGTATACACACATCCATTTCTCAGATACAAATACCAAGTCTAGCGTTTTCGTGTTGTTTTTTTAACCCCGAAAACAATATTATTGGGCCCAAGTATCATCAATATTGGTTCGGGGATGAAACTAATATGTTTAAAAAAATACAAAGGCTTTTTTACTTTAACTAAGTATACATACATGGTTTCTTCTCTATCATCTAGTTCACTACTTACCTACACTTATTACTTAATGATATCTGAAACCACCTGACATCCGCATTCCAGGCGCCAGAAGTACTAAACGCGACGACCGGCAAGCTGGAGAACGGCCAGCCCTCACTGCTGTGTAAGCAGAGCATGTTCGCGCGCTGGCAGTACCTCGTCAAGAGACTGCCGCACGCCCCGCAGGTGAGCCATTACACATCTCGTACATCACCATCATCATCTCTTGTGAAGTGGTTGGGATATTGCATTAAGTATTGGCTCCGATGTAGTGCAACTGTACATGCTGGCAGTACCTCGTCAAGAGACTGCCGCACGCGCCGCAGGTAATTGTCTTCATATCAGGGAATATATTACACGAAATGCCGGTACAAGCAGATTGCCTGGTCAGGGATTACAGGGAATGAAGAGATGAGCAGATCGTCTGATGATAACCATCACACTTGCCGATGAATAGGGGAATGGCAAGGCATGGCTGCCATTGCGTTAGATCGTCACTGGTCAGAAAATATGAGTTCTATCCACTTGCTAATATACGCAGTCAAGATAAATCCATCACGGACGCTTCATGTAATATACAACAAATTAAAGCTTCGCTCCCTTCCCTCTCTTCAGCCAGAGAAAGTCCGCTGCTGCACATAGGCCTCCCACAAGGATCTACACTTCCACCTTAGCAGCCTAAAAGTCTCATTGATAGTCAGTTTATCAATCTATTTTAGTTTATCGAATAACTTTTCTCCTTAGTTCAAACTGTATTAAAAAATCATTGGAAAGAGACAAAACAAGAACTAATTTAGGTTTATAAACTGATTATGAATAAGGCTGTACATGTTTATGTTAAAAACGACACATGCCACTTACGTTATCAAATAAATTGTAACTAATTTTGCGTCCAATACGTAACGCAGGAGGTTGAAGACGGCGCGCCACCGACGCCACTTCCATCCAATCTGGAGTCAGTGCTCTACAACGAGGCCAAGATGCTGTGTCCTGGTTACCAGGTAACTACACTTTGTAGCATTGTATTATAGTACTGGAGTATCTTTGAAAATAAGGTCATGGTAAAAGACAAAACCGTTATTAGTAAAATCGTGATTTTATGCTATATTAAGGAGCCTTTCTTCAACGTCGCTTACTAAAAAATATGTAATTCTTCAAAGTTTTGTTGAATTGTTTCTTACTGTCAATAGTTTTATGACCAGTTCTTTTTTGAGTTGAAAGAATTTTAAATCCTGCAAAATTTTGACATCAGCTATAAAATATCCTTTCATTGATAAAGAAGGTTAAACAATGACCTATAATGTTTCCTATCCACAGGCAGCGAAAGAGCGTCTATTCCAAGCGTTCGAGAAAGCGAAACTGGGTCGCTGGATAAAGAAACCTTTAGAACAGGACCAGTTCGTCTGCGAACTCCTGGACGCCGATCCCAAAGCTCTGTTCGCCTAGGCAGGACACTTTCTACCCGGTTGTAGCGCGGTGCAGGTTGGTCACTGTGTGGTGAAGGAACTCGGGCCACCATCACGTCTCAGTACTGGTGATGATGATGATTTAAAGGCAGGTGAACTTATTGATGATGTAAGCAAAAATGTAGCAGTAGTTAGTACGTCTAGTAAAGGTGAGGTAGGGAAAGATTTGGATGATAATGAAATAATTGATAATACGTCTACTATTGCTGGCGATGTAGGTGTAATTGGCGCGGTTAATGATATTAGAGATTGTGATGAAGCATCACTTTGTAAAGATTATGTTGTAGATGATTCCAGTTTGAACGTTGATAATAATTGCGATAAGAACATTAGTAATGATTGTTCAGGAATTGCTGATGATATTAAAAGTTGTGTTGATTGTTATGATGAAAAATCACCTTTCATAGATAATGCTGTAGATGATTCTAGTTTGAATGTTAATCGGAATTGCGAAGATCATTCATTATTGATAAATAATAAATCATCGATTTCTAGTAGTGATAAGGTAAAAGATGTTATAGGAGCAGTTGTAAATGATATTAAAGATTATGTGTCTAGTGATGAAACAAAAAATATTTTCAAGGATAAAGCTATAGATGATACTAATTTGGACAGTAAAGGAAATTCTGAACAAGATTGTGTAGTTAAAAACGATGGTGAAGATCAGGCAGCAGTGGGTCTGAATAGATCTGAACTTAATATTAAAATTAATGGTTGCACAACGGTTGATTATGTAGAAGATAATAAAGAAATTGACGCTCAAAAACATAATGAAAATTATGTGAATATAATTAATATTAGTATTGAAAATAAGGATTATAGAGCGAAGTTTGGTTCTAGGCGATTAATAAAATTAAATTTAATAGTAAAATGAGAACGTAATTTTAATGTGTGTGAAGATATAAATGAAAATACTGATGATGGAGGCATTTGACCGAAATGAAAGTGAATTTTAAATGAGGTTTTAATATTGAAATAATAATAGGTGTTGACAAAAGATGTAAGTTTAGTGTAGAATAAAAAAGTAAGGTTTTATTATCTTCGGATCTTGTGAGATTATCATAATATGATTCCGCGTAATCTCGTCAGAATTATCGGATATTTCTAGTTTATAGATTAATCTTTGTGTGCCTGATAAAAGGCTTTTAAAATAACTTCTAAAAAGTACAATTTACTCCCCTACTCCAGTTTGTAATTTAATAGACGAATAATCAAATGTAAATCTTATCAAAATTCCACAACGTTTACATAGTCTTACAAATAAATAGTCGATATTTAAGTTTTTAATAGTGTATAAGGAAGTATAAATATTTTAATTCAAACTAACAACAAATTACTCTCGAAAAGTGTCCTTTTTCAGTAGTGGTGTCAACTTATAGGTCGGCCATTAATTACTACCACTAATTATTCAAAAATGTATCATGCACTAAAATGTTTACTTAAACAATTTTATGTAGGTGATCCGTTTAAATAAGTTACATTGATTATCTTAACACATAAAAGTATGTATTTAGGCTTAGGGATATAGGCTCTAATTACAGAAAAATATTTTGGTATTTCCTGAGTTGTGACTTCATGCACATGCTCGATAAAACTAATAAAATAAAACAGTATATGATTGTAGTATGTGGTCTCTTATAAAAGGTAACAAATTAAAAAAAATGTTGATCAAATGTTCGTATAGGTTTTTATTAATATTTCAGCTCAAGCTTATTATATATTACTTTTAAGAAGCCGGTCATCAAATGACATAAATTAATATTTGTTTTGGATCTGGTTGACTTCGTATCGAAAAATCACTTTTAGTTATTTCAAAATATATCGAAATTGTATGTGTGGCCCAACAGCTGTGTATTTAGTAAGAACTTTATAATTTTAGTTTGCAAACTTTTTTCAATTTATAAATATTATGTATCAAAAAAGACATGAGTGTTTTAAACATGGTAGTAAGTTTCGACCGAGTTCCTCCACCTAGTGTAAGATCGTTGTGGTAGTGTTGGCAGCACTGCATCGTGCTATACGTGTCTAGGTAGTGGCCAGCCTTGGCGACAGATACTATGTCACTATTTTACGCCCTGTCCGTCTGTATATCGACACTATTGGATTGTGGACGTTTATGTGTACGTAATATTTTGCGCTAAAAATAATGTGAGAATTATTTCATAATAAGTATTTTTCTTAAGTGATTTGTTTTAACATTAAAGTACTTTAAGATTGTTTTTAAATGTAAATCGATTGAATCGATCATAAGCTTACCTGTTAAAAGTATTTTTTAATTTATAAGTTTAATGGCAGGTAGAAATAATTTTACAATTTCCATTATCTTCTTTTAAATATATTATTGGTTGAGCGTGTACGGTCTGCATCTTAAACTCCCAGTTAAAAAATTTCAACCGAAAATCATTCATTGTTTTGTGTTAAAATAAATTCACTTAATATTCATGATAATCCGTATCTTTGAGTTCAGAAGTAAAGATAAACATAATATATTCATTTTAAGTAATAAGCTATAATAGTAAATGTAATAATCTTTTAGTATTTGTACTTAGTGACGCGTAGATTTCGATCTCATACAAACAATATTATTTTGACTGAAATATTGTGGTTTCCAGTTCGTGATAAAAGTCCTTTTGATATTACCAAAGATGTTACTTGTTTAAATTAGCTTAAGATTGTTAGTTTTGGTTTTAAATAAAGCAGCGCTAGTAGAATATTCTATAATTACTGCACGGCACGCTGTAGACGGGTTTATATACAAAATAGTTGCAACATGGAAAATACTGATAAATCAAATATGTTATTATTAAATATTTGAAAATAAAATTACCTCATCAGCATGTTTACAATTTATTTTTCAAGTTGTATGTACTTATGTTTATTTTCAGTATCGTCCACTGTTTATCATAGATATGGACAGAGCGTAAAATATGTTTATAATAAATAAAGGGCTTGAAAACCAGTAAAAATCGGTATTTTTAAAAACAATTTAGTGTTTTAAATCAAGTGCTATTTAGTTCAATTCAGTTAAAATTAAATATTTAATTTGGTTTTAAGATATCATTCAAAGGTTTTCGTGGCTTGTATTCTAAACATTTTAAACTCCCTTTAGAACAGAAGAATATGTGGAATATCCTAAAACCGGTTCCAAGCTCTTGCAATCTCCAAATATTAGTTTTAAGTGTAAGTGTGTTGTTTAATTTATTTAAGTGTTCTTCCAAAAACTAAAATTTATGGCATAATATGTTAATTTCGATTACAGAATTTTCACAACAAATTGTTTTTTTTTATTCTTTAACATTGGCATCTAATACTTATTTGTATTCAAGGCAATATGTTAACTCAGTGCAGTACTCAGTAAGGTTTTTGGGGGCAGAGGGCCCCAAGATAATTTAATAACGATTAATGTAAAGTAAGTATGTAATACATAAATATTGTGGTAATTGCTATTAATTAGATGTTAAGATTCTTCCAGTATTCTGTCAATGTTAATACTTATAACAGGCACACGTCTATATCGTCTTCATTTTGGCTACTTGGTTACAAAAATCTCACTCACTATTATTTAAAATACGCTTTAATTTTATAATTTATCTGTTAAAAACAATAAAAAAAGTAACTAGAGAACCAATACAATGCTTTCTTAATAACGAAGTCAGTATGCTTAAGAACACATTACGGCTTTTAAAAACGAATATTACATCATAATTGCTTTTGTATCTTCAGAAAATAAGTTTTAAACATGATGTGCAATGTTAACAGTAAATTTGTTCTTATTGTGGTTTGTATGGACAGCAAAATGATGACGATGTACGACATTCCCGAATTAGTTCTCATTGGTATATCTGATATGAGCTTTTACATTTTTCTGTAATTCTTATTACGTTTGTAGCTTTCTTCGTGCCTTTAAGAGTGCTAAAAGACGTATTTATTTTTTTTCCCAGAGTATTGTGAACGATAGTGAATAATATAAACCCAAAGACCTCAAGTAATTTGTTTGATTATAATATTTGGGAATATAAATGGTGCGTGTTCCTGCTTTATGGGTAGATATTTTTTTCAGAGTGATTGGAATTGTTTATTTTGAAATTTAGTTTGGCGAATTGAGATTCAATTATAAAGTATGCAATTAATATAGTTCAAGTTATGATGGCTCAAATTAGAATTTTTGTTTTTAAATATATATTGCGAGCAGAGAATATTGCATAATACAACAAAGATTGTGTTAAAACAATAAAACTTTTCTGTTTATAATAATGTTGCTTCTGCATCGGAATGTTTAGCACTTTTGAAGGAGTAAAGAAATATTTTGTTAAATTTGAAATTATTAGCGAATAAAAATACCTTAATTTGCTTCCGTTATTTTTTTAATATTCCTTATGATATTTTGTATTTCTTTTGCGTGTGAATTCAAAACAATGTTTGATTCGCAGCGTTTCAAAACGCATTGCTTACTGTTTCGTAATTATGTTTTTCGTGTTTTTTATCATTCATTAATAATAATTGTATATCAAAGACATGTTATTGTATTATTTTTAATGTAAGCGCGCACAAAGTATGATGAGAATATACCCGTATAGGCGTTGTGTTTTATTGACATTTCCTGGTACATGATTTGCCAAGATCACTTGGACAATGAAGCAATGAATTATTTTACTAGAGTGTGGTTCCCATTTCTAGCTTCAGCCTGGCGATAATCCTGTTTTGCCAAATTGTTCTATTTCACTAATTATTATGGTATGTAAGTCCGCCAACCCGCACTAGGCCAGCGTGGTGGACTATATGGCCTAACCACTCTCAATCGTGCTCTCGATTGTGGAGTAGGCCCGTGCCCTGCAGTGGGACGTATATGGGCTGATACAGACTAATTATTATATGTTTATCGTTAAGTATAATTGAATAAAAATTTGAATACAACCTTTAGTCCCCAAGAATGAAGGGCCGCCCTATAATTGGATGCCTAGTATTTATGGTGTGTACTTAGTATGAAATATTTATTGTATTGATAAACAATCTAGTATTGAGAAAGAGTATCTATATTCTATAGGTTAGTCCATTTTCTCTCGAAGATATAAAAAAAATATATATTTGGTAATGACATTTATTGATACAATAAATTTAACAGTAACATTCGGTAACATCACGGCACAACTGTAGTTATAGTTATACTTGTTATCACATAAAGGTAAAACGGCCGTATTCATAGTTTTAAAACCTATTTTAATTATCTAATGTTTTGTCTCTTTCGACCGACTTTTGAATTCAGTTTGAGCGAAGAATACATAAATACGATAACTAAAAATAGGTTTTGAAACAGTCTATGAATAAGGCCATAAGTGTTTAGATATGCCTTTAATCATTTAATCAGATACCTAAAAACAGACATAAACATTTTCAGTATTAAACAAACTATACATTCGATTTCTATATAGTTACAATTCAATACGTTGTTTTAGCTAGATGTAAAGGGGAAATAAGACCCTCAATAATTATCACAATCCGGCCCTGTATAGAGTTTATATAAAATAGGTTTCCTATTCTATGTGACAAGGTATTTCTTTTACGTTCCAAAAATATTCATTCCCTGTTTTATTGTGTACTTACTATAATATATAATACTTACTATAATATATATAATATCTAAACACTCACACGACATAAGAATATAAAGTAACCTCGTATGTCAACAGTTTTAAGAAATATTTATTGAAATTAAAGTCTCAAAGATTGTTCAAAGTCCTGAATCATTGAGGTAAGTTACAATTGCTTCCTAGTATTTCGATTAATTAATTATAAAAAATATAAACATATGCCATGTCTCTTAATAAAAATAATATATAAATTTTATCCCATTTCATTCGTTTAAGTAAAATATGGTTAGGAAAGTATTCCAATTGATGCTTCATTTTAGTACAAGAAAAAACATAACTTAATAAGTGTATGCGTAAAACGCAAGTTATATAAATATATTCATTTTTAATAACAGTAAAAAAATATTTTCTAGCTCAGGATTCCCACTGGTCTCCATCCTATTGCACTTAAACCGTTGATTTTAAATATTTAACAAAAATAGTTTTCGAAAATAACATGACGGTTATGGCAATACGAATTTTATGACTTTGGCGGGAAATAAACATACAATTATTATAATAGGAATGGCTTCTTATATACATAGTACTTATTCATATAAATAACAATACAGTGGTCAACGTGCACGGGTCTTGTTAGTAAAACAGAAAACATACTTAAATTCTCTTAATTTTTATATTTTTAGCTCTACAATGTTAGGCTTCATTTGCTCGGTTTTAGCTAATCACAATTTTATTTCACAAAATCCGAAAAAAAATTGTAAAATAAATATCTATACCAATTTTAGTCTTGGTAATACAGTATCTGTATCTGTATCAGCCCATATACGTCCCACTGCAGGGCACGGGCCTACTCTACAATCGTAAGAACGATTGAGAGTGGTTAGGCCATATAGTCCACCACGCTGGCCTAGTGCGGGTTGGCGGACTTACATACCATAGAATTTTTTATAAATCACTATGGTATGCAGGTTTCCTCACGATGTTTTCCTTCACCGTTTTAGTGCGTGGTGATTGAATATCAATACACACATGACTCCGAAAAGTCAGAGGTGTGCCCTGGGATTCGAACCCGCGACCACCGTGAACATGTAGGCAGCCGCGTCTAGTCCGTTTACCAACAGGCCACCACGCACACACAAATCTGGTAATACAGTAGTTATCACAAATCAAACATCAATTAATTGGATGAAAACTTATGTACATTCAGGTTTTAGCTGTACTCAACAATACACAACACAGCTATTTTAATCCAATTTAACTGTTCTAAGTTCTGTGTTAAGTGCGTGGTGGCCTGTTGGTAAACGGACTAGACGCGACTGCCAACATGTTCACGGTGGTCGCGGGTTCGAATCCCAGGGCACACCTCTGACTTTTCGGAGTCATGTGTGTATTGATAGTCAATCACCACGCACTAAAACGGTGAAGGAAAACATCGTGAGGAAACCTGCATACCATAGCGATTTATAAAATTTCTATGGTATGTAAGTCCGCCAACCCGCACTAGGCCAGCGTGGTGGACTATATGGCCTAACCACTCTCAATCGTACTCTCGATTGTAGAGGAGGCCCGTGCCCTGCAGTGGGACGTATGTGGGCTGATACAGACAGAATAACTGTTCTATGAAAACACTAATTTGTAGGAATTACATAATTCCACTTTTTGGTGATGTATATTGGACTTGTATTAGAAATATAATTGGTAATTGGATAGTTTACAAACAGTCGAATATTAAAAATATGCGGCCTTATAAACAGTTTTAAACCAAGTTTATCGAATACTTTATCCCTTTCGACAATATATTCTATAGTTTAGGTTTTAAAACTGATTGAATAAGGACTATAGTAGTACAACCTCCGTGGCGCAGTTGGTTAGACGCCGGCTGTGAAACGAGAGGCCACGGGTTCGATGCACCGAAACAAATATTTGTGTGAACCAAATGTATTTATTTCGGGTCTGGGTGTTAGTGAGGACGAAAAGTCTCGTAGTGTATCCACGACACAAGACTCGATATTAGTGTGGGGTCAGGACTATGTATGTGACTGTTGGGTGTATTTATTTATTTAATGTATGAATGTGAAGTATGTTGTCTACCGACAGTCGCACTTGTATATCGCGGCTCGTATGAGGTCCGTGAGTTCTGTGTACAGTCGGCAAGTGCGGCTGGAAGGCTTGCAGATCTCGCGGTGGTCCACCGACACGCCGCTCAGAGAACCTATACCTGCGTCTGGAAGGAATAGATTTGTTTTAAAAAGGTATTTAAGCATAATCTCAATATATAAAAGTATCTATTTCTTATTCACAGCTACACGATCCATAGTGGTGGTAGCAGAAATTAATGATTCAAAAGATCTTAAGACCATTTGAATAAAAAATACGATTATTATTGGAATAAATATGCGATGCTACTTTGAATAGCGTGTTCGTAGTGTGGTTCTTTGGTAATTGAAAACATTGGATTTTATTTGATTTCAACACGTGTTGCGTGGCATTTCAGTAGTCTGTTTGGGGCTAGGAGTTGGTGGATACATACCGGCGGAGTCGACGCTGACGATCCGTAGCCACAGCACGGACATGAGCGTGCGGCCTGTCTCCACCAGGCTGCGGACTACAGGGCGGAGCAGCTGAGTCGCCGCGCACCAGCGGGACTGCAGCGACAACACCAGCGCGCAGTCTGACACACAACAACACATTATGTGTTCATCTATATGTTGTGTATAAAATTTACCGTAGATTTTTACACCAAAACCGTGTGTGTTCTGGTATTGGTATATGGTTCTCACTTATTGAGTCGTAAAAAATCACTTAACTAATATTATTATAACTGATATTAGAACTGCTCTGAATTCAATTAAGCTAGGACTCTAGTATAATCACTATTGTAAACTTGTTTTGAAAAGAGCAACGCTAGAGTTTCTTGCCGGTTCTTCTCCGGTGAAAACAGCCTTGTGAACCGGGGGTAATGAAAAAAGAAATAAAATGAGTGAATCTAAATAATTTATGACGTTTTATTGATTCCACAAATAATTTAATTTCATTAGCATGTCACAATTAAAATAGCACATTTAAATGTTTCCGATGAACTCTTTTTATCAGTCATGAAGTCAAAACTACATAAACTAAGGTAGTACCTAAAAGAGTATATGTCCATACCTTTGCTGATTTCAAGCAGTTCGATGCTGCGCGCCGTGATGGGCGTCTTGATGTCTGCGAGCGGCGACCCGCGGTGCGGCACCGAGTAGAACATGAACCCGGCGCTCTTCAACCACAACTTCGCGCGAGCCGCTTCTAACTCATCTACAATAGATATTATATATTTCAACCCCATTTAACGTTAGTTTCCGGCTGGTAGAAGGGATTTTAAAATTTACTTTCCTCGTCATTTTCTATTTTACCTAATCGTTGTTCAAATTTCAACAACCAATGTTACCCAAAGGCGGATCCAGCTTTCAAACCAGGGAGGAGGGAGGTCATATTATTGTCACTAGGTACAATTTTAATACTACATACGTAGTAATGATTTTTTAAAGTGATTAATGACACCTTTTAACATTATTTATCGATATACGTAAAATTATTATACTTGTAAATTTTATCCATAAGATAATAAATTCATTCTGTCAATCCGAAGCCAGCACAGGGGTCATGACCCCCATGACCTCCCCCTGGATCCGCCTTAGATATGAAAAATAGATTATCAGGTGAAACAAATCTATGTTTTCGCCTATATCTTGATCACTACAACTGTAAGAATAAAATATTCGTTGATAAAAAATGAAATCTCTTGCCATCCCATCCCAGTCTGCGCTGGCCTTGGTGGTCACGGGTCAAAGTATTAGTCATTGCAAATGTCAGTAACTAACGTTTTTTTTTAATTATAAAAATTATTGTATTCATAGATTATATAGATTTATATTGCTTTAAATTGCTTTTGCGTTAACATCAGAAACTTTTACCAGCTGACTCCAGCATAGAGGACACAACACGTAGAAGATGTTACTTCGCATTCTCTGTAAGAATCTGCTTTTAACCCTCTTGAGCAGTCTAGATTAGCTACTTATTTTCAAACACTAGATTTAATACATTACTTTCATTAACAGAAGACTCTGCGTCATCCTTTCGTATACATCTCGCTTCGCCATCTTCAGTAAGATTATTATTTTCTCCGTCCTTATCACAATGTGTTTTGGTTTGTATGCTATCTGTATGCTCACTATTTCCGTTATTATCTACATAAATATGATTATTGTCATTCGTTTGGTTATTTTCTTTGTTATTATTGTCTATTTTGTTGTTTTGGTTTATTTTTAAATGCGCTTCGTATGCTGCAATAAAATAAAGATGAGGTATTAGGTTAGCAAAAAAAGTAACTTATGTATGTATTCGCTAATTATTATTTTTTTGTATTTCCTTTCCTCATAAAACAAATGGCTGGTGAATCCGGTAACATATTAACACATACTCAACCTTACTATGTAAGGAGCTCTATCAATTTTTTAGTTTAATGGTAGGTTCGACTGCCTCAAATTTTAACTAAGCATGAGTTACCGATTTGAAGTGCGTGGTGGCCTGTTGGTAAACGGACTAGACGCGACTGCCTACATGTTCACGGTGGTCGCGGGTTCGAATCCCAGGGCACACCTCTGACTTTTCGGAGTCATGTGTGTATTGATAATCAATAACCACGCACTAAAACGGTGAAGGAAAACATCGTGAGGAAACCTGCATATCATAGCGATTCATAAGAATTTCTATGGTATGTAAGTCCGCCAACCCGCACTAGACCAGCGTGGTGGACTATAAGGCCTAACCACTCTCGATCGTATTCTCGATTGTAGAGTAGGCCCGTGCCCTGCAGTGGGACGTATATGGGCTGATACAGAATACAGAGTTACCGATTTATCTAGTATCTTAAATTTAGAAAGAGCAATGGTCTAAGTATTGTTACCTTCACAATATATTTGTTTGATGAACAGTCCTCCCTTGGAGTGCCCCACCCAGACGATGGGCTTCTGTCCCACCCCCAAGCTGAGCAGCTGTGACGTCATCTGCTTAGCCCTCTCGTGGAGGCGTAATCTGAAATAATAAAATTGGGTATTGATGAAATATGGAATGGTCTTTATATAATCTAAGAGTTAAACATTCTTGCTTTCGAGAGATAATGTAAAATGTCTGTGTTTTCTCTTGTAAATGAAAACGAGATTAACGTGAATTTTCATTGTTATAAATCGTAATAATATATAAAAAATACTTTTGTATACGTAAAACAAAGCAATAAACGCCTTTCTTTCAAAACCATCTCTAAAACGTAGCCATGGCCATTTTATCTAAATAAGCATCTGAACTCATCAACTAGAGCATATCTAATATTTAAAATACATACTCCAACAATTAGATCCCCAAAATTCTCCACTCACCGCTTATTCCCTCTGATCCACAGCGGCCTCCACAAGTAAGGGTCGCTGGTGTAATTGATGGAGATGACCCTGGCGCCGGGGAAGTCCACTTTAATCCAGTCCCGAGGCCAGCAGGAGGAGTAGCACTCGTCACAAATGCACCCACATCCCACCTCACATTTGGCCTTTCCCTCCCGACACGCGCACTCTGCAGTCTCACTACATTTGCACATCGCACCCTCCCTCTTCTCACAGTCCCTTTTATTTTCGTTCTCGAACAAATCCCTCACAAAATTCGCTTGAGTTTCGTAACTTTCAATACCATTATCCAATAATGTATTGTTGTAGAATTTCTCAGTGATCAACATGTTCTCGTTGGGAAGGATCTTTTTGAGTCTTTCGTTAATATTTTCAAAGGTTACTTCTGTTTCGTTTCTGTACGTGAATGATTCGTTGAGTTTGCATGAGGTTTCGTTAATGGTGTTCGTAGTTTCGTTTTGGGGACACACGCAGGAGGAGGTACCGTGGTCTCGTAATGGGACTAGGTTCAAGTCCATTTTGTATTTGGACTTCCAGTCGCCTTGACGCCAAGTGTTGCCTAGAGAACCTGTAAGAATAATCTTGCATAATGGTTTCTGAGGTTTACGCAAATGTTACACATTGAAATAAAGCTACTATTATATTTATGGATTTTATCGCGACCTTGAACATTTTTTTTAACTTCTCGACGTTTCTATTACTTCACAGCTTTCGTGGTCACGAGGTGGTCCCGCGGAGTCAAATCAAATTCGCCATAAAATCCGGTTATATTTATTTCAATAATTTTTTAATTGATCTTAATAGGCTGGCTTGAAACTAATAATTAGGCTGGCAGACACTGAGTAGTGAAATAATAACCTAATCTAGACACTTTAATGCTCTTTACAACTCACAATTTATGCACGGGAAGCTCAATTGCTCTGTTCCCAGTCAATGAACCTATCGTACGTATCTACCACTTAAAACTGCAAAATACCTACCTTTGTGTTTTATTGTTCTTAGTATTAAAAGGTTAAAAGGAGTAGCAAGAACAATTTAAAAATAAGTCAACAAGGTTTGATTTCGTTATAATGCTTTGAGAGAATCTTCCAATCAATAATATAAACCACTGTAATTATACTCAGATAATTTTAAATGGCTGAAGAAAATTCGTATTGTTGAGGGAGTTTCTTGCTTGGTTTCTTCTTTACTACAACACGTTCTGAAGCGGCGACAGCAGTAATTAGTGATTCAAAAAATCTTTTGAGACTATTTGAACAAAGAAAATTAAAAATTGTATACCCTATGCTAATGCAGATGATGATGGGCGTCAATAGTCACTTACCATCAGGTGCACTGTATGCTCCCTTACCCTATAACATAGAACTTGCTGAATGTTACCATAAAGTCCGTGTACGAAGATGACGTCCAGCTCATGCGTTTGAGGCTGGTGCAGCACCACGCACTCCACCTTTGGCTCGGGATGTAGGTGCTCCGTGCCCGCCGCGCGAGGCTTCGAAGATTTCGCCACGGGCTTGGACGCTGGACGAGGTGAAATAGAACAAGGGTAAAGCCCATTGGGTAAATAGTCTCAAGTTGATTTGAAATCCTCCATGGTAGTTAGATGCTGTGAAATGAGAGGCTGCAGATTCAATTTCTGTAATGGAACTATATTTATTGATCCACAGGTAGATCCCTGTTTTTTCGTTTGGATGTTTGTGAGACTGAAAAGAATCTTGTAGTTTCAGATACCCAGGACACAAAACTTAATTGATCTGTGGAGTCAGGAATATGTATGTGACTGTTGGATGTATTTTTTTTTTAAGCAGTTCATAAATATGGATTAAAATAAATCATCGACCAAGAAAAAAATAGGCTTAAATCCTTAATTCAATTAACAGATATTTTGATAATTTCGGATTGCATTTTTATCTATCCGCAATTAACACAATCACAGATTTACAATCTTCGTAAGTAGCAAATACAAAAACAGTAACCCAAAAAGATAAAATTAAGTAAAGAATTGTAAAAAACAGGTTAAGTGGCGTTATATCGGTTCCTTAATTCCCGTGCATCAGATACAGAAATATAGGCTTGGGAGCAGTCGTATCACTCATGATAAAACTGACATTATTAGGTTTTGGACCGAAGTCCACAATGAGTCAATGCAGTTAAATGTTATTTTATTTTATAGCAATGATTGGCGAGACTAACGTGCCATACGTCTGATGGTAAGCGATACGACCTCTCATGGACAGTAGCAGGATCAAGTAACACCATTAATTACAAAGCAATGCTTGGCATTCCAATACGCTCGCCATGCTGAGACATATGATGTTATGTATTAATATGTCCAGTAGTTACTCTGACTACAATATCCTATAACTTCCGTGATGGCTTGCAAACATGTGGTATAACATTACGACAGCAACGGGTAATTTTTTGTTCACGTTCAAGATACGTAGTATTGTTTCTACTGCTATAATTATAATTGTCTGAATCATCTGATGTTATGACAAGCAATGTAACAACATATAATTTATACACATAATAAGTCTCATTATGTTATTTGCAATAATCATTACATCATTTTATCAAAGGGATATGAAAAGACATTCCTTCAACATTTATAGTGATTTTATGTATTTAAATTAAACTGTACTATACGTCTTCCATTCGTTTATTTTATTTTTGACACATCGAGTACTGAATCAAATAGTGATGGCCTGATGCGTTATCGCATCAATTTTTTATAACAAACGATTTTATTTTTGAACAAGTTTTAATCGATTTAATACATATTTTATTTTTTGCTCCATGCATTGTTTTATAAAACTTCAGGGATATTTAAGTTACTTGATTTAATAATTATATTAAAATAAACCATTTACTCATGTTAAGTTAATATTCTTATCACTTCCGTCGGCAATAGTAATGTTGTTAAAAACAAATTGTGAAACGGCAACACTGGGCAGACAGGTGACGCGCGCCGCCATTTTGTGGTCACTCACAACGAGACGCCCGCGCCCGTGCTAGTGTTTTCCGTTCGCTGAATTTTAATTCACATTTTTCATACGTCGAGTTGAGTATTTATATTCCTCCGTATTGTGGTTGGTTATATATATCTCCGTATAATGGTTTCGGGAAATGTTATTGTCACTCGAACAGCCATCAACAATATTTATAGATAATGCGTCCTATCACTCTCGGCAAATTAACAAAATGCCAACGCAAGCCAGTAAAAAAAATGAAATAATAAACTGGCTCCGTAACAATGGCGAGGAGGTGGACGAGTCCCTATTAAAAGTAGAGTTACTTAAAATATTAAAAATGAGGAAGCAGCCTAAACGATACGTTATAGATGAAATGGCTGCAGAACATGGGCACACCGTCCTTAGAATTCCTCCATATCATTGCCAGTATAATGCCATAGAGCTAATATGGGCGCAAGTGAAAGGATATGCTGCGAGAATAAATACAACTCCTCCTTTCACCGCAAACAAAATGCTGGAGTTGCTTAAAAATGCGTGTGAAAATGTGACGCCTCATAACTGGGCGAGTGTCGTAGATAAGACGAAGAAAGAAATAATGTCTGATTGGGATCGCGATGTCGCATTTGACAACTTACCCATGCACTCATTAATAATTAGTGTTACTGGGGATACGAGTGACGACGACGCCGATTCCGACGAAACAGACGATTGTTTATAAATAAAAATATTAACAAATTACCTTTTAGTTGTTTTAATTATTTAATCCTTAAAGTACTATGAATTCCAACATGGTTTAACTGTTTATTACAAGTAGGTACTAAACATTTATTTTCGTTGTAATCATTGTAATTATTTTAAATTAAACTCTTATTAAAAGTCACTTCAATACGTATACCTTTATTCATATTAATTAATTTGCAGCAAATACATTCGATCCTAATATTGGGTACTATATTACGTTTAACTGTTTTCATTAGCATTTTAATGTAATTTTATTTCAAATGATTCCGATTGATTGATTCTATTCAAAATCGTTTTTGTTATCTGTGGTCATTCGTTACGAATGGCACAACTCTAAGTGGGCGTTACCCGTCAAGAAAGTATCTACTTTTATTTCAAAATATTGTTCTACTGTAATGTCGTACTTTATAGGCGTGAACTGTCAAAAATAAAATAAACGAATGGAAGACGTATAGTGGTGAGTTTCTCATATGTGGGAGGTCGCCTGGGTAGGTACCATAGCAATGTCTATTTCTCCACCAAACAGTAGCGTAAATGCACTGTTATGTTACGGTTTGGTTGGCGCTGATACCTTATTTCGCATCACAACTAAATAAACGGCGGGAATTCATCATACATGCAATTAAAGTCACAAGACTTGAGTATACAAACTATAACGCCCAAATACTGGAACGCCATTCAAATAGTAAGTTGCTCTTAACAGCGCACGGCCCACTTAGCCAGTACAGTACGGGATTAACGTAGTTAAGCGCAACTTATATTTAAGTTGCGTTCCAGTATTCGGGCGTAAGAGAATTTTAACTTTCATAAATACCCGTAACAAAGTCTGAGCAATCCCCCAACGATTGTCTCGATGCATGGGTTAAGTCTGCGGCCTCTCGTTTCACAGCCGGCGTCTTACCAACTGCGCCACGGAGGCTGTGAATCATTTACTGGTACTCACGCGCTATCTGGGGAAGCTGCGCCGTCATCAGCCGGTGTAGCAGCACCGTGGCAGTGCTCCACAGGCACGACACGCACCATCTCCTGAAATAACACCATATTGCACTTCAAACATCTATGTCTATTTGTATCTATCTGTATCTTACAGGGTATATCAAGACTGCAACGAAAACGAAGCTCAGTGGTAGTTTTAAGGACTACACGAGTACAGTCACATGTGTGTGTCATTTTGTGAGGTTTTAAATACCATTATGTTTGGGTGGTAAATCCAGTTTTTGCTAAAATAGTAGTTTAAGCCATTGCGTACCATAGCGTCTTTAAAAATAAAAGGTTGTATATTAGTATTTTAGTAAAAAATATGTATTTACTAACCAAATATGACGATAGGAAAAAAAAATACAAATAAACTCGTCTGGTTTTTTGCAAGGCACAGGCATCTTCAATCGAGAGTACGATTGAGAGGGGTTAGGTCATATAGTCCACCAAGCTGGCCTAGTGCGGGTTGGCAATTTTCTAGGTCGTAGTACAACTATCAAAAATCAAAATATATTTTATTCAAATAGTTTTTCTAAGATCTTTTGAATCGTTAATTATTGCTACCAGCAGACGACGTACTACGACCATTGTACTTTGATCAGCTTCCTTTCTGATGTGTAATTACGACGCATGAGATCTATTTCCGCGTCGAAACAATAGGGTATTTAATGACTCATGTTTTTTATTGTATTTATGAAAGGTCCATACGTATAAAATATACAAACAAAGAATTTTGTAAATGCATTCAAAATTAAACATGTTAGAAACGTTTCAAATCTTGTAGTGGGTGTAAAAGGAAAGGGATGCAAAAGAAAACTACTGACGTCACTAATCTTAATATGAATTAAAGTGTGCACGTGTGAAAGAGACGACCAGATGACCTAGCTATACTCGCACCCTTTAATTTAAAATATTAATATTATCCTCATAGTCCAAGATCCCAGGGCCCCCAGACGTTACTTATTTTCTCATAAAAAATATAAATGGGATAAAATAGTGTTAGTACGTACTTTGAGTGTGTGCATACCTGCTAGCTTGGGTCGACGGCCAATTCATAGGTACCAGGTGCTAAAGGTAGATAAATACAGTACTGATTTTTCTTAAATTCTCAGAGCTGATTTTTACATATGTTTTAGATAATTTTGTTAAAAATTAATAATCATTATTGCCAGACACTTTCCATCGGCGCTTACCCTTACCAGACGCTTTAAAGCTTCAAAAAAAAACATATTTTTACTTATAATCTCACTCTTGATTTTTATATATGATACTTAGGGAACTATTTGAACACCCCTGGTCAGCAGCCAGACCAATTGGAGGGGTCAAACATCCCCCCAGACACACATAAAGTGTCGCTATGTGTATAAGCGCAAGGTCATTATTTGTACGCTTGAGTGTGAGAGAGATATCTATGTGCCGTTAGAGAAGTAATAAAAATGATTGAGATTTAAGAAGAAAATTATCAGTGGTGTGTAATACACTATTATCAGAATCAATATTGTAAACACAATGGAACAACGATACCTTCTAAAATTCTGCTCTGTTCGATATAATCAAGAGAGATTAAAGATTCGTTACATACAAAATAGAATCGAACCTGAAGATTACAAGGTATTTTAAAGTGATCTGAGTTGAGAAAATTTTATAAATAATAAATATAAGTTTCTTTAACCTATGTTTTATATCTTATCATCGAGTAAAATTTAATACTACTATTTAAAAAAATCATGTTTATTAAATCTTAAAATTACACAAAGCTATACATGTCATGTCTAAAGTGCGTGGTGGCCTGTTGGTAAACGGACTAGACGCGGCTGCCAACATGTTCTCGGTGGTCGCGGGTTGGAATCCCAGGGCACACCTCTGACTTTTCGGAGTCATGTGTGTATTGATAAGTCAATCACCACGCACTAAAACGGTGAAGGAAAACATCGTGAGGAAACCTGCATACCATAGCGATTCATAAGAATTTCTATGGTATGTAAGTCCGCCAACCCGCACTAGGCCAGCGTGGTGGACTATATAGCCTAACCACTCTCAATCGTATTCTCGATTGTAGAGTAGGCCCGTGCCCTGCAGTGGGACGTATATGGGCTGATACAGATACAGATACATGTCTTTCTTCTTTCGGATTATTTGTAATATTTTTTCTTTTATTTCAACACGTTGTAAATAAAATCATAGATGCACTGAATCGAGTAGCACTGAATAGAGTAGCCTAGAGACGACAATAAGTATAAGAAAGATATCGATAAATAGATATCTCTCTCACACTCAAGCGTACAAATAATGACCTCGCGCTCATACACATGTATCAGCCCATATACGTCCCACTGCAGGGCACGGGCCTCCTCTACAATCGACAGTACGATTGAGAGTGGTTAGGCCATATAGTCCACCACGCTGGCCTAGTGCGGGTTGGCGGACTTACATACCATAGAAATTTTTATAAATCGCTATGGTATGCAGGTTTCCTCACGATGTTTTCCTTCACCGTTTTAGTGCGTGGTGATTGACTATCAATACACACATGACTCCGAAAAGTCAGAGGTGTGCCCTGGGATTCGAACCCGCGACCACCGTGAACATGTTAGCAGTCGCGTCTAGTCCGTTTACCAACAGGCCACCACGCTCATACACATAGCGACACTTTATGTGTGTCTGGGGGGATGTTTGACCCCTCCAATTGGTCTGGCTGCTGACCAGGGGTGTTCAAATAGTTCCCTAAGTATCATATATAAAAATCAAGAGTGAGATTATAAGTAAAAATATGTTATTTTTTTTGAAGCTTTAAAGCGTCTGGTAAGGGTAAGCGCCGATGGAAAGTGTCTGGCAATAATGATTATTAATTTTTAACAAAATTATCTAAAACATATGTAAAAATCAGCACTGAGAATTTAAGAAAAATCAGTACTGTATTTATCTACCTTTAGCACCTGGTACCTATGAATTGGCCGTCGACCCAAGCTAGCAGGTATGCACACACTCAATGTACGTACTAACACTACTTTATCCCATTTATATTTTTTATGAGAAAATAAGTAACGTCTGGGGGCCCTGGGATCTTACTCTATCATGTTACAAGCTACTTTAATACATAATGTTTTGACATATTTTTTAATTCGTGTTTATACACAAAGTAATACAAAAAATTGATCATGGTCAAACATAGATATATAGTTTGATAAGCTTCTGTGGCGTATTTATTAATACTAGTGGTCGCCTAGTGATCGAAATTCGACCAAATCAAGAAGAGAAAAAGTTTTTACCTGTATGATGATGTTATTATTCTGATAATTCGTGCACATTTTTTGTACCTGAATGTTGTTATTGCAGATTGCTGCTACAGAACTTTCTTTATGCATATAATGATAGTCCGTGTACATTTAAATGTATCTTACTGCTACACAATTTGTATAAGCGCTCAGCATTTCACGTAGTATTCGTTAAATAAATCTTTTCTGTTTGACATTCAACGATGTCTATAATAAACCAAAGAAACAATTTGACCAAAGAGTATGTATACGTGTACAAATACTTGGGTATGCGTGTGTCAAATGCATGCTGGTTTATTTATTGATTTAATGTACTTTTTATGCATTATTATATTTTTTTTATATATTACATTTAATATTAGGCCTAATATTAATATTATTGCCTCATTTACATTTAATATTCTCTTTTAATATTAATATTATTACCTCATTAGGCAAATAAAACCTTTTTTTTTATATGTCTATGTCAGAAGAACAAAATAAAAAAGAAAAGAAACAATTTGACACCAGAGTATGTATGCGTGTACAAATACTTGTGTATGGATGTGTGTGTGAAATGCATGGCAGTGTGTGTAATGTTTTATTTTTTGATTTAATGTACTTTATAAGCATTATTATTGAAAAATATTAGCATTCTCCACTTCTCCTACACATAAACTATAAGTGTGCCAAATTTTATGCTCCTGCGTCCGCGCAATTTTCGTAAAAAGGGATCCAAAGTTTTTGCATCACGTATTAATATATAGATTTCTATGAATACCGACGCTGCAGTTCGCTTCTCTGGTCGAAAAATATTTCTGAGGAGCGCAAATAATTGGTTTGGTTCCGAGTGTTTTAAGACCCACGGCTAAATCGTAATTTCTAAAGCGATTTATTTTGTGTGTACATCAAATTTTCAACCAGTGTCAGAAACTACGAGATACATTTCGGTCGCACAAGACCGACTAGTAGCAGTTAAATATCCTAAGGCCACAAAAAATGCGAAGGTCTTACGTCTCACGGCTTCTTAGCAAATTGCAATACTAGACTGTGCATAGATGAATCATATAATCGGTATAATGACAAATAAATTGCCATTCATCGCGAGGAGTAACTGAGTAATTATACCCATAAATGTTCAATCTAAAATGAAATATTTTTTTAAATATTAAAATATACTAATTAACACACAATATGAGATCATAAAATTAGATTAAGTTTGTGCATTAGTTCATTGTTTACTTCTAAACATTTTTACGGGGTCTCCCTCTAGGCATGCCTCAATCGGGGGTACCAAACATACGGAAAACTTAAAGCCTCATGTTGAAAATCCTGCAGACATTTTGAGTCGACTTCGCACGTGAATCAATGATACATAGTAAGTTATATTTATAGCAGGTAATAGGTATATCATGATTAATGTTTTGCACGTGTAACATTCTAAAGTCTAGGAAAATCTAGCTCTCAGACAAATACTTATACAACATCATTGTTTGTGAAGTATTTTCTGATAGTGAGAGGTTTATTTGCTGATTTAATTGTAATCTTTTTGAAGTGTTATACAATAAGATGCATGCGTGCGAAACAGAAAACGATTGTCCCCACCGCTTTGTTAAAAATCAATCTAAGTTAATTTACAGCCTCATTTGATGCCGTCATGAATGAATGTCATTTAAAAACGATTTTTTTACCGACCTGTAGGAAATAATGTCAGAAACGAAGGTCGACTTATAAGTCCAACACCTACACGCGAAACTGAAGTTAATATTTCCCTATACATTTCCTGGCACGGTAATCGAACCCGGACTACAGGGTCTGCCATTACAGCGAGCTAGTGGGCGGGAAACTCAAGAGGCTGATATACTTAGAAATTAGCACGCAGTTGGAAAATGACTGGTAATTGCGAAGTCAATTAAATTGACATCTAATTGCGGATGTAATTCATCTGCTTTAATACATATTAGTACGTAATGGCGCAGCGGTTAATATGCTTAGGATCGAACGTAGGTGGGTTCGAGTCGGTGCCGATGACGAAATAAATAATAAAAGTATTTTTTTCCTTGCTCCAATCTTGAGTTTAAAGATGTCTATTTTTGATATAAAACTATAACATTAAATAAATATATAAAATCATCATATCATCAAATCTTCCAGATTATTTTGTATAATAATGCCTTTCTGCATTTATTTTATAACAAATAATCTAATAATATAAGTTATTACATCCGAATTGTGGTTAATTTAGGAAAATTTAAAACTTTTCTTTATCTTCCCTTGACAGAATTGAACCCATGTACAATCGATTGTAAGCCGATTTGACCGGTGGGCCAAAGGCGCCATTTCAAAACTCAATGAATTAACAAGGTTCCTCTTTAGTTCAAGTAACGCTTATTTATAGTATAGGAGGTAGCAACGTTTTCGAGAAAGAATTTTAGGTCAGTTGATTTTGTGATATGTCGTCCTTCTTGCACTTTCGGTTAGAGTCTGGGCTATCTGGCTGGCGGTAGTGGTTGCGTTCATTAGTGCGCATCCTACCTGTCCAGGTAATAATCCTGGATTTTAAAAGCATTTTAGAAGGCGTAATTTTTGGTTTTTTGTTTTTAAATAAGTCTCTCTGACATACTTTTTTTATTGCCAGACATCATTGACATTGCTAACTATGTGCTATACGCGATTTTATATTTTTTTTTTATTAAAATTTTTAAGTATTTTATAATGTCTGTAATTTTAATATTATGTTATTTAAAGATAAGAAAACTTAAAATAAATTTGCCAGACATTAATTCGATTGTTAAGTCTGGAATTAAAATGAAAAAGTCATGAAAAGTATTGCAGTATGATGCTAGTATTCCGACAGAGACAGCTGAAGTCATCCAGTTTACCACCCTGTAAAGTGGAATTGCAACAGCATTTATTGAGGGTTCGTTACGTGACGAAAATTTGGAGAAATGCTCACTCAAAACATCCAACATCTTTATCTCCAATGGCTTTCGGTTGGACCATTAACGGTGACAAATATGATTTTGTCTGGTTTTTGGGAGATCAATTACCATCCTCAGTTGCAGATATTATTATTCAAAGTAAGTGTAAAATGGAATATTTATCAATAATAACTAAAATGTTTTATAACGAACAATAAGAATTACACTGTTTATTTTTTTTCTGTTACAGATGATAGTTTTAGAAGATAACGAAAGTTCCCAAGAAGATGATAAGAATGACACTGACAAAGACAGCGACGATGATGATGATGATTATGAAGATGCCTCTTTTTTTTGTGACGTCACTATGGGCTGAAACAACTTGAAAAACTTAATATAAATTATTTATAATTTACATTTAGTAATCAGAACAATTTAAATAAAAAGTGTTGTTTTTTAAATTTTAATCTAATTTTATGTTCCTTTTTATGCTTAATTTTTTTTGGAAACTTGCTCTGACTAGAATGATTATTATTATTATTATTTATATGGTATTTAAAATAATTTCTACTATTTCTGGCGAAATAATCAGCTACGCAGGCTTGCGGCCAAAACGAAACTGATAATGAATAAATGATAGTTAAAACACGTAAGAAATAGAAAAATAATGGATGAGCTTATTAAAATGTTTCTATTGACAGGAATTTACGAACTATTCGGCAGGTATTTAAAATGACAGCTTTTTGCATGAGGGTATATGTTAGGGGATGTATTTGGAGTGTCTTCAAACTTTTATGAAGATACTTAGGAATTACACCCATAGTTGACACCATAATTGGTACGGTCCGCACGGAGTCAGCTCGCCACTGTCTTTTTAATTCTATAGAAAGGTTATATTTTGCTATTTTTTCTATATATGTTGTTTGTAGGTTATGGGTATTTGGTATAGCTATATCAATTAGAAAAACTGCTTTGTTTCTTTTATCGTGTAGTGTAATATCCGGTCTATTGTGATGAATTGTCTTGTCTGTCATAATAGTCCTGTCCCAGTAAAGCTTGTAGTTGTCCGATTCTAGTATTATTTTGGGTGAATATTTATAATATGACGTTTTATTTGTTATTAACTCGTATTTGTATGCAAGATATTGGTGTACTATTGCAGCTACTTGGTCATGTCGATGTTTGTAATCCGTCTGGGTTATAGATTTACAGGCTCCGGTTATATGTTGAATTGTTTCAGGACTACTATGACAGTGCCGACAGAGATCATTTTGGACTGTAGGATCTTTGATTATGTGTTTCCTATAATTTTTTGTGTCGATTGTCTGGTCCTGGATGGCAACCATGAATCCGTCCGTTTCGGGAAACATTTCGCCTCGCTTAAGCCACGCGTTTGAAGCTATTTTGTCAACGATAGGATTAGTTAAGTCGAGGCGGTGTCTCCCGTGGAGAGATTTTTGTGTCCAGGCATTCAGCTTTTGTGTGTTAGTGGTCGGGTTTAAGTCCATCATGGAATCTAACAGGTTAAGTGGTGTATATTTATGATCAGCTCGTACTACAGCTCTATGTAGTTCTGATTCATGGGATTTGGAATGGAAAAATAATCGTAGTGTTTGAATATTATTATTATTTTTTATTACATGTACAGTGACAAGTAATTTACTTTTGTAATGGTTCTCTGTATCATTCTCGACTTATTCTGCAACTGTCTCTCTCCGAATACTAGCATTATACTGCAATACTTTTCATGACTTTTTCATTTTAATTCCAGACTTAACAATCGAATTAATGTCTGGCAAATTTATTTTAAGTTTTCTTATCTTTAAATAACATAATATTAAAATTACAGACATTATAAAATACTTAAAAATTTTAATAAAAAAAAAATATAAAATCGCGTATAGCACATAGTTAGCAATGTCAATGATGTCTGGCAATAAAAAAAGTATGTCAGAGAGACTTATTTAAAAACAAAAAATCAAAAATTACGCCTTCTAAAATGCTTTTAAAATCCAAGATTATTACCTGGACAGGTAGGATGCGCACTAATGAACGCAACCACTACCGCCAGCCAGATAGCCCAGACTCTAACCGAAAGTGCAAGAAGGACGACATATCACAAAATCAGCTGACCTAAAATTCTTACTTTTCAAACGTTGCTAGCTCCCGTACCATTAAAACAATTGTTATAGGATTTAGGTTAAAATATTCCGATTTTAACCTCGTGACATTAACTGGGTTACTTAACAATGCCGGACGATATTCTTTTAATTTAACAGACACAATTCTGATACTGGACAAGTTTTTTTCAGGATATTTTATTTCAGAGGTCAAATATACAAAATAAATGTTTTCTTATTTCGTAAATGCACTGTTGTGTTTCGGTTTGAAGGATATTGAGTCTTTCCATCTTATGTCTCAGGATGAGCGTAGTGGAATGTCAAGCATTGCTTTGTAATTGAAGGTGTTGTTTGGTTTTGCTCCTGTTCATGAGCAGTCATATCGCTTACCATCAGGCGATACGACTGCTCATGCTGGTCTCGCCATTAATGGGAATTAAAAAAAATACATCTACTTAAATATTGCTTACTGCTTCATTGACTATATTAATTTGTATTCTGATTTGATTTGGAAACTCGGATATTCATTTTATGGAAGGTTGCTGCTTCCAAAGTATAATTGATCATAGACATTTTTCGAAATTATGGGACCAATCAACCAGCGTAAAATGTATCCCATCAAGAACAACACTTGTAAGAAAATGTCTCACAACTGAGTTCTATTACCCTAAAAAGTTGTGACAACCATGTAACTAAGCCGTTTAATTAATTCTATCCCTATATAAGGGACTGTGTCTTGTTAGGTGTCTTGTAACTAGCTAACCTAACAACACCATATACTGTCCATCATATTATCAAAGTTAATCTTGGCCATATAGGATTAACATCACGCTGTATACGTAGTGTTACAAGCAGGCGTATTAGCGATTACCAGCATCCTGCCGTCCACCCAGCGCGGCGTGGACAATCATTACAACTACACAATTGCACGCAACCAATGAACAGTATTCAACGATGGACTTTTGTTTGTCTCTATTATGGATTAGTTATTAGTATGTCGCATTTGCTGTAGGCATTGCCTACATTATATTACCACAATTTATTTCTTCCATCAAACAGCAGTGTAAATATACTGTTGTGTTTCGGTTTGAATGATATTGTAGCCAGAGTAACTACTGGACATATTAAAACTTAACATCTTATGCTTTGCAATTCAAGGTGCTGTTTGGTTTTCCTACTGTTCATGAGCAGTCGTATCGCTTACCATCAAATGGCAGCTCATCATTCATCACAATAAATAAAGAAGAAATACAGGATGAGTGGGTGCTCAGTGAACGCAGATCACAGGCGGATACACGTGTCCGCGCGGTTGGGTAATTCTGTAATCCTGTAAGTCAAGTTGCAAGGTCGGAGAAACCCTACACACCACTTAAATGTACACTAATAGATCCGACACACTGTCTTGTGCCATGTGTGTGCTAGTAGCTACAGGAAAACGTTACGGCGTAACAATTGGTGGTTAGATAACAAAGTATGAAATAATTAATTAGCTAATATACAATGTTCCATCTGGTGTTTGGCCTATTTAACGATGGTTTTGATTGAAACAAACAACACGACAACAATAAAGACACAGGGAAATAAACACCATTTTTTCGATTAAAACAAAATACTTTAAATAACAATACTTCCAAAAGTCATATACAGTCCTGCCCCACACTAAGATCTAGTCTTGTGTCGTGGGTATCAGGACTACGAGAGACTTTGGTGTCACAAACACCCAGACTCCAAAGAAACAGCTATGCATCACACGAATATTTGGATAGCCAATTTGTGGGATGGCTAATCAGCAATGGCCTGACATGTAGTGGGACGGACTGACAAATCCATTTGACATAATAAGGACAGACAGACGACTTATTAGGAGCGCATTTTTCGCTAATAAATGGCGGGTACTGTTTAGCGAATTAGATTATTTACTGCAACATAGACAGACGAATTGGAAACCTCCTCCTGTTTTAGAATCACTCAGTTAAAATACATTATTTTTTTATTGCAGTGAATGGCGAGACGAGCATGCCGTTCGCCTGATGGTAAGCGTTGCGACCGTTCATGAACAGAAGCAAAACCAAACAACACCTTGATTTACAAAGCAATGCTTGGCATTTCACTGCGCTCGCCATCCTGAGACATAAGATGTTAAGTCTCAATATGTCCAGTAGTTACTCTGGCTACAATGTCCTTCAATCCGAAACACAACAGTGCATTTAAACTGCTGTTTTACGGGAGAAATAGACATTGCGATGGTACCTACCCAGGCAGCCTCTCACATATGAGAGACCTACCACCAGCGAAGTTTTCTGTCAAATTCTGAAAATAGTTTTATGATATTGCTTAGGCAGAATAATTTAAATATTATAATCACATTATTCGGCTTTAGTAATGCTAATAATTGTGACATCATCATTTCAAGTGGTGATATTCCGTCGAATATATTTTGGAGTATTGATTTAAATACACACACTTGTGTCAACATAGTACGTACAAATAGATTATCTAAATAGAAGATAAGTTGCTAAGGAGCACCTTAGCAACATATCTCGATAGATAGTAATCTATCTTCGTTTTTACATACATACATACATAAACTCACGCCTTTTTCCCAGGAGCTACTGGTGGTAAGTCTGTCTATTTAGAAGCCGTTTGGGTAGGTGCCATCACAAGTCTATCGCCATATCGGGTACAAATTCTTGATTCCGGGCTGATAATGAATATACAAATCCGATATCACTTGGTCCGAACCGGGATTTGAACCCGAGACCCCTGCTTTACAGTCTTACTGTAGTCAAACAAGTGTACTGTACAACTACGTCACCGAGGCAGACACGTTTTTGATTTAACTTTTGCGTAATTCCCTTTCCTATGCTCTGTTTTGAATTTGTTTATTTTATTAGTAAAAAACGTGTTGATGTAATTGGCAGGACATGCCAAGACGATGGTCGTGGGTACGACTTTTGACTTTTCGGAATCAGATTATAGTTAATAAGCAATGTAATTATACATATACACACCATGGAAAACCTGTACACCACAGCTTTACTTACGAGAATTTCTCACAAGGCCAACGTAGTCGACTATGGACTAAGCCAGGAGTTGCGAACCTTTGTCAATAATCTATATTATTATTGAGCAAAATAATACTTACTAAAAATACTATAATAACAAGCGAGCGTATCATATGTTTTCTCTTCTGAGGAAAATTTCTCAATGGATGTTATTTTTTCTTTTTGCATTACTTTATGCATTTGTGATCGGTGGTGTGCCCAATATATTATTATATATAATAATAATAATAAGGCGGGCTCCCACCGGGTCACCCGAAAATATTACAGCCGATGACATAGACGGACTGACTGACAGCAGATCAAATAGCCCTACAGAACCCTATAGCCCAAGTACAATATCATACACACCATCGACGAGTGCATCACCTACATTTTATAGCTCACCACCACGAAATGACTCTATAGAACCACCCACTCCAGCTTTAGATGCTGCACGGGAGGTGAATACCTTTCTACCCGTGACCACTAAAGCAGGAAAACCAAGAGTGCGCATGTCATGGAGCAAAGATGTAAACCTGTTTATTATGCGCACTTATTACTACATAACCAAATTAGAGACCGACATGACCATGTATAGAAAACAGCTGCATGAACATTTCACACGACAATACCCGGATATTAAAGTTACAGAACAACGTTTATCGGACCAAAAAAGGGCAATAGAACGAAACAAACTACTTTCTCAAAACACACTAGACCAGTTAAAAGAAGAAGTTAAAACACAATTAAATAAAGAAATAGATCATACCGAAAGTCGAAGTCCCGTAACTTTAATCAGCAATGGTCAAAACGACTTGCCCCTCTCACCTATTCTTCAAAACAGCCGGGAAATGCCATTGACAGAGATAACACATATGCCAATTAATTCTTCTGAAGTAATGTCGCAAACATTAAATCCCCCTCGTAATCTTATTACACTAACATCACATATATCAACACAAACTGAAACAATAACATTTACAGTGGAAAATGATATTGAGAATAACCTATTGGAGCCTAACCCTATGCCAGATATACGAACCCAAGAGATACAACATACATTTATTGCAACCCTCACATTATACTCCGGACTAGACCCAGCTTCCCGGCCTAGATTACCCAAATTAAAATATAGCCCTAAACTTAATTCTTTAATTCAAATATTTAACGAAAAAATTCTTGTCAATTTTCTTTCTGAAAGCACAAAATTAGTAGATATTCACACACTCATTTACTGTACTGCCTTAGTAGTATCGGAAGAACTTGGATACAAAATAAAAGAACATACAACAATACACACAAAACGTAGAAACAATAAACCAGGATGGCAATATCGGCTTGAGAAAGATATAGAAAAACTTAGAGCGGATTGTGGAAGACTTACGCAATACATTAAAAATAATAGATCCAAGAAAGTAGTTAAAAAAGTCGAACAAATTATGCAAAATAATAAAACACATTCTAGACATGAAAATTCCAACAAGAAACCCGAAGAATTTTTAGACACCCTTAAACAAAAACTTGCACTCAAAGCTCAGAGGTTAAAACGATATAAAAAAGCTCAAGAACGTAGGAAGGATAATGTGTTATTTGCTTCTAATGAAAAAATGTTTTACCGAAATTTGCGTATTCCACAAACAGATAGAAGTAATGAAGATAATGTAACCATACCAACAAAAGAACAGCTAGAAACTTATTGGGCTAGTATTTGGGAGGAACAAACTCAGCATAACGATAAAGCAGAATGGATAAAAGAAGAAGAAAATAAGTGGAGTACGATTGAAGAAATGGATTTCACAGAAGTAACAGAATCTGATATAAAACTTATTACAAATAGACTACATAACTGGAAATCACCTGGTATAGATAAAATTCATAATTTCTGGTATAAAAAGTTAATTTCATTACATAAAGCAATAGCGAAAAATTTAACAGACATAATATTACATAAGCAAGAAATACCACATTTTATTGCGACTGGTGTAACATATATGATCCCAAAACAGAAAGTTTCTTCAGAACCCTCCCAATACCGACCAATCACATGCTTACCCACTATATATAAAATCCTAACGGCCGCTATATCATTAAAGATTAATATTCACATAGAAAATCATAATATCATAGCAGAAGAACAGAAAGGATGTAGGCAGGGCCACAGGGGATGCAAGGAGCAACTTGTCATAGATTCCACGATTCATAAACATGCTACTACTAAAGCTAGAAACCTACACTGCACATATATAGACTATAAGAAGGCATTCGATAGTATACCACATTCTTGGCTGATACATATTCTAAAAATATATAAAATAAATAATAATCTTATAGATTTTTTACAAACCATAATGTCACACTGGAAAACAAATTTATTATTAAACAGCCACAATAATTCAGTAACAACAAGACAAATAAACATTACAAAAGGAATCTACCAAGGTGACTCCTTGAGTCCCCTTTGGTTCTGCCTTGCCTTAAACCCTTTATCAAACATACTAAAGCGCTGTCGAGCCGGATACCATCTTAAGCATGATTCACATGACACTACTATTTCCCACCTGATATATATGGACGATGTAAAATTATATGCTAAAACTGAAAAGGAAATGAAGAAACTCATAGAAGCTACTTCAGACTTTAGCAAGGATATCAACATGCAATTCGGGCTCGATAAATGTAAAACAGTACATATAATTAAAGGCAAAATACGACCTGGCGACTACATAGTAAATAACGTTGATATCATAACAGCGATGGAACCTGCCGATTTATATAAATATTTAGGTTATAAACAACTTAAAGGACTAGATCACACCAACATTAAGCACACCTTATCTGCAGAGTATAAGAGGAGAATAAATTCCATATGTAAATCTCACCTTTCTGGGAAACACCTCATTAAAGCCCTTAACACTTTTGCAATACCGATACTAACGTACTCATTTGGCATAATTAAATGGTCAAAAACTGACATAGAACACATAGCACGAACCACAAGAACTACACTAACAAAATACAATAATCTTCACCCAAAATCTGCAACTGAAAGACTCACCATTAAAAGACAGGACGGAGGCCGAGGCCTTATAGATATACATCATCTCTGGCAAAAAGAATTATATAACCTTAAAGCTTTCTTTTATACAAAATCTTCCACTAGTACTTTACATAAGGCAATAGTCCAAAATGATCATAACCTTACCCCGTTAAACCTATCCGAGCAGGTCAGCCCACAAAACCAAAACAATAATATTGATAGCCAAAAACAAAAAATAGACGACTGGAAGAAAAAAACACTGCACGGAAGACACCCACATGATTTGGAACAGCCCCATATAGATTCAATAGCTTCAAATAAATGGCTTCAGATTGGAAATTTGTTCCCAGAAACTGAGGGATTTATTATAGCAATACAGGACCAGATCATTAATACGAGAAATTACAGGAAATTTATTATCAAAGACCCCACAATCAAAAATGATAAATGCCGGAGGTGTCACACTCAACCCGAAACCATCCAACATATTACCGGAGCATGTATATGCCTTACACAAACTGACTATACCCATAGGCATAACCAAATAGCTAATATCATCCACCAATCCCTCGCAGTTAAATACTCACTTATAACAGATACTAAAACACCATATTATAAATATAAACCTGAGACTGTATTAGAAAATAAATCATATAAACTTTACTTCGACCGAGCCATACTCACTGATAGAACAACACATTACAATAGACCAGACATCACACTACAGGATAAAATTAATAAAACTACCTACTTAATAGATATTGCCGTTCCTAATACCCACAATATCCAGAAAACAATTGCTGAAAAGAATAATAAATATGCAGATCTGAAGGAGGAAGTCACAAGAATCTGGAAACAAGACAAAGTATACGTAGTTCCCATAGTACTTTCCACCACAGGAGTTATTCCGAAACATCTTCACCATAGCCTGAAATTACTTAATTTAAATAAAAATCTCTATATTACCATACAGAAAGCAGCTATATTAAACACGTGTAGAATCGTGCGAAAGTTCATGCAAATAGAAGACGATGAAATAGTGTCCAACAACAATAATTCTACCACAGCATAAATTGCAACTGCTTGGCCTTGGCCCGCAGCTGCAATTTACACCAGCCAACAGCTGAGAAAAAGGAAAGAAAAAAATAATAATAAAGTTTATTTGGAACAAGAAACACATACAAATGATTTAGAAGTAACGGTGATAGAAGCAAAAGTTTTTAATAACTGCGGTGCATCTACCAACGCCCATCTCCATACTGAATAATTGGTTCCATACACAATACAAACACAAAAATATGAATATAGTAGGAAAAAATTAAAAGAGAAATAAAAACTACTTATACATTAGTAAATAGATGTATTGTGTGTGTGTGTGTGTGTGTGTGTGTGTGTGTGTGTGTGTGTGTGTGTGTGTGTGTGTGTGTGTGTGTGTGAGTGTGTGTGTGTGTGTGTGTGCTTGCGTGCGTGCGTGCGTGCGTGCTTGTGTGTGATTAAGTAAGTACCTATGTATAAGTGAGAGTAGTGTCTGTTATGGTTGTGAGCTAAGCTTAAGGTTATAAATCTACAAGTTGCTCTGTCTCATCGTAGCTCAGGGTTTTCAGCCAGGAAGCCAGTCGAGTGTTTAGTTGATGTTTCGTTAAAGGATATATATTTATCGCCCGGTTGATTGTGTTGTATAATTTGGAGCTTATATGTGTAAAATGACGGCTTGCTAAAGATGTTCTGCGATGTTTTATTTTAAATATAATATCAGAACGACGTTTGGCAATATATATTTTCGGGTCATAGAATAGGTGTCTATGTTTATGCAAGATAGTTTGGTGGATATACAGCTGCCTAACAGAGAGGACCTGACAAGTTGAGTATAGAGTCGTCGTTGGAAAGCGCATCGGTTTTTTTGCAATAACTTTAAGGACTGCCCTTTGAGCACGCTCCACGCGGATCAGCGTAGTCTTATGCACGCCACCCCAGACAGTTATGCAGTATCTTATTAAGGACTGCCCCAATGCCAAATAAATAGAAAGCAAACTCTTAATATCCATTATGTCTCTAAGTTTCCGAAAAACGAAAATTAATTTGCGCAGACGTGACACAATAGAAGTAATATGGTGTTTCCAGGAGAAATGGGAATCTAAGGTAACACCAAGGTACTTAAGGGACTGGACACACTCCACCATGGGACAGTCGCATGTTGAATTGTTAAAGAAGTTGGGACAAGAATGCGCGTATATTTCCAGTGGAACTTTGGGCTGGCCAGTCTTGTTGGCGGAGAAAGGAATAAATTTAGTTTTAGTAAGATTTAATGTAAGTAGATTAACCGATAACCATTTCATGACTCGGCTGAGGGCCAGTTCAGAATTAGAGCGAGCATGATTCCAATCAGTTCCGTGAATTAGCAGAGCGGTGTCATCAGCGTAAGTTATGATTTCACAAAATGGTAATGATAGTTTGCACAATTCATTAACATAAATAATAAAAAGAGTGGGACCCAAGACACTGCCCTGTGGAACACCAAAGGAAAGTGATATTTCTCTGCTTACAAAGTTGTTGACCTTGACAAATTGCCTTCGTCCCGTTAAGTAACTTCTAAATAGATCTAAGGGCGTGCCACGTATACCTATGTGCTCCAGCTTTTTAAGTAGGATGGGAACAGAGACAGTGTCAAAGGCCTTGGAGAGATCCAGAAATATAGCAATGGTTTTAAGGTTCTTTTCCACATTATCAATGATTGAGTTAGTTAGGTATAAGACGGCATCCTCGGTGGATTTACCGCTACGAAAACCGAATTGATTTTTGGCCAAAATATCCAAATCTGATAAATATTGAGTTAACCTACTATTGATCGTTTTTTCAAGTAATTTTGAAAATATGGAAAGCAAGGAAATTGGCCTGTAATTGGAGACATTGTCTTTGTCTCCGTTCTTATAGATGGGATGGACTACTGCGATTTTAAAGATTTCCGGGAAGGTACCCTGGGCAAAACATAAGTTAAAGATATGGACTAAAATAGGAATGATGGAATGTCTAATAGCTTTAATTGTGGAGGAGGATATACCATCCGACCCAGGCGAAGAACTGTCTTTGAGACCAAGAATAAGACCTTCAATCTCGGTGCTATCTACCGGTTTTAGAAAAAGTGAATTTGAAGGGGAAGCCTGTGTGGAAGGTTCAGAGTCAGATGAAAGATTTTTGTACTGATCCGACTTCAAGATGTTATTTGCTAGACGACTTCCGATATTGGCAAAATAATCATTAATTAAGTCAACAGACTGAGCCGCATCACTACACGCATTTAAAAGCTCTAGAGCTGGTGTACGATTAATTTGCAAATCAGCCACTTTCTTGATAAGTTTCCACGTAGCTTTAGAGTTATTCCTGGCCTTTTGAAACTCTGCACGTTCATATTGAAGTTTAACTTTTTTTAAGATATTGTTGCAATGATTGCGGTATCGGCGAAATACTAGTTTATTAATATCGCTATCAGGGTGCTTCATACACTTTAAATATAATCTGTCCCTATGTCGAATGCATCTCAATAGGCCCGGGGTAATCCACGGTTTAATTATATAATTTTTACTAGATGCCATTACCGGCACGCGTGCTATTGGTTCGCCATCCCTGGCCTAAGCCCTTTCAATCGATTGTAATGGCATCCAATGATAGGACATTAAATATTATGGCGGTAATTACCGTCACTGTAAAGTTTAATTAGTCAACATCTGCCACAAAGTAGCTGCGACAGGTTACATGTTTTTTGCATAAAAGGGAACTAGTCAGTCAAGTTGTAATTATTTAAATTGTTTTGCTCTTGCCTCATATGGCACGAAAGCATGGAACGAAATGTCGGAATTAAACCTTTTTGGTCGAACGAGGCTGATTTAGTTTTCAAAGAAAACACGTATCTATTTATTTAATACTTTATTGTATACCATTAACCAGACAATAATAGTAATAATACAGAAAAAGGCTTAAATAAATTATCGGTAGTACAAGTGGCAGTCTTATCGCTAACGGCGGCGATCTCTTCCAGACAACCTTTGGATGGAGTGTAAAAAGCTATTCAATAGGAATTTATTTATAGAACGGAGTTAAATTGTATTGGCGTAGGACGAAAGGAACTACATAAAACTCACCCCCTTTTCCTAGAAGGGGTAGGCAGAGATGCCAGGACACTCTCATTTCGCCTCTTTTGTTCCGGCCTAGGATGTGATACGGGGAGAGCTTAACTCCATATCTGGCACAAATCCTCCATCCTGACTACGGCCGGATAAAGAATAGAAAAATCCAATATCACTTTGCACGAACCGGGATTCGAAACCGAGACCTCAGCTTTGTAATCGGACAGTAGTACAACTACAGGGTATAAAAGACAGAAATTAACTCGTGATCGTGATCGTGTTGGACTGTTGATAATTGACCAGAGACCACAAACATGTTCACGGTAGTTGCAGGTACAAATCCCAATTGAGTCAATCTTCACGCACTATAACAGTGAGGAAAACATGGTGAAGAAACCTGCATTTAGGTATGTAATATATGCTATGAATAATCTAGCCTGAGTAACTGGACATATTGAGAATTAACCCCTTATGTCTCAGGATGGCGAGCGCAGTGGAATGCCAAGCATTGCTTTGTAATTCATGCTGTTATTTGGCTTTGCTACAGTCCATAAGCGGTCGTTTCATTTACCATTAGGCGAATGACATGCTCTCGATTGTAGAGGAGGCCCGTGTTTCAATTTGTCGCAAATGGAGTGATACAGATACCTATAGATATTATGGAGTCTGAAAGAGACAGACTGAAGGGCCGGTTTACACATATCTCGTAGTATTGACAGTAACTTTGTATCTTCCGGATTGTAAATTTAAGGAATATAAATAAATAACGTGGCATTGATTTTTGCTTTATTGGCCTAAATCCTTCTCATTGTATAGAACCGTCTAATCGCAAAGCGTGTCAACGGCTGAGATACATATGCACGTGTTTGAGAAGGCCGCCTGGTCACGTGCAGATAACCGGACCTCAATGACTACACGCGAATCTAGTAGTCATGTCCGGTCAACTATCGATATATAGTCATTTTATTTAAAAAAAGTTTAAATAAATTAAACGGTATTTTAGAATTAGTTAGGAATCAGGAACGGAGTCAAGAATTGCGATAGGTTCGCCTCCTACGACAATGTGGGACGGAACTTAAAGGCGAAATGTGGGTGCCCTGGCACCTCTGCTTATCCCTTCTGGGAAAAAAGCGTGAGTTTATGTATGGTTGTTATAATCTTAATTTATTCAATAAATAATTAATAAAAAAATATGGATTAAAAAATTAAATTACCTAATTGTTTAAGGTCACACATACATACAGGTAGAATTAATAATCCCTTTTTTGGAAGTCGATTAAATTATATCATTAAAATTTTAGATGCTATTAAATTAAATATAACTGTGAAGAGTATATTAATACCTCTTGACAGGTATGACATATGTCTGAAGATTCCAAACGCTTTTTAATTTTGGCAAGTTTAAAAGTTGTGGGAGTAAGATAAGTAGAATAATTTGGCTTCTGGTGATGAAAGATTCACCCTTTTTGTACTTTCCATTTTTTCGTTCAATATCGATCATTGCATTCGACATCGCATTATGAAACTATATTTAATGGAGTAAAATGCAATACATAATAAGGTGCAGTGATGACTTAAAATGTTCATATGATCTTTATTTGAATATAGAATATTTTCAAAAGATTCGATTCATAATATTTGTTATGCATAACAATTTCATAAGATTTTGTAGATTTAATTGATATTCTAGGAGTATCTGTGAAATAAGTATTCATTAAATAACCATTAAGTTATAACTACCCATTTTAAGTTATGTCTTCAAAGTGTCATGTCTGTATTTTTAACATGACAACATCGCGAAATTTTGTAAAAGAGCCCCTTAAAAAAATTTGAAAAACTAATTAATATCTTCGCACTTCGAGAGTAGACACCTCCCTAAAATTTGGTAGAATTCCAATGATTCTTTTTTATGAATAAATTCTAGCAGATTTCTAATAAATAATTAAATATAATATCGACAACACTTGTGTCACATCACTACGCGACGCACACAGATAACTAATGTATATGAAACTATATTCCCCAGCTATTGTATTCCGCGCCAGTCGCTGTCCGCTTCTATTACGTCTTATTAAATAATATCGCACTATCTATGATAACAAACTAAACTCGGTAACTAGGCCTTTGATATAACCATTCCTTAGATACGATATTACAAAGGACCTGGACAGTTTCTGCCTAGTTACTTTTTATCATGTACAAAAACAAAGCAATGATTGAATGAATATAAAAAATCAACTATTAATTTAAGAATATGTCATATTTCTGTAGAAGTTTAGGGAGTAATATAAAGTTTAATAAGATTTTGCATTGATTGATGACCCATTTCCGCCATTGTTGGCCCCACATAAACGTTTCGTTCGCAGTAAAGCAAGTGTAGGAAAAAAATAATAACTTTGTCTAAAATATTCCTAAAAATAATCTATAAGTAGTTAATAGGTCATAATAAATAACAATACTAAATATATATAAAGCAATGTTTGTAGTATATACTTGCACATATATTCTTCCCATTTTTACACACTTTCATTGCAACAACTAAACGCTGCAGTAAAATACTTGACACTTGACAGTTGCTTGACAGGAACCATGCTTTGTTTATTTGTTTACATTGTGACACAATTAAAAACGTCTCGGTGTATATTTTGTGTAACTTATAAAATATTAGTTCCTTTAAATTCCAAATTCGATGATAAAGCATTTATGTAAACGTATTCTTATTAGATTCAATAAATTGACGGATAACCTACAAAACATAACCTGAAAATAAGATATGTTTTTGTAAATATCTAAAAACCCTGAACTTCATAGGCTTTGTAACTTTTCTGTATTAATCTTGAAACAAACCTTACCCCAACAATGCAAAACTAATTGATGTAGACGAGATTCGAAGTACTAGGCACAGCGCCATACAAAAACTGGCCATGTCCTTTGTAATTATTTTTTCTTTTGTAAGGTCGTGAAAGTTATCGTTTCTGATACAAGATACTCATGACATAAGACTAAACTGATCTGAATGTGTTCTATTTGTGTTTTTTTATGTATATTGATTTGATTGTACAGCTCATATATACGTCTCAAAGCATAGGACAGGCCTTCTTTACAATTAAAAATGGTTAGGTTATGGTCCGCTACGCTGCCTATTCCGATCTCGCGGAGATCACATAATGAAATATCCATAGAAAATGTAAATCTCTATGGTATACAAGTTCTCTCACGACGTTACCCTATTTAAATTATCGACTACCAACACACACAACTCTGAAAAATCATAACTACACTCTGGAATTCGAACCCACGTGTTTCAGCAGACATCCAGCACGCTCTTAAAAAGTGGCCTCTCAAGTATAATAGATGATTAATAAATAAATGTAGCGAGTGCCATACAGAAAACGACTCTAATAAACTAATACACCCACTTGACCGGTTTTTTCCGGTGTTATTTATGCCAGTACATATGTAATATATATCTATATAGTACATATAGGTCGGTAGGTGATGCGCGTGCGAGGTCATTCACCTTTGGCATTGGTTCGGGACGTGGCGAGCTGCCAAATGTATTGCAACACTTTCACCCACGTGCTAGGGACTTGTGGCTTGTTAAGTGCGGGTTCGAATCCCGGGTGGTGCTTTTAAAGTTTACACAATATAGGTGAAACTATTGGTTATTTTTGATTCGATGTGGTATGAAGTATTTAAAATAATATTGAGTTTTTAGCAAAGCGATATCGGAATTAAAATGAAACACATCTTTATACGGTCATTATTGTGATCCAAATAGATAAGCCGATATCTATCTAAACAACAACGATAAGATTACAACGCCGAGGTCTCGGGTTCGAATCCCAGGTTTGGGCTAAGTGATATAAGATTTTTCTATTCATTATCAGCTGTGTTATCAGCCTAGTGTAAGGAATTTCTGACCGATTTTTCGATAGGCTCGCCCCCTATAGCTCTTAAGGAAAATACAATGTGAAATGTGGGTGTCTTAAAATCACTTAAGAATAAATAATATTTTTATAATTATAATTTTATCTGGGCACTTTGGTCTCAATGAGTAATGTGGAGACTCGTGTACTGACGTCACAATATTATGAATAGATAGCTATTGTGGACCATATTATATACCCAGTATATAAGCATTGCATATCTTTTTACTATGTAACTGGCCGTACATTGTATATTAAGTCACTAATCAACATTGTATGATTGGCTAGCACATGACATACACATTTCCTTTAAAGGAAGAATTACATCTATTCTAAAAATATAAAGTTGTAGAGTTTATTTGAACGCATTAATCTTTGAAAATATAAATCAGATTTGAACAATTATTTTTTATTTTACGACAGCCTCCGTGGTGCAATAGGTTAGACGTCGCCTTTGAAACGAGAGGCCGCGGGTTCAATCCATGCACTGAAAATATTTGTGTGCTCCAGAGACATTTGTTACGGGTCTGGGTGTTAGTGAGACCGAAATGTCTCTCGCATTATCTGATACCCATGACATAAGACTCGATCATAGGTCAGGGCTATCTATGTGACTGTTGGATGTATTTATAATTATCAGGGTATACATCTTATTATATAAATAGGAGTGAAGAGATTGCGAACATCAAATACTAGTAACTCTCTTAATAAATCGTGGGACCGTTTACAATAAATCAAATTAACTAGCAATAATAATATCGTCCTGATAAGCAATATGCTAGTCTTGTGTTGGTTGGCACTTGTCAGTAACAATAGTAGTTCTATCATTCTCACAACACACATACAAAACTTATTTATGTATTTGAGTTCGATGCGATACCTAATTTAACAATAGTACCAGGGGGGTTACTCTATACTCCGAAGTCCGACACGAGGACGAATATTCGAACGTCATATTGTAAAACTACGAATGTGCCTAAATACTTTACAATCTGTTCGATTAATTTATGGCACTTTTTTTTATTGCAATGAATGGCGAGACGAGCTGTTCGTTCTCCTAATGGTAAGCGATACGACCGCTCATGAACAGAAGAAAAACGAAACAACACTTTGAATAACAATGCAATGCTTGACATTCCACTGCGCTCGCCATCCTGAGACACAAGATGTTAAGTCTCAATATGTCCAGTAGTTACTCTGGCTACAATGTCCTTCAATTCGAAACACAACAGTGCATTTAAACTGCTGTTTCACGGGAGAAATAGACATTGCGGTGGTACCTACCAGGCGGCCTCTTACATATGAGAGACCTACCACCAGTACGCACCTTACGTCGTAACCTTAGACTAAGTTCGGATGAAATTATAAGTTTCATAGCGATTAGTATTGATTTGGCAGCCTCCGTGGCGCAGGCGGTTAGACGCCGCCTGTGAAACGAGAGGCCGCGGGTTCGATCCCCGCACCGAGAGAAATGTTTGTGCGGCCCACAAATATTTCTCTCGGGTCTGGGTGTTTGTGAGACCGAAAAGTCTCTCGTAGTTCCTGATACCCACGACACAAGACTCGATCTTAGTGTGGGGTCAGGACTATGTATGTGACTGTTGGGTGTTATTTATTTATTAAAAAAAAAAAAAAATTTTAGAAGTGGAAACTTTCTGATACGTGGACGTAGAGCATTCGAACTTTGTGTCGGACAATAGATTAATCCCCCATATTATACCGACTTTGTAACCAGCGTGTTATAGTTTAATGTCTTATCTGCACAAATAATTTTGATATTGAACGTCATCCTAGGGGGTTACTCAAAAAAAAACGATACGAACTTCGAATGTTGAATTTCGAATTTGACAGCTGTCAAACTCTTATGTTTTTTTTTTTTTTTTTTATGGCAATTGAAAACAATATGCCAATGTCAAGTTTGGAACTCTTATGTTGCTTTCGAGAATACGAATCGGATGATTAATGCCCCGTTAAATATTTAATTCTTAACTGGTTTAATCGGAGTTATATTTAACTGGAATTAATTTAACAGGGCATTAGAGCTAGTTAACCGGAGTTAAAAGTTAATTGGCTAATCAATAATCTCTATTATTCTCAACATTTTCTCCGAACTTAGTCTATGGTAGCGGCGGACGATAGAAGAATCCAACATTTTGTGAAGTATCTATAGTGAAGATTTACGTACGGCGTCCAAACATTCAAAGTTCGTATCGTTTTTATAGAGTAACCCCTAGCTCCGGGGTTCCTAACCTGGGGGTAATTAACCCCGCGGGGGTAAAAGTTGTATTTTGCGGGGGTAATAATGAGCTTGTTTTTGTCTTAAGTGAAACAAAATCTAATATTACCAAACTTATACTTAGGAGGAGGGATAAAATCAGTCACCCTAGTTAGATTATAGGGGTAACGGACCTAAAAAGGTTAGGAACCACGGTTCTAGCTCGTTGTCATCATGTCATATGTCACCCAGGCACGTGTCTCCCCGTCCGTTTGGCGACGGGACACGTGATCGTATTTTTAACAAACGCATAGTTTTTTACGTAATGCCGGGCCAAGGTCGGACGAAGGTTGCGCCTACGCACACATACTGACGGCACACGCGGCGCCCCTCGCATTTTAAGCACCATTGATGATTTTAGTGAGTCTAAATTGCGAACCACCTACTGGTAAGAGCCATGGAATTAAAATAAGGTACAAAACCCAGACCAGACCCAGGATTATAGGAGGAAAGGAGCTCGCAGGCCGGCAAAATGTGCTACCGCTTTATGGTAAGGTTCTTCATAAATATTTTTAAACCAATGCTTGTATCCTAGAAAAAGTAAATGCAGGCGCCAGTAGAGCCATTCACCACAGTTCGCTGACAAAAATATGCGAGGGCCGGAGGTAACGCTGGACGCAATTTAATATGTCATTACAAATCCCTAACCTTCGAATTGAAGGCACGACCTCATGATTTAAAAGGACACACGAATATTACAGTCACTTGGTTTCGGTCTCTATCTTATCCTATTATATTTTTGAAGAGATATAATACTTCATTCAAAATAATTGTGATACGCAGACAGATCTTCTATCATTAGTTATTTTTTATATACGGAGTGGCGAGACTTTTATGAATGGTTACGTGTTTATAAATAAACGCAATTTGACATCATATTGGTGACCTAACAATGCGCATGATTGCGAAAGGTATGCGTGGTCGATTCTGACGGGAAAATATTATTTTATTATTATATGAATGATCAGTTCAGTTCAGTATTCATTTTATATTTTATGGCTCTGTCGCAGATACGAAAATTCCGCCAATGTCAAGTATTGGATAACACAGATTATATTAAAAGCGTATAAATTGTGAAATTAGAAACTTAACAAAAAATAAGAATTTTTTTATAACGATTAGTATCGAGAAAACAAAAAAAAAATATTGATGACATTAAAACAACCACACAAAAATATTTAAATAAACTATACATTTAATTAAAAACATAAAGCAAAATTATTCACATACAGAGAACAAGTTACAAAAAGAAAACTAAACCTTGGACTAACATAGGAGATCAGAAACAGGGTTTTGGTTGTTCTTAATCTCCGTAGCGCAGTTTAAAAGGCAGTAGGTTCGAACTAGGGATGTTGCGGATGCCGATTTTTTCACATCCGCGGATGCGGATGCGGATGCGGATTTTTAAAGGCTCACATCCGCGGATGCGGATGTTTAAGATCCTATATTAATATCAGGGATGTTGCGAATGTTCGCATCCGCATCCGCAAATGCGGAACTTCCGCATAAATTTTGACATCTGCATCCGCATCCGCATCCGCATTAATCGATGCGGATATTTATGCGGATGCGGATGTAATACAAAATGAGACAAGACAGAAATTTGGCGGTGCCGGCGAATGGCGCGTGCCGTTCGCACGTGACATTGACCATTGGGAGCGAAAGAAATATTGAAATGATCCAACACGTATGTTGTTGCTATGATGTTAGATTCTTTTAGTGAAAATGAGAGTCGACAACTACCAGAGAATGGTAGCACTGAAGCTGTACTCCAAAAAAAATTTCTTTCTTATCCCAATAAAAAAAGAGTCTATGTGGATGAAAATCCTCTTAAGTGTTTATCGAGAGGAATAAAAGATATTGTTTCCCATAGCACAAAGATTTTTATCCACGCCACTAAGTAGTAATCCTAGCGAACAATTACTTGCAGCGTGGGTTTAATTTACCAACCTCTTCCTAAACGCCTTGTTATCAGAAAAGGCGGACCGGCGGCGTTATACTTAATAAATGAAACGGTGTTCTTTTGCGAGCTCTTGGGGCTACTCAAAACGAAAGTAATGCATTTAATTATCAATAGAGAAGATGGCTAGAACCTTGCACAAGCATGGGATCGAATTCTACACTTAATTATATCGGAACCCAAAAGACCAACCGCCCGACATCAAGACACAGTGGGCTTCTTCTGCGTAGATTGAAATGCAAAAACAGATTAACGTTTTAAATTAACTTCTTAATTTAATAATAGTAAATTACGGGCAATTAAATTTCGCCCTGTGACCATGAATCCTTTAAAGTAATCGAAATATCGGGATGTTAAAAAATATAAAACATTAACATAGATAAATCGATAAATATTAGTAAGCGGTAAAATCCGTAAATAATAGTTTAATTTCAATATTCATTCATATACTATACTAGCGGTCGGGCCCGGTTCCGCTCGGGTGTATATGTTATGGGCCAAGTGATTAATCGAGCATTATTTAATGCCCGGGCAATATGAATAATGCCCAATAAGAGCGGGCAATGTAATTATAACCAATCAATTTATCACATTGCCCGGGCATTATGAATAATGCCAAGTGCCTATTGGGCAGAGTGATGTAAAGCAAATCAAATTCAAAACAATGAGCCGAAGTGGTAGAATTTAGACTAGGGCAGCACGAGGGCGTAGGTTGGGAGTAGTGGAGGGGGAAGGGGAGTCTCGCACCTCCCCTGGTACCATTCCCATGAAAAGGTAACGCACCATTCCTGAGAAATATCTATTATAGCAACTTAACCCTTAAAACACTTGTTGTCAATACAAATTAGCTTCTGTATATATCCTTCGTTACAGCGGCGGGGGCTGCTCTCCCTCCGCGCCTCCGGCTTTTTATATACACTCTAGGGTCGGTAGCCAAAAGACTACGTGAAGTCGGGGTGTTCCGAGTCGGTTTTGGGGCACAGTCGACCTAACTGATCCATAAAGTGGGTATACAAATATGATACGGCTCCGCAATATTCATACTGCCCGGGCATTATGAATACTGTCCGCATTAATCACTTGGCCCATAACATATACACGTTTTAAAATGGCGATCAAAATAATTTATTCTGACTATCAGTTTAGAATATCGACCAATCGGACCACGAAAAACGAACTTTCCTCATTTTTGCTAGAAATATCACTACTGCTTTCCTCCTATATGTCATAGCGTGATGATATATAGCCTATAGCCTTCCTCAATAAATTAACTACCCAACACTGAAAGAATCATTCAAATCGGACCAGTAGTTCCAGAGATTAGCGCGTTCAAACAAACAAACAAAGTCTGCAGCTTTATAAAATTTGTATAGATTTACATAAGATCTTAAACATCCGCATCCGCATCCGCATCCGCGGATGTGAGCCTTTGAAAATCCGCATCCGCATCCGCATCCGCGGATGTGAAAAAATCGACATCCGCAACATCCCTAATTAATATACCTAGTATATGAATGAATATTAAAATTAAACTATTATTTACGGATTTTATCGCCTACTATTATTTATAGATTTATCTATGTTAATTTTTATATTTTTTAACTTCCCGACATTTCGACTACTTTACAGGATTCATGGTCACGGGGTGGACTGAGTATAAGCTCATCCGCTCAGAGACTGTTACAATTTAACTACCCGTGATTTACAATTATTAAATTAAAAAGATAATTTAAAACGTTAATATGATTTCGCGTTTCGATCTACGCAGAAGAAGCTCACTGTGTCTTGATGTCTGGTAGTTGGTCTTTTGGTTTCCGAATTAATTAAGTGTAGAATTCGATCCCATGCTTGTGCAAAGGTCTAGCCATCTTCTCTATTGATAATTAAATGCATCACCTTCGTTTTGAGTATCTCCAAGTGCTCGCAAAAGAATACCGTTTTATTTATTAAGTACTAGCTGTCGGGCCCGGCTTCGCCCGGGTGCAGATAGTTTTTGAGTCCAATCCACATCAAGAACATATTATTTCGCGTGTCTACTAACTATATTTCCCGCGTGCCGTCGACTATATTTCCCTTCCGTAGGAGAGGACATCCCGTGCCAACAATTTGAATTTGAAAGAGTAGAAAATATGTATATTTGGTTTCCTGACTCATCCCACGGGAACACTACATTTTTCGGGATAAAAAGTAGCCTATGTGTTAATCCAGGGTGTCAGCTATCACTATACCAAATTTCATCAAAATCTGTTGAGCCGTTTTTTCATGAAAGAGTAACAAACATCCATACATACATACAAACTTTCACCTTTATAATATTAGTAAGGATAACGCCGCCTTTTCTGGTATAATGCGGTTAGGAAGAAGTTCGTAAATTAAACCCACGCTGCAAATAATTGTTCGCTAGGATCACTAATTAGTGGAGTGGATAAAAATCTTCGTGCTATCGGCAATAATATCTTAAATTCCTCTCGATGAACACCACTTAAGAGGCTTTTCACCCACATAGACTCTTTTTTTAATGCGGTAAGAAAGAAATTCTTTTTTGAGTACAGCTTCAGTGCTACCCCTTTCTGGTATTTCTCGACTGTCATCTTCACTAGAAGAATCTAACATCATAGCAACAACAAACGCGTCGGATCATGTCACTATTTCTTTCGCTCCCATTGGTCAATGTCACGTGCGAACGGAACGTGCCATTTACTGGCATCGCCAAATTTCCATCTTGTCTCATCTTGTATTACATCCGCATCCGCATAAATATCCGCATCGATTATTGCGGATGCGAATGCGGATGCAGATGTCCAAATTTATGCGGAAGTTCCGCATTTACGGATGCGGATGCGAATATTCGCAACATCCCTGGTTCGAACCCCGCGACGATACAAATGTTTGTTCTGACCACACGTGCGTTTATGAGACCGAAAAGTCTCTCGTAGTTTCCGATACCCACGATACAAGGTTCGACCTTAGTGTGAGCTCAGGACTTTGAATAACTGTTAGGTGTATTTGTTAATTATGTAATAATCGAACCTATATGAGCAAAACCATTACGCCAATACTCAATGTCTTTATTTCACGCAATATGTTTATGAATGTTAGAATGTTTAATACCTAAATGATATAATATGGACCCTGGTTAGTTAATTTAAGAGAGGAAGAAGCCATAGTGTTAACAATCATAGTCAATATTAAAATCTACTTTGGTCGTTGAATATTTTGTGTTCTTCGCTGAAACAGAATACAAAACTCGTTCGAAAAGGACAAACATTCGATAGCTAAAGTAGGTTTTAAAATTCTATGAATAAGGCCGTTAGCATTGCCATAAATAAAGGACGGGGCGTAAAGCGCGTAAATTGTTCCGATGTTAAAGGGCGTGGGCCGGGCGCTCCAGTGCATCTCTAGTGGAGCGCTACGGAAATTAGTCGCCACTAGAAATGACTTCGAAAATACTTTTATTACAAAATAAATTATGACGGAAAGTTAATGAAAATAAATAGTAATAATTTTGTCGCCGTTAAGACGAAATCTATTAGATAACGTTAATTTAACATTAATTCAGCGCGACATTCACGGTCATCATTTTGAAATTCCAAATTTACTGAAGGGCCTATCCTTAGTTTTAAAATGAATTGCCGTTATAATATAAAAAAGGCGATAATCATTAATTATCCTTTAAATTGTATGTTATGTTGGTGTACAATAAAGCATATTTTAATTTAAGGGCGATTTGCAGTATTCCCAGACTGAAGACTAGTGCAACACCTCGACATTGATAGTCAGGTGTCAAGTGTTACGTTCTCAAGGACTGACGTCAACGTGAAATCAATATTGTACCTTCGGAAGCGTAACGGTGCAATACGCCAAACTGCTTTATTATTAAAAGTAATTACAAATTCTTTCATCAATGAAGTACGATAATATGTTAAAAACGTATAGAAATTAAATTCTATTCAGATAAATAAGATGATAGGCGGAAAGCGCATAAAGTGTTCCGACGTAAGTGGTGCGCGCGCTCCAGTACATCTCTAGTGGAGCGTAACTGAATTCAGTCATCACACGCAACGATTTTGAAAATAGTTAGATAATTATAAAATATTTTTACTTGGAATGAAAAGTGCCGAAAACGTCACACCTCAATATAACAACTAAAATATAACGAGTTTTCTACCTTTATTGTTTAACATTCGCTATTCCTTATTGAGTTTATCGCGTATTGCCTAAATACATAAATTACTAGACATAACGTACTTTTTGGGTGTATTTTTTCTTAATAATATTAGTTACAGAATATTAATATCAGCGATGCAAATACTCACACCAAAGTAATCAGGTATGGGTGCAGCTTCACGTTCCCCTGGCCGCCATTTTCGGCAACTGTGACGTCACCAGACACCGCCATCTTGCTTTTTGCGTCTCTATGGACACATCTGAAAAGAAGGTAAATGATTAGCGTATTACATAATGAAATCGATTAATATGTAGGATGTAGCACATAATTGCAGGGTAAGGTGGAGAGCTGTTAGAAATGCTGTGCTGTCTAAAATATCTATTTACCAATTGCAGGGCGCGGTAACCTTTTGAGCCGGAAGAGCAAACAATTGCAATTTATAACATTTCGAAGTTTTTAAAGAGCCACATTTTTTTTCTGATGAGTGGCTAGATATAGAAATTGTGCCAAATCTCTTTTATAGATTCAAAATTATTATTACTACTATTATTTACTAAAATAAAATGTATTGGTGAATGGAATAAGAGAGCCGCAGCTTGACGTCCAAAGAGCCGCATGTAGCTTGCCAGTCGCAGGTTGTCGACCGCAGACCTATTGGAATACTGGTAAATGGATAACATGAATAAAAATCAATTAAATACCGCAATTATACCATCGAAATACACAAAAATCTATTCCTCTGTTAGATAAAGAGACTGTCCCGCCCTCACACCCGCCACTGCAACTCCTGTAAGCCAGGATCAACAGTGGCACGCATTTTATTGACACCGAGCATTGAAGCTCGGCGATTCTTCACCCGCAACGAAATCAATCAGAAAGTTAAAAGTTGGAAATAAATTATTGTACACGTAACTCCGTAACAAACAAATTCCCCCATTAGATAATATTACATACTCGTATATTAAATCATTTTCATTAATGTACAGTATACATGGATATTTAAAAAAAAATATGCTACTTAATATTATCAACCCGACTCTGGTGACTCCCTGCTAGCTTGTGTGTTATTCTTAGAAGATTTCCAAGACAGTGTAATGTTTTGAATCAGAGTTGTGACGGGTCTGAAGGCATTGTTTATAAAATAAAACCTATTGTCGGTGCGCTGCCGTTTCCACTCATATGTGCTCGAATTTATAATTTACTAAAACCTTAACTACAACTAGTATTGTGTAATATTCCGAAGAATTCAGATTTTGGGAAAAAGTTCAACATGGAAAGTAATGAAAAAAATCACATTCATAGGAGCTTTGTAAATCTTAAAATTAATTTATCCTTTTACTAGCGGCCCGGCCCAGCTTCGCCCGGGTACAAATCGATTTCTGTGGAATAATATATAGATACGTATTATACATATAAACCTTCCTCTTGAATCACTCTATCTATTAAAAAAACCGCATCAAAATCCGTTGCGTAGTTTTAAAGATTTAAGCATACAAAGGGACATAGGGACAGAGAATTCGACTTTGTTTTATACTATGTAGTGATATTGTTTATTAATTTTCTAATACAGTAAACATCCATTCTGTAAAGTCCTTTACGACAGGGGGCAAATAGCAAATGAAACTGATTAGATACTGAACAGTATTTTTACGATCACAGGTTATAGTTGAGAAACTGGATTAACACGACGTACACGTTAAATACATTTAACTAACCCGTTCAATTTGATTACCGTGATACGAGTATTTAGATGTTTAATACGAGTATACTTGCTCGAAAGATATGCTAATTTTATGGCCTAAATAAATTTTACGTTTTTTAAATACTTCCGCATTGGTCGCCGTGACGTATGATCAATAACAAATAAAAAACATCCATATGCATACAGTATAGTTAATATAAACGAGAAATAATAATAATAAATAATAATAACACCCAACAGTCACATACATAGTCCTGACCCCACACTAAGATCGAGTCTTGTGTCGTGGGTATCAGGAACTACGAGAGACTTTTCGGTCTCACAAACACCCAGACCCGGAAGAAATATTTGTGGGCCGCACAAACATTTCTCTCGGTGCGGGGATCGAACCCGCGGTCTCTCGTTTCACAGGCGGCGTCTAACCAACTGCGCCACGGAGGCTGTCAAAGAAATGATTTGTAAATAAGGACACTGCTAAGTCATTTGGTCAGAAATCGACATGAGTGCAAAAATATAGAATATTTTTGTTTGCGACATATTTTTAATTGAGATTTATGGCGAAAAGAGCATGTCATTCCTCTAATGGTAAGCGATACGACCGCTCAAGGAAACTAGCAATACCAAACATCACAAAGCAATGGTTCGCATTCCACTGCACTCGCCTGAGACATAAGATGCTAAGTCTCATTATGTCCAGAAGTAACTCTAGCCGCCATGTCCTTTAAACCGGAACACAACAGTGAATTTACACTGTTGTTTGGCGGGAGAAAAAGACAAAGCAGTGGTAGACACCCAAGCGGCTCCTCACATAATTATGAAAGACTTACTACCAGTATAAATGTTGTTGTATAATTGGGAAATGTGTCCAGTATTTTTAAGGTATGTAAAGCCGAACTGGACTATACATATTTATAGTTTAAGCCCTTTCAATCGTGCTTTCGATTGCAAAGAAGACCCGTGCCCTGCAGTGGGACCTAATAAATAGTCTGCGACAAATTATTATTTGGATATTTTGAGTGCAGTGCGGAATTCAACACTGTCCAGTTTAACAAAAGATTCACCATCACATTGTGCCTATAAATTGTGTTTCTAAACTATTAGAACTATTTCTATTAATTATCAGCCCGGAGTCAGGAATTTGTGCCCAATTAGGCGATAGGCTGGCCCTATCTTACCGTGGGACAGAACCTACAAGGCGAAATGTGGTTGTCCTGGCACCTCTGCTTACCCCTTCTGGGAAAAAGGCGTGAGTTTATGTATGTTAACTATTAGGACGCCGATTTTAGCTTACAGGGTTGCCTTATATCTTTTATTATTTCCGATAAATACAAAAGTTGCTAGCCTCTTTCACAAAAGCACATTATCATGTGAAATTAGTTCTTTTTATTTTTCGCTTAACATAGTCCAAAGCGCTCAGAAAATACTGAAGCGAAAGTTAATTCCAAACAAAACGCGCGCGTGTTACCTTGTTTTCATACATTTATGATTTAGCAAGTCTGTATACCGTTTTTCTGACGTCAATACGGAGAAATACATCGTGTTCTCTCTATACTAATATTCTATTGTTTTTATGATAAGACATTGAGCATGAATTATGAATACAGAATCTTATCTTGTATTGTAATGAAAAACTAGTGGGATTTGAAATATGAAGTTGCAGGTTCAATTTCAATTTTATAGAATTGTTCACTATTGTCCGCCACAGGAAGTCTATAACTGAATGTTAGAAGTGAAACTTCTTTAAAATAGTAGATTAATTTTTTTGTGAAACGAATCGAACGAACGAGGCTTACTAAAAATAGTTCATGTATCATATCAAAGTATGAAATACTTATTAATTAATAGATTTAATATATGAAATATTCTTTGGTTTGATATCTGATAGTTCTCAAATGCGATATTTGGGGCAACCTATCCTCCGATATTCTAAATTTATAGTCAGAATCGAACATTTCGGTCGTCATTTTGTACTTTTTTATAGACTGGCACGGTAAAGTAACCCCACTAATACCTGGTGGTAAATGTAGAGGGGTTCCAGTAGTTTTTTTTTTTTTTTACTTTTGTAGGTTAGACGTTTGACTATAATCTCACCTGATGGAAAGTGTCGATATAGTCTACGTTGTTACACGCCTACCTAGAAGGTGCCTATTCACTCTAGCCTTAAAGATACCCAGGTCATAATTTTCTGGAAACACTGATCGTGGTAAGGCATTCCATACCTTTGCCGTACGCATGATGAAAGAGGACGCAAATCGTTTCGTGCGAATCGATGGTAAATTAACGACATAAGGATGGTAGCCAGCTGTTCTTCTTGTCGTTCTGGAGAGGAATGGTGAAGGTGGAATTAAATCATGCAATTCCTCTGCACACTCACCGCAATGCATCCGATAAAATATCGTTAGGCTAGCAACTTTCCGCCGGTGTTCGAGACTTAGAAGTTTTGCCTCCACCAGGGAGTCGTTACCTATAAGTCTTTTTCCGCGACGTTCCACAGAGTCCAATGCTGCCAGTTGGTAGTTTGCTGAGCCATCCCAAAGATGACAGCAGTATTCAAGGCCAGAGCGAATCTGAGCTTTATAAAGACTCAAAAGTTACTCCGACGTGAAATACCTTCGAACCTTAAAGAGGATGCCAAGATTTTTTGCAGCATTTTTAGCAATGGACTCAATGTATTGACCAAAATTTAGATTGGAGGAAACAAGTTTCGACAAGTTAGAAATTATATCTCTTTACTGGCACAATTCCGGCCTGTTCGCTATCGAATAAATATCCTATAGACACACAAACACCACGCTTTCTCCCAAAAGGGGTAGGCAGAGATGCCACCAGGACACCGAAGTTCTCCTTGTGCGTTCTGTCCCACGATGTGATAGGGGGCGAACTCATCGCATAAATTTCTGATTTCCCTCAAGGAATCAAAGATACCTTAATGCGTGTTTTAGATGCGTTGTAAGTTTCCATAAGTGATGGTGGTAAAAAAGGAAAATTATTCGAATAGGTCTATAACCAACAACAAACTTCATATTCTTACGTCAATTCATTGTTGTAATAGTGAGTGTTGTGAAAGCATGGGATTTTGGTTCAATTCCGTGGTCGGTAAAACCACTTAGTAAGAAATATTACTAATATTTTTCCTATTGTCGTCAGTCAGTATTTAGGAAAACGTACAGTCGTATTGAGTACCCCGGTTTTCTTTTGAAAGCGTTTAATAAGGCATACCTACATGCCGATCACAAGGATTGATAATATAATTACCCGTGTATCTGTTGTTGATTCATCCCATTAAGACAAATAATGAAAAAGATCATAAAACTGGTGGATTTCATCGGCATAGCGACCGCTGAAATATGGTGGAAATATAGCATTTCCTTTTGTGTTCTGACTTAGTTGCGTTAGCCTGGTTACGAGCAGGCCGGCAAAATTATTTCGGTCGTTATCTCTTGCTCTGCTCTGAAATGCACTGCATTTAGCATCAAGTGTAGTCAGTTTGTTGAGCTAAGAAAAGAGGTCAGTTTCAATTTTCCACAGATGTAGAGGCCCACACACTGGTCAAGCCGCCATAAGTGGTTTTATAGCCATTGATAATGATGTGACTCTTCCTCTGTTGTCCATATGATTACATACATAAACATCACGCCTCTTCCCTAGAAGGGGTAAGCAGATGTGCTACCAGGAGTCAGGACACTCATGCGTCGCCTCGCGCTCTTTGTCCCACGATTTGATAGGGGGCGAACCTATCGCCATAACGGGCACACATTTCTGTCTACTGACTGATAATGAATAGAAAACTCTAATTTAACATTGCTTGACCCGGGAATCGAACCCATGACCTTAGCGTTGAAATCGTACCCTACTAACATCAAGCCACCGAGACAGTCGTATGATTAAGATGATTTTTATTGTAATGGAGCACGTGACCTGTGTAATGGAGCTATTTGGATATAAAAATTAAAAACGTATTTAGGTACTAGGTAGCCACTGTGGCGTAGTTGGTTAATGCGCCGGCCGTTAAATGAGGGACAGTGGGTTTTATTCTGTGCACAAATGTGTGTGTGACTCGCAAGTGTTTGTTTTAAAGGTGGCTAATGGGACACCAAAAACCTTCCGGGGCTTCTGATACTCACAAGATTAAAGCTTTGTACGGTGTCGGAGTTGTGTGAATGAGTATTGGCTGAATTATTTGTATTTTTCTTGTCGTTTACTTTTATCTTTTCGAAAATATTGGAAGTACTCAGAGCATATTTGAAATCATTGGTAAAAATCAGGGGTTTCTTGGTTGAATAATTGGCTAACGCATTTCCGGAATTTTAAGTGATAAAATACATAGGCTATCTTAATGACTATTTCTCTTCAGCTGGGACCGATACCGGAGGGTCCCAAAATATTCGTCATTGCATGTCCGGTCCCGTTTCAGTTCAAATCAATATGGTCGCGAAATTGCCACCAATTGCACGTAATGGAACTCAATTCTATTCTCTCGTTTTTACAACTCGCGCAACAAAAAACTGTTGATAGGTGTCGAGTTAGAACCACGGCCGTAGGAAGTATGATTAAAAATTTAAAATTATGTCATTACCTCTACAGCGGCCGCAAAATCCATCGCAAATTATTCACATCAATATTTTTTATTAAAGTTTCTAACGTTTTGTAGCACACGTTATCCAATATTTTACCAAAACACTTGGGAATTTATTACAATAAATACTTGATCAAAAGTTTTGTAAACAAAAAATAACGAGCGACACAAAACGCGGCCGACTGCGCCGCGGTTTCCCGCGCCACTGTTTTCATTACATTCTGCCAACATAAAGATGAAAATTGTTTCCTCTTTTGCTAGGCAAAACTCAGCTCTATCCCAATTAGTTTATGATCAAAATACACTTTACAAACTGCAAATGTAATTTTGCCAGATACCACTATCTCAATATTGTGTTCGACAATGTTACAAATGCGGCTTTACAATACCGATTAAACTTTGTCACAAAGGTGTTTAACTGTTAATAGAACTGCATTAATAAGTTGGTTTTCTGATACAATTGAATCATTGTACTTGTTGGTAATTTGCAGTCCATTTTGTCATTGAATAGTGTTGTTAAAGCATGTATCGACGTTATTGGGGCAACTCATTTGCCGTCCTTTATTACTGCAGCCGTCTTATTGGGACTGGGTTACGTACCATCGACCGTCAATTATTCCAATTACAATTCTCTAATTTCGAGTAATTGTACAAGTTATTCTGCATCAAAATAGATACCTATGTTGTGGAATTCCATAAAAGAAGCCTATTCAGCAGTAGACTTAAGAAAAAATCTTATCAAATTATATTTCTTTCATAATAATGTGTTGCTTTGAAATAAATTAAAGCTTTAAGATGGACCATATTTTTCAGTTGGCACGTAAGGACGATGGTGAAATTAAGGATTTGAAGTCTGGCAGCCGGGTAAGACCTGCGAGATAATGGCCTACTTAGAGGATCCCAAAAGGATTTGTTTCAGGCTGATAGGGTTTTTATAAAATTAGAAGCCAAAAATTAATCTGAAACATGAAAGGAAATTGAATTTCATTCAAGAAAAATTACGAAGACGTGTTTATCATGGATCCGAACCTGCACCAGTTTGTCCCAGCTACCCGATCCTGTTTCGAACAAGCCTCTCACTTATGTTTATATTGATATTGATATTATAAATAAATACAAGGAGAACACTGGCTAAACACTACTCAAAGACAATTGTTTCAAGTATCTTATTGCATCGTAAGGTATTTTTATAGTGATGATAATTAAAAGTATAAGGAGAAAATATTTTTCAATACTACCAACAGATGGCGCTAAAATCTTTTCAAAATGGAATTACCTGCAGATTTCAAATTTCTTATATTGATATAATATTTATACTGATTTTATTTAACTACTAACGGCTTTCCACAATATAGGTTGCCTCACGGTGTTTTCCTTCACTATTTTAGTGCATGGAGATTGACTTGTAACCGTTGAGGTTGTAACAAACTTATTTACTCCGAAAAGTCAGAGGTGTGCCCTGGGATTCGAAACTGCGACCACCGTGAACATGTTGGTAGTCGCGTCTCGTGCGTTACCACCAGGCCACCACGCACTTTCCAAAAATATCTGTTTATGAAGACGTAAATGTATGACGGCACTCTCTCTATATTTTAGAGTCTTTAGTATATTAAACAATAATTAGAACTTACATCGCACATATCAGATATCAGCATACTGAACCATCAACGTGTACATTCGGCTCACTTTTGGCTAGTTTAAGATTAAATTGATGTATGTAGGTAATCATTTAAATGTCACATTTTTCCCATAACTATAACTTAAATGTATTCCTAAAAGTGTAGCGATTCTATTAAATAATAATATGCCCAAATATCAAAGCTATTTAATATATAAACTAAGAAAGAATAGCATATTTAAAAACATATTTTTTTGCGTTTAGTTAGTGCTCATCTCTTATTATAGCAATATTATTTTTTTCCAATCTTTTTATTGTCTCCCTGCAAACATTTTCATTGTATACATAAAGATATACACTCAACTCTAAATAAGTTGGAAATATTGTATTTATAGTGATTGATAGATGTAAAAGTTATAATATTTAACCTTTAAAGCATCCACATTGTAACATAACAAAACGCCATTACAATGACCTTGACGTATGACACTTTCAGCTAGTGTTGCATGTATACAAGTAATTGCCAATATTTCTAGGATTTTTGAAAAATGTTTGACAGCCTACTGTGGCTATATGAATCGAAAATTAATCGCTCACACTGAATGTTTGATCGTCCTACTCTAAAGTTTCATGATTCAAGATTCAAAAATGGCTGTCAGCGAGTCACCAAGGGCAACCTGTAACGAAAATGTAATAATAACTTGTGCCGTATTTTAATTTATGGACTTGAATTAGCATTGTTCTATTGACACCAATACCAATATTATTATATTTAAGAAATTGAAATATTTGTTTGATTATTTCCGCAGAATATTTAAGTGAGATTCCTGTATTTTTTTTCTGGCTAATTGGCAACATCGTCACTGACGGCCATGACAGATAGTCCATCACACGCCACAAAAAAAATTGTGGATTTGTTTTTTAATTATTCTTTGTTTAAACTTAACAAATGAACTTAAATGTAGTGTTGAAATGGCGTAGGTAGTTGTGGAAACGCTGCCGTGTACAGGTGTGGATGTGTTTTATAGTGTTAAAGTGGAAAAACTTGTTGTTTTCGTGTCGCAAAGTACTAGAATGAGTGCTGTTAAAAAAAGCATTTTTTTGTGACAACTGCTTGTAGCAGGTACGTTTTTTGCCTCGGTCCGTATCGATTATTCGCTCGGACGTCTGTACACGTCGTCCGTTGCTGGAAAAACTCCGTTTTTCGTCGGGGATACTCGATTTTTTGTAATTGTTTACATTTTGTTGGAGGTAAGAAATTCGGATCGGGAAACTTTAAAACATTTCAAGATTATTTGTGTTAGCTTCGCGTGTATTGCCGAGTAATTATGCAGATTTACGTCACAGTTGGGAGGTATAAATAAAAATATAACAATAGTTTGAAATGATTACTTATCATAATATATTGAGTAGAGGTTGTTTTTTTTTTATGTATCTATGTGTACGTGACATTGTACTATTTTATTACTACATAAACATGACGCCAGCTTCATTGTACAGTCATAAGAACAATTTCCCTTTTAATAATAACTATATCAATGAATTTTTAAGTAGTAAATTTTTTTATGGCTACTGTACACTTTTTAAAAATACTGCAGTATGTATCATAGTAAAACATTAACTGTAGTATCTAGTCTAAAGTGGAACTGAAACTTGGTATCAAATATGAATATTGAACAGTTCAGAACCACACAACTCATGTTAGGCTTATCAAATTGGATATTACTCAAAGTGTGTTATACAACCTGTAAATTGAATACAAGACCTCGCCATTCTCAAAAACGCCAAGCAATCAATTAAGTGAGCAAATTATGATAGAAAAAACAATTAAGTAGGTACTTAATGTAATTAAAAAAATATGAAATTGTGAATATTTGTTTAAATGAAAATGTTCAATTACATATTTTTACATTGTTAACACAATAGAGGCTGCCACATAATTTGTAATTGCGGAAAGATAGTGTGTTAACAATTCAATTGTATGTTAATTTGTACTAATATTTTAACACCAATGTAAATTAATATGTAAGCTACCTTTTTGCAGCTGTAACCTTTATTGGCAGGCACATCCCACAATGATCATGTTGGAGTATGCCTGCCAACAGGATTTAGTTAACATAACAAAGTAGAAAATAATGAGTTCACAAATAGAACAGCTAATACCAACGAACAACAAGGAATAAAGGAGGATGCCCATTCATTGTATGAGTACAAATTCCGTAGATCCTGATATTGATACCGATACTGCTTAAATTTTATTATGGAATTTTTAATGTTTGTCCTTAAATATTTTCCTGTACTATCCCAAGCGACAGATTTTTATAAAATAAAGTAATTATCATCACATTTTACATTTTGTTCACAGAACCAAAGGCAAAAACAACATTTATATTGGACTTCAAGTTAATTTCTCCAAAAACTCTGGGAATTATATGTTTTTCCCTGCATACTAAATTAGGTTTTATTGAGAGACAAAAATCTTTGCACCAATACTAAGTTTCATAGTATAATGGGATTTCTCTTTTAGAAAGGATAAATTAATTTAAAAAATCTAGTAGAATATCAAATAAATAAAACATAATATCAAAGAGTATTTATTCACCACACAGCCAACAATTTAGATTATGCTATAATTAGCCATAAATAAGGACTATATTCTTGCTTTTATTGAGATCAATTACTATGGTCTAAACTTATGACTTTTCCTTGACCAAGTGTTATTTATTTAGACAGTTTGTGGCATAGGTGATTGACTATCTACGCAAGAATAAAATGCTGTATTTTTATCCCTGCACTAACAAATAGTTGTTCTGGTCTAGAGGTAATAAGACAAATAAATCTTTTGTAATTTATGTGGTCAATGTCCCATGATTTGGTATCTTATTGTGGGTTCTAGACTTATATCTATGGCTTAAGCATTCGTTTATGTAATTGTCAATAATTTATATGTGTATGTTTTATTTTATTAATAATTGTTTCAGATAAAAATGAATACTGTAGGGATGGATATGGACCCGCTTAGTAACTATGAGTACCCTAGTTACGACACTTATACTAACCTCGGGGTACAATACACATATGATCACAGTGTCAAGGTAGAGCTCCCACAGTATAACTACAATCAGAATGTCCTCCCTCCACCAACGCTCAACCCTGTTGAACCCATTCCGGAGGTTATACCAGAAAAACCAAACATAGTCCAAAGTGAACCAATACCCCCACAGCCTACACAAGACCTCAAACCAACAATAGACAGCAAAAAGATTAAGAAAGAAAAGGTGAAAGGAAAGAAAAGTAGTTATTGGTCCGTAAAGATACAGGACAAAGATTTCGCCTTCTATGGCTGTTCGGTCTGTGATATCAGCTTCCCAGCATTACACCAATTAGATCAACATGTTACTGTACATAAAGATAGGATAACTAGCTACGATCTAAGAGTCCAGAATCAGATTAAAAAGAAACAGATGAAGAAGCAAAAAAAACTTAACAAAAAGGTGAAAGAGGAGAAGAAAGATTTAATTCTGGAAATCAAGCCGGAAGACGGTTATATAGGTAGCGAGAAAGCGTCGGAATACAACGATATTAAACCTAATGAAACTCCTAATAATGATAATGTAAATAATGAAAATAATATGAATAATGATAACGAAGCTAATGAGGTTGCGAAGGAGCCGGAAAGTGAACTGAAGGGTAAATTTTTAAATAATGTAGTTAAAGAAGAGGATAAAAGTCGGGAGGTAGATAAGAACTTGCAGAATCTTCAGAAGATATACAAGTGTTTCGCGTGTCAGAAGCAGTTCTCCCTTAGTTATTATCTACGACTACACGTCAGGTCGCATACGGGTAAGGATTGATATTCAGTTATATCATAAAGACCTTATTCATAAACAGTTTTAAAACCAATTTTAGTTATCGTAGGTTTTGTGCTTTCCGAACGACTTTTGAATTCTATTTGAGCGAAGCCAAGGATCCGCTAACTAAAATATATTTTAAAGTTGGCCGTAAGAGGCTGTAAGAGATATATTTACCAAAATAAGGAAGAATAAAAAATATTTGACTGCCTCGGTAGCGTAGTTGTACTAGGGTACGGTTACAAAACTGAGGTCTCTGGTTCGAATCCCGGGTTGGGCAAAGTGATATTGGATTTTTCAATTCTGATAATGAATAGTCAGGAATTTGTGACCGATATGGCGATAGGCCCGCCACCTATCACATTGTGGGACGGAACATACAAGGCGAAATGTGGGTGTCCTGGCACCTCTGCCTACCCCTTCTGGGAAAAAGGCGTGAGTTTATGTATGTATGTATGTATAAAAAATATTCAACCAAAGACGCAACGGGTTCAATCCCCGCACTAAAAATTGGCACTGAGAATGTTCAGCGTGTTACGGTTGTTTTATATGTTGTCTTATATTCCACGTCACAATATCTGTATCTTACACTTAGTTCGTGGACCATTTAAAGTATATAACTGTTAGGTACATATATTTATTTAAAGCTCGACAAACTGACACCTCTGACGACCTTTTTTATTATTGCAATGAATGGCGAGACGATTATGCCATTCGCTTGATGCGTTACGACCGCTCATGGATAGTAGCAAAACCAAGCAACACCATGAATTACAAAGCATTGCTTGGCATTCCACTGCGCTCGCCATCCAGAGACATAAGATGTTAAGTCACAATATGTCCAGTAGTTACTCTGGCTACAATGTCTTTCAAACCGAAACGCAAAACCTCAGACATCTCTTGGAACGAATGTACATAAGTCCTAGTTGCTAAATTTTGTTCCAGCTATACTGAAATCACCAATAAATATGTGTAATGTTGTCTCCAGACGAGAAGCCGTACACATGTTCTGTGTGCGGGCAGTCGTTCATCACGGCGAGCAAGCTGGGCCGGCACAACAAGAGGATACACCTTGCCATCCGTTACCAGTGCAGGATATGCTACAAGTTCTTCTCGCAGTGAGTGTTCACTTGTATTGCTTACACTTTGAATTTTATTTTATTGTTGTCTCATATGTCCAATAGTTTAATGAAATATAAATATAATCAGTCATAAAACCCAATATTCGCATACATAGTCCCGACCCATACTAAGATCGAGTCTTGTGTCATGGGCATCAGAGAGACTTTTCGGTCTCACAAATACCCAGACCCGAAAGAAATATTTGTGGGCCGCACATACATTTCTTTCGAAGCGCCGATCGAACCCGCGGCCTCTCGATTCACAGCCGGCGTTTAACCACCTGCGCCACAAAGTCTGTCAAAAACAGTATGTAATAGATGCATACTGTATCTTCCCACTGCAGGGCTCAGGTCGCATCTGGAACCGTGAGTACGAATGAGAGTGGTTAGGCCATATCCATACTTATTACATATTCATAGTCCATCACGCTGCCCTAATGTGGGTTGGCGGATTTTACATACTCTAGAAATTCTTATAATTTGCTGTGGTTTCCTCACGATGTTTTCCTTCACCGTTATAGTGCGTGGTGATTGACTGTCAATACACACATGACTCATTAAAAGCATATTTGTATATAATTTAAACAGATGCATAATTACTTTAATTTCAGATTTGATCTGCTGACGCGGCACTTTGATAAGAAGCATCCTGAGGACAAATTGGAAGGCGAACCTTATGGTAAGAAAACCTAAAAAAAATATGTCTAAAATAAAAAATAATAACAGCCACGGCTATGTATTTGTATATTTTTTGTTGACTGCCTCGGTGGCGTAGTTGTACTACGGTACGGTTACAAAGCTGAGGTCTCGGGTTCGAATCCCGGGTTGGGCAAAGTGATATTGGATTTTTCTATTCAGTATCAGCCCAGAGTCAGGAATTTGTGCCCGATATGGCGATAGGCTCGCCACCTATCACATTGTGGGACGGAACATACAAGGCGAAATGTGGGTGCCCTGGCACCTCTGCCTACCCCTTCTGGGAACAAGGCGTGAGTTTATGTATGTATGTATGTATGTATATTTTTTGTTGTTGCTATGAATTGCGAGACGAGCATGCCGTTGGCCTGATAAAAAGCGATACCACCGCTCATAGACAGTAGCAAAACCAAACAACATCATGAAACAAAGCAATACTTGGCATTCCACTGCGCTCGCCATCCTGAGACGTAACATGTTAAGTCTAAATATGTTCATCAGTAACATTTAATTGTTTCTATAACGGAAAACTATATGAACTGTGTGATTGTTAAGTGTAGGTCCAAAAAAAGCCACGTTAGAGTTGCTAAAAACTGGAAATTTTGATCGAGATAGGCTTCTTACCCGTCCCACACCCGACGAAAATTAGATGCGCGGCTTTTGGGTGCCATAGGAATAATTCTACCTACCCCTTGGAGTAGACAGGCCTGAACTAATGTATATTATTGTTATTGTTCGGTCGAATTTGCCAAATCGATATTTCATATACGATCTTTCTGATAAGGTGTACAAGGCTATCGGAGTATTTTAAAACCTAATACGAAAATACAAAAAAAAAACATGAAGGCTTTTCGTAATTCATAATGATTATCAATCAATCATTAATAATTATTAGTTTTATTTGGAACGATGGAAAAGATATTAATATGCCGATAGCGCCGCTTAATTTAATGATTTTATCGCCGATATCAAATATGCGTCGTATCGCCGGGTTGCCCATGTTACATCAATGCTTATCGTGAAAAAAAAACTACCAATACATTTGGTGAATTTGGGAAGTGCATTATAGTAAATACAATTCTCCAGCGAGTGATGGGAATCGGGAAATATCACTCACCAAAAGAAACGCGACAGCAAAGCTGCCGTTTCATATGGATTTCCTTTGCAACAGTGGTATCTCCTCGGATGAGCCTTCCTATTCAAACTGAGTTATGACTGGCAACAGCGTAGCTTTCCAACAAATACGATAATTTAAAAAAAAAAACAAACCACATTCTAAAATAATTTTCAATTTTGTCAATGACGCCCTCAAATGTTGAACATTTACAGCTAAAATAAGGTACAACAGCCATGTGACGACCCATAAATAACCTCTCTTACTAGTAAATGATCGCCGTAGCCGTATCCGGCTTGGATTAGATTTATGATTTTAGGAACGCAATTATCAATGAACTAGAATAATAAAATAATTGCGTATTAATCAATTATTATCATGAATTATTAAATAAACTGCTCTAAATTGAACTAAGCTACGACTCGTGTATAATCACTGTATTGTAAACTTGTTTTGAGAAGTCCTACGCTAGAGTTTCTTGATCCGATCTTCTCTGGCAAAAACATCATTTTGAACCGGGTGGTATAGAAAAAAGAAAAAGTGACTAAATCTAAATAATGTATGACATTTTGTGGGTTCACTAAATATTTTCATTTTATTGTCCTTTATAAACAAAGGATGCAGGGTGCCTCCAACAGGTCACAGTGGAAATCATTGGGGAAGGCCTATGTTCAGAAGTAGACTTCCTTTTATGGCTGGGCGGATGGATAAACAAAGGGTCTTGTACCAGCACATAACTTCACGTATGCACATTAACAGATGATATTTGATCTGATTTAGCAAATAGTCAATGTCAAATAAGCAACTAGCGTATGGGTGAGACCGACGCTTCTTTTAATCATTTCATTTTCTTAGCATGTTTGACGTATTTATTTTGTGTATTCCGCTTAAATCGACATCAACTTAACCGTTGGCAGGGAATTGGACCTACTAGCTACGGACCTCCAAGAATCCTTTCGTTTCATTTATTATTATTTTGGTTCAGACTACAACGCGATCTTGCCATACCTAAAAGAGTTGGAGGAGCAGCTCCGTGAGAAGGCGGAGGCGGACAAGAAGCCCAAGCAGGAGGACCTGTGGCCCGACCAGTGGGCTGGCCCGGAGCCCTGCGACGTACCCATCGACGTCAAAAAGGACGCACAGGAGAGTGAGATCAAGGTATGTCCGTAGTAAAGCTTTTGGTTAGCATCATCATCAGCCTAAACTGTTGTCCACTGCTGGACATAGGCCTCCTCCAAATTGCGCCATTTTACCCTGTCTTCGGTTTGTCGCATCCAGCATCTGCCAGTTTGATTTTGGTTTTGATCCCCTAGGTATTTCAATAAAGAAGAATATTAAACAATATCTCAAGGTGATATGTATCTACGCTTTGCTCTTAATCTTCAATTCGAGTCCTCAGTTTTAATACCTTTGGTTTTTTTTATCTTCCTTGACGACATCAAGCTAATTCTTGATGGTTGAATTTTGAACCTTAACCCAGATATGCTGTGGTTCCTTTTTCTTAAGGCACAGTTCACTTCTAAACATAACTCGTCCCCAAAAAAATGCCATGATTATCGAAAGCGGCTTCCATGCAGCGCCTTGTACAATCGCACTGGTGACAGGTCTCTAATATGGGAGAGGCCCCCTGGATAGGTCTAGCGCATTGTCTATTTTCCAGTCAAACAGCAGTGTTAATGCACTATTATTTTCCCGATTGAAGGACATTGTAGCCAGAGTAACTACTGGACATATTGAGACTTTACATCTTATGTCTCAGGATGGCGAGCGCGGTGGCATGCCAAACATTGCTTTGTAATTCAAGGTGTTGTTTGGTTTTGCGACCTGGTACCACCATTTTTACGCAGGGTAAATGCGCTATTGTGTTTCATTTTGAAGAACATTGTAGTCAGAGTAACTACTGCACGTAATGAGACTTAACATTTTAGTCTTATTATCATGTATCGGTGTTTCTTCTCAGCATCAAGAAGATGACACGAAAGAGTTGTTCGTGGGTCTGGAGCCGCCGGCCGACATCGTGGTGGAGGAAGTGAAGGTGCTGGAAGACGAGGTCCTCGTCAAGAAGGAGCAAGATGACGGGTTTGATGCTCAGGAACAGTTCGATAGCGTCAAGGATGAGAATGATGATAGGTGAGCGGAATATGCAGAATATTTAATAAATTTCCTTTTTTCCCGATATAATGTGAATTAGCTTCTATTTACATTGGTCAAGAGTCGGAACAATTACTTGAAACTGTTGAAAGTAATATCCTAATTAAATAAGGTGGACAGTAGAGGCCATAAAGTTTGCTAGACATTTCTGTGTGCGAGCTGCTTCCAAATGCTGATGAACAATTTTGTAATCATTCTATGTTTCTATAAAATTCTTAGTCCACCAAGTAGATTCACAACGGGTTGATAATTCAAAAACGTTGATATCCATAACCAGAGACTTCTCGGACGACGACTACTTCCCGTCCAACACGTGGGCGCGCGTGTCGCCCCCCGCGTCGCCCTCGCCGCCGTCCCCCCGGCGGGGGCGTCGCGCGGGGGGCGCCGGGGGCGTGGACGGCGAGGGGGGCATCACATGCGGCGTGTGTCACAAGCGCATCAGTTCGCGCACGTACCTGCGCGTGCACATGCGCACGCACACGGGCGAGCGGCCGTTCAAGTGCCACGTGTGCGGCCGAGGGTTCATCACTTCCAGCAAGATGCACCGCCACGCGCTCACGCATGAAGACCAGTGGAACGGTCAGTATACACACGCGCGCGGCATTCTAATATAATAATAATAATATGCTTTATTGTACACCATGACAACATACAGTTTTAAGATCACACACTATAACGGTTATGTACAATGGGCGGCCTTATCACTAATAGCGATTTCTTCCAGGCAACCTTTGGATGGACAGGCGTTATATGTAGAATATTCAGTGTGCAGCAAAAGCATACGACGAAAGAATATTATAAAGTTGTGTAATAAATAATTATAACACATTACATAAACATACAATAAACATTATATATATATACTAGCTGTCGGGCCCGGCTTCGCCCGGGTGCAGATAGTTTTTGAGTCCAATCCACATCAAGAACATATTATTTCGCGTGTCTACTAACTATATTTCCCGCGTGCCGTCGACTATATTTCCCGTCCGTATTGAATGCTGTTCAATCCTGTCCTCTCCTATCCCGTGCCAACTATTCGAATTTGAAAGAGTAGAAAATATGTATATTTGGTTTCCTGACTCATCCCACGGGAACACTATATTTTTCGGGATAAAAAGTAGTCTATGTGTTAATCCAGGGTGTCAGCTGTCACTATACCAAATTTCATCAAAATCTGTTGAGCCATTTTTTCATGAAAGAGTAACAAACATCCATACATACAAACTTTCACCTTTATAATATTAGTAAGGATATGTTACTGTAAAAGCTCGAACTACGGTTAATCTTAAGATTTAAGTGTAAGTCTTAGGATTTACCGACATGAGTTGGTAAATGTAAGTATTTCTGAAAATACGACGATTTTTTCGAGCTTTTACCATTCGAATTTAGTATATGCTAGGTTTTACCACTGTCAGCTGGTAGATGTTGATTTTAGGAATAAAACAATGAGTAATTCTTAATCATTTACTTTAATAAACTATTAGACAAAACAGGTACATAGTATTATAAAGGTATCATATGATAGTAATAAGTACAAACTAATACCAACTTATTTAAATTATTTTGAGGGCGGACTTTAGTTCAGGGTAACACGAGTTGAGGGCTAAAAATGATCACAGGTGATAGGGATTGAGTTCCTAATTACAACGTTAACACTCGTATTAAAAGGAAATGCTTAGTTTTCGAGAAATTAATATAATCAGGTGTCAATGTCAACAAAAAATTAATAATGTTTTGTTGATTGTTTTTGGTTGTTGATTTCGTATCTGCGTTATACCAATATTGATTTGTTTGTGTTTTGTTGTGTTATATTACGTTTTATAACGCCTTAGAAATTATGTTCAGAAGGAAGTTAGTGGACCACTTTATGAATCGGTTAGGTCGAATGTGCTCCAAAACCGACTCAGGGCACCCCGACTTCACGTAGTCTTTTGGCTACCAACCCTAGAGAGTATATAAAAAGCCGGAGGCGCGGAGGGAGTGCAGCCCCCGCCCGCTGTAACAAAGGATAGGCAACCGTGCGAGCCGGAGCGGCTGAGGCTGGCAGCAAGCCGAAGCTGCGCAGGCGAGCGTGGATGCCTATCCTTTGTTACGCAAGGGCGAAGGGGCTGCACTTCCCGCAGCGCCGGAGACGTTGCAGAAGCAAATTTGTATTGACAACAAGTGCTTTTGTAGGTTAGGTTACTTAAATTGATATATCTCAGGAATAGTGCATTACCTTTTCACGGGAGTGGTACCAGGTGAGTGGGACACTCCCCCCCCCCTCCACACCCCGCACTCCACCACATCGTGCTACCCTATTCAAAATTTTACCCCTTATTATTTGGTTTAGAAGTAAAAAAAGACAATCAAATGTAATTGATTAATAGGTAAGGTACCTAAAAAAAACATTTCACTTGTTACAACACGGATTGCTATTGTGGCATTTAGAATTACAAAGTAATCCTAATAATCTGCAGGTGTATATTTTTGTTGAGCACGTTATGACATGTTTTGTTTTTCAGCATTTACCATGCCATTAATGTACATCCTAAGATTTACCAACGGAATGGTGGTAAGAGTTCGAATCGCAAACCTTTTGGAACATTTACCATTAGGAATTGGTAGATCTTAGGTTTTACTGGAATATCTTAGGATTTACTGCAGTTCGAGCTTTTACAGTAACATATATATACATTATATGTATACATAGTACGTACACATATCATAAACACATAATAATAGATAGATATCAATATATACATAAATATGTACATATATAAATTTGTATATAATATAAAAAATTAATTTCTAAATGGGTTAAAGACAAGCTATCAATTGTTCGCTAGCTGTTGATGATTTCAGCCTGGCTGGCATGATTTAAACTGGTAGGGGGAGGGGGATTGGAAGGACCTTTATACTTATCATTAGATGACCCAATATTCATATTTGGATTGTAAGATACAAATGCTTTTAAATTTCGAAACAAAAGATTGTCTTGGTGGTTTGAACTCACGGTTCTTCTCTCAAAGTTTTTACCAACTCTGCCAACAAAGCTGCGATGTGTAACAGTGATAATGTTAAAGAATATGTATGTATTTTTCTAGGAGAAGGAGACGTCAAAAGAGAAGATGTTAAGGATACAGAGAATGCTGAAAATGACGAAACTGATCTTAAATGTGAAGGGTAAGTTGCATAAATGAAAACCAATATTATAAACAAGATATATGCAAAAGATATAATTAAGCAAGAAAAGATTAAAAGCATTGTTCAAAGGTTGTAATGTCTATGATTGCTTGCTAATATGGGAATATTATAATGATTATTTTAAGGATCAATTTTACTTGAAAGTCTTTGTCACCTAGATATTTTATAGAGTATATCAAGACCGACAATGAAGCGTGGTGGTATTTTTAGTGATTACAGACACATAGCAAATAAAAATCTCGTAAAACGCAACATTTTTGCGGTGTTTTAAATATCATCGTGTTTGGGTGATAAATCCATATTTTTTCCTAAAATAATAATTTAAAACCTTGCGTATCATAGCCTCTTTAAAAATAAAAGGGTGTACACTATTATTTTAGGAAGTACTATGTATTTACCACGCAAATAAGACGATAGGAAAAAAAAGCAATCCTCGTCTGTTTTTTGCAAGACTTTTAGTTTCATTGTGTCTGAAGTCACGTAAAACTACCACGTGGCTTAGTTTTCAGTCGCAGTTTTGATATACTCTGTATAATAGCACTCTTGAGTTCATACAAAAATCGTTTTAAACCATAGGGAAGAAGTGAAGAAAAGCAAAAAGAAGATGCAGAAGAAGCGGCCGAAGAAAGAAACGGAGAAGCAGAAGAAACGGTACCAGAAGCGGCCGCACGCTTGCGAGTACTGCCAGAAAAGGTACTTTACTCAATCAGTTTCTATGAAATTTCCATAGAAAACTACCATAATATTCTTAGGAAAGCAAGGAGAATATTATGGTCAAGAAATCAAAGTAGATTCTATAAACTACTACCATTTATCGGATTTTGATGCTGTATTGTGATGGGAGCCGAGTTTATTTCCATATTCGATAGAAATCTAATCAAATTCGTTAAGTCCTTTAGTACCTGCCATCAATCAATTTATTGTTGATATCCTGTGGTATACACTATTCAGTTGATTTCTTTACATAGTTTTTGACCACATTTTCCCCAAAATTCTTGAAGTTTTTTAATTTTTGTTGACTTCCTTAGAGTATTTATAAAAATAGAAGCTCTGTCATACATTTTCGTCTTTATAAAGTATAATTTTTGTTTATTGTAATGTTGATAACAATCCTATATTTTACAATCTTTTGCTATAAACTTTTTTGGAAGCCGAAAATCTATTTGATTATTATCTAAAACTACGAATTAAATAGCCCTAAAAGATGGCAGTCAAATGTCAGCTTATCAAGGACGGATCCAACCCTCAAAAAAGGTTCTGGGCATGGCAACCCGAACATCAACGAAGTGGGAGTCTGTGTATGATCTTGCTCATGATCGTTATACGCAAAAAAAGATTTAACTGTGAGATTTTATTATATTGATGATATTATGGCATTTGATATAATATGATCAGTCTATCGATCTCAATATAGTGGAAATGTGACGTCATAAGTCCATTAGGGTTGTTGGCATGCCCATCGTGCCCACTATGGTGGATCCGCGCTTGCAGCCTATAGGAGGGCAGAAAAAGGTGGCCCAGCACCAACATTTTTAAGATTTTTGAAGCCCCAGGACACTGATATAGAGTCATTAACACTGTAAGTTGCCCTGTTCCCCAGGTTCCTCCACCTAGACACGCTGCAAGTGCACAAGAAGTGTCACGCGGGCGAGCCTCTGGTGCTGAAGTGTTCGTTCTGCCTGGAGGAGGCTCCCGACGCGGCGTGGCTGCAGCGACACGAGGCCACGCACTCCGGACCGAAGCCCTATCTGTGTACGCTGTGTAACAAGACTTACAAGAAACGGGAGACGCTGGTCAGTAGATATATGTATACTCTATAGTAGCTTAAGAGCGTATACACCTTGCGCGCAAAGTCAACTATAGGTATTTCTTCGTTAATTTCACGCACACATAAGCGACCAAAGCTGTGTGCGTAGAGCTGCCGCGTCGGCTCGCTATACAATCGGCTCAAACAACTTTGATCCGTGCGCTTCAAATATTCAATTGAAATGTAACTGTAATATAATATCATAAAAATATTTTATTTGCATTATAAGTAGACAAAAATTACTGTGCAAGCAAAGAATAATACAAATTTAGATACTAATCATATGTTCGTTATTATTACATTGTTAAGTTGCATTCAAATCAGTGTTCAATCAGTAGACACTACGGACGTTTTATTAATCATTTCCTGTTCGAACACATAAATAGTGTTAGGGGCCTTACAACCCCTTACAATTACGAAATATATTTAATTTTATATTACAATACATAACATAATTTAGCCTCGGAATTACATCCCATTATATTACCTGAAACATAAATTATACCCACTACAAAATCATTGTAGGTAATAAAAATAATTATATATTTTACTACCAAAGTACTAAGATGTGGTAATCGCAGTCCGCGCGTGGCTATTTTTACTACGTACGGCAAAAATCGACTGCAGCTAGGCCGGAGCGACGAGCGATACGTCCTCCCTCTAGAAGGCCTTGCGGCGGTCTGATTTGATCCACGTCGGACAGCGTGTTTTATAGTGGTTTTTAAAATATTTGTAGAAAACATGAAAACTAATTTTGTTGAAATATAAAAATGGTTATTTATTGATAAGATGTTCTTCTATTATAATATGCAATTGCTATAAAAAATTATGTACTATAAGTTGGTGAAAAAAAATATGTTGTTGACAAGAGTTTCTGAATAATTACGCATTGTTTAAATTTTTATTTTTCAGGAACTAAACACAAAAAGATTATTTTTCTCAGCAAAATCCCTCCATAAGGGTCTTATTAGTCTGATAATATTTTTATTTTCATCTTATATTTAGTGGTTTCGTATATCTTAAGCTTCTAAATTACCGTTTAAAGCCTAAATAACGAAACATGTGTTCAGTAATCCTTATAGTACTCACAAATTATCCATCAATCTATAATGTTTTCCACCAAAATCCCTAGATAACAACCTTTTCTAAAATTAGTAATAATTATTTTTCCTTTAAATTGTTTATTGGTGGCTATTAACTCATTTGAAAAGTCCTGTTTTTAAGCCAAAAAGCGCGTGCAGGGTATAAACGCTCTTAATACCCCGTGGATCTTTAGGACCCAATATTTTTTTTATTTAATTTCCAGCGTTTCTATGACTTTACAGCTTTCGTTATCACTTTGAATGGTATAAGTCGTCCGCTCAGTGACTGTTACTATTTAACTACGCTTAATTTACAATGATAAAATTAAATAGTTAGTTGGTTTTTATAAATTTAAAAAATTAAACTAAGAAATCATTAAGTTTAACATTTAACTGTGCCATCGTGCCGAAACGAATGAACCGATTTGGATGTATTTTTTTTTATTTTCACGAGCACTAAATCTATAATTCTGCTGTGTGCAGGTGTACCACCGCAAGCACCACAAGCCGGAGCGTCGCTCGTACATCTGCGACATGTGCTCGAAGCGGTTCTGTTCCCCGGGCAAGCTGCAGCGCCACCTGGTGTCGCACCGCGTCGACAAGTTCGTGCTGCGCTACGAGTGCCCCGTGTGCGCGCACATGTTCAACACCAAGTACCACGTGCAGATGCATCTCGCCACGCACCAGAAGGAGGGATTGTAAGTATTATTATCTATATTACTTACCTACTTAGCTTTCATATTCCTTAACAACATTTTCATCGTGAAAAAAAACACATGCTGTATATGAGAGTTGTGGCATCATCCTGTATTCGAGTTCTATAATAGCATGATTAAGTGTAAAAAAACACAACCTGTATACGAGTGCTACGGCATCACCTGTATTTGTGTTTTTTGAAATACGTTTATTCGATTATTTTAAACTTAATGGTGCATAGAGCAGTCAAGAGACTGTTGTGTCAGAAATAGGCAAAAAGTCAATACAATTACAAAAAACATACGAAATGCCGAAGATTATGATCAGTTTTGCGACTAGCACTTTATTTGTACAGTATTACAGTATTTGATATAAAACAATATTTTATTACCAACTACAGTAATTCTAAGATTAATCTCCACCAGTCAGTACAAAACCAACCATAATCATTAATTAAAATGTATATTTCAGAATAATGGAAGAGAACCGCAACGAAATCCTAGCGATGGTGTTACAAAACGCTCGGAAAATCCCCAAACAGCCCGACGCGCCGCACAACCTCTCCGACCAGATGCCCGCCGACGAGCGCAGCCGCGTGTGCAACATATGCGGAGAAGTCTTCCAGCACTTCTACTACTTGGAGGAACACCTCAAGGGCCACGGCTCCAAGATCGCCATCGAAGACCTCGACAAACCAGAAGAAAAGAAATACACATGCACCGTCTGCCAGAAATCATTCAAACTACACTATTATCTGAAACTCCACAGCTTCACGCACACCAAAGAGAAGCCGTTTATATGCCAACAGTGTGGGAAAGGGTTTATAACCAAAGGCAAATTAAAAAGACACATAGAGACACATACGGGACTGAAAAAGTACCAATGTCACGTTTGTTACAAGTTTTTCACCAGACCTAGTTATCTCAGGATTCATGTGCGGACTATACACGGGACACAGGACTATAACTTCAGGTTGGGTAAGGATTATGGGATGGGATCCTTAGGGGCACTCTCTGTGATGACTCAGCTGACTCAAAGCACTCTGTAATGTAGGGTATTAGACTGGAATTTACGCCCGACGTGGCATGTGGGACGGAAAAAAATCCTGACTCTGATGCATGGAGAGTTTTGTATATTGAATTAAGAGTAAAATATAGAGGGTCTGTTTGGGTACTTATTGTTATTTCGTTTATAATAGGCCACTTTATTGAGCTCTCAAAGCAATTTGGTGATGATGTAATCGTTTACCATTAAAAAGCGAAAATAGGATATTTTAATGCGAAGGGGTCGTGAAGGGCCTTTTCAGATGTGATTTACAATATTTTTTGGTAATAGAAAGGGTCGAAACGGGTGGATCTTTGTCTTCGGGCACCCTTGGAACGTCTCCCGGTGAATGTAAACGCATAATACCTCTTATTTGTAAGCGGTTAGTCAATTTAAGAGGTGGGTGTAGGATATATTTTTATATTAGATGAATTATAAAATACCGGTAGAGTATGGAATTTATTTGGTATATGGTTTATTTGAAACGACGAATAAGTTTGATGCGGATATCGGATATCCGTCGTCTGTCAATGCGGATATTTGGATGGCATATTGTTATAGTTTTGTAAAATCCCTTTTGCTTTCAAGTCTATTGGCAATCAATATGAAATATCGTCCGCGACGTATAGAAGCTGTAAATTGTAAAATATAAGAGAAATTATGGCAATATTGACATATGAAGATGTTTTTTTTTTCATTGCAATGAATTAAAAAATGTCGGTCTGAGACTAGGTTTGGAAAAATGTTATATTCATTTACCACGAGTCGAGTCGCTCTTTCGGAATAGGGGAAAAAATTCAAGAGAATAAAATTAATTCGGTATTTACAAGCAATAAACGGATAGGCTTTTGTTAAAAATTGTCAAGGCATTCGCCATTGTGGAAACTAACCTAAATGTATGATTTCCCGCCTTTTTGAAATGCCATTACAAATGCGGGAATTTCCTTGAACTAAGTTCTCGGGTACATGTTTACATATGCTGTAAAAGGGTTGTTGGTTTGTATTTTGTACTTATAACAGAAAGCAAAGAAAATTGTGAGATTTTTATGTATATAATAGGATTTCGGCAGCTATATTCTGGGGGTAGGCGTCTCATATGTGAGGGGTCGTCTGGGTAGATAATACCGCAATGTCTATTTCTCCCGCAAAACAGAGTGTAAATGCACTATGTGTTCCAGTTTGCAGGATATTGTAGCCAGAGTAACTAATAGACATTTTAACTTCTTATGTCTCAGGATGGCGAGCGCAAAGTAATGCCAGGCTTGCTTTTTAATTCATAGCTTAGACTTATAATTTTCAATAGAAATCAATATTATGAAAAAAGAGAATGTTATATAGGTGCGATTTTTACATAAATTTTGTGTCAATTATACGAAATTAGTGTCTTTTTGTAAGCAATAATATTAGCTTTAACTATGCGCCTATATGAATATAAAATCAAGTTCTTTTTTAAATATAAGTTTACAAGTTACGTTGCCTTTCGGCCGCTTAAAACGTATATATGTTTTTGTGATTTTCAAGTGTAAATCAGAAGTATATAAATTAAATTGTTAATGTATGCGCCAAAAAAGGGGCATTTAACTTTATTTATTGTCTAAAATAATATTAAGTTCGCTAGTTGTATGCAGACCGCTTCAGACAGCAGCATATGTAAACATTTATCATAGCAATTCATAATTTTAATATAGATCATTATTATGGTTTTTGCCACGTTTGAAAAACTTAATATTTTTCACACATAATGTTTTTGTATATAGATATGTTGTTAATACACCTTTGTTGATTCTGTGCTAGAGATATGCAATATTCATCAGTAAAATAATTTTTGTTTGTAATAAATATTTTTAATGCCAGATGAATGTCATAGCTTCGCAAAAAAAATGTAGAAATAAATGATGGCGCCATGGAGCCGTTTTATGGCGTCTCTTTAAAGTATGGATTTTAATCATGATATTAATTAGTATACATTAAATAATATAAATTAATATTAACGTTCTCTATCAAAATACTTCAATAAAAACTAAATCTTCAATGCCAAGTACAATCAAAATATACAAATATGAAAAATGTGGTAGTGTTGCCAGGCGGATTAAATGGTTTTTTGCGTTTTTACACTTTTCGACAATCTGTCATTTTTCTGATGATTGGAAAATTGTGTCTGCACGGTATTCAACTTTACACTTTTGTGTCGCCTTCTTAAAGTCTGTGTATATCAAGTTTTAAGAAGGCCGCCATCAAAATGTCGATTGGCGAAAACTTATCTGCATTGAATTGTTACTTTTTTAAGTATTATCTAAAGTAATATTATAGAGAGGAAATATTTGATTGTTTGTATTGAACAGGCTCTAAAACTACGGGATCTATTTGAAAAATTATTTCATATTTGGAATTTGACATTATCCCTAATGAACATAGACGACAGAATATTTAAAAAAATCTTATATGCACTCGGGCCGAGCTGTGCCGGCTCGCTAGTAAAATATAAAAACATTTATTACAATTAACAAATACAAACAGTACCATAGAAATATTTAGCGTCCTGATATTTACTGCATATCTCTGACGCACAGAGTTCTTATGTTTCATGGGTTATACAAGTGCTAAGGTAATAAAGTGGTTGTTGATTTTGTATTAAAGAAAATTAAAATATGCGTTTTTATATTGTATTTTCATGTTATCCTTTATTTTCCATTTTCAGTTATTTTACTTGACAAATGCTTATCATAAAACTTGACCAAACTATCTCGAGGTGTTCGTTGGTTGATTTGACATAATTTCTTAAGAAATGAGTTTATATGATGCTCCAAAGGGGCTCATGGCTTAGTTGTTGGATGGCATTTTTTGTGACAACTACTGGAACGACGCAAGCTCAATGCGAATTACAAGGACAAGTTATATAACAAGTTTGCTTTAAGCTTGTTACAGAAAATATGTCCGATTCACCTGTTTTTCTATATAAGCCACGACGTATGTATGTTTTGCATATGCTGCTATGCAGCTGTCGACATATTCCCAGTGTTCTCTAGTTCAAGTCTCAGGGCATAACATTGTCTTTTTGATGTGCGTGTGGTATATGTTCTAGTGCAGGGTAATGTCCTGTAGTGGGACATATATGACCCACAACACAACGCATATTCATTTATCTTTGACGGGAATATTTCGTGCAACCTCTTCAGTAATCCACTGCGCCAAAAAAGTTTCTCAATAATGATAGAAAAATCAATGGATAATCTATGACTGCCATAGTATTTTAAATTCTCTTTGACTGCTAATGTCACACTTGACGCCCATGAAAGATTGTGAATCGTTGTGAATACAAATTGCCGTTAGTAATGAAATAGTGTTCTGTAGTCTCGCCCCTTCAGTACCACCAAAATGAAACACACAGTTGAAATATGGAGAGCTAAAGTAGTAAGTATTATGTTTTGTACAGTTAAAAGAGATTCCGAGTTGCAGATAAAATCTCTACAAGCACTCGAGACAGTGTCAAGAGTCAACAGATAGATCTATACCAACCGCATGCATCATGCATGTATTCAGAATTAGAAGTACTGATAAGCTAGAACGCCAACTATTAATGCTAAGTTGCTTCTATCATAATTGTCGAAGTTATATTTATTATTTCTAATAGCACCTTTGGAAAATATGAGATAAAAATGCCTACAATACGCACGCACACTGAGTATACTACGTTATTGAATTACCTGGAATGCATAAATTTGCGGAGATATTTTTCTTCTAAGCTTTCTGTTGGTGACACCTTTTCACCAAATTCATCATGGTTTTAAAATTAAACAGGTTTTTACCTTTTCAAGTACCAGGAACGTATGAAGTTGATGGAGATGTTCTAATTCATAATAAGAAGCTAAACTTCCTATTGGCTACACCAGTCTAAGCTACCCCCACCAATGAGAAAGGACCAATCAACGTATCTTTAATGTTACGTCACAACGTTGATAGTAACGTTCTAGAAACTAATGCAGTTGGATATTTTGTTGGACTACCGTCAGTTCCAAATATCGTTGCAATAACATGATAAACCAATGGATTCGTTCATTATTTCTGCTAACGTGTTTTATTAAATTATCAAGTATATTTTTAGTTAAAGAAGTTGTTTAGGAAATTCGGGAGTTATACTTCTCTAAATTCTGTATGTAATTTTGTGAACTGTTTGTTTCTTTACAGGTCAAACCGCAAGAAAATAATGTTGAAGTGAGTTAAAATGCAAATACTTTATGAATATTTAAACCCATAGTTTTGATTTGTGTAAGAGAAAATTCGGATTAATTAAATCTTTCATTAGTGATTAGTTTTACGACACCGTCTATTAGTCTACTACGTAGACTAATAGTTACATCAGCTATCTTTATTCAATGCAACGTTGATGTAAGCCAAAAAGAAGTTTCAGTTGTGAAACGAGAACCCGTAGTCTATTCCTACACACTACGCAAAATGTGTAAAGACATTAAGAATATACAATGAATTTTACACGAAGCGAATAGTGGAGCTAAAATTTATCCTTAGTATTTTTGTAAATGATGTCAAGATAAATATTTGGCAGTGGGGTTGTATCAAATAACCCATTTATGGTTTTCAGTGATTGATTATCGTTATTCGATTCTGTCAGCCAGGATCAAATCGCACAAAGAGTTAATATCAAAGTCGACGAGTCTTATAAAAACTATCTGACGTCGTCCTATTGAAATTATTTTTCAGTTGCTTCAGCAGGAAACAAAACCAAAAAGGGGCAGACTGCAAGAGCCGTGTATGGATTACTGTGCTGGCACGAGACGGCCGAAGCAGACGCGGACGTCGTACAAGAAGGGGAAGACTCCATCCCTCGGGAGCATCGCCACATCAGCCAGCGCCAACTGCTGCGCGTGCTGCCGCGTGCTGGCCGAGTATGTGAAGGAGGCGCTGCGCCTCGTGGTGCTCTGCCCCGGGAACACCAGGCTTATGCAGCTGTTCTGCGAGCTGCTGGACATCGGCGCGCGTCTCTGCAACGACTGCTACGACTTCCTCAAGAAATTGATGTGCTGTATCTTTGTTAAGAAGTGCTGACTTGTCTTTGGATTGTGATGGTTTTTGGATGTTTTTGTCAATTGTTTGAGAATATAGTTTGATTTTATAGTAAACTGATAATTTTAAAATCAATTATTTCACTAAATGTTTTCAGAATGGAAAATTAGTCGTATAAAATCCGAAAGGAATACAACACAAAATAAAACCACAAAAGTCATAATAAATTTTCGAAATAGCATATATTTTTATGAAATAAAAAAATACACAGTACAGTTCCATAACATAACTTCTCATAAAGCTAACTTATTCTACGAAACGCCGTTCGGCAACATTTGTGACGGAGAGAAACCAAAAGTGACCGGAAAAATATTCAATGCCAATTTCACCAACATATTCATTAGGCGTGCCCGTTTCAACACGCCTACGTTAATTTCAAAACAATTTGTCATTTTCAAACACTAGACGACTCTAGGTAATGTCAAATTGTACCCCTTCCTCTTATTTGTGAGTACATTGCTAAATCGTTTAACGTCGAGAAAAATTCTCCTAAAAACTAAGACGTCACAACTTTATCTTGAACCAAGACGTCAAAAATATCTACTTTAACATTTATGAAACAAAATGTGTCAGGGCGTACTAACGTATGTTAACTTCGAAGTCAAAAGAGAGAAGTCAAAACTCGATTTTATTTCATTTTTCGTATTACAAATAAGCGGAAGGGCACGAGGGTCGGGTAAAATAAACAAAGGACCCTATAATTATGTACTGTATTTAAAAAGTGAGGGTACTTTGACTCGGCGTCAACGTGGCACAAGTTTAATCGATTTATTAAAATATCAAAAATATGTTTCATAGAGAAACAGTTACAATTTAAAAAATACTATAAAATAGGTTCATATTTAAACTATAAGATGCGTTAAAGTCATGAAGAAATTCTTAAATGTAAATAAAACAACAGAAAATTGTATGTCAATGATGTATAGATAAAAATACTTAAAAGTATGTTGTAAAAAGTTAATCATAAAACAATACAATAAATTGATTTTTCAACGCATTAAAAAGGAATATAATGTCAATAAAAATTCAATTGAACCATTTACTCATAAAATAACTTCAAAATCGTGTGCCGAGTCAAAGCAACCCCACAGTTACGTCCAGAAAAAAAGGAGAACATAAAAACTAGACAATTTAAAGGATTTCTTATTAATAAGGTGCTAACACATTACATATATTATAAATTTATCGTGAGCTCGTGCAGAAATGCCCATCGTAATGGTCAGCAACGCTGCCACATTCGAGCGTTAATATTCGGTTCTCATTTGACGGTCTCTCCCCTCTCCTGTGACGAGGAGAGGCCTGAGCCCGGCGGACATCCTGTTCCCATCATGTCAATATGTACCGTCGCCAGATATACAGCTATAGGTTAGTAATCACCGCACAATGCAACATTGATACGATTCACAAGATGTGATTTTCGACAACGATACTAGAAACTCGTAAGTTCAATGCGCATTTCTGTACAAACCAACACTATATAATAATTTTCGAAAGCACGACTGGTGTGTGTCCCACGCCTGGGACCCCATCACACGAGAAGCATTAAATGCCTGTACTATATTATTTGTATAAGATGAACGCACCAAAACGTCGTCACGAATGGTTCCGCAATGTTGGCAACACGTCTATTGAGTTTCCTGATTGTTGTCGCACTGGAAGTTACGTGTGCTCGAAACACTCGCTCATATCGTGTTGGTATTACAGGGATCACAACATAAATAGTTGCCTAATAAATTGTACTTTAACAGTCGATGTTTTTATCCACCAAGAGTGTACTTAAAAATAATTTAAAACTATAATAATCCATTCCAGCTGCCATCTGAGTAGTCAGAGTGTTACCAGCATGCAAAACCACGCGAGACAGATCGAAGGGAAAGTAAAAACTATAATAATAAAAAAATAAGTCAAAATATATTTTTCCACATAAGAACTCGTTTGGCAAGTCATAAGATAATTTTTTTGATCTAAACAAACAAATTTGTTTTTCAATTTTAGTCACAATAAATTAATAAAACTGTTTTTATTTATATACCATAGCGTCTACACACTAAAACGCACGGTGCAACTCGATTATGAGCAAAGTGCTCGAATCTAAGACAAATGCTCAACTCTCAATAAAAGTGCTCAAATCTCAACAAATTGGTCGTATCTAGGCAAATCACTCGTATTTAAACACAACGCTAAAATGAGCAACACACTCATTTCTCAGCACGGTACTTTAAACCGAGTAAAGTACTAAAACATAAAATTCCGAGCAATATACTCAATTCAAGCACGTTGTTCAGTACTGGGCAATTTGCTCATCTTGAGTAAATTGCTCAAAACGAGCACAGCACTCAAAAGTGGAGCAAAATGCTCAGAGATGTGAGAGCGCCGTCTAACGTGAAATCGTAGCAGCTTAACAGTAAGGGACACTGACATTCGCATGAGGGAGACAGCAATATAAAAATCTGAAAGTGGGAGAAAGATCGCCAGTATTGCCCCTGTAACCTTGCCCATATAGCCAATAGGTGGGTTTTCAATTACGCACATAATATATTAATTATCATTAGGACATACAGAACTTAAAATTGTTCTAAATTTAACGATTCAAAAACCATTTAATTTATTGGATATTCTTAATTACAGGTGGAGATTTAATTGAATTGAATTTTAATATTTGTATATTACATCTATTTATTAAAACATTAAAACCCATTTATGTTTACTAATCCTATGTATAAAAACGACATTTAGGCACGACTTAAAACAACTGTTAACATAAAATGGGTAGATAACATGGGTCATTGAATTAAACGATTCAAATTCTGTATGTCTTAATTTCATTTTGATGTACTAAACAGAGCTTTCAAAAATTATTCCATCGTACGCGTCGGCCGTTTTGAATCCTTTATCAACCAGATTGGGGCCACTAACAGCGTTTTTTAATCGAGGGTAGTAACCTTTTTCAACACCGTAGATGACATTACCTATTAATGTTCTAGAAACTTACAGATAAATTACTTTTGACGTCACGAACTAGTTTTTAATTTATTATATTCAACGATATTAGATTAAATTATGTTCTTATTATTGTTTTGTTAACAATGCGAGATCCAATATGGCCGACGCGTATACAGCGTGCTCCATCCCCGCTTCGCTATGTACAAGCCCACCAAACTAAACACACACTGTATAAGCTGTAACGTTACATTTTAATTCATGGAGCTTTTTCCTTATTATTAACATATTGTATTGAAAGCGAAATGGCAGTGTGGTTTTGTGGGTTTTATCTGGAACAAAGACATTCATTATTTGTACTGTTAAGAGCGTATACACCTTGCGCGCAAAGTCAACTATAGGTATTTCTTCGTTAATTTCACGCACACATAAGCGACCAAAGCTGTGTGCGTAGAGCTGCCGCGTCGGCTCGCTATACAATCGGCTCAAACAACTTTGATCCGTGCGCTTCAAATATTCAATTGAAATGTAACTGTAATATAATATCATAAAAATATTTTATTTGCATTATAAGTAGACAAATATTACTGTGCAAGCAAAGAATAATACAAATTTTGGATACTAATCATATTTTCGTTATTATTACATTGTTAAGTTGCATTCAAATCAGTGTTCAATCAGTAGACACTACGGACGTTTTATTAATCATTTCGTGTTCGAACACATAAATAGTGTTAGGGGCCTTACAACCCCTTACAATTACGAAATATATTTAATTTTATATTACAATACATAACATAATTTAGCCTCGGAATTACGTCCCATTATATTACCTGAAACATAATTTATACTCACTACAAAATCATTGTAGGTAATAAAAATCATTAAATATTTTACTACCAAAGTACTAAGATGTGGTAATCGCATTCCGCGCGTGGCTATTTTTACTACGCGCGGCATAATCGACTGCAGCCAGGCCGGAGCGACGAGCGATACGTCCTCCCTCTAGAAGGCCTTGCGGCGGTCTGATTTGATCCACGTCGGACAGCGTGTTTTATAGTGGTTTTTAAAATATTTGTAGAAAACATGAAAACTAATGTTGTTGAAATATAAAAATGGTAATTTATTGATAAGATGTTCTTCTATTATAATATGCAATTGTTATAAAAAATTATGTACGATAAGTTGGTGAAAAAAAATATGTTCTTGACGAGAGTTTCTGAATAATTTCGCATTGTTTAAATTTTTATTTTTCAGGAACTAAACACAAAAATATTATTTTTCTCAGCAAAATCCCTCCATAAGGGTCTTATTAGTCTGATAATATTTTTATTTTCATCTTGTATTTAGTGGTAAAGGATATCTTAAGCTTCTAAATTGCCATTTAAAGCCTAAATAACGAAACTTGTGTTCAGTAATCCGTATAGTACTCATAAATTATCCATCAATCTATAATGTTTTCCACCAAAATCCCTAGATGACAACCTTTTCTAAAATTAGTAATAATTATTTTTCCTTTAAATTGTTTATTGGTGGCTATTAACTCATTTGAAAAGTCCTGTTTTTAAGCCAAAATGCGCGTGCAGGGTATAAACGCTCTTAAAAATAATTATAAATCGCATTTATGGATGGTAGATATTCTGATAGTCACAATCATAATAAATTGAAGAAGCAACGGTTTATTAGTCACATTTCATACGGGATGCTTCAAGTCCCATAATCTTAATCCTCACACTACCCACAAATTATATCTTCTATATTTTATGACCGGTTAATAAATACCGCGTATAAACTATGCCTTGTTATGATTTAGAATATTCCGGGGCCAATATCTTACAGTATAATAAAGTTTGAAGGAAACCACTGGGTACAGTCCACTTTAACAAACCTTAGTAACTAATAGGTAGGTAGGTAACTAACTAATAAATAATTATAAACAATGTATTGATGAGAGTGAATCATACCTCTAGGCGGGTTGTGGTGTGCTGGACTTCTCCTTCTTTTTCTCCTTCTTCTTCTTCAAGAACGACGGCGTCCGCAGACCTTTCTTCTTCTTCTTGTCTTTCTTCGGCGAATCCTCGGTGGACACCTCTTTTGATGGCGACCCCTTTAAACGTAAAGGTTATTGGATAAGTTTTGATACCGCAAAGAAATAAAGCAATAAAGGGACGTAGATTTTGTTTATGAGCGGTCGATTCGATTATCATCAGGCAATCGGCGTGCTAGTCTAGCCATTCAAAGCAATGAAAAAAACTTAGAATGTAGACGTCAATTTCATAGCATGAGGGTAGGTTTGCGTTCAAAATTTCAGCTATCCTTTTAGATATCAAATATCTTGAGTCCACCAAATCTCAGTTGTAACAATTTCAAAGGTGGCAAAAATAATTATTAAACTAATCTTGGGCAAAATTCCAACTGCCTTATTTAACTGTAACTTTTTATAAATACGGTCAATTAAGCTGTCTGTCAATAAATAAGGCCAAAGGATATAGACCATTTTTTCTCATAATTTAGAGAGGAGACTTTGTGGCCAACAGTCAGGTAACAGTGAGGCATGTAATTCATAAGATTTTTTTAAAGATTGTATTATATTATATTTACCTCTTTACTGCTGTGAGAGAAGGTGCTTTGATGAGCATCCGAGTGATCTCCGTTCACCGTGTGTTCGCCTGCGGACAGCAACAATACATTTAAACAATACATTTACAAATAAATGCTTCTTCGGACCATCGACGGAAGTGTTCATGAGCGTAGTCTTTCAATATATATCTCTCTCTTCTCAGCCACAGGAAGTCCACTGCTGAACATAGGCCTCCCCCAAGGATCTCCACATTGACCTATTGGAAGTGGCCTGTATCCAGAGAGTTCCTGAAACCTTACCCAGGTTGTCCGTACACACTATATATCACTACTATAATATGAAGTTTGTATGTAGTTTCGTATTTGCAAATGTCATTTAAAGTTCATGAGTAACTATTTGGCGTTTTCGATAGACAATCTACAGAGAATGCAATGAATTTTAGTAAACTGAAAGATGAGAAAATCCTTCACAAGATGCAGTCTGCACCATCATAATTTTATGAATTTTTACTTCTGATATTGCTTCAGTCGTTATTGATTGCATTCGTCACTCAATTAGAATGTTGAGAATTATTTTATCACATCCTGAGTTTTGTGCTTGTAATATTAAATAATAATATTAAAGCTACTTACCACTTTCTTAAACAACACAGCAGATACCAAAAGCTTCATGCAAGTGAAAAGCGACACACATGGAATCCCATAGTTAACATGTTATTGTTGATTAGTTTTCGTGTGAGTAGTGAAGTAAGATAACCATTTTATTTAAACCTGAAGATAAAGCCCAAAACTAAAAATAGACAAAGCAAAAATATGTCTTTGTAGTATTCTCGGATAGATAATGATAAGACCAGAAGAATGTATTGAAATAATTGATAATGTTCTCCTCCAATGGCTCATTGAGCGGTAGTTATTTTAAAGTTAATAATCAACGAAAGTGCACGGGTATTTTTTTAAAATCATATCATAGTTGTTTCGATATAATATATACAAGTATTCATTAACAAAAACGAAGGCATTTTTTTAGAGCAGCTGAAAATTCCACGACTGAGTTTAATTGAATTTCTTATACACCGCTGGATATTAAACATTTGTTTTCCAATTGGTAGTCATTTGAATGTGTTGTCTGTTATTCAAAACTTTTGTGACATAGTTTGTCTATGATCTTTTGGCGTTAGTGAGCGTTGTTGTCATGCTGTTGTCAAAATATGAGGAACAGTTTTTCTTTCTTCATATAAATGCATATTTTTTTTACATTTCATTTGTTTGGTTAGCTTTGAAAAGTCATTTCATTTTCTATTCTATCCTCAACTATTGTATGCTACTGTAGCGGGTCATAGCTGTGCGAAGCAGAAAGTAGTGTAACACCTATGTAATATGTATGTAACACATAAACTTTTTAAATTTGGATGACCTGTTTATTAAATTTAAGCCTTTACAGCTTGTTTTTTTTAATAATTTGTTTTCAAGGATATATATTACAGACAGTCTATCTTAAAACAATCCTTTAATAAACACAAAGCCAAGCATTTTACAAACACGTGCACAATATGTATGAAATTAGACCGGACGCACAGCAGTAACTTGATAAAACATTTTAGTCGATTTTAAATATAATATAATACCTGACAATGTATACTGAATTAAAGAGAAAAAAAAGACTGTTTTGTGACTTAAATATTACAAGCAAATCTATGCTTCCTAGATAACCAAGTTTTCTAATGTGCGCCCGGTCTTTTACAAAGTTACTGAAAAAGTGAGACGAACTAGCAACTTTAAGTTGATCGATTTAATGTCAGATGAATTGAACTGAATTTGGTGTGTATAAAAGACTAAAATCATACCTTAATAATAATATTAGTGATACTAATTACCCATCGTTATTTTCAATTAAAGTCGCTAGTTCAGGACAGTCCTCGTGCATTTTATAAAACATACCATACAAAAAACACACAAGCAAAACAAAACAGCCTACAAACATAGTCGAGCATATAAAATAAATTCCATTAATAATTATAATCCAAAGCGTGGATATGCTGCGTGCATTTATACACATCAAGTTGAACATTAAACGACTATTCCCGCATTAAGAGAAATATTCTTATAATTTAATTTCGAACCAGATATTTTTTAAGCCCAAAGTCTTCAACAATTCGCAAAAATCAAGAAGATCTTAACAATTATTTGAGATTATTTGCGAGATACTTTGATATCCTGCCATATTCCAATCGTCTTTAGATCAAAATTATCTTATTGAGAGGGGTAGACCTTATCAATCCTGGTATATACAAAGGAAAAGTTTGGATTATTATGAGACATACGGATGTCTATAAATGCCATTGTGCGTTATTCCAAGAAGTGTCTAGTGTATCTAGAACACTTTCAAGGATATTGATATTTCTGTCCTTAATTCTAATATCCGTATTTTATCCAATATGACCCAATATAATATAACTCAAAAAGAATTGTTGATGCGCGCCATATCTATTTCTCTTTCATCAAAACTCTCGGAAAGTCGAAACTTCGATATTATTTTGTAAAATAAAGTGTCTTCAAATGGTGGCCAGCTAGAATACAATCTTCGGGACGGTTTTCTGTGCAAGTCGTATATTTTCTTTGGTGGTAAATCGACCGATTCCAAACTCAAATCACAATCGACCGATTTGAAATTAAATTCATTATAATCTTTAAAATCCTGTTCTTTATAATCTGTTGCCTGTAAATCAAAGTTTTGATAATTATTGGATTCTTTTTCACAGTCGATCGGCTCGTCATAATTTGTTGATTTAGTAGAATAATAAGTGGAGGTGGAAGGCATATTTTCATTGACAAAGACACTAGACCTTCTCTCTCTTAATTCGTTCGTGTTAGAATCGAAATCAACGGTCACAAAACCAGGGATGTCCGTATGCCTACGTAAAAATTTAGGACATTCGATAGCAGGCAGTTTATCGTCAAAGGAAATCCAGTATTTGGCACCACTACGACTTTCAGTTTGCGACATGGACAGCACAGCAGATTTTCTTATAAACGGAGAGTTTAGAGACCAATCGGCCTCGTTTGAAGAGTTTAAACCACTTGTGCTGCAATCATGATTAGTTTCATTATTTATCTCTTCAATATGTGTGCGAGACACTTCAACGCTTTCATCATAATTATTTTGACACGATATTTCTTTAATTAAATTGCTGTCTTCGAGAAAAGCGTCATTCATTGCTTCGTTAAGAACACTATCATTTAACGGCTCTTGTGAAATGTGGATCGAATCTTCATTTATTTCTGAAATTTCTTCAATAACACTTTTGTCAGCATCTAAATAAACCGGATAATCATCTCTATGTTCCAATTGACAAGGACTATTTATTGCGAGAGATTCTATAGATTGATCTTCAAAATAATTAAGTGGTTCCATTTCTGGATCTAATTCCGGGCCACTCAATACAATGTGTGGTACCACTTCTGAATGGTTTATTATATTGGATACTTCAAATTCACCGCCATCTATCATGCATTCTTCTATATTTTTATTAACGGCATGATTAGATTGAAATTCTTCATTACTTGCATCTGATTCAATATCTTCGTCTTTAATAGAATCATTTGCGTTCTGAGTATCTGGTACGGTCATTTTCATGTTCTCATTAATAAGTTTAGAATTATCATTATTTTGATTCTCTTCATGTTCTTCTACAGTCCACAAATCTACAGCGGTGTACAAAACATCTTCACTATCAACAATAGTTACGACTGTTTTGGGTTTTTTAGTTTTCTTGTCACTTGTGACGTACATAACTGAATTATAAAGATAGTAGACTATACCTTCTACTATTTTATAAGCGTTAATAGATTCTTCGCTTAAATCTGTTAAAAAAGAGTTCATTTGATTATTTTCTTCGTAGTCTTCAATAAGTTTAGCCATAGAGAAAGTTTCCAGGTTTCCAGCCGTAGTTAAATTAGTCATGTTTGAATTTATATTATTACTTATTTCTCTTAAATGATTGTCTTCATCAATATAAGGAAAATTATCTACAAATAGTTCTATACCACCGTTTTCATCACTACGACCGTTAATTTCAATAGCCTTTTCCGGTTGTATATCCACTTCATCGACTTTGTCAACTTTGGTAGGAATGTTAACTTCAATTGAATGTTCAATTTTATTTTGTAAACTATCCGTAATTTGATATTCATTATTGAATTCTTTGACATATATTATGTTATTATTCTCAAGACCTAGAAGGTTATTCGTATCATTTTGTTGTTGGATATCACCCTCTTCCGTAGATTGAATAGTTACCCTATTCAATAGACCAACTATAAAATCAGATACGATTTCGTACATTTCAAATTCTACTATAGAGTTAAAGCTTACACGATCAGTACTAGAACATACACTATAATCGGCAGAAATTCTTTGGATAACAGTTTTATCATTTGATTTCTCGTTAAATTTATGGGCACTATTTTCTTTAGAAGATTTTTCCAGCGTATTTGAATCATCAATAAAAATAGTTTGAATTTTATCTTCAGATTTTTGCATATCTGTTTGATCAGCAATAACGTTATTGGAAGTTTCGCTATGACAGGAAACTGTCGTGTCGCTCTTATCTTTTTGCGATACATTACTCGAGTCATTGGAGCTTTTTGATTCCTCCAGAATGGGTTCTAGTGTATTCTTTAACACATTTAATGGAGACCTCTTAGGGCTCTTGGGACTTTTGTTGTATTCTTCGCAGTAGAAATTGATAGGGACGGAGTAATCCCGTATATCTTTCTCCACAAGATCTTTAACTGGACTTTCATAGGCTTCTTCAAAATCATCTGTAAAACTGTGATACTCCCCTTCTGTGGATTCTATAGTTTTGTTAACATCTTCTACAGAGTCCAGATAATCAGAATTACCAGATTCAGATTGTTTAACTAAGTTATCCTTTGGGGAAACAATAGTTAAATCAGCGCTTGTGGGTACCGTCGCATTTTTTTCTATCACAGTTTGGTTCTCGGATGAAAAGCTTTCACCTATATCTTCTATATAATTGTCTTCATTAAACTCTTGGCTGTAGACAAATTCGTCAACTTTAGCAACTTTGAAAACAGGTACAACCTTTTCTAGCACCTTAACTACGCTAGCTTCTGAGTGTCCCTCGTCTGAGCATTTCTGGGGAATATTATCCATGGAAAAATAAATAGAGCTCGGCATTTTTTGACCTTTATGACCTCGAGTTTTAGTGAGTGAAGAAAAATCCTCATTAGTCAAAGAGTTAGACTTGGGTACATGAAAATGAGTAGGTTCTGGGTCTTTTAAATAAGAATTAATAAATCCACTGTAAGATCTCGTTCTAAACAGCTTATCACCCCCTCCTACTCTTTTCCTAGGCAACGATCTAGTCCTAAAAGTATACTCAGACTTACACCTCCCATCCCATTCGATAGAAGGAATTGACAAAAGACTAGATCTGCTACTACAGTTATCTAAATTTTCACTTTCAAGTTTGGGGTTTAAGTTAAGTTTACACTTTGGGCCTCTTTGAGTGTTCTCATCACTAGATTGGTAGCTTTTTAGGACATTATCGAAGTTTTTAGCGCGGGAATAGTCGTGTAAGGATCGTTTGTTAGCAGACAAGGCTTCTTTGAGTGCGTTAGCTTCAGAGCCCTGTGTACCTGTAATAGGCGATAGTTAGTAGTGATTAGCAAGCTGGGGTAAGCGTATGAGATGTTAGGGAGCAGTTTTATCCTGTAAGGATGTGGGTTAGAACGGTGCATAAAGGATTAAATGTAATTAATTAATTTTCAATAGATGCATAGGACAACACCGATTAAGCATTCTATGATAAGATACAATTATAAATCACAATAAGATAGTAGATACAAAGTCAAAGAAATAACTAAATAAAAATAACTTAATTATATCTATGAAGAAACATAATAAATAAATTGTATAGGATACATACGAATATATTTTTTCAGTTTAATTTCATAGCGTTTGTAACTATATAATTATTGTTTATACCAGACATATATACAAACGGGACAACACAACATAATCCCAACTGAAACAATAAACTCCAGACTGACAGTAAGAAAACAAATTTCCCATGACATAAATGTCAGACCAAATAGTGGTTAAAGTCACAACGAACGACACAACAACAACGACAAAAAAGCGAGTGTTGGAATCGAAATTCTAATCTTTTCAGAGGCAGAATATCATCCAATATCTTTCCTACCTTACCACACCTCCCTTTTACAACAAAATCTTTATAATTCCTTTTTAAATGCCAATGACTAAAGCACTCCAATTAACAAAACCTATGAACAATGGTCTTCAAGCCCATCGTGTCCATATAGCCGCCATAGCAGATACTATCACAGCCTCCCCCTCTCTCTTCCCCCTCCCCCCTCCCCCTCAGTACCTCTAACAACGGCCCTGTGCACGACAACGTGCTGCGCCCTGGTGGTGAACAGACCGGGCGACGGCGGCGCCCTGCGCACCGGCGATGAGGCCAAGAACACCTCGTCATCAGAGAACATGTCTGGCTCGCGGGCTGGTGTTATACAACTCAATTATATGATGGTGCGAGTGGAAGGACTGCTTTGTTTATGGGGATGATTAGTTTGTGAAATAATCTATTACAAGACAATAACACAAGAGACGAAGATGTCATTCTGGATTTAATATCAGTAATTGTTTGAATTTTGTTTGAATTTTCAATTCAATTAATTAGGACTAGTAACAGTTTTTCATAATCCAGAAATATGCATTTGTCATAATTCTAAATAATAACCAGTTTTAAACTGAATTAATGGACTCCAAAATTTTTTGTTGTAATGCTTGAAGAAAAGTTAGCATGGCTTCAAAACAAGAAGTTTATAATCAACAAACATAGTTGAAGAATGGACGGCCCGTACAAAGGAATAAGAAAACCCACAGCATGAAGTAGTAAAGTTCTTCAGGATATTTTTAGCATAGTCATAATTCAGTGAGCAAATCCTTGTGACCCTAAGTCTAGCAATTACAAGGTCAACGGAGAGTTCCCTACTCCTCACCTCTGGCGGCGACGTGGTGCACCACCTGCACCCTGGTCCCTGGCGTGTCCTGCACGGGAGACAGTAGCCCCGACGTGGTGGTGGACGCACCAGAGTCCAGGAAAACCTCGTCGTCCGACAACAGGTTCGGATCTCGGCCGGCCGCTTTATGTTATTCAAATAAGGATAGGGACGTGTGGTTTTTTTAAGTGGCTTCTCTTAAGCCTAGTATTTATTTAGATTTTGGAGAACTTTTAAGATTTGTAAAAAACAATTTTAGACTACTTTAATTTATATATTATATATTTTACATACATATATTTAAATAAATAAGAAAAGAAAAAAGGATAAAGAAATAGAAAAGTTAACAACAAGAAAAATTACATGCAGCACGGTTTTTAAAAAACTTGACCCAACATAACCTAGCTTAACTTATGCTAAGCTGCAAAAATGCGATTTGATACTGACATAAAGATATATACGTCAATAGCTCCTACCAAATAGATAATCATCGAAGTTGTGATAATATTTAATTCATATTGAAATCCGAAAAAAATGTCTTGAAATAAATGTTAGTAGTTAAGTAAGTTAGGTTAAGCTGGGTTAGTAAACATGCTTACATGCAAAATAAAGTTAGTAAATATTAAAACACGAAAATGTATCGTTATTTTTTTCATAAAAATATAAGTTTCATTAATGAAGTTGGCTTTGAATTCACTAATGAAAATGATAAATATTATTTGTGTAAAAAATAACGATATGTAGAAATTTTATACTAATAACAGTGACGGTAATCATAAAACAGTATTTTATTACCCGACTTCAAAAAAGAGGAGATTCTCAATTCGAATGTATTTTTTAAGATTTACACTGTCTCAAGTGTACAGGACTGCATATTGGTAGATTATTCACCGGGAAAAAAATACCTCCCATTGCTTTCATTGCTATCATATTCATGTTTATATCACCACGGATTATAACAGTGACGTAAAGACACTGCATACCATAGTGATTTATAAAGAATTTTTACTGTATGTAGTCAGCCAACCCGCATTAGGCCAGCGCGGTTGACTATATAGCCTAACCATTCTCAATCCTACTATCAATTGTGAAGGCTCGTGTAGTGGGACGTATTTAAATGGGCTTACACAGAAAAAAATACATTACTATTATTTAAATTAGTCTCTGCAATAATCCAAACTGTTTTATGATTTTATCATTATTTTTGTAAGTAAATGTGCATGCATTGGTACAGGGGCAGTACGGATACGAACCTCTGGTGAGATCGGCGTGCGCGCGCTCTGCGTTCAAAAAATCGCTTGCGTCCACTACGGAAACGTTCAGAAAACACTATTTTACATGGTGTTCTACTGCTAGTGTGCGAGGCCATATATTATATTTCACTTGTATATATATTTAATGTAGGCATCTAATGTGCGCGGTAAATTATTTTAATACGTATTTATTCGTATTCATATTGAGCCAACTCTCTCATCTATGTTGCTTAAATTCAGTAATGGAACGTATTTAAAAAATATATCGCCTCGGCACAAATGGTACATGCATAAAAAAGAAAAAAATAGTCAGCTATAAAACATGTATTTGTGGTTTCGAACGTTCTAAAATAAGAACTCTTTACCTTATCATTAATCATTTAATACTATTTATATGATATAAATCCAAAATAACATGAAAGAAGTTTTAACTTCAACTAAAAAAGGTATTTCTTGTAAAAACAAGGCTTTTTATCGACAGTCTTCACAAACGATAGTGAATTGAGCAAACATTTATCGATGCTCCAACAAGATCATAACTCACCCAACTAAATACTAAAATCTCACCAATATAATATAACAAATACAAATTTTACAGCTGACGTAAATACTTGGAAAATTTCAAAATGCTGTGATGTAATAAACTGGGAATATAAACTATCATGCTGAATAAAAATAACAGGCAAAACATAATTCCATAAAAAAGGTTTATAAGTCCCTCCCCACTTTCAACTAATCCTTGCCAGCAAGTCCCCCTACCTATTTATAAATAAAAAAAACCCACCCAATACCCAGAATTGTCTTCCAAAGCAGCTTATTTTAAAGGTTTAATTGTACCCAGTACTAAAGCTATACCGTGTTCCTTCTAGCACCAGGCGAACCATATGTAACTTGAAATACCGGTGACCGTCATATCCTTTCGATTCTCCGCCCAGGTGTCAAAGGGATAAACCATTACAAGACGGGTATATTAATAAAACCCAGTTATCAGCTTCAGTTGACAAGGTACTTCTACAATTTTGTCACCCAAGGACTAGTATATGATCCCTCCTAATTATTAATGTGGTATATAGGCGCTGTTTAGTATGTAGTCCGTGGTGCTGGTAGTATGTAATATATAAGACTCACCATCGCTGAGCACGACTTCCGGCTGGCTGCGGACGGGCGCCTGCTTCGTCTCTATTCTCAGCACGCGGTGTTCTGAAATACGATATAAATGTATATCAGACTAATAAACTACCTACTCTTGTTGGGAAAAAGAAAATAATCACAAACTACTTATACAAAGTTTTTATAGCTTTTTACCTGTCAAATTTTTTGTCTTCTTTGCTCAAACTGAATTCAAAAGTCTTTAGAAAGGGACAAAACATTCGATAAGTAAATTTGGTTTATAAGTTTCTTAGTAGTATTCAACCAATAACCGCTTATTTAATCGAATAAACTTTGAAAGCAAAAGAGAGAAACTATGTATATCAAAAACGATCTACCCATTAAAAGCTATAGTGCTATAGGGCATCAAACGTAGGCTTTTCAGAAAGTTTTAAGGAATATGTGAATTCCACTTTGGGTTGATCCTTGGTATGAATGCATAGTGTTCTATAGTTGAAAGTTATGGGCATGAATGAATGAATGAGTGAGTGAGTGAGTGACTGAGCGAGTTAATAAGTCAGGGAGTGGGTGAGTGAGTGATTGTGTGTGAGTGAGTGAGTGCATACCATCGCGAGACTCCTCCTCGGTCTCGGAGGGTGCGCTGGCGGGCGACGTGAACTGCGCCGCGCTGATCGCCTCCGACTCCGACAGGTCCGTGTCGTCTGCACAAACACACACAATAATAAATAATAAATATACATCTACAAATATAAAATAAACGAATATACACAAAGCTAAAAAGTGTGCTTTTACGCATAAATCTCAGGAACTACTAGTTCGAATTAAAAAATATTTTAGTATTGAATGGTCATTTATCAAGGAAGGCTATAGAGTATTTTTTATCCCAGGAAAATATACACCGAGACTATTATCATGGAAAAGCTGCACTACGGTATGGTTACAGCGATGAGATCTCGGTTTCCCGGATCAGACAATACTTTATTAGATTTTTCTGTTGATCTATCAAGCTTGGGGTTAGGATTTTTTGCATGACATGGCGATAATATCATATCTGTGAACGAATTATATCAAGCGACACTTAGGTGTCTTGGTTGCAGCTCTGCCTCATCAAGGCGTGATGTATATGTATGCATGCATGTAATGTCTCACAGTCGTTTCCGCGGCGTTTCCTCTCGACGTCGCGCTGGTACTCCTGGATGTCGGTGTCGGTGACGTGGTCGAAGGGGTTGCGCGCGTAGGGCGCCGAGTACACGGTGGCGTTGTGCTGGTAGCCGCGCTGGATGATGCCCTTCGACGCCGCGCCCATCAGCACCTACATACAAAGTTTATTTTATTTATTTACTCATCACAATGTCTATAATTAGTCCTGACAACCATACTAGGTTGATTTACTGGTGGCAGGTCTCTCATATGTGAGGCCCCCTGGGTAGGTACCGCAATGTCTATTTCTCCCGCCAAACAGTAGTGTAAATGCACAGTATGTTTCGGTTCGAAGTATATTGTAGTCAGAGTAACTACTGGACTTAATGAGACTTAACATCTTACGTCTAAGGATAGCGAGCGCGGTGGAATTCCAACCATTGCTTTGTGATTCAGGGTGCTGTTTGGTTTTGCTACTTTTCATTAGCGGTCGAATCGCTTACCATCAGGCGAATGGCATTCTGATATTGCCATTCATAGCAATAAAAAAAACGTGAGTCTCAACTTTTTTTTTATATTGTTGCGACAAATGGACTGGAATGCATGATAAGGACAGTGCAATCCAAATGGAATGTCTATTGTTAGATGTGCCTAAACCAGTAGAAGATAAACATTTTGTCAAGTACTAGATTGTCATTATTGGATTGTTTTTTTTATTGATCTGTATATAAAAACTTAACTGAGTACAAATTGTAATATTAGCCTAAATCTGTGTTTCTTTATCTTATTGATATGTCGAAATCTAACATTATATAATTACATAGGTCTTCCAAAGGCCAGATATGCAAAAACAGACCCCAAACGTTGGTTACTAAAGTTTCCCAAGATCATGATAAATTATCCAGCTCGAACGACCAAAAATACACTTTAAGTACGAATTACATGTAAACAAACTACTAAATTCTTACTGCATACCTCTGATACCATACAAAAAAACAAACCAAACCGAAATATTTATTTCTATTTTTTCTATCCATGTATCTATACTATCAATATGCCGGGTACAATGTCGTCACTATGCCGGGCTAGAATAAAAAAATAAAAAAAACATACCACGTGATCTCCGGTGTGCGTGTTGACGGCGTCCTCTCCGACCAGCTTGCTGGCCTCGTCCCACGTCACGCCCTCCAGGATGTGCGACTGCGGGCCCGCGCTGATCTTATCCGCGCGACGGTTCTCCTTGATCTGCGGGGAGGAGTGGGGGGAGGGGGTACACATTAATATTGGAAACATTGGATTATGGGACATAGCAATTTAATCGTGCGTCAAGCAAATACGATGATATGCTTGCAAATTTTTCAATAAAAAAGTTTTTTTTTTAATCGTGTATTATATTTGGTGAAAACGTTGTACTCTTTTTTAATAAGTCTGTAATTACAGGAAAGAGTGCAGACAAGGTGAATTTAAACAATAAGAAACTGATGTCCTCACCTGCTGTTGAAGCTGCTTGAATTCCTTTGGGTTGGTGTTTTTAGGCACAAACTGTAGCGTGTCAATCTTCACCGGCGTGCTCGAGTGAGCCGGCGATCCATCCTGGACCCACTGTTGGTCCCAACACATCCAGAGTTGGTCCCGTGACGATCCGATTTAATCCAGCATCACATGGTCCCGTTTCAAATCCGTGTCGATAGTTTTGTTTCGTTGACGATTGTGTTTTTGTGTATAATGTGTCGATGTAGAGAAAAGAAAAAAAAAGAAAATTAGTAAAAATGTTGCCAGCCTTGCCTTTCTCTATCTATAAATATACCGTGTTAATATAATTATAGATTTGAAGCTCAGGTGAAGGTTAGTTAGAAGGGTTTGAAGGCGTTTTGCATATGAATAAATAATATAAATAAAAAAATGTTTTGAATTTTTGGCTCAAAATGCTCCTCTTTGGGTCCTGGTACCATCGAGAGTGTACAGTAAAGATTGGTCAACAAGCACATACTACAGCCATTTTCCATGCATTAACTTTTGGAACCAAATTTTTGGTAAAAAAAAAAACATTTCAGAAAGGATTTTCATACAAATCTTTGCAAAATTTAGAAAAACAAAAAGGAATATATCATAGTTATTTGTAAATATTATTTTTACAGTTTTATGCTTGCAAAAGAAGCCAAGCTTGTCATAGTCATGCAACATTTGGAACCAGAATAAGTGATACCATGTTTCACAACAGAAGCCCTCATTGGAAAATTAAAACAAACTGAACCGTCGAAAATATAAAAGTAATAGCCACAGTATTCTATTTAATTGTAATATTTATATCACACAAAACTATCACACGTCCTAATAAAAAACATCTACGTCACTATTTTTTTTTTTCAAACTCTACATGTATGCCATGGAAAGGAACGCTATATGGGAAGAAATAAAAGGTAGTGCAGGAAACTGGGTCATAGCGGCAACAATTTTACTACATCTTTTTCCTTTCTCTAAACTGTACAAACTCGATGTTTTATGAATGAGATAATATCATTCATACCAGGGTTGTATGAAATGCTAATGACATTTTTTTTTTTTTTATTTTTTTTATTGCTGTGAATGGCGAGACGAGCAAGCCGTTCGCCTGATGGTAAGCGATACGACCGCTCATAAACAGTAGCAACATTCCACTGCGCTCGCCATCCTGAGACATAAGATGTTAAGTCTCAATATGTCCAGTAGTTGCTCTGGCTACAATGTCCTTCAATCCGAAACACAACAGTGCATTTAAGCAGTGTTGTTTCACGGGAGAAATAGACATTGCGGTGGTACCTACCCAGATGGCCTCTCACATATGAGAGACCTACCACCAGTCAAGTCAAGACATCAATTGACTTCATAGTCAGAATTAAAAAAGCTGCAAATTTTAAAAAAACAATTCCCAAAACATGTAGCTTAGAACCACACATCCCATAATTTACCGACAAAAGATATATAAAGAAATAAAAGAAGAAAAGAAAAAGAAAGATGAAGTGACGTAACCACGAAGAGATGATTAGCTTTAGGTATAGACTGACAACTCTGTGACGAATTTATTTACAAGTGCAAGATTTTTTGCGGCCATTCGATATCTTTATTTTACAAAAATAATAGCTAGCGTAGCCATATATTGCATTTTTTCTTTGCCTCTGAGATTCAATGCTAAGCAGAGATCTCTCGAGCGTAGTAGTTTATTTGGACCTTGACATCTCCAAAAAGGCTTCAAATATATCTTATTCAAGTATACATCAACGTTTATATCAAATATTTAGCTATTTTAAGGGCAGGTTAAGTAGACGATACATTTTAAAGAAAGAAACCGATTTCGAAAAGAAAGAAAAACATTCTATTAAAGTTAATACAATGAATATCGTCTGAGTAAACAGTATAATAAAATAACCCTAAAGGTGAAAACACATTATAGTATTTCGTCTTACACATAGAGTAAAGAAGCGGCGCAAAAAAAATACTAGAGCAACGCGTCTTAGAGCGATCTGAACAATGGATTACTTTGTTATGTGCACATTATAGGTCATACGCTTAAGACGTGACCACAGACTACATAGCAAGAACCTTGTACGTTCCATTTTCCTGATTGGTCAGTTGGCCCCGTACTTCCCGCTCTTTACTTTATGCGTAAGACGAAATACTATTATGTGTTTTCACCTTAAGAATGTTCACGCGACAATTTCGTTTTTACAGACGGGACATAAAAATCTACGAAAATAAATATTTATTCGTAGAAAAAAAATTAAGTACATTTTTTCTAAAGGTTAAAAGGATTTTCAAGCATATTCCCTACATAGATCTGATTTCCTTTTTCCCAAATTATTTGGTGATCATTTTGTATAGAATATAATATCTTTGAATGTAGGTTAATAACATATAGAAGTGAATTAGTTCCAATACAGTTGTGTGACGTGCAAAAATAATTCTTGATATAATTCTACTATCCGAACAAATAGAGAATGGGATTAGAATTGACGACCCATTGCGTTTGTATGGTCAGCATGTTTCGTACTAATAGTGAAAACCTGGTAAATACGTTACATGAAATAAAGGGTGTCTCAGAATGTTTTTCGTTTTTAGATGTTAAATAAAAAACAACAATATCCATTAAAACTCGTTTTATTTATTGTTAAATTAAAGAACAGTTCTTGAAGTTTATTTATGAAAAACAACCGTCTGCAAATGCGCACCATTCGCTTCTTCACACTCATTCAACCTGGAGCTAAAATTTTCAATCACTCGCTTGAGCATCGCTCTTGGAATAGAGTTGATTTCTTCAGTAATTCTTTGCTTCAAAACATTCAGGTTGGATGGCAATGGATTGTAAACTTTACTTTTTAGGTAGCCCCATAGAAAAAAATCAGCAGGCGTTAAATCAGGGCTCCTCGGTGGCCAGTTGATATCTCCTCGGCAGCTTATCACTCTTCCAGGGAATAAATCGTGAAGAGCCGCTAATGAGTCATTTGTAACATGAGAAGTGGCTCCATCTTGCTGGAAAAAGGTGTTGCGGTTGTAGCCATCCTGGTTTTGCATTTCTGTAGCTAAAAAAGTCCGGATCATATCGCAATATCGATCAGAATTAACGGTCTGAGTTCGACCTCGATCATCCTCAAAAAAATAAGGACCGATAATTCCTTGACTTGATATGGCAGCCCAAACAATAACTTTTGGCGAGTGCAAGGGCTTCTGATGCAGTTCTAGCGGATTCTCGGAAGCCCAGTATCTGCAATTTTGTTTATTCACGTGACCGTTGATGTGAAAATTCGATTCATCGGAGAACCAGATGTTATTGAAACTCCTAAAACGGTTTTTCATTGTCCTGCAGAATTTGACTCGTTTATCAGGATCATCAGGCTTAATTTCTTGAACAATAACAATTTTATAGGGGTGAAAATGTAAGTCTTTCGAAATAATGCGATGAACCGTAGATTTGTTTAAATTAAGAGAAGCTGCGCGCAATCTTAACGACTGTCGTGGGTCGTCCATAACAGACTGTCGAACGCGATCGACGTTCATGCTCGTTCTTGATGTCCTTTTGCGCCCAGACAATTTTTCCGGCATTGTATTCCCAGTCTCTTCAAACTTGTACACCCAATGCTTAATTAAATTGGCACTTGGCACATGTCTTAAGCTTGTTAAATTAAAATGTGTCCTGTAGAGACGACGAGCAACAGTGTAGGAATCGTTGTTTTTATAAAACGCTCGCAAACAAAACGCGCGCTGCGGTCCCGTGAAACGATTCATGGCTACTAAACTTAACAAGCCGGCCAAGCGATTGAGATGACTCCCCTCCCCTTGCTACCTGTGGTTGACACGTAGTAGTCAATTCAAAAACGAAAAACATTCTGAGACACCCCATATAATGTAGCGTTTAGCAATATTACTCTAAAATTATTTTAGAACATATTAAAAATTTAAAAATGAAGTTTATATGGAAGCATTACTAACTCAGCAGTTCAAGTGCAACTGCTATTATATGTAAACACCAATAGTTACTAATTTTTTGTAATAACATTCGTCTATTACGCTATATCCTGCTATTATGCTATAACATATGAGTGTAGGAACTGTGCTAATCGCTACTCGTTTTCTTTTATGTTGACTTTACTCGTAGGTGCGAGTATAGACAGCGATAGTGTGCGAAAGAGAGGTCGACATAAGTGCCGCCATTTACAATCCCAACCTTTATTTGTACAAGTACTTATTAAATCTCACATAACTTGTTTCCGCTGGACAAACTGACCATGGGGTGTTATAGACATTTCATGTGCATAAACCTTAACCTGTATCTCTGTAGACTTTGTTACCTATCAGTCATGATGTTTTATTCTTATTGTGCTACTAAAGTACAATAATTTGTATAGGATATTTATAAATAAAGCGTGTTATAGGTTCCTTCACCTTGAAAGCATTAATGGCATAAAATTATTAATAACTTGTTTGCTTATTTAATCATTTTTTATATCAAAAATTTAGTACAGATTTTTGGTTTGTCTTAGATTTTAAAAATTATAAGAAATTTAAAACCTCATAAGCCATATTCAAAATATTAACACGGGAATCGAACCCGATCGATGTCTCTAGATAACAGCCGCTGAAAGAACGTGCGTTTTTATTTGCATCAATGATTGCCAATTAATGCCCCACCAAGCATTTCCACTTAACCTACCAGAGTTGCCAGCCTTTACCAATATGTTAAGGTTAGGAAAGAAAGAAAAAAAAACGAAAATCGTCGATAATTATTTACCTCTTCGTTGTTAGCGTCCACCCACTGCAAAACATTATTTTATTAGTCACAATACAAAAATAAAACAGTTAAAAACACCCTAAACGATTTTAGTAAAAAACAGGCCCTAATTTTAGTAAAATCCGTCAAAAGCATTTCATCTTGTGAGAGAAGCAAGTGAAAGAGCCATGTTTTTAATATTTTTCTCAATATAATTTTATTTATCGATGTTAACAATATGTGTCTATAAGCATAATTATTTTTAAGCCGTTTTATTTCACGGATATTTATGCAAAAACTTAGTAGCCTGCCTCCAATTATATTGAACATATAAAAATAAAAAATGGCGGTACTGTTGTACGCAATATAAGAATTTATACGATATTTTAATTTAAAAATGTTTTTGCAAAAAAATCCCGAAACGACACAACACGAAAAAATCTCGTTCATACACACATTAGCACAAGCGAATATACATCTATAAGAAAAAACACATATATTATCTTTTCATTTCCGAATAAAATATCTTAATAAAAACGATTTCGATGATTGTGATGTTTTTGTAAAATACAAATTAAAGAAGAAAAGAATTTTGAGCCGTTTTTGAGCGCGTTTAGCGAGAAAAAAATGCTCAAAGTAATTGCTTCCACATTATATATCTTAAAACTATGTGTTGAACGGATCGAAAGCGCGGGAACGCCCCTAGTGGACAATAAGAGAATCACGAGACTATGTTATAAAGAACAGACTTCCACAGTTTTTTGTTAAGATTTTGGAATCTTTCAGTTACCGAATTAATAGTATATGACCTGAGGCGCGGAGGGACATTTTGCCACTCACTTGAACGTAAAAACATTACAAAAAGGAGTTCTACTAACTTAAAATACAAGCCTCTGTGCTTCTAATAACAATATTATTCAATCTAACATGAACTAACAAAACAAATATTGTCTTATATAAAAACAATTTAAATTGTTACAAGAATCCACATATAACATTTCTAACCGCCTTTCTCGCTAGTTCTCTTAATTGTCACTAAAGGCTTTCACACACATTCGACCAGACCGTAATATAAATGCAATAACTCCTAAATGTGGTTAACGATTGCAATACATCTATGAATTATAAACTCTATGCTTCTACTCATTTACTATTCATATATATCAGAGTACGAAACACGAAATTATCTAAGCTTATAATGCGCATTGGCGTATATTATGACCCCACCGAAATAAATATTATACTGAGTCGAAGGAACGTTGGGATCTGAACACACCCCCAAAGTATATTTACGCCAAAGTCTAAAGAAAACCCTTAAATAGAAAATATATGGCCCATAACCCGAATGCAAAGTGGAAAATAATGGAATGTCTTAGCAGAAAAAGTATGACACGGGGACTCACTACTTATGTGTATCCGAAAATAAAAACTATTCCAAGAGGCTTTCACACTTATGAATAGACTGTTTTAACTATTTATTCTAGTTATCAAACATTTTGTCCTTTTCGAAGGAACTTTTGGATTCTGTTTGGACGAAGAAAGCAAAACATTGTATAATTAAAATAGTTTTTAATTTGTCTATGAATAAGGCCATTTACATAAACGGTTTACATAAAATAATAATCATTTATTTAACACGTCTACGTAATATTTGTGATGATTATATAAAATAACTATTATGATTTTTAACAACGGTGGAATGTTTCCGAGTGTGTCGATATGTCATCCCTGGAATTTTCTTGCAGTTTATATAATTCGGATACACACTCGTAGCGAGTCTTACACCTAAGAAATATAGAATAAACAAGACGCAAATTCACAACAATCTTATAGAGTACAGTCTAAGGAACGAACGATCTCGCGGGTAGAACAATATAATGTCTTATTTATATGTAAGGACAAATATATGTACCAATTGATAGGTATCATTTTAATTATACAAATACCTAATAATTATAAATTATTTTTTTACTCACTGGGAACAAATCAACTACACATTTACAATGACGAATTGTTTTAATTTTTTTCCTTTATATCCTTATTTGATAAGACAATTATACTGTCCTTCCAATGTGACCTTTTTAAATGAAACCTGAACAAAACGTCTAGCTAACTGAGAGATCCTGCTGAGAGAAGCACTATAATTTCTTAATTTTTTTGCCACAATCGACAGCTGCATATCTAATATTCGAATCGCTACACAAAGCTATGATGAATCTATTTTTAATAACAGGAATATCTGAAATATTTTCTAATACTTTTTTTTACCTCTCAAACTACTTTTACTGATATTAGACCTCAATCAATACTCTTTACATAAGCAGCTCAATCATACAATAATTAAATCCGTCAACTGCTTTTGAATGTTAAACAGCTGGCTCATAAAATATGGTTCTATCAAGCTGGTGGGTTTGTAATCTCAGCAGGACCCTCGCGTGGTGCCTCCTACTCAGCCTCAACCCTGAGGTATTCTACCTTGGTGATCTTCTTGGGGTCGCTGGTGCCGGTCTCCAGCACCTCGACCTTCTGGTACACGTTGGGAGAGTTGAGCCAGCGCGTGCGCTCGCCCGTCTTGCCCTGCCCCTTCTTCCATAACCTGGGGGGAATGAATACATTATTTATTATTTATGATAAGCACTATTTTTTTTTTTCAATAAATGGCGTGTTGAGCATGCCGTTCACCTGGTGATAAGCGATACGACAGCTCATGAACAGTAGCAAAACCAAACAACAGCTTGAATTGCAAAACAATACATGGCATTACTCTGGCTACAATGTCCATCTCAAAAAAGTACATATTATTCACAAAACCTAAGTCTCTTTATTCACTTGTCTGTTGTCAAACTTACATCTCATGTTTATCACAGTAAAAGAATACAGACAAAACACTAACCCTTGCTTGTACAATTCCTCCTCCTCGAGAAGATATCCGAGAGAGGACACGGCGGGAGGGACCTCGACGTCGTTCTTCGGCTTGGGAACGTCGTTCTGTTGACAATACAATAATTTATAAAACTCAGTTCAAATACATGGGCTCTAGATCTGTCCCAAAAATCTATATTTTTTGTTATATATATTATATTTTTGGTGCAATCGCAGGACTAAGTAAAAATAGTAAACCTGAATGTATATTCCATTTCTTATGTATCACTTTAACTGTCACCATTGTTTTTTTTAGCTCTAAGAACTCAAGAAACCTATAACATTTTCTATAGCCTAATTATATAGATTTTATGTGAATATAATTCAAGATATTACTGGCATGAGCCCATTTTGTCTCAGAAAAGGAGATGATGGTATAATAATGATTAACATTACTGTGATGTGATGTACTGTTCCTTTTGGCTTGAGCCCAGATTGTCACGTCAATACTATTATTGAAGCTATTGCTCCCTTAAGTACTAAATACAGGGTTCGGAACAAATCACACGCCAAAAGTGGCAAAGGTTGCGTATATTTGAATTTTGAACTACGAGATGTAGCAAAGTGACTTAAATTATAATCAACTTTAGGTTGATCAACAATAAACCGTATTCCTTTAAATTGAGATTTATTATGTTTTGGGCCATACTAAAATCAAATAAGAGCTCACGCTTATTTGTGCTCTTATTTCTGTTGCCGTTTTTAGGCCGTTACTTATAATCTAGTGTATATTTGAAGGTGTAAACTGTGAGATGTATTGTTACCTTGATGAGCGGGTGTCGGTAGATGTACCCGGTGCGGAAGCCGGCGTTGTCGAGCATGCGCATGAGCGCCTCGAACTCCTCGCCACCCACGCGCCACTTGCTCGCGTCCGACGGAGGCTTGCGCGACGACTCGTAGATCTGCAACACATATCAATAGTATATCAACGATGCCATGTTAACGTTAATTATATCTTAAACTGTCTACTTTTACTGGGGGCAGGTCTCACATATATGAGGCCGCCTGGGTAGGTTCCAAAGCAATGTGTATTTTTCCCGCCAAACAGCAGTGTAAATGTACTATTGTGTTTTGGTTTATAGGATATTGTAGCTGGAATAACTAACTTAACATTTTATGTCTTAGGATTTGAGCGCAGTGGAATACCAATCATTGCTTTGTAATTCAAGGTGTTGTTTGTTTTCGATATTTGTTCATGAGTGGTCGTATTGCTTACTATTAGGCGGACGGCACGTTCGTCTCTCCATTCATATAAATACATACAATATACTGCAATTAATACAATAATAATTACTATATTTTATAAGAATCTGTCGCCCGGGATTAATCAGGATAACGTTTAAGAACAAACTATAAAAAACACTATAATTAATTTCAAGCAGTATCGGTATCGATAATATCGATATCGATACTATGTTGCATACTGCTATCGATACTATGTATGGGCATTATCCTTTGTAATTCAAAATATTGTTTAGTTTTGCTACTGTCCATGATCAGTATTCAGTCGTATCGCTTACCATCAGGCGAAAGGCAAAAATACTCGACCAATACAAATGTCTCACAGAAACCTCATCGAAGCGAGGGTTTTGCTATCGTACTTGGTTCTCGAGGATTTAAGTGGTCAGAATACCCACTCGAAGCGAGTGTCTTGCCATTGGTTCTGGTGGTCATCATCACCTGTTTCCTAGTATCTTCGTCGATGATCGCCAGCTCATCGAGCGGCAGCGAGGCCAGGCGCAGCTGCACGTCGCAGGCGGCGGTGAGGTGTCTTGCCTGGTGGAACGCCTCCTCCAGCGTGGCGCCGCAGCACAGCGCGCCCGAGCTGCTCAGCATCAGCACCTTCGCATGAGGACCCAGCGCGCGCACCAGCTTGTCGCGCTCCTCGTTGTCCAGCAGACCTGGAGAACGCACACAAATCACATCACATCAGGTGCCTGTTGGGGGCAAAATGGTGTTAGATACAGATCTGTGTGGTGAACCCTGCGGAACGCACACAAATCACATCACATCAAGTGGGTATGTTGGGGGCAAAATGGTGTTAGATACAGATCTGTGGGTTGAAAAGCAGTACGTGGCATAGAGATGGCGAATTTCAAAAAGTCGATTTTAGACAAATCAATCAAAACTGGTAATTAATAGTAGCTTCCACTGCCGGCGCAATTATGCCGACCTGGATTACTCATCACTAGGACCGGTTTCGCATGATAGCTGATCAATATCCAGGTAGTTAATAATGTTTTACTCGCCTTTGCATTATTTGCAGCATCAATTATATGACGAGTGCAACTGTATGTATTTACTTACCGACAGTGGGGGGAGGGTCATATTTATATACATACATGTAGTGTAAATGCACTATTCTATTTCGGTTTGAAGGACATTCAACCTGTGTATCTATTGGACATATTGAAACTAACATCTTATGTCTCAAGATGATGCAAGTGCAGTGGCATTTATTGTGTTTTATGGTGTTGTTTGATTTTCCATGAGTAATCGTATCACTTATCATAAAGCGAATGGTAAGCTCGTATCGCCATTCATACAATGCGACAATTATTTTTTATGATTTTTTAAATATCGTCATTTTTGGGTGGTAAATCCATAGTTTTTGCTAAAATAATAATTTTAACTCTTTTATACCTTAGATTATTTATAAATAAAAGGGTATACACTATTATTTTAGGAAAAAATGTATTTACCACCCAAATATGGTCATAGGAAAAAAATAACAAAAAAATTTTGTCGCTTTTTTTTGCAAATTTTTTGTTGCATTGTGTCTAAAGTCGCTTAAACTACCACCCGGCTTCGTTTTCGGTAGCAGTCTTGATATACCCTGTATATTATACATTGATGTATATAAGTGTGAGTGTGGTTGTTACCGTGCGGCACGCGATGGTACGCCACGTCTCCCAGCAGCGCGGCCTCGTTGCAGAGCGGCAGCAGGCCTCGCCGCATGGCCGACACGGCCAGCGCGGCCGGAGAGCGCACGTGCAGCACGCAGCGGATGTCGGGCCGAGCCGCGTGCACGGACGCGTGCAGCGAGAAACCTACAACACAACATCAATCTGTGTACTATCAGAGATTTATTAATTAATCTATCTTATATATAAAACTAGCGGCCCGGCCCGGCTTCGCCTGGGTGCAAATACAGATTCCAGTCCATATTTTATTTAAAATCTATATGACAGCCGTTGTCTAAACTGCTTATCCATTTTCAATCCCATCCTGTACCTATTCTTATGTCCCATTTTATCCACCTTATATTCTATTCTATCCCATCTCTCCAGATTCAAATCAAATTTTTTGCTGTGGAAATATTATAACACTGTTACTACTCCGACGACATTCATTGAAATCAATTAAAAGATACCATAGATGACCCGACCACGCTTCGCTATGGCTTAGTTATTATATGATGAATTTTATATTGAATTATTTAGCATAGCAAAAAAGCCCGACCCACCTTTGCCTGGATGCAGATATTTTTTTATTTTACTCCACACCAAATACATGTTATTTTTCGTATAAGCTCTTGTATACCTAAACATGAATTAGCTATCCTACTGTCCTGCTCAATTCCGTCCCATCCCGTCTGTTCAGTCACTTCCCGATACGTCCCGTCTTTTCTCTTCATTGACCATCCCGTCTTATACCGTGCATTTACATTTCGTCCTATCAAATGTGTCAGCTATCCCAGTCCTCTCCCCTACCCCCCACTATTATATCCCGTTTCTCCATATCCAAATAGTGTGCCTTATAAATTTTTGACATTAAACACTTTAGCGATTTTGATTATCCATGCAATATTCCATCCCTTATTTCACCCCCAGTATGCTGTTTTCCAAAAACATTACGCCATTACTTTTTGTTAGTAATAAAGAGATTAAATATAAATTTTCATAGAAATACACTCACACACACAATTAATGTAGTAACGGTCATTGAGTAACGGTAGTAACAATTATATATAACTGGTTTCTCAAGACACAGACAACGCCTAATTTGAGAATCCCTGCAATATTCTCCATAATTATATAAAATTGTTATTTTATTCAGTTCAGTTCAGTTTTTATTTTTATGTGTTATTTTATGAAAGATTTTTCATTTTCAAGTGACATTCTATCTTGAAAAGAAGTAAAACTTCTTACGTGTGAATATTATTTATTTGATTGTCCTATATTTATTTAGCTTCATAATATACTCTTTAGTTTACACAAATTAAATTTCTGAACGTATGCATAAATATTTGACAACCAATTTAAATGTCAACCACTTTTCATTACTGTCATTATTTTACATATTTAAAATCTAAAATACGCCATTAATCGAATATTGTGGATATATGTTGTCGATTCGAAACCTTTATTTAAATACGTTATTTAATTTGAGGGAAGAGTTTACCGTATTGACGGTATGAACATTAAATGTTTGACAGTTACAAACCCATGAACATTTTGTATGGTATAACCAAAATCAACAACTCCTTATAAATAAGAAATTAATTGAAAAAACATTTTCCAGTAGACCAAACTGTAAATCTAAACCATTCTCGAATCTCCACGAACACACACAAAAAATTTCATCAAAATTGGTCCAGTCGTTTAGGAGGAGTTCAGTCACATACACACGCACACAAGAAATATATATATTAAGATTATCGTGTCACGGTGTTTGTAATTAAATTCCTCTTCAATTTTTTTATTTTTTAATCATGTTTTTTTTGGTTTTATTCTTTTTGATACAACATCCAACACATACAACCCTAAATTTTCACCCCTCTACGATCAACTCATATTTTAATTGTTTATTATATAAACGGCAACAAAATATATGAATCTGAAGAGTTTGATTGTTTATTATCTCTAATCTCAAGAATTACTGATTCCGATTCAAAAAATATTTTTTGATATAGATAGGTTATTTATAAAGGAATGCTATAGACTGTATATCATCACACAATGACAATGACAATATTATAAAGCATTTCACACACTAGCCAGTGAAAAAATACCTATAACAAAATATCACCATTATCAAGCAATAATATTTTATTGCCTTTTATTACGGCATTTTTTTTTAAATATAGTTGTTTACCGAACTAGCTACTACCATAACGCAGAGAACTGATGACCGATGGAACCAAAAAGTTCTCGAATGAAGGCCACGTAGCGGGGGTCAGACGACCTGGTAAAGGTCGCGGGACGTCGGTGTAGGCAGCAAATCATTGGAAATTATTCGGGAGGCCTATGTTCAGCAGTGGATTTCACTGATGGATGGATGAATTTTTACAAACTATGTTAACAGCACTGGACTAAATCACTCATGACTATTCTCTCCTCTACCCTACATTCAACAGCGTACCTTCAACATTGATGGGGAAGTTGGTGGTACCCTGGTCCTGCACGGCGCCCTGCATGTCCACCTTGACGAGCGAGGAGGCGGTCACCTCGTGCGGCAGCAGCCCGCGAGGAGTCGTCAGCACCTGCTCCACGGCAGTGTTCAGTCGAGCCGTGATCTGACCAGTGATGCCGGCTGAAACAAACCATTTAAATATGTTTACTACGGTCTGATTAATCGAATTCGAGTGGCCAATTAATACCGATATATTTTCGGAATGCTTACAACTGTAAACAAGATAGCTAACAAGAAAAATGAAGCACAGATCATATGCGTGAGGAAGTCCTAATTATACGAAAAATATTCCTCTTTTTAAGTCGTTCAGTATTGCTAACTTCTACATTTGTAAATTATTCACTTGAACAATCTAATAAGTCGGACAATACATTTTATATATGTTTTTCACTTTGGAAAATTCTTATAATTGGTCTACACACGCCTTCTAACACATTTAGGTGAAACTAATATCACCGCGGTATACTCTATCAATGGGATATACTGATGTATGTATATAATATGTTAAGAAATAGTACTAACTCTGAGTCCAGCCGAACAGGTCGACGAGTCGGTAGACGGCTGCAAGCTTGCATCGCAGGATCTTCTCGCCCTTCTCGTAGCCGATGCCTTCGATGCCACGGATGTCGTTTATGGGCAGCACGCAGCTGGGACCCTGGGAATAAATATTTTTATAAACTTCGCTATGTCTAACCATTTATATCCTGCTAAAGGAAAGGAGTAGACTCAACAATTTGGCAGCGAAGGCTGGCGCATTTGGTTGGGGCGGCTGTGAAACTAGAGGCGGGTTCAATCCTGGCACCGCGACAAATGTTTGTGAGGCCAACAAATATTTGTCTCGAGACTAGTTGTTTGTGGAAGCGAAAACTCTTGTAATCCCTGATACCCACGACACAAGACTCGATCTTAATATAGGCTGACTACCTATGTGGCCATTGGGTAGATTTGATTTAATTACTGTCGCTATAATTAATAAAGATATGGTCTCTAGCGCGACCCTTGTTATATGCGGATTTTAATTCACATTCATATACAAATGAAAACCTACCCTAAACAAGTGCTTCTACTGATTAAGAATAATTTAATCTAGTTCATTGCGGTGCCCAAGTTAATCTTAATCATCAACAAATACGAATGACTGACAATAGCCCAGCTGAATCAAGTCACATTGATCATAACTGACTTTTGCCATGTTGCCGCCATACATAGCAAATGTAATTGGCATCATGACAGTAACTGCTAAGTATTCAATGTGTCATACCCTCAAACTGCCAGTATGCAGCCTGCCGCCGACCATCTCCCTGATCCGCTGCAGCAGGGGCGCGTCCCCGCCCTCATGCATCTGCTGGTCCAGCACTCGCTCCAGCTCCTCGCGGAACAGCTTCGAAGACATCAGCGCCTCCACGCGCTTGCGACGCTCCATTTCGCGAACATCCTGAAACAATAACATCGTAGAAATGTTTTACATTGAAATATTTTCAACACATTATTTACCAAAATCTGTATCAGCCCATTCAAGTAAGTCCCACTGCAGGGTACGGGCCTCTTCTACAATCGAGAGAATTTAGTTAGCAAAATAATACATGTTAACTATTTGTGGCCTCTATGCTAATCCGAGGATATGTAGAGCCTATCACCATATCGAGCACAAATTCCAGACTCCGGGCTTTTAATTAATAGAAAAATCCATTATCACTTAGCCTGAACCCGGGATTCGAACCCGAGATCGCATACCGTAGTACAACTGCGCGACCGAGGCAGTCGAGATTTTAAGATGATGAAGATGTGTATACTCACAGCATCGATGTCCGCGGGGCGCTGCTTGAGTCTCTCCTCTTCCTCTGCTGAGAGCGCTGCGTTGCCGTTCGGCAGCCTCTCTGTTTCCGCGTCCGCCATGCCAACCGCTTAGCTCAACCTTCTGCAATACAAAAATAATTTGTTATTTACGTGTACATACTTGCGAAAAACTATTGGAACTAGTATGTAGTTTACGTACAAATTGCCCTAACTTTTGGTGTTATTTTAGAGCGTATTAGAAGAAAGCGGTTCAGATTATTTTTCGAGCAGTGTAATGAGATGTTACAAAGGTAAATTCAAGGAATTGTAACGGAAAGTGTATTATTATTACAAATCGATGGTTTTTTCAAATTTCTTCATTTTTTTCTTTTCTAAAATTTTATGTTCAAGCTTAGCTTTTAACTGGCTATATGCCCTACATTTTGGGAAAATTCTATTCACGTGATTAAGCCATGATACAATATCAGAGTCGAGAATCGAACCCACGTCTCCACCGGCGCCGTAAGTATTAGCGGCCGCGCACGTAGCTACGTGTCGTCATTGTTTGAATGTACAATCGGTGCGATTTGATTGCCTCGATAAAGTTCGTTGACTTTCACTGGAATCGTTTCCGTGGTACAATATGCACGTGCCAGGAGACGCCACTGCGTCGGGACACTCAGTACAGAAAACCATCCATTAAGGTCTAATGGAAAGCACTCCAGTGTCATTTGGACATAGCATATTACTAGCTGTCGGGCCCGGCTTCGCCCGGGTGCAGATAGTTTTTGAGTCCAATCCACATCAAGAACATATTATTTCGCGTGTCTACTAACTATATTTCCCGCGTGCCGTCGACTATATTTCCCTTCCGTAGGAGAGGACATCCCGTGCCAACAATTTGAATTTGAAAGAGTAGAAAATATGTATATTTGGTTTCCTGACTCATCCCACGGGAACACTACATTTTTCGGGATAAAAAGTAGCCTATGTGTTAATCCAGGGTGTCAGCTATCACTATACCAAATTTCATCAAAATCTGTTGAGCCGTTTTTTCATGAAAGAGTAACAAACATCCATACAAACTTTCACCTTTATAATATTAGTAAGGATTTATCAAATACTTTCATAGCGAGGTCATGTGACGCCATGATATTCAAGGCAGATACTCTGATGATAACAATTATAAGCTTTTGTAATGGTCGTGGCAATATTACCTTCGTATATATGGTTATGGTACTAAAAATTGTTGTAACTTGTAATAAAACCCAGGCAATAGAAGTTTGTTAACACTACACGTGACTCGTTGATAACATTTTATATTCTCGGACTAAAACATGAATATTTTTCATTGAAATAAAACTATTATTTACGGATTTTATCGCGAATTTGTTTAATTTTACATTTTTTGACTTCCCGACGTTTCGATTACTTTACAGCTTTCGTGGTCACGGGGCGGATTGCTGCGGCTGCAGTAAATAATAGTTTTATTTCAATGAATATTTTTAATATAGTTAATGCATTTCCTGACTTCATTACACATCCCTCAAGTACAGTTAGTATGACGCCAATAAACTCGTAAATAAATCGATTTAGTGCTATGAATAAACATTACATCATTATGTATTCCTGGTACATTGGCCTTCGACATAACGTTCATGACCTAATTTTTGATGAGGAGTGGCAAAATTTACAATGAACTTTTGGAACGTGGCCGCCTATGGATTGTAAAATATAGCTTGATAATTATGACAGCTCACGCCTATAAAGTTACGTATTTTTTTTGTTAAAATGTCATACATAAAAACTGTACTTCATGGACAGGTACCGCCCCCTTAGAGATGTGCCACTCATAACGATTAACCACAGACTATCAATAATCGGATTTGAAATGAAAACAACACATAACAAAAATGTAAATATAAAAGTAACTTGTTTCTTAATTGGCGAAACATGTTCCATTTACTGATTACATTAAAAAAATGTGCATTGAATAAAAGTTACCGATAATATAGTTAGTATATTTTCAGATATTATTCTAAAGAATGGAAATAAAAAATAGTATCTAATGACTGCACGATTGTAACAAAAATATTTCCGGTCCGGTCCGTCCGGTACCGGACGGTTGTTGTGAAATGGCAAGGTGTCGACGTGTGAGTCATCGAGGGCGAGCGGCGCACGGCAACCAGAAGTATCCAGAAATTGACGCGGCCTAAAGAACAAAAAAGACTGTTTTGAATAGCGAATGTCACGAGTTTGTGGTTCGCTTGCAAGAATATTTTGAATGTGAGTGTCAAACTGGCGGACCATTGCCACCTTGTTACCCTACCCAAGTTGGTAACAGAGTTGCGGACGCACTTGGCATTGGCCGAGCGACTGTATCTCGAATAATGCAGGAAAAGTATGGCGAGCCATCATCAACGCAAGGTTCAGACGAAGAGTCGGAAAAAATATTGTCAACACCCATTGAGGTATTAAACTAGAGCGGATATCAGGAACAAAATCTCTGCGTATGGTGCGTGCACACGGGTACACATTGAAGCGAGAGGGAAGATATGTTACTTCTAGTAGTATTAGTAATAACTTATTTTTATAGTAATAATAATAAATAAAAAAAAACTGTTTTATAAAATCCATACATTAATCACGCAATTATCGATAACAAGATAGAAAAATAATAATCGAATAGATTCATTAACGGTTATACACTACCCTCATCCCTACTGCGATCTGTCAAAATTATCAAGCTATATTTTACAATCCATAGATCACCCAGATGCCTATGTTCATGGTAATTTTCACATAAGGAATAGGATACACGGGACAGATGAAAGCAATCTGAATTCCTCCTAAAGCGCGGCAGCAACGTGGTTGTTTCATTTTGATTTTGTTTAAGACAGTGATACCGCTTCATTCGGTTCAGGGGCCCTACTATATTCATCGAACGAACGAACGAACGAACGAAGGACCCTACTATATTCAACGAAACGAAGTTCGAAACTTCGGATGATCAAAGTTTATATACGATACGAATGTACCTACATAAAACTTATGGTCGTTATTGATTTATGGTCGTAACCATAGACTTATAGTTACGGTGTACGTTATATATATACATTCGTATCGTATAAAAAACTTCGTTTGTCCGAAGTTTCGAACTTCGTTTCGTTGAATATAGTAGGGTCCTTCGTTCGTTCGTTCGTTCGTTCGATGAATATAGTAGGGCCCCAGGTCAGTCGGTATACACAAAACTCATTTCAAAACTGCTGTACTCCTTTCTCTTTATAAAAATTAGTTATTATAAATCTTACATACAACGATATTAGTTTTACTATGTACATATATATAGTTTACTTATTTATCTAAACACGTCCTCGCCTCTCAATTCATCCTACTAAAACCTAAGGTCAAACACTCCCATCACTAGCCGAAAAACTATACGAATTGACTGTTCCAAGTCACGCAATATTACTAGTTTCCGTAGGCCATTGTTCATTAACCGCAATGTATAATAAATAAAAAATAATATCCAACCAACACACCGGGTGCACGTCACGCGACGCCTCGCCCTGGCCAGCTTGTTCAACTTTGATATTTTATTAGGCACTATAAGTTTTTATTGATTGAATCACATAAAAAACACATGTATGAGCTTCATATCAATATGAATATTGCTGTTATCATAGCCGAAAATGATTATGATTGAAAATTGTGGGTAATAAAATTATATTTCAACTTAACGAAGGATACCGGTAGGTGAAAATGACTAAAATGCACTTTATGGTAAATACAATAGGGTTCAGAATTCAGATAGAGTTATGGTTCTATGTAGTCGATCGCCTCAATTTCACCGGTCTCTAATCAAACCAGACAAATTACATAGGCTAAAAATGCGATATGTGACACGCTTGTGCAAGTCGCTTTATCGTATTTTACACATTTGTATACGTTCGTCGCTATAACCTCAACCTAAAATGAGCAATAAATTTCATCCAATTACTATTTACACGCACAAACCCACATCCACAACCCCTTTCAACTTTGCAACTGCCATTTAATCTCTTAAAGTTTACAAGTACTTCTCTAATGAGCAATGGTAAAATAATTATAAAATTGCGTAATTTATCCACTTCATTATAAAGCTACAGTTTATGTGAGTCAACCATGCATATATTTTTTATCCATTTTTTACAGAGAATCATTGTGAAAGACAAATGAGAGGCTATCGTCACACTCGGCACGTAGCGCACTTGATCACGACCGCCATCAAGTGGCTGTTGAGTCGCGTGTCGTGGCAGCGGCGGCGCGTGGCGATCTGTGGGGTGTTGTAAGTGCGCTCGTAGACCAATCGACGCGTGAACCTCGGACAATGTTATTCATACTTCGATTTGATGGTCGATGTCCTACACTTACATGGTGGGCATTATTTTTAGAATGCGATTTACTAAGTAATAGACTACAGGCCCGTGGCAAAAAGTGATGGGTCAAATGAACCACAAGGAGACCTATTTAGTAAGATACAGGGGCTTAAAATAATAATATTTAGCACTATGCCGTCACTTGTAAGCTGTCCGTCTGGATGCAGATGAGCCTTTAAAAGTACAGGGAGAGGGTATATATTTTGGTCATATATTTTTGTACGGCATTCCTACCGATGGGTAGATCCATGAAAAATAATAAGAGAACACGTAGTGCCGTACAAAAATAGTGCGCCACAAATTCAGCAGAACGTTAGATATTCCGTCAATTTTCTTGGTAAATTTGGTCATTTGATTTTATACGGCATCGTTTCCATACAATTTCAATACCTCTTCTAATCCATTATTCCGCAACGCCGTAAAAAAAATTATGCGACAAGGGAGAAAAATCGGCGGTTGCAACCCACTCCCCTTCAGTGGTCTGGGAGGTGATTTGAAAAAGTACGGCATCGGTTTCATAACATTATGTAGCACTCAAAAGAGCTATTTAAAAACATGCCGTCAAAAAAATATAGTTCATTCGAATGTATAAAATCAGTAATACCTAAATTTATCATAAATCTGACCATGAAAGCTGTAAGGTCATTTGACCCTGTACGGCAACTACTTTTTTAACATTATATTGCTAAATACAATTGTTATATAACATTGCCATTCAATAAAAAATGTTCTGAAAGAAATTGAGAGGAAAACAAAATATGACTTTTTTCAAATTATTTGTAAAGTTTAAACTATCGTAGATTAATGAAATACAGCAACTTTCTGAATATTATTGTTGTTTTAAATAGAACCCAGGTAAATGAATGGAGAAAAAATGATGCCGTATATTTTAATGTCGATCATAACTTTTTGCTGACTAAAATGATACTACCATTTCAGGGGTAACTTTATGATCATCTGATACTGTACGGCATTAACATATTTACGAAGAGCACCAGTGTTAATATGTATTAATAGTAAGTGCGTGGTGGCCTGTTGGTAAACGGACTAGACGCGACTGCCAACATGTTCGCGGTGGTCGCGGGTTCGAATCCCAGGGCACACCTCTGACTTTTCGGAGTCATGTGTGTATTGATAGTCAATCACCACGCACTAAAACGGTGAAGGAAAACATCGTGAGGAAACCTGCATACCATAGCGATTTATAAAATTTCTATGGTATGTAAGTCCGCCAACCCGCACTAGGCCAGCGTGGTGGACTATATGGCCTAACCACTCTCAATCGTACTCTCGATTGTAGAGGAGGCCCGTGCCCTGCAGTGGGACGTATATGGGCTGATACAGATAGCGATTTATAAGAATTTATATGGTATGTAAATCTTCCAACACACACTAAGCCAGCGTGGTTGACTATATGCCCTAATCACTCTCAATCATTCTCTCGATTGTAGAGAAGGACCGTGCCCTGCAGGGGGACGACATATGGGCTGATACCGATCATAAAAAATCCCAAAGAATGTTGTAATTTTTAATTAATTTATTAGTCCTTTTTTTTTGTACATATAGTGATATAGTTTGTGAGAATTTGAGGAGGTGAAATTTGCTAGGCAATGTCTGGACACCATATTGCACAATTTCAATAAATAATAAAAAATGATTAGGGTAATCTCCTTAGTGACATAAAACAATGAAACAAAATATGTAACATCTTATTTATTTTCCAAAGTATGTATAACAAAATAATAAAAATAGCAACTAATGAACAAATAAAATAATCTTAATATTATAGCAATAGTACGAGTACCAACACGCACTAGGTCAGCATAGTGGACTATACGGCCTAATCACTCTCAATCGCACTCTAGATTCTACAATCGAGATTACGATTACAGGGCACGGACCTATTCTACAGTAGGCTCGTGCCCTGCAGTGGGAGGTACTCGTATATGGGCTGATACGGAGTACGAGTTTAATAACTTTTCATTAACCCTGTTTCATAGCGACCACTTAACAATATATTCCACATCACAACTTTTTATCAATATAAACATTGAGATTTGTACGGAATTGACTGTTTATGGACTATTGCAACAAAAATAAATAAAGAATCTAAATGCCGTCTAAAAATTTTCATACTAAATATCAACTTCAAGTATATAGTTACGTGGATTTTTCGAGAGTGTTTTTCACACTACAGAAGTTTGGACCAAAAAAAATTTACGGCACGTGAAAAAACGTTAACTATGCCTAAAATACTTTCAAAATTAATTAATTTCATGTTGCGTCAAATCACCCCCCTGTCCACTGAAGGGGAGTGGGTTGCAACTGCCGATTTTTCTCCCTTGTCGCATAGTTTTTTTTACGGCGTTGCGGAATAATGGTTTAGAAGAGGTATTGAAATTGTATGGAAACGATGCCGTATAAAATCAAATGACCAAATTTACCAAGAAAATTGACGGAATATCTAACGTTCTGCTGAATTTGTGGCGCACTATTTTTGTACGGCACTACGTGTTCTCTTATTATTTTTCATGGATCTACCCATCGGTAGGAATGCCGTACAAAAATATATGACCAAAATATATACCCTCTCCCTGTACTTTTGAAATCTCATCTGCATCCAGACGGACAGCTTACAAATGACGGCATAGTGCTAAATATTATTATTTTAAGCCCCTGTATCTTACTAAATAGGTCTCCAAGTGGTTCATTTGACCCATCACTTTTTGCCACGGGCCTGTAGTCTATAACTATAATAATTATGGAACTGATTAATGTTGTGCAGTCCTATAGTCATAAACCTATTATTGTCGATTTAATAATGCTATTCTGCATGTAGCGGAATACAAAAAATGATACCCAAACTAAACCAATTGCGTAAGTTTTCCGCCTTAGTCTTATGACCGTACGATGATCGTCTTCCAGTCAAATACGCAGATAATACCATAACAATTGAATGAATTATGAACGAACGACTGTCTATCGTCGGCAACGGGTGAATTCAATAATTATTATTTTTTACTTTTTGTGTCATTGTGAATGACGTCACTCCATGTGGGAGAAAAACAAGAACACTAATAAAATGAAGAGCAGACGAAGGACACGCGCTTCCTTCGCTACAATATAAAGTTATTATAGTCCTATTGTACGCTGGCGCAATGCGGGCTAGATGAATTGATTTTTATTGGTCTAGACGCCTACAACATTTTTCAAGTCACCTCGCACAATTTTCAAATAAACTATTGGTCACAAATATTCTTGCTAAAGCTTAATGCTTCTACACATTAACGCTGAGTTGCAAACTAACTTTACCAATACCTTTGCCTTTGAAAATGTCATCGCCATACATTTGAAACGTATTTGGCTTTGCTAATGTATGGAGTTGACATTTTCAAGGTCAAAGGTATTGGCAAGGTTACTTTATGCAACTGAGCCATAAAGTAAAGTTTTACCGTATTTCAATGAAATGAAAAATAGTTATTTGTTTTTTTTAATGCCTCTAGTCTGTAGTCTTAAAAAGGTACTCAGAGGTGAGCGTTGTCACTAATACTTCTATCCGTCTGAATAGCGGCCATAGTACAAAATAGTGGAAAATCCATGACAGTGAGACGAATACATCGCGTTTATGTTTCGTCTCATGAATGCTGTTTAACCCATACTGACATAATAAATATGTCCTGCAAAGATTTACACCAGCGGTACTACCGCTTACTATCAATACTACAATATCTACAGCGGCTTTACCGTGCATATAAAAAGTGGCATAACACGGCGTGTATCCAGCGTGTCCGCCACAACAAAGACGCGTAGGCCGCGCGGCAAGCATCGCCCTATACTCGGAAATCGAATCCGAGATCAAAAATGTAAACAAATCAATGTCATTGTAAAAGTGACATTTCAGGGTTATGAAACATTTTCTCAAAAACATATTGCGTATAGTTTGATTAGTGAATAGATTCAAATGTTGTGAGTACTATGTTTTATTTATTTATATTTATTTTTGAATTTTGAACATTTTGAATGTTTTATTATGCCTGTCGACGTGACCCTTGACTTGGGCCCAAACAATTTCTAATGGGTTTAACTCACAGTGATTTTCAAAGACCATAGTGCGTTCGGCTAGGAACACGAGCGCCAGAAATCTTAGGAACAAAATAGAACAAAAACTTAACAGAAAACGTGAAACCAGCATCACGGCGACGTAACTTTATCATATGATGCACATTCATCAAGTTAAGCAACTAAATGAACTAAAGGGAGGTGTCGCGGGCGTCAAAGCGACGTATTGGTAGTTAAGGAGACGAAATTTAAAAAAAGTTTTATTTCAGTAGCCTAAGGTTACGAATTTCTGCATAATACCTGTAGCATAAAATATTTTCGTACCATTTTGTTCACATACTTAAAAAATAAGTTGAAATTGTAGTTTATGTAAATATTATACCAAATAATTTTTATTTGGTTTTGTTTTATACTTATTTAACGAATGAGAATAATTCCAACCTGTTTTTTTAACAGTTGTGAACAATCTACCATGACAAATTATTTTATTGTAGTGGTAACACTTTTGTTTACATTTTTGATCTCGGATTCGATTTCCGAGTATAATTATACACGAGGTATTCTCAAACACGAGAAAAAATCATTGAAATTAGCGTCATTACATACGTGACTCAGTTGCGCTAGAGCTGGTTAGATTTACGGTTCCGTATATTAGAATCGTAGTGGGATTGTTCGACCGCAATGTTTCGGAGATAGATTTATCTTTGATTATTTTAGTGGTGTGGGATTTTTTATTTTAAAGTTTGCTCGGGATATAGGCTATTCTTCTTCGGAAAAGAAAAGTGAATGTTCTGGTACTAATCACCATTGGTAAATCAACACCGTAATATCAGAGAAATTGTCAGTTGTTAAGTTAAGTGTAGTGTCTTGTCTTTCTTTAGCTCTATTTCGTATCTCAAAATAAATATTATATATTCTGCGCTGGTTGTTACTCTATCAACGAAGAGTAAATATACGTACGATTACTCATGTAGCTGATACGAAGATTAGCTTAAACATCCAACAACAAACGATTCTTAAATCTTTTTTTTTCAAGATTCATCATCATAATTTAAACATACCAGCAAAAACATTCAACAGTCATTGACTTCAAGTAAAACAACGGAGGGCCTCAAGCCATAGTGAGGAGCGTAAAAATACGGCATCACATTCCGACCAATATCGACGTACAAAATGAAAGTGCAAACATTACTAATGGTACCGAACGTTGAATAGTAGGCGCTCGTATCGGGAAAATCGTGGTGACTGGTGATCTTGTGGTGATAGAATTTATTTATTTAATCCTTTTTTGCACCATACAGAGAAATAACAAAGAAATCAAATAAGTACAAGTCGCGGCCTTATCACACTAGGTAATTTCTTACAGGCAACCATGCGACGGATGTTTAAGTAGGAGAAAGAATATAATCGAATATTTCATATAGATCTCTGAGGAATGAAGGCTCCAAGGAGTTGTTGAATGTGGTCCATCTCCGTAAAGTCGCTGACGTCCTTGGTGGTCGACGTGAGCTCTTGGATACCTTTCTGAGGCTAAAGATATTGATCAGGGAAGACGGTAAGTTCTATTTGGTGTGACAAACAGATTTGACTTTCAAAGGAGAAAAGGTTTTACAATCTCGTAGTAGTATTGATCTGATTCTGAAGGGTAGCAGTGCTCGGTTCTAGTTATCCTGAGTGAGGTTTTTGAAACATCACGATTTAATCAGAATTGAAAATATACCAATATACCAAAACAATTGGCGTATGGAAACGGGTCGGTTGTACAATAAATAATAAACTAAATTTATTTATTTAAAACTTTATTGTACACCTAAAACTAACAATACAGAAAAAATACAACAAAAAACAATCAAAAATGTACAAAAGGCGGTCTTATCGCTCGAGGCGATCTCTTACAGACAACCAACAATAACACAAGTTATCATAAAAATAAATGACAGGTCATCATAAGAAGCAATTTGTATGCAGCTTCATTATCCTAACAAAAATACTTTTACTTCGGAACGCAAGTCACTTACAATGGTCACTATGACCGGATTTCACCAAATCTATGTTTCATAATATACGCTAACAATATCTATAAACATTATTTAGAGGATTAGATATTAGACCAATGATGTCAGCACAATTTGCACCATTTATTTTTAAAAGTGCAATATGATGTTTTCATCACGTGCTTGTTGTTGACGACGGTTCACGACAGATGGCGCCATGCGTCTAACAACATTCCATTTGTTTATCGGATATCGTTTACATAGAAAGTTATGTAAGATTATTCGCCGGGATTGATACGCTAATAAGTTAGCGATACAACGGATGCGTTTTGCAATATCCGCAAAAGAACAAATGGCTTACATGATTACCTGCAACCTGGACATCGTATAGCAACTGGAGCATTGCCGGCAATTGATATTGGAGAACAGAGGATCGTTATAATCTACATGATAATAGACATGCCTGCGTGGTTTCATGTTGTTTCCTGCAACGCGATTTTATTTTTGTGACCAGCAAATGTACTGTATCAGCTCACCAACCCAGCCCAATGCAGGGCATGGGCCTCCTCTACCATCGAGAGTACGATTGAGAATGGTTCGGCCAAATAGTCCACCACGCTGGCCTAATGCGGGTTGGCGGACTTTATATACCATAAAAATTCTTATAAAACGCTATGGTATGCAGGTTTCCTTCACGATGTTTTCCTTCACCGTTGTAATACACACATGACTCCGATCAGTCAGAGGTGTGCCCTGGGATTCGAGCCCGAAACCACCGTAAACATGTTGGCAGGCACGTCCGGTCCGTTTACCAACAGGTCACCGCGCACTTCAGAAGCCAGACCAGGAGATAAAGCTTTATAATTTTCTTTTCATTAATTGTATCTTATATATTTTTACATTATTTACATTAATTGTATATCTTTCTAATACCGACGACGTAGGAACTGACCATAGGACCAACACAACGTTTGTCACTGATTACTTTATTTCTCTTTTTTTCTACGAGACATCAATACCAGATGGAGTGTCCTTCCTCTTACAGCAGGATAATCTGTCTTAGCATCCCCAATTCCATGACCTGTCTGATACTCTACAGCTCCCATCTCCCATACCACGGGTCACCACACAGTCCATCCACCATTATTAGCTGACGGTCGTTGACCACGACAATGCCATTAATATCAATTGTTCTTGACATTTCAGTTAACCGTTTTAACGGGCGAAGTGCGCTCCGCTTCCGAGAAACAATACCTTGCTAATAAAACTTCGGTATACCTATACTGACCTATAGTGTGTGTTGCGTCAATTGCGATGTGTACGCAGCCAATTGATAAAAACTTGGCTTAGGTATTTATGCAGTTACATCAATCATTTCAATCTTGCCTTCTGCTTTTCTTGTAACCTTAAAGTTCGTTGTTATAATTGCTAGATGAACACTACATTCTGAATGCCAGTACTCACTTGTTTTATAATTATCACAAAATAAAAATAAAACACTATCCTCTATGAAAATTATCATTCACACCGAACTTAGTCTAAGGTAGAAAGAAAGGAACGTACGATATAGGATTCGAAATTTTGCAAGGTATTCAGGCATATTTAGTTTTACGTACAAAGTTTCAACATTCGTCGTAGTGTCAAGAGTATAGAGTAAGCCCCCTAGGCACCTAGGCATATGGGCCTACAATCATCTAATATTTAATTTATTGTACATACGAAGGGCCTACAGTCGCCTACGTTTTAATAGACAATAATCTAGGACATCTATAATAGTCAATAATAATAAAGTAACACCATTAAAACACCCTACTTTAAAAATTTCAGTATCGTATATTTAGCCTTTGCAACACTCGCTCAATTTTTTATACCGTTACCCGAACACAATAATAAAAAATCCCTTGATGTTTTCTAACGCTCGGGGTGTTAGCGTTATATTTTGGGGGTTGTTTACACCCCGAATCGGTAAGTCACCCTTTCGTGTTCCGCTTATTCGAACTCATTAATCAGGCGTGTTTGAGTAATGTCGTTGAATTTTCGGAGGTTAATTTTTTCATAAATTAATTCAAATTATGATAAAATTGCTAGAATGAGGCCGTATTGTAGTAGTGGCTATATGTACAAAGTGATTCACGAGGTTCTTGGTTCGAGCTCCAAGTCAGGTAATCTACCTTGAGTAAGTTTTATTGATACATTTGTTTTGAGTTAACCCTCCGTTATCTAATTTAAGACTGAAATATGCTCAATAAACTATGGATGGCACTAGTGTCAGTTCTAACTAACCCTCCAGAGATATAGGTATTACCTTACATTTTAACTGAAGATTGTATTGTATCTGCTCTTGAAGGAATAAACTAGTACAAATCAGTCTACATAATTAAATAATTTCTACCATATTCAATTATCCTGCCAGTTTCTTGCTCCCAGTGAAAAGCAATCAGTGAACATATGATTTGCCCCATTGGTTTACTGACTGCGAACATGGCCGTGTAGAATACACCGTTAGGCACTGAATTATGTTGCCAGCACGGGAAATCCTGTGTGCGTACTGTGAAATTTCTGTTTGGAAATAATTGCCTGGGAAAATTGTTTCTAAAAATTATTGCTTAGGTTTAACCGACTTTTAAAGTTGAAGGATATTAAAGCTACTTTTTATTACTTATAGAATATTCACCAACAAAAATGAACCTAAAAATTACAGTTTTTAAATGTTATTACTTAAAATGTTGTCCTGAAATCTAGGCCACTCTTCACGCCGACATAACAAGTCAAAGTTGCCGACATAAGCCAGCACGGCGGGTCGGCGGCTTTAAGCTGTACAGCTTTGGTCTTAACTAACAACTACCCGTCATATTTTTTGATATCCCAAACTTTACAATAGCTTGTCAATCTATTCGATGTGAGGCGTACATATAATATGACCTTTAGCTGCTCCTTGACGTGTACGTAGCGTCAAGGCGATACTTGAATCACGAACTTAACATTATGATCTGTGATGTGTGTACGAGTATAAATAACAATCATTATCTTTAAGACATATAGGAATGCTTATACAGTATTCGATAACACTGCAGTTTGGAGGTTCTAATGTATTAAGTATTTAGATATATTACAATTTGATTATACGATCATTTTGCTAATTAACATTTCATTTATAATTGAAAAACTCACTCATTTAATTATGTATGGTTTTCACAAATCCAAAAGTGCCTACATACTCTACAAAATATAGGTATGCTCAATCGTACATCGTAACCATAGACTAAGTAAATTATAATTATAATAAAGTATAGTACTGATTTTTACAAATGAAAACTTATATCTTATTCCGAACGTCGAACATCCGAACATGCGAAGTAACGTATCGTTTCATAGAGTAGCCCTCTTGGCTCTACTACTTACAATCGCAGCATTTCTAATATTATCATTACAAAAGGTAAAACCCTCAAAATATCACAAATATCATGGCGCGTATTAAGTGTGGTGGCCGGCGGGTCTAGCCCCCCCGGTGCGGCCGTGACCCCCCGTCCGATTAGGAAGCCTCACGCGGCCCACATACACCGCGTAATCCGATCGGCGCGTCCCGTGCTGGGCCGGCATTCCTAGCGCCAGTCAGCTATGCGATAAGACCGGCTTAGGGGCCCTACTATATTCATCGAACGAACGAACGAACGAACGAAGGACCCTACTATGTTCAACGAAACGAAGTTCGAAACTTCGGATGATCAAAGTTTATATACGATACGAATGTACCTACATAAAACTTATGGTCGTTATTGATTTATGGTCGTAACCATAGACTTATAGTTACGGTGTACGTTATATATATACATTCGTATCGTATAAAAAACTTCGTTTGTCCGAAGTTTCGAACTTCGTTTCGTTGAATATAGTAGGGTCCTTCGTTCGTTCGATCGTTCGTTCGATGAATATAGTAGGGCCCTAGGACAGAGGGCGTGCAGTCAAACGTTCTGCTGATTGTTCACTGGACATATTGGTGGTATTTAGGGCAGAATCGATAGAGTAGGTTAGGTTGTCTTTGACTTGTAAAGATTTTGGAAGGAATAAAATAAGAATTGTATATAGTAGGTTTTGTAACAGCACGTATGGGATATGAAAATGTGAGGTTCTTGGTTTAATTTTCAAATCATGCAACTCATCTCTTGTAAATTTTCCAGTACACAAACATACCAAAAAGAAAATTAGGATCCTTATTTCCACAAAAAATACCAATCTTTAAAACAAATAAATAATGGGAAATATGGGATCGAGAGATATTATGCCATAATAATTCAAGTTGGGACACTTAGCATACCATAGGAATTCTTGTGCCCAACTCTAGATTATTTCCTTCTGTTCAAATGCATGTTTGGACAATGAATACAACAAATGTTTTATATTTGTTCACAGTTAGCCTCCGTGGCGCAGCCAGTTAGGCGCCACCTGTAAAGCTTGGATGGCGGGTTCGATCCCCGCACCAAAACAAATATTGTGTGATCCACAGGTATTTGTTTCGGGTCTGAGTGCTGGTGAAGCCGAAAAGTCCAGCGCAGTTTCTGATACCCACGACACAAGAATCGATCTTAGTGTGTAGGACTATGTATGTAACTGATAAGTATATCAATATTTGTTTATGTATTATTTATCAAACTTAATTGTGATTGCGTAATAATACTAATGTATATGTATAATGTTTATATAACATCAAGTACATTGTGTAACGATCAGTACTGGTGTCTGGTAGTGGTGTGATCGAGTCGAAGGCTTCGCCGCGCCCACACAGGGTCACTGACCCGCGGCCGCCGCGTGACTCACTTCCCTTGCCACTTCCTAGTTCACGTGCCAAAACTTGCATTATCCACGGGATTTAGAGCGGGATTTTAATTATCATTATGTTATTCTTGAGTCTAGGTGTTGTACTGAAAATTGTGTCATATATTATACTGACATACATTTGAAATTCCACCAAAAACAAGCCAAAAAACGTTCAATGAAAATAAATAAACAAAAATAAGTTCGTGGTGGGTGGCCAGGTGGTAAAGGGACCAGACGCGGCTGCCAACATTTTCACGGTGGTCGTGGAATCGAAACCCAAACTGCACTTCTGACTTTTCGTAATAATGTGTGTATGGAGAGGCAAGCACAACGCACTATTAACGGTGGGGAAAAACGTCGTGAAGAAACCATACCATATATTTTCTTTCTCTTATTTTTTGGTATGACAATGTATGTTTTGCGTGTACGTGCGTCGTATTGTGTGGCCAATAAATGTGTTTTCTTTCTTACTTTCTATTTGTAAGAATTTATATGGTAAGTAAAGTCCGCTAACCAGCACTATGTGGCCTAACGACACTTAATCGTAATCTCGATTATAGACGAAACCCGTGTCCTGCAGTAGAATGTATATGAGCCGATACAGAAACAAAAATAAATAAAATCTTGAGATTTTGTCCAAAAGTGTTGAACGACTTCCGTCTGAATATATAGAGCGCTTGTTTTTATATTGGTATCTATATAAAAATGCATTATTTACGTTCGCTGAACGACGGTATGGAAGCCGTCGCATCGTCTTCTCAGACAAATAAAAAGTAAAAAACAATGTGATGATTGACGCAACGCGATGCGTCATTTGAGAGACTGGAGTTCCGCCGGCGTATTTGGTCCAGTAATGGTATATTTTAAAAGCTTTTTACATTGTCGTGTCTGTTGTTAATGCTTATTTTATTATAGCTGAACCTCAGAAGTATGTGGTTATACCTTCATAAGCGAATTGGTTAATTTCCAGTAGCAACTATGCGGCGAAGAAAACTATGAACGCGAAATAGGGTTTTGAGCATCTCTCATAAATGTTTTGCTCAGTAGAACTATAAATTGTAAATATATACATAAATACACCCGACAGTCACATACATAGTCCTGACTCTACACTAAGATCGAGTCTTGTGTCGTGGTATCAGGAACTGAAAGACTTTTCGGTCTCACAAACCTCCAGACCAAAAACAAATAAATACAGAATCAGACAAATATTGATATCAGTGCGGGGATCGAACCCGCAGCCTCAAGTTTCACAGCCGGCGTCTAACCAACTGCGCCAAGGCGCAAAGGTTATATTATGAAAGGTTAATGAGACTAGACATATCACGACCTATTTCAATCAACGTCCTTTTCAGTTATCTCTGCCTTTTATATGAATCAAACTGTTTATGCTATTACATTTATATAAACTTGATTAATCTTAGTGTGGGGTCAAAACTATGTATGTGACTGTTGGATATTTATTTATTTATTGAATTTCAGGGAATAACCCGCACTAGGCCAGCGTGGTGGGCTATATGTCTTAACCAATCTCAATCGTACTCTCGATTGTAGAGGAAGCCCGTGCCCTGCAGTGGGACGTATATGGGCTGATACAGATACAGGGAACAGACACGGTACCTCAATTAAATCCGTAACCAGTTTTATTCTTTATTCTGACATGACAAGCGCAATGCCGTCCAGACAGAGTACTGAATGTCATCAGACGACAGCGCCATGCCATTTGATACAATCATGCCGACTTGCAGAAGCTTTTTCAAGCTACGGCGGAAGGACCCAGGATTATAGGAAGGAGGGAACACGTGTGACGGCAAAATATTCCACAGTTTAACGGTGCGATCCAATAAGGCGATGACTAATACCAAACTGGACTATATTCCCGGTATCTTGTGAGACCGGTGCGTGCTGGGGGTTACTCTGTAACGAAGACCGAAGACGATTGTTCGAACATCACGAGTAAAACTGTACGATTATGCCTAAATACTTTACAAAATATCCGAATATGAATGAAAATGAAGTGAATGGTGAGTTTCATAGAGAATATTATTGATTTTTAGAACGAGAAATCTTTTATCTTGTATGTTGACGATCAACTTCCGAATATTCGAACTTCGTGTCGGACAGAGAAACCCCCCTGGAATGAGGCCGCGTGAGATCCACTAGCGCCGGGCTTCCGGCCCGCTCTAATTTTATACATGTTGTCTTTTTTCTTAACAAACGCCTCGACGACGCGACGCGGTCTGTTGTTCCGCATTTTATATCCTTTTTGGGAAGTATTTTACCGTCGGTAGTCTACGTATGCCCTGCGATATATCAGTCACTAAAAATGGAATCTAGATTTATCTGCCATAAGCACTAGGAAAAGTTTTTCACAAAAATATACAAAAGTTCGGCAGACCATTCAATGAAGACTATGGGCAAGACTCCCGCCTTCACACACGCCACTACAACTCCTGTAAGCCACAATCAACAGAGCGAGTATTGATTTTAATAACACCCAGCTTTGAAGCTCAGCGACACTCATAGAATTTATAACTTCACTAACCCGCAACGAAATCAATCAAAAAGCTAAATTAATATGAGTTGGAAATATTCTCGTCCACGTTCCACCCATCTGCATGACTACTGGTGGTATTGATATGACCTACAGTGGCACAGTCCACATTTGGGTGTTATTACATCACTCCCGGCAGCCGTGAGGTCCGCTCGTTGACCTCCGGTGCAGCAGTTGTGAGGCTCCATTGATAACGTTAATTAGCGTAATCATGCGTTTGCCGCGCGCCGCACGCACTGACTCACGAATCAACGGCGCCATTGTTGCGCGCCCTGGATATTCAATATTTGGGATACGATTCTTGGATATTGTACGGTTATACTAGTATTTGTGTTACTGAATTGTCTTTCTACAAATCGAAATTTGTGTATTGTTTGGTTATAATATAGACTAGTTCCTGCGTTACTTGTTGAATAGCAATTCAAATAACACTTCTATCTGCCGGTTGTAAGGTGAAAATGGTGTTTGGAATATTACATTTTCGTTATAAAAAAATACATAATTCTTCAAAGTTAAAATTAATATACATATAAGCTCTCCAGTTTAATTAATATTTTGGATGCCAAACACAAAATAATATTTTTTTTTTTTCATATTTTTTTGGTACGTAGGACTAGTATATCCTCAAGATAAGAATAGATATAAAAACAATTTATTTGAATAAATAGATAAAAAACAGCCGGATGTTCCATAATCCCTTATATTAATCCATCCGTCCTTAGCGACAGCTAAACGTAGCGTCAAGAGCTAATATAAATTTATTCATACTTCCTATACTGAATTCGAACCCGTAACCCACATACAACAGAACACAACACACCTTTATAGAAATAATATACACCACGCCCAAAACAGCAAGCACGGTATCGTTTCTCAGTACCGGCCACCCTTCATAAATAATTCCCGGAAGTTTAGTAACACAAGCGGGGTGTTAGCATAACATTTGGGGGGTTGTTTACGCTTCGACAGGGTAAGTCACTGTCCATGCGCCCTGTGTGGTGTGGATTTAACAGTTTTTTTTTTACTATTATCTGGTGTTATTTGGGGTTGGGAATGGTAAGCTAATGGGAATGGTAAGGTAATGCTCTCTGCATTACGGGAACGCGTCGGAATACAAATCGACTTGATTATGTCGAATTGGTTCAGGGACCGCGGGCCAGCAAACGGTAGTCTTATGTTGTGTTTACACAGCTCTTAATAATGACTTAAAAGACACGTTTTAGTGACTATTAAATAAAGTGTTAGATAGCGTGGTTTATACGTGGTTTTATAGACAAGAAGCAGACTGTGAAACAAGAGATTAAAAACACTGAACCGATTACTGCTAATATTTATGCAGGAAATATAATTATTTTGGATGTTTTGTAGACATTGAATTCCTTTATATCTATCATCTTTCCTATATTCATCTTTTTACTTACTCTCCAATAAACTTCACATATTCACATGTTCACTCATCAGCTGTTCATGTCAGCCTACGCATAATTATCAATCTATTCCAGGCTGATCACCTCATAAAACCAGTGAACCATTAAAATTAATTACAATATTGATGAAAGCGCCGACATCCAATAAAACCCCGGTCTGGTACGGTAAGGTCGGCGACACCACGTCGGGCGCCATTAGCCCGCAGGCGAATCAATACCGAACTCACGCAGTCCGCGCTCACGATTTCACTAATAACGTTAACACCCACCCACGTTGGGGAGACCAACCCCCTCTTCTCACACGACGTGGAAGAAACGTGTGTACAGGCAAGTACTGAAACTTTAAAAATGTGTCCATAATCTGCAACTATCCTCTGTTGCTGCATTTAATTCAAAGGAGTATTTTTCTTTTTGTTTTGTCAATTCAAAAATGATAATGAAAATAATCATAATCATACACCGGGAAACGGCTACTTTTTATTAACAATGTACATTAAAACCCACAATTAACAACAAACTTTACTACAAATATTTGCACTACCATACCAAATTAAATAAATCTTTTATCAACGCCCAAGATCTGATAGTGCTTATGACTGACATCTTGACGTAAAACTCTGTAAACAAACTTGAGTAATAAACCGCATTATAGCAGCGATATTGGCATCCCGTCGCCCGCGGTGCACCACCCAGACCACTTCATTACAGGGTGGAAAAACTAAAGGGTCGCGAGTGCGCCAGATCCCTTTGTGCCTTCCTCTCCTGCTAACGAACGTTGGGTTCTGACGAGAAATATAATTTTTTCATGGCGCAAAATGATGTTTATTTTATTCATAACGAGTTTTACTGAATGCGGTGGTGTCGTTGAGAACATAATTAGCGGGATTTTTTTGTTAGGATTACCAAGCTTACTGTATCAGTTCATATACGTCCAGCTGCAGAGCACAGGCCTGCTCTACAATCGAGAGTACGATTGAGAGTGGTAGTGGCCATATATATGCACCACGTTGACCTAGTGCGGGTTGGCGGACTTTACATACCATAGAAATTCTTATAACCCACTATGGTATGTAGGTTTCCTGACGATGTTTTCCTTCACCGGTATAGTGCGTGGTGACTGTGATTTGTTGACCATGCTCTCTGACTTTTCGGAGTCATGTGTGTATATAAATTCACACATTTAGGTCTGCCTTGGAATTAGCTTAGCAACATACTAATTACCAAACATGTGAGCGATACAGTCATTGCATATTGGCTTGGTAACAAACGGCCCAACCCTTATCAATATTTGCCTGCGTCCTAATTGCTCGGAGGGCGGAGTGACGCAGCGGGGAGTACGCTAGGATTGAGGTCAATCCACTGCGCCGCTGCGTTGACCTGCCTGGCTTTCCTATTTGTTGTGGGAATACGACTAGATATACATATGTGTATAGCAGTGGGCACTGATTTACTCGTATCGTTCAATCTCGGTAAATCGACGGCACATTGTGGTTATTACAATGCTGACCAGACATAACATTGATCGGCGATTATCCGTCACCATTAGAAGCAATTACGCCGGGTTGGTTGATTGGGTCTGCATCCCACGTTTAGAAGAAAGATTTAATGATTATGACAGAAGGTATGACGCTGGTTATGTATTATTCCGCCCGATTGAGTCTTGGTGGACGCTTATAAATCTGGTAAGCTGTTTAATAGAACTCAATGCATTTCTATGGTTTCGTAAGTGGTTTTAATACTGACAGTTTAACATACAGTCCCAAGCAACGGATGTCACAAGATTTCCGCCTACAAATGTTCCTCTGTGTCCCTAATTGGAATCTTTGTTACGCAATCATTTGCTAGTCCCTTTATATACGGTGTACTGTAGTACACATGAATAAATCAAATGCTTTAGTAGAACTTACAGCGAAACATAGTAAATACAGAATAAACCTTATGATTTCTCCTTAATTCGAGTGTAGTCCAGATAGACCTAGTACGAGATCTTTCCAATTCTCATTGGTTGATACAATAACGCCAACTTTCTCAAAATAGGACCAGGCTCAACCAAGAGCACGACACAATTCCCCGAGACATTATGACATGTTTTCACGCCTCTATGGTATCACTATCTGACCTCATACGAACTAGCAAGTACGTTATGATTCGTAGTAACCAGTGTCGTTATAAAGAGCGATAGTACGCTAGCTCATAGGTATTCAAGCGAGGCGCGCCGGCAGCCGCTTGCTTATTCATCGGCGTGATGAGACCGACCCACTTCCTTTACAGTCGCGGTTAGCTAACCGACTCGTGTATTCAAACCGGCTGGGCAACGCACACACACACATCACATGGACACAGATTGCAGCTTGTATTCATGTGCTTGCTGCTGGCGTAGGTGCTATCATGCGTTTCTTAGGTAATTAACCAGAGGCAACGTAGATCATAGTATCTATAGAGTCAGACGACCTGGTAAAGGCTGTAGGACGTCGCTGGATGTAGACAGCCTCCAAAAGATCACTGTAGAAATCATTGGGAGGCCTATTTTCAGCAGTGGACGTCCTTTGGCTGATGGATGGATAGATGATTTAAACATACTTTTATTGCATAGTTCCAGGGGCGTGCGCTCCTTGTAGGCAGAAATGCAGTGCTTTACTTGCCATTCACAGATATTTTATTATAACGTACGTACGTCTTAAGGCCTGGTCTGTCGAAGGATACGCGCGGCACTGCGGTAAGCGGCAACGTCGTGACGTCATACAACGTAGTTCACATAACAAAAAAGGTGGTTCGTATAGGTTTTACTCTGTGCGTAAAACCGTTGACCAATAGCAGAACTTTTCATTGACAACCAACGTTACTATGACAATTTCGCATTGAAGTTTTCTTGAATTTCCATGACAACAAATAACAATCATTTATGTTCGAAAATATATATAATTTCTTTAAAAAAATGTTTGTGCGTCATTTTAAAAAGACTGGGTATATATGTTTACGAGATGATTTACGCAATATTGATATGTGATATAAAAGTGGTTCGTATCATTCTAATGAAATACGCGTCTGCTGTATACATCTTTTTTCGCCTAAACAACTTATTGTTCGATCAAATTAAATTTCACTGGATTTATTTAGATATCCATTCTTAAATTATCGTTATCGATCGTACCGTAATTGGGTAAAAGTAAATTACATAACGGTTAAATTATTTTCCTATAAAATTTTCACAAGCAAAACCTGGAACAATACTGATAGACAATTTTTACAATAATAATTTTATTTTAGTATTTAACAGAATTCATAACACAGAGCTCAAAATATATATGCATAGGTGTAAGTAGCATAAATTACAATATACATAGAGGTGGTTCTGATGGAGTGAGAATGGAAAAACGGGGAAAACACAGAACTTAATACTACATTGAGGAACTACATATTTAAGATTGCACCATATCGTAACATGATGCTCTCTAGGTGCTAGGAGAGTGGTGCTAATTGTGTCGAATGGCGATAGTTCTCTTGTAGTAGATCTTGCAGGTGGATTTTGTAAATAACTACGACGATAATATACAACAAGCAACTATTTGCAAGCACACAAACATTATGATTGCTATACGACAAACAAGCGGCGCTGCAAAGTAAAATAATGTACCTAATCAACCAAGTAATGCCGCCGCGTCCCGCATGACATTTGTTTGCGTGTGTGTAGTAATTTTGGTGTCCGTGCACAGTCGCAAACGCACACACCCATGCATATCGAAAGGCGCGACTCCTGCGGCAGGCTATGAGCGTTCGGCTGTTTTCGGGAGTAATCGGTAATGTTCGTTGCCTATAATCCTAGTAAAAATAGTAGACGGAAATGTAATGAATTGCGCAAAATGCACATTATGCATTTTTGTTCGGTAAGGTTTTATTTGTTTAAAACTTTAAATAGCACAACTTTTTTGTGTTTCGCGGGGGCCATTTTGCTTTTTTCATGTGATGAGCATTGTTTATTATTTTGTTTGTGTCAGTTTAATTATAGTTTTCTTAAAATATTTTGCATTTTAGCATTTGAAAGTGTGTACATTCAATAGTTTATTACTGAGTTTCTATAATAATTGTAGTGATTTGCTTTTACTAGTACGTTTGTTGATTTTTTAAAATGTTATTTGATTGTGAGGTTTGTGTTGAAAATGTGTGTTTATTAAAAATTGAAGCTGACTCGGTGAGTAGTTATAATATTTTAGTTTATTAATAACTAGTGGCCCGGCCCAGCTTCACCCGGGTACAAATAGATTTCTGTACAATAATATACATACGTATCATACATATAAACTTTCCTCTTGTATCACTCTATCTATTTAAAAAAAACCGCATCAAAATCCGTTGCGTAGTTTTAGATTTAAGCATACAAAGGGACATAGGGACAGAAAAAGCGACTTTGTTTTATACTATGTAGTGATTTACTTATTAGAATTTCTTCGGCCGCGACGATCTATCGCTGTTTTTTCTGCGTTCCGTAGAAGATATACATGAATAGTAGTACATCTAAGACTTGTTCTGTTGGCATGGTTTCCGACTTAGAGATCCGTCACGTGGCTGTGGCTATGCTAAACATCTATAAAAAAAAGTTTTTGTGCCGAGTACTCCGCCACATACCCAGTATCATAATCCTGTGCACGCCGCTGCATAGTTCAAAGTTCAAACGAGCAAACAGGTCACCTGCCGATATGTGACGACACGCATGAACCTCCACAACGCTTGGATCATGGATGTATTGCCGGCCCATTAAATAGCGAAGAGCGCGGAAAGTAAAAGAATAGGAATAGGTAAAGGGATATTGGTCATATTTTTTTCCCATTAATTAGATTTTCCATTTACATCGACGGGCATCGATAGGCCTTGTTTGTTATTAGTCATCCGCTGGCCTGATTCGGGTTGATAGACCTATACTAACTACTTACCTGGGAATACGATTGAAAACGAAAAAACATAATTTCTCATATCGAACACCCCACAGCTACGTTTGAAATTCTAGTAAATTCATAATCTTTATGATTCATACGTTCAGTGCTCAATTTGGCATCGACCGGTGTGTATGGCTACTTAGCAAGTCAACGAAGTGATTGATACCAATGACTGTACACAGCCTATTACCATCCACTGCTAAATATAGACAAGGAACCATAATTACTTGGTGTTATATAGCTCGTATTCAATAGCTTTGTTTTTTTTGTGCAATAAATGGCGAGTCAGACATGCCATTCGCCTGATGGTAAGCGATACGACCGCTCATGAAACAAAACCAAGTAACACCATGAATTATAAAGAAATGCTTGGCATTCCACTGCCATCCTGAGACAAACGATGTTACGTCTCAATATGTTCAATAGTTACTTTGGCTACAATGTCCTTCAAACCGAATCACAACATTGCAATTAGACTGCTGTTTGGAAGCAGAAATTGATATTACGATTGTACCTTCCCAGGCAGGCTCTCACATATGAAAAACCTACCACCAGTCATAACATAAAGCTATAAGCAAAGTATGATAGGCGCGCCCAGCGTCATACCTAACAAAAACTATTATTTTAGTGGTCACAGGACGCCTTAAATATTTTTTTATAACAGTATGCAATCCCAGACAAATCTACTACTAAACTAAGATTTCCCCAATGTTGTGTTATTCAGTACGGTGTGTTAACCTATAACCGTTGGTGTACCGGGTATATGTGTTCTTGGGTGGCGACCGCGTCTTGGCAAGCGTAGTGTAGGATGCCCGCTAGCTAGGTAGAGTGACGATTTGCGAAAGGTCACTGGCAGATGCTGGATGCGACAAGCCGAAGACAGGGTGAAGTGGCGCAATTTGGAGGAGGCATATGTCCAGCAGTGGACAAGAAAAGGCTGATGATTATGTCTTATTCATGGGCGATAGTCCTTAGTCCATTCCTTACATTTAACAATTGCTTATTCAATTTAACAGTCCATCGCTCTTTTACGCTTAATTAATTCAAATATCAATACAATTCCTTGCATTTAACGTACATAAATATCAAAATATTTACCGTTTTACGCGCGTTTTTACCAACATTCACCTTTATTTCACAAGTGATAAAGATTACATTTCCGTGCAGTTCAGCAGTACCATTCAGAAATAGGTTTACGAGTGTGCGCGTATTATTATGCGGTGTTCGGACTTCGGTGGCAGAATGGAAGTGGTCATATGGACACTAATAAAAATCTAATGAACCCGTGTCTGGACTTGATAAAGAGCTTTGAGTAGTTGAATGTGAAATGACTGTCTATATGTTAATTCTGTTTAAATACGAATATAGCGGTGCGAGCCGCCATCGACCGAATACAATTCATTGAGTAAGACTTGGATATTCGCCGTGCAATAGTCTGAAACTGGGTATCGGTGAAGCACTGACTGCAGTGTCTATTTCTCCCGCCATAAAGCAGTGTAAATGCGCTGTTGCGTTTCAGTTCGAAGGATATTGGAGCCACAGTAACTTACTGGACATATTGAAGACTTAACATCTTATGTCTCAGGATGGCGAGCGCAGTGGAGTGCTTACCATCAGATGAAAGGCAAGCTCGTCTCATTTCCCCATTTCTCCATTCATAATAATAAAAAAAGCAATTTTAAGTGATTTTTTTAGTTATCTTCTTTAGAAACGTCTCAACTAGCCTAAAGTAAAGCTACACTCCACAAACTCAGTGGAATCCACCCAGTGACTATAGAGTTATACGGCCTCATGCATAGAGTTTTAAAAGTTATTTTAGTTTACGAATATGTTGAATTGTTGTCCCATTCGAACGACTTTTGAATTCAGTTTAAGCCGCTCAAACTGAATTCACTCCAATTGAGCGAAGAAGACAAAATATTCGATAAATAAATTAGGTTTTACTGGTGGTAGGTTCCTCATATGTGAGAGGCCACCTCGATAGGTACCACCGCTATGTTCATTGCAATATTTTTTAAAACGAACTAAGATTAAGACAGTTAAAATGATCCGTTATTTCCGTAACTTCAAATAAAACCATTATCTACACTCATCAAGTTACACAACTATGCACAAGCGCACAAAAAGCAGACGAATCACAAAACAAATTCTTATAGATAACTTGAAGCCCTTTTCACAAAAATCCCATTAATAATACAAACAAATGGTAATAACACACTCGGGACATGCAAACACGTGTGCAATTTGCGTAAGTTACGAATAAAGCTAAATATGGGTGAATATACAAAAATTGGGTAACTCGCTGTCATCAGCCAATATGTACAAAGTCTTATTATATTTTATTGAAATAACAACTTATTTTAAAACAATGAAAAGTCCTTTATATGGTCACCCAATTTCACTTATTCATTTTAAATACAAGTTAATAAAAAAACAAAATTAATACTTAAAATGTCAGTCCTTTGGCATGTCACAATCCCGAAAACCAACAATCAAGTGACTATCTATTAAACATTATCATTGATTTAAGAAAACTTACTAATTTACTACAATCTGTGATGAATATAGTATTATATACTACAACTTTCATAATGCAATGTTCTCCAATTTATTAAAAAAAAAATAAGAAACTTTGTGTTTGTTTTCATCCGTCAGTCCGTTGTGTGTTCTTTAAATTTGAAATTCTCGCCATATATCACCGAGTCAAGGTCAAATCCCTGTTTATGTATTAATGTTGGTAATGAAGTTAGTTGCGGACAGCACAATTTGACGGCCGCCATAACTGTACGAGTTCTTGGGTTGTGTTTGTCTTCTATACACATGCAAAGCCAGTCAAAATTTCAGTCCCGTGGTGGGTCGTTATTTTCTTGTTAATCTGAGGTTTATTATCATTTATACATAATTAACTATGATTTGTTAAAATGTAGTTTGTTGATATTCGAAATTATCAAAAAAAACATTAGTTCTGATTATAACCTCAAATTATGTCTTTTTCGTCAATCCGCTGGCGTCAGTCCTTTGTCAGGTATCGCGCCAGAAGATTGAATTGTCTCCATAGTACTGCTTTTTGTTGTTGTTTTAGAGCACTTTTAGCTTAATTGCTATCGTGTATAAGCATTTCTATTTTATATTTCAGTTTAGAATATCATACGGCACACTAAAAGCAATTTGACTAGGGAAGAAGATTAGAAAAAAAAGAGAAGCCGAAAAGGCTCGCTTGGCCAGAATTAAAAGTGCCCCATTAAATTTGCGGAATACAAAGAAAAACAAAAACTTCAGTACTTAAGGAAATAACTAAAATTTTTAATAAAAACCTACTTCAAAATAAAAAACCACTAAAAACCAAAAAATAATAAAATATTAAGTTACGCATATATTTTGATTTGTTGGCTAGTCAAGTCATTAAGCAAATTAATCAACATGCACAAGTACAATGAAATAAATATTATTTTTTGCTTTGCAGTGGTACTTATTATTTTAATATTTTTTGTGGTTTCTGTTTTGTAGTCGGTTTTTATTTTTTTATAAAATATTTTAGTTATTTGTATATTTTAAGTGTTGATAGGCATTTCAATGAAGAAGAGTTGGTCCCACAAGGAATATGTTCTTTCCGATGACAATGAAATCGCTAAAATCAGTTAAAGCTGCCGAAGATATTGGTATTTACGTTTATTTTAATTTTATAATTATTTTTAATTGTTACTAAGTGATTTGAATACTTAAAAGACATGTGCCATTATTAAAACTAAGAGATTTGTACTAATTCTTATTAAATTTCATTATAATTCTTAGAAAATTGTGTACATTATCAGTACTATGTTAGCCTCGTCAGTCCCCTGGCAGTCAAATTCAGAAAATTTTAAATATCTCATAATTTACTTAAAAAAGTGACTGGCCCGATTTGGAACAATATAATCATTAGATTTGTCATCATATGCACCCGAATTTGTTATAATTTGATTTAATTATTATAGTAAACAAAATATCCTCAAGAATTACCCAACTTTTGTATAATCACCCATATAAGCATTATTTAGTACTTAGTATTGCGGACACAGCGCGCGCGCCGCATGGCCAATGAGAATCATTTGAAAACGTAAACAATACAACACCCAGTGACCAAGAGACGTGGCGTAATCGACAACACGCTTATTTACGACTCATAGTAAATTTGCTCAAATTATGTTACATTACATTACAGTAGAAATCCCCACATAATGACTCACACAACTGCCAAGTTTATCTATTTTAATTATTTATTTATTATGTCGTATGTTACATATGTAAGTTAACAAGGCATATTTCATGCTAATGGCATTGTCTCCCAGTCTACCTTTAGGTGATGCAGAGAACTGAAGTAGGTGTAAGAATACTTTATTAAAAGATAAGGAGAGAAAAGATAAATATAAAAGTAATTAAATTACATATATCTATTATTCGAATTCAAAAACTCGTAGTTGACGTCCGAATTCGAGAGGGAGCGCATTCCATAGAAGTACAACTTGATATTATAGTTTGACTTTGGCCTGATGATAACTGCTCATAGGCAGTAGCAAAACCAAACAAACCCGTAAATCACAAAGCAATGCTTGGCATTCCAGTGCGCTATCCTGAGACATAACATCTTAAGTCTCAATGTCTTTTTTGGATTCAGTGCATACTTTAAGTGAATTCGGTTTCGGCTAGAATGGATAGGGTTTAACGAGAGTGACTCAGAGAATGGAACCTTCCATTGTTTCAAGGATAATACCGCAATATCATGTAAAGGAAAATGATGATAACCGCAAAATAAGTTGTGCTTTTGCGTTGTTTTATTAAGATAAATTGTAATACTGTATACACGTATAAAGGCTTGTCACCTTGCACAATATAAAATAATAAATAACACCCAACAATCACAATACATAGTCCTGACCCTACAGTAAGATCGAGTCTTGTGTCACAGGAACTGCGAGAGACTTTCCGGTCTCACAAACCGACCCGAAAAAAATATTTGTGGGCTGCACAAACATTTCTCTTGGTGCGGGGATCGAACCCGCGGCCTCTCGTTTCACAGGCGGCGTCTAACCAACTGCCCCACGGAGGCTGTCATTACTACATTACCTATATATAAAACATGTAATTTACCGGTAGCGCACCGATGGCGTATCGATCTAATAAATAAGAAATAAAAATAAAATAAAATATAACTTTGTTGTCAACGTTAATCAAAATCGTTCATTAGCCTAATTTATATAATCTGGTTTTTACAAAGTAAAAGTATGTTCTAGATATGGCTTGTTAAATTGTGGAAAGCCCTAACAAATACATAAGTGTCGTGAAAAAATAAAATGATGTACTACTCAATATACTGACCATTAATTTTGTTTACTCGATTATAACATACATCGAAGCATAATGAGCGAACATGCTAATGATAGTCATTTAAACTTCTGGTTATTAATAGTCTGTTTATAGAAACGGGCCATTTAAGCCGAATATTTTTAGCTTCAAAAAGTCACAGCATGTAAATAAATAAATAAAAAAAGACATGGGAATTAAAACAAATCCCTAAACTCTACAACCCAAATATACTGCCACAAAAGTACTATACAATAACTTAAATAAACACAATCGAAACTTGTACAAATACATTTCTTATGGCCACAAATGAAACATTCGGAAAGAGTCTCACGCGTTTTGCATCAGTTTGGGAAAAATCTTCATTATGCGCCGAACAAAAGCTGCAGTTACACAATCACAGATTGTGGAGCGGGGAGCACTCGCTACTGCGTTCACACGCGCTAGATTCAAACCTTTTTGTGGTCAACATGATTAAATTAGGAAATAAACTTAATATAAACAATTTAGGGAAAGTTTTACTTATGTTTAACAGTCAATACTGTACAGATCTCGAATCAGCTGCAGCCCTACCTACCTAATGGTTGGTAATATTGTTATTAGTAATTTACCTATATGCACTCAATAATTTTATTTATTTATATGTAACCACTATGAAACCAATCCTAAAATAATAACATAAAATTGTACTATAACAAAATAATAAAAAATATTAACAAAATACTGGGTATACCAAGACTGCTACCGAAAACGAAGCTTCAGACACATTGCAACAGAAATTAATGTTGAAAAAAAGGCGACCATTTTTTTTTTGTTATTGTTTTCCCTATGGTAGTAGTATTTGAATGGTATTCATTTTTTTCCCTAAAATAATAGTGTTTAGGTACCCTTTTGTTTATAAGGACTCTAAGGTATAAAATAGTTTAAATTATTACAATAAATATTACGATTTAAATTACCCAAAAATTACGATATTTAAAAAATCATAAAAAAATTGTCGTTTTTTTTTGCGAAAATTTTAGTTGCATTGTGTTTACACTCACTAAAACTACCACCCGGCTTCGTTTTCGGTAGCAGTCTTGATATAGCATGTGTGCACGACACGAAATAACTAGTTAAAAATAAATAATTATTCCTGAAGTGGTTTCATTTTCCCAAACCTCACACTATGTGCCTACTGCGCATGCGCGGTGCGGCTCCCGAGGGGGTGAGAGGGCTGGGGGACGCCTCGGTCACGTGGTACAAGCGGGGCGGGGTGACGTCGAACAAAACTCTCCGCACCCAAAACCCAGCCGCATTCACGCCCCGGGAGTCCTTAGGGATGGGTGCATGGTGTGAGGGGATGCGCGGGGATGAGCCCCACATTGTTGTGTGGAAATTGAGATGATTGTAAGGAAAATGTAAAAATAAGTGAGAAATAAAGATTATGACGGGTGCTGAAGGGTGAGGGGCTAGGGGGGGTGAGCGTGGACCGAGAAAGAATATAAAAGAGGGGCGGTTTGGCCGTATCGGCAGCTTCGTGCCGGGCCCCGCCAGAAGAGGACCTCTCCGAAGGAAGACAAGAAACGAACCGCTGCTCCACGCTCGCCCGCCCCTCGCTCGCTCGCCCGCAGGCCCGTCAGCCGTTGAAGAGAATTGGTGTTTTGAAAATTGAACCAAAATCCCTAGGAAATCTATCACGCACAGCATGTATATTGAAACTTCATACAGACCCCACAATTCTGATACTTCGACCGTCCAAAGCGAAACGTAGCAATAATTTTATTCATAAGAAGATCTTTGAAACCACTACGCGAATAAATAATAATTGGATACGGCTTTATTTGTGAGTCATAACATGTTTTCGTGATATGCTAAAATATTGTCTTTTTTACGGCTAAGTTGTAGTCATGCTTTATATGATGTAATACTTCTAGTTTTGGGAGGACCTCTTAGATCAATTTGAGAGAATTGTTTCTAAATACGTCGAGAAATAAATATTAGTTTTTTTTTAGTTTTGCAGAGGCACTAATTAAAGAGCTACTCAATTTAACGTCCGTCAACTCTATCAAACGATACATATTGTATTTGGCATGAAAAATCCGCAAGTGTCCTATGTTTTTTCTATCTTTACGACATAAATTATCAATAGGCTATTTGACTGTATAAAAAATATTGACTTATTTGTTTCCATCCGTGTACATAATTTAATTTTAAAACATATTTCATTATCATACATTAAAAATATTGTATATTTTGGCTAAAAAACACAATTATAATTTAATTTATTTTGAGTTCGCGCCACGTGATCGTAAACGATTTTGATTGGCTATGACGTCAAGCGTTTGTATGAACTACTCACATACAGGAAATGAATGGGATTGATAACGGCATAGATGCAAATTAAATATTAAAAATACCTTTAAAACGCGATATTTGACATTAATACCCGTTAATTAATAATATTATCATGTCCAATGTAATAAAATGTGAAGAAATAAATATAATTCTATTTTTTTTGACAAAAACTCATTGAGGTATACAACTGGAGGGGATCTAGACCAAATAATTTGGAACATTTGCAAGGGTACATGTACCCTTACACTGACAGTCGGCTATGGCAGTTGTCATTTATGCTATTTATTCTAATTGCTTTCAAAATCCCGTACTCCCAACTGAAGAAATGTAAAAACCATTCCAGTTCACTTGAAAAAAATATAGAATTTAATTCCATACGTAAATTAACGATAATTTGAATAAAGTAGCAAAAATATTAATAAATTAGATTATGTACCAAAGCCGTTTTGTCATATTTTAACAAAATTATAGAATAAGATTAATGTTACGGACAAATAGGTAAATATTGAAAATTTCGTTTATTTATTTTATTTAATATATTTATCAGATACATTGGATATTGTAAATATATTTTTTCACTATCCATATTTTTGACACAAAAGTATTTTTTTGTAGGATAACTCAATACGCTATTTGACTATTTTCTGAAAAACATACCACATTATGAAGTGGAGTCTATAGACCTTACAAATAAAGGTTATTTTTAATTACTATATCTATATCATTTAAAAATAAATTTACAAAATACACTGAATAATTACATTGTCAAAACGCTCTGTCGGGCAATGTGGCGTTCAGTTCGTAAACACCCATTCCAGAGATTCGTTCGCATGTCACCCATTCTCTAATCAACCATAGATCAATCAATCAATCAATAGTCCGAATGAGGTTTTGTCAAAAAAAATTTTTTTTCTTTCTTCACATTTTATTACATTGGACATGATAATATTATTAATTTTGCGGGTACAAATGACAAATAACGCGTTTTAAAGGTATTTTTAATATTTAATTTGCATCTATGCCGTTATCAATCCCATTCATTTCCTGTACGTGAGTAGTTCATACTAATGCATGACGTCATAGCCAATCCAAATCGTTTACGATCACGTGGCGCGAACTCAAAATAAATTAAATGATTATTGTGGTTTTCAGACAAAATATACAATATTTTTAATGTATGATAATGAAATATGTTTAAAATTAAATTATTTACACGGATGGAAACAAATAAGTCAATATTTTTATACAGTGAAATAGCCTATTATAGGTTTTGTTGTTTTTAAAATCTATATAATAATGTAGCTTTATTAAAAATGTATGATTATATTGGGCTTTTATATTTCGTTTTACTTTATTCTGAAACATTAGATAACAAATGTAACAAATATATGAAGTGTCGTATCTGCAGCAATGCCGACTTGATCTATAATATAATCCGCTCCAGTTGTAATACCTCAATGCAAAAACTCATTCGGACGATTGACTGATTGATTGATCTATGGATGATTTAAGAATGAGCGATATATGCGAACGAATCTGTGGAACGGATGTTTACGAACTAAACGCCACATTGTCAGACAGAGCGTTTTGACAGTGTAATTTTTCAGTGTATTTTGTAAATTTATTTTCAAATGATATAGATATAGTAATTAAAAATAACCTTCATTTGTAAGGTCTATAGACCCCGCTTCATAATGTGGTATGGTTTTCAAAAATTAGTCAAATAGCCTATTGTACATTAACAGCTGCTGCCAATAATCAATCCCAATCCAAAAGTTGCCGTTTTAAATTGACAGCTCAATCTTTTCTTCTGATACTATATTGCCAATAATCAATCTCAGTAGTGAAAAAACTATGGCAACATGACAAGAGACCAATCGAAAAGTAGAAAACAATCCAGATTTAATTCAATCTAATTTTTTCGATAGATTATTGGCATCGGCCGTTAATATTTTCAGATGTTTTCTTCTTAGCTTTCGTGTCAATTTATTTTGGGTGTAGACTAGATATTATGCCACATTTCTGTTTTTGTTTTTATCGCTACGATAATACGTACCTCAATTCAACTCGAAAGTATATAATATACATATTTACAATAACACAGCACATATAATCGTATGTCAACAGTGTAAACGGCAACGCAGAGCTGTTACTATTAGTATTGCAACAGGCATGACGTAATTATGCGCAATCATACATTAGTGGCAATGTCAGAACTAAAAATAATCTCTTGTGTATGCAACATAGTGTTGCGGCTTTATCGTTGAATTTTGTAATTTTTTTGGCTAGATATTTTATTTGTAACATTCTCGTAAAACAAAAAACCGTTAAATTGAATATTTGCAAATGGAACGCTAAGGATGAAGAAAATACTTAAGAGCGTATACACCCTGCGCGCAAAGTCAACTATAGGTATTTCTTCGTTAATTTCATGCACACATAAGCGACCAAAGCTGTGTGCGTAGAGCTGCCGCGTCGGCTCGCTATACAATCGGCTCAAACAACTTTGATCCGTGCGCTTCAAATATTCAATTGAAATGTAACTGTAATATAATATCATAAAAATATTTTATTTTCATTATAAGTAGACAAATATTACTGTGCAAGCAAGAATAATACAAATTTAGATACTAATCATATTTTCGTTATTATTACATTGTTAAGTTGCATTCAAATCAGTGTTCAATCAGTAGACACTACGGATGTTTTATTAATCATTTCCTGTTCGAACACATAAATAGTGTTAGGGGCCTTACAACCCCTTACAATTACGAAATATATTTAATTTTATATTACAATACATAACATAATTTAGCCTCGGAATTACATCCCATTATATTACCTGAAACATAATTTATACTCACTACAAAATCATTGTAGGTAATAAAAATAATTAAACTTTTTACTACCAAAGTACTAAGATGTCGTAATCGCAGTCTGCGCGTGGCTATTTTTACGACGCACGGCAAAATCGACTGCAGCTAGGCCGGAGCGACGAGCGATATGTCCTCCCTCTAGAAGGCCTCGCGGCGGTCTGATTTGATCCACGTCGGACAGCGTGTTTTATAGTGGTTTTTAAAATATTTGTAGAAAACATGAAAACTAATTTTGTTGAAATATAAAAATGGTAGTTTATTGATAAGATGTTCTTCTATTATAATATGCAATTGCTATAAAAAAATATGTACGATAAGTTGGTGAAAAAAAATATGTTCTTGACGAGAGTTTCTGAATAATTTCGAATTGTTTAAATTTTTATTTTTCAGGAACTAAACACAAAAAGATTATTTTTCTCAGCAAAATCCCTCCATAAGGGTCTTATTATTCTGATAATATTTTTATTTTCATCTTATATTTAGTGGTTTCAGATATCTTAAGCTTCTAAATTGCCATTTAAAGCCTAAATAACGAAACTTGTGTTCAGTAATCCTTATAGTACTCACAAATTATCCATCAATCTATAATGTTTTCCACCAAAATCCCTAGATGACAACCTTTTCTAAAATTAGTAATAATTATTTTTCCTTTAAATTGTTTATTGGTGGCTATTAACTCATTTGAAAAGTCCTGTTTTTAAGCCAAAAAGCGCGTACAGGGTATAAACGCTCTTAAGGAATGTGCCCCAAGAGGTGTATTTAGCAAGATAAGTACATACCCAGAATGTTCATATGTTACACCTACACGTATATAATCTATGTCCAGACAATGAGGTCCACACGTCCTTCCTATGAGAAGACACTTTTACTACAAAATGCAAAATTATGTAATACTTTGAATTACGTCAAAATACTTTTTGAGCTAAAATATATTTAATCCTAAGCTTGGTTCAAAGAAATGGTTTTATGAAACTGATATTGTATTTCTAGTATTGAATAACACTGATTAGTCGCGGTTGCGGTTACATTTTCCTTGTATGTTACTAAGAAAAACATTCAATTTTTAAAGTACCTAAGTTACATATTTTATATATAAAACAACTTCTGCGGTAAAGGACAATAGCTATAAAAAGTTCCGCAAAATCCGGTAAATTTACATAAGCTGGCAACACCGAGTGCAACTCCCGTAATATGCCCACTTCCTGTGTGAGGTACGAAGGGTACGCGCCGGAGACGGAGGGGGGCCGAGCAAATGAGGTCACCAGGATTCTATTATAACTCGCCATGTAATTTTCCCCATTACTATTCAACATTGTAATCTCTTAAAAACACATGTTTTAGATGTCTGGGTTATTGGTTCAATTTAAACATGTTTATGAGATCGAGAAGTCTAAGTATTAGTTTCTTATACCCATACAAGGCTCGATCTAAGTGTGAGGTCAGGACTACATATGTGACTTATGGGTGTATTTATTTATTTATTGACCGAATTATATCGGTCACAAGTACGACTAAGCAGATGTCGAATCCATTGACGTCCAGATACAGTATTGAGCGGCGTCAGGCGGTCTCTCGCCACTCGACATAACTCATTCCTGTTCAGGCTACTTCACGCCCCGTTTAATGGACCTAGATCTTTACAAAGGAGCTCAAGGGAGCTCAAAGGAGCAAATACGTGCGTTAGTTCGCCAAGGATAAGTTTCCATAGCTTGAAGCTTCGACGGATATAAAACTCACAAATATATTCGTTTTATAAAGCCGAGTGAAAAGTATTTGTTAGTGCCTAATATGTAGATAATGTTTTTGGTCCAAATCAATAATCAATCGTAACCGCTATATAAAATTCGATGCCAAATATGAACCAATCAAAATAAGCTAAATATAGGCGGATACACCTTCGGCCTGATTCATCTATTATCGAAACTGAATCTAAGATAGCTACTAAAATTGCTTAGAATCGTCCGTCAGTCTCATGGTCCAATCTAGCGTCTATCCTTGTCAATGACACCGACCTATCCCGCTGGAATCACACAGTGGAACCTGAGAGGTGTACCGCGTAGCGTGTAGCGTGGATCCGGAAGGTGCGTTCCGCAGGACGCGTCCAATTGGGGACGGCTCACGGCACGGCCGCGCGCTTCCGCCGCCGTGTCGCCAACCCGCACCGGTCGGAACGCGAGCCTAATGTTCGCGGTTCGCACAGAAATGTAGTGCGTATTTTCAGTTTTGTGATAGTATGGTTTCCACGTATTTTTGTTACATAGTTCATTGGATTTTAGACAATTAACATCCAATGGATCTAAAAATCGATAAAGGGATCATAACAGTTGTAATAGTTCAAGACAGTTTTTGTTTATTTATGGATCTCGCAATAATTTAAAGAAATTCATTGTTATTAGTCTATTACAATGAATCTATTGACTAACACACATATGGCACGGTGAATAACTAAGATTCTAACACATTAACGTAACGAAGGAAAGAGGCTGTGCCTAGTATGACAAGGACATACTGATATAAATATATCATTATTTTTACTATAGGCAATAACAAACTCCAAGACAAGAAAGTTGCTGGCGTATCATTTTATTTGACGATTGTCTTAAATTTCATCCTCCCCTATCTAGGGGTTGTGAAATGGCGCCGTTCAGACGAGACGGAATGCGACTCGCGCCAACAAATGATGCATCGTGGTAGCGACCCCTTGCGGAGACAATGCTTTTATCATTATTGTTTCTTCAATGAAGTGTATCGGGGAGGATTAAATCTAAGCCTACACCAGCCTGTATTGCATTCGGTTCGTATGTCGCTTGGGGCTTACAGAGCTAAATTCGCACATTGCAGGTCAGAAACAATTTTGTTTATTATGAACAAAATAAATTGATTAATTAAAACCACGAAATAAAAAAAACATTACAGACTGGTAAAAACAATGAGAAAAACACAATATTCTCATATTCAGTATTACCAGAGGTACCCAAATTAAGGCCAAGCCTGTATCTTGGGATACCAATCAAATAAAGTAGTTATGTTTTTGCCAAATCTAAAACAAGCAAAAACGAATGACTCCACCACTGCCTTACAGAAACAGGAGATTATTGCCTTGCTGAAAAGTATTCCGTCTGTAAAATTACTTGACGGCCGATAAACTCTTCATTATCTTTGTCCTTCACTACCCTCACCTCCTTTATCGTTCATGTTCAAATTCTGACAACCCAACAACTCTAGAATTTACGTGTTCATGCAAGCAGAATACCTTGAACTTAAATCGTACATTACGATCTTATCATCAATTCCATAAGTTCACAAAACCAAAATTACGATTGCGTGCTTCCAATATTTCAAAAACTTCTAACCACTGCAACTTCGCCTCACCCGTGATTAAAATTTACATACTCAATACAATAAATATTCCCAGACTACATTTGTAAAAAATCCGCGTTCATCCAACCGGGATATTCCCGGGTGGCACAACTCGTGCAAAGTTACCCCAGGCCCTGGCGCAACATGCTCTCAAAGTGTGGCATGCCAGCTGATCGGGAGGCGTGTGTGGCAAATTGGTAAGGTCATCGAATTAGCTCTCAAAAACAAATAAGTATTGGAAAATTTGCTTTTTCTTATAGCGGTAAAATAAAATTTAAGTTTGTTATTCGTGGCTTGCTAGGGTGGATTCGTACTTTGTTATGATGAATATGAAATATAAATTGAGGTTCAGCTACATTGCTCCAAGAACCGACATCGTTTTATTTTCTAAAATTATCACATCTTACCGTTGCTTTATTTTTCTTGCATTGAAATTCTACACGGGGTGCGTAGGCGTAAACTTTGAGAATCCCTGACGCAGTGTAGACGCCGCGCCGCATGGTCGCGAGTCGCGATCGATCGCCGGCGCCTTTTTATTGCTTTCATTGTGCCCCGTCTAGGGACGCAGGGTACGGGGGTAGAAGGGTAAGCAAGTATATTATAGGCCGTGGCGCAATGTCGCCGGTCCGGGGTAAACGCAACCCTCATTAGTTCGCCTTTTATTGTTTTACAAGTCTGTAGTTTATTGAGTAAGTTTAGCGTGAAAATATATTTTGATTTATTGTGAAGCCTGGTTTCACTCGTTTGTAATTAATAACCTATTGCAGCCCTGTAGCGGGTTGGTTTAATACTTTTTGAGGAAAATATCAAGGTGGTTGATTTCTAGGGAAATGTTTCGGTCGCTAAGGACTATGTAACTTACTGCGATGGCTAAAACGGAATATGATTGGATAACATAAATTTCCTTTATATTATCTCAATCACTCGTGTGACATTCCGAAATAGATCAGAAAGGGACCCAACATACAGTAGATAAGATGGTAGTGAAAGTTTTCGAACAAGGGTTTTTGGATGTAAAGGAACAAAATTCGAACTCACTCAATAACTCGTGTTGGACGCTTTCAGTGCACGCTGCCTGGATGCATGCACAACTCTGAAACAAACGACAAACACGATTAAACATATGTATTTTAATACCTCGGAGAACATAACTTGCCACTTACACATGCGGTAACAACAGGAAATTTTGAAAATATTACTACACCGATATTCCTGATATATTAGCAAAACTCAAACGTATGAAATATCAAACGCCCGCAATTAAATGTAAAAGAACCTTATTTAAGCTTCAAAAAAGTCACTATAATAGCTGATTCACTAAATTGAAAACCATAGTAAATAGCTATATTTATATTTTTTAACTTTTAGAGACTTCTAGAGAGAGAAATCTTTGCTAGCCGACAGCTTACTTACTCAAACAATACACAATATAAAAAAAAACTGTATAAACGTGGGCGAAAATACCGCTACAAAACGAGAGGTTTGAAACCGCAAAGAAACTTTTACATCATCAAACATTATTTATCTCGTATCTGGCTGTTATAGGACCAAAAATATCCCTATCATTTCTTATGCTGGTGACGTCACGGTCGCAAATTATTTGCAGTAAGCATTTGGACTAAGTGTCTCGATAATATTTTTATTTATTTAATCCCACATCGCATCTTCGCTATTGGCATTGTCATCATGAAATAAAAAAACAACACGTTTGTTATTCAAAACCACGGCTGCGATTGCAATCTCGCTGGCGTCATGCGGATCTCAATTTTCAAGAGAGAAACTTGTTTCTTTATTTCTGAATAAACGGATAATCAGTCGATTTCATCTTAATAATCATCTTAATAAGTAAAATATGACATCGGTAATCGTAGATGTAGATGCAGATAAAGTAGGCCGGCATAATTGTCTCCATTGGCATGGGACTGCCGTCCGATGCCAATGGATACTCTGCCTGGGCGGCATTGACACTTTCCATCAGGTGCAATGCCGCCACTATGCCAGGCCAGTATACAAAAAAAAAAAAAAAAAAAGGTGAGAAAACTACATTTATATCTACGAAAACGGGATGCCTCTAAAGAGACTGGCATCTGATCCCACCACTACAAGGTGACACTAGATCACCTACAGTTTAACCAAGGTTATTTCCATTTCAAATTTCAGTCTATGGTCACTCATTCGGCATTTCCAACTCGAAAATTGGACACAAATTAGACTGGATAAAACTTATTGGAAGTTTCGTTCCAATTTCCAATATCTGAGTTCCAATTTCAGCACTGTCACCGCATTTGGCAATATTATTATTAGGTTCCCGGACGGGATAGTCAGAGCGCCCGAACTACATTGCTACGACGTTTATCTGCCATCAAAACCTATTAAAAATCTATTATAACAAAGTTTTTTTTAAGAGATTGTCTACATGACTAATAAACCAATTTAATTACAAACAAACGGGACCCGTGACGCCTTCATTCCTAACGCCCTGATACCAAAACAATGCCAACTTCGCCAAATCTACTAAATCCCATTAGTAATTCACAGCACGGTGTAGCTGGTGTACAAGTGATGCTAAAGTATGAAATTCCAGCCGCGTCCGCGCGACCTGTCGGAATGAATTAATTCACTTTGATAACTGCGAGCGGTCATATGGCGCAAGGTCAGCAGATGAACGTATGCACGGCGATTGTGGAAATTCTTGCCACATAACTAGACTCGTTAGTTGTTATTGATATTGCTGGAAGGGTAAAGTAAAGAGGTTAGGTTTTATGAATTTTTTTTCATTCTTTCTTGCAATCATAGAAATCGAATTATCGTCAACAAGGTTTAAGCTTCAATGCTAGCACACTGTCGGGCAAAATCGAAGTAAAGCAAACCGACTTCGTTCGCATTTGGGATACCTTTGGTCATTAAAAATATCTTTTTAGCTCTTCAAAGATAAATAAATAACACCCAACAGTCACATACATAGTCCTGACTCCACACTAAGATCGAGTCTTGTGTCGTGGGTATCAGGAACTACGAGAGACTTTTTCGGTCTCACAAACACCCAGACCCGGAAGAAATATTTGTTGGCCGCACAAACATTTCTCTCGCTGCGGGGATCGAACCCGCGGCCTCTCGTTTCACAGGCGGCGTCTAACCAACTGCAACACGGAGGCTGATCAGGAACACATTGACAAAATCTCAAGTTCTACGAATGTCAGTCTATTACGATGACTAATTCTAGGAAAGACCAGGAAGTCTGCTTGCTTGTGTGCCTACGTCCTAAACATCTATACATTCGAAAAGTTGTAGGTCGGCTATTTACGACTGCAGAATATGGTTCGCTAGTATTCTGGCTCCGGCAACTGGCACGCGGTCCGTTACCAAACTTTTATTACGTTAGTTAGTCCGTATACTTCCATTCATCGCATGTTTTATGGGAATTTATTTCTAAATGGGCACGTCTAGACGGAAGGTTCACAAGATGTTGGCAGCGAGCCAACGTTTAGGTCGAATATTGTAGGGCGTGAATTCGATTTTCCAGGGTGACCTGTCAGGACATGAGGTCCTGAGACTGACATATTAGTACATAAAGGTGGTGGCAATGCCTCAATTTGTTTTATCTGTAGCACTTCCTTAAATATGTTTATTTTTTATTTTGCTGACTCATCCTTGAGGTTGAAAGTCACAAAACTTTCATATGTTTTCGATTTTATGCCCAGCTTTATTTGGGTGTCCACGATAAACCATCACCAGTCTTTTTTTAATGCTATTGATTCCACAACCATAATTATCAGCTACTACTCTTCTATCACCGCAATCTCCGCAATACCAAATGCCCGCAACCTGTCGTGGAATTCCAACAGCACATCCAAAAAAGCAGTCTAAAAAGTAATTACAGTCCAGATTGGCCACACCAGGGTCTAGCAGTGGGTCCCAAGGCCAGGGCACAATGGGTCACGCTCCGTTTGTGGGCGCGGCGAGCGGCGCTGACGTCACGTGCCATCACAGCGCCATGTGGAGCGGAACGATGTCGCCCAAACCGAGGGACACTCAGGGGCAAGCGAGGCAAGGGGGGAGGGATATTGTCGTACTTCTTTTTGTTGCACTTTTTATTAGGCGCGTGCCTGTCCGGTTTATAACGGATGCTTTTTTGTTGTTTGCTAAATAAAAGTAATTGAGCATCACAAGTTTGGATACTGGAACCGATGACAAGACAGATGACAGATATGAGTATACAACAATATTTTACAGTTTTAAACACATTTTCGCTTCTTCAACAGCGCCATTAATTCTCTAATGTAAGCTCAAGATTTAAGATCTTTTTTAATTTCTGGAAATCCGTGTCATCTCTAAAGGATTTTAGTTCAAAACGACGTGTCCCGTAAGTGACCATGATAATATGTTCCACTTCTACGCCATCCTCAGACCATGAGAGTCGACAGCAAACATATCGACTCGTATATATACCGATACTTGAGTTTAAAATGATTTTCGCGGAAGGCGTGATTTAAGTCATAAATGTATAAATAGATTGCGCGTGGCACGTGTATGTTGAAGAATTCTGTCGATTTCGCTTCGAGCTTGTGCCCAAGCGCACGTGGGCGGAGATCCACATCAATCGCCACCCTTTACTCCGAGCTAACAGAGCGCGACGCGACGCGTACTGCACCACAATGCATTTGTATTATGTAAAACAGTATGGCACATGGATAATTTAAACAAAGAATAATACATAATTTTGCTACGACTGTTTTTATAGACAAAGCTTATATATGCTATCGCCTACAATCCAAAACAAGTAGGCTATGACGCCATTAGTGCCACCCATAGTTTTTCGAGTTTTCTTCCATCGCAAGATGTATTTTAAATAAAAAATTCTGCACATATTATATCGCATCTTTAGATTTAAAGCGACCTATCTAAGAAAATCTTATTTTTTGGGAAACGTTCATTAAAGATTTGTAACATAAGAAATTTTTACTTATGGCAGATACGTCGAGAATACCGAAGTATACAACTTTCTGTCTTTCATGCGCCACTGGGTCTATCTTTAATAACGGATTGATGGGTAATTTTGAGCCAATATATGATTTAAAGCCAATTTATTTTTCTTGGCTTAGGTCACTTTAATTCTAAAGGTGCGATATATTAAATGCTTCACTTGAATCAGCAATCAAATAAAACTTATAGTCATTACTGAACAGTCCATAGCTCGGAGAAACAGAGCAAAACCCCACGAACCTCACTATTCATAATGAATGATTCGCCTGTAGAAAAACCTGCGAAAGTATAATTCCCACTCCAATTAAACATTGAATCTTCTGACCTAGTTTAATATTATATGACTACGAATTAGCACACCGGGTAATTACTCAATTTTCTGAGCGAAAATTCTAGCGATCCGCACACTTGACCTATAAATATTTTTGTCTGGTGCTTGTTTTAGTAAAAATATAATACAGAAGAAAGTCTAGTGGGAGTTTTTTAGGAAAGACCCTTTTTATATTATCATCATCTTTCGTTTCCAAGACTAAACATACATTGCATTCTACCCAGATTTTCCTAAGATCAATGGACAAAAAAGATATTTCAACTCATAACTTAGGCCTTATTTTATTGTGAGTATGTGAAGTGAAGTGATATAAAATAATTGTCGCTTAGGTAATTACCTACATAGTAATCTAATTTAATAATATCGTGTTGTGGTGGACCTACAAAATGAAAAATGGTCTATGAATTTGAGTAGTGAGAAAAAAGTGAGTAAACCAACATTATTATATGGATGATTACATTGCAAAATGTTTGGTAAACCTATCCTTATGCGTATATTTTTATCGGAAAAAATTAAAACAGGGTTTGACGCGTAGACGTATTTTGTTGGGCCGACATGACGTTTTTAATCGCTCAAAGGCTTCAAAATCCTTAATAACGAACAAATACATCATATTAATATCAATTTTAGAGTAAAAGTAACATAATACGATGAAATACACACTAAATCCAAAAGAAATAGTTCGAAGTTTACGATTTAGACCACCGTTAAACTAGGGGGCGGTCAGGTTTAGCGATAAACCATAAAAAAGGCCATGGTTTATCGTTAAACCACTTTTTGTAATATGAATTTCATATAAACCATAGTTTATTGCGATTTAAACTAAAGTTTTTATATAAACCACGTTTTGTAATAAGGCGGTATATGTTTAGTAGTTATTCTGACTGTATTATCAAACCGGAACATAGTAGTGCATTTACACTGCTGTTTGGAGGAAGAAATAAAATTGCTGTGGCACCTATCTAGCCGGCACTCTATCGTATTATGAGAGGCCTACCAACAGAGAAGTCTACTTACGAATATGTTATATTTTAATTCTTTACACTTTCATTACTTTCAAGTTTGTAAACTCGTTCTCGTGAACACAACCCTCTACTCATCTCACAGAGTGACATAACTTTATCGTCGGAGGTCAGCACAGGTCATACTAAATCATTTCATTGTACGCGCTTTATCAATGAAATTGTACGATAACCTTTACGAGGGCGGGAGATGTTCCCGAATGTGTAGTTTTAAAAACAACCGACTAATACGATAGCGTAATTGGGTAATTTTGACAAGAATGTTGTGTGATAGCTTTGAGTGTTAATTAGGACGGTATAGCATACTACATATTAGTGATGTAACGAATGTTCGCATTCGCATTCGCGAATCGCGAATATTCGCATATTTTTTGGCATTCGCATTCGCATTCGTATTCGCAAGAAACGAAGCGAATGTTAGGCGAATGTTTTTGACAAATAAAAAGGAAATTTATACAAATTTTGATGGTACTGGATAAATAATACAACTATTATAATTAGCGTAGTTTTTAATTATTTATAATATTGATAATATCTACGTCTCGTAAGTCTTTTGACTGTACTTCATCCATCCATCCATCAGCCAAAGGAAGTCCACTGCTGAACATAGGCCTCCCCCAATGATTTCCACAGAGACCTGTTGGAGGCAGCCTGCATCCAGCGACGTCCCGCGACCTTTACCAGGTCGTCGGACCATCTTGTGGGTGGACGTCCTACGCTGCGCTTTCTGATACGCGGCCTCCATTCGAGCACTTTCCGACCCCATCGGTCATCAGATCTCCGCGCTATGTGTCCTGCCCATTGCCACTTCAACTTGCTAATCCGGTGGGCTATGTCGGTTATTTTAGTTCTCCTACGGATCTCCTCATTTCTGATTCGATCTCGTAGGGAAACCCCGAGCATAGCCCTCTCCATAGCTCGTTGAGTGACTTTGAGCTTCCTAACAAGGCCCATAGTGAGAGGCCACGTCTCGGTGCCGTAAGTCATCACTGGCAACACACAACTATCGAAGACTTTCGATTTAAGGCACTGAGGTATTTTGGACGAGAAGACGTCGCGTAGTTTCTCGGACGCTGCCCAACCGAGTTGGATTCGACGATTGACCTCTCTCTCTCTCTCTCTTTCTCTTTGACTGTACTTATTAAGTTATAACTTCAATTTTTTTTAATAAAACCAAATGCTATTTACAGTTATAAAAAATAATCAACCAAAATTAAACATTTAATATCCAAAATATAACATTTTTCCTTCACTTTCAATTATTTTTCAATGCAATTAATAAACATACTCAAGAAAACAAAATAATAAATACCTACTTGTAAATAAAATTACAATTTCTTCCTTACAATAATTAAGAAAACAATATTTATTTGGTTTTAAACATACAAAGTTTCAATGTCTACATTGATAATAATTAAAACAAAATAATAAATACCTACTTGTAAATAAGATTACAATTTCTTCCTTACAATTAAGAAAACAATATTTATTTGGTTTTAAACATACAAATTTTTAATGTCTACATTGATAATAATTAACCTTTGGTCTTATTTTAGATATTTTTTTCTACTATACTTATATTTATTTTATGTTTCTATGATTTAAACTTTAAAGATAATTAAATGGCAATATGTTATTAACACAGTTGACTATTTCTGGCTTCCTAAACTTAAACTCTCCTAACTCTAATTCTTAGTAAGTAAATCTAAGTAAAGGAATGTTAAATTTCAAAAATAATAATTTTGAGGCTCTTTCTCCATGCAGCTTGTTTCGTTGTGGTGTATAAAGTAATCCAGCTCCACTGAAAACTCTTTCACTGGGCACACTTGTGGGTGGAGTTGCTAAATATTCTCTGGCTAACGGAGAGAGAAAACCATATTTTTTTATATTAATCTTCCACCATAGAAGAGGATCTTCTTCATTTTCAATGCGCTTGTCCATCACATATTCATCAATATTTTTTTTTTATTAAAACTTCTATAGGGTTTGGAATTGGATCAATTTCTGTTTCTTCTTCACTTTTACTGGAATCCAACTAAATTTGTTCATTCAACCTATCAAAGCACGGGCCGGCTCGACATGCTCGACTATGTTCGTATTAAACATGGCTGGCCCGAAATGTTGCGCGCCACATTTGAATAACAACATTCGCATTCGCATTCGTATTCGCGAATGTTAGATATGACTATTCGCATCCGCATTCGCATTCGCGAATGTGAGAAAACTAACATTCGTTACATCACTACTACATATTGTGGTCGGTTGCCAAACAGCTCTCTTTCTCGACAGCATTGTATATGCGTGAGGCGTCCAAACATTTGAAACGTGCGTATAAGACGCGTCGCAACTCATACAAGTGCGTCCACTGACCCGTATCGTACGGATCGCACAAAATGAATATGACAGCCTCCGTGGCGCAGTTGGTTAGACGCCGGCTGTGAAACGTGAGGCCGCGGGTTCAAACCCCGCATTGAGACAAATATTTCTATGATCCACAGGTATTTGTTTCGGGTTTCCTGTCTGTTTTGTTGATAAAGTGCTACTCCCTCCTAAGGCTGCAAATATCCACAGTCCACATGATCAACCGTTCCGTTGTTCCTGTAGGAATTCTTCAGAATGTACACAAGACAGACGCGCCCACGTCCGCGGTACAGCGGCCTTGTCTATTTTAATGCCGGACCGCGATTGTTACTATATCGGTTTGAACTGAGCGGTTAACGGGTTTAATCTAACTACTAACTTCAGACGGCGCGCCGATTTCACCGTCGTCAATTGGTATTTATGCAGACAAAAAAGGTTTAGTTCGTAGTACGCCATGGACGCTAAATGTAATAAATAATTATAAGATTTTTTTTTAAATCTTACATCACTCTAATCGTAGTTATAATTCGTGAGTATCATAAACTACGCGAAAGACCTTACTATATTAATATTTAAATTCCGTAATTCGTATATTTAGATATCTCTTAATTTTTTTATATAAACTTTTCACAATTAACGTTCCCGTGATCCGAATTCTAGACCTCACGCTTCACAGCATATATAAACTGCCAGACCAACTTATCACCACAAAGACACAATGGCAACAATACAAAATTTATGATTCATAATTTTATCTCGCACACAGTGGCCCATAATAAAACAACAGACAGAAACCAACGATCACCGGTTGGCCAGTGGTTAGCCAGGGTGGTTTGAACAACAGAACAACAATATCCACGCCACATCTACCCTCCAAGTGGGCACCGCAACAAAGCTCGGAAGAACAATGGCGACTTTCACCAGATACCATCGATCCCACTCCATTGTCTTGTCGCAATCCGAATGGCGACGCTTTTTGTCTAATTGGTCCGGGTGATAGCGCGAATACATTAAGCATACAGTGATTCATTGGGCAAACATTTTAATATCCGGAAGCGAGTCATACGAAATTTGCAATCGCTTTCGTTGATGCTAATGGTGCTCGCATTGGCCAGTGTTTCATTGTTTGGGACGAGTGTTTTTGCACAATATGAATTGAATCGATGTGTACTTGTGAAGTAACCTAAAATAGCAGTGCTAAATAGTTTGCCTCCGTTAAATTGAGGCCGCGGTTTCGATCCCCGCACCGAAAAATTAAGAATATTTGTGTGGACCAGCGGTATTTGTTTCAGGTCTGGGTGTTTGTGAGACTAAAAATTCTCTCATAGTGGCTGATACCCACGACACAAGACTTGATCTTAGTGTGGGGTCAGAACTTCGTATGTGACTCTTGGGTCTATTTATTTAATCATCTCTATTAACACTCTTAATTCGTCTTACTTTCTCTACTCATTCACAAAAACCAAATCTATTGTGAGGATTTTTAGTTTAAGGTTGTTTGGGACATCTACTTAGGAAAAATAATATTTATAGAGCATTATGGTATATTGTTGTTTTATAAATAAACACTTAGCCAGCTATTTCATCCTGGAAGCCTTCAAATTTGTCAGACCAGATTTTAGGACTTGTAGATGCAAATCAGCTGTAAGATGTTATATGACAACAAACTCGGATTTAAAATCTTAGCACGGTCTACGGAGCACGAAGTCGACATTTTGACCTCTAAATATCGACAACGTTTCTCAATAATCTATATTGAACTCAAACCCACGCTACTCCAAATTATTTGATATAAAATACCATACTCGAGTTATGACATCATAAACGACCGGTTGAGTAATTGTGAACATCAAAGACATTCATTCCAAGAAAGCCATTCAACGTCTGCGATAATTTCGGAATCGAAGGCACACTCATCGCTATCAGGCCGACTGCATTGCGATATGACCGCCAAGTAGATAAGATATCCAATATGAGATATCGGGCACAGTGACGCCGCGTAGTGATGTTATGACTTTTACAATATACGACAAATTATATCCGCATATTTTTGCCAGATATCCCAAGTTTTATGGTTCTTAATTTTACCCTATATTTATTTTAGAAGAATCGTTTTGTTTTTTTATCAAAATCATTTACGAATCTTACCGAATTTCGCATCTTTATTAACATCATATTAAGCTACCAGATTGATTGATGATTGACCGTGGAATGACTGAAGAACTCCAAACTGAGCATTGCAGCTCGGTAAATCTTTAGGATAATCCTCTTAAGCTCGGAACGAAATCTTCCACCCGAAACGGTCTTTAGTCATCAAAGATTTAAAACAAATAAATAAATGTCCAATACCCACCACAAAAGAGAGTTAAGCATTTAATTAATTACTTTTAGACGCAAGGCCTTACAGAAGAAGCAAAGCAAGATAAAAAAGGTGTAACATTTTATACATGTTTCCATTTTGTATCCATCTACACCCACATCGCGGATACAGATAACCCACCAAACATTACGTCCCTACTCAAGACTTGGTGCAATCTTATCAGGCACAAGTTATCGCTCGTTCACGTTCGCCAGGCCACATTCTTCCACTGATTTCATATTATTGTCTTTTCATGGATATTTCTATTGATTTGTTACACTTTTGACACTTAGCGCCAGGCTCATGTTTTCAAGTTGTATTTAGTTTTGTCTCTATGTAATTTATCCATGATTTAAAGGAAATTAGATACTGACACGCTGAGCGTCAGTCCTTCTCATTTCGCTTTGGGTGCTTTGTCAATCCTAGTTTAGGAGAGTTGTACAGCCATATATGGACAGAATAGTATATTGAGTAGAATCAGAAGCGTCTGACGAATCCTAATTGTTAGTAAGTCGAGGAATAGAAATATAAAAAAATATGAGCGGTAAGTAAATAAGCGTATATTTATTCACACTATGTACATGTGAGTTTACATATACGTTCATACTTGGCCGCATAAAGGCCCTCCTTCCACATAACATGAAAAGGTTTCTTAGCCATTATATTGCCACTCTGGTCTAGTACTCGTATATTTGGGACGTTATTGGACAATGGACTGATCTTGCATTTTCAATACGCACTATTAGTCACTCCCAATCTCTCGTAACTTATCGATTGCTGCGATTATAACTAAAAGGACAACGAGTTTAAATCCCAATCACAGCTTCATTATCAAAGCAGGATCATAAGCTATCAGCCTACTCGCGGCAGCCAATTCCCACGGGATCTCGTTAATTCCACTTGACCCGCTACACGTGACCTCGCGTCCCACCGCCCGTGGATGTCGTCATGCTGACATCATATCCCGTCTCAAGGCCACGCATTATCCCGGAGGAAGACCTCATGGTCAGGGGGCCTAGTTAAATCCACTGAATTAGGTTTCATAACATTTGATATACTCAACATGCATTACAAAATAACTTCAATAGAGATGAGATAAAGTTCAATTTAGGTTGCAAAAATCTGGATGGAGACTTAACAGCTATTACCATGTTGGCAGATTAGTGATATAAACTGATTTGAATTTAATCTTTGTAAGTGGTTATGACATCTTATTACAGCAAAAGTGCGTCCATCGGAGTGGTAATACTTTACTACGGTAAACCAAAAGAATTAACAGCTTCGTAGTTTATTCGACCAGAGAATGTCAAGGAATGGAAGTCTTACAACTAAAACGCTGATTTGATAAGGATCGATTAACTTGTATTGGTGTACAAAGTTTTCGGTAAGAGTGGAAGAGATCATTAATCAATACATTCACCAGGTATGAATACAAAATGATGAACAGAATTTGTAAAATTGACAATAATTTTTTTTAAATAACCGTAGCAAAACAGTAGTAAACCAAAAACACTATGAATTACAAAGCAATGCTTGGCATTCCACTACAATCGCCATCCTGTGAAATTAGATGTTAAGTCTTAATATGTCAAATAATTATTCTGGCTACAAGTCCTTCACAGTGCATTTACACTGCTGATTGGCGGGAGAAATAGACATTACTGTGGTACCTGCCCAGGCGGCCTCCCACATTTCAGAGACTTACCATCCGTGATAAAACATGTTTCCTCGCAATATTTTCGTTGTTGCTCAGAGCAAGCAAAAATAATATATGCATAATTACCATAAGTTCAATCGAATCAATCAATATCCTCCACATCAGGGCGGCGGTTATTCAAAATTTAGTAACTCGTTGTGTGCCGGCCATCTCCCGTCTCCCTCTAACGCGATCTTGCATCCCGGTCGCAGGATTTCGTCGGACCGGTCGTACTGGTTCACGTAACGAATTTTGTACACAAAAAACTTGTCCAAAGCAAACTCGGACGCTATGCGGGACCCGTTTCACATTGCACTGGAGTTTCGGTAACATTCTACGGGGGCTACTTTATAGCACATCTTAACGAGCCTTCGAATTGGAAGTTTTGACTCAAGTTGCATACCACCAGCAACAGTGCCGAGTGTAAACAGTGATGCGAATAATTAAAGCCCGAACCATGTAAATACTCTGAGTATTTAATATTTATTTACCTATCTACCTCTATCTGCGGGCGGCCTAACCCGCCGAAGCATATCTCTTGACGTGGGTTTTGATACTCAATAGGATTGGCAAGCATATTAAAATATATGCACAAATTTAAAATCGATGTATAGTTAGAAAATTATCTATTGTAAATATCCATAAATTAATTGACCATGTGGGTTGCAAGCGATTGATATCCATTTTTGGCAATTACTACATAAACATGTAATTTGGGTAATTTCACATTACGTTTTGAAAGTAACCAACAATTGAACAGTGAGCAAATATCCCAGTAAATGACGGAAAACTATTCGTTTGATTCCCGTTCTCAGCCTAGTATTTATCTCATTTTTAGATTTTGCAGTACCGAAAATATCCTCATGATTTCCAACAGGACACAGAGCAATAATGATAATTTGCAATTAAATTCAAAATCTTAAATGCAATTAAATGCTGTTTTTATTTCAACTTTAATAATACCTGAGTTTCTTGCAAAATCCTGACGATTCAAAGCAAAAATACCAAGCTCATCAGCTGCAAAGATCTAACCCAACACGTTTATCGGTCATACAATCTTTAATTCTATAATAAGCGTGCCGTATATGGACATATTCGCCCATTATTATGCCTTACTTGGGGTCTGTGTGACCGGACGACCAGTTTAGGAGCGGGGGTCGGAACAAGGTTGAACAAGTGGCACAAGGGTTAGATGTGTATTTTTACACTTTTATACTGGTTTGATAAGATATAAGTAAGTATTTCTGAAGATACTTGAACATTAACCCTAAATTACATTGGCGATTGGCTCGCCTCCTATCAGATTGTGGAACGGCATATACAATGCGAAATGTGGGTGTCCTGGTACATCTGCTTCTGGGAAAAAAGGTGTTAGTTTATGTATGAATGTAAATTAGATTATCATATTCGAAGGAATTCCCTCGATTATTTTAGAAATAGGTTGGCCCAATTCAAATATTTTACTGTTACATTCTTCAGAAAGTATTCAATAAAATTGCAACGCTCTTCACACAGAATATCTAGAAACGAGAGATGATTATCTTTTGCCAGTTGATGCAATAATGCCAACATGATACAGCCTACTTAGCATTTACATGTGGTGAAAACACTTATAAAAGCATATAGAATACACATTATCATTAAGATAATCGCGATTACCCAACCCGAGAACAGAACGGCAATCTTGCAATCGCACGACCTTTGTTCTTCGACAGTGCCACAAAAAGTCACTTAAATTGCAGACAATTTGTAAAACAATACGATTAGTTGTGGCGTTTTGACGCAATTTTATGTTCGAAAAAATATTTTATGCGGTTTCATTGTAACTTGGTTCACAATTACTATGTCCTAAGAGATAAATTTAAATGTAGGTAACCTACACCAACATTTTTATAGGATTTCTCCTTGTTACTTTCAGGCGGCAAGTTTATTGAGCTACCATCCCAGCTAGAGGAACACCACTGATGAACCTAAACATCTCCTGAAGGCTATTATAGAGATCTTAATCCGGAGATTCTCTCCATATCTTATATCGTCTGTCCACCATGTGGGCGGACGTTCGACGCTGCGCGTGCCTGTTTGCTTATCATGAATCTAAATAATAGAAAATTATGTTTATCTACCGAGTCATAAAACGACGTATTTGATCTAATTTGGAACTGTATAGAACATATAGACCTCAGACAGATATCAGTACAAAAATATGTCAACCTACTGTTTTTATTTATTGCTATGAATGGCGAAGCGAACATGCCAATCGCCTGATGGTAAGCGATACGACCGCTCATGGACAGTAGCAATGCTTGGCATACCACTGCGCTCACCATCCTGAGACATAAGACGTTACTATCAATATGTTCAGAAGTTTCTGCCTCTGATGGTTTCTTTACATTTTTCCTCAATTAAGTCCAACATTTAGCAATCACTGGTCGAATCTAGAACCTTGGTGGTAGGTGGCAGTTTTAATCCCCGGCCGTACCGTTACATAAGCCACACCGTCGGCCGAAGCTCGCTCAAATGTATTGAGGTCTCCAGTTAGCGAGTGTCATTGTCGTCCACCTCTTGCTATAAAACGTGTCATTAATGTAAGAATTGTAGATTATCAATGCTTGATTTTATAGCGATCTTTGCCAATAGTCTTTTAATATGTAACTACATCATCCCTTTACCCACGCTAAAGAGAGACAGGTAACATTGAAACTTCAGACGTAACATCGTATTCCTAACGCATAACTTACGAATTTTCCCAGTAAAAGCGGTTGTTCCTAAAAAAAATACGAATAATCTGAATTAACTTAATTTTGGAAATTGAACTTGCATACCACGATAAAGAAACCGAATACATGATTTCGATTTAACGTTTTATGTTTTTGTATATCAATTAATGGCAAGACGACAATGCCATTCGCGTGATAGGAAACAATACGACCGCTCATGGACAGTAGCAAACCCAAACAACACCATGAATTACAAAGCAATGCTTGGCATTCCACTGTGCTCGCTATCCTGAGACATGAAATGTAAAGTCTCAATATGTCTAGTTAGTTACTCCGGCTACAATTTCCTTCAAACCGGAACACAACACTTTAACACTGCTGTTTGGCGGGAGAAAAATGTCTGCTGACGAAACACAGAGTAAATATTAGGATCTTAAGTTATAGTTATCTCCAAAAATCCCGGAGTATAGCATAGTATGAGTAACCGTAGTGGCGCAGTGGACGCGCGGCGTGAAACCAGTCCCACCGGTTCCTCGCAGTCTGCGACGGTATGAACTTTAAGTTTACGCAACCACTCCGCTCGCGGCCCACGGCTGAATAAATACTAGTGTACTAAAACTAGCAAAATATTCATGGTGTTTAGGTTTCCTCATTATGTTTTCCTTCACCGTTAGTGTTCTGTGGTATGTTAGTTCGCCAACTCAAACTAGGCCAGCATAGTGGACTGTGGAATCGAAGTATCGGTTGTCGAGGGCATACGTGATCAGCAGATATGAGCGCCCGTGGGCGTTTATTGGCTAAATAAGTACAGTACTTATAATAATATTCTACTAATAAGGACCGGAACGGAGCCTGAGATTATTCTGAAACTGAGTAAATCTCGTGAAGCCATAAGGCATGAAAATTTTTACAATGAGCAATTAGATTTAAGGCCACGACACTACGCTCGTCTTTCCCATACATCACATGTTAAATCTCTTTCTAAGCCATAATTAATGGCTACAATGTTATGCAAACTGGAACATAGTAGAACAAACTGCTGCTTGGTTGCGAAAATAGACAGAACTATATACCTAATTAGACTACCGGTGAATAGGAAAGACTGATCTCCAAATAAAGCTTGCTTCTGGTCAAATAAGTCCATAAAATGCCAAAATCTTGTTTTAATGCAAATATTATCAAGGTAGGCCATGACCCAAATAATCTCAAATGTAGATGCAACGGGACATTTATAGGTTAAAGTACAAGAAAAAAAACAGCAGATGTGTAAACAGTTCAGGTGAAAAATAAACAATACCAAACATAGCTCTCATGATCAATACTTATAGATGTGAGGGTAATACCTGTTTAGCTAATTCATATAAGAAGAAGAGAAGTAAGACGGACATTACACTAAGAAGCATCAGAATTATTTTTATTCAGTAGAACTGGCAAATATGCATACAGGTCGCCTGATAGTAAATGATTACTGTTGCCCATGAACATCTACAGCGCTTGAATCATAGAATTGTTACTGGCTATCAAATTGAGAAGGGAGCGTGAAGGAAAAGAATGGGAAGAGAAAAGGGGTACTGGGCAGCCGGCAAGTCTAAAGAGCATTGTCATTTTCAGGTCACATTAACACACATGATGCTTCTTACGTCATCTAAACCAAATCTCTCCAAAACGCCCCCCTCCATTTCGCTACCAGTGCACATAACCGCTAGCAAAGGTTAAGCGGCTATTGGCTCCCCGCCAAATATCACTAATATGAAATGTTAGGCATTTGTTTGGTAAATAGTGGGTTCGGTGCCGACTGCCGGCCGCCGCCCGTGTTTATGTCGTGTATTTTCAGAGTTGATATCATTCGTTTGGTTCCTCTTGCAGAGTAGGGAAGGAATATCGAGTCAATTGTGAACATATCCGAAGACTGTAGGTTGTAAATTTGTGGGTAGCAAGAAATTTCATGATAATACAGCAACTTCGAATCTAAGTTTAGGAGTGCCCATATTTTGTAGGAATCGTCTTGGCTCATATTAGATTTTTCCTTTCTTGATATCTTAATAGCTTTAAAAGGTATAATAAATGCTAAAAATAAAAATTCTAGCAAACAGCCTAACATCAAGTATCTAATTAAGCAAAAGACATCACTGGATATAGCTCCAACGCTACGATACAGCAATCATTTATAAATAAAGACATTTAGTATTCTTGTGACAGATTTATGAGCAGTCTCTTTTCCACAACTATAACACATTCTGAAACGTTCATTAATAGTTATACTTGAGTCTTCAAAAACTGCTAATTGTTTACTTTCTGATAAAATATTTTTATTGCGGTTTGTGTTAACCACAGGTATTTGTTGGGTCTGGGTGTTTGTGAGACCGAAAAGTCTCTCGTAGTTGCTGATACCGACGACACAAGACTCGATGTTAGTGTGGGTTTAGGTGTATGTTGGGTGTATTTAGTTATTTATTAGATACTCGTCAAATTTCGGTTGGTCAGTGCGAATTCTTAGCCCCTATAGATCCTCACTTACATGTATGTATTCCTCTTATTAATGGCGAGACCTTCAACAACCTTCAATATCATGTACAAGACTATCAGCCAAGACTATTTAAAGATTAAATCATATCATCACGCTACAAACACGCCATGTCAACAAGATGATTGTCGATTCCGTCGTCTAATTCCGGTACTTGATATTATTTTGGTCCGTGAACGAGTACAGTCACCAAATGACTCGACGTGCTACACTTTTGTCCGCATCATTTGTTGGGGAGGCCAGGCAAAAAAAAGTTTTTATATTTGTTTAAGATTTTGGCCAGTGATGGACAGTACGATTATACTTAAAATATTTGACGGTAGATTATTACCATGTTGCAATATCATGGATAAGAACGATATGACATAGTGGTCACAGTAAAATAATATTTAGATATTTATACTTTAATGATTATAGTTTAAAACATATATGTAGAACATATTTTTATTCATAAAAGAGTTATATTTCGTAAAATAAACGTGTAAATATTTATTTATCTTGTTCAATTTTTAATGTTTAAAACACAACATAAGAAGACTTAGGTAAAATTATTTTATAACTTAAATGGACAACATTAATACATGGTAACTATAGGTAATAATTTTGTATGTGCGCACATGTGCAACAGACGCGCGTTTTCCTTGTATCAAGTTGGCAAGTACAGAACATCTGAATTTACTGTGAAAGTACAGACAAACCGTTAGTTATAAGATGTTATAAACATCTTCGCTAAGATATTTTCTTAGAAACGGAAACTAAAGTTCTATCCAAATCTATACTATAAATTTAATTGATTTTGATAGTCATACAGCTTGAATACGGTTTCCTCTGTAACTCTTATGCGTGACTACGGCGTTTGAAGAATTTAAACAATTTGTATAAAAAAAAATGGATAGTTTACACATTCCTGTGCTATTCTATACCGCATACTTGACGGTTGCTTATCAAAACTATGCCGCAAATTTGATATGACTCAAAACTAAAACGTTATCAGTTTTTTGATAGTATAACAAATATGAGAATCTAGAAAGATATTTTTAGAATGGCATATTTTTTAAATTGAAAATAAAATTAATATTTTAAAACTCGCACAATCAACCAACACCGGACTTTTCCGATAAAAGAATCATGTTATGATGGGTAACATAACCCGATAAATCACGAACATTTATTGCTCCAGTAAGTCCACTGCTGGAGTTATAGCCTTCTACGAACTACAGTGACCTGCTGGAAGCGGTCTACTATAATTATCAAGTAGATTATACTATCTATTTATGATCATTTGCCGGCCCTATTGTATACAAGAATCTTGCTAGCAGCAACTATGTGCCCTACAATCTGCCATTTTAACAAATCCCAACCACTGTATGAGTAATTTTTGGTTCTAAACTGCTAATTTCTAACGCTTTCTATTGGAAATACCGATACATTTCACTACACTATGAACTGGGCACACAGATCGCACGGAGACTCTGGCACCGCTCCAAGTAGCGTCAGTATTCAAAGTATAACGAACTCGCTTTAGCGGGAAACTAAATTAGACGCCATTTTTATAGTCTAACTATTCCGAGTGGAGTATTATTTTTTTTGTTGTTTTTTTTTTAAGGTGACTCGGTTGATCTCCTGGGTAACTATGATCCGAAAGGAAGTCCGAATGTCGGACGTCGTAGGTAAAACTGTACGAATATGCCTAGATACTTCAGAAAATGTTTGAATCCTCTATCGTACACCGTTACCATTGACTAAGTTCGGAGTGAATGATAATTATAATAGAGAGTAGTATTGATTTTTAGAATTGGAAAACTACTACTTCGGACGTTGAACGATCGAATTTTCGAGCTACGTTTCGGATCATCAGTAAACCTTCTAATTGGCGCACCGTGCAGTTTGCATAGAATATGTTTCTATTGTTAGTTGCAATTGTTTTGATGTACGGGCTTTTGTTCGTGGCGTAGTTCACCTCGCTGGGTTGCTATTGATTGTGGAGTACTTTTTGTATTTATATCTAACTAGCTGTCGGGCCCGGCTTCGCCCGGGTGCAGATAGTTTTTGAGTCCAATCCACATCAAGAACATATTATTTCGCGTGTCTACTAACTATATTTCCCGCGTGCCGTCGACTATATTTCCCTTCCGTAGGAGAGGACATCCCGTGCCAACAATTTGAATTTGAAAGAGTAGAAAATATGTATATTTGGTTTCCTGACTCATCCCACGGGAACACTACATTTTTCGGGATAAAAAGTAGCCTATGTGTTAATCCAGGGTGTCAGCTATCACTATACCAAATTTCATCAAAATCTGTTGAGCCGTTTTTTCATGAAAGAGTAACAAACATCCATACATACATACATACAAACTTTCACCTTTATAATATTAGTAAGGATTAAAAATGGCTGCATCTACGAATGATGGATCCATTCCAGCGTCAACTATTCCGTTTTGTGTGAATTTAACATAATTTAGTTATAGTTCTCTGTTTTTATTATCATGCTGAATGGAAATCTGATGCTAGATAATAAAGATCACATCAAAAGACAAAAATAGTTAATCAGTGATATGCAAAACATTGTGTAACCAATTAGATAAGATGAAAATATGAATAAAATACGATTTTTATTGTTCATATTTTCATCTCTAAAGCATTTTAGATGTGTTGTATAATTTACACGCTTTAAAACACACCAAATTATAACTTAAAAGGTCATCACCCGACATCAAACCCACATCACTAAGACCTTTAACGATTTTAAATACCATCAGAGTTCACGGCTCACGGACTAAATTAAAATTATAACTGTTCTTAAAATAAATCCACGATTCATTTGCATAAAATAGTTCTGCGGATTCGAATTTATCTTTTTTGGCATCAATTTGGCGACAAAACACGTTTTGTGGAGACACCGGAAGACGCTTTACATAACCACCAAAGTCGTTAATATGCGCAATAGTTTGTATTATTTCTGCATAATATTATAATCCTGTGTAATCTGGATTTTAACACAATTTTGTTAAATAAACACCAAAATTCCAAAGACCCCGCTTCACAGTAGGAAGTAATTTACATTCAAAAAAATTCAATTTATGGAAATAAATAGCATCCAAGTGTCACATAAATAGTCCTAACCCCAAGCAAAGATCGAGTCTTTTGTAGTGGGTATCAGGAACTACGAGAGACTTTTCGGCCTCACAAACACCCAGACCCGAAAGAAATATTTGTGGGCCGCATAACAGAACCCGCGGCATCGCGTTTCATAAGCGGCGTCTAACCGACTGCGCCACGGAGGCTGAAACCGTCTATGAGGAGGGGCAGAAACAATTTGAAACTAGATGTCACGGGTTATATTGCCACGTGACACATTAACGATCATGGAAAAAGGGAGCAGTACTTGACGGATTGAATTATGAATATTGTAGACGTCTTTGATTTTTATACATAACAGTATTATTTTTTTCTATGTGTAATGTATATGTAATGCTATTGATGTGTTTGCTGTTGATATACCTATTTTAAATAAATAAAGGAGATACAGAATGGCCATCCGGCAATCTAACATGCACCAAAGCCGTAGTTTCACATGCATTTTATGTCTTTTTAATTTAATTTCGTTTATCAATTAATACTAACACATTGAGCTGAGCGTGATGTGATATCTCGGTACAAACGGATTGCATTTAGCGTCATGTGCGCTTGACGTCATCCTTACATCGACATATGGCTCGTTTTTATGACACTAGCTTGCTAATGCTCATGGATTCACTTGCGCTTATGAGTTTTTGTCGATCACTTCAGGTTGCCTCACAACACAGGAAGCATGCGTAAAAAAGAAAGTAGTTTTTGTATCACTTAACAACAGTTTTTTTTCTAGATGAAAGACATCCTGTATCCTTTTCCGTATCCATTGCAACGAATATCCAAAATTGTATGATGTTCAGTTAAAAAGTTAAAGCTTGGAGGCTAAAATACTTACTCTCATTTGTTAAATACAAAATATTATTAAAGATACGTGAACAAGTTTGTATTATTCACAACTATAGCTAGGCTGCACGTACAGCTAATGAGTCACAGCGTCCCGGTTTCAATTCCCAGGTGAGCTGTCGTTGGTGTGGGTTTTATATTTATTTTTTGCCTCGATCGTGACTTCGTTACCTCGATAGTAAAATGGTCACTGGTATTAAATTCTTCACAAGCAATATGCAAATATTATTCAAACAGCCTTGCCAAGATCTCTCAAAAACGATGTGGATTAAAGAAAAATCATTTAATACTGTGAATTGCATCGCGTGTTCATGCTTACTTCATGTGAAAAGTTATGTATGCTATGAGCTGATTTTTAATAGTCAAATAAAAAAATACCAAGTTTATTCCACTGCGTCAGTTTTGTTTACAGTCGGATCATAATAAAGCTTTTATATTAGGTATATTCAGACTGCGACCGGAATCGAAGCCAGGTGGTAATATTGATGTCATTTTTAGCGACGATTTTTTGGATGTTTATACCTATTGTCGTGTTTGGGCGGTAAATACATAGTTTTTCTTAATAAATCAATGATTTTTTTAAGAGCCTATAGAACACATTTACCACCTCGTTTTGTTTTCTATCACAATCAGGGGTCTACCCAGTAAAATAATTTTTCATAAACACAATCACGTCTCGGAAAAACAATTGAATATGTTTAATATCAACCTGTGTAGATATAATTTTAGTCAGCAAAAATATCCAGTAAATGTGTTTTCCGCTAACATACAGCGTGATAAGATAACCCAATCAAAACGTACTCGAAATAGTTTTTGCACAGCTTTCTTTATCATGTTATTTCATTGGAAATATAACTTACCACATATCATGCCTACTCAAATGAATGAGCAGAGGTGCTTTCCATAGATTCAAATAAATCCATATATACATAGTCCCGACCCCATATTGATATCAATTAAGTCTTATTTCGTAGGTACCAGAAACTGCAAGAGACTTTTTGGTCTCGCAAGTATCAGAAACAAATCTAATATTATTTAAAAAGAATATAATATTGGTGAAGCTGTGATAAGGGGTAAGCCTATCAACATAGTATGAAATAAATTAAAAAAAGTAAGTAAAATTGAATTTTAACTGCAACACAAGTCGATGATTATTCGCTCACCACGTGCTAATCGCATGCATTTTTTGCATGTTGTTGTGACGGACTGTAAAACGAGAGGCTGCAAATTCGATCCCCGCAACGAAATATTTGTTCTTGTTCTTTATTACAGTGATGGTCCGAATAACTTCTGATACCCAATAAGAATCACGCATTTAAGTATTAGTTTTAACTTTATTCATGCAACATCAAACCTGTGTCCCATAGGCTAGGTAGAGGCTATACTGTCCGAAGCCAGTTCAAATACATCTCTATCGCTTCATCATATTATGTCATTACTCTTCGGATAACAAAGTTTTGACATTCATAACGTCACTATTAGATAGAACTATCTAGAATCGTTAAGCCGGCTCCATTTCCAAAGGAAAGCAGTTCAATTGTTAGTTGATTAGTCATTAGAGAAGCCAGTGACAAACAGACCATTGTGCAAACTTTATCGGACAATTAACCTTAATGTAGGTGCTTGTTATTTGTGAACGTTCTTTGGCTCCCTTATCTATTGAGGATTCGGGGTATCGGTTGATGAATAACACAAGTTTTGGGGCACGGATAGTACTGGGGCGGCAAATTGAAATATTTGTGAGCGATATTTTACTAGGAATTGGGGGTACATAGCCTGTTGTTGCCTGCTTTAAATCCTATGATAGTAACATAAAATGCAAAGGACAAAACATCAATACGGATTAGGCCAGCTTGGTGGGTTACAAAATTCTAAGTGTTCGGGCTCGTACACAAAGTGCGATGCGACGTACAATTGTAAAATCTACAAGCTCGTACGACGCATCGCGACAAACGACGAACTTGCGACTTGATTCGCATAACACATTCCTGCTTCTTTGTTTATTTTTCTGTATTTCCTTGGCGATAAGCATCACCCGAATCGTGCAAGGGAGACATGCTGTAAGAAATCGCATCGCAGCAATTTGAATCATAGTTTTCTGCGCTGCGAATTTGCATCGCGCCGATTCGCAGTTTTGTGTATGAACATCAGTTGTTTTAAAAAAATACAAGCCAAATGTTGCGTCACATAAATAAATAGACTTTGGTTATGTTATTCGTATGAAATATTGGAATATAAAACGAACAGCCGGAAGACCAAAGTGAAGCTGGCGAGAAAATCCAGTCTATGCCACTGCATCAAAAAATAAAAGAAATAGTAGTATAAACACTGGCAGTCATTATACTTTATAATCATTGTTGTTGTTGACATGTCTAGTACGGCGTACATTGCCTTGCTGGCCTATGTACAGAGAATAACCAATATCCCGCGGGACTCGTACAAGGAAACCGATGTACTGCATTCGACCTCGGATCACCTTGGCAGACGCTTGGTCAACGTGGCACAATCCCTGGAGTTTTGCGTTACTCACTCCACTTCATTTGTATGCCGGCGTAATGATAGCAATCTACGCTTGATTCTTTCATCATCTGTACCTTGCTTCAGGAGTATTGTAGCGACAATACTAGAATTAATTAGGCTGTAGCTAGATGTGATGTTACTGGTGGTAGGTCTCTCATATGTGAGAGATCGCCTGGGTAGGTAAAACCGCAATGATTATCCCGCCCAACAAACCGTCAATGTACTGTTGTGTTCCGGTTTAAAGGACATCATAATCATAGTAACTACTGGACATGTGGAGACTTAACATCTTACGTCTCAGGATATGCTCGCCACAGCGGAATGCTAAACATGCATTATAATTTTGATGTTGTTTGGTTTACCTACTATCCATGAGCGGACATATCGCTTAGCATTAACCGAATGGGCTGCACGTCTCGCCATTATTTGTAGTAAAAAGGAATTGAAATATCGAAAAATAAAACCTTCAAAAGCAAAATAGTTTCCCTGTCCCATCCATTCTGCAAAGTAACTAACATTATTTTATCTTATTTCAAAAATATTAACCTACTGACAACTCCTGCAGTTACGCCCACGACCGATCAAAAGTAACGGCAGTTTTTCGTCCCACGGTCGCAGCCGCGTGCAAAACCTAGCACCTTACAATGTACGTAAACAGAAAAGATTCAACGCAGCTCACCCACTTTCTTCGGCCGGCGTTAATGTATAACTTTACAGATAATTAATGACCGATTCATGATAATTTATGATAAGCCAGTGTGTTTTCACTGCCTCGTTGATTACAACGTCGCGACTGGAAAACATGCTACAGTATCGTACTTTAAATAGATCAATTCGTTTGTAGATATAGTTGAATAAAAGCTTAATATTTATTGTAGTGTTTCTTGTTGGGTGTCAGATCCTATTTATAACGTATGTTGCTGCATAATTTCACACTAATTGAATATCGGAACCGCTCTATGTATAAATGGGAAACTTTTTTAATAACTATGTAAAGCTGGAGCGTCGTCAAAAACGGGGGATCCAGGGGGGAGGTCATGGGGGTCATGACTCACCCCTGGGCTGGTCCCAAATTCTTCTTCTTCTTTTCTTCTTTATCAGCCCATACACGTCCCATTGCAGGGCACGGGCCTACTCTACAATCGACAGTACGATTGAGAGTGGTTAGGCCATATAGTCCACCACGCTGGCCTAGTGCGGGTTGGCGGACTTACATACCATAGAAATTTTATAAATCGCTATGAATAAAATGCACGCACGCATAAAACGGTGCAGGAAAACATCGTGAGGAAACCTGCATACCATAGCGATTTATAAAATTTCTATGGTATGTAAGTCCGGCCCCAAATTAACAAAATTTTATTAATTATCTTGTTGATAAAATGTATAAGCATGGGAACCAGTGTTCTAACATGAACTATATGGACCCCCCCCCCTCCTGGCGTAAAAGCTGGATCCGCCCTTGCTCGTCAATGTACCAAAGTGTAAGAGAGTGTGATCCAACATGATTCTCATCGGGCGTACATGCTAATAAAACACTGGACAAAATGATAGAGGCAACAAAAATTGGCCCCCCATGAGTTGAAACTCCTACATGTAGAAAAGACTGACATTTTATTGGCAACTATGCTTGATATATGCAAATGAGACATCAGCCCTTTTAATCCAAATATGAATAACGAAATACTCCATCACACAATATGTAACAGAATGCTGAAACCATGGTTAATGAGTGCTTGCCTGTATTTTCATAACATTCTCACTACAATATTTTCAATAGATATTATTACTCATACTTGCACAATTATGGAGGGCAGCAGGCCATGTTATTATAAACATTGCAGACTGTTCTTATACATTATAATGAAAACTGATGTGGTGCCAAACCCATCAATTCTGAAGCCAAATTATCTGTTGCAGGAATCAATCTTTGATTGACTGTTTCCTATACCCTGTGACAGAGAACACATTTCTATATGCATTAAAACTTTACATCAATCTGCGTGTGTAAAGTTTCCGACAATATCTACATATGGAAACTTGGTGGTATCTCTACAATCCGAAATGAAATTCGAATGTTTAAATGCTGTACATAGAAATATAGAGAATAGTATAGATTTTTGGAAGTGGAAAACTTACAATTTACTTCAGACATCCAAATATTCAGATATCTCTACAGAGTACAGAGTAAACTCCTGATCACAGTTTTTAAATTTTATCTATACACAAAAAATTATAAAGTGTAATATTAGTAACAATAGATTACTATCAATACAGATATACAGTTAATTACACATCTGTTACAAAATTTATTATGCTTTACGAAAACATATTGTGTTGCAATTGTAAATATAATAAAATAAATATGCAATGCATCAGTTGAAGTTTATTATACAACATATATCGTTCTGCAGACTTTACAAGAGACTGCTGAGTGGAAAACAAGGCTACATTTAAATGCACTCATAAAATGAACAAGTGAACCAATTATTGATGTTTGCATCGATAAGTTTTTGTTACCTTTAAGAAACAATATGATATGGTTGGAGTTGAAATTCTTTTTTACATACTAATTTTGATGAGCGTAAAATAAATAAAAGTGTCTGTGTTGACTAGATAACTAATATTAGTGGGATAAGGATTTTTTTTAGTCTAAGTGTCACCAAAACGCCTCTTACAATTTCTGATAAAGATGACAAAAAAGGGGATCGTCCCGTATAAGTTGTTTATTATGATTTATTTCTAATATTACATTTATTTAATGTGTTGTTTATGTGTTATTGCTAGTGAAATAACTCATATTTTAACATAGTTTACATCATGTGTTATACTATTAGTATAATATTACACATATCTTATGTATCTGAATTGATGCTATGATAATTCTTCTTCAATAAACTTGACATATTGAATGAATTAAAAACTTTTAAACAAAATTGCAGCCATAAAACCCTAGAGGGTAAAAATACAATTCCAAGCTTCATAAGTTAAATTATTATAAACTGACTACTAAAAATGTTGGTTATTATTATACTTCCTTCATCAAAGTTGAATCAAATAAGTTTTAACTCATAAATGTCTTCCAACAGGTCGAACCACATCCCTAAGATCGAACTAATCATTGCGTTATTTACGGTACAAAGGTACATGACGACAACTTTATCATTGCACATGTATTCACTGTGAGAGATTTCAAGTATTCATTGCAACAAACGGACAGTATCGGACAATTGATACAATTAAATCACATCGTATTCAACCAATCTGTTCATCCGATGCCAATTTAAGACCATTTAGGTATCGACATAACGCTGTCGGATATAAAAACCCGACGGGCCCGATTCCTTTGTGCGTGAGCTGAGGTGTGTTTAATTTAGTCGGGTATTACACTATCCGCGCCCGGCCCGGTGACATCACCCTATTTTATTGAGCAGATAATAACGTAATAGGCTAGCGTCACACCCAAAAAATGTATTAAAAACAATATTATTCACGCTAGTGCCACATTTTTCAACACTTTTTCACTGAGAAACCTCCTAAAAAATGACAATAAGGTGGTGAAATAAGGTACCTAATTTTAGCTCTAAAATAGTTACTTTTTGCAGAAATCACGTTGATCTGATGATAAGACAGTGTCGCAAGCCGCAATTGCGAGTTTATAGCTTATTTGCGCTCGTTGCTAACTAAAAAAGTTCGACCCAAATTGCCGACCAATATATCTTGACACACCCTAATAAGACCGTCACAAAAAAAGATATTCAAAGCCAAAAGCAACGCTTTCCTATTAGATACATAAACATTTACGTAAAGTTAAGTCTAAATGCATGGAATACGTACCGGCAGTTGGCTCCAATAGACGAAATTTCGATTTTTGTATCACTTCACACAATCACTCCCACTTTATAATGAGAAGCTATTGTAACTTACACTAAGCACGTAAACCACGTAACATTATATAAAATATCACGCACAGTACGTTCTTTTACAATTTTCAACGCACTAGCACCACCGACATTACGCGCAAACGCGTTTATTTCAATATTTCGTTCGTAAAAAAGAAATCCTCCAACACGCCACCGGAGTAGATCGATGTCGGCATGAGTTCCTTTTTCTCGCGGTTGAGGCGCTACTGTCGCAGCAGAGGTTCGCTTGGAAATAAAACCAGATGACGCTACTGGAGTTAGTATTGCCAGCATATCAAAAACGCGTTTTATCAAATATAAAGGTGAAATCACACTATAAGTTTTCGTCTTACGCATAGAATAAAGAAGCGGCCATAAATACTAGAGCAACGCGTCTTAGAGCGATCTGAACAATGGATTCTTTTGTTGTGTGCACACTATCGGTCGGGATTCGAGGGCATGACCTTCAAAAACAAAAACGGCTGAGACATACAACGCATCTACCATAAATTGACAAGTGGCGAAATTAGGTAATATTTTCATCATTTTTATTTAATTACTCATTTTGAAAGGTAATATACAATTAAATATTCTATGAAAATTTCAAGCTCCTACCTGTTACCGTTGTTAATATGGAGAAAAAAAAATAGTTCATTAATACTTCATTTTTTTATTATTACTATTTGAATATAGACAATCAAACAGATGCGACGGACAGACAGACAGTGGAGTCTCAGTAATAGGGTTCCGTTTTTATCTTTTAGGTATATCCCTCCTTACAAACTTTCATAGTTTATGTTATGAATAAGTTATTACGACGGTCGGGTGGTGTAGTTTGACCACGGTTCGGTTACTAAGCGCAAGATTTGGGTTCGAATCGGTCGCGCAAAGTTTTAATGTATTATTTTATTCATTATCATCCCGGAGTCAGGAATTCGTGCTCGATCTGGCTATAGGCTCGTCTTCTATCACATCGTGGGATGGAATATGCAAGTAATAACATCAAAGTAGAATATAACTTGTACCAATACTCTAATATCTAATGGGTTATAATACATTATCGTACATCCACACCGCAGTAACCTGTTGTTGACAAGATTTCAAATGTTACTCAGCAAAATCGGTATAATCGGTAATCAGTAACGCTATTTTGACTTGCATTTGGTAACTATCGATAACATATTTATGTGTGATATTATTCTTTGTTGCATTTTCTTAATTTTTATTATTGGCGTACGGGCGCAATGTTTAACATTCAAATATTAATCAGTAACAAGGAGCATCAAAAGTTATAGATTGTTATAGGTCTACCAGAATCTCATGGCATTTTGGGAAATTTGAATTTACGCATTGCAATACTGGGGTAATTGGATGAACATATTTTGATACTTTCAATAATTGTAATTAATTATTATTTCAAATTGATTATTTTTTAGTACAACTTTGTAAATCAAGTACATAATGTTTTAAGTAGAAATATATAGGTTATTTAAACATTAAAATTACTTCAAAATTGTACTTTTAGATTAATAGCCAATAAAAATAGGCAAATAAGATTTTTTTCAGTTTTAAATTATAAAATACATACGTGTGCCTTACGAGTATTTATAGTATAGAGGGAGCGCTGGTACTTTCAAAACGTAGATAAAAATGGTGGTACCGAGCCACCAGTTTCGTTTTAATTCTCTCTTCTTATTAGTTCTCACTTAATCAAACAACTTTCAATTTCCAAATTGTAAGTAGTTTGATTATGAGTCGGTTTTATTTAAATAATTATTAGATTCGATAAATGTTATACGAACGATGCAAGATTGTAAAATAAAAACGTATAATTTTATTTTCAGTCTTCTTTATTTCATTAACACTTTAGTCAGAGCTTACTTCTAAATACTCTTCCTGTACATCTTCTGATGAAGACGAAGAAGATAAAGGAATAATAATAAACCGTTCCTTATCTAAAATCTCTGGAAACTCCTGTAAATAGGTATTTAATGCATTACTGTTTAGTTCCAAAAAATGATATCAAAGTATATACAATAAAACACATGCACATATCTAACACTAACAAAAAAAAAATGAAGTATCAAGTATCAAAACTATTCACTCCGACTTACTTGTTAAAACGACGTCGATTTTAAAATCGACGATTGTGTTTAAATTTGACCAAATTATTCACGGATCTGGCGATAAACCTTGTAAACAATGTGTCGCACTTGTGATTGTAGAACTAATTTGTACATTTTCGCTAAGAAACAATAGAAATCTTAAAATATTCACATCAAATGACATAACTCAAGTTTTGAAACAGCTGTTGACTGATGGTATTGCCATATAAAAATCATTGTGTTTGTTTTTAATTTTATGCCATGAGATTCTGGTAGACCTATATCTAATGTTACCGTGTCGCACAATGTTGCTTATCGAAAGGAAGCAACGATGTGGATGTCCCATTAAATAATTATTTGCTATTGGTAAAAGATTGGAGGTAGTACTACTTGGTCTGTGGATTGCAGGCTATCTCAGTTACAGGCTTTTAAATTTTAATTAAATTTAAAAAACATATTATTTAATAAATGATTAGTATAAATACAATACCTACCTATGTGCGCTTCGGTTCCATAACAAATCATTATAAGACGGCTATTTTAAGAAGTAAATATTTCGGTAAAATCAAAACATATCTTGCAATTAAAATTGAACTGAAATTGGGATATATAAGCATTTATCCAGCATCTTTATTGGAAAAAACTTTTATTCCATTTTTTTACATATGGATAATATTTTTATTACACCGTAAAAAAGGATTAAACATATTTTTTATGGTATAACTCTACCATATTCAGTGAACTATTACATTGATAATTAGGTCAAGTACGCTCTGAAACAAGATCAAAAAAATATTTTAATTTACTACTTCATCGATTTGAGGGGAAAATATTTACGAATAGCTGTTAATTATTTGAATTTTCCATAAAATACGTAAAATATAGTGTCAGTCATTATTTAAATTGCAGAAGACTAGTTATAATAACTATTGTCACAAATAAGAGGGCTAAAATATATTTAGTACAGACTATTTGAACGCAACCCAACGTTCCATTTTCAATTCGGCAAGTTAACCCGGCCATTGGAGAAAAGATAGATTTTTGCATATTTTTCGCAATAAGCTGTTGTAGTTAAATACGCGACTTGTGTCCAATAGTGTTTGCTAATATTTTCTGTGAGTTGTGGGTACAAATCATACGCCGTGGAGCCCCATATAAGTGGTAAATTTGTTTGTTTATATCTTTAAATGTCCGGTTCTCATTTGTTTTTTCCGGCATATTTTTTTTCGAAGCTGAAAATTGTGAAAGGTTTTAATCAAAAATTAGAATTACTTACATATTGATTTATTCTTAAGTTACTTGCTCTAAATCTATAATTTTAATAATTAATCGTATTATTATCTTGCAAGTAAACATCACGTTTAGAATATCTGAAATGTGTAAAGGTTGAATTGTAATTTTGTTTTGTGTTTTTTAATTCTCTGAAAATTTATTAGTCCACGTTGGTCCCAATACCGACTCTTCCTTCCGACATATTCGGATAATTATTTCAAAGTCAACCACATTATTTAAGTTTGGCTAGTAAAGTCTAAACAGTTCTAAAGATAGCATTTCCAAGTCACTCACAAGTCATCAGAGTACACATCACAACCAATAATTGATTTATTTATTGGAACACTGTCTTTAAAACATAGTAACTAAAAATCTAAAAAATATTTTTTGTTAAAAAAATATGCTGTAATCCTTTAAGAGTTGTATGAACATATGTCCTATATTTGGTTTGTTTGTATTCTGTAAACACTTAAATGTGCATGGTCAAATCAATTAATCAATCATTGTTTTGTGATTTAATCACCACCATCAAGAATACTTGAAGTTATCAACAAATTGAGATATCTATCAAGTGGTATTATTATCTTTAATAACTGAATATAGACTTGTTTGTATGAATTTACTAAAAAATATTGTACACACTTTTATTCATTATGGTTATATCTACATACACCTATGCCTGAAAAAAAAACTCTGTTGGCCACATAACTGTATATTTAGGCGGGCATAAAACATTTTCGCTGCTGTGCATAAATTCATAATCTTTATTTTATCCTGATAAGTGTATTCTGTCTTTTCATTAATTGCTGCAGTTCTTACTAATTGGAGGTTAAGAATTTAGTCTGAATAATTAATCAACAACTTCTCCCTATTTTGAATCAACATAATTCAGAATTAGGGGCTTTGAAAGGAACAGATCAGCTGCTATGTTATGATAGGTCATGGTAGAGTAACTTCTCTGGTTGCCAGAGATCAAGAACTGGTTTAACAGCACAGAGTATATTATATATGTAGAGATAGTTTACAATACAGTTTTAACTTAGCAGGCTATTGGAAATTATTTTAAGAAAAGAAGTAGTAGTATGTGGCATAGGTGTTTAAGCAAATAAAATTACAGTGCAGAGATTGTTTGCTGAGTTAACAAAACACAAATTATTATGAGAGATCTAGGAATAAAGCAAAGTTATTGACAACAGCGACAACCACTGCAATATGGAAAAATCTTTCCAAAAGAAAGAAAATATCAATGTATGAATTATTAAGCCACTGTTTAACAGTTTTTTGCATGCACTGGTATTCTTAATAGTGAATGGCATGATGAGCAAATCATTATCCTGATGGTAAGCAATACATCCACTCATTAACAGCAGCCAATCCAAACAGGACCATGAATTAGAATGCAATTCTTGTCATTTCACTGCAATTTCCATCCTGAGATGTTAAGTCACATAATTTCCAGCGGTTATTCTGACTACAATGACTTTCAAACCGGAACACAACAGTGCATTTACACTGCTGTTTAGTGGGTGAACTAGACATTGCAGTAGTACATACCCAGGTGGCCTTTTACATATGAGAGACCCACCAGTATAAACTAAACTGCATTGTTATATCATTCTTCTTTTACTGCAGGTACACTGCTGAACATAGGCCTTCTCTAAAGAAACGAAACACGCTGCTTCAGACGCTTCCCGAAACCTTTATAACTTCCGTCCACCCTGTTGAACTTCATGTGTTGTATAATGGTTTCTTAGATTTACGCGAATGTTACAAAATAATAAAAAATAAACAAAATCCGCGATAAAATCAATAAATAATAGTTTTATTTCACATGTTTGTTTACAGTGGACATGTGCACCCCCGAGGCGTGGAGGGGCGGGGGTGTGGCGCGCTCTCCCTCCCACGAGTCAGTGACAACGGACCTCTCGCTATTCAGCGTGTCCTCGGCCGCCAGCGACGCTCGGGTGCTCCGACTGCTGGCTTGTAAGGTCAGTGCCAGTATCAAGAAGAGATTTGCGCAAAATTATCATCATTAGGACTACTATAATGAAGTATCAATAAAACCAAAATGCTAGCGAGTTGTTAGGCGGGAGGAATAGACATTGCGATGGTACCTAGCCAGGTGGCCTCTCATTTAATATGAGACCTACTACTATTAAATGTATATTAATAAAAATAAAGTAAGCATGTTCATTATGTGGAGTGAATTAGTTAAATATATTTTTTATGTTTTAAAAATATATTACAGGCCGGGCAAGGGCCAGATCCGAATCTCCGAGTGGCCAGCCCTAATCCAGACAGTAAGTCACTGAAGTAAGTACTTGCTTTATCATTATTTTCGTTAAACACATTGTGCGTGGTTCTAATTTAATTTTTATATGTTCATTGATTGTTCGTTTTGATAATGCTGGCATGCTTGAATCAGTAAGTAAAATATAATAACATTAGCTGGCGTATACATTCCTAGATAAATACTTACTTCAAGATAATACTGGAGCAATTATCAGAAACAAAATATATACATGATGTATACATAGTTCCCAAACTTACGAAAGAACCAGAAGACAAATTAGGTGACTAGGTGATAAACATAGAAATAGATATAGAAGCACCAAAATCTTGTGTTTTTTATTAGAAATATCATGTCCAGGGTGTTTCCTCTAGCAGATCTCAATGGGTTACCTAGATAGCGTTAGGATTAGTTAGTTAAAGTGGCAGTGGGCTGGGCACGTAGCATGTAGAACTGATAGACGCTGGGGCTAAAAGGTTGTGGAGTGGAGGCCACATACATGTAAGGAAAGTGTGGGAAGCCTGCTTATAGACGGATGACCTGGGGGATACATTTGTACAGTTTTACGCGCTTATGTTCGAACATTCGAATTTCCTGTCGAAGTATAGAGTAACCCCCTGGTTAAGCTCCCAGAAAGTCTCTAGATGCAGACCGTTTCCAACAGATCTATGTGGCGATCCATTATCCATATTGTGGCTGAAGAAAGAGATAGAGAGAGAGAGTAGTAAAGGTTGGAGGCCTATGTTTAGTAGTGGCCTGTAGCTGGAGACTAACGCATGATTAGTAACTATTGCTATTTCAAATTAACATCACTACCTTGTTAGTTTTGAAGTCTTAGCATGCTCTATATTTCTGCTAATGTTAATGTTAATGCTAATAATAAACAAAAATACTGAGCATATATTACAACCAATTTTCAAATATAAAATTAACTATCTTTACAAATGGGTACGTAAAAAAACAACTCATTCTTTCATAGATTACCTACATTTATTTTGACTATATAAAAATATTAGCCGATCGGCTTTGTGAATAACAATCGGAAACCAAAAGTTTCAGCTTATTTATAACCAGGGACCGAAACCGGTATCGAAAATACCGGTATTTTTTGGTATCAACCGAAAAAAATAATACCGGTATTTTTTATGGTAACCGGTATCCGCCAATTTTATTGGATTCCTAGAATTTAACCGGTATCATACCGGTAACCGAAATAAGGGTTACCTTTATGTTTCATGCGAAGTTCCTTATAAGTCAAAGCGGGGGCAGTGCCTGTGTGTGGTCATACCGCCGTTTGTCTTTACTAAACATTATGGCACTATACCACACAATAATCTTTACTCATTTCATGATTTTTTCAACAGAATTACCCACCAAAAAAAAAATGAACCGTATCCAGCGATATTGTGTAAACAACACGACAAGTATGATTTTTATTTGTTATGCAACAACAACGCATTTTCTTTTGCATTCAAGGTCTTTTTAGGTTACCGGTATTAAAACGGTTCCCGAATATAAGGGTAACCTTTATAATGCGTCATAGCGGTTACCGAAATCTTAAAGGTAACCGAAATTCGTCGATACCGGTACCGTTATGTCGAATGGGTTTCGGTCCCTGTTTATAACTCGTGTATCAACGTCACTTGCTATTTGTGATTGCTATTGTTATTTATTCAAACACTACCCATTTGTGCAGGGGCGGAGCCCTACAACTATCGGAGGGCGGCGGGGGCGGCAGCGCGGGGGGCACGCGCGAGGTGCTGGCGGGCTGCGCGGCGCTGTGTGCGGCGCTAGGGCTTCGCAGATCCTTCAGCGCCGCCGATGTGGCGCTGGTACCCACGCAGCACCCGCCACGGGGGTAAGCATAATATATTATTCAATTTGCTCTTAAGCTTGACTAATATCTGTTTTATTCTGTATCAGCCCATATACGTCCCACTGCAGGGCACGGGCCTCCTCTACAATCGACAGTACGATGTGAGTGGTTAGGCCATATATGGCACTAGGCCAGCGTGGTGGACTATAGTCCACCACGCTGGCCTAGTGCGGGTTGGCGAACTTACATACCATAGATTTTTTTTATAAATCGCTATGGTATGCAGGTTTCCTCACAATGTTTTCCTTCACCGTTTTAGTGCGTGGTGATTGACTATCAATACACACATGACTTCGAAAAGTCAGAGGTGTGCCCTGGGATTCGAACCCGCGACCACCGCGAACATGTTGGCAGTCGCGTCTAGTCCGATTACCAACAGGCCACCACGCACCTTGACTAATATAGCTGTCACAGTCCATGGCAGTTTATACAGGGTGTATCGAGATTGTTACCGAAAATATAGCGGGGTTGTACTTTCAGTGATTTCAGACATAATGCAACTAAGTGTAAAAAAGTGATGATTTAAAAAAAAATCCTATCGTATTTGAATGGTTACATATTTATTTTCTTAAATAATAGTGTACAGTGTACACCCTTTTATTTTAAAGACGCTATGCAAGGGTTTTAAGTATTATTTTAGCAAAAACTGTATGCAATACCCAAATACGATCATATTTGAAAAATCACAAAAAACGTCATGTTTTTATTCTGCAAAATTTTTATTTGCCTTGTCTGTCACTAAATCTACCCGACGCGACGGCTTCGTTTGCGGTCGCAGTCTTGATATACCCAGTTTAATATGAAAAATAAAAATTATAACAGTGGTATATCTGTATCCAAAGATGGTGGAAATCTTTAAAATAACACCTTTATTATTTCAAACACCATATGAAACATGCACATGTGTAACAGTTGTTATGTGTTGTGTGTGTGTCAGCGCGACGTCGGAGGTGGGTCTGTGCGCGGCGCTGGAGGCGCTCACACTCAGCGCCGCCTCGCGCTCCTGCAGCACCTGGGTCGCAGGTACACACACACTCTGCCCCGCCCTCCTTGCATACAAAAATAATCTATATATATAAATAAAATTCAAGTGTCTGTTTTAAAAGTGAAAATAAAAAAAATGACCAACTACATATCGTTATATACACGATACCTGTGCCGAAAATGATATTTTAAATTTTTTTGTCTGTCTGTCTGTTTGTTTCGGCTAATCTCTGAAATGGCTGGACCGATTTTGACGGGACTTTTTTGTCAAGTAGCTGATATAACAAGGAGTAACTTAGACTACATTTATTTTTGAAAAAATCTTTTATTTTAGAAAAAGAATGTTTTTGTTAAATTCCACGCGGACGAAGTCGCGGGCACAGCTAGTCCAAAATAAAATTAATAAATTAAGAAATTAATATACATAATACTAAGTATAGAAAATATTTTGTATATAAATTAAGTTCTATGTGTATACGAGTATAAGAGTAAAGAGCTCTTTAATTGCCTACATGACAAATAAATACATTTTATTTCATTTCATTATATTTTCCTTTTTTTATCTTGCTGCACCTTTAGAATTAGAATGACCTAACTAAAAAAATCTTTTTTTTTTTGGGACATTCATTAAAGATTTGTTACATAAGAAAGTTTGTACTTATGGAAAATACATATAGAGGACCGCCTTATACATCTCTCTGCCTTTCATGCGTCAATAGGTACTTCTTTAATAACGGATCGATAGGTAATTCTGAGCCAAAATATGATTAAAAGTCAAAATCATTTTTTTTTGGATTTGGTCCATTGAGATACTACACTAGAGTTTCTGTCTCTGGTTTCTGTCTCTGTCACACCTCTGTCCCTCTCGCTTCACTGTGTACCCGTGTGCCCGCACCATACGCAGAGATTTTGTTCCCGATGTCTGCTCTAGTATAATACCTCAATGGTTTTACTGGTGGTAGGTCTCTCATATGTGAGAGGCTGCCTGGGTGGGTACCACCGCAATCTCTATTTCTCCCGTCAAACAGCAGTTTAAATGCACTGTTGTGTTTCGGATTGAAGGACATTGTAGCCAGAGTAACTACTGGACATATTGAGACTAAACATCTATATGTCTCAGGATGGCGAGCGTAGTGGAATGCCAAGCATTGCTTTGTAATTCAAGGTGTTGTTTGGTTTTACTTCTGTTCATGAGCGATCACATCGTTTACCATCAGGCGAACGACATGCTCGTCTCGTCATTCACAGCAATAAAAAAAAATGGTTAGGCCACTTTAATTCTATACGCGTACGTTTCAGTGGGCGGCAGTGAGTTGCCGTCTCCGCAGCGCGCGCAGCCCGCGCCGCCGCACCGCGCGCTGCCCACCGACAACAAGAAGGTACACTACTCTACATTATACAGGGTGGACAAGAAAACGGCGCACCTGCCAATATACATTATAGTATATGGTGAAGGCATCTTAATTAAGACGGATTTGCATGGCGCTAGCGAATATTAAGAAAGATGCCGAGAAAAAAAAAACTAACGTTACATATGCTAACCCTTAACACATTACGCTAAGCGGCTAAAGTGATTGAACCTTGCAACTGAACGGTAGACACTCAACAATAAATAAGCAGAGCTCATTATTTACTTATAAGTCGTGCGATTGTATACATAACGCTCAGGGTACATAAAAAAGATATTAAATGAATACTGTCAAGTGTCAACAGTCACATACATGGGTACTAACCCCACACTAAGATACAAATCTTGTGTCGCGGGTATTAGAAAAATAATTATGGTTCATGGAAATTGTCTCGGGGCAGAAACCGAACCCGCGGTCTCTCATTTCACAGGCAGTTCTTACCAACTGCGCCACGGAGGCCGTCGGTGACCCATATAGGCTGGTTAGTTGTCATTAATGACCACTAAAATAGTTAACTGACCTTGTAATGTAAACCGTAATGACCTTGATAGGCAAGGATGGAAGCGCAGGATCCGCCAAAACCCGCACGAAAACACTGTCACAGTTTGGTAGCACAAATCACTTTTTCTTTTACATTTCACATAACACAAGTTACATCAAAAGCTATCAAATTGGGTAATGTTCAAAGCATAATGAAATTAATAAAATTTACTCAAAATAACTGAAAACGAATTTACAATAATATGCACACGACTAATACATGCACACGCGATCGCAATCCGAATTCAACTAATAAAAAATAAATTATTATTTTGATTTTTGAAAGATAAAGGCCTGTTCACATTAGATACAAAGCTTTCCTATTTGAGTTCATAATAATTCATGTGAACAATTAGTATTAGTACTGTATCAGTTCATATACGTGCCACTGCAAGGCACGGGGTCTCCAGTGCAGTAAATTAGTGCTTAGTGTTTATTGATTTCACTAATTTTATCTCACAGAAGTCTCATATGCAAATTCTATGCTATAATGGTAGACGACATTTCTCTAGGTATAAGAATTTAGAAGAAATTTTATCACTTTAAAGTAACATTATTTTCAAAACACATTAAAGTAATGTTAAATACAATAATAAGCAAAAGTAAATAGGCAATTTGTAACTGACTGGATCGGTTGATGACATATTTAAATAATATTATAAGCTCTTGAGCAAGTAAGGACCATTCTATCAGTCCAATAAGATCTTTTTTTAACGTAACTTTTATATCGGAGTACTTAATCAAATTAAGTTATATCAAGTGTGTAGTGTGAACACACCTCAAGATGTCGGTCTTCTTTTGCAAAATGCTAAAAGTTACCGACAAAGAAATCGCCGCCTTTCGGCTCGCGCTCACAAAGGGCGGCGGCAACCTCAAAGGAAGAATAATCGAGCCGCGTTGGATCCGACGAAGTACACTATGACCGGCGGCTTCCTTTGACTAATAGGGCCGAATTGGGCCATCATTTTAAAAATCTTATTTTTTATTAATCAGTGTCATCAGATTATTTTTTCAATGAATATTAATTATTTAGAAAATTTAAATGTTATGTAGGTATTACCAAAACTTTTCTAATTATAATTAAATTCGCAATCTTACATGATTTAAGCGATGACCAGTGTGATTTCTTGGTGTCTTTCAGTTTGGATTTGTGACACTAAGGAAAATAATGACAAACAAAATAGTCAATCCATACACGATGCAACTGCACCTAAAGTTATTATGTTGTTAATTTATTGACGCTTAAATCTAAGTACGTCCCTGTTTAACTGATTTATTTATTTGAAATGAAACAAAAAATATCCTGTTTTGAAATTAGAGAAGGATAAATTATACAGCTAAGAGTTCATGACCTTACCCATGTGTAAACAACGGTTAAAGCGAAGTCTAAGGAAGTTTTGATGCTGTTAAAAATGGTTTTCGTGGTATAATTCGTTAACCGTTCAATTAACGACGAAACGAAAAAATACGTATGTGTTTAAATCTTGTTCTTCATCCATTCCAACTGGTTTTATGCGAAAAAGTGGTGATTAAACTTAAAACTTTAAACGGTCATAACTTCAAAACGGATAGGTATTTTCCAAATATTATTTTTTTATTACGATATTAATATTATGCCCTTGTACCCATCTGAGCAAGTGCGCCATTTTTTTGCGCTCCCTGTATATTACACATTTACTATATCATTCGTGCTCCAAATTGTTAATTATGTGTGGAGACTTGTTATTACCAATATTGTTATGTGATACTTAAGTTCTATATATGTGGTATATAGGTATGTATTAGTCTGTATTTCTAAAAAAAATAATAATAATAATGGGAGCGCTAGTACAACAAAAATGTACATCAAAATGGTGGTGCCGACCCACCTTTTTCTTTTTAAGTCCGGCAATTTAAGTCAATTCAACTGATAGTAAGTGATTACTGCTGTCCATGAACATACACAATGCTTGGATCATGGATATGTTGCCAGATTATGAAATCGGGACGAGAATGGAAAGAAAAAAGGATGGGAAGAGGAAAAGGGTATTGGGCTTCTGGTAATCGCACCAAACGAAAGGTGACAGCAAAGTTCCCTATCTTATAAAATGATAAATAATTGTTATCAATACGTAATACCTGCCACTATTTGCGTAGTGCAAGAATAGGTGTCAACGACAGCCGCAGACGCAGTTGTTCAGACGCCAGCTGTGAAACGCGAGGCAGCGGGTTCGATACCGCAAAGAGATACTTGTGTCCATGGGTATTTGTTTCCGGTCTGGGTGTTTATGATACGTAAAAGTCTTTCGTATTTCCTTATAACTAAATTTGATGTTTCAGGTGCGTCAGAACTACATAAAGCGTCGGCTGCTGACCACGTACCGCGCGCTCGAGCGCATGTCGCAGTCAGACTTCAACCTCGACAGGCTCGAGGTACGGCGTGCAAAACATTATCTTCACCTCATCTCTTCGTTCCCTCACTACTGAGGATCGCGAACATTATCATCAACTCATCTCTTCTTATTGTTCCCTCACTACGTAGAGTCGCGACCACACGTGATGTTCACAATGTCTGACCATTTAGTAGGTGCTCTATCTCTGGCGCGTGCCCTGGATGCGTCCCAATATTTTGAGCATCTCTAATTCATGTCTGGACCGCATGATGTGTCCAAAGAAGCTCAGAACACGTTATTGACAAATGGAGAGTCTCTTATGGATATTTAGCTCCAACAAAATGGACTCGTTAGTTCTCACGTATTCGAAGCATCCTCCCACATCTCAAAGACATCGATCTTGTTCCTCGTCATCACCATACGTACAAAACACTAAAATATTCACCAACCATCTACACTGTTTTTACACTTGTTGGAAGCGACCTGTATTCAGCTTAAATCGATATAAATACATTTTTCAAATATTGGCTCGATATCATGACTACCTTGCACCTGATGGTAAGCAGAAATGCCATCTAGGCAGAGTATCATCATTATGTTTATTACGAATTTTGTTTGTTGGCTTATTAGAATACTGATTTCTGTTGGCCCATATGGATACCGTAATGTACAGAATATGAATTCTTTACGGGTTAGTATAGTAATATGTTGTATATAGCTATCAAGCTTGTTGTGTAATAGTTGCAAAAGCACACAAAAGGTGTTTTCTTTTCAGTGTGAATATATTTTTAAAGAAGTGTATAGGAATAATGAAGGAAGGTCTCTCATATGTGAGAGGTTATCTGGCGAGGTACTACTGCAATGTCTATTTCTCTCGTGAAACAGCAGTGTAAATGCACTGTAGTGTTTCGGTTTGAAGGACATTGTAGCCGAAGTAACTACTGGACATATTGAGACTTAACAACGTATGTATCAGGATGGCGAGCGCAGTGGAATGCTACTGTTTATGAGCGGTCGTATCGCTTACCATCAGGCGAACGGCTTGCTCGTCTCGCCATTAATTGCAATAAAAAATAATAAAAATACTGTGCAATATGTATTTGTGTATGTAACTAGTATTATATTTTAGATACAATGGAGTTGGTGTGTCCACGTGGACAAAAACCCTGGAAAAAAATATTTAAAAAAATGTATCTTGCAGGCTGCAGCGGTGTCTGCGGTGTCGGGCGCGGACCCCGGGCCCACCACGCTGGCCGTGCCGCACAAGAGGGACCGGTTCGTGCATCCAGGTACGCCGCCATACACATACATGATACAGGGTATATCAAGACTGCTACCGAAAACGAAGCTGTGTGGTAGTTAAAACGACTTCAGACACAATGCAACAGAAAAAGTTGCAAAAAAAGCGACAATTTTTTTTTATTATTTTTTAAATATCGTCGAATTTGAGTGGTTAATACATAGTTTTTTCTTAAATAATAGTGTCCACGCTTTTATTTTTAAATACTCTACATTACGCAGTGCTTTAAATTATTATTTAAGAAAAAAATATGGATTCACCACCCAAACTCAAAAATATTTAAAAAATAATGAAAAAAAAAATTGCTTTTCTTTGCGAATTTTTTAATTGCGTTGTGTAAATAGTCACTGAAACTACCACCCAGTTTCGTTTTCGGTAGCACTCTTCATATACCTGGTATATTATACTGATGTACCTGCATTAATGTCGATTTTTGTATTTGTTGAACGACCGTCTCGTCGTTCAACAAATACGCCATTCGTCTGACAGACAACACCCTCGAAAGAAATATTTGTGGGCCGCACCAACATTTCTCTCGATGCAGTGATCAAACCCCAACCCACTTTAGGCCAGCATGGTGGATTATATGGTCTAACCAGTCTCAATCGTAGTTCGTACTCGCGATTGTAGAGGAGACCTGTACCCTGCAGTGGGACGATTATGTGATGATACAGTGATCAAACCCGCGGCCTCGTTTCAACGGCAGCGTCTAACCAACTGCGTCACGGAGGCTGTCAAGTGAATCATCACTTGACATCATCATCAGATGATGATGATGGTGATGATAATGATTATGATGAAGATGATGATATAACGATAATGATGACGATGATTGTGATTGTGGTGATGATGACGATGATGGTGGTGATAATGATAATGATGATGATGATAATAATGATAATGATGTTGACGTTACAGAGGCGGCGCAGCTGGCACTGACGGCGGCGGACCTGGAGCGCGAGCGCGGCCGCCCGCTGTCCAAGTACGAGCGGAACATGATGATCTTCAACTGGCTGCACACGCTCGACGACTCCGCGCCGCTCTAGACATGCATACAGACACACAAACACACACACACTACAACACCAGGCGAATACATTCGGAAATCAAGTAAAACATACGGCAGTTTCTGTGTAGTTAGTAAGTTGGCTGTGATATGAAACACGGTGAGAGTAATGCCCGCACTACGAGTTTATATGTAACACAATTTTTGTGTGAATTATGTTTATATTTATTGACAATATATATTTTTCCACACACATATATATTTTTACACAAAAAGTAGGTTTGTTTACTTTTTTAGTGTTGAAAGACCGAAAAATATTTTGTGGTATCTAACACTCACAGCACAAGACTTGTCTTAGTGCGGGATTCGGACTATGCTTGCAACTGTTCTTTTTATTTATTTTTTATACTATTTTTTTCGTATTATTAAGAGGCTACCATGTTATAAATATTCTTGCAATTTATTTAATTTTTTTCCACTTTAAAGACTTTGATTAAGATGCAAGATTTTCGAATTTAGTCGCCAATACACAGTATAAAATAACCCACAACTTTGTGGGCACAAAATAAATAGTAAAAGTATTGTCCTACGCGCATGTCGTGTAGATCTGTTATATGTATGCTGTATGTACATAATGACTTTATTTAACTAACTACTATACAGGGTGGTGGAAATTACAATTCAATAATAATAGGCGAAAAATATAAAAATATATGTAGCAAAACAAAAAAAAACTAAATTTTATCACTTCAAACTAAATAATAAAATCTATGTAGTTTTTACAAGGGCTATAATCATGATTTGGTTGCATAAAATGCTGATTATCCTCAGTTGCAATTGTTTTCACTCGATGTCATTTCCACCACCCTGTATATGAATATGTATAAAATGATTGTACTGCCCAGATTGAGCAGTGGTCCATAATTCTCTAGATATATATAAACAATTTTCCTGAAGTACATTTGTACAGATATATAAAAAAAGCTTTTATGTCCATCTAGGATATTCTAAATGAGGTACTTATTGCAAGTACCAAAAGTGGCTGCCCGTATTCATAGAGAGATTTTAAATCTATTTAAAGACTTTTGAATTTAGTTTGAACGAAGAAGACAAAAAAATACATAACTAAATTAGGTTTTAAATCTGTCTATGAATAACGCTATAAGATGCAAACCAAATGCAAAGAGGTATTCCAGTAAACGGTGAAGAAAAAATCGTGAGGAAACCTGCATACCATAGCGATTTATAAGAATTTTTATGTTACGTAAGTCCGCCAACCCGCACTAGGCCAGCGTGGCCACTCTCAATCGTACTTTCGATTGTAGAGTAGGCCCGTGCCCTGCAGTGGGACGTATATGTGCTGATAAAAAAATAAAAAAATGCCCACAACGGCACAAATATTTGTGAATCACAGGTGTTTGTGAGACCGTAAAGTCTCGTAGTTCCTGATACCCATAACACAAGTCTTGATCTTAGCGTGGGGTCAGGACTATGCATGTGACTGTTGGGTGTTATTTACTTATTTATATATGTATTACATTTGAGATGGAAATAAGGTCGGTTACAACTGGGTGGCATTTTTGACACCTTGTTTAAGCCTTCATGAGTCTCATATTTTATTTTTTTATATTAGTAGTAGTAGTATTGGCCCATATACGTCCCACTGCAGGGCACGGGCCTACTCTACTATCGAGAATACGATTGAGAGTGGTTAGGCCATATAGTCCACCACGCTGGCCTAGTGCGGGTTGGCGGACTTACATACCATAGAAATTCTTATAAATCGCTATGGTATGCAGGTTTCCTTACGATGTTTTCCTTCACCGTTTTAGTGCGTGGTGATTGATTTTTTATATTAGTCTAGTTATAACACCAGTGATGTATAATAAGTATTATTTATATTGTGATTACTTTTTTAAACCTGTTTTTTGCTTGTTAGATAATTGATAAATCCTCTTTGCATTTGGCTTCAAAATTAAATCCAATTTCTGTATATAAATATATCAATTGTGTAAGATGTTGTTAGTTAGGAGACTGTGTTAATGTAGGCTCGCTTAACTGTTGCCGATGATAATAATGGTTGGAGGTTTGAATCTCTGTGGGGAAATAATTTCTCGATGAAAAATTGTGGGATTGCTAAATATTCTGTATATTTACACAATTTGACAAAAAAATGCATAAATTAATTTTCTTTACGAACTACTCTACCTATCTTATATTTTAATAATAAATTACTGAATTGTATTATCTTTACAAAAGTAGAAAGATATTTTAAAACGTATTTTGGCAATCCCACAAGCAATTTGTAAGATATGGGATTCGCCAGCGAGTCCGTTGTAGTTAGATTATAAATTGTGCTGTTGAAATAAGACTATTATTTACGGATTTTATCGCGGATCTGGTTTAATTTTACATTTTTAACTTCCCGACGTTCCGATCGAATTCACGAAAGGTAAAGTTATCGAAACTTTGGGAAGTAAAGATGTAAAAATTAAACCAAATCCGCGATAAAATCCGTAAACAATAGTTTTATTTCACGTAATTCTAAGAAACCATAATTATGCAGTTATTCATATTGAAATTCCCGTAGCATAAAGACGGAATCGAACCCACTACTTGACGTTTTCGACTTGAAATCAGCTTACTTACACGACCGTTACTGTTCCCTCTATGTCTGTTAAATAATATTGAAATTCTAAGTCCGCTGTAATTTGTAAATTATTCGTTGATGGAGATTTGGCAAGTACTGTACTGTATACTTCAAGCTGTTTTCACCTAACTTTGTGTCTTCTGAGAATAAATGGTTTTTTTATTCGTCTGAAAATTATATTGTAGCGTCTGATATCCAAGACACAAATCTTAATTGTGTTTGTTTAATATTTGTTAAAATCTGTTAAAAAAAGCTCAATGTGACCATAAAACACACAAATGCAATAGTTAACAGTAATGTTATCCCAGTTAAAATATGCTGGACATGCTGGATACATTGTTGCCGAATCTCTATCTATTTAATTTAATGTAAATAATGATATGTTAAGCTATGGTTCTTCATGATATTCTAAGGTGGTCCACACACTTGAATTATTTACCGGTTATATCTTATTATTTTTTTAGTGCAACATGGCTCAATTTAAACTTTTGTTTAATTTTTTTGTATACAATTCGCGTTTTCCGTAATTATACGGGAATCAAACTCCCAATCTAATAATACAAAGTCTATTTTCTTTCACTTAATTAATGAAGCATTGTGTTCAAATTCTATAAAACATTCCATTATTATTAAACCAATATATACAAATTATGTGATAAGTAATACTTTATTTTGTTGTGTAGCGCCTTAGCAATATTTCATAAAGAACCATTTATTATACAGGCCGCTTGTTGACTATTCGAATAAATATACCAATAATTTTAAGTTAATGTTACATTTCTTGAAGATTTATCATATGAAAATATTCATTTGTAATGGCTTTTATATATGTTCTGACTATTATTTACTAAACATATTTATTACATACTTACATATTTATTTATAATTTTAATAATAAAAAATAATCAGTCAAAAACCAATTCTTGACATTATTTAAAGAATCGAGATGTAAAATGTTTTGAGTTAATGTTGTTCTTATACAAGATGTAAGATTAACACGTTAACTGCCAACGCGGTCAATGTTGTGCGATGCCTAAAGGACAATGGCGAAATCGTATTTGCATGAATAACGCGTTTAGAAATGTCATACTTGATAATAATAATATTATTATTTTTCATGAGTTTTCAGCATACTAACTATAGTTGTGTAACGATGTTTAAGTTTCACAATAAAATAAAAAGCTTTATTGACTATTATGTATGGCCGTCAGGTATTTTTCAGCAACGGCGTAAGGTCTTTTAAGCCGACCAATAATATTTTTCATCGAATCTCGCAAAATCTGTTACTAAAAATAGCTTTATTTGGTAAAACAAGTGTGGTAAATATTTATTTCAAAGCCCTACTTCACCAAATAACATTTTTAAGAAAACAATAATATTTCAATTGGAAATGTCAAATAGAACATAACCTCAAAATCTATAAATTGAAAACGTTTAGTAAGTAATGTAGACTTTTTCAGCAGTATTTCTAAACACATTATTGTTTAGGAACGGCAGCGGAATTCATTTATATTTTTTTCACCAATAAACGCTCTAAATTTACATCAACTAAAATCATGTATGGAAATCTGCCATTGTCCTTTCCTATCAATCCAACGAAAAATAACATCTTCTTTTAAATTTTCATCCATTGTTTTTTTTATTAATTAGTTAGAATACACTCTTAATAATGGGTTTTATTAATGCGAAATAATTTCTGACTCTCCATCAAGAATTATTAATCATCAAACAACATTGAAAAGAATACTCATTGTATTGGCAGTTAACGTGTTTAGGGCCGAAACTGCGTTAAGCGGGCACTCGCGCGGTTTCATACATGCGTGCTCCGTCGCGGGGATCCGCGCGGGCGTCCAGCACGGGGACGCGCGACCCGCACCCGCGCCGCGGAGCCCGCCTTCGTGCGTCGGAACTCGTCCCGGGGGCACGCGCGGTAAAGCGCGCGGTGTCCGCAAGCGGTAACATGACGCTGATGGCATAGGGCACCGAGACGTGGCCTCTCACTTTGGACTTCATTAGAAGGCTCAAAGTCACTCAACGAGCAATCGAGAGGTATGCTCGGTATTTCCCTACGAGATCGACTCAGAAATGAGGAGATCAGTAGGAGAATAAAGGTCACCGACATAGCGCAAAGGATTCTATAGATGATTCATAGCGAAAGATTCTAGAGTGGAGGCCACGTACAGGCAAGCAAAATGTCGGACGCCCGCTTACAAGGTGGACGGATGACCTGGCTACATTTGCAGGAAGTCGCTGGATGCAGGCTGCTTCCAACAGGTCGATGCGGAGACCGTTGGGGGAGGCCGATGTTCAGCAGTGGACTTCCTGTGGCTGAGATGATGATGATGATGAATATACTTGAGCAAAAATAAATATTTTTTACTTAGCGCAATGTTATTGCCGCCAGCCTTTCCGTTGGTGATATGACTGATACAGATTTTACCTTTAAGTTGTTGACCATCAAATATGGTTCCAGTTTCGAAGATAATTCGCCATAGACCGGTATCGAAACTTTAAAATATTTGTACAATGAGTTTTCATTTTCTCTTAATTTACTGAACTTTACAACAAATTCTCCGCCTAGCAACCTAAATTCAATAAACAGCCTTCCTGGCTGTCGTTTTTTTTCTGCTAGTCGTCGTTTTGCTATGTAATAATATATTAAGCTCTCCATCGACACGACTGTACATGCACACCTTTAAAATTGAACCAGCGACACTGCGTAAATCTGGTCTCCGCGACGGGTACCCGCGACGGGGACCGTCGCGTTCTCACGGAGCCCGCCCGCGTGTCCACGCGAGGAGACGCGCGACGGCTGCCCGTCACGGGCGCCCGCTTAACGCAGTTTCGGCCCTAAAAACTAACTATATTATATATAAAAAATAATATTATAAATTCATATTGAGCGCTCAAAAAACCAACAGTTTGTGCAAATAAGTCCTTTTCATAATCCTATACCTTGCATAGAAATGACTATCATATTTAAAGATAGTTACTGATTTATATTGATAATTATTTATACACCATATATCTAGACTGCAACCGAAAACCATGCCAGGTGGCAGTTCTAGTGACTTCAGACACAATGCAACCTAAAAATTCCCAAAAATGCGACGATTTTTTTGTATTTCCGATTACGATTTTTTCCTCTTGTCGTATTTGGGTTGTAAATACGTGGTATTCCTATAATAATAATGTAAACCCTTTTGGTTTTAAAGGAGCAATGATACTCAAGGTTTAAATTAATTATTGTAGCCACACCTCTAGAATTATCACCCATAAAGAATGTTGTTTAAATTAAAACATAGCAAAAAATTGACGCGTTTTTTACGAACTTTTTAGTTCCATGTTGTCTGTAATCACTAAAACTACCACACGGCTCCATTTTCGTTCGCCATCTGAATAAACCCTGTATATATTAATTATGCTTCAGATAAATACAATAGTATCTGCTGTAAAATGTCAACAGGCAGCCTTATTGTTCCGTAGTTATTGTTTTGCTCGGGCGGTACATGTAAACGCTTAGATGAACCCATAGATTTAGTAAATGACAATATATTCTTATTGGTGATATTCTTTTAGTTACCTCGTTGATTTGCGCTGATAGTTTTTATCATAGACCCCGAGAATTGAACTGTTAAATAATGGTGCAAAAATACTATTTTGTAGTCATTAGAAAAGAGTCAGCTATTATTAGTAAATTGCTTTGTGTATTTGTAAAGAGTGGATAATTTTTCTGACACTACCTTGCAGTTCAGTTCATCTCATGTCTATGTTTTGTTTTATTAAAACAGTTTTATGCACCAGACTATATCTATACTTCGTTACTCACACAATGTGATCATTTTAATATTTCTGCAATTTTTACACTGTCTTATTTATTAAAATGATGATGCAACTCATCATAATGACATACAAGTGTGTCGTTTTTATGGTTATGCCTATATAAGCGTTTTTGAGCAAACTGCAATAATTGTGACTACAAGTCACGGCTAGTTACCCTTTGAGTCTCGAAATATCAATAATTTATCTTGAATACTGTGATGACTATGTATATAGGACAGGCATATCAAATATCTAAGCGTTTACATGCATGTGTCCGACGTGTTATGTTCCTTTGTGAGTGTACAATTATAGGCGAGGCGCGAGGGCTGTGTCGCAGCTCTGTTGCGTGACAGTGTTGCATGTTGTGTTGCGTCGCGGCGTTACAGCAACATCGTATGCAACGCGACCTGCAACCACAGTCGCGAGTTTGGACGTTGTTTATTGTGAATATATGTATTTTATGTTTTAAATAAAATAATGTGGAAATATTCGGTGTTTTATTTATTATTTTTGTGCTCAGGAAATAAATTAAAAAGAGAACTAAATATAATGAAAGTAAAATGGCGACAGTATCTTTGCACTAGACAATCTCTACCAGACAAGCGTGGGATGAATGAGAGAAAAAAAATCACTAATGATTTATACCTTTCTATTAAAAAATGTTTTATTGAATTCCCTTAATAAAACCAACGCAAATGAGCTAATTATTACTTTATCTATGCGAATTTACAAACACAATTTCGTTTTTATAACGTTCAAAAAAAGGATATAGAAAAAATCGACACGTCCTATCAAGAATGTAGGATCTGCAAATACGTAACTTTTCAGTAGAGCAGTTTAAAGTTTAAAAGTGCAATAAAAAGTTATCTCAAGGGATAAGGTGATGAATTTTGACATCATTGTCAAATATCCTATTGTCCATTAAAATTATGATATAGATTTACCAAAGTATTACACTGTTTTAAGTGTTTTTATGTCATAAAAACAAAAACACAAAAATTCAGATCCGACATTGTTGATAGGGCGTGTCGAAATACACTCGCAAATCGTTTAACTGCAAAAGTACTAGGACATCATAAACATAATAGAGGTTACGACTAACGTCATGTTGTAATGTTGTTTTTTTATACCTACCCCACGTTTAATCTATAGCAAAGTACCAGGAGATCATAGGAGCAAGGAGCTTTATACTATCTCCACAATAACATGTCATCGTAATTTTAAACTACCCTCAATTTATTTCTACTTTTTGTCAAGTGGTAACAAAAGGGAAATAATTACTCCATGTTTTATCGTCGTAATATTTCCAAGTTGTTTTATATTTGTGATGGGGTCCTTGTGACTAGTGTATAGTGTCAATAGGTAATATTTACGGGTTACGGCGAATGATTTCAGCCGACCATTCCATTAATACGGAACTTGTGTTTTAGTGTTCCCATAATTATTTAAATATTATTTGAATCAATAGATTCACCCTTTAATAAACTCTTTTAGTCCATAAATAAAACAAAGGAATGATCGATAACCATTTTTATTTTAAAACTTAATCTAAAACTCCAACATCGTTTACAAAGATTGAGTTTTCCGTTTAAAATAATCATAAAATGAATAAATTAGACATACGACTAGAGAACAACGCTGTACACCGACCAAGCTCCGAAATGTTATTCGTAAAGAAAAAAAAGAAAATATCACAAAATAATCTTTCAAAAGGTTGATACATGACCATGAATCCTTGTACACGCCGCATATTGACGCTAAATATTATCCAAAATATCTAATTACGCTCAGGTAATCTTTTAATATTAAAATATATCAAACTAAATACAAAACTTAATTTACAATAACAAATTACAAAAATAATGACGAAATCTCGTGTCATACAAAAGTTATTCATCTTTTGTATAAATAATTACAGATTTCGTTAATATTTTTACACAGACATTTCAGTACAATTTTTAGACCACGAGTGCTACTAAAATCACAAGTACTAAATTACAAAGTTAAAATTCATCCATGTATCAACATTTTGCACGGCTTAAAAATCATAAATAAAGCAATGTCAAGACTTGGGATAACACTACAGACAAAAAGCATGGACTGTGAAAAATTAACAACATTACAAAGTGATAGTCCCATCATAAAATACTGGCCGCATGTTCGTCGCATCTCTTTCACACCTTTGCACTATTTTTACTTGGCAGTATAAAAATGCACAGTCTGCTCTTTGCCTATAGATAACACCTCAACATTTGAAATTCTCAAATGTGTACAGAGGGCTTTTGTATAGAATCATGCCTTAAGCATGCAAATACTATAATTTGTTATCATTTACTTGTATGAAACTTATGAGTCCAGGTACATTTATTAACACAATACATACAATAGTCAACATACCAGTGTCTTGTAGAAAACTATAAGTTTCATTCATATATCCGAAAATAAAATGTCGAAAACAAATATATTTGTATCGATTCGGGTATTGTACCCATCATAGAACATTCACGCTTAAAACAAAATTCGTTATAAGTACATTATTGCTTTATCTCACGAGTTGTAATTATAAACGTCTTGCTCATCGCTTCACTTCCCACAAAATAATAATATTTACAAAAACTAAAAAACAAGATTTGGTCTCGTACATAGCATTAATGAAAAGGTTACAATACGATTACACGAACTGGTCACACGGTTTTGGTATAGAATTCAATTTGTTCTAATACATACCGACTTATATATATAAATAATTTTACACTATACGCTTCGTTGACGCTAGATTTGATATGGAGTCTTTGGGAAAATTACAATTTTAAGTGGTAAAATAGCGATACTGGCCCAAGTTATGATTGTAAGATAACTAACAGTGTAAATTCGGTTTGAGGTCACCATGATAACTTCTCGCTTTTTGATATCCAATCAACACTGAAAAACTGTCATTTGCAGTGTGTTATTATATTATTATTATTATTATAAAGAATCCATATCAAACCTTGCCAACAAGCATTGAATATCAGCTCAAATTATAAACTGATCAAAATTATTAATAATATTCTTTTGGGGTTACTTTGAGTTCTGTTGTAATACGCCAGCATTGTCTAACACTCAAATATGATGAAATCATTGAAGTATGAGTCAATTACAGCCATTTACAACAGACCTTAGAATTAAAGTCACCCCGATGGTTATTTTACGAAGAAATCACTTTACTGGCGGTCCGTTTGGTACAGTTAATTGGTAAATACAAAAAGGAGTGGTTTATTGTTTACAGAATTCAAAAACCCAAAATATAGTTTATAAAGATAAAAGTAAGAGAAGATAGACGTGTTAAGTTGAATCGGAAAACAAAATTAATATGGATATTAAAATTAGAAATAAAGAAGATGAACTAAAGAAAATTTACTTTGCGGATTTCGCTTGGTAAACAGTCGAAAAACAAACTATAATTTACCATTCTAATATACTGACATTATTATTATTAAGATTAAAGTTACTGAGTAAAAAAAACCTTCATCAAAATCTACTAATATTGCTTTTAAACGCAGATATGTTGGAGAGATGTCGCGGTTCTGTATTCCGCCGACGAGAGCTTAGCAACTCTCGTTAATTACAATCACTATGCCGGCCTAAACGTCCCTATCGTAGAAGATAAAACCCCGCAACATCTCAATTGTATAATCATTTCAATTAAAGCTTCAAAGTATCTATTGTCAGAGAAGTGTTCAACGATTTTTCTACCAGAACGATCAGTAGAATTTAGCGCTGGCAACACTGCATGGTAGCTTTTGAATCTACCGGCGACATTGGGCTAAATTCTCGATCATTATCGAACGTTTCTTGTGACACAACTTCACTTAACCAACCATACTAAATGCCGCTATTAAATTTCACAAGGCTTATTCGTTTTTATTAAAAATCGTAAAACACTATGGTAGGAACTCCCTCGCTTACCCGGTAACATTTATAGTAAAAATTAATGGATGATATGGATACTCCTCTCTAAATTATTAATAATTTTATAATTATTAAATGCGTTGTATCTATCACCGATTTTAGTATACTGTGATTGTGGACGTATGATGCCGTAGGATGTCAATATCTGTGGTAACAATTAAATATAAAGCTGGTAACACTGATATTTACATGTAGAACGCCGAGTCATTGTAATAACCACTGAAAACTACTTTTATAGGTGGCAATATTCGTATTTGTAATGTTTCAGCGTCCTCAGTGTTACCAGCCCAACGAAAAATTCTACCAAAATTATTTTATAGCCACAGTACAGCCCAGGATCTACTGAACCTAGCTAATTTATGTAAACGGACGTTAGAAAATGTCAGAAAATCGTTTAAGAGACCACTCTGGTGAACTGTTTAAGATATACTAATTATTATGGGATATTATCGATCTGATAACACCTTAACTCAGTGTGGCCTCTTGAACGAAATGTATTTGTAATATAAGGGAAAATCAACCCAATATACTACATAACTTCTTTTACATGGTACATAAAAGGACGAACTATACAATCGAGACATATGTACCATATAAAACAAGTTATTTAAACATCAAATACATACCAATCATAAATCACCATTCGCTAATGTCATCGAAATAAATTAAAAAATACTTAATAATTATATATATATTATTGTTTTAAACTATTTATATATTAATAATGTCGCTACGCTATAGTCGCCGCGTGAGGCGCGGGGTGGCGGGGTAGTGATGACGTCATGTACAACCCCCTACCCTTCACCCCCTCTGTGGCCTCACGTGCATGTCTTATTGCTTACATAAGTGCGATGGTTGAATGGACAACTTGTTTTCCGTCGTATTTATTAAAGATTTATTTTTCGGTAATTTTTCAGTCATATTTTTATTTTAGGAGTCAAATAATATGTGTAAGTTAAATGATAAAATTGAATCAACATTAACAGCTACATATAACACGTAATTTCAGAAAACCGTCGCCCACACGACCGGTAAAAACAGTTCCCAGATCGCATTCAAAATACGACAATTTCTCCATTCAAAATGGACGTATTTCAACAATCCGAAAACACGTGAGTCTTAAATTACAGTACGGTCAACAAATATCGCGTCGTCTCTCTCCAACCGATACAGAGCAAAAGAGACGGATAGTCGACGTCATCTAAAAGATTCCTAGCACGCATACATAATACTATATACACAAAAAAAATATTTGGATTAGTCAAAATGTCAAACGATTTTTTGGCATGTAGCGATCGACGCCATCTCAGACCGGGCGCTGACGACTTTTCACTGCCGATTTCGGTTACACTTCGAGCACTGAATCAGATCGACGTCCAGTTAAAAGTCGTCAGAGCCGGCCGGCAATTCCCCGAGTCTCCTGCGATCACAGACGCCTCCGATCCATCAGCGAATCGGAGCTCCGAAAGGAATTTACAACACAACCGTAAGTGGTAGAGCTTGCAGCGAGCTGGCGCCGCATCAGGACTTGTATGTGCGGATGACGTCCTTGATCTGCGCGCGGCACAGCGGGCACTGTCCGCCGCCCTTGCCGCGCCACTGCTGCACGGCGCAGCGGTAGCACATGCACATGTGCCCGCACATGTACAGCACCGAGTCGATGGGGTTCTCGTAGCAGATGGTGCACTCCGTGCCCGTGAGCGTGCCCTCGGGCAGCAGCAGCGCGCGCGACGTGGAGGGCGCGGCCCGGGGCTCCGCTGCCGGGTGCGGCGCGGGGTGCTGCGCCGGGTGCTGCGCCTGCTCGTTGCTCGAGTTCTGTGAGGCCGAGCACACCTCCGCGGCCCTCGCGCGGGGGTACTGCGCCCCGCACCCGCCCGCCAGCGCCGGCAAGTTGGACAGACACAGCTGGGACGACGCCTGGATCGGCTGCAAAAAAACAATTTGTTAGTTTAGAGCATGTATTATATTGGCAATATCTAAATCATGGTTGTCAGGAAATGTTGTATTGTTTAACGTTAGTGGCGCTCACCTCAATGTAGTGCGCGCTGGCGAGCGTGAGTCCCTGGTGGTGCGCGGCGGGCGGCGGGCCCTGCGCAGAGCCCTGCGGCGGCAGGCTGACCACGAGCACGGTGGCGCCGGGCGCGGGCGCTCCGCCCAGCACGCGCAGCTGCGGCGAGGGCGCGGCCTGCGAGCTCAGCAGCCGCACCCGCTGCGTGGCGCCGTAGATGTCCACGAAGGCCCACAGCCGCAGCGTGTGGTCCACGTGCATCACGGTGGCGGCGCCGCAGCCGTTCCTGCTGACGCGCACCTCGCCGTCCACCGTGAGCGTGACGGCGAGCTCGTCGCCACGCCGCAGCCCGTTGGCGGCGTCCCGGCGCACCACCCAGTACTCCGGCCGGTCCAGCAGCAGCTCGGCGTCGTCGGGCAGGTCGCACGGCCGCAGCGTCGCCGGGTCGCACGACGTCAGACCTATCGCTAGGCTTCCCGCGTATGCCGACTCTGTCGCCAATATCTGAACCACGATAGTCTGTCCGGGGCGCATGGGCCTCGCCGTGAACACGTATCCTTGGCAGAATTCCGATTCCGCTCTCGCCGCGACTCCTCTGTCGTTAATGAAATGTACGTTTCTGCCTTTGGTTCTGTGTAAACTGAGAGGCACCAGCGGGTTCTGATGCCTCGGGGCAGGGAGCGATTCTTCGACGGTCATCGCTCTCATGCCGCTGACGAGTCTGTCTTCTTCGAGGGGACTGTGGTTTCTCCTCTGGTTGGGGGCCCGGGGATCAGCGAACTGTACCGCTGTGCAGTTGCCGTACACGTCGACCAGCGCCCAGAGTGGACTCCGCGTGTCCACTCCGGAGAAAAACAGGCCTTTGTCCTCTCCGTTGATGCCGAAGTGCACGTCGCCCGCGGAGTTGACGTAGTAGTGCAGTATGTTGTCCTTCTCGCAGAACCTCTCGCCCAGCGCCTTGGCCCAGTTGCCGGGCTTGTTGGTGAGGTCGGGGCACGCGTACTTGGGCAGCGAGTGCGCCAAGGTGGCTGGGTCGTGTGACGTGAACCCGAAGCGGATCACGCCGCTCCAGCTGTTCGAGATCTCTACGAAACGTAAACATACCTGGAAGAGAAAAATTAAAAATTAGGACTCTTATTTACGAAATAATTAAAATTATTAAAGCTATTAAACAATTTGTGTGTTCTTTCTAAGTACCAAGACCATCATAACAGTTGAGAGTACTGACCTTCTCGTTAACCCTAACCGGCCTGGCGCTGAACGCAACGCCCTTGCAGAAGGACTCGACGCGGCGCGCCGTGGCGCCGTCCCGCGACACGCGCACGTTCTCTCCGTGCACGCTGTGGAAGCCCAGCGGCGGCAGGTTGTTCGGAGTCCCGCCGGTGCACGACGTGCGCGGAGCTGTAGACAAAGGAATAACAAGTTTAATAAAAGGCCTATAACTTTAGGACATAGATAGATAGAAATGTGTTGACAATGCTAGTACTGTATTAAATGTAAACAGCACTAATGTTATTGCTCATTGTTGACTACTAGGATAGCAAAACATAACAATGAGTTCATCAAATCAACTACAGTGACACTACACTACTAAATATTCATGTTATGTTGTATATACTACACTTCTTTGTTTAGAAAGTAGGTACCTAAGCAGCTGACTGATAAATTTCATCCATGTTTGGTATAAATTGGTGGCGTGGTCCGGTGTAATTGTCAATTAGAACGAAGTTTATCGCTATTTAAATTTGACATTTGCCGCCATGTTGCAAGCTGCGCGTGCGCATCTGCCGCGCAGGTGACGCCGCCATCTTGCGCCTTGTACGCGAGGGGAGACTACAATACCACTTTCTTAGGGTGGTTTTCGGTATTTTTAACTATACTTATTATTGTAGATATGGTTGAAAGGTGAGACAACATGTATTTTCGGAATTATCCACTTAAAATATTTTTTTCTTTCGCCTAAGTATTTACGCTGCACACTACAGGCGTAGTATTTGAAGAGCCGTTAACGTGTATTAGTACTTAAAAAGAGATCATTTGTTTGGCCGACATATGTCGGAAAACAAAATGGCAAGTGAAAATAATCGAATTGTAAGACAGTAAAAGCAATTTCTTTCTAGAGCTAAATTCTAAACTGAAGTAACCAGTACAAATAAACTATGACTGACATTATGCAACGGGAACTTGCGCTGCCAACCGAGACTAGTCGTTTGAATGAGACATTACTCAGCAAATAAAAAAATGTGTCTTTTTGGTGTTAGCCATTATTTTTTTACTGTCAACGTCGTTAGTACACTATTAAACAGCAGCATAAAAACCTTACATTATCACAAAAATCTTTATATAAAAATTGCTTTTAGTAGAGATTTAGCACGTGTCTAAAATTCATGTACCATATTTCCATTACAGAGCGTAGACAATCAAGTAACGCGTAATAATTTCCACCCCCTAGATGCGCCTTCAACGAAGGGGAACTCTCTTTTGTTGCGTCACGTGTCACTTCCTCTAATGGCGATAAATATGAAGGAAGTGATTATAACAAAACATAATGAGACGCTATAATATGTAATTTGGCTGTAAACGTTCTATTGTTACTCGTCATAATAGGTGAAAAATAAGCAAGGCTGTATAATGTATATTGCTACGTTTCGTTGTCCTTATAAAAATTCAAATTTCGAATGCAAAACAATTACCGTATTTTAGAAAAGACTGAAGAATAAAGCCAAAGAAAGCAATAGATACTATTTTCTATTATTATTTCACAGTTTGATACAAATGTATTTATTCTTGTTCACATCAAGGATACCAATCCACTCAGTCAATGAAAGTTATATTTTCTTTTAAATTCGAATAACACGTGTGTGCACGAAAAGTTATCAATAAACGAACTTCAATATTCGTTATGAAATTCGAACGGCTCGTGTGCGGCGCACTGGTTAAATGGTAATAAAAATTGAATTTTAATCGCTTTGAAATTGGAACGTGGATTGTCTTGCTTCAATGTTTTATGTGAACGCTTGTATCGTTATGAACTCCTGGTTATCCAATCAAAAATACTCCGTAATTTTCGGGATTCTTTTCTATTTGGTAGAACATAAAATAATAATAACCGAATCTTGCGCATTATATTCGAAGCTGGTTAACTATTGGGGTCCAGACCCCTATGCCAGGTGGACTCTTTGAACGAGGGGGCCGCCATTTTGGTTCTAAAGTGGAGATCGTATCCGCCGGAAGAGATGTGTCGATGTATCAGGACTTTTCTTTCAAACTTGTAATGAACGTGGGGGAGTATCGGAAATACAATATTTTTTGTTGAAATCGGAAGTAAAAAAAACCGATCAAATTTTAAACTTTCCTTCTGCGGATTAGTGGGCGTGGTATAGGAGTCGTATGTCAACAATTTACAAAATCGTTTTCAGACATTTTAATCCTGAGTATCAAAATTTAGCTTATTCAAGTTACGTATCCAATACTGCTAGAAATGCACGAATTCATAAGAACTTTTCTTTTTCAAGATATACTACATTTTACTCTTAAAGTGATACAATTGCACTAAATTTCGTCTCCGTCTACTAGGGCTGCACAAACCCTAAAGAGATTTTAACAATAGCCACTTTATTACCGCTCATCCCCTTGAGATACTCACCACATTAACGCACATGTGCGAGGGTGTACAAAGAGGGTGGTTTATAGGTATTTAGGCCATCCGTCACGGTCCAAAGATGAAGGGGAGGCATTAGGCGCGTGATGCATTTGTTTTCTTAATAAATTCGCTTTTATCTCGTGTTTGGAGGGTGAAAAACCCTAATAAATACACTTATATTAAAACTTCTTTTAACATACATTTTGTTGAACCTATTACTTGCTCCGTTACTTATGGCAACATTTTGACATTAGCTTCGGTTTTGAATTTCGAATACTTACTGGTGCTACAATAATCATAAGCGTTTAATATATTGCTTTATATTTATGATATCCTGGTAAGTTTAATTTAGATCTAGCTGTAACGACGGCCGTTACAAGCGATTAACATCTAAAACCTGCAGTTGCATAACCGAATCAAATTGTGTGTATGCATAAAGGTCTATTCCTGGCAATCTAGATCAGCTGTGACGTCAAACGGTCTAAAGTTAGACTAGGCATCGCACCAGGAAGGAGCTAGTGACGCAAAATGTGACATTTTGACTGCGCCAGAGCGGCTGCGCAACGATTGACAGCCGTTTTGTAGCCGTCAGAACATTTGCATCGATTCAACCCTTTATCGATGAGAGACATGCGCCGAAAACTAATGTGCCTGCTATTGATGTTTGGTTTCAAACAAGTAACAAAAGATCTTCTTGCACAGAAAGGAATTTGAAGACTTCAAGCTATGTATTAAAAAATCAATAAGATTGTACAAAAACATGACTAGCAGAGGCTGTTTCAAAGTCTACGTGCTTGAAAATATATTAGAACAATCAATATAGTCTAAAGCTATCTAAGCAACAATTTAAGTTGGAACTTGCAAGTTATGAAAGATTTAAACGAGGTGTGCATCAAATAATAATACAGAACTCGGTTGCAAGTACCAGGACTGCATCTATAACAAGGAGGCCTAAACAAAACCTCTTCACACTTGATAGAACACGTGACGTTATAAATAAATGCAGTTTTTTGTTTACAGTTCAACGAACGGATCATTCACGGAACAATGCTCCACTGTTTTCATATAAGAGTGTGTTTTTTATTATATATCAACACGTTCTCCTTGTAATTATGAAACAAAATGATTACCAGGAGAGAAAAAGAAGGCAGAAAAATCCCACTAAGGACAATAAATCAAAGTGCCGAATCATATTTAGCCAATGCAATTTTGAAAATGGAACAATAGCTTTGTTCCGTGATAAAATGATAAAGTAATAATTGGAACAATTCGCAGAGTAAAAGAGATGGATATATTGTCCTCTATAAATACAGCATGAAGAGATGAGAAATAGCTTGAGCTATCTGTGAAACCGAATGTTTATCATAAAGATTTTGAAAATGGAACAACGGCTTTGTTGCACACGGCGAATCGCATTCCAGAGATTATTTCGATGATAGATAACAAATGCAGCGCGCGGTATTAGGCATTCTAATGCATTCCCGGCAGCGTACACTGTGATGACGTCACGCATGGAGCGCAGCGTACTATAAGGGCACGAACATATTTTTTTCCACATCTGAGGAGATACGCACGGGCGAACCGCTTCCTGCCAGCGCTATTTGTAGTGAAGGAAATGTGGGCATTACTTAATTGCAGTAGGAAGTTTCGGTACAACCACTCTATATTTTTATGCGTTCCTGGTACTTGTATTCCTTACTTGGTCTTCTGCTACGCGTTTTGCCTGCGCATGAAGGAGATTGCGTCAATTACCGACGTCATGTTCATTGTTTCTGTGAATCACTGTTTACGCAACTCCATTGAATGTGTTTCCTAACCGAAACGCAGATTGAACCTCTTCAAATATTTAGATAAATTCATATTAAGTTAAAGTTATGAAAGTAAATAACGGACTGAGCCATCCTAATAATATTAGCAAGTTCATAAAAAGGCTTTTGCTGCAATTTTCATAATTTATATTGTTCCTATTATACTTAATCTGGGTAAAGTGACTTCACATAGATGCTTTAATTGATTATTTATTAGGATTTCCAAAATAAAATATTCAAGGGCATACAAAATCTCGTCAAAGAATCCAATATCGCGCGTAGGCTAATGCGATTGGCAGTAACCTCGAAAACCGCCCAAGCGCGAAATAACAGCGTTTGGCCTGACATCTGCGGCCCTTATTAAGCCCAAAATCGAATTTCGACCCCGGGGGATGCTTTACGCAACCCCCGACCATCCTACATCTTTAATTCTATTATAGTACATCGGTTGGGAGATGTCTCGACTGTATTCTTTTACAAACAAAATCAATTTTCTTTAAATTTAGCCTGCAGATGCGTTACTTAAAAATAAGTTAATTAGCTACACTTCAAACAGGCGGGAAAAGTGAGTTTAGGGGGCGACACAAACCGGGACATTTACCCGCATCCATAGAAATTTAAAAACACGCCATAGACAACGGCGGCCAACATTTCAAATTAAATTTCACGGAACAGAAAAATAACTCCGCAAAACAGCAATGAAATTGATTTCGGAGCGAATCTAACGTTTTAATTGAACGGCTTGTGATGTGGACGCGAGGAAATGGTCATTTTTTAGAGCATTTCAACTAGTTTTTGTGTCGGTTGCGCTCGGTCACGGTTTGTGAACCGGGGTGCACGACCGCTCCACGTTCCTGGTTGGTGCCGGCTTCGAGTTATTTATCTATGAAATTTTACATTAAAGTTAAATTTGAAATAATTGCGTCCTTTACAGCGGAACTACGGTCAGTACAGAAAATTAAGCAACAATTAAAATTTATCTATATCTGCTCATTCTCTTCATCCCAACATTAGAATGTTGATCAATTCCATTCACCAGTTTATTGTTTATTTGACTTAGTACATACTACAGTAAATATGATACATGTCATGGCAATTCCTACAGTCTAACGTAATTACCAGGGCAACATAAATCAGCAAGAATCTTTAAAGGTTAAAAATGGCCATACACATCGTGCAAGATCGTTCCATAACATTCATTCGTCTCCGACATTCACATTTTACACACTATTGTGATTCTTATTACGTATACTATAAGGTCGTGTGTGGCGTGACGCGGGCCGGAGGCGGTGACGCGTGACGGCCGGTCCAAAAAGTCACGGCGCGTGACAGACAGACACGCAAGCGCGTGTTTATTGTACCGTGTTTAGAAGGAGAAAGGTATAATGTATTAATAAATAATACATGCTCACGTTGTGTATGAAAAATCACTTTTGTATACAATATTAGAAACCATTAAAAGGATTACAAGCGAGGCTAACACGACGCACGCGCTCACAGTCACCCATAGAATATTTTTTAATAATAAGTTGATATTCCTTATAATCATAGACACAACGCGTTATCGATCTAGGAAATGTTTATGCGCCAGACAAGTAAAAATAGAAGTTTCATATGAGATAGCTTATCACTGTTTCAAATCTGTTTATGAATATGGCACGTTAATTTGTTACAATATTTAATGTAATAGGACTACATAATAAGCTAGACGATGATACGAATTCTTTGTCACGCTATTGACATTGTAATTTATAACAGAGTTCCCTTCAATGTGACAAATTACTAGCCCACGAAGGAAAATCCCCGTGTGCGCCGAAACATGTGCGAAATATTTTGAACAGTTCAAATGAACAGACCCCATTGTTCGTCTATTCAATATAAGGCAGTATTTATACATGCTTAAAATACATTTTCATATAATTTAATTTGTAAATCATTTTCAACGAATAACATATTGTTCCAATTTTGAGGAATTTGAAACACCAATAAATACATCACGAATAAGAGTTTATAAATATAAAATTAATTACTTAATAACTATCCATTATCTCATTCAATCATAGTTAAACAAACAATATGTTAACGTTATTTATTAAAAAGAACACTATCATCGCCATTGCAAGAAATCATCAAAAGTACCAGGGCAACATAAATGTCAAGAGCTCCACCGCGCTCAAGTCGTACATCACGAGAAACACTTTTATCCCAAACCCCCATAGAGCGAAGATCCCCGTGGGTCGCGCCATGTGCACACGACATCTGCGACAGAATTAACTTCGAATAAACTCCCCCGCATTTAAAAACGTCCTCCACCCCAGAGATTTTCCGAAATAAACCATTCGAGGTATGTTAACTAACAGGATTTGTAAGGGCAGAACATGCACGTCACAGTGAGGAGACCCAAAGAGAAATTTCACATTTGCCTTTAAATACCTACTCTTTTATTTATTTCTGTTAATCGCAAAATATTGTACTTCGAAATCCTATATCGATTTCAAATTAAGAACATTACTGTTAATTTCATAGCTTTTTATAGCAGCGACGTTAAATTTTATTTTAAATTATTTTTATATGGCCAGTTACGATTGTTAATGATAGATCATCCAATGAGACTTGCGTCTTCTGATTCATTTCAGTGACCACGAATTTTACTTTACAGGATTTTGGTCTATGATTTGTGGATTTTAAAGTAAATTATGGCTACCTGCGAGTTTTAAAGTGTAAGTTTCAACCGCAAGCAGGATGGACTACCGGCGGATGTAAACGATATCAGACCAGCCGAAAACCCGACACCGAGATCAGAACTATTGGACGCGGGTCATCTCGCGGTTTCCATTAATATTGTCCCTTTGGTAGTGAAATTGAAGATGCAATGAACAAATACAAAGTATTTAAGCTGAGATTGGTAGATTCAGATTTCAGAGGTTCAATGGTTGGAATTGAAATTGTTTTCTAATCCGTACATTCTACATCCGTAATTCAGACATTCAGAATTTGGGTACAATTCCAACATTAATATGCCATCTTTGGATATATACCAATCCAAGCCAATTTTTATTTAGTAGAACTAAAAATTACCCCAAAGTCCAGAGACTAGACCTGGAATCTCATAGTCATCAAGCTACCAATTAAAACCGAAGTTTTAAACACGGGAACCGCTGTAGGTCAAAAGGTAGTTAAACAAAAAAAAGCCCGTCCGGTATGAAATTTATTGTCGATTGAGTAACAGTGTGATTTTTTCCCACGGCGTTGGTTCAAGTTTACGGAACCTGTTATGGATTCACTTTCAACTGGTACCGTCCACGTGAACCGCTGGGACCGTTGCCCACGCTCATTATATCATATTGGCGAAACATTTACATGTGATAATGATAGTGACATGCTTTCCTTACAAAATAGACTGTCTACCTTGAAAACTTTAGTACATGCCACTTACCAATTTTGTTTTTATTCCTCTATCATTTTTTTATGCACTGCTTAAAACTATGTGGGAGGCTCTGTAAACGAATGCACCCGAATGTCATCTAAAAGAGACAGATAGAGAGAGAGATCGAGCGGGTAGTAACGATCGTTTTAAAAAAAAACAGTGGTCATGACCGCTCCGCCAGGATTGTAACGAAGAAGAAGAATCAATTTATGATTTAAAGTGGCCCATGGGATAATTCAATCAAACTAGTACAAAATTGAATACAATTCACTTAAATAAATGTCCTATTATCTGCCAGTAAGAGATGATTTTCTCGCTGGTTGAAACAATTGTGCCGGCTTACTTGAAACCGGACATGGACAGGTTGATCACGAAACCCTACATTTTCGTGGCTCACCTTTGAAAGGGTTATTGCTAGTCAGATAGATGCGTAAATTTCCCACCATTCTTTTATCATGGTAGAAAATAATATGACAAAGTCCACGTATGATTAAAGGACAGAACCCTACAGATCGAGTTTCGTCGCACTCGATCATTACGGGGACATAAAAACTTTTTATAAGAATGAAAATAGACGCGTGGGTAACGGTGAGCCATCCTGTTGCGCGCTCTTTTTGCGCGCGCCGGGCGCCATATTGTGTTTTACTTATTTTTGTTAACCACCATCAATGACTGCGGTTCGTTGAATTGATACTTGCGTTTATTTTTTACTTTTTGCAGAAACGTAAAGGAAATTGGTTTGTACAGCCTACTTGTATTAAAGGTGCGTTTGTGTTAAAGATTAATTTAATTTAGTTGTGATAAGATTGCGTGATAATTTTTTTACACATTGGGATTTGATAATTTTGGATACCGGAAAACTTGTGTGATGGAAACATATCAAATACACTGTTTTTTTTTAAATGTTCTGTTTTCTTTATTCACTCTCTTTCATTAAATACATAACATACTTTCGATTCTTAGACTCATACGCTCGTCTAGCTTGCATAACCTAACCACGACAATTCGACACAAATATTTTTCCCATATCGATAGCAAACAGCACAAGCCCGCGTGCAAGCACTAGTGCATCGGTCATCGTATATTCACGACGCGTGTCCGTCCGTGCGACAGGATGTTTTTTTCTTATCTCATGCGCAGCTCGTGAGAACGCCACTACTCGCGGTTTTTTGTTTATCACGGGCCCGTTAATACCTGCGCCCATTATAAATACTACTATTTTTGTATCAACTACTATATTTACTACTTGAAGCCTGTTTGTGCTACGATCCCGTGGGAATTGATACTGTTTTTTAACCGTTTTAAAAAAAGGAGGAGGTTCTCTATTTGAGTGTTTTTTTTTAATATTTGTTAATTACTATGTACTGGGTGACCCGATTTGATTATTCTTTCTTTGATTAAAAGCTAGTGCTTGTCATTTGGTCTCATAAAAATGGCGAAGATCTGGTGAATGTCTTCGGTCCTGGAGAGTAGAACTCCTCAAATTTGGGTAGGATTCCATTGGTTCTTTTTGCATTAGGTGCAATATAATTTATTCTAACATGGATAAGTCTGTATCTGCGAATAAGTAGGCAGAGATTTAACTAAGCGCTACTTAAAGATCGACCAGCTTATCTCTGATGCAAAATTTGAAAAGGATTAATTATATAACTTTGCAGGCCAAAGGTGTATGGTCAGATAAAAGGCGTGTATGTGCTACGATATATAATACCTATTGTTTAAAAAAAATTGAGTAACTTACAGATAGATTAAGCTTTCAATACCAAGAAGAAGTAAGTCACTCATTAATCGTTATTTGCCGGAATACATTCTAGCAATCTGGCTGTGTACCGCACTAAACTTATGCCTTAAGTGATGTAAGTGACACGCTTTTGTGACCTACTAAATGTTTCAAAAAGCTATATCATGTTTTCGATGATATGGCACATAGCTACAGGATTATGGCCCCAAATACTTCACATATAGGCATCAAATTACCCTGACAGTTATGTTACTTGAGGATTGATACATCATGAGCCATGAATCATGGTCAATACATCAGCACATGTTTCTTTGTTTAATATTTTTGCGTTTGCTGCGATTGGCCGCCATTTTGACTGATATTAATCATACTTACTGTGAATAAGCCGTATTATGAACTTTGCTACATATTATATTTGTCGCTGTTAATTTTTATGGTATCCGTGTGAAACTAATAATTTATAACAAACTTCCTAAGACAGGAAACATTTTTACCTCTAACCTCGAATATGATCCAAATAAATCATTTTTATTAGTATCAGTGACACAAAAATTATCGCTTGGTGGTGATAAAAATGTTAATCAAACGTACAACGTACTTATATCGCTGGGGTAACGAGATTAGTGTCCCAAAATTATCGATTCTAAACTCGATACATATCGATAACGTAAACGAATGATAAATCGAATGATCGATGAAAAGGTGAAGTTCCCACGCTCCGTGGGAACGTGCGAGCGGGATAGCGCGTGTGCAAGCGAGATCGAATATAGGTGATTGCGACACAGAGAGAAAGATGGTCTCGCGAGATGTTTTGTTTTTAACGCGTTAAGTGATCTCTAAGTTGAACTAAGTTACGCTTAAGTTCAAACTAAGTTAGCAAAATATTTCTTTGTTTCGGTATTATACTGTACTGATGATTAAAGATTTGTAAATTCGGCAAGACAGAACTAGGGCATTGAACTATATATTTTTTATTAAATTAAGAAGGTAATCTCGGACGCCAGGTAAGTCTAATTGACAGTAATCTTAATAAGTAAGGCTGCGAAGCCAAGTTAGAAGCTCTTTTTAACTTACTTAAAATAAAACCAACGACTCAGTTTAATAACAAGTGAAAGGTGTCACACAAAATTTTACAAAAGTTTTTGCTTAACGGTAATTTCGAACTAGGATACCTATTGCTATTCTACATAAAAAACGATTTCTAACTTTTTTAACCAATAGGTAAATAAATATATTATCTTTATGCAAATATAATAATAATAGGTACCAGGCAAGCATGAGCTCAAAGGAAGTACAATTCATACAGCGGATACAACGTCCCAACAAGGTGTCCAAAACAGGTGAAATTACTAATGATAAATTCTATTCATTCAATATCCCGGAAGCGTAACATCTTTCAAATGAACTACAATATAAACACTTAACAATTCACAAACGGTACTCGAGCTGCTTACCTAATAATGCGGCTGTCAAAATCCATAATGTATCGTGACGCGTTCGATGTGACATTTCGTTGACTGTAAACGTAATTTTGCAGAGCCTTCCCTACAATGTTACTTGTGCAAGAACATACAGCCAAGTTATTCTACAAGCCAATAGTAATACGTTGTTACCAACCGCAAAAACATGTTTGTGTGTTTTGCATTTGACGCTGTCATTCCCACGCGAGTGTTCTAAGTTTGAATTTTTACTCGAAAGGGATCCCACCGTAAAACATCTGGCTGCCAGTTACAATTGTTCTATTTTGGCGCGAATGTGGGAAGTTTGGAAAAAAATATTTTTTACATTTTATGAATAGTTTCAAACAATAGGGTTATGACGTTTGTAAAAGTAAGAAGAAAACAATACAACCAATCGGAGATTACTCATCCGGAGTGAGTTTTGGGCGTGAGAATTTCAAATGAAAACATTTGCTAATATTTTATGAACAATGGACTTGTTAATACCATTGTAATTATCTTACAATACCCTACAAGAGAACAGGTGTTTGGCCGAATTTGGCAATGCAGCCAACTTAGCATTAAACTACATTTACAATTCCAAACTGCTTGTTTCGCTTGGTTAAGTTTAATTGGCATTAAATTAACAAAGATGACAAACAATAAAACTGACTTAAAGCTGCCCGTTTTTTAATTTACAAAAAAACTTGAATACCTAGCTGATATCGCTATACCAGCAATTTTAAATCAGAGCACGGAGAATCCGTTGATTTGATCAAATGGGAAAAAGAACAGACAATCTTGTTTCTTTGCGTCACAGCAAAATTGATTAGTTATATAGTTTGGGGTCAATGGTAGAATTCCTTTTTATTTTCATCAGATCTCTTCAATTTCAAGTATTGTCCTTACAAATACTAAAGGCGTAAGCCTTCCATTACATGCCTCTAATAACGATTGGACTAAAAATGTACACGCAAGCGTACCAGGACAGCAGCACATAAAGAAGTCAACACATATCTAAGTTCCAAAAACTGCGTAAAAACCAAGTAAAATGTACAAAAACAACTTATTTATTATTCAGTTTGCGTATCGACGAGTGCGACGGAAGATACCGTTCAACGTATGCGGAAGAAGGACGGACGATTTTGGCAAACGCGTACATTTCGTTGTAAATGCAGTTATGAGTTTGTAAAACTATTTGTTGATTTTAAGTAAACATATAGGTTTGAAGATTGTGTGATATTATAACGTGGAATATGTTAAACCAAGTGGACTAGCAAGTTAAATATTAGCATAAATAGGATGGTAAGAATGGGCCTCTTCTACCGTCTACGATTGATCGTTTAGATCTGAGTTCACCAAGACGGTAATAAAAATAAATCTTTCTCTTCTCTCCTCCTAACGCTTTTCTTAAATAAGGTTCTTTTGCATGTCTTTGTCCAACATATTCTAAGCTGGGCGTAGGATTATCCTTATACAGGCAAAAAAATATTAGTAATTTTATGTTTATGGGATCTTCCCATCTAAACGAAGGCACTCCATGTTCCTGCGACTTATATGTGGCAATATTTTATGATTTGTCTCTGTCTACGACTTCAGGCACACATGGCACGCGTAACGGTATGTGATGCTTTGATATTAAATCAGTTCGATGCAATAAAACTGAACTCTCATTTTATTACCGCGAAGTGTAAATAATTTTTGATGTGTTTCGGAATGTTTGGTCATAGGAGAAACTCGTGGTATGATTTGTAACAGTTAGACAAACTACATTTTTATATCTACTTGGATATATCGATATATCTTTTCAACACGTGCATATTTTTGTGAATGTGATCAATGAGGATTTGACAGGAGCATATTAGCGGGAAAGATCATCAATATACATAAAACAAAAGCAAATATTGTCTATTCCACACCGCGGTGAAGTGTCCAGCCAGTACGTCTCAGATAATATCATGACCACATAACAGACTAATTCAAATTTCGAATTCGGAATTTCGAATGCTGCCGAGAGCGTCGCCTGCGCATTCCCCCGTTCGTTTTCCCACGATCATTAGCCCACCGTCTTCGGACATGCTCGTAATTTGTTGACGATTGTTGTTGATGACCGTTTAACTTCAAAATTAAAATTATTTAAATTACAATGTTGTCGTTATGATAGGAAAAAATATCTTTCAAAAGATATCAACGTTCTTAGAATGCATAAAACTATTATTTCTAAAATTAAAAGATCTTTATTAAGCATAATTATATTCGTTGATCAACATTTTTATTTGTCGTGGCAATAGGACTTTATCTGTTTTCAGGATGATTTAGCTTATAATTATCCGGGTAACCGCTTTCCTGACACTCAACCCTTTCAGATAAATATTTATCATGGGAAATGACTGTAATATCTTGATAAATCGATTGATTAATAACACTCGGTTCTGTAACTGCGAGTTTATCCATATTACAAGCGCATCGGGTGCTCGGCCGACACGGCGAGCGCCGTCTGCCGAGCGATATAAGTGCCGGGTCGGGTCGCGAGGTCGTGGGATGCACGTTCACGCTCCGAGCCACGCAACACGGCCCTTTACTTCTTCCTACTGCGCTTACGTCACGCGACACTGCCTTACAGCGTCCGCGCTTGTTTATTGTATAGTAAAACCTCTTTAATTATAAATTATCGTATTTATCTTTGTTGTTGCGATGTTATGTACGCGTTAGGAAGTTAATATTGAAGTGGCTGGTAAAAAGTTTTAATTCAGTTTTCGGAACATTATACAGCGAAACAAAATTACGACCAGGGAGGCATTTTAACAACCCATGATACATATCAAACTGAAAATTACCCTCATAACAAAGAAAAACATCTCACAACGTTTTATTCCATTCAAAATTCGAAATTCAAACGCTCAGCAGTTCTAACGGTCATTTTTTCAAATACGAACCGATCGAACATCTGATCTGATACATATAATGCTGGCCATAAAGAACCTTTTTTTCTCTAAATTGCACACCAACCAAACAGCCTTAGCGAAGGTCGGGCAAAGGAAAAAAGGGACAAAAGGCCAGCTGTTCGGAGGCTTAAATGTGGCATAGACAATAAAACGGTGAGACAAGCAGCTGACTGGCACAACATTCGCTAGGGCTGCCGCAATCAAGTAAGTGTTTTTTTATTGAAAAGAAATATACGTCTTATTATTAGCTGAATTGGCAACAAAAGAGTTTAAAGTATGACTTGAAGTATGGAAAAAAGAATTTCAAGACTTACAGAGTATGTAGTACTTTAAAATTTGCGTGTACAAATATTAATTTCGCTAAGAAACTTTCTGCCCCGACTTAAACCCATATGAATTGCTAAAATATGTTTAATCCTTACAAAACAAAATATAATTTGAACTAGATCTAATGCCATCTACCAAATAGCTACACACTAACTCCAAGGTGCAATCTGGCGACAACCCTGCAGGCTGCGCGGGCGCACGCGGCAGTATCCCGTTCCGAAACAGCTGTTGCGTTATATCAAGCGAGAGAGAGAGAGATGGCGGCATCTCTTCCCTCGAGAGCGACAAGGCCAGATACAGGACATGTGTGTGATAACGCGGTCGACTACCGAATGATAACAGGAAAATGAAATTTATATCAAACTGGTGTGCATTAATTTATAAACGGAATTTTATGCCGATATTTAAGTGGAAGTCCATAAAATAAAGGCTAATGGACTTAAACATAATTCATTAAATGTAAAAAAGGCCTGTGCCTTATAATGTGTTTGAAATGATTGTAACTAATTGAATTGAAAGGTCTATACTCTCTGTATTATCTGTTAGAATCAAGGAGATGAAACTCAATAGTGATCCGAAGGTAACGTTGACTTTGGATATAATAATGAAATAAGTATACGATTACAATAATTATTGAACCGATAACAATGATTGTCAATCAATAAAATTGATGTGTTTTGTTTATTAATCTTCCTATTTTATTTGTTTGGACATCTGGCAGTTAAGTACAAACAAATGTAAAAAAACTAAAACCGGGCCAACTCATTGAAACAATACTTGTTATTAATAACAAAGACAGACTTAAGAATATCCTTAGCCAATCTAGAGTCGGGAACGAAACAAAAGCCCGACTGAATGACACTGAACAATGAGAGTACGACATCTGGCATCGAACCTTAAACCCGGAGGTGTTCAGCCGAACAATGCCCGCGCATCTGGCACTCGCTGTTGCCAACTTCCGGGCCGGAACATGTGGCACGGGAAATGCCAAAATGTTTCTTAAGGGTATCGGTACGAATTCTGGGCTAGGTCCAATAGTAGGAACCTTAATGAATTCATAGTAGTCATCATACATTGGCAGTAAGTAACGCAGTTATTGACAAGTTGGTTATGACAAGTAGGCACCGGTTTTAACCCAACCCAAAAGCCTTACTTGGTTTTTCATACCTACATGCGTCATATGGCTTGGTATCTTATTGACTACTGAGGGGTCAATGCATGTGGTTAATTTACTTATCAATTTAGTAGAAGCAGGGCCTGCCTCGACTAAGACTACTCGTAGTCCCAGAGATGACGACCAAAACCATGTATCATAGCAATACGGTCGAAACTGTATAAAATCGTTAGATTATGTGATTCTAAACCCGACTAGGTAGGTAGTAACGGTCAAAAGTGTAGCAATTGCATGTGAGGCTATTTCTGCTGTGTCCAAAAAAAAAGGCAGTCGGTATCATAGCAATACGTCTGATATTGGAAATGTACATAGATTTTATAATTTTATGACGAATAAGTTGGTTTTCAGACATTTTGCGCGTAGTATATAGCTGAAGCGAATTTTTGAATATGTCAACAAATTTTGCCGACCTGTATCATAGCAATCCGAATGAATTTTTTTTCTACCGTTCGTAAATAAGGCAAGATTGCAAAAAAAAATGTTTTCAGACATTTTAGATGTCGCATGTACTCCCAAAAGAGAAAAGAACGTTTTGGAGTCGCTTGGCCGATGCCTGAGCGCTTCTTACGTTTCTGCTGCGGTGGGAATGGTTTTTTGCATATTATACTCCTGCCACTCTCTTATTATACATAGTCACTCACCAGCTGTCCTAACCGTTGAAATAACGCTCACTTAAAGTGACAACAAACTATAAGTAGCTCAGGCGGACGTGGGTGTGTCGCTGGTTGTCCGAGGGCTCGCGGACGTTTTTTTTCTTCTATTCCCAATGATAAGGCATAGTTTGCTCATCTCCCATTGACGAAGCTTTCGGGGATGGAAGAGTAGTATTTTAAGAATTCAAAATTATCAATTATAATAGACGTTTTTATAGCATAGATACGTTGTCCGCGCTCTATTTTGGCAAGACAAAAGCAAGGTGATTGCCCAACTTGCAATCAGTCACGCTTCAATACGGTCGATATCGAAAAGTTGTCTGATAAAGGAGGTGCTACCCTGAATTCTTCTGATATATTTTTTTTTTACATCTGGTAAATTCATTTCATCAATTTCAACAATTTTCAGACAGATTGCTATGATACCTATCGGTAAAATTCCTTAACATATTTAGAATGGTCTCAAAATTTGTTACATCCGAATTTTCTTCTGAAAATATTTTTTTTTCGTATTAACTAATCCTAATTTACCCGTAAAGAACATTTTCAGACGGATTGCTATCATCATATTTTTTTGTCTCATTTTTAATTTTTCTAAATTATTTTTTGGGTTCGCGCTACACTATTAACTTCTGAAAAATTTGTTTTCGGTATCTTATAGCTATTATATAACTACAGTCAGAAAATCAGACCGATTGCTATGATACAGTCAGGTAAAATTTGTTGACATTTTTGAAAATACAGTGCGGTCAAACGCTACGCGAAAAATGTCTGAAATTGGTATTTTCGAGTTCGAAATAATCAAATCTATCAATTTGATGCGGTTGTGGCCGTATTGCTATGAGACAAAAATTTTGGTTGTCATCTCTCGTACTATCGGAGGTTTAGTTACACCACGGTAAGGTAACAAAGCTGCGGTCTTGGGTTCGAATCCCGTGGTTGGGTAAAGTGATATTGGATTTTTCTATTCATTATCAGCTTGGAGTCAAGAATTTGTGCCCGATATGGCGATAAGTTCGCCATATTGAAATGTGGTTGTCCTGGCACCTCTGCCTACCACATCTGGGAAAAAGGCGTGAGTTTATCTATGTACGTAGAAGTAGTAGAGCAACAAAAATACCCTTAGCAAAACTGATGCGAATTTACAAATCAATATATTATTGGAGCAACTTGGACTTGTTTTTGGGTCGTAACACCAATCAAACCTGGCAGCTGCTTAGTTATTAATTCTGTATGATAAACTAAATCATATATATACATTAGGTTGCATCTGCTCTACGGCGGCATTTACACGGACATGTGCAAACACACCTGGGTTGGATACCGGCCGCGTGATTTGAAACAGATAACGCATAGATATGTTTCCAACTGGGAGTTGTGGCGAATTTATCTGAGATTAAGTAAAGGAACGGCTATTCATAATCAAAATATTACTGGCCTGGATATCAATACTGTTAAAAAATCATAATAGCATGGCCTGGGTCGCAGTTGTGTTTATATTTATTGAACACATATATTTTTCCCTACACAAAAAAGTAGGTTTCAACGAGGCACTAAAATCTCAATGTAATTTAGTATCGATTGTATAGGAGGCCCGTGCCCTGCACTGGGGTTGATAAAGAAGTCCTGCTTTGTTGCTACCATTTATAACACATTGTATTAGAATTTAGAAGTAAATGTGTAATGATTTATTCCCTGATATAACTTTTCATCGAAACCCATCCACAATCCCTGTTCTGTCGTGATAAAAGTTTCCATTAGATAAAGAAGGAAACGATAAACTTATAAACTTTAATAAAACATAACCGAGCGGGATTTTTTGTTTTTTTGATAATATTGCGCCACGATAAGCAAAACGGTGTGCGGCTGACTCACTAGGGATTCCTCGGCCACAGCATTGAGGAAAATTATTATATAATTCAACTACCTTTACTTAGAGCCTAAAGGTAGACAGCCTGGGAGCTCATAATGGCTGACCAATTTAAATATAGTTTGGCAAATGGTAGAGTGTGAAAAATGTTAACAATACACCCCTTGTAGCACCCCTATCAGTCAAAATTTATAAGGGCTGTTCACGCAATTCACAAAAGCATTTTTATACACGGCCGTGGACCCTACGCAATTTTGTTACAACGTACATTTAAGTCTATACATATTGTGTGAGACTCACCAGAAATGTTTCTTTTGAGCTGAACTGCCATTATCAGATAGAAACACTAATTATTTTCACCTTAAAACTTTTTGTATTTCGGCTATGAAACAGTTAACTTCAGTCACGTCTCGATGATCGTCGATTTTTCTTTTGTGTTCTTTTTTAGAAACTTTTGACCAAATTCGCACTGGTCACGTCAAAACTGTGTTCGAATTTTAAACAGCGTTCTATTTTCAAATTTAAAATTTTCGTCATTCACACTTACACCTTGAATACGTTTTATATTCAGTTAACAACACGGATTGTAATTAACACTACGCGTGTCTTTTTTCATATATATCTATGATATAATTATTGTTACAAGTAATATTTAGTTAGTATTTGAAATTAATTGATTTATTTTTTATGATTAAAGAATTATCGAGGACGCTCGATAAATGCTAACTTTTGAATTGTCAACGGAAACGCTTTACATTTACCTGACAATTTATCGCTGTATTTTATTACTTGCCTACCTACAGTCAATGTGTTATAATTATTTAATACCACATTTTAGTGTAATAAAAGTTTGACATTTGAAAAAAAAATATGCTTTGGGTGTGTTTAGTTTTGATGTTATACGCTATTAAATGCAACCTGTAGAGGCAAATAGTTGTAATGGCATCCAGGGAATAATTTAATGGTGTCTCGTTCAGGATAATGTTTTCCTTATTTATTATAAATTACATTAAAATTGCATTATACAATATTAATTTTTCCTTGTGGACATCTAGATCTTCAAATAATGATGTAACATTAAAATTTTTTCATCCTATGTGTTTGTATTTTTGAAATAGGAATATTAACAGAAGATTTAAAGGACTTGATGTAAGTTAAATTAACAATAATTTATATATTCGATCCGCCGAGTATGTTACGGTCATTTAACTCTACCAGTCACCACGTACAACTTCAAACGTATAAAAAAATATCAGCGCACTTTATCTAAACCGTTAGAAATTCTCACACCGACTCACCTAATCCGATTTTTTTCTTGATTTTCTTCAACACTTTCATCTTGGAGCCTTTCTTGTCCTTGACCGGGGTGGTCTCGGGCTCCAGAGCCATCGGGGGCAAGACCAACGTCTGCGGAGGCAGGCCTGAAGCCCTGGGACAGGCCGGGCAGTGGCAAGCGCCCCTCGCCTGCCTCACGCTCATGCATCCACTAACGCCCATCATCGAAACGGTTTTAATATTCCAAAAAGAAAATTCAAATTCAAAAATGTAACATCACAATACTGGCTGGTTATAGTCACGATACACGATTCGAATTTCGAACTCACGATTATTTGAACGCGCGGGTGATGACGGACGTCGACACGGGAGGACGTCCGCTCGCGACGCGGCCGAGCGACGGAGTGACGTTCACGGCTCAGCGTGACGAGGGCCTTGGGAAAGCTGCGCTGCGCATCCGTCGAGCCCTTCGACTCGCTCCTTGTCTGGTCTAAGATATTAGAATGAGACAGACGCACTCAGCTGAAGAATGTCAACATGGTGTTTTTTTCTTCAGCAGATTACTTAGAACAAAGATGGTTGGGGCTAATTTTGGCAAATGTTCAAGACTCTTTGTTGGTAATTATAGGCTTTGTGAGGGAGTATGATAGAGAAATGTCTGTCAGCTGCCTTTTATTGATCTTTGAAGGAGTTTTATAAGCTCACTCGCGAACACCGGGATAACTAATAATACCCTGGATACTAATTACGGCCAGCTATTCGTCTATGTACCCTTAACTTAGAGATCAATAATTTAATGATTTATCTTCTGCACAATTTCAACCATCGAATCGAACCCACATCTCCGCGGTTCACAACCCCAATTATGTAGAGGTATACAATTAAATTTATCGGTGACATATGATAATCATGGAAAGGGCTGACAAGCCTCCGGATACTCGCTAGATAGAAATCTAACTTCCGATTTCCAATACAAGTATGCACTAACTAGATTTTCACTTACCCCGCCCTTCCTGCGACTTTCATAACATTGACAGCCTCTTATAGTTGTTCGTTGGATACAGGCAATGTAATAAGAGGCCGTGGGTTCGATCTCAAATGTTTGCGTGACCCCCTAGTATTTGTTTCGGGTCTATACGAGACTGAAAAGTCCCTCGCAGTTTTTGATAACCATGGCACAAGACTTATATCTTTGTGTATATATACGAACTGTCACTCTTGGGAGTTGGGAGTATTTATTATTATAAAGCTTGCTACTTATCTGATGCCAATGCACATTGGTTTAGCCTCCGATATCAGATTCAGGATAGATAAGTTTGATATGTGCAAGGATATTTTAAGACGTTGGACGCACACCGGTTCCAACAGGTCACTGACAAAACTATTGGAGAAGTTATTCATTCAGCAGTGGTTTCTTTGTTGGTAATTTGTGTGTGGGATTTGGTCCAGCAGTTGGATTTTATTACTAATTTTGATGAAGATATACTGTTTAAGTCCATATCGGTCCCACTGCAGGGCACGGGCCTCCTCTACAATCAAGAGTACAATTGAGAGTGGTAAGCCATATTATAGTTAACCACGCTGGCCTAGTGCGGGTTGGCGGACTTACATACCATAGTCATTCTTATAAATCGCTATGGTATGCAGGTTTCCTCACGATGTTTTCCTTCACCGTTTTAGTGCGTGGTAATTGACTATCAATATACACATTACTCCGAAAGTCAAAGGTGTGCCCTGGTATTCGACCCCGCGACCACCGTGAACATGTTGCCAGCCGCGTCTAGTCCGTTTACCAACAGGCCAACACGCACTTAGTGCGTTTTTTTTTTCTTCATGAAGATATATTGTCACAATTTCACCGGCGCGAAGACGGCAGAACACGCTGAGCACTTAATTTTTATGATGGCTATGCGAGTGCTTTACTAAGAGATCACCTCTTAATAAAGCAACGGACGCTATTTACAAATACTGCAGGTGCAGGTTCACATTCCAGGGCACACTTGTGACTTTGTAGTCCCACCCTTTCGGTCATACTAACGTGAGCATAAATACGAATGCATGTAAACATAGTTTATTCAAGAAGTATAGGGCGGAGACACTACTCATGAAGACTCCGAAACCCTTGGCCGTATAAGTCAGGAAATACTGCTTAAGAAAGCTGAGGCCACTGGAAATTCATAAGTGGGAGGAAATTCTACGCAAATGGCGCCAAGTAAACTGAATTCCGAGGTGTATCGTACTGTGTATGAAGCCCGAAGATAGAAGCATTCGATCATTGAATAGTTTATAGCTTTGGTAATCAATTTTCTGATGGTTGGTCTCTCATATGTGAGAGGCCGCCTAGGTAAGTACCACTACAATGTATATTTCTCCCGCCAAACAGTAAATGCATTGTTTTATTCCGGATTGAAGGACATTGTAGCCAATTTAACCACTGGACATATTGAGACTTAACATCTTTTATCTCAGGATGGGAGCGCAGTGCGACGCAGTGCAGATCGCTTACCATCAGGCGAAACAGAAGCACGCATGCTAAAAAAACAATGTTCCTATGACATAGACCTACATTGAAACTCCACTCTCACAAAGAGTTGCCAAATGTTAGAAGCCACGTATGATTTTAACCATTAACAAGACTTATGAGCCATCACCGACCTAATTACAATATTACAGGTGGGTTTGTAACGGCACTTCCAAATTATCATAATCATGTTCTACTTAGTTAGTAAACAAAGAAGTCGCTTGCTAGTCGATAGGCGACATATTTCGTGTGCGCCGCGCGTCACATTGCACGCGCACAGATGCTCGCGCGCACCTTGCGCACGCGCATGCGACAGATCAAAAGCCACCCCCCCTCCGCGCCAACCTACATCCCCCCCTAACAAACCATCTGTTGGCACTAAATAGGCTTTTTATAAGAGTTCATAGACCTGTCTCGGGGTTTTTTGGGAGGGTTCAAATTTTTTGGATGGACGAGAGGATTTTTTGCGATGATTTTTGCGGATTCAATGATTTGATAATTAAAAGGCACGCAATATTTTATTAATGTTACTGTTTTAACGGTTTCACAATATTGTTATAAATATATTGTTTTTTCAAATATATTTTAAATAATTAGAAAAATGCAGAGCCTCGCAAAAAATGGTTTTGTTTGTTACTTGTATGATATTTCGACGTCATTATTTTTGGTCTAATATTATAAGCCACCACATTATAATGTTTAGTACATTTATAAAATAAATTGTGTTGTATATGTAGATACAAAAGTCATTTACCATTTTAAATGGTGCAACATAACGACCACAATAAGCCACGCTGTCGCATTAACAAAGATCATTAACAAATTATCTTCTACCTGCCAAAATGTGGGAACGATGGGACGCACATTATTTTTGTGCATTTTACGGAAGGATTAGTCCGGTTGTATGCCTGACCAACCCTCCAGGGAAATTAGCTGTATAGGAAACAATGGAACCAAAACAAAGGCAAACTACATTGCCCAAAACCAATTCCTCACAGTTCAATACCATTATAGACCAAATGACATGTGTAGGACAATATTCTAGACACTGCCACATCAACTTAGTGTTCGTAAAGTTGTGATTTTCAGGATTTATAGGCCAATTTGTACTAAGGTTAACTTCGAGAACAAAATATTCTTTAATGAAGTTGTCTTCTACAAGTCGTTGTTGTTGAGAAAATGTTATAAGATCTTAAATAATATTTTATTAATGACAGCCTCCGTGACGCAGTTGGTAGGACGCCGGCTGTGAACCGAGACACTGTGGGTTCGACCCCCGCACCGAGACAAATGTTAATGTGAACGAAAAGCATTCGTTTCGTTTTTGTGAGATTGGAGAGCGAACTAAGTCCATAGTAGATTATGGTACCCACAACACAGACTCGGTTTTAGTGTGGCGCCAGGGCTATGTATGTGACTGTTGAGTGGTGGCTATATTTTTTATTTTGGGTGTATTTTATAAAAGTAAAAAAAAAGATAATTACATCATACTAGCCAGATACATTTACACATGTTGGTATTACTAATTCGAGACCTTTTATAAGTTAAAAAAGCGTGGGGTGCATAGTATCAATAGTTCTAAATATTTTATGAACATATATGACTTATGAGAAGGGTTATTTTGATAATATCCTGAAAAGCACCCCACGCTTTTATTACAATAAATTCATTTTTTCTTACACTATTTTTAATTCAAATATATATTAAAATTTATTTTCTATTTTTAGTTGGATTTTCTATAAAAGCGTTTTTTTTAGTTTTTTTAACCTATTATTAAAAAGCGTACGGTAGATTCCTTTATTGGTCTTGACGCAGACACTCGTCACTCCGGGTCTCAGGAAAACAAAAATCGCTTATCCTGATTATCCTAGTAAGGATAACGGGTCAAAATGTTTAAAATATTGAATTGTCATCGTTCCTTAATAAGTATGCCAAATTTCGAGCTATTCAGACGTTTTGAAGGGGGTCAAAATCATGTTCAAAGATTCCGTTACATACTAACATACATACGTCTGAAGCTAATAAAAGCGTATTAAAAAATCAGCCTATACACATAAGTCCCACCGTAGGGCACGCGCCTCTTCTACAATAGAGGATACGATTGAGAGGGGTCAGGTCATAAAGTCCACCACGTTGGTTTAGTACGGGTTGGCGGACTAATACGTCATAGAAATTCTTATAAATCGCTATGGTATGCAGGTTTCCTCACGTTTTTTTCCTCCGTTATAGTGCGTGGTGATTGATTATCAATAGTCAATACACCCATGACTCCGTTAAGTTAGAGGTGTGCCCTGGGATTTGAACCAGCGGCCACCGTGAGCATATTGGCTGCCGCGTCTGGTCCGTTACCAAGCGGCAACCACGCAATTTTGTAACAAAAAATTACTACTATTAATTACTAAGTTAGACAATACATAACACCAAATTCCCGGAAGCCATTACGCCTTAAATTACAATAGAAAAGCGGCTAACAATTTATTAAAGTACCCTAATTCATTACATTATAGGTAATTAAAGTTCTGTGAACGCCAGCGTGGGAGGCTGGCCTTACTGTACGACCTTATGAGTAGGCGTGCCATTACTCTACGAATATTCTAGAAAAATAAGTAATCGAACTTCTTGGTTAAACAGAACAAGGACTGTGGGCTGTAAGGATTTTTTTTTGAATAGATTTTATTATTCCATTGAATGTTGAGACGAGCATTCCATTCCCCTGATGGTAAGCGATAGGACAGCTCATGGACAGTTGCAAACCCAAATACGATGAATTAGAATGCAATTCTTGGTATTCCACTGCTCTAAGCATCCTAAGACATAAGATGTTAAGTCTCAATATGTCCAATAGTTACTCTGGCTACAATGTCCTTCAATCCGAAACACAACAGTGCATTTACACCGCTACTTAACAGGAGGAATAGACATTGCGCAGGCGCCCTCACATATGAGAGATCTACCACAAGTATATAATCAAAGTATTCATTGTTAAATTAGATTATTTCAAATTAATTTTCAATTAACTAAATCACCGCTTCGGAACGTATTACAGCTAAGAAGAAAAATAACACTGCTTATCATTGCAATATTTTTCCCAAGGGGAACTAATTTGTATGCAATATATGGAAAACATGAATCTAACTTTCGCAAAGGCTGAGGTCAGGTTAAGCAACCGCTGAACAAATTATAAGTCAACAAATTATTAGTTATTTTATAACATCAATAAAAATCATCTTATGCATCATGATTCCACACTTAAATCGCATAATGTTTAATGATTGCTAAAATTAGAATTTTATAACTAAATCATAACGCAAGATTTATGTGGAAACTTATTTACTAGCTTTCAGTTATTAATAAATTACTTAATTAAATACGTAAATTAAATTTAAATAGTGGTTATCACTAAATGATTCAACTAATTGGTTGACGCTTATTACCTTCATCAATAAATTACATTCTTATTTAAATCTATTCTATAAGAAAGATGTAAAATCATTAGCAACAGGGGGGAGACGCATATCTTTATAATTATGGAATTATTTTTAACAGACTTTAAAAAAAGGAGGTTCTTGATTCGATTAGTTTTTTTTTTATGTTACTTCATAACTGGGTAACCCGATTTTCATTAATGTTTCTTTGATTGAAAGCTGGTGCTGGTCATTCGGTCCGATAGAATATGATGAAGATCTGATGATCATCTTCTGTCCTGGAGAGTAGAACTCCTTAAAATTGAGTAGGATGCCAACGGTTCTTTTTGCATTGGGTTCGGTATAAAAGATAATTTCTTATAGATATCGTTTGGACTTACAGTCTGACGATATCGCTTTACGTAGGAAACCTATATAAAAGTTCAGAATTCTTTGGTATTTTGTGAGAAAACTACACAACGCTAGCCAAATCTATCATTTATTTTGTAGTCTACAAACAAATGTAGCCATTTTTTGACAGTAGTGTTGACGAAATCAGCAGCAACCAAATCTGATGCTAAATGAACATCACACAACCAATCAGGAAATTTAAGGCTTTTATTAAATTCTGTAAATATAAGCAAAATTTGCTTAGAACCGTGCAATCCAGACAGATCTTTGGTCAAACGATTTAGAATTCCCAGCAGAGTTTCTACAAAGCTACTTCACATTGTAAAATAATCAGAGGGATCTTATTTTAGGGAATTAATTCACTTTTTATTTCCTCTTTATTCATAAGTTTAGAAATTCAGTGACCTGTGACGGAATGAGGCGCCACTTCCTCCGAGTCGGTAATTAAATGTCCCTCAATTACAGCCAGTGAGCCAATTACCGATGTCGAGGGGTTAACAGCTTCCTCTGTGAAACACAACTCACTGTACTTGAATAACTGACTTGCAGGTCGTCCCATCCATCTGTTAAACCGTATATTCATCTAGCCGACATCTGAGACTGCGCAGTTCTTTTTATTGGTGGTGAAGACAAAATCATGAGGAAACCTGCATTCACTTGTGGTTGGTCTGTGTGTGAGAACCGATCTGGTTAGGCACCATCGCAATTTCTATTTCTCCCGCCAAATAGCAGTGTAAATAAAATGTTTTGTTATGGTGATGACATTGTAGCCAGAGTAACTTCTGGAAATATTGTTATTTGCGGAATGTATCGCGGATTGCCACTTAATATCTCATGTCTCAAGTTAGCGAAGGCAGTGGAATGCCAAGCATGGCTTTTTAATTCATGGTGTTGTTTGGTTTTGCTATTGTTACTAAGCGGTCGTTTCGCTTATCATCATGCGAAAGGCAGGCTCATCTCGTCATTCATTGAAATAAAAAATAAATCTATGAAATATTAAGCCCGCCATATAGGAATTGGTATGAGTAGTGTACCACGGGCTATGGCATAAGTCTTCTCAATAGCCGCGTACTGACAGTACGCGGCTAATCGCATTCTCAATTGTACAGGAACTTCTTGCTTAGAAATGGCCGATTGTTGGCTGCAATAATATATTTACAATAACAATTTGGTTCAATAATTTAGATTTTTAAAGTGTTAGGGCCATGCTTTTCTTAGTCAGGACAGCATTAATGGACTCGTTCAGGGCGGTACCACTGTCTCACAGGAGATCGACGTGAAGCGACAACTTTATCTTCGCTTTTCCTTTGGTTCGGCAAGTGACATTGCCAGATGCCCAATACCCCTTTTCTCTTTCCATTCCGCTCCCCTCCCAATTTCACTGTCCGGCAACACATCTATGATCCAAGCCTTGTAGATATTCATGGGTGGCAGTGATCACACTAGGTGACCTGTTTGCCCAATTTCCGGATCTATTACATAAAAATAATATTTAGGTAGGTGTTTAGCTTGGTGAATTTGTGGGTGCCTCTTAATGGCGCCTCCGCTTGCCCCATCACTGTATACGTGTAATAATTACATGTTCTACGTTTACACTCGAACCTGCGACCTCGACGTGCCGGTTCACCCACTTCGCTAATCAATTACTTTACCAAAATTATTACATTACTATTATAAAATTGCGATTGTAAATTTAAGCATTGTAATCATTGACGTGAATATTTGGACAGGGCGGAAAGCGCGTAAAGTGTTCCGACGTAAGTGGTGCGCGCGCTCCAGTACATCTTTATTGAAGCGTTACTGAAATTAGTCGTTTTCGTAAAAAAATATTTCTTATATTATGACAGAAAGTTTAATAAAAATAAATCTAATATTTTTTGTCATCGCTTAGACGAAATCTATTAAATTAAATTAGTTTTGTATTTATTTTAACTCAAAATATAGTGAAGAGCCTATCCTTAGTTTTTAAATCAACTCAATCGTTTATTGAATGCTTGCAACTTAGGAATCATCAGTTGATCTCCAAAACTTTAATATTATGTAACTAAACTAGTATATAATTTTTCACACCTTGACTGTTTTTATGCAATGTTAGATTCTAATCAGGAATATATTGATAAGTTTTTCTAATAAATATATATTAACTAGCGGCCCGGCCCGGCTTCGCCTGGGTACAGATTTTTTTTTTATTTTACTCGACACCAAATACATGTTATTTTTCTTTTAAGCTCTTGTATACCTTAACATGAATTAGCTATCCTACTGTCCTGTTCAATTCCGTCCCATTCCGTCTGTTCAATCTATTCCCGATACGTCGCGTCCTTTCTCTTCATTAACCATCCCGTCTTGTACCGTGCATTTACATTTCGTCCTATCAAATCTGTCAGCTATCCCAGTCCTCTCCCCTACCTCCCACTCTATTATATCCAGTTTCTCCATTTACAAATAGTGTGCCTTATAAATTTGACTTTTGACATTAAACACTTTATCGATTTTGATTATCCATGCAATATTCCATCCCTTATTTCACCCCCACGATGTTGTTTTTCCAAAAATATTACGCCATTACTGTTGTTAGTAATAAAGAGATGAAATATTAATTTTCATAGAAATGCACTCACACACATACAATTAACGTAGAAACAATTATATTTAACTGGTTTCTCAAGACAGAGGCAACGCCTAATTTGAGAATCCCTGCAATATTCTCCATAATTATTAAAATTTTTACTTTATTCAGTTCAGTTCAGTTTTTATTTTTATGTATTATTTTATTAAATATTTATCTATCTTGAAAAGAAGTAAAACTTAATACATGTGAATATTATTTATTTAATTGTCCTATATTTATGTAGCGTCATAATATACTCTTTAGTTTACACAAAATAAATTCCTGAACGTATGCATAAATATTTGACAACCAATTTAAATGTCAATCGCTTTTCATTACTGTCATTAATTTACATCTTTAAAATCTAAAATACATATTAAGATATATATAATTCACGTGTCACGTTGTTTGTACGCGATGGGCTCCTAAACCACTCAACTGATTATAATGAAATTTTGTAGATATGTGTTATTTGTTCCAACTTAAAGGGTGAGATAGTCTTTATCTCGATTAAATTGAAAGTATAAAATAAAGGAAAAAACATTTTGCCATACAAAATGTTCATGGGTTTGTAACTGTCAAACATTTAATGTTCAAACCGTCGATACGGTAACCTCTTCCCTCAAATTAAATAACGTATTTAAATAAAGGTTTTGAATCGAAAACATATATCCACAATATTCGATTAATGGCGTATTTTAGATTTTAAAGTTGTAAATTATTGACAGTAATAAAAAGTGGTTGACATTTAAATTGGTTGTCAAATATTTATGCATACGTTCAGAAATTTAATTTGTATAAACTAAAGAATATATTATGAAGCTAAATAAATATAGGACAATCAAATAATTAATATTCACACGAAAGCAGTTTTACTTCTTTTCAAGATAGAATGTCACTTGAAAATGAAAAATCTTTAATAAAATAACACATAAAAATAAAAACTGAACTGAACTGAATAAAATAACAATTTTATATAATTATGGAGAATATTGCAGAGATTCTCAAATTAGGCGTTGCCTGTGTCTTGAGAAACCAGTTAAATATGATTGTTACTACATTAATTATTGTGTGTGTGAGTGTGAGTGTATTTCTATGAAAATTAATATTTCATCTCTTTATTACTAACAAAAAGTAATGGTGTAATATTTTTGGAAAAACAGCAGTGGGGGTGAAATAAGGGATGGAATATTGCATGGATAATCAAAATCACTAAAGTGTTTAATGTCAAAAATTTATAAGGCACACTACTTGGATTTAAATATAAAATTAATCATATTATAACTAAGCCATAGCGAAGCGTGGTCGGGTGACGGGTCAGCTATGGTATCTTTTAATTGATTTCAATGAATGTCGTCGGAGTAGTAACAGTGTTATAATATCTCCGTAGCAAAATAATGATTTGAATCTGAAGAGATGGGATAGAATAGAATATAAGGTGGATAAAATGGGACATAAAAATAGGTACAGGATGGGTATAAATTGGATAAGCAGTTTAGACAACGGCTGTCATATTGATTTTAAATAAAATATGAACTGGAATCTGTATTTGCACCCAGGCGAAGCCGGGCCGGGCCGCTAGTATATATTATTTTTAACCTTAGTTTTTAGGAATTGGTTTTAGCATATTTATATTGCTTTTAATATTCATAGAAAATATCAGAATACTGTTTATTTGCATAGTTTCGAGAACTTCCTTGAGTAACACTTGTAAAGCTTCGTGACTGTTACAGAAGTGTGCTGGGAATGACGAAACAAACTTATAAATATAAACTGACGAAGATATTGTGTATTTTAATTTTCTCAACCCTTTCTTCACCCCTACCTCTTCTTCTCTACATCACTATAGTTAAACTTTCATACTGAACCTATTGCAAAAGAACCATTGGAATCGTATTAAATTTTGAGAAGTTCTAGACCTCACAAATATCTGTCGCGGTACGGGGATCCAATTCGCCGCATCTCGTTTCGCATATAACCAACTGCGCCATGGAGGCTATCAATATTGTTTTAATTTTTGCTATGTTCTAGGATGTGAAATGGGGCGAGACTATCGCCATGTCGTGCACAAAGTCCTAACTCCAGGGTGATAATGTACAGAAAAATCCAATATCACCTTATTATATACCAATATTAAATTATTTCGATATCTGCCCCTACACATTCTAGGATAAGAACAAAATGCAGTAGGACTACACTTCTGAGCACTACAATAACTGAATTTTTCATCAACAGGGTTTCCAGTGTAGATTTATGTAAAGTATTACATCAGGCGGACATATTTAAAATTTTTTTTTCTGTATTGAGTGCATCTCACAAAAAACTGTTCAATAATATTTGTTATTTTTAACGAATATTTAACTTACGAGCCAGCGTTGAATTTATTCTTCTTCGTTGCAGGCAGTGGCTCAATTATAATAATTAATGTCTACACTCTCCCGGAGTAGGCCGTGACACTACTTCTATAAGTGATAAGGTATTGTGTTGTAATTAATTAGCAAATAAGTAACTTAATGTAGGCCTTATTTCCTCGCCATTACATACATACATAAAGTCGCTTTTTTCCCACAAAGAGTAGGTGAAAAGACACTAACGATTTACCTTGTATGTTCTAGGATGTGAAAGGGGGCGAGCCTATCGGCATATCGTGCACAAAGTCCTAACTTCAGGGTGATAATGTACAGAAAAATTCAATATCACTTTACCCGACCAAGGATTCGAACCCGAGACCTCAGCTTTGCAATCACACCGTAGTACAACTGCTCCACCAAATTAGTCTATCTGGCAGTCAGTCCTTGCTATTAATAATCACAATTTACATCCAATCTGACAATATTCTATTATTTATTTATTACATTTGTCTCTGCCGTGTACAAAGTACTTACACTCTATTGCAGCAGTTTTTTCTCGCACTATATCAATAGCATAATCAAAAATATGATTTCGGCAGCAGCCGTCACTCCTAGTGGAATCAATGGCACCAGATGCGCACGCGCCATTTGCCGGAAACTACTCTCAAAGCCGATGGCGGCGCCTTTACAAAAAAAAACCACACCTAATCTATGGTCGAAAGGTAAGTGTCTATTGAGGAATAGATCGAAAGTTAATCTGCGAATTACTGTGCGAGTCAGCAGTAATTGTGGTTTTGGAATATTTTTGGTGTGAAAGTGATACACTGAAGGAATTACTACATAAATGAAATAAAAATGTCGCTAGAAATTTACTGGCACCATATTTAAAAAAAACGTTAGGGTTTCACAAGTATTTATTTATTTTATTTTTTATTGTTTAAGGACAATAAGAGGTAAGTAATTACCTTAAATGACATTAATTTAACAAAAATACCAACAATAAATTACCTTTCGTTGCCACTGAATGCAAGTATGATATTAAAAAAATATGAAATCAAAAATGACAAAAATATTTAGATAGTTTATGCTTGACATTAGTAAGCTCAAATGAAAATTACCGCAGCACTGGATATGAATGGCGGTAAACAGAACACTTTAATTCGCATACAGTTTAGTCTCTGGATTTATGACCTAACCATTCTCAATCGTGCTCTCCATTGTAGAGGAGGCTCGTGTCTTGTAGTGGGATGTATATGGGCTGATACAGTGCAGTATTCATTGAAGCGTGTCAGTAAAACCACTCTTAAATGTAATTTATTATAATATATACTTTATAAGTTTCTCCCTAATTAAATAAAAACAAAATAGGTGCTGCTATGTACAACAAGTATAGTAAAATATTTTACTGGTGGTAGGTCTCTCATATGTGAGAGGTTGTCTGGGTGAGTACCACCGCAATGTCTATTTCTCCCGTCAAACAGCAGTTTAAATGCACTGTTGTGTTTCGGATTGAAGGACATTGTAGCCAGAGTAACTACTGGACATATTGAGACTTAACATCTCATGTCTCAGGATGGCGAGCGCAGTGGAATGCCAAGCATTGCTTTGTATTTCAAGGTATTGTTTGCTTTTGCTACTGTTCATGAGCGGTCGCATTGCTTACCATCAGGCGAACGGCATGCTCGTCTCGCCATTCACGGCTATAAAAAAAATCTATACAAGGCAAATATTGGCAATTGTGAACTTACCTAGTGGATGCTTATCCTATCGCTCGGTTCCCTCGGGATTGCAACATCTTACGCTTCAAATAAACATTACAGGGTGTTGGTATCAGGCGGACCTACTCAAATTACCACGTTGCGGTTAGCAACTTGGACGTGAGAGGAAAGTACGTGGATAGTGCGGGTTCTTTACCGACTACCAATTTTTATGTGGATACCTATTATTGAAAAATAATACATTTTTAAATTGCTATGAATTGCGAGACGAGCACCATATTAAGTACCGCTCAAGGGCAATCATCCATCCATCCATCAGCCAAAGGAAGTCCACTGCTGAACATAGGCCTCCCCCAATGATTTCCACAGAGACCTGTTGGAGGCAGCCTGTGTCCAGCGACGTCCCGCGACCTTTACCAGGTCGTCGGACCATCTTGTTGGTGGACGTCCTACGCTGCGCTTTCCGCTACGCGGCCTCCATTCGAGCACTTTCCGACCCCATCGGTCATCAGATCTCCGCGCTATGTGCCCTGCCCATTGCCACTTCAACTTGCTAATCCGGTGGGCTATGTCGGTTACTTTAGTTCTCCTACGGATCTCCTCATTTCTGATTCGATCTCGTAGGGAAACCCCGAGCATAGCCCTCTCCATAGCTCGTTGAGTGACTTTGAGCTTCCTAATAAGGCCCATAGTGAGAGGCCACGTCTCGGTGCCGTAAGTCATCACTGGCAACACACAACCATCGAAGACTTTCGATTTAAGGCACTGAGGTATTTTGGACGAGAAGACGTCGCGTAGTTTCCCGAACGCTGCCCAACCGAGTTGGATTCGACGATTGACCTCTCTCTCGAAGTTGGACCTGCCTAACCGGACCACTTGTCCTAAATAGACATATTCGTCAACAACTTCGAGAGTCGAGCCCCCAACACCGATGGGGGTGGGCACAACATGGACATTCGACATGATCTTCGTTTTGTCCATGTTCATTTTAAGACCCACCTGTTGGGAGACTCGATTGAGGTCTTCGAGCATAGTGCTAAGGTCTTCCAGCGATTCTGCCAAGACTACAATATCGTCGGCAAACCGAAGGTGAGTGATATACACGCCGTTGATGTTGATGCCGAATCCTTTCCATTGCAAGAGCTTGAAGGCATTTTCCAGCGCGGCAGTGAACAGTTTCGGAGATATGACATCTCCCTGTCTCACGCCTCTCTGTAGTGGAATAGCCTTCGTACTCTGATCCTGTACTCGGACCGACATGGTGGCGTTGTTGTATATACACTTCAACACTTCGATGTACCGATAGTCGATATGGCACCGCTGGAGAGACTGTAGCACAGCCCAAGTCTCGATCGAATCAAAGGCTTTCTCATAGTCCACAAACGCTAAACAAAGCGGCAAGTTATATTCCTCGGTTTTTTGTATAACTTGCCGAAGCGTATGGATGTGGTCTATGGTACTAAAGCCTTTTCGGAAACCGGCTTGTTCGGGAGGCTGGAAGTCATCAAACCTGCGTTCGAGACGATTTGTGATGACCCTCGAAAACAACTTATAGACATGGCTCAGGAGCGAGATGGGCCTGTAATTCTTCAGCAAAGTGTTATCACCTTTTTTGAAGAACAGTACCACCACGCTCCTGCTCCATGCCTCTGGCGTTGAGCCCTCGAGGAGAACGGAATTGAAGAGCCTCTGAAGGACTTTCAGTATCGGCGTTCCGCCCGCTTTCAGAAGCTCTGAAGTTATTCCGTCCTCGCCCGGCGCCTTGTTGTTTTTAAGTTGCTTCAGGGCCATCTCAATCTCACACAGGCTGATGTCCGGGATATCATCGCTAAAGTGTCGGATCAACTCGGCTCTTGGGTCTTCGGCCGAGCTAACAGCAGGTTTGGCAACCGAGGTGTAAAGCTGTCCGTAGAACCTCTCGATCTCCCTTAATACCTCTGCCCTCGTCGATACTACGCGGCCGTCCTCCGTCTTCAGCCTAGACAACTGGCTTTGCCCAATAGACAAGTCTCTTGCAAACACTTTGGAGCCTCCGTTCCGCTCGATTGTCTCCTTAATGCTCACAGTATTGTGAGCACGGACATCGTGTCGCAAGGACTTCCAGATCTGTCTATTGAGCCGCCGATATGCTTCGGCGTCAACGGAAGACTGCAGCGTCAAAGATCGACGTTCGGCCATGAGGTCAAGAGTGTGGATCGAGAGTTTTTGTGGTCTATCTCTACGGCGAGGTCTAAAATACTTAGATCCCACCGTATGGACAGCTTCTACCAAACCGCTGTTTAGCTCGTCCACTGCAAGGTTTTCTCCTAGACAATCAAAGCGATTTGTCAGCTCGAGTTGAAAGCTCTCGGGGTTTTGGATATGGGCGCGAGTAGGTCGGAGCGTAGATTTCATCAAGCGACGCCTTTCTAATTGGACGTTGATATTCAATGTGCCCCTAACCATTCGGTGATCACTACCGGTTTTCACCCTGTTGATCACAGAGACATCACTGAACATCCGTCTATTCGTAGTCAAGATGAAATCTATCTCATTTCTCGTAGAACCGTCAGGACTCAACCAGGTCCATTTCCTGTGAGGCGGCTTCTGGAAAAAAGAGTTCATCGCGAAGAGTCCCTCTTTTTCCAGAAAGTCGGCCAGCCTCTGACCCCTGAGGTTCCGTTGTCCATGTCCAAATTGCCCCACTTTCAACTCTTCATCGCTTCTCTTGCCCAACTTTGCGTTGAAGTCCCCCATAACAACATTGAAGTAGGTTTTGGAAGTATGTATGGCCCGACTTATGTCCTCATACATCTCCTCTACTTCTTCATCTGGGTGTGTCGAGGTCGGCGCGTATACCTGTATGACCTTCAACGAATATCTTTTAGATATTCTGAGTATAAGGTATACTACCCTGCTCGACACACTTTCGATGGATACGATGTTGTTAATGAGAGACCTGTGGACGAGAAATCCGACACCTCCTCGGGACTGTTGGTCGTCCCCCCGGTAGAAGAGCAGGTTACCAGACTTCAGGGTTATCGTATCCTCCCCGATTCTTCGGACTTCCGATAACCCCAGAATATCCCAGTGTAACCCGCTCAATTCTTCTTCCAGTTCGACAATCTTCTCGTCTGTCCTCAAAGTGCGTATGTTGTGTGTTACCAGGGCCAGTCGTCGTCGGGGGTGGTAGCCGGGGCCAACCCGGGGATTCTTAGCACCCCCTGCCCCACCGTAACCATGGCTGCTACCATCACCAGGAATAGTGGGGCTGCCGGGGACTGGGGGCCTGGTCCATTTTTGTGTCGCCATTGAGGGGTAATTTGCCAGTACTCGCCACGCTTGGCAGGCGGGTTGGCGAGCGCAGGAGGGGACTCGCGCTGACGACGCTGCTGCCCATCATCAGCGGGGGAAAAGAAATAGGGTTAGTGAGTAGAGGATATAATGAGAAAGGAGAGTATGGCCTGTAGGAGTGGATACTGCAGTCATGGAAGGGAATGTCAAGGGCAATAGCGAAACCAAACTACAATCCATGGTGGATTACAAAACAATGCTTTGCATTCCAGTGCGTTTACCATCATGAGACAAAAAATGTTAATTCTCAATATATCCAGTTGTTACAATGGCTACAAACAGTCAGGTTGAAGAGAAACAACTTAAAACATAAAGGTTTTCGGTCGAATACAAAAAAAAAATTGTCTACGCCACATTGTAGTAGTGGAGAAGAAACAATGACATTTTCAATAAATTAGACACAAAAATCAGACGAATCTTAGTTTTCTTCTAGATTAATTTCATTGAGGATTAAAGAATTAGTGATCCTAAGAGATTGGACTAGCTTTAGTCCTGCGTGTGCATGGTTTGCTGATGATCTAGTGACCACCGGTCAGCGACCAGAGGGTATGTGCATAGGATATCGTCTCAATTAGACAAATAAAATCGGTGTGAATATTCAAAACCCATGCGTCTGGTGAGCCACCTCGACAATTGACAAAGAAATTAAACTACATAAATTTCAATTTAGGGATCCATATTCGATTTGGATAAATTATACTCTTAATCTACATTTCTTATTTTCTATGTATCCTGGACAGTGTATACTTGCCTCAATATCTAGAATGCTCACAACTGCAGTCACTAAAATACATACATACATACATACATAAACTCACGCCTATATCCCAGAAGGGGTAGGCAGAGGTGCCAGGACACCCACATTTCGCCATGTATGTTCCGTCCCATGATGTGATAGGTGGCGAGCCTATCGCCATATCGGGCACAAATTCCTGACTCTGGGCTGATAATGAATAGAAAAATCCAATATCACTTTGCCCAACCCGGGATTCGAACCCGAGACCTCAGCTTTGTAACCGTACCGGAGTACAACTACGCCACCGAGGCAGTCACTAAAATATTTTATGGTATATCGTTTAGATAACAGTGAGCTGACATTGGTACCATACTGCATAAAAAACTCATGAATTAGGTATACATCTGACAAAAAAATTAACATGTATCTTGAGAATATTTTGACTCTAGATATGATAATACAGGGTTACTGGCCTTTTTTGATGGCTTAAATGTCAAGTACGTCCGTGTGGTGAATACCACATTAGGCAGTCCTTCCCATTTGTCATTTCTTTCAATTGTTGTCTTATCTAAATGGCCCAGTATCGGTAATTTTTATATCGATGAATAGTGAGACGAGCATAGCGACATACGACAGTAGAAAAGCCAGGCATCACTATGGGTTACAAAGCAATACTTAGCACTCAATTGATTAACTATCAATACACACATGACTCCGAAAAGTCAGAAGTATGCTCTGGGATTTGAACCCGCGACCACCGTGAACATTTTGGCATCCACATCTGATCCGTTTACCAACATGTCACCACGCACTTAAATGTTCCTAATACAAAAAACCGTCTCACATATTAAGCCTAACATACCCAAACACATCCTCTCACATAGCAAGTCTTGTGACTTTAAAAATAGATTTCACCAGAACAAAGGTATTAAATTATAATAAAAATAATTACACCTCTCTTTACCTGCAAAATACCACATACATAAGTGCTAGCAAAAAAGAGAATAAAAAGAAAAAAAACATAAGCGTCGGTGAAAAGGTTACGAAAGCCATATGCGGCAGTATTCTGTAGCGCGCCAGAAGGACGGTCATGCACTCCTCTATATAGCGAGGAACGTTTGTCGTATCTGTACGAAACTGTATTTAAAACTTTTATATTATAGTTTAGACCAGTGATTCTCAACTTTTTTTTGTTGCGGCACATATTTAACGATTTCAAAATTTGGCGGCACACAAAGAGCGCCTTGAGACATATTCCTATTGCTATGCACGCGTTCATCATAATTTGGCACTAAGAAAAAACGCGTTGCAAAGCAAATAATAAAAGAATTAACTTTTTTGGGGATTTAAATATATATTCATGTTAAAAATATTATTCTTTTTAAATGATATAATTTAATAATATTAACATTATTATAAATTTGCAAACTTTGGAGGCACACTTTTGAAATTTGGCGGCACACAAAAGTGCCGCGGCACAGTGGTTGAGAATCACTGGTTTAGACTGATATTACAATGTAATTGATAGTCAATCACCGCGCTCTAAAACTGTGAAGGAAAACATCGTGAGGAAACCTGCATACCATAGCGATTTACAAAAAAAAAAATGGAATATAAAGTTTTTAAAGCAAGTAACCCGCATTAGGCCAGCGTGGGGGACTATATGGCCTAAGCGCTCTCAATCGTACCCTCGATTGTAGAGGAGGCCGTGCCCTGCAGTGGGACGTATATGGGCTGATACAATTACAACGTAACTAAAATATCAGTGACAAAATAAACCTGGTCGCTATTTAGACGGATACGAATTGACCACAAATAACATCATAAACACGCAGATTAAGAATCAATCTACGAATTAGTTATAGGTGGGAAAAAAACGAAACCAGACGGAACTGGAAATAATCGATTTTACATTGATTTAATACTGTTCCTGAACCAATTAAATGTCAATCTATTTTGAATAGCATGAGACTAAATAATAATTATTCAGTCGGTAAACTATTGATTAACGTCGATGTTTTCACATTGAGTGACATTTAATTTTATATTTGGACTAATTGGTTTCTCAATACGAATTGCAAAATGACATACTTCGCCAAATTTAACTTTAAGATTTAAAAGAGCTTAAAAAATAATCTCATAAATTATATTGTGCCAATTTAAGATCTTTAAAATGCAAGCAAACCCACAGCGAAAAATTATGTCATATGAAAAAAAGCGCGCATTTGGTCCATCTGCCGCGAAGGCACGCGCGCCGCATCGACCAATAAGAAGCGAGATGCGCGCGCGCCGCCTGCCACGCTTATTCCACATTCAAACGCACTCGCAGACGCCACGTTGCCATTTTTTTAATTTTCAAATATCGAACAGAGAAAGCGAGTTATTTCGTGCACCTTGTACGCGACTGGCGCGATAGGGCTGATAGATTAAAGGTGCTTGCATTTTTTTATTTAGGCTTTTGTAGAGATGTTATGCATTTTACACTATTGTCAATGATTAGATATCTACAATACTGGATTTGTAGGATTGTTTTATTCTTCTCTGGCTATGCATAGGAAATTAGGAAGAAAATTTGTAACAACCCGGATAACGACATACGTACGAAATGGTGGAAATCCCACGCAAGTATGTTACGTTTCGGGGTTTGCTGGTATATTATGTAAATATGTATACTAATTCAAGTTTTGGACGTTTGGCATACATCATTGTGTTGACCGGCAACTCTACTGTCTGGGAACATCGATTACAGACAGGCCTCTTGCATAGAATGCAACAACCATTTATGCTTGCCATCCACAATATTTCAGTCGAATAATTTGTTACAGTAGATACCTATTTTTTGTCATTTAAATGGAATTGGGGCTATGCTTGTTCTATCATGTAAAACAATCACTTAAAACTCTTTTCCAGTTTAAAACATTTGCACAATGTTCAGTCGAACGAATCCAAATTAATACCACATTAAATTGTATTGCTATGAAGAGTTTAAGAACCTTTTAATTCGGCTATAAACGAAAATGATTGCTTAACTCGCTTTACAATACAATTAAATCTTAGCCACTTTACTTTGCGCTATATCGTAGCCAGAGCAACTACTGGACATATTGAGACTTAACATCATAATATTAATGGCAAATTCATGATGTTTGGTTTTGCTGCTGTCCATGAGCGGTCGTATCGCTTACCATAAGGCGAATGGCACGCTAGTATCGCCATTAATTGCAATAAAAAGTCATTTTCGGTCTAATAACACCTATGTCCTATCAAATATACAGGTTATATCAAGACTGCTACCGTAAACGAAGCTGAGTGGTAGTTTTAGTGACTACAAAGACAATGGATCTAAAAATTTCTTTCTTTAAATATCGTCGTGTTTAGGTGGTAAATCCATAGTTTTTCTTAAAATAATAATTCAAACCCTTGCAAACCATATCGTCTTTAAAAATAAAAGAGTGTACACTGTTATTTTAGGAAAACGATGAATTTACCACTAAATACGACGTTAGGAAAAAAATCGTCGCTTATTTTTGCACAAAATTTAGTTGCATTGTCTGAAGTCATTCAACCACCTGGCTTCTTTTTCGATATTAGTCTTGATATACCTTGTATGTTGATATTACATATTATTATATGCAATGCGACTGCCTTGTTGGCGTAGTTTTACAAAGATATGATTGCAAAGCTGAGGTCTTGGGTTTGAATCGCGGCTTCGCCAAAGTGATATTGACTATTTCTATTCCTTATCAGCCCGGAGTAAGGAATTTGTGCCTGATATGACGTTAGGCTGACGACGACGATATTTCATTTTTTCTGTAATTATTTTATTAAAGCCCTTTAGTCTATTCAGTAGCAGACTGTACATCCATATTCTTATTAGAATTGTTGGTTCTCTTTATTTCGTTAATTAATTTATTTTAGAATTGTTATTATTATACTATAATTATACCGGGTATATCAAGACTGCTACCGAAAACGAAGCCGGGTGGTAGTTTTAGTGACTACAAATACAATGCAACTAAAAATTTCGCACAGAAACGCGACATTAATTTTTTATGATTTTTTAAATATCGTCATTTTTGGGTGGTAAATCCATAGTTTTTGCTAAAATAATAATTTAAACTGTTTTATACCTTAGATTATTTATAAATAAAAGGGTATACACTATTATTATACGAGAAAAATGTATTTACCACCCAAATATGGCCATAGGAAAAAAAATAACAAAAAACAAATTTTCACTTTTTTTGCAAAATTTTCTATTGCATTGTGTCTGAAGTAGCTTAAACTACCACCCAGCTTCGTTTTCGGTAGCAGTCTTGATATACCCTGTATTTACGTTGTTAACAAACTGTTAACAAACATTTCTGGGAAAAATGTGTGAGTTTACGTATGTACGTATGTATGAATGAACATAATATGTATAATATACAGTGTCTCTTTCCACAGCTGCTTCTACATTTTCCGAGCTGCCAAACCAAACATTTAAGTGATCCATCGTGGGAAAATTATAAAAACTCTTAAACGGGCTCACACAAAATACATTTCCCAACTCTCATTGACGACGTCATCGCTTGAAGCCTCTGCCCTCTGCACATGATCATTAAAATAATGAGACGATATCAGACCTTCTGAATAGCTTTAGATCGTTGCATCAAAGTCACCATTCGTTCTCACGATTTGATACTGTCATTATTCAGCATACAGTTATGTGGGCGTGGTGGATTATTTTGGATAGGCGAAGACACAACGACATGGGAACTTATGAAAAAACATGTATAGTATAGTAGCGGCCCGGCCCAGCTTCGCCCGGGTACAAATAGATTTCTGTTTAATAATATGTACGTATTATACATTTATAAACCTTCCTCTTGAATCACTCTATCTATTAAAAAAAACCGCATCCAAATCTGTTGCGTAGTTTTCAAGATTTGAGCATACAAATGGACATAGGGACAGAGAAAGCGACTTTGTTTTATACTATGTAGTGTTACCCTGGTGGTAGGCCTATCATATGTGAGAGGCCGCCTGGATAGGTAACACCGCATGGTCTATTTCCCCCGTCAAATAGCAGTGTAAAGGCACTATGGGGTTCCGGATTGTACAATGTAGCCAGAGTAACTACTAGACATATTGACAATTAACATCTTATGTCTCAGGATGGCGAGCGCAGTGGAATTCTAAGCTTTGTAATTCAAGGTGTTGTTCGGTTCTGCTACTGTTTATGAGCGATCGTATCGCTTACCATCAGGCGCACGTCATGCTTGTCTCACCATTCATTGCAATAAAAAAAATGTATCAGCCCATATACATCCAACTGCAGGGCATGGGTCTCGTATACAATGGACAGTACGACTGAGAGGGGTTAGGTAAGCCCACAACGCTGACTTAGTGCAGGCGGACTTTACATACGGCAGGTTTCCTCAGGATAATTTCCTCCACCGTTTTAATGCATGGTGAATGAATATGACTCCGAAAAGTCATAGGTGTGGGATTAACAATTTAACAACGACCGACTGGTTCGTTACCAATTGGCCACCACACACATGAGAAGACATTAAATATGAAACAGGGTTCTCATTACAAGCTGCCTTGTCCTATCCATGGTGCTTTACATTTAGTCGGAGTCATTACTCTTTAGATTCTCATTACACAATGGTTTCTTAGATTTACGCGAATGTTACACATTGAAATAAAACTATTATTTACGGATTTTATCGCGAATTTAGTTTAGTCCGCCCCGTGACCACGAAAGCTGTAAAGTAATCGAAACGTCGGGAAGTCAAAAATGTAAAAAATTAAACTAAATTCGCGATAAAATCCGTAAATAATAGTTTTATTTCTCATTACACGCTTTAAATTAGCTTCACTTTTATGTTTTTTTCTCATATTATACATTTTATTGGAAGTCATTACTCCCTTAAGATTATCATTTTGTTTCCCAATACGTTACGGAGGAAAGACGATACATATAACGAGTACATATTTGCTTCGAACTTCTCCTATTGCGTTTCTAATTAATTTATCTCAATATTTGCGTAGATCTAAGTAATAATTTATTTTTCTTACCCCAGACAGATATTAAATTTCCATATTATATGGTTCGCATAGAACGACTCCACTTGTTGACCGACCGGTCCATTTGTCAGAATATTAGTAATTTATACTAAGAATGTATGTCTGGTGCATTCATGGCACGGTTAGGATATCAGGGTATATCAGATCACAAGGCATTAGTAAAGACTTTTTTAAACATACATTCTTCTTTATATTATCCTACTAGAAAGAAAGAAAAACGATTTATTGACACAACGTGGAATGCACAGAAAATTACAAATAAAATATTGACACCAGAAATAGAAAAAAAGAAAGAGTATATATTTAAACAATATCAATTAAAAACAAACATAATAAATAATATTAAAAAAAAAACAAGATAGAACATATAACATGCTCACATTGTGTCAGGTGACTATCTCAGCAAAAAGCTGTGCAGTGAAGCCACTAACATAGTGCTGGTTTACAACATTCTGACATTCACGAAACAAGATATTCAGACTAAAATTATGTGCTATATTTATTTAAATTACAACTTAACATATTGGCCTCTCCGTTTGATATATATGTTCCAGACCAATTTTATAACCATCAATTAAAAATAATATGAAACTTTAATTCACATCAATTTTTGTATATTTTTATGGAAACCACCACCGTTACAATTTCAATCGTGTGTCTCAACAATAAGGTTTACTTTCCCTTGTGCTGACACACACTAATTGATACCTATACTGATAAAGGTATCAATTTTGCGCCACAAAATCCAAATCTAACTGATTGAGTTAAGGTTGATTATCGCTTGTGTTAGTGTAAAGGTATTTTTTCAAGTCAACAGCTGAGTGTCAGCTGTCCCGCACAGAAGGACAATGCATAAAGGGCACGCAGTTGAATTCATGTCCTTACCGTTCATAATGGTGATAGAGTTTTCTTTTTGGCACTCGTGTGGTGAATGCGATCGGATCTCTTAGCTCAGTTGGTAGCGCAAGGTGTGCCACCAGTTGGTACGTAGGTTTGGATCCCGGATGGGGAGGGGCGGACAATGGCTCAGAAAACAAATGCAGTTTGGTTAAGCAGCTTTTGACAAGTGCATAGCAACGGCGTACATACTACTGTGTCCAAAAAATAAGGTGACATTTGAATTTTATCTGCTCGCGTTGAATGATTTGGAGAATTATGCTTTTTTGTAGGTTATTAGTACTGTCAGTGACATCTATGTCAAATTTACATGTCAAAATATTCAATATTGTTTGAGATACGTGTCATTTTGTGAGCTGCTAAAAGTGAGTTTTTCGTTTTTTTGCGATGTCAAAAGTTGTTGAGCAAAGAAATTGCATTAAATTTTGTTTGCGGAATCAATTTTCTGCTGCGGATACGTTGAGGATGGTGCAGAAAGCCTTTGGTGATGAGGCTGTGCCAAAAAAATATATTTACAAGTGGTATAGTGAGTTCCAAGCCGGTCGTAAACGTATCGAAGACGAAGAGCGTCCTGGACGACCATCAACCTCAACCGACGAAACTCACGTCCAACAAATCAAAGATTTGTTGTTGAAAAACCGTCGATTAACGATTAAAGACTTTGCTGATGAGGTTGCCATATCGAAAGGCTCGGCCAATACCATTCAAAGAATGTTTTGGGCCTCAAGCGCGCCACAACTCAACTGGTACCGAAAACCACGATAATGCACCGTCCCATACTGCACTCGTAATTCGTGATTATTTCGCCAAAAACTCAACCCATATCGTTCCGCAACCACAGTATTCACTTGATCTGGCGCCGTGCGACTTCTGGCTGTTCAGCAGGCTCAAAAGACCGCTCCGGGGATACCATTTTGATACGATAGAGGAGATTCAAGCCGCAGCGAAGACGGAACTGAAGGCTATCCCGGGAAGTGACTACAATCAGTGTTTCGAAGATTGGAAAATCCGTTGGTATAAATGCATTGCATCGGGAGGGGATTATTCTGAAGGGGATGAAATTGATTTGGAAGAATAAATAAAGAATTTTCAAAATAAATACAATGTCACCTTATTTTTTGGACACAGTAGTACATTTTTGAACGTAATTCGTAACCCATATATTTCCTAGTCCGGTCTTTAAAAGATATATTTTTAATTATATCAAGGCCAAAAGTAATTAATATACATATTGACTAGTTACTGAAGCAATACAATTAATGTTCTTTGTCACAATTGATTTCGATCGTGATCAATTTTACAAATGCACCCTAACGTAACGTACATAGCCTTAACCCCACACTAAGATCAAGTCTTGTGTCGTGGGTTTCTGAAACTACGAAACCCTCTTCGGTCTCACAAACACCCAGACCCGAAACAAACATTTGTCGATCGAACTCGGAGCCTCTCGTTTCGCAGTCGGTGTCAAACCAACTACGCTACGGAGGCTGTCGAATAACCTAGAAAATAAAATCCTTTGTGCACAATATATTGTGTGAAATTAGCCATACATCGTAAACAAAATTCAGACAATTTTTTTACAAGACTTTGTTCTCGTTGATAAAATCCAATCTGACGAAAGATTACCGAAAATTGCTTTTCCTTATGTTTCGCCAAAATCGGTTAATAATCCGGCGCGCCGTAATCACCAATCACCGCCACATAATATAAAACAAAGCCTCTTCTCGCTGTCTATCCCTATGTATGCTTAGATCTTCAAAACTACGCGTATGATTAAGATGCATTTTTTTTAATAGATAGAGTGATTCAAGAGGACGGTTTATATGTATAATACGTACATATTATTGTAGAGAAATCTATTTGCGCTCGGCCGAAGCTGGTCCGGGCTGCTCAACTTAAGAATCAACAACAATGAACTCAACTTAACAATGAAGTCAACTTACTGTTACTGAATTGGCAATACCCTTTGATAGTTTGTGACAGTGCTTTACACTAATCAACTCTAAAGTGGAATTATCCTCTGAGGGAGTGAGCCTCACTAAACGCTTAATTGACAAACTTTAATAATTTACCCCAGATCCGACCCCGAAGTTGCGAATTAGGAGTTATTTCGAAAGCTGTTTGAAAGTTACAAATTCAATTGGGATTAACTTTATCGATTTTTAATATGAGTCACCTAAAGTTTTGAAGGGATTAATAAGGGTATAGGAATTTATAAAAGAATTAAGTAAGTATTTGGGGTAGGAGATTACATTTTTGTGTGTCATACTCATACGCCCGAATACTGAAACCCAACTTAAATATTATTATGTTGCACTTAAGTAAATACATAACATACATACATAAACTCACGCCTTGTTCCCAGAAGGGGTAGGCAGAGGTGCCAGGGCACCTACATTTCGCCTTGTATGTTTCGTCCCACGATGTGATAGGTGGCGAGCCTATCGACATATCGGGCACAAATTCCTAACTCTGGGCTGATACTGAATAGAAAAATCCAATATCATTTTGCACAACCCGGGATTCGAACTCGAGAACTCAGCTTTGTACTCGTACCGTAGTACAACTACGCCACCGAGGTAGTCGGTTCTTAAGTACATAAAACCCGCTTAAATGTACTGGCTAAGTGGGCCGTGCGATGTTAAGAGCAACTTATTATTTGAAGGGCGTTCGAGTATTTGGACGATAAACACGTACATTAGTTTAAGTTTTTAAATTCATCGGTCATAGGTCCGGCAAATGAGCAAACAGGTCACCTGATGGTAAGTGAACATCCACAACGCTTGGACCATGGATGTGTCGCCGGCCTATAAGTGGTGAGGGTAGCGGGAATGAAAATTAATGGAAGGGGAAAATGTGTATTGCGCATACAGTTCTTGCGATGTTTCCCTGGGTGAGCGAGATTGTCGGATGGACCTCACTCACCGATCGAAACGCTACAGCAAAGAGGTCTCGTTACTTCGATATCCTGTAACACAGTGGTGCCACCCGGATAAGCCTGCTCATTCATGCCGAGTCATGGTCAACAGCCTGGCTCTACCACTTCCAAAAATTATAATAAACCTATATTAAGTATATTGTATAGGACATATTATTTACTAATGAACATAAAATATTTTTTTACAACTAAGTCAGCAAAGTATAGTAGGCGCTAGGTTGTGATGGCAATTTCCCGTCCATCAGTCATCGGTCAGTCCAAATTGAAGATAAAATATTTTGTCATATTGCATATGGCGTAGATCAAAGAAGCGCTGGCTCGATGTCGTCAAGGATATATCATATCAGTGTTAATGGCCTTACTATTGAGAATGCCGAAGATCAGGCGAAATGGAGAAGAATTTGCCGGAAGGCGGACCCTGGCACGGGCCGGGTTAACGTCCAGGTAGAAGAGATTGCATATAATAAACTTGCCTTAATTATTTTTACTCTTATAACATAGCGTTGCAAAAAAAAAACGTTATAAACGACTGCAAAAATGATACTACATCGCTAGATTGCTGTCAACCTGTCGCACGCAGTAAGTATATTAGCTAGTAGATTTTAAAAGATCTCTTGACACCGAAATTGAATATATGCGGTGTTGTACGGTACGTCATTAGGGGGAAAATGGATGAGTTAGTGCGGGGAAGGCAATCTATCATCCTATCATACAGGGTATATCAAGACTGCTACCGAAAACGAAGCCAGCTTTCCATCCGTATTCATTCGAACACGAGGTTATGGAATTGGGTAAACAGACCAATATAAAAGGGCATTATACATAAACTCACGCCTGTTACCTGAAGGGGTAGATAGAGGAGCTACCACAAAGCCCACGTTCTGCCTTGTGTCTTCCGTCCCATGATGTATAGTCTAGTAATTCTTGTTTATGAGAAACTGAGTGACAGCCTATCTTCCAGCGAATCCGACTGACAAAATGGGGTTCTAGAAGAATTTGGAGGTCCAAACTCGAAAGACTTTTCGCAGCAACGTATATTTGTTACTAATTATGACTCAGTGTGACAGTAAATTTTAGCATCGTAAAGATCATGAATTTCATAGTCATGCGGAAGTTTTCAGCTCGGCTTAAATACCGTACAATGGGATTTATACGGATAGTTATTCGTATATTATTTTAGATGGAGATATGATTTTGCCGCAACATAGTTTCGAAACCTCAGTAAGATTACCAGCAAAAGGAATTCTGATATAATTGTTTGTGGTTTTGACCACACGTACCTGTCCAGATAAGTATTCTATCCTTTGAACAATGTCTTACACAGGTAACGCAATTCCCAAGAAATTTCTATACTTAATTTGTTACTCTCCACAGATCAGCTGATTTGTATGCCGTCCTTTGTGCAGTCAGCTGATTGTCAAAGACAGGTAACAGAACCTCTATACATACATGAAAAAAAAAAACACTTTTGTGCAACACTGGCTGGCATAAGCGAAAATGTATTTTATTTCGAAACCAAAGAGTTTGTATTTCGCAATTTTGCGCTAAGGCGATATTTAACTTTCATGAAGATTTTTTATATTTCGAATTGCATTACTGGCTGGCGACATTAGGCAATATGCACTATAGCTTGATAGCAAGGAGGTTGCATTTCGGTGTTCTCAAGGTTGCCGTTTTTTTTTATATTTCTCTGGATGATATGCGATTCGGAGGCTGCACGTGCATCTTCGTTGATAACAAAAGAACACGGATAATAGATGTGACAAGGATTGCACAAGACGTCTCAGCTGATTTCGGACCGTTTGAATTTGAATGTTTGAATTTGAAGGCTGTGTGAGAACTATTATGCAAGTATAATTTGAAATATTATTACTTGTCGCTGATATTAACTAGGTATTTCAGGGCTGTATTACCGTGTGGTTGTTGGTGCAATTTCTAGGCTAAGCAAATATTTACTGACTCTGACTAATCAAAGGACAGATCTTCGGCAAATAACATATACCCGAGATGATGAAAAGTAGTATTTGTTAGAGATGTTGTATTGAAAAATTAAATCCATTTATGAGTATATCGTCACATTGTGGTTAATTAAGGGACGGATATGTGGGCTTGTTTGCAGCATGTATAAATTATCGTTATGGCTACCATCAAATTTAAAGGTATAGTTCGCGACCAACACTACCAAAGTCGGCTAAACAATGTACAATGCGCAATCCGATTATTCCGTGTCGATAGACATCTATTTAATGCAAATCGAACATTTCATCGCATTGTAAGATTGGACAAATGACAGTGGTAGGAAAATCGTATTCGTCCGGAAGACAGCAACCGTACGCAATGGTGTAATAATTACATAGTGATCGCATTTCGGGATCCTTCTGTTTATATCCGGTATAAGGCAGGGCAACATACTATTTCCGCTGACCAAAGGTACACATATTGACAGCCTCCGTGGCACAGTTGGTTAGACGCCGGCTGTGGGACGAGAGGCCGCGGGTTCGATCCCCAAATCAAGACAAATATTTGCGTGATTCCCAGGTATTTGTTTCGGTTCTACTGTTTGTGAGAGCGAAAAGTCTCTCGTAATGTCTGATACACAGCACAAGACTCGATCTTAGTGTGGGTTCAGGACTATGTATGTGACTGTTGGTTCTATAAAAAAAAGATACAAACTTCGAATGTTTGGACGCCGTACGTAAAACTTCACTAATGTGCCTAGATACTCCACAAAATGTTGGAATCCTCTATTGTACGCCCCCTAGGCTAAGTTCGGAGAAAATAATAAGTATAATACAGAATAGTATTGATTTTTAGAAGTGGAAATCTTATATCGCATTCAGGACGTCGAACATCCGAACATTCGTAGTTCGTATCGTTTTAATAGATTACACAATTTAGTTACAAAATAAGTCACAACTAGTTCAGCTTACTAATTAGTCATAAGCGTTATTTAATTGCCTACATGTGCTAAACAAATTGAATTTCATTGTTTTTTATTGAAGGTGTGGAGCAACATTAACTGTAGGCGGAAAACCGTTTTTGTGTTACTACTACAATTAGCGGCAAATAGTCACTTTAATCTTTCAGTTTTTTGGTATTTTCATTTTGCATGGAAGCCGAAAATGTTTACAAACACAAAGGCTGGCCATGAACACAGAAAAATTGTGTTAGCTGTCCTTCTAAATAACATTGCAAATTTCTTTACCAATGGTCAATGTTCTTCATGTAAAAAAACATGTGCTCTTGAAGTAAATCAAACATAAGGGCTCCCTGATTGTAAATAAAAATAACCAAAGTTTGAATATTGCTGTTTTTCCGAAATTATATATATAATGAAAGGTTTAATAATAATTGTTATTCATATTTGTTTTAAGTAAGTATAAGGAAAATAGTATTTTTCTTATAATAAAAGATTCAATTATTTTTTGTTAGTGATTATTGATCTCATCCTTAATTTTTTGTTGGAATATTTTTTTTGATAGCAAGTTATTCAATACATTTAGAGTGTATTAATTAGTTTTGTTTCATCATCTCTTCTGTTACTACTAATTAACAGATCTTAAAGACAGCAGTAACCTAACTCACCATTTTTTTATATGGGTGATTCTACGATAAGAGGTAACTTGAACGGCAATCAATATTTAATAGGTTTTTTATTCCATATTGTCCAATCATTTACAATCAACTACACCATTTTAATGTACTTCAATGAATAGAGTCACTATTAAATGCTGAAATATTATATTTTTTTCTGAAATTGCCAACAAAGTCCAAAAAAGTATCTACCCTGGCCTGTCCCTTTGCCGATTTTAGTTAAAGTTACTGCCGTACCTAATTTGTTTGTATCGCTTTCTAAACTAAAGCATGTTAAGTATGCATTTTAATAAATATACTACAATAATTTTAAGAAAAAATCCAACAAAGTATGTTTTTTGTATATATTTTCTAAACTTAAACTTTGTCCCATATTTTTTGTATCTTTACCCTGGCAAATTTTGTTCCACTAATACCAACATAAAAATAAAACGGAAGTATTGCAAATTCCTCTCAAGGACATCTAACGTCGTGAAGTTAGCCACAAATGACAAGCGAGCCGTTAGAGGCCGCCATTTTGCTAGTTGTCGCGACGCGTACGTGCGGTGTAGTGGTCTCGCAAAGTCATTATATCTCTCCCCTGGTAAGTCATAAAAGTTATATTAATGATTTGATTCATTTGTGTAATATTACATTTATTCAATAATAGTGTACTAATTCAAGTGGGATATTTAATTAAACCAAAAATGTTATACGTCGATTACAATATTTGAATTTATCATGAAAACATCTTTCCCCTGGCGTATTTCCCCTGCCAAGTTAATTACCAGGAAGAGACTTACTAGCCAGGGGAGCTAAAACATATCATATAATGTAGTCACAAAGTAATTTAAATATAGTTATATTGTCACTAAAGTCAGATTTATATATAATATACCGTATATTGAAGTTTAGTGGTGGTAGGACTTATGTGTCCACCCGGGTAGCTACCACCGTCCACGAGGCGTAAAGACCGCCATAGTGATCTCCGTAAGGGGATCGCGTTCCGGGATCAGCCAATTGTTTTCCGGTTTCTTCGAGGGCATGAGGTTGTACCGTGTGGGTATTTTCGGTCGTTTGTCGAAGGGAGGAATGTTGATCCGCCGGCCAGGGAGACCCGTAGAAGCGGTTGTCCGCTAGCCACCCGCGGTATAGTACAGGGGCCCAATCGGGGCTAACCACCTCGAGAGGCTGCCTCACCATGCCGTGCATAATCTTGGGTGGGTCCGTCGTGCCGGTTGGTGACCGGAAGTGGGGTCCCGGCGGCCCATCTCGGGAGGGTACCCTTTCGTCCGGCGGATCAATTCGCTTTCCGATTAAAAGTTAAGTGTAATGTTTAATAAAAGTTGATTTTATTAATTTAATTCATTATTTCATTGCCCGAATCTCTCCCCTGGTCTCGATATTTACCCTGGCCTTCGAAAAAGTAATAAAATATGTGTGAAGTGACCTGCCCTTGGGTGAAAAGGTTAATCAATGGGTTAATTAGCATAATTTAACATTTTCATGAAAAAAATCCAACTTTTCTCCCTGGCCGCATCTTCTATGGGCTCGAAACCTCTTATCGTAGAACTACCCATATAGACATGTTTCGGCAGCAGTCTTTTAGACACTACATTGCCACTTATGTTAGAAAAACCTTTTTTTTATTTTTTTATTGTAATGAGTGGCGAGAGGAGCAAGCCGTTTGCCTGATGGTAAGCTATACGACCGCTCATAAACAGTAGAAATATTCCACTGCGCTCGCCATCCTGAGACATAAGATGTTAAGTCTCAATATGTCCAGTAGTTGCTCTGGCTACAATGTCCTTCACTCCGAAACACAACAGTGCATTTAAGCAGTGTTGTTTCACGGGAGAAATAGACATTGCGGTGGTACCTACCCAGATGGCCTCGCACATATGAGAGACCTACCACCAGTAAAAATACCTTATCACTGGTATAAGGTTAATGGCCTTCTTTATAAATAGTTTCAAAACCTATTTTAGTAATCAAATGTTTCGTCTTCTTTGCTCAGACTGAATTTAAAAGTAAAATGAAAAGCCCACATTTGATAACTAAAATATGTTGAAAACTGTCTTTGAATAAGGCTTTAATTTAAAAACTGGCATTTAAACATTATCAAAATGCACATTGGTTATGGCAAAGAACTTGCATCAAATATGGGACATATTTCATTCTTTTAATTGCCAATTATAGATAATGTAGATATGCTAAAAACAGAGCTGCAATACTTGCATGTGTTTATAATGACGGCCATGATCAATAATAGTTTACACAAACTGAAAGATACTTTGCTGGGTTGGCAAGCCTATAATCAAGCCACAGTAATGAGAATATTTCTTGTCATCAAATAGGGACACAGAAACATGCAATAAAAGACTGTATTGTTTTAAAATTGAAGTGTTATAGAATGGCATGGCACTTGAACGATCATATGAGGAGATGGCCTATACTAATGTGAATCAAACAGGATGAATATTTTTCCTATTAGACACCAATTAGATTTTATTACAGCGTGTTCGTAGTTTGGACCATGGAGAAGAAATTGTATTGTGTACTGTAATAATTAACATAATTATTGAATGGTGCATTGAATTACTGACTTGAAACAGTTCAAAACTTTGAGCCTCTACAGCTCTAAAATATAGAAGATGTCTAGGTATAGTTGTGTGTAAATATGAATTGTGAGAATGAATCTTTAAACTTTAAACATAATATAATAAATTATTTTTTTGTAAATCTCTTGATAGTGAAGACAGTGCCAAGGAAATTACTGTCTTAAAATAGTTTTTAATCTTTACTTATATGCCACAATAAAGGTATTATAGTCTACTTAGGACCTATTACATTGACTAACAGATGATTGTAATGTAAATCACATGTTATGTTAGATTTTAATTTTTATTAATCATTTTTAGATTACTCAATCTTATCAACATTAAAAAGTAGTTAAGATATTAACTATAACAATACTGTAGGATATTGTAAGATACATACACATAAATATGTACAATTTTAATACTAATATAAATAATATATTCATGCAGGCAAATTATCAGTGCAACTAGGGCTTAATACAGGATATTGTAAAGGAAGTTCCAATTGATTATAAAAACATGCTAAAGAGCAATGAACTTACCATGGAAAATTTATTAACATGGTTTCAGAAAGAACAGTATTAGTTACATCATTTATATCTGTTTAGTTATCAAAAATGATAAAGTTTATCAAACATTACTGTATTATTCTGTGTCAATTTTAGTACTTAATTTAATTAAAGATTTGTATTTAATAAAAAATGATGCATGTTATTCAAGAACAATAATATGTGGTTCGTATGGAATAAAAAGTTGTTCTAGATACTAGAAATAACTATTGTTCACAAAATTACCCCTCGAGTCTTTTGTGGTCTCGTTTTTATGTCGAGGTTATGGTTTTGTTTACTAACCTAATAAGTGCGAAAAATATAGTTGGCTGTTGTAGTTAAGGCGTGGTACAAATTAAAAAGCGGTCTGAGCGTCCGTCACTGCTCGGCTTTACGCCGGCATGCGTAATTTCCCGCTTAACCGCTGTAATTCCAAACACATACCAACAAAAAATCATAAAACCGACTTACCTGGCATCGCGCTTCCAGTCTGCCCCATTTTCGACAATTAACACCACTAATTATCGCTTAAACACTGTGCAAACACAATCTATATCCTCGTAACACTATGTACAGGCATATTAACGTCGACCTATGAACTCCACGAGTTTGATATTTTAAATCAATTAATGATCACTCATACGAAACACGCCATGTTTCACTGTTTACGTCTGTTATAAACAATATGAGTCAACATTGGTTTATTAAAGTTTGTTTACGTTTATATCGCACGCGGTTTTTTCACATTATTGCTTTTGTTTGATGTTTTTACGGTATTTGTAAAAATTACAATTCGTGTCATGGTTTTGACAAGCACATTCCGATAAGAATTATTGCGATCAGATACGTTTGCGAAATAGCTTTGCGAAATCTTGCAATATTTGGCATTTGCAAAACCAATTAAACCATATAGTTAAACTTGATAGCGCTATATATTTTAATGTTTCACATGAATGATAAATGTTTAGGTTTTCTTTACTATAAACAAGTGCTTTTGAACGATGAACTATAGTAAAATATGTTCATACCAATTCTTATGTATCCGAAATAAAATGAATAGAACTGTCATCAATACACTGACGCGGGCGTGTGCGCGGGCGCGGTGCAGGCAGCGCGGCGCGAATATGTTTTTTATTAAATCAGAAATATTTTCATTCATAAATTCAATATACTTTGAAACATATTGTTTATTGTATATATACATCGGTATATAAATATTTGAAGAAATATTTTTTAGATCATTTTTAATTAAAATCTAAAAAGACCTATAGGCACGTAATTTTCAAAAGTGACAGCTGCCCGTCTTAGTGATGGGCCAACTCGGAAAAAATAGAACTCGATTTGACTCGAGTAAAAATCCACGTAACTCGGAGACAACTCGAGTTAACTGGATGGACAAATAAAATATATATTTTTTGAGTTTTTAAAATATTATTCCCTTTGATTTGCATAAATACTTTAAAAAATTGGAACAGACAAATTCTATTTTCATCTGTTTCAATTCTTTATTTTTTTATATTATTTATTTATAATTTATTAGGCGAGTTATACCTACTAATTAAAGAAACAAAAAAGTTATTGTTTGAAATCGAATCATTTATTTAAGTATTTTTGGTCGAATTTTAATTAAAAATAATATTTGTTATCAATTAAACTATGAAATTATATATCAGTCTTTTTAAAATAAAATCAGACTAACATTATGATACAGGCTCATAATAATGACGATGACGATGAATCGACTGAAGTACTCGTATTATTTTCATTTGTTGATGATAAACTCGGACATTCCTCGATGAAAAATTGGTAGGATGCTTATTTTTAATATGGTTTAATAATGTGGTCATATTTCTAGTATATTTGAATGAATCTGAACACTGTTTACACGTAACACGTCCACTCACTGATGACGATTCGAATACATCCCAAACTAAAGATTTTCTTTTAGGACCCGGCATTTTTCAAAGCATAATACGCAATAACTAAAATAATAACCGGCACTATAAAGATAACCTCAAATCTACATCTAACAGTTTGTTATGAATGAATATAGTCGCAAATGATCGGCAATCTTCGCTCCATGTCGATTCCATTCGGTATTGAACTCGAGTTTGAGAGAATCCAACTCGAGTGGATTCGAGTTACGCCCAACTCGGGTTAACTCGAGTTAGTTACTCGAGTTGACCATCACTAGCCCGTCTATTCCAGACAGTGACATTTGACTTTTGACAATACACGCGAATCCATCGCAAACGTTATTTTGAAAACTTAAAAGTGTTTTATTAAAAAGTTTGAAATTGGGAATGAGAATCGTTTATTATGGCAAATAATACGTTTGTAAGTGAAAAGCGAAAGTCTTTATTAGCTTATAAAGATACAATTCTTGAAGAATTAAAATATTACGAGAAGCGGATTCAGGATGAACAAAACAAGACCAAAATAGAGTATTATTTGGACGATGCTAGGTAAAACATGTTTTTTTTATATTGTTGTTTATTCAATGGTTACTCTGCACCTCGTGTATATGAAAATAATACATTTGATGCTCTTATTTAAGTTATTTAGTTTGAGCGCGAAGCACTTACTTCCCAACTGTACTCTAAGATTCTCTATATTGAAATAGATATCTACATAATCTTCGAGATAATTTTATCAATATAAACATACATTTCTAAACCATATTTAATATCAAACATATCAAATAAATACCAATACTAACTCAAAAAAACTTAATTTTTAGTTCAGACTCTGATGATGACTCCAGCATCACCAAAGATCTTGGTCCGTCTGTAATGCAGTTGAAGATGAAGCAGTCCAAGCTGCGGACTTGCCTGCAGGCCACCCAGGAGTTGACTAATTTACAAATATTGCAGTCTGAAGTCAATGTTGTTGTCAAAGAGCCTGTACTAACTAGGTATGGGACTATAACTTAAGATTCTATTTATTTTTATATAGGAATAAATGGCGAGACAAGCATGCCATTCATTTGCAAGACACAGGCAAAGCCTAATTTGAGAACCCCTGCAATATTTTTGTTATGTAAAAATGTGTTATTATTTAATAAAGATTTTTAGTTTTCATTTTCATTTTCATTCGCCTGATGGTAAGATATACAACTCCTCATGGAAAGTAGCAAAATCCAAGCATCACCATGAATTAGGAAACAACTCTTAGCATATCATTGCCATCCTCAGACAAAATGTTAAAGCTCAGTATGTCCAGTAGTTACACCGGATACAATGTCATTCAAACTGGAACACAATAGTGCATTTACACTATTGTTTGGTGGGAGAAATAGACATTGCAGTAGTACCTACCTCGGCAGCCTCTCACATATGAGAGAGCTACCACCAGTATAATTATTTTAAATCTTATTGACAGGTAAAATGGTATACATACGTGACATTCAAAGTATGTTATAATTTTTTTTATAATAATTCTGTAAATTAGCCAATTTGTATGTTGCAAATAAAATAGTATATTCCAATACTTATAACAGAAGCATTTATACTAAGAGTTAAATATTTATTCTTTCATACAGTGTAGTCTTAGTTGGTTCATAAAATCATTTAGGAACACATTTTGGCATGCTTATGTATGACAAATTACTTTATTTATTAGAGCTACAAATTATGATAATCCCACAATGTATTTGCAGAGAATCTCCCGTCAAAGAGGCTGGAACCTGGCGGGAAGTGACTGCTGAATGTAGGATAGACCTCATTCCATTCTCCATCACATTCTACATGCATAAATCGGTAAATATTTACAAACTATTTATATATTTGTTTTGTTCGATTTTGGACTTTATGATAAAGACAATAAAAAATAGAGTCAAATAACCTGCCCTATATACCCTGGTGGACTATATGGCCTAACCAATCTCAATCATACTCTTAAATGTGGAGGAGGCTTTGAGACTTGTGCCCTGTGTATACATATAAGGGCTGTTACAGAACTTAATAATGTTACTAATTTATTATCTGCTTTTGAATTAATACTTGGTGTGTAGGAATGTTGTAAATATACTGTGACCTTTATATTTTCCATATTCACAGAATGGTCAATTCGGCGCCAAGTCTTACCGAGGTCTCCAGGTGATGCTGGTCAAGTCAGCTCATGAAGTTGAGCTCTCACAGTCCATACTCTCCACTGTGGTCAGACCAAGCGATGCTGTTGAGGTAAGACCCTTTTTGTTCATGTCATGTTCTTTTCTTGACCGTTATAGTGTGTGGTGATTGACTATACATACACACTTGACTCCATACACATGATGAAAAGTCAGAGTCGTGCCCTAGGATTCGAACCCGCGACCATCGTGAACATGTTGGCAGCTGGTTCTGGTCCGCTTACCATCAAGCGACCACACACTCGTTTTCATTGCAATGAATGGTAAGACGACCATGCCGTTCACCTGATGGTAAGCGATACGTCATCTCATGGACAGTAGCAAAACCCTCTCACATATGAAAGACCAGTGCAGGAATTTCATTATCCATTCCTTTGCAGGTGCTTCGGAGTTACGCGGAGGCGTACAGGTCCCGCCGCAGCACACTCGCTCGTCTCGCCACTAAATACGCCGACTCGTTGTACATGGAACCTATGGTAAGTTTACTACTAACTAAATTAATATTATAACATTGAGAGCATCCATTACTATCATTTGCTCCTTTACATTCAATTAATGCATCAGAGGTTACAAATATAATTAAACATACAGATGATATGTATGAACTGAAAATAAAGTTTATAAATGTTACCTAAACTAATAAAAAATTATTAGTAATATTAAACAGATAGTGTAAAAAACAATGTTTTTATGAAAATGTTAGTTAGGTATTGGCGGCATACGGTCACTATCTATCGTCAAATTATGTTCAAACACACACCCAATTTAGGACAATGTCTTCCTGTTGCTCAATATTATGTCTTAATATTGTTCATTGGACATTCAACTGAAATATTTAGAATATTTGCTGTTACAGGCTGAGGGTGGTTACTTATTGAAATGCGCAAATCTCCTGCAAGTGGCGTGGCGATTGGAAAACAAGTGGTCGCCGCTGGCACGCTTCCATCATCGCATGAAGTTTGACTTGGAATATATGGGTAAGTTGAAGATAATAATATATTGGTCAATTAACGTTAAGAGTAATGCGATAATTATTCGACACGTGCATTTAAACATTACTTAATAATGCAGACTAATTATAAGGTAAATATTAACATATTTTTCACCATCAATCTTATTGATGGTTTCTTATGATAAAAATATGATACAAAACAGAAAATAAATCAAAATCTGCGATAGAATTCGACAAAATAGTATATTATTGTGAACACATTACACAACAATTATTGTATGGATCTTTAATGGAGTTGTCTCAAAACTCTACTATAATATGACATTTATCTATTTGCAGAAGAAAAATACATAACCAAAATTACAGACAGTCACAAACAGCTGTCGGATCCGACCATATCGACCGACGAACGCACTTTACTCCTCTCAAAGATAATCGCAACGTGCTTAGAGGCCAAACCAGTCTCTGAAAGTGCCGATTCAGACCAAGAATCTAGGTTACCGAAGCGTCGGGCCACCCTAGACCAAGAAATCGAGGAACCTGACTCTAAGAAGAAGAAGGAAGTCATGGCTCCGCCGAAGAGCTTGCCGAAGAAGGCCAAAGTGTCTAAAACTATAGCTGATAAATCAAAACCTAGTAATAATCCTAATAAGACTAATACCAGTGCAGTTACTAGAGAAGGTGATAAGGAAAATGTTGATAATAACTTGAATGTAATTGATAAAAATATTGCTGCGGATAAAAATGTAGGTGGAAAGGAAAAAAGTGGAGCCACCAGTTCAAAAAGTGCCCAGAAGCAAGCAGAAAATACTTCAAAAACAACAACCGGTACAAAAAACTTAGTAGAGTCTTCTAAAGATAAAGTTACGGATAAAAATAATACTGATGCTGAACCTAAAAATAAGAAAACTAAAACTGCACCTCGTAATAAAAATCTTGAAACGCAGTCTGACAATGTTGAAAAATTAAGTGAAAAACCACAGGCTAACAAAAAATCTGCAAACAGTGATAAGAACAAGAAAGTGGCCAATAGTAAACATTCTGAAGCTGGAACTAATAAAAAACCCACTAAAGAAATAACCCCAGCGAAAAACATTGAAGCAACTAAAGAACCTGTTACAACCAATACTAAAAAGAATAAAGAAGGCACTGTTGATAAAAACAGCAATCCTGCGGTCCAGGACGGGAAGACTTCTGGTAAGAAAAATAAAGACAATGATGGAAGTGGGTCTAAAAATAAAAGCGATAATATGAATGCCGCTAAAAAGACTAATGCTGATACTGCAGCAGTTAAAACTAATAAAAAAGTTAGTAAAGAAAACACCGATGTTAATATTATCCCTAAAAATATACAGGCCAGTGAGGTCAAACAAAAATCTGTTTCAAAAACCACAGAAAAAGATAAAAATTCAGGAAAAGTAAACAAAGTTGTCGAGAAAAATATTGGTAGTGGTAAAAATAAAGATAATATTGTAGATATTGCGATGAAAACTAGTACTAAAAGTGTGGCTAACACTAAAGAAAAAGTAAGTGATGTTAATAAAAATAAGGCTTCTGTAAATAAAGAAACAGCCAAATCAAATAATGAACCTGCAAAAGTTAAGAAAGCAACTGATGCGAAGAAAGACTCTGAAAAGAAAAGTATTCCAAACGATAAAAATAAACCCACAAACATTATTATGAATGTAACTATAACTAAAGAACCAACTGACAAAGGAAAACTAAGTTATCCTAATTCAAAAACTTCACAAGTAAACGTAAATAAAGACGGAAAGAATGTGGAAAGTAATGGACAGTTAAAGAAATCAGTGTTGCCACTACGCATGCAGAACAATATGAAGATATTGCGAAAATCGATAGGCAGCATCACGAAAGCGTCAAACAAAAATATCGTAGCAAAAGAAAACGGAAATGTTAAATCGAAAATACCGCAGAAGAAATTGCCGCCCTTGAATGAGAAAATAATGAAGAAAAATCCTTTGAGAATGAGTCCAAGTAAGTCTTTCTTTTATGTTTTTTTTATTGATAGAATGGCGAGACGAGCATGCCGTTCGATGAACAGTAGAAAAACTAAACAATATCTTGAATTACAAAGCAATGCTTGGCATTTCAGTGGCAGTAGTCCTTGGCAGATTAAACACACTGTTGTGTTCCGGTTAGAAGGACGTTGCAGCCAGAATGAGACTTAACATCATATTTGTCACGATTGCGAATGCAGTGAAATGCCATGCATTAAGTACTTTGTAATTTATGGTGCTGTTAGGTTTTGCTACTGCCAATGAGCGGTCGTATCGCTTACGGCAAATGGCAAGGTGTCTTAAAATTAATCATAATAGAAAAAGTGAAAATAAATAAAAAATATGTATGGCTGAGCTACTATCAATATACTATAGTACTTCGAACATTAACCAAATAAGGAGAGCTGATATAGTGGGTTGGAGATAAGAAGCATGTGGTCTAAATATTTGGATAAAGGTTATTGAAATTTTCAGGGCACATGGCTTCGACATTCAACAGTGCATCCAGTTCGGTCACGAAGAGTATACAGAAATCCACCAATATTCCTAGTGAGTAATATTTACATTTTGTATTAGGTACTTGGTCTTGAGGTTGGCTCAAAGTGCTAGCTTGATGTTCATATTGACAGCCTCCTTGGCGCAGTCGGTATGACGCCGGCTGTGAAACGAGAGGCCGTGGGTTCGATCCCCGCACCGAAATAAATATTTGTGTGATCCACAGGTATTTGTTTCGGGTCTGGGAGTTTGTGATAACGAAAAGTCTGTCATAATTCCTGATACCCAGGATACAAGACTCGATCTTAGTGTCGCAAAACATCTAAATACATGTACTTAAATACTCGGTGACAATTTCTGACAATTTATGAACAATTTATTAAAACAAACTCACCTTTTCTGATACCAAGTTGTATTGCATTAGCAGCCTCCGTGGCGCTGTTGGTTAGTCGCTGCCTGTAAAACGAGAGGCCGCGGGATCGATCCCCGTAACGGGATAAAATAACTATATTTTTTCTAGTCTTGGTGGTGAGACCGAAAGTCTCACGTAGTTTCTGATATTTAATATACGAGTTGTATGTTAAAGGACAGATGACTTACTGTTGGGTTTATAAAAAATAATCTGTATCAGCCCATATACGTCCCACTGCAAGGCACGGGCCTACTCTACAATCGAGAATACGATTGAGAGTGGTTAGGCCATATAGTCCACCACGCTGGCCTAGTGCGGGTTGGCGGACTTACATACCATAGAAATTCTTATAAATCGCTATGGTATGCAGGTTTCCTCACGATGTTTTCCTTCACCGTTTTAGTGCGTGGTGATTGATAATTATCAATACACACATGACTCCGAAAAGTCAGAGGTGTGCCCTGGGATTCGAACCCGCGACCACCGTGAACATGTGGGCAGCCGCGTCTAGTCCGTTTACCAACAGGCCACCACGCACTATAAAAAATAATATTTTATAGTTATTTCATTTATTTTCAGGGTTAGCGAAGCCGATGTTCAAAGTAAAATGATGGAGAATTACAAATGTCGATAGTTCTAACGTAATTACCCACCGTATCTTGAATTGTCGCAGGCGATTGGAAGAAATGTATTTTAAAATAAATATACTGGGTATCTCAAGACTGCTACCGAAAACGAAGCCGGGTGGTAGGTTTAGTGGCTACAAAACCAATACAACTAAAAATTTCGCAAAAAAAACGCGACAATTATTTTTTATGATTTTTTAAATATCGTCATTTTTGGGTGGTAAATCCATGGTTTTTGATAAAATAATAATTTCAACTCTTTTATACCTTAGAGTATTTATAAATAAAATTACAAAAAAAATATTGACGCTTTTTTTTTGCAACTTTTTCTGTTGCATTGTGTCTGAAGTCGCTTAAACTACCACCCGGCTTCGTTTTCGGTGGCAGTCTTGATATACCCTGTAGATGTTTTACAATAAGGATGCCTGACTTGATGAGTTAATAAAACAGAAATTGTAAATATTTTAAATATAAATGTATGAAATAAACAACGTGTTTTATTAAATAATGTTAACAAATTTAAGATATAAATTAGTAACAAATATGATCAATGCATATCATATACTTGTCATAATTATTTCTATCTACAATGAATAATAAATATTCTTATATCTACATGGTTTTTATGGCAAAGACTCACAAAACATGGTGGCATTCTTAACTAAATAGGAAATACAGTCTAACTCTTACGGCCTCATTCATAGACAAAACTTAATTTAGCCATAAAATGTATTGTATTTCATACGAATTTTGGATTAAGTTTAAGCGAAGAAGATAATACATACGATAGCTAAAATACGTTTAAAATTGTCTATTAATTAGACCTTTACAACTACGATATTTTACATTCACACGAAATGTAACAATTATTTATTTAATCCGATCCTTATCCAAATAAAGAATTAAAAAGTTCGGGAATTAAAGTCAATGATGTCTTAAATGCAAAAATTAAGCCTATTTTAAATTATGTATATTACAACGAAAAATAATATCGTTTCAATTTAAAATGCGATTTTGAAGGGATAGTTCTTGTGTGTGTCGCCCATTCTGAAATAAAATGTTATTTTGATTTATTTAACTATGCTGTAATAAAACTTAGAATTATATTCACTACAAACTACTGATAAGTATTTCGTCAAGTTTCTATCGAAATAAAATCCTACCCCGCTTGTTTGAAACTTTTTGACACCGATACCAAGGTGTTAATTTTATTAAAAATTACTGTACTTTATATTCAGATATTGCTTCACTCTAGAGTACAAATTCAGAATAATTATTTTAACCCTTTCAATGCGGCAACAAATTTTGCTCCCGCTACCCAGATGCGGCATACTTCTTAACGTGAACGCCGATCGGCGTGAGCCGCCCCTGACGGACCTAAAATAAAACGCCAATCGGCGTTTTCAGCACTTCGTTATGAATTTCAATTTATTCATTTCGAATTCATTGGATTTCTCCAGTATTACGCTATAATTATTGCAATAAGGACTATTTTAGTAAGTAGCAGAATTAATTTAATTATTTTAGCAAGTTTTATATGAGATTCGTGAAGATTCGTTGATAGAAATTTGAGAAAAGGAATTTCTGCAGTTTTTTTTATAGATTATGGATTTAAATAGTGAGTAATTTCTCTTTATTTGATAAGTATTTCCATTCTGCTCTCCCTTGTCACAAACATCTTTTTATCTTTTTTTAAAGCATAAAAAACATATTATTGATAACTTCGAATATTATCAGGGGTAGCAAACATTTTTTTTAAATTTCATAATAATTAAATCTCAATACATAGTGCATAGGTACTTATTATTATTAAAATTATCAAATTAATTATATTATAAAAATAATATAATAACATTTTTTTACACCCTTCGAATTATTGTTGATTGTGGTTTTTCTCAATCTCATTTAAATATCTTCATAAATATTTTCTCTCGATTTTCTTGATTGAAAACGTATACATTACTTAAATAGACAGAATTGATTTCAGTGTAATGGACAAAATTTGATACTTTGAAATTTACTATTTTTCGCACTTACATGGGAATATAAATCATATTAGAATACAGCGACAATATCCGGAAAATATAGTTTTATTACATTATTTTTTTTATTATTATGCAGTTCTTTTTCAGAGAGAAAACGTCCCTGGTCGCCTAATATATTAATTGATAGTCAAGTTTGGGATGACATTTACTTATCTCAATCGTTTTTGGCACCACAAAAGAAACCGAAAAGTGAAAGTTCAAATAAAGAGATTAAAAAATAATTAAAATATCAGAAAGTATGTGATAATTGCCAGATTATTAATAAAATGTTGACAAAAAAGATAAACGTAATTTCCCTTTTTAGCTCACTGTTTTTACGCAGCAGAACCTACTTTTTTAGGACACTATGCGGGACCAAGGAAAATAGGGATTCATGTATAATTAAATAGAACAAGCGGTCGGGCCCGGCTTCGTCCGGTTGTAGATAGTTTTAATCCAGTCCACATCAAAAACCTATTATTTCGCGTAATAACTATATGAATTTCCCGAGCGATTATATTTCCCGCCCCGTTATATCCCGTTCTGTTCCGTCTCTCAGTCCCATGACGAAAAACTTGCAATCCTCTCCTGTCCTATTGCGTGCCACCAATTCGAATTTAAAAAATTGCAAATATTTCTATTTGAATATATAATCCCGGGAATATTACATTTTTTTCGGGCTAAAAACTAGCCTATGTGTCAAACCAGGGTGTCAGGAATAGCCCTATAACAAATTTCATCAAAATCAGTCGAGCCGTTTTTGTGTGAAAGAATAACAAACACCCATACATATAAGTTTGTTTAATAGATACACAAATATAATATTTATTTTTTATAACCAATAGTTGTGAATCCCTGGAAAACGCCGATCGGCGTTTGCCGCACCTGAGTAAGAAAACTCAATTTTTCTAGAACTGAAATATCCAGAAACTATTTGTACCAGGCTTTTCACTTATAAATTACATACACATTAGTTTATATTTTATAATTAAAACTTCAAATGTGGGCAAAATATAAACCAACTCTATATTACGCCGATCGGCGTTGTCAGTATCTGAGTAAGAAAAAATAATACGCCGATCGGCGTGCGCTGCATTGAATGGGTTAAAGTAACTGTTCCCAAACTTTTACTACGACTATTACACCTCTCGCAAATTATTTCCACACGGAATAAGTCAGCCTTCAGAGCCGGCGTCAAATTTAGAATGGCAAATCAAATACTACAGAAAACACTGACATTGATAAAAATTTTAAAAGACGTACCCTTTGAATGTGAAGATCCGTTTATTTCTGTTGAGTGCGTGCAAAGCGTCTACTTGTCCCGAAGTGAGGCTGAGTGTGACGGCTTGGAGGTTGTCCCACAAGTGCATGGCTGATGAAGATTTCACTACTGCATTGCGACCGCTGTCTAATTGATATCTATACACAGAAACAAATGGCAATGTTGTTTTCGAGGGTAGAAATATCCTATTAAATATTGGAATGGTTAGGAGTTAGGATTACATACCTTTCGATTGGTAGATTAAAATTATGGTTATTTGACATACATACAAAGGCTCACGCCTTTTTCCTTGAAGAGGTAGGTAGAGGCGATACCAAGATATCCATGTTTCGTCTTGAGTGTTCCATTCTACGATGTGATAGGGGACGAGCCTATCGCCATATCGGGCACAAATTCTGACTCCATCGTATCGTATCGTATCAGCCCATATAGGTACGTCCCACTGCAGGGCACGGGCCTACTCTACAATCGAAAGTACAATTGAGAGTAATTAGGCCATATAGTCCACCACGCTGGCCTAGTGCGGGTTGGCGGACTTACATACCATAGAAATTCTTATAAATCGCTATGGTATGTAGGTTTCCTCACGATGTTTTCCTTCACCGTTTTTAGTGCGTGGTGATTGACTGTCAATACACTGACATCTGACTCCATACTAATAACTTATAGAAAAATCCAACATCACTTTGTCTGACCTGGGATTCGAACTCGAGAACGCAGCTTTGCAATCATACCATGGTACAATTTCGTCACTGAGGAAGTTACATGACGCGAAGAGAAAATAAAAAATATATGTACGTATTCAGTCTTAATGAAATGGTCGGTAAACAACATTAATCATAATGTACGATAGTGATATCTTGCCCAAAATGGACTTAAAGGGGCAAAGATTTTAGTATCCATTCTCAGGTTATTATTACGGTCTGTTAATACTTTCAGGCGATGGTGAAAATCTTCCACCGTTTACTAGAATTTAGTAAGATGTTAAAAAAATATATAATTTATGTAAATTGTATCGAATAATAGGAACTTCAGAGATACCTTATAAGAAGTTGTGCCGGGCTGATGTTAAGTCCGGAAGCCATGACTTGTACCAGGGGATCATCAATGACAGGAGGTAGCGGGCTCTTGTACGCAGACGGAGTGCCCTTAGACCCCAGCACTCCGAAGCAGCTCAACTTGACGCCTCTGTCCTCGCAGAAAGCTTCCAACTTTTGCTGGGACAGGTATGGGTGGCATTCCACCTGGAACAAAATGACTTGTACATTTTAAATGTTCAGGAATTAATGAAAAGAGCGAAATTAGGTAAAGTCAATTAATAGTTTTGGACTGTGGCAGTGGTTCAATATTAATAATAATTCCTTAATGACTTTCTTCTCCTCATTTAATAATTACTCCGAATCATACTATCGCATAAAAATCTCATAATGCAAACAAATAACCATTTTGTTCTTAGTCCATTGAAATGTTACATGAGCTTTGCATTTTTTAGAGGACGCAATTTTATTTTTGGGATATATGTGGGGGGTCAATAGAAGCTTAACCTCAAGTTTGTGGGGTCGCCATCCTTGTCCCCCGGCCGCCATCTTGGAAAAAGGGGTGAAAACACTTTTTTCGCGATATCTCAGAAACTATGCGTCTTACAAAAAAAAATATTGTACAACATAATTTGTAGCTAATTGTTTTGCCTACAAATATGTTTATATAACTTTTTGCGTTAAATTAAAAATTAAAGAAGTAATATAAGCAAAAAAGTGAGTAAATTTTTATAAAAAAAATCTTTTTTGCTCTATAACGTTTTATAAAAAAATCTCACTTTTTTGCTTTTTTTTATTTTTTTAACCTATTCTGTCCCACAAGAGTGCGTGGTGGCCTGTTGGTAAACGGACTAGACGCGACTGCCAACATGTTCACGGTGGTCGCGGGTTCGAATCCCAGGGCACACCTCTGACTTTTCGGAGTCATGTGTGTATTGATAGTCAATCACCACGCACTAAAACGGTGAAGGAAAACATCGTGAGGAAACCTGCATACCATAGGGATTCATAAGAATTTCTATGGTATGTAAGTCCGCCAACCCGCACTAGGCCAGCGTGGTGGACTATATGGCCTAACCACTCTGAATCGTATTCTCGATTGTAGAGTAGGCCCGTGCCCTGCAGTGGGACGTATATGGGCTGATACAGATACAGATACAGATACAGATTCTGTCCCACTACTGGGCAAAGATTTCCCTCAACTCCTTCCATTTATTCCTATCAGTTGCTGATGCCATCCAAGTGCTGCTAAATTGGTCGAGATCGTCGCGCCACCTTTTCCGAAGCCTGCCGCGAGGCCTCTCGCCATCCTTAGGCACCCGTTGAGTGGCAATCTTTTCCCACCTCTTCGGGTGCATCGGGGTGACGTGGCCCGCCCAATCCCACTTTAGTTTAGCCGATTTCTGTGCAACATTCTTGACTCTGGTTATGGAGCGCAAGATGTTATTGGGCGCTCTGTCCATGCGTGTTACGCCTAGCATGATGCGCTCCATAGTTCTTTGACAAACCCCGAGCCTGGACCTATGAAGTTCGGTCAAAGACCAAGATTGAGCTCCGTATGTGAGAATTGGTAAGATACAAGTCGACGAGTCTACTTTTAAGAGAAATGGGAAGATTTCCCTTAAGAAATTTCTTCTTCACTTTTTTGCTTATAGCTTCTTTAATTTTTAATTTAGGGCAAAAAGTTATATAAACATATTTGTAGACAAAACAATTTGCTACAAATTATGTCCTTACAAATTTTTTGTAAGACGCATAGTTTCCGAGTTTTCGCGAAAAAAGTGTTTTCACCCCTTTTTCCAAGATGGCGGCCGGGGGACAAGGGTGGCGACCCCACAAACTTGAGGTTAAGCTTCTAATGACCCCCCAAACATGACCCAAAAATAAAATTGCGTCCTCTAAGAAATGCAATATTCGGTCTTTAAATTGTAACATTTCAATGGACTATCTACATATATCACTGCACCGTTTCTTACCTGATTGACAGTTGGCTTGATCTTCGCCTTGTCCACAATCCTCTGCAGCTGTGCCGAGTTGAAGTTGCTGACCCCGATGCTCCTGACGAGGCCCTTCTTCATCAGCTGCTCCATGCCGAACCACGCGTCCAAGTAGTCGAACTGCGAGTACTGGATCACTGTCGCTATCTTTGGTATGGGATCTCCGCCTTCCTGCGAAGTGAACTTCTTTTAAGTTCTGAAGTCCTGGTACTTTTGTTACCTGAGTATTGATTTATTTTACAAAACACCTACTTTTAGTAAGAGACATAGCGATCTAGCTGTCACTATCTGTCCTTTTCTGAAGGTTTAATTTCCTTTTTTTTTACAGCTGAACAGTGCGGCATAATTTTCTCAAATGGGAAAATGTCTATCTAAGAAATTAATGCGGACTGTTGTAAAATTCAGCAAATGCGCATACCTTGAAAGACATGGGGTTGTGTATGAGGTACAGGTCAAAGTAGTCGAGGCCCATGGCTTCCAGCGAGGCCCTGCAAGCCTTCTCCACGAGGTCGGTGCGGTGGAACGTGCTCCACAACTTCGAAATTATGAACAACTCCTCACTGTGAAAACAGAACATCATTAATAAATACACTCACATTCACATACTTAGTCCTGACCCCACATTAAGATCAATTAGGGGAAGGCCGGGCAAAGTGAATACCCCGGGCAAAGCGAATACTCCCCACTATTCCTAAATTATTATTTTTTCATTCAACACGCCACCACTGTTACGTTTGGCCATCTTGGTTTAATACGCGGCAAACATGGAAGCAAGGGGCCGCGTCGTGTCACATCCGCGGAGTGGAGATTTGTGTCTTCGTAAATAAAAGATTGATTTTACGCGGTAAGTACATTGATCAATTATCGTGGATTACTAGTTTTTGATTTATAGGAATGTCTTCATTTGGTAGTATAACAAAGTAGTTTTTTATGGTATATTTAACAGAAAGTCAGAATTATTAGTTTATGTATAAATAGTGTTAACCTCAAAACTGACCTAGTCGGGCAAAGTGAATAGGGCAAAGTGGATATGGTCCACTTTGCCCTATTCACTTTGCCTACCATTTCTCATTGGTGACTTATCATCTAAACATATCTTTTATTTGTTTCAGATGGTGAATAAATATAAAAAAAATCTAAGCAACGGATGTGGGATGAAAATGCTATGCAAACGCTATTGATTTGTGCAGAGTTGGAGAATCAATAAAAAGCACAGCTAAAAAGTATGGTTTGGCTTATGCGACCTTGTATAGGCAAACCCTGTATCGGTAAAGTTTTTTTTTTTCAGTTTACCAAAGTTATTTTTATGTTTTCAGAGATTGAATATGGGTATTCACTTTGCCCAAGTACTGTATCCGCTTTACCCGGGGTACCGGGCAAAGCGAATACTTTCGTACTTTTTAAAATTTTAATTGTAGTTGATTATTGTTTAAATATTAATGGTAACTGATGTCCGTATTTGTAAGAGCAATAAATAAAGACTGGTTTCTGATAATTATTTTGATTTTGTATTATATACCTTTTCTGCTATAACCTTAAATACCTTAAGGTATCCACTTTGCCCGGCCTTCCCCTATGTCTTGTGTCGTGGGTATCAGAAACTACGAGTGACTTTTCGGTTTCACAAACGCCCAGACCCACAACGAATACTTGTGGTTCACACAAACATTTGTATCGGTGCGGGGATCGAACCTGCGGCCTCTCGTTTCACAGCCGGCGTCCAACCAACTGCGCCACGAAGGGTGATAATTACATTTTTACTTTGTTTTTGGTAATATAGATTTCAATCAACTATTTATTTTGATTCCATTTTTTGACATATTATTTTGGTGATTATTAATCTTGCTTGAAGAATTTGTATGCCGATAAAATACATTATGATGGTAGACCAAAAATCCACCAAATACGAAAAAAGTTCTACGTGCAGAAACGTTTTGTAAGTGAGTAGGTTCGCGTAAGAAGTTTAGAAGTGTATTAGTATAGGAGGTAGCAACGTTTTCGAGAAAGAATTTTAGGTCAGTTGATTTTGTGATATGTCGTCCTTCTTGCACTTTCGGTTAGAGTCTGGGCTATCTGGCTGGCGGTAGTGGTTGCGTTCATTAGTGCGCATCCTACCTGTCCAGGTAATAATCCTGGATTTTAAAAGCATTTTAGAAGGCGTAATTTTTGATTTTTTGTTTTTAAATAAGTCTCTCTGACATACTTTTTTTATTGCCAGACATCATTGACATTGCTAACTATGTGCTATACGCGATTTTATATTTTTTTTTATTAAAATTTTAAAGTATTTTATAATGTCTGTAATTTTAATATTATGTTATTTAAAGATAAGAAAAACTTAAAATAAATTTGCCAGACATTAATTCGATTGTTAAGTCTGGAATTAAAATGAAAAAGTCATGAAAAGTATTGCAGTATGATGCTAGTATTCCGACAGAGACAGCTGAAGTCATCCAGTTTGCCACCCTGTAAAGTGGAATTGCAACAGCATTTATTGAGGGTTCGTTACGTGACGAAAATTTGGAGAAATGCTCACTCAAAACATCCAACATCTTTATCTCCAATGGCTTTCGGTTGGACCATTAACGGTGACAAATATGATTTTGTCTGGTTTTTGGGAGATCAATTACCATCCTCAGTTGCAGATATTATTATTCAAAGTAAGTGTAAAATGGAATATTTATCAATAATAACTAAAATGTTTTATAACGAACACGAAGAATTACACTGTTTATTTTTTTTTCTGTTACAGATGATAGAGTTTTAGAAGATAACGAAAGTTCCCAAGAAGATGATATGAATGACACTGACAAAGACAGCGACGATGATGATGATGATTATGAAGATGCCTCTTTTTTTTGCGACGTCACTATGGGCTGAAACAACTTGAAAAACTTAATATTAATTATTTATAATTTACATTTAGTAATCAGAACAATTTAAATAAAAGTGTTGTTTTTTAAATTTTATTCTAATTTTATATTCCTTTTCATGCTTAATTTTTTTTTGGAAACTTGCTCTGACTAGAATGCTTATTATTATTATTATTTATATGGTATTTAAAATAATTTCTACTATTTCTGGCGAAATAGTCAGCTACGCAGGCTTGCGGCCAAAACGAAACTGATAATAAATAAATGATAGTTAAAACACGTAAGAAATAGAAAAATAATGGATGAGCTTATTAAAATGTTTCTATTGACAGGAATTTACGAACTATTCGGCAGGTATTTAAAATGACAGCTTTTTGCATGAGGGTATATGTTAGGGGATGTATTTGGAGTGTCTTCAAACTTTTATGAAGATACTTAGGAATTACACCCATAGTTGATACCACAATTGGTACGGTCCGCACGGAGTCAACTCGCCACTGTCTTTTTAATTCTATAGAAAGGTTATATTTTGCTATTTTTTCTATATATGTTGTTTGTAGGTTATGGGTATTTGGTATAGCTATATCAATTAGAAAAACTGCTTTGTTTCTTTTATCGTGTAGTGTAATATCCGGTCTATTGTGATGAATTGTCTTGTCTGTCATAATAGTCCTGTCCCAGTAAAGCTTGTAGTTGTCCGATTCTAGTATTATTTTGGGTGAATATTTATAATATGACGTTTTATTTGTTATTAACTCGTATTTGTATGCAAGATATTGGTGTACTATTGCAGCTACTTGGTCATGTCGATGTTTGTAATCCGTCTGGGTTATAGATTTACAGGCTCCGGTTATATGTTGAATTGTTTCAGGACTACTATGACAGTGCCGACAGAGATCATTTTGGACTGTAGGATCTTTGATTATGTGTTTCCTATAATTTTTTGTGTCGATTGTCTGGTCCTGGATGGCAACCATGAATCCCTCCGTTTCGGGAAACATTTCGCCTCGCTTAAGCCACGCGTTTGAAGCTATTTTGTCAACGATAGGATTAGTTAAGTCGAGGCGGTGTCTCCCGTGGAGAGATTTTTGTGTCCAGGCATTCAGCTTTTGTGTGTTAGTGGTCGGGTTTAAGTCCATCATGGAATCTAACAGGTTAAGTGGTGTATATTTATGATCAGCTCGTACTACAGCTCTATGTAGTTCTGATTCATGGGATTTGGAATGGAAAAATAATCGTAGTATTTGAATATTATTATTATTTTTTATTACATGTACAGTGACAAGTAATTTACTTTTGTAATGGTTCTCTGTATCATTCTCGACTTATTCTGCAACTGTCTCTCTCCGAAAACTAGCATTATACTGCAATACTTTTCATGACTTTTTCATTTTAATTCCAGACTTAACAATCGAATTAATGTCTGGCAAATTTATTTTAAGTTTTTCTTATCTTTAAATAACATAATATTAAAATTACAGACATTATAAAATACTTTAAAATTTTAATAAAAAAAAAATATAAAATCGCGTATAGCACATAGTTAGCAATGTCAATGATGTCTGGCAATAAAAAAAGTATGTCAGAGAGACTTATTTAAAAACAAAAAATCAAAAATTACGCCTTCTAAAATGCTTTTAAAATCCAGGATTATTACCTGGACAGGTAGGATGCGCACTAATGAACGCAACCACTACCGCCAGCCAGATAGCCCAGACTCTAACCGAAAGTGCAAGAAGGACGACTTATCACAAAATCAGCTGACCTAAAATTCTTACTTTTCAAACGTTGCTAGCTCCCGTACCATATCGTATACTAGCAATTTTGCTAATATGATGTAGGTATATCAGTTTAGAGATTTCGTATACAATATTTGTTGTTTTTTTGTTGTATTAAAAATGATTATAACTAAAAATAATTTTTGCAGCTAATAAGGAATATAGATATTTATGCATACCAAACTATTAAAGCTATGCATGGCATGGCAACCTCACTCGGTTTCCCTTACTATTTTTGAAAACAAATAATTAAATTCCACATTTGCAGATCTGTTTAAGATAAATTATGTGAAAATATGTTCCTTAATAGATATATGTAACTATATAATATTTTAATAATATATTAAGTACGTACGACTTGATACATCTAGCTATTAAAGGGGTATTTATTATTAATCTATTGGTAACATTTTTTCCGGTTAAAGAGAGATATAATAAGGCTCAATTGCACAAACTAACTTTGCCAATACCTTTGCCCTTGAAACTGTCAATTCCATACATTCGCAAGGTCAAATAGATCTCAAATGTATGGCGATGACATTTTCATAGGCAAAGGTATTGGCAAAATTACTTGGTGCAACTGAGCCTAAGTCTACGAATAGCATAAACGCCGGAAAACACCGACATTCCTCCTAGTCTCTACAAGTTTTATATATATAAGTTAGGTACTAGCGGCCCAGCCCGGCTCCGCCCGGGTGTATATATGTATGTACTTTTATTGAAAATATTCTGTCGCCTATGTTCATTAGAGATAATGTCAGATTCTAATGCTGAAATATTTTTTCAAATCGGTCCTGTAGTTTCTGAACCTTTTCAATTCTTTGGAGTGACCATACAGTATCTGCATCAACCCATATACATCACACTGCAGGGCACGGACCTCCTCTACAATCGACAGTACGATTGAGAGTGGTTAGCTCATATAGTCCACCACGCTGGCCTAGTGCGGGTTGGCGGACTTACATACCATAGAAATTCTTATAAATCGCTATGGTATGCAGGTTTCCTCACGATGTTTTCCTTCACCGTTTTAGTGTGTTTCTATACAAACAAACAATCATATATTTCCTCCTTATAATATTAAGTCAGGCTACTTACAAGTATAGATTAAGATACGTTTCAGACTTACCGCTGCACAGTACCGTCTGTGATCTTGGCTCTAATTGCTTCTCCTATTTCCTTCTCATTTCCGTAAATATAAGCCGTGTCTATTGCCCGGTAGCCCAGGTCCATCGCTGCTCCTATGATGTGTGTGATCAGACGCGGATCCAACTGTAAATTGTAATAGATACATTCAGTTATCATATGTATAGGATCTAACTATTTTGTATAAGATACTTTGCATTCTACGTGTGAGAAATTTCGAGAGGTTTTTGTCACTATTTAAATAAGATGTAGAAAAGTTATATAATATTAAAAAAGAGTAAAAGACGAAAAGAAAAGTAATTTAGTAGTCAAAAATAGATACTTTTTTAATTCAATATTCCGAAGTTCGAAGGTATCATCAAGAAGAATTTCGATTACGTTAAAAATTTACTCCAAAACAGGGCATTTATTAATGTAAAACCACCAGAAGGTAACATTATCACTAGGTTATGAATTTAGTATTACCTATAGCTAGATTCTTTATTTTAAAAATACTAGTGCTTACCGTAGCAGTTCCAAGGGCTAGCACCGGCATCTCAACTCCATTCTTAAGGATAATGTGAGGCATGTTTTCAATCATTCCGTGCGTTAGCCTCGCACTCTTCAACTCCATAATCCTTTCTTCATATTCTTCCTCAGTCATGACGTGGTCTTCTATCTTTGGTGATTCCATTCTGTTGCGCCCAATGTAGGAGTGACCTGACTGTTCAGCTGATAACTTTTTCTAGAAGGTTTTTAGGTAATATTAATGATTTGTTAACTCTAATGCTTAATAGTGATGCTATGTTTGTATATTACTAGTATTAACGTTGGATACGAATGCTAAACAATGGTTAGATTACCCATATCAATAAATCTTTTAAATCACATCTCGCGTGATTTACTATCTAAAAAACAATGTTATCTTATTTCGACATTGATTTGTTTTGCAACAAATATTTTGAACGTGGCAACAATAATGTTGATTATCCTACTTTTGTATTGTTTTTCATCTATACTAATATTATAAAGCTGCAGAGTTTGTTTGTTTGTTTGAACGCGCTAATCTCTAGAACTACTGGTCCGATTTGAATGATTCTTTCAGTGTTGGGTAGTCCATTTATCGAGGAAGGCTATAGGCTATATATTATCACGCTATGACCTATAGGAGGAAAGCAGTAGTGATATTTCTAGCAAATACGAGGAATTTTGTTCGTTTTTCGTGGTCCGATTGGTCGATATTCTAAACTGATAGTCAGAATTAAATATTATGACCGCCATTTTAAAACGTGTATGCACCCGGGCGGAGCCGGGCCCGACCGCTAGTTTCACTATAAGGACGTTACTTTTTTTTTTATTTTTTTTTAATTACAATGAATGGCGAGACGATTGTGCCATTCGCCTGTAGCAAAACCAAACCACTGCACTCGCCATACTGAGACATATGTAAGTTGTTAAGTCTCAATATGTCCAATAGTTGGTCACAATGTCCTTCAAACTGGGACACAACAATTCATTAACACTTTTGTTTGGCGGGAGAAATGGACATTGCGGGGACCTATGACAGAATTTGCGTAAGCAGACGAAACGTGATATGAAATGACTATATTATTTATTTATTTATTTATTTATTTCAAGGAAAATGCAAGTTTACAGTATTTTAACCAAAACACTTACATTCTAATTAATAATAAATGGAACATACACATTATTACTGTTATTTCTAAAATTTTAACAATTAGAGACATTTATACAGAGTATCTCAAGACTGCTACCAAAAACGAAGCCGGGCGGCAGTTTCAGTGACCACAAACACAATGCAACCAAAAATTTCGAAAAGAAACGTGACAATTATTTTTATGATTTTATAAATATCGTCATTTTTGGGTGGTAAATCCATAGTGTTTGATAAAATAATAATTTAAACTCTTTTATACCTTGAAGTATTTATAAATAAAAGGGTATAACTATTATTTTAGAAAAAAAAAATGTATTTGCCACCCAAATACGACCAAAGGAAAAAAATAACAAAAAAAAAATCGTCGCTTTTTTTTGCATCTTTTTCTGTTGCATTGAAATGAAATGAAATGAAATGTATTTATTGATCACGTAGGCAATTAAGGAGCTCTTATGACAAGTCAATACACATAGAACTTAATCTCTATTTACAATATATTTCCTATACTTATTATTTCTTATTTTAATTTCTTGCTTTTATCAATTTATTTATTAATTTTATTTATTTTTAAATTAATTTTATTTTTATTTATAGTTAGTTTTATTTATTTATTTAGTTTTTATTAATATTTTATTTAAAGTATTAGTTTTTACTTTATAGTAATTTATTTGTCAAAGAAATACATTATTTACGTTAGTCAAATTAAATTATATTATTTGTGGACCATAAATATTACAACGGTGCGTAGCGGTTTATAGTTACCACCGGATCCAACGCGGCCCTTCCTGAGAAGACCCGGCGAAACAAACTCAGTGGGCTTACACTACCACTGGAACTACGCGACGCGACCCAGTCCTGAGTATATCCAGCGACTAAGACTCAGTGGGCTTGTTTTGGGTCCAACTTAAGACAACGACCATAAGTATTTCCGATACGTCCCGTATGTTTAGGCTTACTGCCGGATCCAACGCGGCCCTGACTGAGAAGACCCGGCGAACAAACTCAGCGGGCTTTACTTTACCACTGGATACTATGCGGCGCGACCCATTTCTGAGTAGATCCAGCTAGTCAAACTCAGTGGGCTTGGTTTTGGTCAATTTACTAAAATAAGTATTTGTGACTTGTCTTACAAGGATTTGCCATATTAATTATTATTTTTATATGATTTTTTCGATCGGTCGTCATATAATTTAATTGATTTATTTGATTGTATATAGCTTAATTTTTGAGTTCACAATTTTAGATATTTTTAATTATTTAAATTAGGTGGTGTAATATTTTGTTTGTGTCTGAAGTCGCTTAAACTACCACTCGGCTTCGTTTTCGGTAGCAGTCTTGAGATACCCTGTATAGTTTCCAATCGTTGTTTCTCCCATCTCCTTTCCATTTAAAAAGTTCGGCAACACACTTACAATTCTTCAGGAGTTCATGGGTATTGGGAAACCTCTTACATTACGTCCACCGATGACAAAAAAAAAAACAAATATTATTAATTTTCAAAACAAAAATAACTTCAAAATAGAAAACAAGAATATCATTGCAAAGTAACCAAGAATATCTATTATTGAAGATGGTTAAACATTATTAATGCCTGCAAAAGACACTGCAATGCTATGGAATATTCTTAGAGAAATGTGGTTACTTTCCTCAAATCTCTGCCTACTCTTAGGTCTTAGAGGTATGAGTGTTGCATGTCATTGACCTCTGAAGAGTGACAGTTAATACTTCCTACGTCAGCACGTACTAAGAAATTAGTCCTCAGTATTTTCCTTATGCGTTGACACAGATTCGATTTGAAACTTGTTTAGGTAATTAAGTTAATGGATAATTAACGTCTTAACAGTATTACGGTCCTGGTTTTGATCACGAGATTTTTGTTTATTTTTTTAAATTAATATAGTCTTGCTATAGTTTGTCGAAATTACCGTATAAATGCATCGGTGGGTCTACAGAAAATTGACGTGAAGTGACTTTGTCATTGCGTTTTTCGGAGATTACGGGGATCGAAAGTTAATGGTGGGATATGGGCATTCAAATTTGGGCATATATGAATATAAGTCTATGCCCAAATATGAGGTCCGTCCTCCTAGTGCTGTACACAATGATCTGTTTTAGTGTAGGTATGTCAGTTCTCAGTAATCTACGTGTTTTGTGTCATGAAAATTACTACTCGTAATCACGAAATATATAGGGTAGCTCAATATTTTAGATAGAAATGAATATTTAATCGTAACAGAAACATTTGTGAAACACAAATAAAAAACAGAAAAATGAATGGTGGCCTGTTTGTAACCGACCAGAAGCGGCTGCCAACAAGTTCACGATGAGCGCGGGTTCAAATCTCAGGCTGTTTTTCGGTGTCATGTGCGTATTGATAGTCAATCATCATGTACATGAGCGTGATGAAAACTGCCTACCATAGTGATTTGTATGCATTTCTATGGTAGGTATGTATGTAAAGTTCGCCAATCTGCAATAAGTCAGCGTGGTAGACCATAGAGCCTAAACCTTCTCAATCGTACTCTCGATTGTAGAGGAGATCTATATAGGTTGATAAAAAAGACAAACAAAAAGCAGAAACATTGGAAATTCCGCGCAGGAATCGTTTTCGCGACCTCTGGTTCATTCTGGATTCATAGCTGGTTTCACCAGACTGACAAGCGTAGATTTTTCTTATAAATCGCATTGAATTGTCAATTAAATTAAATAGTTGACTTTTGTTCAGATATTCATAAAAACCATAGCATACGAAATGCATAAATCTACGATTACGGCATCTAGTTTAAAAACTTTTAAATAAGAGCTTCTAGCTTTAAGAGAAAGCTGGAGTATAATTTGAAGAAAGTATGAAATTATTAGATTTGATGGTTAGATAGATAAATTAGTTAGCCTTTAGAGCACTCTATTGCTTTATAAAAGACTATCAATATTAATTTAATTTTACAAAATGTTGTCTGTAAAAAATTTCATGTGTCTTGGTCATTCTAGAGAATTATTTTAATACGAAATGTTTCATATTAAAATAAATTTTATTGATAGCGCTAATCAATTTAATTTATAAAAAAAGTTTGTTTGATAAAAAAACCATGCTCTTTAAAAGTATTTTTTGAATTGTTTATGATTACCCGTGTAAAGTTGCCGATTTATTCGGCACAATAATAGGAGACATTTATATTAATCACAGCCCAAAAAGCATTTGTTAGTAAGAAGATCCGTCCCAAATACGCAGAGTAACCAAGCAGGCTCAAAAAAAAACTGTTAAAAACTTACAAACATGAGAACACACAACATAAACGACACAAAATTCATTGTTACGTACTAAATGTATGAATATTTACAATAACGTCGATCGGGCGTGGGATGCCGGCCACTAATGCTCAGTTTTGGTAATTGGTGGTCGCTGTTACGACATAAAGGTGGGCTTTCCTTATCTTAGGTGAACGCGCGTATACTATGCCAATGATAGATCATATTTTATCGGTTAGAAAGGTTTTTAATTTATTGTGTTTGTGTTTTGATGCAGTTTTTATTAAGAACTAGAGAGAGTTACTAATGGTGGGTTTCTCATATGTGAAAGGCCGCCTGGGTAGTTATTACCGCAATGTCAATTTCTCCCTCCAAACAGCAGTGTAAATGCACTGTAGCTAGAGTAACTACTGGAAATATTAAGACTTAACATCTTATGTCTCGGGATGGAGAGTGAGTTTTGCTACTGTTCATGAGTGGGCAGTTCTCTTACCTTCAGGCAAACGGCGTGCATAGCAATAAAAAAGGTATTTTGATGTAAATCAATTATTTTATCATCCTTTGTTACACCAAAAAACTTGCATAGTTTCAAACTGTCTAAATTATTTAGTGTCATCTCTTTTAACAGAGTTTAAAATTATGTTATAGAAAGTTGGTTGGGTAAGTGTAATTAATCTTTTTTCTTTTCTATTAAAATTATAAAAAAAAGAAAGCCTATGAATTGCTCAGTATTTATGGTACATATTAGAATTTATATTGAAAAAAATGAATTTAAAGAAGTGTTTCTGTAATCTCTAGGATATGGTTTTTACTTGTCGACTAAGGATTACTATAAGTATGGAACTTATAGAATACGAAATAAATTCTATACATGGGCTACTAAAACCATAAAGACCATTACTACAATTATTAGTCTACAATTATTAATCTACAAAAAGTACTGGGAAATCATGAACTAACTCACCTCACTTACCTCATACATCGCTACTTTCTCGAGCACCGACATCTTTCGTGGCATCTCCTTCACGTTTATGAGCTTCTTATCCGCCGCCTGTTGCTCTAAAGACGTCATCCTTGATATTATTTTGCTAACTTTGCCTTTTAGAACAGTATTAATATCCACATCTGCATAATATTTCTTCTTTTCTTCAATACTTTTAAATCTCTTCACATTTGATACAACTTTTGGTGGCGGTGTTTTCGGCAATTCCGGTGCTCTATCATTTTTTTCTGTAATATCGGGATTGTCATCTTGAATTTGAGCATAAGCTAAATCACCTTCATATTTTATAACATATCCTTTTGATTTTACTGTTCCATCTGTCATATTTTCAGCTCTCGTTGTTTTTGTTTCAGTACTTATGATTGATTCAATTATAGCTTCTTTTGGCTCTATATTAACTTCAACTGGCATTATATTATTAATGGTGTTCTCTGCGAGTTTTGTAGAAGTTTGTGTCAAATAGGCTATATTATTTCGTGTTTCTACGACCTTAATGTCATAGTTAGTGGCATCGTTAAGTTTTGCAGTCGATTCGTGAATAGTACTACCAGATTCCAGCGTGGTAGCACTAGGATTGCTGATCTGTGTCTCTAGGTTCTTATTCTCAATAGTAAGTTGTTTATATTCTTTACTTATTTGTTTTGTGAATTCAGTTCTCTCAGCAGTATGTTGCATTGCAGATTCTTTGACACGCGTTATGGCAATTTCACTTTTATCAACGTGTTTAGTAAGGTTTACCTCCCCTTTGAAACCGATTTTCGGGGAAACTAAAATAACTGGAGCATCTACTATAACTGTATTACTTGTCTCCTTGGGAGATAATGACTCGGAAAATAATTGAACAGGGCTTAATGTTTCTACACGAGAATATACATCCAAGTTTTTACTGATTTTAGCTTTTTGTTCGTATTCAGTTGCAAGTTTCTTAACGTCTTTGAATGTATACTCGAAGTTAGTAGGCAAATCGGGGTGTGTCAGGAATAACAATTTTATTATCACTGGCATTTGATGGTTTCTCTTCTGCTGGTTCTTCACGTCTAATATCATCTTCGTTGCTGTTAACGTCAGTTTTATAGTCCATCGTCATTATCGGTGCTGGTCCAAGGAAAGCGATATCTTCAGCGCTTATATTGGGTGAACTTTGTGGAATTGTTTCAATTTTATTAAGGATAGAATCTTCACGATCGTCGACTTGGACATTAACTTTATAATCTAACGTTGCAATCGATTCAGGTATTATGAAATTACTAGTTTTTATGCCTGCTTCAGTAAACGAAGGTGTCCCTTTACTCATATCAACATTTTGTTCATAAGTACTTGCAAGTTTTTTTACCCCTTTGAATTGAAAATCTAATGTCGCAACTGGCTCAGCCACTGCATTTTTATGTTCTATATTATCTTTAGTGACTGGAACTGAATTTTCTTCGTTTGTTCCTTGATCTTTCTCATTGGGCATAGCCTTATTGTTAACTTCAGATTGTAATTTATAATCAAGAGATTTTACTTTAGCAACATTTTCTTTAATTTCTTGTGTAATATCGTCTGACTTTACCTTAGTTAACTCGACTATTTGATTATATTCATCTGCTTTAACTTTATAATCAAAAGTAGCTACTTCGTCAGTCTTTACAGGATTATTTACATTACTATTAGTAGTAACCGTTGCGACTTCATTGATTATTTCTTTAGTTTGTCCATCTTCTTGTTTTACTTCAGTATTTAGTTTATAGTCGAAGCTGATAGTCTGTTGACTACCGTCAGGATGGATTTGTGCAGTGAGAGGTGAGTTACCCTGACTTTTTAATACTTCCTCTACGATTGTTGGTGTATGTAGATGAACTGTTTTCGGTGGCGGGTGTTTTATTACAAGTTTAGCAAAGTTTGCTGGTTTCTTTGGAGGCATGCGGTCTTCGGTGCTTTGACGCTGTAGAAAGACATTTAAATATTAATTTTAGAATAAATTAAATGTATGATAAATATTTCGTCTCCAATTACAATAAATTTAATTAAACCCATTTTTTATTTAATTTAAAATGCAAGGTGCGACCTAATTACTTACATAAAATAAAAGCGTATGGTTTATAACTTATAAAAACTAGCCCTCAGACTTAATTAAACAACCGAAAAGGAACAATCTAATTATCAGTAACATACCTCGAACATGGCAATCTTCGAAAGAATAGATTTCTTCTTTGGCAGATCACTTGATTCTTTCTTAGTCGTTTCTGTACTCACTTCATTAGAATCAATTCTGTGTATTAACTTTCCGACTTTGTCATTCACTGTCGTTACTTCTTCAACTTTGGTTGCTTTTTCTACTTTATGATATTCTATATTTTCGTCTTTTTCTGCCGCAGACGGTTCTTCAATACTAACTTCTTTCTCTTCAGTAATCTGTTTACTTATAGCGTTCATGATTGTTTGACGGGCGGTGTCTTTATTTTTACTTGTTTCCTTTTCTTCCGAAAGCGATTTGCTATGTTCTATTCTTTTCACTCTCGTATCATTGGATGTAGTTATAAGTGTTACGTTTTCAGTACGCTCAATGGAATGGCTTTTATTTTGTGTACCTATAAACTGACGTCCCCCTGTAACTCTTTGAACGACATTATCACTTTCTGTTGTAATTAATTTGGCATTATCTGGCTCTTGCACTCGTTCATTATTGCTAGATGCGGTACGAGTAAAATTCATACTATGTTCAATTGTTGGACTTTTGTCTTTCAAATCAATAAATTTACGTTCAGTGGTGATTTTTTCTACAATATTGCCTTTTTCAGTAGCCTTTGATTTGAAATCTTCAACTTCTTGTACTTTTACGTCACTGCTAGATGAAATCAAACGAGATACAGTCGTGCTTCGTTCAATAGTAGGACTATTCTTACCGTCCTTATATCTACGTTCAGTTGTAATTCTTGTAAGGTTTTCTTTTACTCCCATTGGCGATTTAGGACTCCCTTGCTCTTTCACGCTTTCGGTATCATTGCTCGATGATACAACGCGAGTGATCGTCATGCTGCGTTCTACGGTAGGGCTCTTAACTTCTTCTGACTGTAAATTATTAGTTTTCTCTGAAACATTGTTATTATTTTCTTTAGATGTTACGTTTTCATTGCCTTTGTTGGTTATGTCATTTACATTTTCATATGAGTCGGAGGAGTTTTCAGTTATTTCAGTTTCAAAACTAACGTAACCAATTCGAACTGAGTGTTTTTTACCAATATCAATTGGCTCAGGTTTTTTACCAATATCAAATAAAGCGTCGCTCTGACTAGCACTATGTATAGTTTTATGGACTGTTGTAGATTCGGTGCTCGTTTCAGCTACTTTGCTTTTGGCCTCTTTGGCCTTTGTTATCCTCTCAGTAGCAATAGGTTTAGAAATCTTAGTATCTGTTGGATGTTTAGAGATTTTAGATTCACTTGTGGTTTTTGCCTTGTTTGACGTAGTTGATTCGGTTGAAAGCGTTCTAGAATACTTCATTTGGCTTAAACTTTCATCATCTTCCTTGACTCTCATAGAAATTTCTTTAAGTCGCGGTAAGGATCTGGTTTTAGTCTTCTCTGAAAGCACGTTTTTTTCAGTTTTTGGCTCAGCATGTTCCGATGCTCTGCGTCTAAGAAAAGGAATTCTGCTCTGCCTAATTTTCTCTACGTTAATCGGTTGGATTTTATTCTCATCATAGTCATGAATAATTTCCTCGAATTTGTTCTCAATTATTTCTGGATGTTCAATTTCTATCTCGGTCTGCGTGTTTTCTACAACTTCTTCGTATATTTTGTCGAATTCGTCGTCAGGTTTGAGATCTTCGATTTCCTTAGACTCTCGTTTGATAACAAGTGGTTTGGATGTCGGCGGCGGTATTTTGCTAATTCGGCTTAGCTTGGAGTTTGATGTTTTTGGTACTGGGATGTGACTCTGAAATGTAACCGTTTTTATTTAATACTATCCTTCTCTAAGCCTCACAATTTTATGTAAGATTGAACATAAATATTGGGGACGGCAAAAAGCGTCAAAGTTGACGCTTGTCAAGCGCGCGTGCGAATGGAGCCTTAGTGCTGTCGGGCGTTTATAATAATACTATTATTATTTCCACTCAAAGTATTTCGTTCTTAGTGATTTAGCTGTTAGTAAGATATTTGTAACCACCTGAATACAAAACTGTAATTTCTGGTTTGCATGCCAGCATAACTATATCTTCTTATCACATGCCATAAGGTATGTACATTACTTTTGTAGTGTATGAACAATGCATACCTCATTATCAGTTATGGGCCGTGTCAATCTTCGTTCCCTCCGCACTCTCTCAGCGGTTTGTCTGAATTTCAGTTTCGGAATTTTGGTTTTATGTTTCGCTTCCTCATTTTGCGTCTTTTGTGTCACTACTTCTTCATTCTCTGTAAAATACAAGCGGTTACTATTATATCATTCAATGTTATGTAAAGAAAGTCCTCCAAACCGCACTAGGCTAGAGTGTTGGTCTATATGGCCTAACCTCTCTTATTCGTACTCTTGATTATAGAGGACGTCTGTGCCCTGCAGTGGGACGCATATGAGCTGATAAAGATGCAGAAAATATGATATGGGCATGGACAATAACGAAAACTTAAAATAATTAATAAAATACAAAATTAGTTTAGATAACAAAGTAAATAGGAAATAGGTGTAGTATATTATTCACCTTTTAGACTTGTATTTAAAATGTTCGAAGTATGCGATATTAAGTTAGTTATTAAGTGCGTGGTGGCCTGTTGGTAAACGGACTAGACGCGACTGCCAACATGTTCACGGTGGTTGCGGGTTCGAATCCCAGGGCACACCTCTGACTTTTCGAAGTCATGTGTGTATTGATAGTCAATCACCACGCACTAAAACGGTGAAGGAAAACATCGTGAGGAAACCTGCATGCCATGGCGATTCATAAGTATTTCTATGGTATGTAAGTCCGCCAACCCGCACTAGGTCAGCGTGGTGGACTATATGGCCTAACCACTCTCAATCGTATTCTCGATTGTAGAGTAGGCCCGTGCCCTGCAGTGGGACGTAAATGGGCTGATACAGAATGCGATATGCGCTTTGCATTTGAGGGACCTACCACCTACTTTTATTGTTTAATATCAATATTAAACAATAAAAGTAGGTGGTAATATAAAATAATCAATTACTAATTGTGAATATAACAAAACGGAGATTACCTTCTGTGTTCTCGGTCGAGTTACGCGATAGAGTCATCGTAATTTTGGTTACTTTCGTCCCTTCTTCAATCTCGCTGTGCTCCGTAATTGAACTTTTCGTAATAGTGTACCCTCCATTTTGGATCTCCTGAAAATTAGAGCAACATTATTTAAAATTTCACCCCAGGGGATTCTATTTCTATGTCTATTTTTCCCGCCCAACATCAGTTTAAATGCACTGTTGTATTTTGATTTGAAACATATTGTAACCAGAGTAGGTAACTACTGGACATATTGAGACTTAAAATCTTATAGATGGCGAGCGCAGTGGAATGCCCAGTATTGTTTTTTAATTCAAGGTGTTGTTTGGTTTTGCTTTTGTTTATGAGCAGTCGTAGTTGTCGTACCATCAAGCGAACGACAGCTCATCACGCCATTCAGTGCAATAAAAATATCGCGATATTAATACATTTCGATACTGATTAAATACAAGAACAACTAACATATTAGTATTAGGGTATTTACTAACTTTGTTTAATTTCAAGCATTTCTTTGAGGGTAATTCAAGTGTTAAATTTCCAGTGAAATAGCAGTTATATCACAGTTTGAAGAATTGTATGTCTGACAATATTACAGAAGATCTGATAGGTGTGAGAAAAACAATATATTAATAAAATAACAGCGAGCATTACTTTTACAATAGGTTCTTTCAGTACGCCTTTCTAACTTAAAGCGTGACTTTTCAAAGGCTTTCTGTATATTGATGTCTTGATATGCATTGGAATTTTGGCGATATTTATACTCGTAAATTATAAGTTAATAATTAAAAGCGTTTTAATATTTAGTTGCAAATTATTACCTCTTTCAAAATATTTACTAGTTTATTTTCTGTTAATAGTAGTCTTAGATAATGTAAAACTTATCTATTTTTCAAGGAAGTGACGGTCCGCCATTATCATTTTGTTCAAAACAATATTAAAAGATTATCGACTATTATAAAATAAGTATAGGAGTACATAGAATAATGCTCAATCATTTTAAGCATATGCGTCGCGTCGGTTCTAATAATAAATATGTACTTTTTTATTGCACGAATGCAAGACGAGCGTGCCGTTTTACAGATGGTAAGCGATACGACCGCTCTTCGACAGCAAAACCAAATAACACCATGAATTACAAAGCAATGCTTTGCATTCCACTGCTTTCGCCATCCTGAGACATAACATGTTAAGTTTCGACTTTGATAAAATTTTGCTTTATAAGTTTGTCAACATAATTATGTAGGTATCTTCATTCAAAGATTAACCTTAAGCAAATAATAATAAATAAAGTATGTTTGCCTTGGTACTCACAGTTGTTCAATTTATCGACTTATTAGAAGTGCATATTAATTGTTATACATATCTGGCAATTGAGATTATATTTACAATCGAACTTCAAGTACCCCTTTTATAAATCATTTAGATAAAGGCAATATTAAAACAAATAATTAATAAAGTTCATTTGGTGGCAATCGCCTGTTCCTTGGCGTCATGCATGGTCTTTGAATGAGGGGATTCAATTCATTTTCAGGTTCACTTTATGTGTGAGTATCTACTGGACCAACATTTATATCCGGGAATGAATAACTTCTAAAAAAGGATAATGTCCAGCAGGCTATCGAATATAAAGCAAATGTTTCCACGAAATGCCACAATGTTATATTAAGCTCATTTTAAAGAAGTAATAAAGAAGAGGATATCATATTTGAATTGATAGCAGGCATAATAAGACTGCCCGAAATGAAATAAGTTACAATCTAATTCAGTTAATCATATCTGTTGATCTAAAGCGTTTCATTTATTGGTTAGTAGTTGATGTAACAAAAGATAATTTAACATATACAGGCAGAAATCAAAGAAGAAAATATTTTATAGTGATTTTAATATTTATACTCAAACTTTTGCACGCTGGTGACAACAGTTTTGCCCGGTTGGGTCTCCTTTTTGAACAGATGTTGGTATTTGACAGATATGTCTTCAGTTACAGTGATTTTTTGCAGTTTCAAATCGCCTTTGGAGAAAGTAGCCTCTTTTTTAGTGATAGTCATAACGGGTTCCAAAGAAAAGTCGTCTGTGGTGGCAATCTCATTACTTACAGCGCCATCTGTGCTTTCATCAGGAGACTTCTCGGCGACTTCTCTGATGCTCTGAGATCCTGGTACTTCAGATTCAACGTTGTTTGGGTTTTGGTACTCGTATTGTACCTTAAATGACGGTGTCTCGTCCATTTTTACGCTGAAAAGTATAAAATAGTTTTCAAAGGACTTTTGCTGTAATAATACGCGTTAATCATTCAAATTTAAATCAGGCACACGTTAAAGGAAAACAAAACCTTTGTTTTCTCCTATTCAATTTATTATCTCTAAAAAGTTGGCAACATTAATAAACACAGAATAACGTTCAATATGGTTCAGCCGCTATTAATCTTTGAACTTCTACTGTCCTAGTGCGTGCCTAAGACCCCAAATACCAGTAATTGGTGTTTTAACCCCAACAAAACAAAGGAATACTCACATTTCAGGACGCGTGGGCACAAGGAATTTCAGCAACCGACTGTGTTCCATGTATGAGTTATCATCATTTGATAAAAAGATTACGCGTCACCCACTATCGACTAACGATTACTGCACATTCTAAAATTAGATAAATTTTATTAATTAACAATATGCAGGTTGCAAAGGACAACGGAATTCCTACGATTAGAAAAATCCTAGATTGTAATTCGGAATTCATTATTATCAATATCGATTCGATGTAAATAGAGCGAATATTCTCGCAAAAGATCGATATAAACGAACTGATTTTTGTATCGTTTTGCGATTGAATTTTACAACTCAATGAAAGCCTGACGTCAGCCCTTTCGTGGAAATGGATAATGTTCAATTACCACTTTTTGGTAGACTTTGCTTATATTAAAAATACTTCTTGAATATCTGATATGCTTGAAGAAGAAAAATCTCTATTCGACACTATTATTTCCGCAGCATTTCCCGATCGATGTCTGTCCATTATTAGCTAGAAAATGATTTATTTAAACGATTTTTACTAGATAATTCATGTTGATCTTTATTAAGTTATTGGACTTTATGGGACCTCGAGAAAGTAATAAATAAAAGCGCTAATTCTTCTCTTTCACAACTTGTTTCCTTCTCTTATGGTGCCAAAACTTATCTAAAACATATTGGAAGTATATTTATTCACAATAAATATAAATTTATTTTTAAAAGGTTACACGACCAATTTAAAAAGTACTCCACTATTTATCGCATAATTTTATCAATCCATACATAACTTTTCAATTCAGTCGGGTTATATTTTAATTGATAACTCATTGGTTTTTGGGAATGTCGCAAACCATTAGCCTTTAATCTTATCTGTGGAATGTAGCATACAACATGAATACAGTTGGCGCCTTGTTTTGTATCAACTATCACCCAATAGCTAACTGCTGGGCATGACAATGCTGTACAATCGGGGTTTTTGAATATTCTTTTGAGAAAGCTTAGGCTGTAGTCGATCATGTTAGCCCAATGCGCATAGCTGGGCCTCTCACAATGTAAGAACTCTTATAAAAAAATCTCTGGTATTTAGATTTCCTTAGAATGTTTTCCTTCTTGTTATATCGTCTAGTGATTCGTCTAAATGTCACAAAATATATGTAATGTGATCCATTTGACTCTACTAGTCCGCTTAGCAATGCAAAAAGACTTACGATTAGGAAATTAATTAATTTTACAGAAAGTCATGTTTTTATTTATCTCATAAGAATATCGAAAGCAAAAGGAGTTTTTCTCGAATGGTGGTCGAGTTACGAAAACAAACCAGTTTAATTAATTTAAACTATCTGTCGCGTGGATCTGTTATACAATAATTAAAGTTATAACTTGATGATGAAAATGATAACGATTAACAACAATAAGAAACAATAGCAATGGATGCGAGAGCTTGAGAATTGTTTTTCCACGACAAAAAAGGTACATGGCACTAAGGAAGTTAAAGAACCGATGTTCTTATTATCGAAGATGCTAAAGGTCAGGTGGAATGGTAAGTAGAAGACGGATCATGACAATTGTTGGGATAGCGTCCAGTAGAAATACAGACATACGTTGTTAAAGCTGGTTAATCCAGTTTTTACAAGCCCTTTTTGAAAATATTTTAGAAATTAGTACATCTCGGTTTTCTGACAGTTACTAATTTCGTTACAAAACAATTGAAAGATTTGGCTGCCTTAACGTATCTGTATCTTGATTGAAACTTTTAATCTTTTTCGGTATAAAGAATCGTCGGCTTTTTAATCTACTGCAGTAAACATGAATTAATTATTTTTTTCTTCTGTTTATTAATTATTCAAAGTTATTAATGCACTTTTAAATAAAAGTGTGCTGTATTTCCTTTATGTTAATAATTAAAAAACTCACCATGACACAGCCGATGGGAAAACTGTACCACTTCACCACTCGAATTCACTCGATTCACTTGTTATATACTTTTAAATGAAAATAAAAGCAACAAAATATTACTAAATACCCACAAAAATATTAATAAATTAATCAAGTTTATTTAAAAATTGAAACAAATTAGTGATTATCAAAATAGTGAGCAAAATATATTTTTTTTGTCAGCTATCTAAACATTTTTTTGACTGTTGTTTAAGGGATGTTAAATAATGTAATGACAATACAGGAAGCCGAAGTATTGGGAGTGCCAAGCGGGTGGACACAATTAGACTGAACTGTACTTATCCCTTTATCGCTGGCGTGAAGATAACCACCAACAATTATCGCTCGTGCTAGATAATCGAGTGGCCACACGATAAAACGTTAACGACTTGCTAAAACTATACGGACATTGTGAAATGTTACAGGCAGTTGGGAACGAAAAAATGCCGCCATTTTCTTTTTTAATGGATTTGGTGGCTAGTTGTACGGGAATTTTAATTTATTATTAAATACTCATAGAGCATTTAAATTATTTATTACAACCAATTTGTGTTTTGTCTAGAATTAGTGGGAAGTATCAAAGTTATTTAATGTTTCGTTGAAATAATAAATATAAGATTATAGGTATATGAATCCCATAGTCACATACATACTCCTGAGTCCACACTAAGATCGAGTCTTGTGTAGTGGGTATGAGGATCTAAGAGACTTTTCGGTCTTACAGGCACCCAGACGCGACACTTATGGTTCTAGAAAGATGTAACGAAAAACAGAAAAAAATATTTGTTACAGCAATGTATTACATAGCGATTCATAAGAATTTCTATGGTATGTAAGTCTGCCAACCCGCACTAGGCCAGCGTGGTGGACTATATGGCCTAACCACTCTCAATCGTATTCTCGATTGTAGAGTAGGCCCGTGCCCTGCAGTGGGACGTATATGGGCTGATACAGATACAGATACAGAATGTATTACAGCTTTAATTAACTAATATTATTAAAAAAGTGCCTGTCGACATCACATTGATCAATTATTTTTTTCTCGGTGCAGGGCTTGAACCCGCGGCCTCTTGTTTGCCAGTCGGCGTCAAATCCATAGATTATAATTACATACAGAGAGTCAAATCAACTGCGCCAAGGAGAGCTTAGAATGCTCTGGATTTTAAAAGTATTAATTAGGTAGTACACTCTACCTTTGATACGATGAAAGGTAAGAGAGTTGGGGAGAAAAGTAATAGGGCGAACTTATATAAAACTATACTTAACTTTGCACCATTTTCTGAGAGTTAATACATCATAGTAAAATCATATTTAGACATTAAAATGTATATTGAACTTCTGTTTAAATACAAAATAAAACAACCACATCAGTTCATACACCCACATTTTATTAAAACATTAACTATAAACATGCATTCTCAAAGCGGATATGTTTAATAACAAAACAATATCCATAAAACCGATTCAAACGTCTTAACTGTACTCTAATGTTTTGCTTTTAAAACGAACATAGATATATAGACATATAGATACGACAGTTTGTAAAGATGCAATACTAAACACTAGAAATATTTTCATGAAATGGCGTAAAATTTGGCACAGCATACATGTTTTGAAGTAGAATAACTCATAAATTACTGGACCAATATTAATATAATAACTACTAATATATAGCTCATATCCTTGTCTACCAATAAGGATAATTATACTCCGAAATACAGCCTAGTTCCCGAGGGATATTCCATCAACCGCGGGCGAACACTTACCACTAAAATGTCAATACATTTTCAATGTTATCTAATATAATTTATTGCAATACACGCGTAGTTTTTTCCTCTTTATTAAATATTGCTCTAATATACTAATTTGATTAATATCTAAAAGCGATATGAAAGATATATTGAGTTAATTTATATGCATATACCTAATATGATAAGCATTTGGATCGAAAGTGAATTGAATAAGAGAAAAATCAATTATTTCGCACATTTTAATGGAGTAATGGGCATTTTGTATAATGAAACTATTTACGAAAAACAGAAGATATGTCAAGTTCGTTTTTGGTCTGTTATTTTATCCAGATATGTCAGAAGTTCTATACATAATTTCCTAACATTTTTAAGAAGGATATGCAACATACAGTTCTGGTAAGATCGTATACATCGATATTTAAGCAAATGTTGGTCATGTTACAAAATGCCGAATGTTTTTGCGAAATAATTGATTAAGTTATGAAAAGATCTATGATTTAAGTGTTATTGTTATATCATAAACAGGATCTAATTAATTGTGAAAATGTACATCATTAGGAGACAATCAAATATAATAAGTTAATGTTTTTAACGACGCTCCTGTGTCACAATTTATGCTAGAGAAAACTTGAAAGGTTAATTTATGTCACATGCAAATATTATTTATTTACATTCATTCTATTTACCTAAAAGAACAGAGAAGATGAAACGAGTGCGTGTAATTACAAAAGTGGGTGAAACTACTTTAGGCAAATATATACAATGCATATATAAGGATGTGAGACAGAGTTTTACAGAACATAGAATTCACGAATGCACTTGCAACTTGCAAGAATTGTGACGAATTAAATCTTATTGTAATGTATGCGTTGATTCCTTCGGGAAAAATCTCAGACGATTTTTAGTATTTGTTGTATATCGCGATTGAATTTGATACTATCAATGGGGTAAAAATGTATCGTTTGAGCTTATCTGAAATCAATATTATTTTCGTGAATACGAAAGAATTAAAAATATCGTCACATATGTTGACACACGCGTCCTAAATCTTAAAACTACCCTACATTAAATTATATACAGTAAAAGCTCCTTATTCGCGCTTCCTTCATTCGCGTTTTCACTATTCGCGGATTAAAAAATTGTGACCCAATTCCTATATTCGCGGCTAGGAATTTCTTTATTCGCGGATCTAATCGGTACATATTACATGCATATTAGTAAAAATAATTCCAATATGTATCCAACCAAAAATCCTTTGTAAACGTGCCGATAAATGGACTAATAAAAAAGTAAAATAGACCTCTTATTACAACAATCTATGGAAATTCAAACTTTGGCTGCTAAAATAGCTGAAATTGCGAATGGAATAGGACGAGATGGGTTCGAACAGATAGAATCAAGTGACATTCAAGAATTGCTTGAATCGCAAGATGAAGATTTGACTGAAACCGACTTGGAGGAAATGTTAAATGCACAGCCCATTGAAGAAGAGGCTTCAACAAACACTGGAAATGTGACATTTAATCTGAATAATCTTAGAGAAGGTTTAAGAATGGCAAATGAGCTTTGAGATTTCTTTATGAAAATTGATCCGTCTATGGAACGAGGTCTTATTTTTAAGAGGCAAATTGTTAATACCACTGCTGAATATCAGTTTGAACTGAAAGAGCTTTTAAAAACTGCCACACAAGAAAAAAATACAAAATTCTGTAAACCGTTGCCTATGCCTGAAGATAATAATCAATAAGTATGGTCAAAAACTTCAATTAAATTGTTTTTTTTTTATGTTGTTTTTTTTATTTTGTCACCAAGGAACGTATCCCCTATAATCCCATACAAAATACCATTCCATATTCACGGTTTCTGTATTCGCGGCATATTTACGGAACCTATACCCCGCGAATAAAGAGCTTTTACTGTACTGTACAAGGGAGTTAATCTATTGCTTTAAATAATTCGACGCAAGTAAAAAGTATTAGTTGTAAAAGAGGCGAATGAAATGGAGTGAAAAGAAGTGAAGATTTGACTTCCGTAATGTCATTGAGAACGAAGAAAAGGATGATTTTAAACCTAACATTTACAACATGAACTAGTCTAAATGGAATATGAAAGTGATTTATAATACGACTAGAATAAAGATACATCAAGACAAGAAAATATGTACATTAGAAGTTAAATACAACTTATAAGTAAGTGAATCAAAGAGAGAAAGAGTTACCTACCTAGAATTAGTTTACCCGAGATTATAAGACATTAATCTGAGAAAGCAATATTTAAGTCAAAACATAAATAGCACTTTTAGTCACAATGAACTTAAATATGTTATTAAAAGGTTGCAATTGATCCTGCAGCCAAAGTATACAGTTTTGCGGGACCTTTTATTAAGTTATGAGTTTTTGAATCCTATTGCTGTAAAAATAGAAATTAATAAATGGCTTCGTGCAAGGTTCAAGTTCAATCTTATTTGAAAGATAACCAGAGCGATATTTAGAAATTGCTGGAGTGACGTTATTTTGTCGATAAAGAATAGAATTACGTTTTTAATGCTTGGATATTAAAATCTACGGTTTTACTATTGAAGACGAAGTTTGCAGTGAAGACCACCTATAAGAGACTAGGTTTAAGTAAATGAACAAGGCGACCTTATGTACAAAGAAATGATTGAGAAGAGACAATAGAAGATACAGCAAGATAAAAGCTTTAAAGATAAAGATAAAAAAGAAAGATATGAAATTAATATCTAGTTCAATCAATTACAATTATACAGGTCAATTTTCTGAATTATTTACATTTTCAATAATAATAATTACTTTTACAATTATTCTTAATATTAATGGTATAATACAATGCTAAGATTACAAAATTAAATACGAGAAGGGACCCAAATCCAGCTATTTTGAGTACAGCGCGTAAAATAATAAGAATTTGACAATAGTGTTATGGTGAATATTGAATATTTTACTACAGAAGAAATCTTTCGTGAAGAAGAATTCGAAATGTTCCTCGTTCCTTATAAGATCACAACACAAAAATAATTAATTTGAAAACTTAGATTACGGAAGATATTTTATCAATTGTGAAGTTTTGATATTTTAACGATTTTTTGTATTTCTGTTGTTCTTATTATTTTACTAGCTGTCAGTCATATGAATAACACATAGATATAAATAAATAAGTCAACTAATATTTTATGTAAATACCAAATGAGCGGTACGCAAGGAAACAGATTTTTATATTTTTATTTTGTTAATTAATTTTGTTTAACGTTGGAATCTATTTGTGTTTTAGAAATAATCTAATTTTTGTAGTTCTTTATTTGAATGAAAAGAAAACCATATATGAAGATATTTTCTTCTGTATAAAACCTGGTGTAAAAAGCAAGACGCGATACAAACGGACGTTTAAAAAAACGCCAATTTTAACGTTCCCTGCGACCCGCTTATGTGGTCAATTATTACCAAATATGAACAAAATTGTTCTAATTATCAACTAATACGTTCTAATTACCTTTTATTTGGTTTTGTACAAGTGGACTTAGCTTATACTAAAACATATGTAGGTATATCATAGTGACGAAAATATTATCTAAGGTATGAACACCTCAAAATACTTAATTCATATTAGTGAAATGTGTGCTATAATAAAAAGAAAATAGATACATGTAGACCTGAACTTACGTTTTTTACTCAGAAAATGTAGACAACGATTCTCTTGGTAGCCAGGACCCATACGTTTCGCATTGTGTCTCGTCCCACAATAAATAAAGTAAATATTATAATGATCGGTCTATTAACTAAATGAGATTTAAAAGAGAAATTCATAATTTATTTAAAAGATATCAAACGAATGCTTTGTATGAATAATGTGAAATGACTTATTCTAATTGTAAATCAATATATAATTTTACATTCACTAAGATTTTAACACCTAACAATGGAAGATTATGTGATTACATATTTTTTACTTTGGATATTATTTATACCACAAAATCTTAGCGATTAAATATATTTTAAATATTTTTTATATATTTCATTTAACTACATGAAATGGAATGGATGATTTTAATATAGTATCTACATAATGACACAAAAGCGTCGTGAGATTGTGATTTTATTTCAACTGAATATTTTTTTAGAGTTAATAACTGAAATAGCGGTTTTCTTTGAAAACCTAACAAAATAATAACAGTCCAATTTAGTAATATTATTATTCTGAGATAACTTGTTAGGATTGGATTAAATATTATGCAAATGACAAATAGTATAGTCATGGGATTAAAAAAAGACAATATTTCTCGATCTTTCTTACAGAATATCTTCGCAGCCATACAAAGATACTTGTAATAGGTACTTTGTTTTTAACCTGGCATGTCGAAGCGATTGCTCTTGAAGATATAAGAGATGCTACTCAGAAAAAGTGGCGAATGACAACAGAATAATACGCGTAACCATTAACAGTAGCGGTTTTGGCATTAATGTTGCCATGGGCGGAATTTATATATTTTTTATTTAATTGATTTATTTTAATTATAAGTTATATCCAAATCCAAGTGTAAGACAGTAAATTATAGATACGTACGCTATAGATAAGAATCCTGGCATTTGTCCTTACAGCACGGGCGATGTAGGGCCATCGCCCAACCCCGTTCTGACAACATCGGCTCTGACCATTGATTTTAAAATTATTAATTGTCATAAATAAACAAGTTTATCTTGCAACATTACAACACAATAACAACATTTTTATATTTCTTACCTAATTTAAAAACTAAATTAACAATGCATAATAATGTATGTAGTTACGACAATGCTGATATTTGACTCATTTTGTCAAAATAGGTAAAATAAGGTAAGTAACTAGCTATTAATATGTGTTATTCGGTGAAACAGACCCAAGTCACTATAATATACAGCCAGATTGTTACCATTCCGGATTGGAAGATGAGAGACACCAGCAAACAGATTTGAAATTATGGATTATCAGAACTGAAGCTATTACGTGGTCTATTACGTGGTGATTTTTGGCCACGAAAATTCCCAACAGTTAATAATTATTGGTGCTTATATTTAGAAATGGCGAAGGTAAGTAAGGGTAGAATGCATTTGTTATTTAGGATTTCTGTACCGTTTAGGTAAAAACCGGAGCACCGTCAAGAAATATTGTACGCAATTCGATTCCATCATGACTACACTACAGAAAAACTTGATTGATTTTTTCTACAAATATCTGAATATACAAGACATGCACTGCTTATAGTATGAATATCATTAAAGATTATTATTTTGAAAGTTAAATATGATTTCATATAGGAGTAAAACGCTCATTATAATAGTGAGGAAATATTAACGATAGAAACTATTCAATGAAGGATTATCATGTTTAATGATTAAATATTATACTTTATTTACTAATCTACTACTTAACAACTTGAAAGATATTTATAAGTAATTAAAAAGGTAAAGTTCATATTTGGTAATCAACAGAAACGATACAGACGGGCGATTTCGCTCCACAGGTAAACGCGCGCCGTCAAATATATAGGTAATAATATTGCTTAATATTACATATATATACTTAATATTAAAATAAGCTCCAAGGATTATTTGTCGTTCAAAATGATAGAGCTATATCGTTTTTGGTCCGTTATTGATAAATGAATTTAAAAACAGTGCGTACGTAACACGTGGTATAAATTATTGTCGATTATAAGCCAGGATAAAAGAGCGATGTACACTGGCGTTTTAACGCTGCGTTTTTTGTGTACAAATTTTCGCCAGTGCTTAAAAAATGCAATTAAATTTATTGTCTAATATTACATAAATATATAAGAAATAATATTGTCAAAGTCACATATGCCACATCACAATATTTTTTGCAAAAGCATCGACGGTTATAATGCGGCCAAATGTGAAAGACCCTTTAAATAGAAATTACAAATACCAAATTACAGTACCTAATTGGTGTAGGTTTATTGTCAAAATATTTTGGGTCTTTCGTGCTGATAAGCTATCAATATTGCTTTAAATTTTATCGGTTCTAATTTTAGGCTGGATTCCCAAAATAGTACAAATTTATTTGTATATTTTTAGTACTTACCTTTTTTGATATCCAATTTCATCCCACAAGTAAAATGTTGTTTATGTGCCTTGATGACTTTTTAAAATTAAGAAACCGATAAAATCCTTTGTAAAATACGTACATACAAAAATGTATATATATTATTATAATAAATATATCCAATATATATTAACTAATCAATATTATTACAAAAGCATTTATTTGTCCGTTGTTAGATACCTACTAATATTTATGCCAATTAATTTAATAAAATATAATATATTGTCGGTTAGAACAATGATCTAAATTGCTTATTATGGCATATAAAATGATCAGGGAGACGATTACGCCAAAAATGTTAAGATCTCTGCTAATTTAATCTAAATAAATTCACATGGAATTAATAGGTCAAAAATCGTTATTTAGCCTTATTCTAAAGCATCCAATATACAGTATACATATATTTTATATAATATATATTAAAATATACATTATACGATTTTTGCTAACACACACCCTGACTTAACGGTAACATTTATTTACTCTTATTAAACACTTTTAGAAGAATATAGGAATGATAACGTGCTATTTTGTGGTTATACTATCGATGGTAAATTAAAAATTAGTTCTGAGTAAACGCATGGACCAGCAACACACCAATAAGCATTAGTTTTAAAATGTCTATTGGACTAAGGATTAAAAATATACAGCCTTGGCTTCATTTTTAATATCATGGCTCCATTATTCTTGCTTGTTTAAAACATTTTTTTATGACTAATACAAAGATTTTAATTGAGTTTTGAATGTATACTGAGACTGCACCATATTTAGTGTTATTTTGCAAAATTAAGGCTTGCGGTATTTTGTTTTTAATCCAATGAATGTTATGAATATGGTAAATATTTTGTCATATTGTCATACATTCTTGGTGCCAACCACATTTTCAAACAGTCTCTCGATTCTTGGAAAATCAGAACTTTATAGTTTTCTACTTATAGACGTTTAAACTAGTGCTGAAAATGGTGTTGCGGTTCTTTAGAGGCTGATTTATTTCTTGATAAGTTTTGATTTACCACCAAAATGTACTTAGTACTTAGGGCAATAACAATAAGTACGTAATATTTTGAAGAACTTGTTATTTATACTATCAGTATGATGAGTTATTGTAAAGTGATTTTTTAAAATATATTCAGCGCTATAGAAAGGAGTATGAGATCCCATATTTAAATATTTCGTTCTAAAATTTAAAATATCTAAAATATTAGTTATTTTATAAGGTAATGGGCATCTATAATAAAATATTATGTCATCTAGGTTAGGTTAAGATTATTTACTTTAATATTTTACTAAATTTTGATATATATCACAATAATATATATTTGGTCACGAATAAAATATTTTTTTTTAGATTTTTTTCTTAAATTTGCCAAAAACACAGCATTGCTCCTAAGACGTCTTTAAGCAAACCCCTTTATATAATACTAATAAAGTTTGCTTATATTTTTTTGTATTTTTTCGAATAACTTTAAACATTGGGCCTCACATCGGCATCACTTCTTAGTCCATGAATTTCGCGTCATCACAAAATGGCGGACGAGTCGTAAGGGCGGGCAGTTTATTCTTCTTCTTCGTTTTGGTAGCTTACGTAGCGTACCGACGATTTGTCGCTTATAATGAGGCTCTGGAATTAAAAATAGGTGTTATAATAGTTATATAAATATATTTACTGAGGGTAGGTCCCTGTGAAAGACTGCCTGGGTAGGTACACCGCAATATCTATTTCTTCCGCCAAACAGCAGTATAAACGTATTGTTGTGTTCCGGTTTGAAGCATTGTAGCCAGAGTAACTACTGGACATATCATTGAGACTTAACATCTTATGTCTCAGGATGGCGAGCGCAATGCCAAGCATTGCTTTGTTATTCATAGTGCTGTTTAGTTTTGGTACTGTCCATGAGCGGGCGTATCGCTTACCATCGAATGCGAATGGCATGCTCTTTTCGCCATTCATCGCAATAAAAAAATCCAACACTAATATACATACTCTTATTTCACACTAACATTCAATTCTTGATTATAGTAAGTTTCAGACACTGCTAGAGACTAAGAGAAGTGGAAAATTCGCAACATTTGAATCTACGAAACGAAGAATTGTTTTTTCAGGATCATGCTAGGATTTGTCTCGGTACAAGGATGGAACCCACGATCACTCTTTGCAACGGCAGAATTTTAACCAACTCTATCACGGAGGCTGTCATTCAATAGAGTCCAGTTGAAAGGATAGTACTAGTACCTGTTTCTCATCCCTCGCTGGCGGAGACCTCAGCAGCAACAGGCATGGAGCGTAGGCGAAGTTCAGGATCGCAATGATGACCAGCATCCACTCGAAGCCGATGCTGTTCACCAGGGCGCCAGAAAACGCTGGGCCTGAAACAATTATTTATTTTAATTTTAAAACTAAACTATGATTAGAACTTTATTGCGATGTTAGATTTATTATTAAACTTTAGAGGCTTAAAAGACTCGTGGGTAAATTATAAGTTCTACCATAAGTAACTGAGATATTAAAATCTTTTATATTTTGGACGATCTTAAAACGAAGGAAGTAATTTTAACTATGATTGCGAATGTCTAACACCTCAGGCCTCCGCGTAACCGTTAGGACTCTAAAAAGTCTTCATACTCTCATAGAGTAAAAAAATACCTAGAAGTCTATTTTTAACATTAAATTTAAAACATTATTTAATTTTAAAGCGTAAATATTTGTGTAAATATATAAGAGTAAATCAGTAATTTATGTTTCGATCCTGCTTATATTTCTACTTTCCTATACTTACCGACTGCATATCCCAGGCAGAAAGCGGTGTCTCCTATAGCGTAGACTGATCCGTATACGGCGGCGTGGCGGATATCCACCAGGAAGCCGAGTTCCGGCATCATGGAAGAGTCCACCATGCCGATGGCGAAGCCCAGGCCGGCGTTTGGGATGATCAGGTGCTCAAGTTTGCGTGCCATTGGGATCTGAGGGTACCAGGAAATTATGAAATGTAGGAGCTGTACTCACTGACATACTATGAAAAAAGAATACCGTATATTTCGCTATTCTATATTTTGCAGACCTGCGTTGCTTATTATATGGCGTGTAGGTAGAAAACTCTTGTTAGTTTATGTGGTCCTAGTACTTTCAATGCTTATAAAGTTTATTTTGTACGAATAGAAATTTCTTTATCTCGAAAGGTACAACATAAATTATTAAGATTTTTAGAAAACAAGACAGTTATAAGTATTATTCTTACCAAAATTAAGCACAAGCCAATTATGACCAGTCCAGAGCAAGCTGCCAACCAACGTCCCATCTTGTGGCCGAGGGGTCCAAACAAATTGGTACCTGGAATACAAAATGATTTATTCTCATACAATCTAATTGAAGACTTTTCGGAGCACCTATATTTTTTACATTGTCTTCGTAGATCAAACCATCAATCATATATTAATATTTTCGCGAAGTATGTTCAAAGCTGATCATGGAAAAATAAACCACTGTGATCCATTATGAACTTCTGTAAGATAGCTATCGAAGCAGATATAATTAACACATCCTTCTAAAAACCAATTTCTAAGGTTTCAAAGTAATCTGTGACATGACTCGTATTGTAAATCTTACCGATCAAATAGCAAATACTAGCTGGCAGGAAGGCGACACCCTGCTGCCACCTCCGAGCCTCCATGGTGTCCGCCATCCAGATGGGCAAGCTTGGCTCCAACATCGCGATGCCAACGTTGGCGAATGTGATGGCTCCTGCAAATTGGAGGAATATTACTTAGAATTATTATAAGACATGTTTGTTCGATAAACCACTTAATATCTGATGAACAGAGTGTTTTTTTTTAATTTTTTATTGCTTTGATTGGCAATACGAGCATGCCGTTCGCCTGATGGTAAGCAATACGACCGCTCATGAACAGTATCAAAACCGAGCAACTCCTTGAATTACAAAGCAAAGCAGCAGCTTGGTTGTGTAGCAATCGCTCTCCAACCTGAGACATAAGATGTAAAGTCTCAATATGTCCAGTAGTTATTGTGGCTACAATGTCCTTTAAATCAAACAAAATAGTGCATTTACACTGCTGTTTGGCAGGGAAATAGATATTGCGGTGGTAACTACCCAGGCGGCCTCTCAAATATGAAAGAACACCAAGTCATATTTCAGAAAAAGCATTTATTAGCGACAAATTTTCTCCCGCCGCGCCGGTCAAAATAACTAAGCCATTATGGTCGGAACCAGATATGTACACAGGCTTTTGCTTTGTAATTCGTGAAGAAAAAAAGAAAAGAGTTTAAACTGCAGCTTATAGCACAAGTACAAGACGTAGAATAATAATAATAAACAAAATGCAAACAAAAGGATATAAAAACAAAGAGAAAAAAAGACGTATTTAAATAATATAATATGCAATAATAATTCGCAAACGTGCCAAAGGGAGGACATCTTAACATAATTTCTGAATTGTCATTTGAATGACAACCCAGCGCTGGTTTTCAGAGGAAACCTAAAAGGAAATGAAGTGGAGTTGCTACAATTTGCTGCTATCCATGAGCAGTCGGATTGCTAATGGCGAAAGCTATGCTCGTCTCGCTATTCATATCAATAAAAAAGGCATTTAAAAAACCAACCAAGTAATTAAATAATAGTATTACTATAATCTGAATTTGACTAACCAGCGGCAATAAGGATGTAAGGGTCGGTGATGAGGTCACGCAGCGAAGGCGGTTCCGTCTCCTGCCGCACCACGCCTGGCTGCAGGATCATCAGCTGAAGCACTGTAGGAGAATAACAAATACGAGTAAATAATTATACCCACAAGCCATTATTACTATTAGTCATATTCACTGGTGGTAGGCCTCTCATATGAAAGGCCGCCTGACCCCCGCAATGTCTATTTCTCCTTCCAAACAACAGTGTAAATGCAATGTAGCCAGAGTGACTACTAGACATATTGAGATTTTACATCTTCTCTGGATGGCCAATCATGTCTCAGGATGGCGAAGCGTAGTGGAAAGCCAAGCATTGCTTTGTAATTCAAGGAGTAATCTGGTTTTGGTACTGTTTAGTAACTGTAAGTCTGTCGTATCGCTTACCGTCAGGCTAAAGCATGCTCGACTCGTCCTTAATTGTACAAAAAAACATTACAAATGTGTAACCTCTTGACCTCACTGTAAGATAATTCTTCTGAGGTAGGTATTATAAACTACATTGATTGATGATATTTACTGAGAAGACGTTAGAAATAACAAATATATTTTATTAATACTTGAGCACATTAACATTAACTTGTTAATGGTGAATCTCCTTAAACCCCTATCTAGAAGCACAATCCACGAAATTCCAAAATACATTTACCTACATCTTTTGACGTATCGGCAGTGCGATAATAATTTCCAATACTAATATATTAAGTTTAGATTGAAACTTACATCCATCTCCAAGAGCGAGCGCAGATAGCATGAGGAAGGGCGCGGTCTTCCCGACGAACTCGTACATGAGACCGCCGAACGGTGGGCCGATGAGCACTCCCAACGCGAGGCCTCCTAGAGCTATACCCATCGCGTTGCCTCGTTCCTGCGCAAATGTTGGTGTCTTACTTGTTATGATGTCCTGGTACTTTGTGAGATATTGTCAATATTATAGAATATATTGGAAGACAAAACTGTTTGGGAAAATGAATCGACATTTTAAACCGATATGATTGTGACGACATGAATCATTGTAATTTATAAAAAAAAAGGCAGTTCGTGTTGCTGAGGGAGTTTCTTACTTAGTTTTTCACAGCTACAACACGTTTCGAAGCGGTGGTAGCAGAAATTAACCATTCAAAAACCATTTTATTTGCTGCTATAATTGGGACAGTATTCGCAGTTCGTCAAACTTTTTTCAAGTGACAAGATCTCCTAAAAAGTATGTTGCCTTGGTACCTATATTGCCAATATCTAAAACGCCGAACTTGGTAAAGAAATATGGACTTTAGATACAGACATTTTTTATCTACTACAAACTACGAAGAACTGTTCTTACACACCGAAAACCTAATAAGAAGTTGAACATCCTACATTTGTGATAGAATATACAATATACATACCTTATCATCAGGATATCTTTCAGCCAACATGCCCATTCCGGAGACAGACGAACAAGATGAGCCGATTCCTTGCAGAGCTCGGGCGACGAACAACACTCCGTACGATCTTCCGAACGCAAATACTACAGAAAAACACGTACATATTTAATTACGCTCTGAACTTGCAGCCGTTATACGAAATTCCAACATTAATGCAAATGTAGTGTTTTAAAAAAAGTTATACAATTTAATGATTATATCGATTCAAATCTAATCTGGTGTTTTTATGTTTTTTTTTGTCCTTTATTATAAGTAGGGACGTTATAAAAAAGGAAGGGAGGTATAATTCGATATTTTTTATTATTGTATAGGTATAGGTTCTTAAAATCATATTGTACGTCAACTCACGCATTATTCTCACAAGGGGTTGACAGAGATTCTCCTGGTAGCAGCCAGGACACCCACTTTTCGCCTTGTGTGTTTCGTTCCATCCAGTATCACTTTGCCCAACCCGGGATTCGAACCCGAAAGCTTTGCAATCATAGCGTAGTACAACAACGCCGCCGAGGTAGTTTTTTTCCTTGTGATTAATGTCATTTGAAATCTGATAATACTCACTCAGTGTGGACAGGAACATTAAGATGAAACCGGTGAACATTGGAACGCTGTATCCGATCCTGCAATAGGCGTGTTATTAAATAACCAGGATGAGATAGAACAATAGCAGAGAGCACGGGCAGCACCGGCATCAAAATGAAAAATAGGCGTATCGAATGTTAATAACAACAACACCACACGCAATAATCCTTGCCCTGTCCTTCTAATTTCATCGATTTACACAGCATGGCAGAGACATGGTGAAGTCGCCTGGGTAGGTACCAGCGCAATGTCTATTTCTCCCGTCGAGCAGCAATTTAAATGCTTGTGTTCCACATTGTAGCTAAAGTACTTCTTAACTTATTGATACTTAACAATCAACATATTATGTCTCAGGATGGCGAGCGCAGTGGAATGCGAAGCATTACTTTGTAATTCACGGTTTCATTTTGTTTTGCTGCTGTTCACGAGCTGTCGCATCACTTACGATCAGGCGTTGTTTGGTTTTGCTGTCCATGAGCGACCGTATTTCTTCCTTCAGGCAAATGGCATCGTCTCGCCAATCATTGCAATAAAAATAGCCTGAGGATCATGTATCCTTAATTCACTTAATATTTACATGTACATTAAAATTTCTTTATAAATATTAGTTAATCTTACTTATGTGTAAGCGGTCCGACGAAGGGGTTGGCAAGGAGTTGCACGATGGCTTTGCTGGCGAACATCACGCCGACAGCCACGGTCTCGTGGATTAGCTCCTGGTGACGAGCCTCCTTCTCCGCCGTGATGTTGACTGGGAGAAAATACAAATGTAAGAATGTCAAGTATGGGTAGTCAATAGTGGGAAATGGAATCGTCATCTACGGTTTGAGTGAGGTTCATTCAATTATTATTTCTTTTTATTTTGTAAAAAAATATTTACATGTATATCAAGACTGCTACGGAAAATTAAGCCGTGTGGTAATTTTAGTGAATACAGAAAGGACGCTCATGAAAAGTTCAGAAAAAAATAGTTTTTTTTTTTGTTATATTTTAAATACCATTGTGTTTGAGTGGTAAATACATGGCTATTGCTAAAATAATAATTTGAAGCCTTCCTTACTTTAGAGTATTTGAAAATAAATGGTTGTACATTATTATACTAGGAAAAACTATGTATTTAGTATTTACCATCCAAATAGGACGACAGAAAAAAATAACAAAAGAAAAAACAGTGGCTTTTCGCACAATTTTTAGTTGCTTTGGGTCTGTAGTCATTAAAACTACCACCTGGTTTACTTACCGATTGCAGTCTTGATATACCTTGTATAAAATCAGCTGATATCAACAGTCGACATTGCCATGAATGTCTGTATGTCTTGCATTACGGGTTTACTTATGATACATTTATTGAAATGCTAAATAGGTATACAAAAAATGAATATTGTTTACAAAATACTCAATAATAAAATGTAGTCATTAAATTACATAACTCGTCAACAACGCCTTGTAACTATTAGACAGTCTCCAAAATGTACTTACTATGCGTAACATTCTCGACGATGAGTGTGGTGTTCCGTTCCAGGCATGGGCAGTAGGGGGTGGGCGGGGGAGGGGTGGTCGTGATGTCCTCCAGCGACATCGACAGCGGCGCGTCCGGGTGACGGATGTCGTACAGGAACTCCGGGATTATCGGCACTGGAACAACGCTCTGCGTTTATGCGCGCCTGGTATATTTGGGATTATAGGTATCTGTTTTATAGTTGAATCCAGTAGTAATCATTGTAGTTAGTGGTGGTGACTATAGCCTTGAAGTAACCCGGGTTAGGACGTAAAACCGTGTTATGACTTGACTAGTCAGTCTAGATCAGTTAAACTTGAATATATGTTTCAGATTTCTAAGACGTGTTGATGTGCCAAGTATGGCGTCTTAAAAGTGATGGCTGAGTAGTGAATTTAAAAATTTTGTTATCACAAAAATATTGTAGAAGTAGATTTTTTTATGTTACTTGAAATATATATTTTACGTAATAATTGGTTGATCTTATCCGTTTAAACTATTATTCGGGTTGAAAATTTTGTTTCATAACGTCAACCACGGATTAAATTTTACTGATGTCGACCGAATCAAGTAAAATCATTTTTATTAATGTACAATTCAAAAAGTTATTGCGCTATAAAGATCCTTATCGCTCAAAACCCTTTTCTGAATATCGTAAATATAAAATTTTCTAAATTAGTACGGTTTACGGAAGGATATTATAGCATAAAAAAGTTATATAAATTATGGGCCTTCCATATGTTTTTTTATTGCATCACTCATATTTTATTGCGAAAAGTACCGGGCTTTGAGAAATCAAAGGAGGTGTATTACACTTATTTAAATTCAGTATACTGTTTTATACCATGATTGGTAATCAATGTATGAATAAATAGGAAGTAATAAAGTTTATAAGAGAAATGCGATAAGGAATCTTAGTTTATGCCAATGTTACACAATATTTCCCGATCCAGAAAATATAAAACATAGACAAATATATAAATAGAAAATGATTTAAACATGTATAGAAGTGTCCTAACATTTTTGCGTGGGTGCCCGCATCGTCGGAGAGATTCGTCCATTCAAATATCAGGCAAAAATTTCGACTATTTCTGAGCGCTGCATTTTGAGCCGGCTTTTCCGGATTCTTTCAAATTACAGCAGTTGTTAGAACTAGCCACAAATACTATTCAAAATCGCACAATATTTCAAAATTTTAAATAAGTATGTAATGTATCTAAGCAGAGATAATGACAACTTTTTAATGCTTATTTCTATTTTCCTGAATCTTATTTTATAGAATAAAATAAATCCTCCTAAAACTTAATATTATTTACCCAATTAATTAAACAATCAGGGGTTGTACAGATTCCATTAAAATACTTCAGAAAGCGTTTTAATCTCAGAGTTCTACCACAAAAATCAACCAACAGTACAATGCCGATCCAATATGCATTTAAAAAATGAATAAGCCCATCTGATTTTCAATACAATCAATTACGAATTATGAATATAGTCGGCCATATTCCCTGCGTTCGGGAGCGCTCGGGCGGCCGATAATTGCCGAGGCTGCTGGCAAATGAAATGTCAGAAACACGGCGCTTCAAGTGGTCCTTCGCGCCGGATGGGCTTTCATACTCCACACGAAGCTATACATCCAGCAGATATGAATTTCAAAACGGAATTCGATTGTTGAACGCCTGTTATGTTTGCGGTGGAGCCCAAGTAATGATTCATGCCAATTTGCCGCGTTTTGGGTTCAATGGGTACATGTAATTTCGACGAGGCCATTCAATAACCATGCCTTCTCGGTGAATAAACTGCCTGGACTGCACTGCACTTCCTGATTTTAAAAATACAAACAAACACCCATCCATCAATTAGTTCGACCGGCAAGCGTTGAGAACACAACCCGCTAACATTAAAGGATATACATATATAGAAACATACCTCTTTAGATACATGTATTACGCTAGTTTCATATACGAGGATGGATATGGCTATGTATAGTATTTGACTTTTCGAAGGCACTTGTGTAGAAGAACTATTGCATGTATATCTATTTTTCCCGCCTAACATCAGTGTAAATGCACTGCTATGTTACGGATTGAAGAACATTTTAGCCGGAGTAACTACTGGACATATTAAGGCTTTACATCTTATGCCTCAGGTTGGCAAGCACAGTGGAATGCCAAGCATTGCTTTGTAATTCATGTTGTTTGGTTTTGCTGCTGTCCATGAGAGGTCGTATCGCTTACCATTCACATAGTATTATTCTACTCTTTGCTTACCATCAAGCAAACGGCATATGACTGGTCACGTCGATTAGCTTACAGCGTAACGTATTATAACTTAGAACTGTCACAATTGTTCACTGCGTTGGAGAAACAAATCGATTCTTCATTCTAAGCGACTTCACTAAGCCGTGTTAAATCAGCTAACAAATTATTCCTGAACTGCTCTGATAAACCAACTTGTAACTTTTGTAATAGTCGCTCAATTGTAAACTGGTCTTGAAAAGAGCAATACAAGAGTTTCTTGGCCGTTCTTCTCTAGTGAAAACCGATTTTCGAACGGAATGGTACAACCAAAAATGACTGAATCGAAAAGATGTTAAATATGTTAATGGAGTCAATAAATTATTTTAATTTCATTCATTTACCAACACTCATAGGGTAAGCGTTTTGGACAAGTATATTCCTAAAAGGGTTAATTTCTGGTAGCTGGTCGTCAAATTGGAAGGCACATCATTCAAAATCTATAAAACGTCGTATTATCCGACCTCATTTAATGATTAGGGCAGCCGTAAGAGTCCCATATGTTTTACTTTCTCAATACTTCCTGTCTTATCTCCTTGACCCTTTCGTTAAAAGGGTCACAACCCGCGCAACATTTCTAAATTATACTCTAAAATGATTAAAATTTTTCGTCTCACAGCGGCCGCTAGCTTTTAGCTGGGCGGAAGCGAGGGCAATTTCCCGCCGTCGGCAACATCAAAGTGAAACTCAGTTAGCCGCCTCATCAAAGACGCCGCCTCTTGGTAGTGACGGGAGATGGCCTGGGCGCGCATGTCGATGAAATTAACTTTAAAAGTACCTTTTGACATTTAATTTGATAGCTATGATACCTACCTATTTGTCAGTGACAGTTTCGGTGGATGAGTTCGTGTGTAATTTATTATAAATAATTTAAATCTTTGATGTTGGTAAATGTTATTATATTTAAATTTTATTGGTAATAGTTATGTTCTTATATATTTTTGTCACTATGCACTAATGGCTATGGTTTCTCTCTCCTTTCTCTTGTCTCCATCAAAAAGGTTGTCTAGTGCAAAAAGCCGCCCATTGCACTTACTTTCAATAATAGCTACAATTGATTTGTTTCTCTTTTGATGTATATAAATTGTTTGTACAATAAAGAGATAACTAACATAAATAAATAAATGCCCTAACCCTCTCTTACAAAGGAGAGAAAACAATAGAATTTAAATTCAGCTGTCTTCAACTGAAACCTAAGTAGTGGTTCTAATTCATTAACATTTCAATTATTTAGTAACAATTAAGACCGTAGGAAATATATTTATAATACTTTTATATCATTTATAAATGCATATTTGAGTCAATGATCTTCGGCCTTATTCATAGACAACCTATTTTAATTATTGGGTATATTGTCTTATTTGCTCGAAATGTTTTATCAATACTCGTTTGAAAGGGACAAAACATTGGATAGCTAAAATATGTTTTTAGACTGTCTATGTATAAGGCTGATTATGTTATACACAAAATAATTCTTCCGTTCTTTTCGGTAACTGACTTTGAAGAAAGCGAAATATTCCTCATAATATGATAAAAATATCTGTTCAGAATAATATATAATACACTAGCGGTCCAGCCCGGCTCCGCCCCAGTGTAGATGCACTTTTCAAAATGGCGGCCAAAATGTTCAGTTCCGACTATCAATTTGGAATAACGACCAATCAAACCACGAAAAACGAATTAAATTTTCTCGTATTTGTTGGATGTTTCACTGCTGCTACCCTGCTACAGGTCATACCGTGATGATGGATGTGACCGTGATGCCTATCGCTATAGCATTCCTCGACAAATGATATTCTTTTTTAATTCGAACCAGATGTTCCTGAGATTAAATAAATAATAAATAACACCCAAACAGTCACATACATAATCCTGACCCCACACTAAGATCAAGGCTTGTGGGTATCGGGAACTACGACAGACATTTCGGTCTTATAAACACCCAGACCCGAAAGAAATATTTGTGGGTCGCACAAACATTTCTCTCGGCGTGGGGATCTAACCCGCGGCCTCTCGTTTCACAGGCGGCGTCTAACTAACTGCGCCACGGAGGCTATCAAGATTAGAGGTAACAAACAAACAAACAAACCAGAAAACGTCAGCTTTATATTTTTATATATCATACTTTATACATATATTATAGTAAACATTTGCTGATCACTCTTGACTTACATCCTAAAATTGAATATAATTATGTATCGATTAAAACGACAATATCGATAACAGGCATCCCCTCACTAAAGCAGCGAGTTCGTCAGAGTCGCAAATCACATTTCGCGTAGTTTTCGCCTTTATTACCCCCCGTGCAGCGATACCGTTATGATACTAACGCAATTATCTATTCATACTTGTGTTCGTAACTTGATTTCCACTCAAATATAACTTCTGCAAGATCCTGCTCGCCTGGTACTTTCAAATGTTATTACGACGCTGAATTCAGTATTTTTATTTAAACAGCAGTGTAAATGCACTGTTGTGTTCCGGTTTGAAGGTCATTTTAGCAAAGTAAACTGGACATATGAGACATTACATATTATATATTATATATTAAAAAAAAAAAAAAAAAAAAAAAAAAAAAAAACAAGGATTCATCCACGCAACTACTTTCTAACTCATATAACCGTCTAGTCTCTGTAAATTCAGTAAACCACTTCTTTGCCAATGTTGGTAAAAAATTAGCATCCAAAATAAATCCAATAAACCCTAACATAGAGATACCACCCAAATCGTTGTCCCCTCAGTCAAACTCAATAGTTATGTTAAGCACTGATAGTGCTGAAATTCACAACATTATTATGAATTTAAGGAATGGTGGTGCTGCAGGTTGGGATGGTATCTCTACTACTCCCATATTAGAATATATTTACAATCTTTGCCTACACACTGGTGTTTTTCCCAGAGTATTTAAGCAGGCTATAGTTCATCCTATTTTTAAGAGTGGAGATAGGGCTAGCGTCAATAATTATAGACCTATATCTGTACTCACAATCTTTTCAAAAATCCTTGAAAAAATAATAAACATCAGATTAATCAACTTTATTGAAAAATTTAATATCCTATCTAATAATCAATATGGTTTTAGAAGAAATCTATCTACAGAAGACGCTGTAATGAAAATGCAAGTGTTGGAATGAGGTAAAGGTTATGGCTGAGTCAGCCTTAAGAATTGTAATGATATGGTTATCACGTAATCTTCTCACTCTCAACTTGGAAAAGACTGCTTTCGTTACTTTCGGTCCCAAAAGATCATCCCTACCGCCTACTAACTTTACAATCGTTGGCCATAAATGCTGTAACCCCTACAATGTAATTTGTGATTGCAATAAAATAAACCGAGTAGATTTTATAAAATATTTGGGAGTCATGGTGGACGGTTGTTTAACCTGGAATAAACACATTGATGTTGTAGTTACGCGCGTTAGGAAGCTTATGTTTGTGTTTAAAATCCTGAGAAATATTGTAGATCAATCTTTGTTAAAGCAAGTATATTATGCTCTTGTTCAATCAATTTGTACTTATTGTATTACAGTCTGGGGAAATTGCTCGAAAACTGTCATGATTCGACTTGAAAGAGCTCAAAGGGCTGTTTTGAAGGTAATGACTAATCGATCCATTTTATTCTCAACCTGCGAACTTTATCGAGATTGCAAAGTGTTGACTATTCGTCAATTGTTTATTTATCGTGCTGTCCTTCGTAAACATCTGCAGACTTCGTTTGATTCTGAACACTGCAAAAACAAACGTAGGTCAGATAAGGTCTTCCGGTCTGAGCGCACTAAAACAAAGTTCGCTGGTCGTAATTTTTATTATATGAGCTCCAGATTGTACAACAACATCAATAAAGCCCTTAATATATATCCTATGACACATAAAAAATGTAAAATGACCCTCAGTATTTGGCTCATGACCTTTTCATATGATGACACGGAAAATCTTCTGTGACAGACACTCACACACACACACACACACACGCACACACATTCACACACACACACACACACACACGCACACATTCACACACACACACGCACACACATTCACACAAATGCAGGTTCAATAGTATTAATGATGGGGAGGGAAGGAGAGGTTGAATGTTGTGAGATGTATATAAATCTACATACATATTATTCTCTCTCTCCTCACACCTCTCCTGTTCTCTTTTTGTTGTTATATTATTATTATTTTATTTTAGCTTAATTTTTATCATAAATTTATTTTTAATTGTTTTCTTATTCTATGTTTTTTTTTTATCTTTTTAACATAAATTTTGCTTTTGTTTAAAGTAATTATATATGTCTGGAGGTGGGCGTTGCTAGCTGCGACACAGTTATGTCTTTAACTACTGCAGCTAGCAACATACTATTGTACTCAGGGCTTGTAAAGTTCTTTTGTTTTGAATAAATTATTATTATTATTATTATATCAGGATGGCAAGCACAGTGGAATGCCGAGCTGTGCTTTGCAATTCATGGTGTTTAGTTTTGCTTGTCATTAGACGAATGGTATGCTTGAGTCGCCATATATTACAATAAAACAAAATTGGTGATAGATCACAACGACTATTATTATTTGCGAAAGATCTATCGTCTGATTCTGATTCTCCAGAAGATTTTAAAGATTTGTGAAGTCTGTAATCCCGCATTAAACTATGGTAATTTGTTGTAGATTATCCAGAGTACCTTACAGTTCGGATATACAATTTGCTAGCTTGTAAATCTACATTATATGTATCTAGTAGTGAACCGACAACATTATGAGACTAAGGTCTTTAAAGTTCACCGTTCGAATACCAACTGATCAGTTCAGATCATAGATCACTCCCAATAACAACAACACTGTGGTTCAGATGTAGCCCTCGCTACTTGATTGATCAGTCTATCATGTTTAACTTTTTTTATTGTTCTAAGATGAGAATTTTCGTGATAATCCATGGAGTATGTGGTTAATGTATTACTAACCATTTGTGGATTGAAAATGACTAGTGGCACGTAACGTCAACTCAGACATTCATTTAGCAACTTATTTTTAAAACGACCCTTAGTAAGCATTAGCAAAGTAAGCGTTAGTCTGATGGTGCAAGGACCAGACGCGGCTGTCTACATGTGCACGGTGGTTGCGGATTCAAATCCCAAGCACACCTCTGACTGTTTGGAGTTATGTGTGTATTGATAGTCAATAACGCACTCTAATTGTGAATGCAAATATAAAGAGAAAACAGGCATACCATCGAGATTTGTAAAATTTCGCACTAGGCCATCGTGCTGGACAATATGGCCTAACCCCTCTCAATCGTATTTTCGGTCGTAGAGGAGACAAGTGCCCTACAGTGGGATGTATATGGCTGATTAATGGATTTAGCCAGTATATCTTTTAATTTAAAATGTTAGAAGTGCATTCAAAATGGACGCCTTTACCCGGCTGTCGTAGAAAGTAGCATGGCCACTTTTCCCGCCACTCCAGCCACAAAGTGAGGTACCAATCACTAGAGTGGTTCATCTACAATTCATAAGATGGCGGACCGTTTTTCCATTTCAAGCGGTCGAGAAATGGCCGTCTCATCCTTTCAGTTGTAAATTGAATGGGCTGAAATATTGTTGAGGTGATTTTTCGCATAATTTCCGATTCGCCCTCGGTGACTGCGTAATTTTTAAATATGGATTTTTTTGAGGGTTCTCGTCCGATTTGAGTTTTCTGAACGAGTTCCTGATCGATTATGGTGTCCTGGTAGATTAATGTGAAAACGTAGAGTGATCAGTGATAAAAATCATAAGGAATAGATGATTCTCGTTTTAAAAATGAATATTATAAAATGTATTAATTATAGTAGTTTTGAAGACTTCTTGGTATTGAACTCATTATTTGAGTTCTATGTTCCGCCCATTTAACAATTTAATATAAGAACATTCAAACTTTAACACGTCTAGAAATGAAGCGACTCAAGACAATTAGCAGCTATAAATAAACTATGTTGTAATTTATTATTTTAAATAGAGACAATTGTTATTGAAATTCATTATACATTTGTTAAAGAAGCAAGATTTTGCCATATCTTATTATTATATCACGTTCAGTGACTTATCTAGAAGCAATTCTAGAAGATGAATCGTGAATTTTCCAATACGAACGCCAAACGGTGATATTTCCAACCCAGTGATTTTGTAAAGAATACTCAAATAGTTATAAAATTCTTGACCCGTAAGGTATCTCCATAGTGAATATTTTTAGGACTAGAAATCTTTGAGCAGCTATTTTTATATTTGACCGGTTAAAACGGGTTTTAAATAATTTATAAATCTGCTATTTACGTGGTCAATAATGCAAAAATGGATACACAAAGTTATCTTCTTCTATCACGTGATATTTTTACATCTTCTGTTTCATTTAATTTTAGAACTAGCTGTCGCAGTTTGAATTTCGAATTAACTCAGGATTCGATTTTGTGATAATATTACTCATTGTATTGCAATTTACTCTAACCAATTTATGAATTCCTATTACTTTTGGATTTGGCACAAAGAGTATTTCAGTTAATAATAATTCATTAATCAATATTTTTCTAATCAAATTAATATTATTGTATACAGCACAAAATACAAAACTTAATTCTGAATTCAGATGCATGATATTATATACATTTTAATCAAACATTGGGTAACCTTCAGTTTCAAAGTTCTCGAGGTATATAAGAAGTGATGCTACTAATCTATGCTACCCTAGTACTCACCAACGGTGGTCAGCAGCATGTTGTCCAGGAGTAGGGCGATGGCGACGATGATGAGCACCAGCTTCCTGGACTCGCGGCAGGCGGCGATCTTGGCCCGCCAGCCGCTTCCGAAGCCGTCTGATGCCACGCCCATGGTGTTGAGGAGAAGGTGGAACCTGGGGACCAAAGATTCCCTCAGTGCGATAATCATTGATATGATTTTTGATCGTCATTTATTTACCCGGTAAGCGATTATGCTGAAAGTGGCCACATAATAGTTACCTTAGACTGTAATAGGAATGGTATCTCGAACGGGTTGGAATCTGTGTCTAGTTTCTAGTATGATGACAAAACATTAGATTCTTTTGATATAATGATATGACATGATTCATATAATATTGTGATCTGTAAATTGCGATACTACAGAGTCAGACCAGGTAGGTGCATAAAAAAAATTGCGAAGGTAAGGACGGTAGTTTAAACGGCAGACTAGTTTACAGCTGTTGTCTTTGCTGCATAAAAGTTCGAGGTAACATCGAGGTTGTTGGATTTTATTAAAATGGTTTCAGTACAAAATTACCTTCTATTGTTTGAAAGCTTCACCTAGAAGTGTTCTTTGCCGGAAAGAAATGGCATTTGAAAGCCACAAACAGATTTAGCCTTTGTTCACAATTCCAAGTGCCAATGAAAGAAATCTAAATAAACTATGAAACATTAAACAGTCCAATTAAAACTACACACAATAGTAGTGTGAAGCGAGACAAAATGGCGGACCGGAAATGAGTGGAGCGCTAACGACTCACTTCCCATGAGATGAACACGCTTCCGCCAAAAGCACGTCTGAAATTTCATTAAAAATTAAATTATGCAACACGACTCCTTTGCAAAATGTTTTTCGATTTACACAAAATGGTTTGCGAAAAAAAAAAAAGGAATTTACAGGAAAATCTCTCACATTATTTATGTTGGAACTTGTTTTAGATAGGGTTAAACTAATGCGTATTTAATGCATGTTCGGAATTATTTTTGTATTTTTTGTGACTATACTGTTTGTTGTTACTATGAATGGATAGCCGAGCATGCCGTTCGCCAGATGTTAAGTGATGCGACTGATCATGAACAGGAGCAAATTCAAACAACACATTGAATTACAAGCAATGCTTGACATTCTACTGCGCTATCTTGAGACAATAGATGTTAAGTCTCAATATGTCCCGTAGTTATTCTGGCTTCAATGTCGTTTAATGCGCAACACAAAATTGCATTCACATTGCTGTTTGGCGGAAGAAATATGTAGATCTGGGGAGAGGCCTATGTTCAGGAGTGGGCTGATGATGAATCCGCGAAAACACATTTCTTGTCACAAAGTGTCAACACTGAACCCGATAGTAATTATACTGCGCAGTCGTTTCTTTGCAAACGAGACGTAAATATTAAAACTTTTTGAGGAATTATCTTCAACTAGTGGCCGGGCCCGGCTTCGCCCGGGTGCAAATACTTTTAAATCAATTGCACATCAACAATATAATATTTCACGTACTGTTTTACATATAAACTCAATATGACTGCCGTATACGATACTGCTTTTCCCGTCCCGTGCCATCATGTACCATTATATTTCAAAGCAAAAACCTCGCACAATATGCTCTACTTGGATATAGAATTCAGGACCACACGTTTCACAAATTAAAATAATGCTATCAGACCATTGAAATGCCTTTAATATTCATGTATTTAAATTAGCATTAGTGCTGAATAGAAGCAAATTAAATTATATTGCAACTCGCGAGCAATAAACGAATGTTTTAATGAATATCCATTTCGAAATCATTACGAATTATGTTGGCCTTTTAAAGCAGTGGGTAACGAAGATGGCTGCTGAATGAAAAGGCACTGGTTCTATGCCCGCCCTTTTAGTATAGATATAAAGTAATAGCGGTCCAGCCCGACTCCGCCCGAGGACAGTTATTTTTTGGGTCTAGTAGACTTTGGAAACACAGGAACTATTTCGCGTGATAACGGCTTAAAATATTTAAACTTAACTTTACTGCTGTACTTAAAACTTCCCATCCCATTCATTTCAGTTTGAAAGAGTTTCGAATATATTTCAATTCTTTACACATCCCACGGGACCACTGTATTTTACTGGGATGAAAAGATTTTCAAAACTTTATCAAAATTGGTCCAGTGGTTTGAGTGTGAAGAGGTAACAAAGACACAAATTTTTGCATTTATAATAATAGGAGGATTTGTTTCGGTTCTGAGCGTAATGAAACTGTGATATTTTTTTTGTTACCCCTAGTGAAATGACTGTTCCATGAATTAACAAATAAATATTCCAATCATGTGGACGAAATACCGATATATTTTTAAGGGACTGATAAAGCCTAAACATATTTCACTAAACTGCGGTTCTAAGTTAGTTTTTAAATCTATTATAGCTATAGTACAAAATATTGGATAGCTAGAATATATTTTAAAACTGTCTAAATAAGGCCTAAGTTTTAATTTCTCTTCCAAAACTAGAACGGAAAAGAATTTAGCCAATGCGTTACCCTAGGGACAAATGTACCGAGTGCAAGCTTAAAATAAGCCACGAATATCTGCTGTTTCTGGACGGCTGTGTTCCCGATTTATCCCGAATCTATTGAATGGAGGAGATCCTCGGGGAAATCATTTGAAACGCCACTTTCAAAAATGTATGTTTTCTATCACATAAACCACACTAAGAACATAGTGGGTTGTTGGTCATTAACCAAAATGCGAACGGAAACGGCAAATATTTAGATTGTTTTGTTCGGAATTTTGGTAGCACTGCTATATAAATAAAAATGAAAATAAATAATTATTATTTAACAACAAATTGCTATTATTATCCGTCCAAAATACGTTTGAGTGGAAATGAATAGCCCTAAACTATATTTTTAATATTTCTTTTTTAAATAATTCGCGTACATTGGACAAATTTTCAAATGTTGGCCAACAGGAGGGCAGAAAAAAATGGCCCGGCACCACCATTTTTTTCTACGTTTTTTAAATACCAGCGCTTCCTTAATTTTATAATTAATTCAATCTGATCTCTGTACACAGCGGTGGATTCACCTGTATACATCCTATCCTCCTGTGTATATCCCAGTGTACCACCCATGTCCTCTAACTATAGGCAAAATACATTTATGATTCGAGATGCTAGAGACTATTTTTATCTTTTCCCATTGGTGGAAAAGCAAAGGGTTCTTGCCCACACAGTCTCATTGTTTGTGCTGCAAGAGACTAAATAGCACATGCATTGAGTTTTCATTAGATCTTTTTTTACAGGTGTATCGAAATTTAGGAAGAAACTAATCCTTATTTATTCTTCTTTTAGTTAATTTTTTGAATCTTATTTTTTTTCTTTGATTTGTTATATAATCGTGAAGACCTATAATTGGCTCTATGTTATTCATAATGTTATTAATAAATATTTTACAGCCGTTGGTTTTCCATGCATAAAATAAAATAAGAATACAATGTCCGGATACAAACACGACGATTTAATTGTTATAAGCAAGAGAAAAGTCACGGTTTGCCGTTGACTGTTCCATTTTTCTATATTTTTTATATTCTAAGCCCGGAGTTAGGATTTTTGCAAGATATGGCAAACCTCTGCCTACCCTTCCGGGATAAAAGGCGTGAGTTTATGTATGCATGTAATATTCTAAAAGACCGATAACTTTAAGGGCTTTAGCAATACTAGTACTTAGTTATTTCGTCACTCCCAACTCCACAGCTCTCAGGTCGTTAAGTGGTATTTTTAGGGAGCGCCGTATCGGTATCGCATAAAATCCTTGTATCTAGTATCCATTACGTAGAATTGGGTTGAAAGGGTCTTTGAAACTAGGTGCAGAGGTACTTTAACCCCTGGCTTGTCGTAAGCGCCATATTGTGTCCTTGAATTTTATTTGCAAGAAGGTAGCGTAGATAAAAAATTAAATGTCAAGAACTAAGTAAAACTAATTTCGAAATACCAGGAGAGCAAAATATGACAAGAGTTTTAATTTGTTTTCGTAGCGTTCGTGTTTACTACGCCGTAGTGCTACGGAGCTACACGCTACAAAGTTACGAGATTCTGTCAGTACAGTTATTATTACATTTAGAACAAGGGGCTTAAAAGGAGACATAATTATTTCTTACTAATAAACAACTAGAGTATTCTAGATAAAATGTATATTAAATTTAGTGCTGTAAATTTTTTATCGGAGATATTGCCTTAATTCATACATTTAGCTCCCGCTTTGCTACGGAGGGAATTGGGCAATATATTTTGAATTTTTTTTTCACTGCTTGATTAATGTCGCTGCTAGTTAAAGGTACATAGAAATCCACAGATACTAGTTTAAATATTTGGTGTGATTAAAATGCACGCTATTGATCAAGGCTAAAGACTTACAGAAGGTGAAGTGGTAGGGCGGGATCGTCAAAATTTTTACTGATAAAAGATTGATAAGAAATTGAGATCGCTTAGATTGCAAAAAGGAACGTATGATTGTTGAAAAATTAAAGATGGTAAATAATATAAATATATCATAGTCATGTATTTATCTATATAAGAAAATATATTTATAAAAGTACTATGACCCAGATATAATGTCATGTAAGTAGTTTAGCACTTTCCCAATTTTAATTGATGATCGGAATTATTTTAATATCAAAGTTACAAATTAAGAAGACGAAAAAATAATTAATACAAGGTTTGCCTCCTGCTTCATATTTTTTCCGATCCGTGTTTTCAAAGTAAGCATTCTACATTTATTGTAAATAAGACTTAATATGAAATTAAAACCGCACTATTTTGTACAGTAAGCTTATATATTTTTCACTAGATCAATGTAAAATAATAAAGCTTTGTCTACAAATCAATCTATTATACATGTATTAATTTAAAAAAAATAAACAAAAATTCTACGTCACAGATTTTTTTGTCTAACTCTGGCAAAACCATTTACTCACTCTATATAATATTCAGGAGATCTTCATCAGTCATTTTCTGCTGGCGAATATGTGAGTTATATTTTGTTTTATAAAAAATACAATAAAATATACTAACTATGAACGAGACGTCCGCGCCGTGCGAGGTCCGCGGACCGACTGGCTTCTCCGACACTATTCCAAATTCAAAAGCTTAGTTCTGAAACTGGCCAAGTAACGTAGATCCCTCATATATACGCTGGACGCCCTTCTATTAGTGTAATAAATTCGGAGCGAGCGGGACGGGGAGGGTCGCGTGAAATTAGCCGTTTGTTATCACTCCATAACGTTGGCTTTTTCCAATTATTAACTTTATTTCTAGGGCGGTAGATTCCATTATTTGTTAAGCTTCTTTTATTTCAGGCAACAGAGGATATGTTAGAAGATTTTAAGCATTACATGTATACAAATAAGGTAGAAATCGGTCTGACCTGAATCATAAAAGCCACAGGTTTTCGATAAGTTCACGCTGAAAGTGCGCGTTTGAGCGAGAACGAAAAATGGGTTAACTAAAAAATATTAGTGATAATACATCTTAATTACTCAAATGCAGCATTTTGGCAATAATTTGGTTGATTTTAATATACAAGTCGTTTAATATTATTTTAACTTGGGTATTTATATTATTAATTCCAGCCAAATTTATTGAAAAAATCTTGAAAAGGAAGCCTAATAGAAGAGAGGTATGTATTAAATAAAATATATAATTTTTATTTTCGTAAACCCATTACGAGTATAGTCTAATAGAGCACAAAATAAGCAGCTTAAGCAGTAATTAGCCAAAAGATTGAACAAAAACGTATTTCAAATCTCATAAAAAAGTTACATTGAAGATATTATATTATAACAATCGTCATAAAATATATAATTGTGACGGAAAATGAATGAAGTTCTTAAATCATTCCCATTTCCAGCGTTGTATTTAGTTTTATCAAAGATAATTTCTCTATAAAATTATATAATAAATTAGTTCTAAGACAGTCGTAATTACCGCCTTATTAATTCAGGCCGTCGGGAGAGATCCTTAATTTCTAGCGCCGTCTTTGTCACACAAGCGGAAAATGTATGACTATCTCTTTTCACACTTATAAGTACACTTCCATCCGTTTTATGTTATGCTAGTCGACGGCACGTGGCTTTGCTTGATTTTTTATTATTTTTTAAATTGTTTTATCAATTATATTCAGAGAAAACGTTGTTCATAGTCAGTCTATTTCTCCCTCCAAACAGCAGTGTAAATGCACTGTTGTGTTTCGGATTGAACGAAATTTTAGTCAGAGTAGCTACTGGACATATTGAGACTCTACATCTCATGTCTCAGGATGACGAGCGCAGTGATATGTCAAGAATTTCTTTGTAATTCAAGGTGTTGTTTGGTTTTGCCACTGTCCATGAGCGGTCGTATCGCTTACCATCAGGCGAACGGAGTGCTCGTCTCGCCATTCATTGCAATAAAAATAAATCGTTGTTCTATGAAGGAAACTAATGTAACGATTAAAAAATCGGCATTAACAAATAAAACTAAGTAAATATAGTCACATTGATTAATTGGTCTGTTATACAGACAGTTTTAACAGAACTGATTCTTGTTCGTTCTGGGCGACTTTCTTTCCGACTCGGCAAGGGCAACACATTTTTGCTTATTATGACCAATTATAATTAATGAACTGCTCTGGTTTATACCAACTTTTAACATTTGTAGATAATAATCACTGTATTGTAAACTGGTTTCGAAAAGAGCAACACTAGCGTTACTTGCCCGTTTTTCTCTAGTGAAAACCGCTTTCAGAACCGGGTGGTAGATAAAAAAATACTGAGTCTAAATGATGTTTACATTTTATGAATTCAATAAATTATTTCCATTTCATTTCATAACAAATGGGACGTAATGGGTGCACTGCCTTGCTTTATTCATTACTGAGGCTTTTAAGATATCATTTTTATATAAAAAATCTTAATAGTTGATTTTTTGTAATAAACTTGTACCCATAATTAATCATGGCGCAATGTTGTATCGGCATTCGGCTTTGAAATTAAAGTAATTGATTTTTTAACATCCTTGACAAAGACCTATGTTCAGCAGTAGACTTTCTGTAATTGAAGACGACGAACAGTCTTGGATCAGTTTTCACACAACTAATTTTCGGCTTATGTGTAAGGACACACACAAAGGATTATCTTTCGATAGCTCGTTTGTTATATCTCTGTCAATAATAACCATTTTTTTTTAATTATAGCAATGAATTGTAAGACAAGCACGCCGTTCTCCTGATGGTAAGTGATACGATCGATCATGCTCGCGCCATCCTGAGACATGAGATGTTACATCTCAATATATCCAGTAGTCACTCAGGTTACAATGTCCTTCAATCCGGAACACATCAGTAAATTTACACTGCTGTTAGGCGGGAGAAATAGAAATTGCAGCGTTACCTATCCAAGTGACCTCTAATATATCAAAGACCTACCACCAGTAAATTAATTTCAGAGTTATTTTCAAAATATATGTTCAATACACAGACAGTCACTTGACTGTGCAATATAAGTATGTTCTGTCTCGCTCGCTCACAAATGTACTGATTGCAGACGGTTTAACGCTCCGGTGGTTTTACTTACTTTTGACTTCGCGTCGGTTGACAACTCCTCACTCGCTTTTCATAATATTAATTGCTTATAGATGTATGTTGTCCTGGTATATTGTTATGAATATTTTATCTGGGGGTTTCTATTGGAACGGAGGGAGGAGGAAGAGAGATATTTAAATTTTTGGTTTATAAATATGTCACATTAGTTTAGGGGCAGCGTGTATCCTATGAACTGTGAGGTCCAAAGTTCGATCCCAGTTCAGATACTCATACTTTGAATGAGAGCCCCGGATTTAAAAGTTCATCATTTACATACATATCATGATTTGTATGATATATTTTTTTCTGGGCACGGGAATGGTCTCACCTCTTGTCAAATCTTGGGAATGGGAAAAAGGAATTACAGTTGGCAAACTGTAATTTTATGGGTGTTGTTAGTTGCAGTTCAATCTACTCTTTGGTTGTAAGGCGACAGCTTATAGATAGAACATATTAATTGACTCTTTTTAATTTCATTAAGCGTGTATTAACTTTTATTTCACGCTTGTTTATTTTTATTTTGACGTATTCCGTAACAACATCTTGTAAACATAAATAAAGCCTTATTTATAGACTATTGTAAAACATATTTTAGTTAACGAATGTACATGTTACAATCAAATAAGTAAGTTGGTATACACATTATACCGACTTTCCCATAGCGATGCCACATGGTGGGAGAGTATCTTAATTACTGTAGTTTTTTTAAAGATTTTTTGAGCATGCCGTTCGCTTGATAGTTGACAATACGATCGCTCATGAACAAAACCAAACAACACATTAAATTACTAAGCAAAGCTTGGTATGCCACTGCGCTTGTCATCCTGAGACATAAGATGTTAAGTCTGAATATGTCCAGTAGTTACTCTGGCTACAATATCCTTAAAACCAAACACAAGAGTGCATTTACACTGCTGTTTGGCGGGAGAAATAGACATTATGGTGGTACTTACCCAGATGGCCTCTCACATATGAGAGATCTACTAGCAGTAGTTAGAATTTCAATTTAAATCACTGTTTCAGGTGTGTCCACGACTTGTACTGCATATAAAGGTACTACGAGGAACTTCTCAGACAACAATTCTAATACGCGGCCTAATATTAATTAGTTGGGTGGAAATAAAAGTTTTTTATATATTTTATTTTATCCGTTTTTGAAACCGGCACAGCAAAGCGTCCGCAGTAATAAATAAATAAATAATAAATACATCCCACAGTCACATACTTAGTCCTGATCCCACACTAAGACTGACTCTTGTGTCGTAGGTATCACGAACTACGAGAGACTTTGCGGTCTCACAAATATCCAAAAATAAATACCTGTGGTTCACACAAATATTTGTTTTGATGCGGTTATTTATACAACAATTAACTGGATCGAACCCTAGGCCTCTCGTTTCACAGTCGTCGTCTAACCAACTGCGCCACGGAGGCTGTCAAAACCAATAGCTGACACCTGATACTAATGGCAGGTGCTGAGCCGTCCAAGAGTACCGACAGAAAAGGAACATTTACGACTACCGCTCACAACTTCACAATATGATATCAGTATGGTCGTAACCAGTACATAAGGCTAAAACCTCTGCAATACGGCAATAGAAAATCCTTTAATTTTGTAGTTTGCACGTAGCTGTCTTCCTTTGATAAAATAGCTGTAGATAGATTTTTATTGTAAAAAGAATTAAATTATAGTCCAAAAAACTAAAAAAAGACACTTTGGTAAAAGACCCAACTATAAAAAGTATTAAAAATGATAATTATTTTAAGATTATTAAATGGAGAGAAGTACATTAATTTTATTGTTACAAAGCGTGGGTTACTACAAAAACTTATTATATCTTCAAGCATTCTAGTTTTATAACCATAAAATGAATGTATTTCATTCTATTTTCTTAATTTAAATTTATCAATTCATTTTTTTTAATTATATCTTCTACTAACGCGTGTTTTTGAGTTTTTTAAACTATTACTTAATTTCAAATTGACCTACATCGATTAAAGATGACCTATGTTCAGCAGTAGCACAGTTAATTACAAGGCTGATAGTAATATAAATGTTTCTACAACCGTCTCATGATGTCATTCTAGTATGTTGTAATTGAGGGTAACTACCCGTGGTATCTATATGAAAGTAATTAGTTTTGTGGTATGTTTAGTATACCATTAGTATTACTTACTTCCGCAGAATTTTTTTCAGTACCAAAATAATATAACAGAAGTTCGTCTGTGGTGCTATCAAACAAGAAATATATATTTCAATTCGAAAAAAAAAACTAAAATAAATAAATAAATAATTACACAAATAATCACATACATAGTCTTCGTTGCACACTAACATCGAGACTTTTGTCGTGGGAATAATACGAGAGATTTTTCGATCTCACACTCACCCAAATTCGAAACAAATATCTATTTTGGTGGGGGGTTGAACCCGCAGCCTCCCGTTTAACAGCCGTTGTCTAATTTTTTTCATGGATTTTTAAGCATTATGTAACATATATATCCTTATTTGTTCGTGCACCCCAAAATACCCTCCAATTGTCGTTCTGTGTTATCCATCCTATAGTAGACTGCCTGGAAGAAATCGCCTTGAGTGATAAGGTGGCCATTGTACGTTTTTGTATCATTTTTTTTTATTTACTGATGTACAATAAGTGTTTAAATACATAAATAACATAATCTATTTTTATAATTTAAAGATATAAAAATAATTTCAAGAAGATTACTAATACCTATAATATTATGTGTCCAGAACAAAATGATAATCCAGTAATGAATGATAGACCAAATTGTGGCGGCACAGCAACAAGAAAAATATAGCCATGTAAACGATAGTTTTTAAGAAATAGCCATTTTAATAAAATATCAAAAAGTCTACTGTGACAACCACTATGTAACATTATGATCAGTGATCCCCATAATTTATAATTTTAATTGACGTCTCACAATGTTCAAAAAATAAGCTTAAATACTACATACCGATTTGTATTAAAATAAGTCCATTTTTCGAGAATAATGCTCAAATTCGTCAAAGATTATTTTTAAAAATACTTATTTATCAATTTTGACATGTAGGGTACTTAAAAAAAATTACTGTAGTACTGAAGGTACGTTGTATCAAAAAATGGTGCATTTTATTAAGATTCCAAAATGCTACTACATTTGGTATTCCGCTGCGCTCACCATCCTGAGACATAATATATTATGACCAATAGTTAGTCTGACTACAATGCCTTTTACACTGAAACAGTGCTTCTCCGCTCCCCTCCCAATTTAAAGACCTGGCCACTCATCTTTGATCCAAGCGTTGAATGTTCATGGGCGGTGGTCACTTACCATCAGATGACCTGTATGCTCGTTTACCAGAGCTACACAAAAAAATGTCATCCCATCATTTGGTCTTTAAAAAAAGCATAGAAGTGTGTATCTACTTGTACGAGTGCGAATGAACCCGCGCGGCGAGGCTAGTGCGGCACCAATAAGGAGCCGTAAAGGCAGTGACAGATGGCGGCGCGAGTGATTAGCGTTGAGTGCGGACCAGTGTCGGCTGTACCGCACTCGAACGACAACGCCGTGGAGTAGGTGTTATACTTATATTTTTTATACTGATTATCTTTAGTTGGAAGAGAGAAGGTAATTTGGTTGCCATAAACCTCTAAGAGCATATTGAGTATTGACAGACGAGAAATGCGTGTCTCTCGGCAGAGAACAAACTTTTTCTGGTTTCGTCAAAATTAAATATAGATAGTTACTAACGTACTTTTGTGATTTACTATCACAGCGAGTATGACGGATTGTAATACCCTTTTAAAGGACGTTAGTTAATCAGTTTTAGATTTAATTTTTTATATTTAATTAATATCTACTGCATTGGTTCTCACAAGAGATTCCCGTAAGAAACTATCTTACATGCTGGGCATTGAATATTGTTTTTATAGGTACCACTTTATATCAAGGTATCTGATGCTAAAGACAGAAGTTTCCACATACAAAATTGAAGAGCTAGAGAGGATTATAGTTCACGATTCGTCGTGCTTATTGTTCATTAATACGACAATTATTTTACGCAAACAAAAAATAATATGAAATATAGAAATTGAAATAAAGATCTCAACGTTGCCAATAGTACCAGATCAAAAAAAATCTTGTATATGATTCAGTAAAATATTATTTCATACCATAGTATCATCGACTCCACGCCACCCTCTGTCCATTTCACAGTCCCTAAGGGTCTTTAAGTGTTAGAAAGAGACGGTATTAGATATCAATACGATAGAACGAGACGCAGCTAGTATCCTAGATTATGTGTACCGTGGGCTTACGTTCTACGCGGGGGCGTTAAAAAATAGATAGATCTATAGGAAAATAGCGTTTTATTGACACAGGCTATTTATTGTGCGAATTAGTAGCGAAGTTCTATTGTTTCCAAGTATTATTAGAAGTTGGAATGTCTTTAGTTATTATTTGCGGTGTTCTATAAATGGCTGTGGTGGCGACAGATTTTTAATTCATAATTTTATTGTTTTATAATTAGTGTTATAAAACGATGTATTCTCGTTTCAATTTCTTAGTCGGACAAACATTTTATATATGTTTTTACAGAAATACAACGTGTTCACAAGTTTATCTATTAAGGAGATAAGCTAATTAAAATGGCTGGTTGAAAAATCATCAATAAAAAATCTTGTAAGATAAACACAATGACGGATAAAAGTAGTTTGAATGGATAGGTGATAATAGGTCCCACGTTTATCAGTTAGTGACGTCAGGGGTGGAATCCGTCTTTATCCCTCCCACCCTTAGTTTGACTTTCATAACCCGTGTACCAGGCTATCAGAAACAGCGATAGGTAGGATCGTAACCTCCCTATTGAATTATTTACCGAAAATTTTATCACGCCGCGCCGTGACGTCTTATTCTGGAACGATCAAATAATTGCCTTAACTGTTTATGTCAATTAGACATAGGCAAAAAATAAAGTATACTGGATATATCCAGACTGCGACCGAAAACGTAGCCAGGTAGTAGTTTTGTTACACCAGACACAATGCAACTAAAAATTATGCAAAAAAGTATTGCGACATATTTTATTGTAATTTTTTTTCTGCAATTTTTTTATGTCCCCGCTTTGATTCCAGGATCAAGCAAAGTGATATTGGAATTATCTATTTGAAAATATTTGAATTAGGAATTACATCGTGAGATTACACACAAGGCAAAAGTTGCGTGACCTGGTTGCGCCTCTGCCTATCCCTTCTTGAAAAAAGGCGTGAGTTTATACATCTGTACTAATTCCGAATTTAATCTAATACTGGCTCTATAATATAATAATAATAAAAAATAGATAAAGACACCGAATAGTCCTGATTCTACATTAACATAAATTAACTGCCGATGCCAATAATCAATCGAAAAAAATAGATTGAAGTCAATCTGGATTGTTTTCTACTTTTCGATTGGTCTCTTGTCATGTTACCATAGTTTTTTCACTGCTGAGATTAATTATTGGCAATATAGTATCAGAAAAACGATTGAGCTGTCAATCTCAAACGGCAAATTTTGGATTGGGATTGTTTATTGGCAGCGGCTGTATGTCTTGTGTCGTGGATATCTTCTCATAATATGACTTTCCAGTAATTTCACTGTATTCTATTATGAATCAAACCATTTCAAGGAGACTGAAATTATAATTATTGTCGATTGTCGAATCGGTTGAAGATAGTCTATGTTTAGTGAATAAATGCCCTACCTGGATTCTGGACAGCAAAATTATGACCAGATGCATGCTATTTCATTGACAAAATAAATATTTTTCATTTTCAAACGCAACAGTTCACTACTTTAAGCCCAGCCCAGGTATTCGGTAAGTAGAACCATATTTTCCTAATCCCTGTTCAGTATACACAAAGATTTAAAGGCATAAAAATCTTTGCTTTTAACTCAACGCTGGCCGTCCAGAAACACATTTACAGAATACACCTGCAAAGTTGCAGACAAAAGAAGGAATCTGTGAATAAATTGGTCCAATCGGGGATGAAGCACGCGCCGTTGCTAGGCAACGCACCCCTGCCTTACAATTGTTTTAACGACATATTTTGATACACTATCGATATACGGACGGTTTCTATAATCTATCTATCCTTAACAAGCGATATTATTAGATATTTTGTTGCATTTTTTTTTCAGTTAACAAAGATAGAGAGATATAAATATGGTGCATGTATTAATAGATAGCTGGGTGAGATAAAAGATAAATGTATATGTTTATCTTTGTTTCTTGAAGCATATAATTATATCGACATACGGCCGTTCTCTATATCCGATCTGTCTTTAACAAGAGTAGTCACCATCAGGCGGGCCGCTAGCTCGTCTGCCTACATGGCAATAAAAAAACGATATTGGCTGTTAGTTAAGAGATAATTGGTATGCTTGCATCGAGATAAATGTTTGTGTGATTTATAATTATTTTAATTCTCCCCATATAGCAGTATGAATGTACTGTATCTGTATCAGCCCATATACGTCCCACTGCAGGCAGTGGCGTAACAATAGGGTGGCAAAGTGCGCAAAATGCCACGGGCCCCCGGCCTAAGGGGCCCCCGGTCCGGTAAGACCCTGGCCTGTCAGGGCCTCAGCCTGATAAGGTCTTGGTTCGACAGGCCCCCGTTCTTAAGTTCGACAAGGCGTAAGCAGAGGAGAATTCAACATAAATTACAATATTCATAATAATGAACAATTTGCAAGATATAAAATTATTTTTTCTGAATTCATCATGTAGTTAACCTCTGAAGTATGTACGAGGACCCTAACAATACTCGAACATATAAGAGGTACACTGAGAGAACTGTTAGTGCATCTCTTTTTACAATTCAGCGAGTAATACAGCGTTTTCATGAAATTTTTTCCAATCTTCGTAAACCAGAAACAGGCTGAACAAGGCGCATGGCAGCGTGAGAGGAGGAGGAGAAATCGTTTTTTTACTGCTGTTGGACTAACATGTAACCATTTATGAACTGGAGGAAAACATGTGCGTACGGATACAGTACAGCGGCATCCAGCTGAAGCAAATTTAAAGCCAGCAAATGCCTCAAATTTAGAAAGACACCACAGAAACTCAGGGTTGGGTTATGGTAGAGAACACGAGAATTGGACTGTGAATGAGTCAAGAGTTATGTTTTCAAGCGAGTTTATATTCTGTTTATACAAGCACGACAGGAGGGAAAAACTTAAAATACGACCAGGAAAGAAAAGATTAAGTTGGTCTAAAGGAAACAGATAGGAGGATTCGGTTGGGCTGGGCAGAGCTTCCGCAAATATGTGCGGTGGCAGGAAGTTGTACCACATATTTGGGTCAGATATACCATAGACTAAAGTGTTCAACCAGGGCGTCCTCCCTGTTATGACGTACAGAGCCGAAACGTGAACACTGATTGTGGGGCTAATCCATAAGTTTCAAGTCGCTCGACTTGCCATGGAAAGAGCTATGCTCCAATTAACTCTGAAAGGCACAAATCGCAACGAAAAGATCCTTCAGAGAACCAAGATGATCTACATAGCTCTGAAAGTTAATTGAAGTAGCAATAGGCTGGCCACATATTGGCCACAGTGAATTGGGTACTATGGCACACCTTGGAGGAGCCCTATATCCAGCAATGGACCACAACTACCGCCAAACACCTTACGTGAAATGAAAGAATTTCCAGTTATCTTTACTCTGAGTTATCTTTACAGGAAGTTTCTTGTACTTGCAGCACAGCCATAATGAAGCCTCCAAACGTATTGTCCTTCGGATGAACCTAAACAAGATGCAGGTGAAGAACAAACAGGACAAATGTGTAATATACTCGTTGTTCCGGGACCATCGATTATTGTGGTTATCATCGATAGCACGCCTCTCAAAATTCTCAAGGAATATATCTGCCACGAGAAATTAATACGATTGGGCAGATACACCTTCGGAAAGGAAGCCGATAAAAGGATTCAGTTGGGCTGGGCAGTGTTTAGGAAGTTGTATATACCACAATAGGGATATACCAAAGACCCTGATGAAGAAAGTATTCAACTAGTACGACTTCCCTATAATGGCGTCCAGTGGACGTGAGACAAAAGTGGACAATAAATTATTTAACTTTTTGATTGATTTCGTTGCGGGGTAAAGACAATTTAGACATTCCCGGAGACTCGCTGAATTTCAATGTTCGGTGTCATTACAATACGTGCCACTATTGATCCTGGCTTACAAGAGTTATAGTGGTACGTGTGAGGACGGGACAGTCTCCTAATGGCGTCCGGAGCAGAGACTTGGTCACTGACTGTGGGGCTAATACATAAACCTCAAGTCGCTCAACGTGCTATGGAAAGAGTTATGATCGGTTCTTTAGCTCGGAATCTAAACATTGACACTTTTACTGACAAAACGCCCGAAAAAGGATATTTCAACTTTCATATATATATTGTTCCTTTCCATATGATAAGAAAAAAAATTATACAGTAATTACGATTATAGTGTTTCTACATATTATACTTAAGTAGACTAGTACTTTACTTACTTAGTAGTACTTTAGTTAGTGAAAACCGAAATTACAGCGTCAAGTTTTTTTACATTTACGAAGGGCCCCATTTGTTGAATTTTGCCACGGGCCCCCGACGGTATAGTTACGCCACTGACTGCAGGGCACGGGCCTACTCTACAATCGAAAGTACGATTGAGAGTGGTTAGGCCATATAGTCCACCACGCTGGCCTAGTGCGGGTTGGCGGACTTACATACCATAGAAATTCTTATAAATCGCTATGGTATGCAGGTTTCCTCACGATGTTTTCCTTCACCGTTTTAGTGCGTGGTAATTGACTGTCAATACACACATGACTCCGAAAAGTCAGAGGTGTGCCCTGGGATGAATGTACTGATGTGGTCCGATTTGAAACACATTCTAGCCAGAGGAACCACTGGACTGAATGAAACTTAAAATCTTTTGTTTCAATTATTTGTTTTTGCTACTGTCTAAGACGGTTGCATCGCTTACAATCAGGCGAATTGCATGCCAGACTTGCTAACCTTAGCAATTTAAAAAAAATATGTGATGAATGTTCTGAGACCAATGTCATACATTAGTTTATTATACTTGTAACACAATATTTCGGCTAATCAGAGGCTCACAGTAGATGATTACTGCCGAACATGAACTTATCCAAAACTGAAATTGCAGGTGCATTTATTTACTGCCAAAATTGAAAGAGAAGCAAGGAAAAATACAAATGTATTCGATGTAGTGATTTGAACGATCTTACTCAACTTACTCCATATGTTTTATTCTCGCACATGCGTAAATGCCTTTTTCCCACAAGGGGTGGGCAGATGTGCAACTAGGAAACCCACGTTTCCCCTTGTTTTCTTCCGTCCCACAATGTGATACGGGGCGAACGCATCTAGAATGTAGAATCTAAATTATGTATGAACGTACCATTATTATTATAATGAAATAAAGATACGTGAAAAGAGTCAGAGGAGAGAAAACTGGAGATATAGCGATAGTCCGGGTGACGCTCCATTATTTGATTTGAGATAAATTGTCCGCGATAAATGGAATATTTCCATCGCGCGGCCCCGCTAACCTATTTAATGCGGAATTTATTCTTTATCGGGGAGTCGTGGGTTCGATTCGCTGCGGCACCAAGGGATAATTTTAATGATTTTTTGCAATTTGGATGTAAAATTCATCGCTTGAATAGGTTAGTTGCAGTGCTTATGAGTTTTTCATTTTAATAATCAGGGTTTGATTCTCAGGGTGCGATTTGTCATCTTTTATAGGAAAAGAAATCTCCTTTATCGTAAATATGTTTTTTCTTTGATTCTGAATATTTAGACGTTGTTAATGAATACAAACGCCGGTAGATTTATTTCAATCACGAGTAAAGGTTAGTATTCTATACTATTGAAAATGTGAACACACTGAACATAAAAATAAAAGTCGTGAGAATACCCACGTTGGTTAGTAAGTGTAAAGTAGTAGTTTATATCTTGGCCTTATCCCTCCGCGTGTTTACATGCTGATGGCCATTGCCTGGCAAAATCCCCTCGTAAAGCCCAACAAAGAGGCCAGGACTATTGCCGACTCCTGGACCCTTCCCGCGATCATTACGCAGCTGCCGATATTCTTAAAGAAATTTGACCTGTGCATTATAAGAACAAAATACGCTAAAACCACTCCTATTACGCAAACATAAAGTCGAAAACCCAATGCGATTTTTACTGAAATTTTCTTACTCTTCGCTCTATTGAAAATTAAAGCGTAATATTATTAAGTTAGAATTCAATTCACAATGCGCGGTCGGAATAAATTTGTTGAATATTATAAATGAGAATTTGGTAAGGGAATATGATTTTTATGATCTATGTGATAAAGTAGGAATTTGCGCGCGCATTGTCTAGACAATATTATGGGGTGACCATATCAGAGGTATTTCTGTGACTGCGTTTAATGAAATACCTAAAGATGGGACGATAGGTGATCTATAAATTCTCGTGTTTTACGTATTAATACTGAGATCTTGACCGTACTTTATTCTACATATATTTTTTTACTATGTGAGATATATCTCACAAACATAGGTTTAGTGGAAAATATTCTGATATGTTGTTTTTTAGTAATTAGTAGTTACTGAGTACGAATGTTTAAAGAAGGCATGGACGCAAGTTCTCACTCCTAAGTTCTTTATGTGCTTAAGAAAAGTCCGGGCAGAAATTCAATAAAATAAAATTAGTGTACAATACATAATCGTCACACCTGTATCCCATAAGGGTAGGCAAAGACAGTGCCACTTTGCTCGATCCTGACATATTATTTTAAAATTAATATAAAACTAATTTAAATAATAATAAGATTTTTATTGCGGATTTGGTTAAATTTATACATTTTTGAACCTTTTAAGAGCCGACCCTTCAAAATAGCAAAATAATAAACAAAAAATTAGGCCGAATCCGCGATGAAATTCGTAAAAAATAGTTTTATTTGCAATATATAACATTTGCGTAATATTTTTTTTAAATAGATATTTGTAAACACTTTTAATTATTTATAGATTTTCACAAACAATTTGTATTTGAAAATTAGGTACTTACATATCAAGCCGACATAATCTTTTGGACCGTTCATCATTATGTCAGTATATCGAGATTTTTATAAGTCAATACGGTCCCTACATTTCTCTCAGTATTCGAACCCATGGCTACCGCGTATTAAGACGCTGTGCATTCCACACTCGTCAGTTATTTAATAAAGTGTTCAGGACGTGCCCGCACGCACTCTGCGGCTCTCAAATATACGTCGCAGTCAAACTATCGCATTACGGCATTATAATAAACAACTGGAGAAATAATGTGTGATGAAAAATTAATTGAATAATCAATATAGGAGACTGTCTTTATTCATCTAATCAACGCAGTGTTTCGGGATTAGGAGGCTTACTCTATGATCTGAAACGAAGTTAAATGTTCGTAATTCGTACATAAAACTGAAACTGATGGCGAGCCTATCGCCATATTGGGCACTAATTCCGGACGCCAGGCTGGTAATGAATAGAAAAATCCAATGGACAATCAAAGCGAGGAGACGATCACTCCCGACCCGGGATTCGAACCTGACAAATCAGCGTTGTAATTGAAGCGTAGTAAAACTGCGCCACAGAGGCATGTTTTTGCTGAGACTATTTATTCTCATGATAGCACAAAAATATGACTACAAATACAAATATACCAATTAATTTCTCAATGACTGGGTAAAAAATAATAATAGGAACTGGCTGGTTGCCTCAATTTTTATTATTGTTTATATCTAATTAAATCCCAGGGCACACCTCTGACTTTTCGGAGTCATGTGTGTATTGACAGTAAAAAACCACGTACTGAAACGGTGAAGGAAAACATCGTGAGGAAACCTGCATACCATAGCGATTTATAAGAATTTCTATGGTATGTAAGTCCGCCAACCCGCACTAGGTCAGCGTGGTGGACTATATGGCCTAACCACTCTCAATCGTACTTTCGATTGTAGAGCAGGCCCGTGACTTCAGTGGGACGTATATGGGCTGATACAGAATACAAATTATATCTAAAGCATAATCGGAATGAGGAACATTTTGTTAATCTATTTAGTAGTAAAAAAAGTAACAAATATATTATAAAAGTTGGTGGTAGGAGTAATAGACAAGGATGCAACATGCACGACGTGACGTCATCCTCCATTAAACGCATGCGTGCGAATGAGAAAACGAGTGTCCCCACGGCAATTTTAAAAATATTAATATCTCACTCATATTACAATATGTTTTCATGCTGATTTCGAATTTATATATTTTTTTAAGAGATGAACCATTACACTATCTTTAAAAAATAAAATCAAACCTTTGAATACATGTCTATTTCAAAAGGCTTTTTCATCGGCGTCGGTTAATATGACGAGTGTCCATCATCGTTAACTTTAGTTAATCGGGGGACACCATCATCCCAGTTTAAATTATAGAGTTAGATCAAATGGGTTAGCTAAGTTGACTTTCTACAATCGTAATTGCTAGTAGAAAAAAGCAACATACAGTCGAATTGAGAACCTCCTCCTTTTTTTGAAGTCGGTTAAAAAAAGAAATGGTAATGACATTTAACATCAATACATCACGTGGTCAGAAAAAACGAATACATAATATATAGAAGTTAGCGTTTGGCGTAGAAAACGATTATATTCTATTCTCATTTTGGCTTGAATATTTATCCTAGCCAAAATACAATTCATACGTTATGAGAATAGAATATAATCGTTTTCTACAACGCCAAACACTAACTCTTATACAAATGCTATCCAAGATGATGAGCGCAAACGCCAATGCGTTAACGAGTGTAGAAAGAGAATATATTGGAAGCGCTTGGAACTTGGCTAAGGGGGCAGATACTTATAGTGTCGTATATTTATTAAAATGGCGGCCAAGACGCAGCGCCGAGTGGTTCACAATATTAATCGCCATTTCGCGGAGAGCTTCGGTAAATTGGACCCGTCGCCGCCAGCCGGGTAATGGCGGATAATAATTGAACCGGCTTAGGCTAACATAGAGTAATTAATACACAGAATGGACAGTCAGCAGTTGGTTTTATCATGTAACTGCGTTTTATCATAATTTTCATCTACTGGGAGTCCAGTGTATAACGAAATACCCCAAAGTTTAATTTATAATTTTTCATATTATATCTAGCCAGATAATATATTATATATTCATAATAGTTAATTAGTTATTAGTACACAGTACACACTGGTTCTTGCCCGTTTTTCTTTAGTGAAAACCGTTTTCCGAACCGGGTGGCAGCATAAAAAATGACTGAATCTAAATGATGTTTAGACTTTATTGGGTTTAATAAATTATTTTCTTTCCATTCCATTTTACTCACTATAGCAGTGAATATGTATCTTAAATATTACATATGAATTTTAAAAGTACGAGATTTAAAGGTCGCGTTTCGTTTATCAATATCACACCCCTTATGATCTTCCTCGATCCCGAAAAGGAGATTATATTTTTCACTTAATAAAATAATTAACTATAAGCTCAATAAAGCTATAATAAAACAGGGAAAACATTTTAACTATCGACCGCGTATTATTAGTTTAGGGTAAAAATAACTCCAAAGGTCGCCACTTCCCACCGACATTGACAAGTCTGTCTGCAAATATTTACTCTTTGCAAGACCCGCCGAGGTCACTGGTTAAGGATAGTAGACGGCAAGAATTTAAGCCACAGATTACATGCCGATGCAGATTTTGAATGATTTATATTAAAAAAAAATACAGCTAGCAGTGTCGTGGGTATCAAAGACTTTTCACTCTCACAAACACTCAAATCTGAAATGAATATTTTTGGACCGTACAAACATTTCTCTCGGTGCGGATATCGAACCCGCGGCCTCACGATTCACAGGCAGCGTCTTACCAACTGCGCCACGGAGGCTGTTGGACACAGATATACAAGCTCGCCTCCAGATATTTCTAATCATGACGCTAACTCCTCCTAGTAATAATCTTTTGCCCTGTTGTGCCATGTAATCCCTCCCTATAATGTTCAACAGGCGAGGCGGAGCGTCGGCGGACATATGATTATATTAGAATTTCATTCGTTTAGCAATTAATTCAATGAAAGGAAATGACTCTTCAATACTTAGCGCGATGTAATGTTATCTACTCTAGTTATGTCATTATTGTAGTAGACATTATGTGGGCATTTTTTTTATTGCAATAAATGGTGAGATGAGCAAGCCGTTCGCCTGATGGTAAGCGATACGACCGCTCATAAACAGTAGCAAAATTCTACTGCGCTCGCCATCCTGAGACATAAGATGTTAAGTCTCAATATGTCCAGTAGTTGCTCTAGCTACAATGTCCTTCAATCCAAAAAATAATAGTGTATTTACACTGGTGTTTCACGGGAGAAATAGACATTGCGGTGGTACCTACCCAGATGGCCTCTCATATATAAGAGACCTACCACCAGTAAAAAGTCAAACATCAGTTAATATATAATACAGTATTAGTAGTTGGGCCCAGTATATTGGAATTCCTGACTCATCCCACGGGAACACAAAATTTTCGGGATAAAAAGTAGCCTATATGTTAATCCAGGGTGTCAGCTAACACTATGCCAAATTTCATCAAAATCTGTTGTGCCGTTTTTACGTGATAGAGTAACAAACATCTATTCATTCATTCTCACAAACTTTTACCTTCATAACATTAGTAAGGATGTAAGCTCTCGCTATATACTAGAAAGGGCAGGCAGGAATGCAATTTGTACAATCAACAATTAAAAAATAGTTATTTTTAACATATGATATGATGATAGGAGCTTAGTCGGTGAAAATACGATGCCAAGTGTCAAACATGATGTTAAAGACTGGGTGAAAAGATATTTTAGTTAGCAAATGGCATGAGACCGATGTCTGAAGCTGTCTATCTGGACGGAATTTCCCCTTATGTTAGGTGCAATTTAGTCACTATATAGTGCCAGTTAAAAAAAGGGGAGGAACTTCATCCATTACCTATACCCGGCTGAAAAAAATACAATAATTATTAGATTCATTCGTATCTGCCCATCTAGAAATTACCGCCCACAATAGTATAAATTCCTTCAAAGCTACCTACGCAAATGTTGTATGTTTCAATTGAAAAGATTTTCCGTACAAAGGAAAAACATGTGCTTAGCTATCGACTGTCGAAAGTTAATCACAATAAGTTTACAACAAGCATAAAAATATGGAAAAAACAACAATAACTTACGTTAAGTTTAAGTTACTTCTCTTCTTTAGAATCTATCCTGATTAACCTCACTCCTTCGTACAGTCACACCATAATCATGGGAGATTTTAATACGTGTCTTATCAAGAATGACCACCGCTCTTGCTCTCTTTATACTATTTTAAATTCTAGCAACTTATCTGTCCTACCTCTAAATCCTACTCATCATTTTCCTAATTCCATTCCTTCTCTTCTCGATCTTATGATTGTATCTTCTCCTCATCTTGTCGAAAAACATGGACAGTGCTCTGCCGATTCCTTCTCATGCCATGATCTCATATATCTTTCTTATAAAGTCCGCCTTCCCAAACTAAGACATAAAGTGGTCATGCAGCGTTGTTTTCGTGAAATCAATTCTGCAAATCTTCGTAGGGATGCTAGCAATATTGACTGGGGTCCTTTACTCAACTCGAGTTTGGTTGATGACAAAGTAAATTTTTTCACCACCAATATCATCAAACTTTATGATGCACATGCCCCCATCCGTGCTGTTAAAATAAAACATCTTCCGTCACCCTGGCTCACCGACGATATTAAAGCCTTAATAACGAAAAAGGTCGTAGCTAAGGCTAAGTTTAAACGTCGACCTACACCTCAGAATTGGGACAAATACGTTGCTCTCCGAAATCACTGCAACAAGATGTGTAGGAATGCACAACGCCGACATGTTCACCAATCTGTAGAAAACAATGATCCAGCTAAGGTCTGGAAATTTCTTCGTTCTATGGGGGTTGGAAAATCTCGTTCAGATTCTATTCCTAATAGTTTAAATTTAGATTCGCTGAATACACATTTCACTGCTGTGCCCAAATTTGATAGGGCTATTAAAAATAAAACAATTCAAGATCTTTCTTCTATTCCAACTCCTAACTATCCTCAATTTGTCTTTAGTCAATTCTCTGATTGTGATGTTAAAAAGAGCATTTTATCCATCTCCTCCAATGCATCTGGGAATGATTGCATTGGTCGCAGTATGATTTTGCCTATCCTTGACGAAATTCTCCATATCCTTTGTCATATCCTTAACTTTTCCTTATCCAACTCCGTTTTCCCCTCCTTGTGGAAAGAGGCCGAAGTAATTCCCCTACCCAAAAAACCTAATCCTGTATCTTTCTCTGAATACCGCCCTATATCCATTCTCCCCTTCCTTTCTAAAGTCCTTGAGAATCTTGTTCATCAACAATTATGCTCCTTTCTAACTCATTACAATCTCCTTAATCCTTTCCAGTCTGGATTTCGTCATGGATATGGTACCACTACTGCACTAGTTCATATTACGGATGACATCAGAGCTGCGATGGAGAATGGCAAGCTAACGGTTCTAGCTCTGCTAGACTTTAGCAATGCTTTCAACACCGTTGACTTTGATGTCTTACTGACTACACTGTGCTCTATTAACATATCTCCAACGGTAATTGACTGGTTTCGTAGTTACCTGATGGGCCGTCGCCAGCGCATTCGTGTCAAGGACTCAGTGTCTTCGTGGTGCGACACACTTACTGGCGTCCCTCAGGGCGGCGTTTTATCTCCTTTACTCTTCGCTGTTTTTATTAATTCTATATCAAAAAATCTGATTTCTTCCTACCATCTGTATGCAGATGATTTACAAATATATTATCATGCTCCTGTGGACAGGGTGACGGAGGCTATTAACTCTGTCAACAGGGATCTTGAGAGTATTAGCAGATGGAGTAAGTCTCACGGGCTATTAGTCAACCCTGCTAAGTCCCAAGTCATTGTTGTTGGCAGCTCCAGGTTGATTTCTAAATTAGATATGGATAACTTACCTCAAATTATGTTTGATGGTTGCACTATTCCATTCAGTGATACTGTTAAGAATTTGGGTGTAATCATCGACAAAAACCTATCCTGGAGTCCCCAATTGCAACAAGTAAGTCGCAAATTGTTTGCTGCAGCGGGGTCCTTGCGGAGATTGCGGAATTTTCTACCGATTTCCACGAAAATCGCACTGGTTCAATCTCTTCTTTTTCCCCTCCTTGATTATGCTGATGCTAGCTACCTCGACCTCACCGAAGCCCAAATGGAAAAACTTGAGAGACTTCAGAATTTCTGCATTAGATTCATATTTGGTCTTCGCAAATATGACCATGTTTCCGAATATCGTATCAAACTCAAGTGGCTATCAATACGTTTTCGCCGTAATACTCGAATTCTTTCCCTTTTATACGGTATTTTGTATAATCCCTCTAGCCCCCACTATCTTAAAAACCGTTTTAAATTCCTCGGTCAAACTCATGCACGAACTCTTAGATCAACAGAGAATTTGATCCTAGAGATTCCCAAGCACAGCACATCATTTCTTAGCAAATCCTTTACAGTTCATGCTGCTCGCTTGTGGAACGAATTACCATTGTCTGTCAGACAAGCTAAGTCATTACCAAGTTTTAAGAGACTTGTTAAGATACACTATCTCTCACTGCAGTAACGTATTATCCTGTTATATATATATTTCTGATCCTCTTTACTTATATCATCATTATAGTTAGCTCAATATATATTAGTATGTATGTATGTATATATGTATGTATGTTTGTGTGTATTTATATTATGTAAATTAATATAATATAATATGTACATCAATTATTATTATTATTGTTTATTCTCTCTCTGTTTGCACTACCCTATATTTCAATTTCTCAAAAATCCAGTCCATCCAAAGGTTGCCTGGAAGAGATCGCAGCTAGCGATAAGGCCGCCTATTGTAACCATGCCTTTAGTTTTTAAGTATTTTGTATGCGTCTTTCATTTTGGTGTACAATAAAGCATATATAAAATAAATAAATAACTTAATTTCAAACTATTTATTTGACTACATAAACTAACATAATAGAAGCGTCGATGACTTAGCAAATATATCGACAAAGAGACAGCACTGTTTCCGACTGACCGATATACAGACCAGAGGTATAAGAGTTATGGGTTACTACTACTTTTTCTGCCCTCCTGGTACTTCAAATATTTTAATGACTTATTCAGAAGGATTTCAACTTCACTAACTGTGCAAATGAGGATAATATTAAAATCTGTTCAGATAAATTTTATTTAAGTCGCAATTTGTCTATTTAATTATTAGAACATTAATTATTTTAATACGGCTATCATTTTCATCGCTTTCTCAGGTTTAAAATTATTAAACGTACAAACGTAGACCAGTCTTCCTAGCATAAGCAATAATAATAATACCTCTGTCTGGTAAGCTCTCAATAGATTACATAATCGGATTAATAAAATTATATCTTGTGTCTCATTCACGCATTAGTTTTGATCATATCGTTGTGTCCTCTTCGGATTTTAATTAATCTGAAATTCTAAATTTAAATATCGATTTCCGCTCTCGTTCGCACATCAATTAAACAATAGTGCTATCTCTTTCTTATTCTATTTTTAAAATAATGACATCAATTATCCTTGGAAAGCGAACGCGTAGCCTTCACCGAAGCTGTGCGGTCCTTTGTCTTCAACCTCGTTTTCGCGGTACTGTGAACAAAAGAGCTTTTAAACTTCTGCGGAAAACTGACTTCCTAGTACTTTAAAGCAAAAGTTACTAAGAGATTAAGAGCGTTTATACCCTGCACGCGTTTTTTGGCTTAAAAACAGGACTTTTCAAATGAGTTAATAGCCACCAATAAACAATTTAAAGGAAAAATAATTATTACTAATTTTAGAAAAGGTCGTCATCTAGGGATTTTGGTGATAAACATTATAGATTGCTGATTGTGATTGATTATTGCCAACCCGCACTAGGCCAGCGTGGTGGACTATATGGCCTAACCACTCTCAATCGTATTCTCGATTGTAGAGTAGGCCCGTGCCCTGCAGTGGGACGTAAATGGGCTGATACAGATACAGATTATAGATTGATGGATAATTTGTGAGTACTATACGGATTACTGAACACAAGTTTCGTTATTTAGGCTTTAAATGGCAATTTAGAAGCTTAAGATATCCGAAACCACTAAATATAAGATGAAAATAAAAATATTATCAGACTAATAAGACCCTTATGGAGGGATTTTGCTGAGAAAAATAATCTTTTTGTGTTTAGTTCCTGAAAAATAAAAATTTAAACAATGCGAAATTATTCAGAAATTCTCGTCAAGAACATATTTTTTTTCACCAACTTATCGTACATAATTTTTTATAGCAATTACATATTACAATATAAGAACATCTTATCAATAAATTACCATTTTTATATTTCAACAAAATTAGTTTTCATGTTTTCTACAAATATTTTAAAAACCACTATAAAACACGCTGTCCGACGTGGATCAAATCAGACCGCCGCAAGGCCTTCTAGAGGGAGGACGTGTCGCTCGTCGCTCCGGCCTGGCTGCAGTCGATTATGCCGCGCGTAGTAAAAATAGCCACGCGCGGAATGCGGTTACCACATCTTAGTACTTTGATAGTAAAATATTTAATTATTTTTATTACCTACAATGATTTTGTAGTGAGTATAAATTATGTTTCAGGTAATATAATGGGATGTAATTCCGAGGCTAAATTATGTTATTTATTGTAATATAAAATTAAATATATTTCGTAATTGTAAGGGGTTGTAAGGCCTCTAACACTATTTATGTGTTCGAACACGAAATGATTAATAAAACGTCCGTAGTGTCTACTGATTGAACACTGATTTGAATGCAATTTAACAATGTAATAATAACGAAAATATGATTAGTATCCAAAATTTGTATTATTCTTTGCTTGCACAGTAATATTTGTCTACTTATAATGCAAATAAAATATTTTTAAGAGCGTAGTCTTAAGAGCGCGCGTCTTAAGAGCGTATACACCTTGCGCGCAAAGTCAACTATAGGTATTTCTTCGTTAATTTCACGCACACATAAGCGACCAAAGCTGTGTGCGTAGAGCTGCCGCGTCGGCTCGCTATACAATCGGCTCAAACAACTTTGATCCGTGCGCTTCAAATATTCAATTGAAATGTAACTGTAATATAATATCATAAAAATATTTTATTTGCATTATAAGTAGACAAATATTACTGTGCAAGCAAAGAATAATACAAATTTTGGATACTAATAATATTTTCGTTATTATTACATTGTTAAGTTGCATTCAAATCAGTAGACACTACGGACGTTTTATTAATCATTTCGTGTTCGAACACATAAATAGTGTTAGGGGCCTTACAACCCCTTACAATTACGAAATATATTTAATTTTATATTACAATACATAACATAATTTAGCCTCGGAATTACATCCCATTATATTACCTGAAACATAATTTATACTCACTACAAAATCATTGTAGGTAATAAAAATAATTAAATATTTTACTACCAAAGTACTAAGATGTGGTAATCGCATTCAGCGCGTGGCTATTTTTACTACGCGCGGCATAATCGACTGCAGCCAGGCCGGAGCGACGAGCGATACGTCCTCACTCTAGAAGGCCTTGCGGCGGTCTGATTTGATCCACGTCGGACAGCGTGTTTTATAGTGGTTTTTAAAATATTTGTAGAAAACATGAAAACTAATTTTGTTGAAATATAAAAATGGTAATTTATTGATAAGATGTTCTTCTATTATAATATGCAATTGCTATAAAAAATTATGTACGATAAGTTGGTGAAAAAAAATATGTTCTTGGCGAGAGTTTCTGAATAATTTCGCATTGTTTAAATTTTTATTTTTCAGGAACTAAACACAAAAAGATTATTTTTCTCAGCAAAATCCCTCCATAAGGGTCTTATTAGTCTGATAATATTTTTATTTTCATCTTATATTTAGTGGTTTCGGATATCTTAAGCTTCTAAATTGCCATTTAAAACCTAAATAACGAAACTTGTGTTCAGTAATCCGTATAGTACTCACAAATTATCCATCAATCTATAATGTTTTTCACCAAAATCCCTACATGACGACCTTTTCTAAAATTAGTAATAATTATTTTTCCTTTAAATTGTTTATTGGTGGCTATTAACTCATTTGAAAAGTCCTGTTTTTAAGCCAAAAAGCGCGTGCAGGGTATAAACGCTCTTAAGAGATAATCAAAAGTTTATAATATGAAAATTTCATTATTAATATTTATTTCTAGGAAAACCATTAGGAAAACGTATTATTTTCACGAAAATATTTCTAGTCGAATTTAATATTGAAAACCCTACGAAAAAGTAATTATTGAATATTAGTAAAGAGCCTTACAACAAATATCATTAAAACTTGTTAAATACACAATTTTTTTAAATACCTGGCCATCGTCATTCCTTAAGTCCTGTGCTCTCCAATTTTGAACGAAGTACTGACCGCCAGCTGGACGTTGGCCACCTCCATAGCCCTTGAAGAATAAGGGAGTCTTAGAAAAAATGTGATAATTGGCGCCCTTCAGTACATTTGGAGTTTCAAAAACACGACCGTAAAAATTGTTCTAAAATAAAAAAAAATATTATGAGCCTGTAGCGTCCCACTGCAGGGCAAAGGCCTCTCCGCTTTCCATGCATTCCGATCAAGGGCTTTTTTACTAGAACTTTATTATTTGGGCAGCAGAGTGAACCACGTGCGTGTTAAATTGATTTCGATATGAATTTATCTTCTAACAGTTCAAAAAAGGAGGATCTTAGCAGCATAATTGTATCGAACGGTATGGGACTGCCGTCTCATGCCATTCAATAAGCTGTCTGGACGGTATTTGCGCTTACTATCACGTGCAGTGCAGTCATTATGCTGGGAGGGAAAATATAAAAAAGCAAGTGATCAAAATTTTGCTTTGTCTCTCAGAAATATTTTGCAATGTTCGCTTGAAACCTATATAAAAACGTAACCATTTTCCATGTGATTTAACGAAATTATTGTTTGTTTTATACCTGGTTCTGTCGCCAGTTTTGTTGCGGCTCTGGTTTCTGTTGATTGTACTGCTGTTGCAAGTTGTACTGTTGCCGCTGCTGCGCGTACGCTTGTTGGTAGTAGTTATCTACAGGAAAAGGAAATTTATATACATATTTCTTATGTATACAAGTTTTCAATGTATTCATGGGATATACGTACAATCGTCGTTTTTCAACATATCACGATAAAACAAGGAGATTTCCATTCCAAAGACTATTTTCTCATGTAGGATGTTTGAATAGTGTTATGTCAGGTTAGGTTAAAAATCATCGTAAAACATACAGAATAGTATAGTATATTCGAAATTATAAAATACCTTGATTGTGTGGCGGCTGAGGTTCAGGACTTTTTGGTATGTGACTTCCTTCTAGGATCTAAAATATGAAAAAGCATTCGTATATTAAATACATTTTTATACCGTTTAACCAATATAAAATAAATAAACTCCCAAATGAACTTATTACTATTTCATTACTATGATTAGATTATAATAATAATGATACGTCTCATTACAGACCACAAACTACCAGGAGCGCATAAACGCAAAGAGCTCACCTGGAATCCTTCCTTGCCGGCTCTGTACTTGAGCTTGACGGTCTGCCCGCTGGGATCCTTGTACTGGTAGGCACCTACCCGGGAACCATCGGGTTCGATCTGTTCTCCCGCAGCTAAACCGTTGTCTGACGCGTACTCGAAACGGAAACTGCCCCCTGGTGGTTAAAAAAGTAAATTAGTAAAGGAGTACTTTCAAATACTTGATTTAAAAAGAACGTTCCTCGTATTAAGAAGCAGTGATTTTGATTGAGGATGTTACTAAAAACTGTAAACTGTATCAGCCTATATACAACCCACTGCAGGGCACTTGCCTCCTTTATAATCGAAAGTCCGATTGAGACGAGTTAGGGCATAAAGTCCACCACCTTGGCCTAGTGCATGTTGGCGGACTTTAAATAACATATAAATTCTCACAAATCGCTATAGTATGCAGGTTTCCTCACGATGTTGTTTAGTGTCACTAAAAAGGCCAAAATTTTTTTTTGCTTTTGTCACGAGCTATATGCTTGGATTAATATTCAGATGATGCTATGCGCTTAAAAATCGATTTAAATATAACCCGTTCAAGAAATATAAAAAAATAAAATGATGAGTATAAAATTATTACTGTCCCAGTTTCCATTAAAGTAGCATCCTTGACATTCATAGGTAGGGTTTTATTGAGAAGATGTAAAGAGGAATGATATACTCGTACATACCGGAAGTAAGGGCTTGCTTATGATGCAAGATGGAGGCTTGCTGCTCCTTGCTCACTGGGTAGGGCTGCCGCCACGGCTCGGGCTTAGAATAAGCCGCCGAAGTACCGATGGTGTTGGGTTCTGGAAACATTCACTCTGTTAGAGACATCACTTTTTTAACGCCTTCACACCCACCACTTCAACTCCTGTCAGCCAGGATCAACAGTGGTACGCAAAGAATTGACACCGAGCTCCGGAGCTCAGCGATTCTCTCAGGAACACTAGCTTATCTTAACATTATATACAGCTTATCTTAGATACATTACAGCTTATTTTAAACGGCTAACAGCTAAATCAATTCACTTCAAACGCAAATGTCTGACGAGCCTTTAAGCGAGGTCATTTTTATGAACCGAAAAAAAAATCAGACAGAATTTAAATAGCTGTAGTTGGAAATAATCATTAAAGAATAATCTTTTCAAGCATCTATATTAGGTACATAGATTCCCTACTATAATAAACTGGCATTCTAAGAAGATGCCCTTATTTACACGAGGAGTTTCTATTAAGATACCAGTATCATAAAGGTGTATAAAAGTTGCATCTTGTAAACTTTTGTCAGAACACAATAATCGACACCGGTTATGTCATGCGATAATCGCATACGATTCTCGTTGGGAGAAACTCTGCGTGAATGGGGCTTTAGTGAAACAAGTTGACCCAATTCAGATTAGAGACAATTTCACTACTGAAACAATATTTTGTATGTACTTTTTCCAGCTAGGATCAATTAACGTGAGCTTGCATATTGCGTGAGGTTATCATCATGAAACATCTCATTTACATAAATTAAATAAAATTAAAAAAAAAGAAATTAATACACCCAACAGTCATAAGGATAGTCTTGACCGCACTAAGATCGAGTCTTATGTCGTGGGTATCAGAAACTACGAGACATATTTCGGTCTCATAAACATCCATACCCGGAACGAATACTTGTAGTTCGAACAAACATGTGTCTCTGTGTGGGGATTGAACCCGCGGCGGTTATAGTGTGCGGTACATGTAGCCGTCCTGCCTATGTATGCTTCTCACCTCTCCACTCCTCGGAGTGTCCAGGAGGTGGTCTCCACGCCTGCGCGTACGAACTCTGCGATGTCCCATCCTCAGCCGGAGTGAACAGCCCCTTCTGGTAGCCTCCTGCCTGCAAGGAGATACATCAGCTAGTAGTACAATAAAATGATTAATAAACTTCCGATCTAAGACTAAAGAGAACCACCACACAGGCCTAGTATGCACGTTTCCTCACGATGTTTTCTTTCGCCGTAGTGCTTGGTGATTGACTAGATTGGCCCTGAGATTTGAACAGGCAACTAACGGGCCACCACGCAATATATCAATTTAAACGATACTATTTCCGATTTATTCGTACACCTGACGCTGTACCAACTTTCGTCCTTTTCTCTTAAATCAACCAAATGGTTGTCAGAAATTGCCTGGTACGATAAGACCGCCAATTGTACTTTTTTCTAATGTAAATTGTTTACTTTTTATTTCTGGTATACAATAAAGCTTAAAATAAATAAATATTCCATTCGCAACCCCAGGCCGCTACCAAGTTAGAATCACCATTAAAGGCCGGATGTAATGTTAGAAGACATTAAATGATCATGAAATCTTACTTTATTACTAGCGGCCTTCCAGGAGCGATGTATCGGCTGGAACAGAACAGGACTGCCCACCTGCCATCAACACTTACCTTAGTTCTCTATTCCTCTGTGTAGCTTGGACAATGAGTCAGGGCATGGTTTCTCAAAGACTTTCACAACATGTCTATTTACAAAGGAAAAGATTTGAAACCGTGGTCATAATGAGTTGTCTGTTTTTTTTTTATAAATAAGAAATGGGATTATTATCTAACCTTAATAACGAGAAATCTTAGAGATAACAGTGCCTATGGCCACCCAGAGGTTTTTATGGTTGGGATATCCTATAGTTATATAGGAATTCTGAATAACTATATCCAAGATATGGACTCCGAGACAGTGATGTAGAATAAACCCTAAACTTCTTTCAATCCAGAATGTCTATGACGTAAGGACTATCAATTAATTCGTAATATATCATTGGCAGTTCATTAAAGTTCTTTTTATATATAAGAAGTAGTCATTGCAACTGCAGTTTGCACGTTGCAGGAGCTGTAACAGTTAGCACACATGAGGCAACGCATTGCGCGCCGCTAGCCAACTGTGAACGATTCAACGCGGTTCTGTAATAACTAATTTATTGTAGCTAAACTAATTACCTAGAATTGCGTGCCAAGTTTATTAGAACATCTAGCGATCCGTGTTCAACAACGTACTGTTTTAATTCACTTAGAATCAATAGAGTTTGCCAAGTTCATTTAATTTGGAATCATGTTTTACTGGTGGTAGGTCTCTCATGATGTGAGAGGCCTAGGTAGGTACCACCGCGATGGCTGTTTCTCCCGCCAAACAGCACTGTAAATGCACTGTCGTGTTTCGAATTGATGGACATTGTAGCCAGAGTAACTACTGGACATATTGAGAATTAACATTTTATGTCTCAGGATGATGAGCGCAGTGGAATGCCATGCATTGCTTTGCAATTCAAGGTGTTGTTTGGTTTTACTGTCCATGAGCGGTAGTATGGATTCGTCACGCCATTTATAGTAATAAAAAAGGTTTTTTGCTCTAGTTTTATGTAAGAATACAAGTGTTGTTAGGTTTCAATGATTTGTCAAATCTAGTTACATTTTAATAAGGCACTATTCTTTATTTATTGCTCACTGCTTGTTTTGTGGTTTCTACATTTTAGGTTGCCAATCTGCAAGCTTTCTCATTATAGCCTGGGCTCGAAAAATGAAATAATTTTGTGAAGAGTAAATGCGAAATATGGACTGCCAATGCGAGCTGTAAATTACTAGTTATAATTTCAGATGATGCAATTCATTTTGACTATTTATGTTAGAAAAATCTTATACATGTGAATTTTCCTGAAATAGAATATACGCCTAGCAATAATATGTGTAGGTTCTCGCCCACTATTGCATATTGGGATGGAAATTAAGCACCATGAAATTTAGGCATCACTTCAGTTGTTTTTTATGTATAACTAACAATATGTAAAACTATGATAATACTTACATTTTGTTTGTACGTTTGTGGTGCGTAGTAATCATTCTGCGCATGCGCCGCCGCCACCACGAAACACCAAAAACATATTAACTGGAACAAATCAACAACTAATGAAGATGTTCCCAAACTTTTGGTAACACGGACCTCAAACTTTATCTTTTGAAATAAAATTAATAATTACGAATTTTATCGTGGATAAGGCTACTTCCTTTTAAAGTCAACAGGTTTAAGAGAAAACAAAGTTACAGACTAAACATTTATAATTATTGTCGCGGCCCTCAGTTTTAATTTTATACTGACATAGACTCTTGTAAGTTCATTGTCAGTATTGTCAGCTGCAAGAAGTATCTCCTGGAACATAGGCCTCCCACAAGGATATCTATTAAAACATATTGAAAGCGCCATTCACTCAAATCTCTTGCAATAGTGTAAATCTACATACCAATTAGCTAATAAGAAATTCATAGCGTTTACCTATTTGTGTTGCTTTATGCTTAGTTATTGTCTCAGAAAGATTATTTATAATATTATTTGGCAAAAACTAACACTTATTTCCGAAGCAATTAGAAATAAACAATTCTTTAGTAAAACCGCCAATTTTTTTTTCAATTTCTAATTTTAAATAAGGAATTAAGTTGAAAGGTCTTTGAGTACTTAATATTAAAAAAATCCACTGCTCTCGCGTCCGAGTATAATTGGAACTTACCCGCATCTTAGATAAGTGTAGAACAATGAGTGCACATCACAGGACACAGACAGACAGTGTCCACATTATGAAACGCTGCTATATATAAGTTTAGCAACTGAACCACTGAACCAAATAATAACAAGTCTTTCGAAGGCGGCACACAGTTTGCGAATGGATAAGTCTTAAACACAATATTTCTAGCTCATATCTAGCTTTTTAGTTACTTAAAATACTATTATCATTTTCAAATCGAACACCAAAAACTCAAGACAAAGACATCGCTTAAAAACTCAATATAATAGTAATATTTGTCTTTAAAATTTATTTCGACGTATTTGAAAATAACTAGGTAACTAAGAATCATAAATATCTTTAGGTTCTGGAATTTCATGGCTAAAAACAGACATAATATATTTCCTCTATCTCTCTTTTCAAATAGGTATTCTAATCCGAACATACTTTTCGCTATTTTGCACTTGTACCGTGTAGCTTACTAGGCGCCAAAAGGTGTGTATTGATCAATAATAAATTCGACAAAATTTATTCGACATTTTTAATTGCAATGTTTAAACTAATTAACTTATCTGCATACCAATCTTAATGCAATATAATTGATTAGAAATCTCCTAATTGCTGTATTAAGGATTGCAAATAATATTTACACAAATAGTTTTGAGGCAAACTTAATTAATCAGCAAAGATTTAAGAAAACTCCGGCTGCAATCCGATTGGCGATAGGCTCGCCTCCTATCACTTTGTGGGACGGATAAACAAAAGGCGAAAGTGGGTGTCCTGGTAACCTCTGCCTAGTCTTATTGGGAACAAAGGCATGATTTAAGACCTTCCGTGGCGCAGTTAGGTAGACACCGCCTATGAAACGAGAGGCCGGGGTTCGATCCCCGCACCTAGACAAGTGTTTGTGTAATCCATAGGTATTTGTATCGGGTCTGAGTGATTGTGAGAGCCAAAAATCTCTCATAGTTTCTAATAGTCACGACACAAGACTCGATCTTAGTGTGGGGTCAGGACTATGCATGTGAATGTCGGGTGTATTTATATTTATATGTTTGTTCATATCAGTAGATAAGCCGTTGGAGGCAGACCGTTTCCTACAGTTCGCTGTAGACTTCTATAGGAGAAATCTACGCTTAACACATACATATTTATATTCATGGTAATTAAAGCAGTACATACATAGTAATTTACCCGTTCTCATCCCAAAGTTCCCTAGTGACTTTGGACATTTTACTTTACTTTCGGTTACCTACATAACGTCAGCCTCAGAGAAGATAAGGAGTCTGTCTGTATCAGCCCATATACGTCCCACTGCAGGGCACGGGCCTCCTCTACAATCGACAGTACGATTGAGAGTGGTTAGGCCATATAGTCGACCATGCTGGCCTAGTGCGGGTTGGCTTAGTGCGGGTTGCTAGATAAGGAGTACCTTTCAACATCTTATCATATTATATCATATTGTCAACAGTTTCACAGAAATACCTCAATATGTATGTTGAACAATGGATTCCATATGACCGAAAATTATGATGGAGAAAAGGAGTCACATGTACAACTACTTTATAATATAAACTTCTTAAATTATTTCCGAAAGCACTTCGACACCAAATAAGCAGATGTACCACTTATCATACTCATATACAAAAGACTGATGCACAAAAGCAGTGGTATGTAAGACTACATACATAGTTCATACATATATATAAATACGTATATGACCCTGTTCAATTAAGCATCATACAATCTCTTCGGGCGATCTTCCACGTTACAATTTGTCGGATATTGGGTCGTAGCCTCACCTACAAATTCAATAACTGATTCCCGTTATAATCGGGTTCCACATTCGATGTAAACAGATGCGTCAACAGCCACATAATTAAACACTCTTTAATATAACGTACTCTAAATGCGTTTAATTTACAAGGATAAAATAAATAAAAGAAGTTGAAGGTAACACGGAACCCGTAGGTCTCGTATCTACCGGGATAACATAAATACAAGGAGCTGTAGATATAACGTGAAAGATCCTAATCTACCAGGATAACTTGGACACTTGGGGATGTAGGTACGAAGTGTAGGTGCCTTACCTACCAGGATAACATAAATACCAGGAGCTGTAACGTGTAGATCAACTGAACATATTTATTGATTGGCAATATGTTAGTCACGTCACGGCGGTGGACATTTCGGTCAGCTGCACTCTGTAATTGTTACATTCGGTACATCACGCTAGCGCCTGCGGGGTGGCCAGCGATACACAACAGATAGCATCTATTGGAAAGTGTTATGAAACTGTAATGTATACGTTATTCAACGCTTGAGTGGTGGATAGATTAATCAATGATGTGACAAGTTAGCTTTGTTTATAATTATGAAACTGAACAGTGTAATACTTACTATACAGTATACTGTATCAGTCCATATATGTACGTCCTACTGCAGGGCACGTGCCTCCTCTACGATCGAGAGTAAGATTGAGCGTGGTTAGGCCGTATAGTCCACCGCGCCGGCCTAATGGTGGCATATTTTGCATTCCACAGAAATTCTTACAAATTGCTATGCTATGTAGGTTTCCACACGATTTTTCCTTCACCGTTAATAGTGCGTGGTCGTTGACTATCAATATACACATGACTTCGACAAGTCAGAGATGTGCCTTGGGATTCCAATATTTTTTACTTATAATATCGACTGCGTCGTTGGCGTAGTTGTATTACGGTATGATTACAAAGCTGAGGTCTCAAGTTCGAATCGGGCAAAGTGATATTGGAATTTATATTCATTATCAGCCCGGAGTCAGGAATTTGTGCCCGATATGACGATAGGCTCGCCCCATATCACATCGTGAGACGGAACATACAAGGCGAAACGTGAGTGTCTTGACACCCCTGCCTACCCCTCCTGAGAAAAATGTGTGAGTTTATGTATGTATAACGTCACAGACATTATCCATGGAAGAGTAAATAAAAGAAATTATCGGTCCAAGAAGGTGTTTGTTAAAAATCAAATTATAGAACCTGCCTCATAATAAAATACTAAATTTTTGAGAAAGAAATACCTTAGCTCGGCTAATTGTTACTCAACAGAATGCCACATAAGAGTGGCGTAAACAATAACATGCCTTTTAAATCCATTCCATGGTTATGGTAAGATATTGCATTAGGCGATAACACCGCTATTTGTACTTTTTTAAATATTATTTTTGTTTCTGTTTATTGTATTTTTCATGCGTATAATGAACATTTAAATAAATAAATATAATAATATTTTTCTGTGATATTTTGGTAACCTTAAGGATTAATAAAATGAGGTTAAGAAAATAAATTAGAGTCGATCTGATAGAACCTAGACAAGCCAAATCAGCGGCACTTAATAAAAATCAAGTCAGCATTTAGAATTATCCTGAATCTCGAATGCACAAGCAAACTAATAAAATTGGATGAAACAAGTGATAAGGTGATAAAATAAACTAGCACATATTAAAATCCAACTAAAAATCATTTTATTTACAATATAACATTACATTTAACATCATCATAATGGTTGATTGATAATAGTCTGTTGGCACTGATGTTCTTCTACATGAGATAGTCGGAGACCCACGGTGACATGTCGCTGGTATACTTGGTCGGAGGAATATCGTACGGAATCACCAGGCGGTTCTTTCTGCCTTCCTCTAGCGGGAAGAAATCTTCGTTTAGCTGAAAAGAACATACATAGAACATCTGATATATGCACACCACGGAATAATCGTTAATATGGTGGAAGCTTAGTTTCCTTGGACTACTATGGAAAAGGGTCAGTAAGATCGGGGTGGTACCACTAACTTACAGTATAAGGACGTGAAACGACAATGTCGCCTTCGTATTTCATTTGATGACTAAAACTGCCAGATCATGCCGTTCGCCTGATGGTAGGCGATACGAACGCTCATGAACAGTAGCAGAACCAAACATTTTGACAATCTTTACAAAGCAATGCTTGGCATTTCACCATCCTCGCTATCACGAGACATCAGATGTTAATTCTCAATATCCAATACTTATTCTGGCTACAAATTCCTTCAATCCGAAACACAACAGTGCATTTACACAGCTAATTGGTAGGAGAAATAGACATTGTGGTGGTACCTATCCAGGCTGCCTCCTACGTATGAATCTAACCACCAGTAAAATGTATCCAGTCGCTACCGACCCTCTTGTAGATATATGGGTAATCAAGGTTGATTGGTGGTTGAGACCTGTCTTTCCTTGCTGTTTTTACAATAACAATAGTGGTAATCACCACGAACCTGGGCAGGAAGAGCATTTTCTGCTTATGCACTAAGAACTGGTGGTAGTGGTACTCACCACAAACCTGGGCAGCAACAGTACCCCGGCCTCGTAGCTCATGACCCGGAGCGCGGCGTTGCCCTTGTTGACGGAGCCCCAGGCCGCCTTGCTCACGTTGGCGGAGGTGAGCAGGTAGAAGAGCTGGTGGTGTAGTGGTACTCACCACAAACCTGGGCAGCAACAGTACCCCGGCCTCGTAGCTCATGACCCGGAGCGCGGCGTTGCCCTTGTTGACGGAGCCCCAGGCCGCCTTGCTCACGTTGGCGGAGGTGAGCAGGTAGAAGAGCTGGTGGTGTAGTGGTACTCACCACAAACCTGGGCAGCAACAGTACCCCGGCCTCGTAGCTCATGACCCGGAGCGCGGCGTTGCCCTTGTTGACGGAGCCCCAGGCCGCCTTGCTCACGTTGGCGGAGGTGAGCAGGTAGAAGAGCTGGTGGTGTAGTGGTACTCACCACAAACCTGGGCAGCAACAGTACCCCGGCCTCGTAGCTCATGACCCGGAGCGCGGCGTTGCCCTTGTTGACGGAGCCCCAGGCCGCCTTGCTCACGTTGGCGGAGGTGAGCAGGTAGAAGAGCTGGTGGTGTAGTGGTACTCACCACAAACCTGGGCAGCAACAGTACCCCGGCCTCGTAGCTCATGACCCGGAGCGCGGCGTTGCCCTTGTTGACGGAGCCCCAGGCCGCCTTGCTCACGTTGGCGGAGGTGAGCAGGTAGAAGAGCTGGTGGTGTAGTGGTACTCACCACAAACCTGGGCAGCAACAGTACCCCGGCCTCGTAGCTCATGACCCGGAGCGCGGCGTTGCCCTTGTTGACGGAGCCCCAGGCCGCCTTGCTCACGTTGGCGGAGGTGAGCAGGTAGAAGGCGGCCAGCTTGTTGTCCCGGGACACGCGCGTGTAAGACTTTATGTGCGGCATGGCGCGGTCGCGGCCGGTGTGGGTCGCACGCCATTGACTGTGCACGAAAATTATTATTTTTATGATATGTGAAACGACAGTCGACTTATACACCGTGTCGTTATTTTTCTAGCTATTCAGTTTTTACCTTATAAACAAAGTTCTTGTGAAAATATAAGATTATTCGAGAAGTAATTGCTTTAGTGGTTAAAAAACATTGTATTTATTTTAATAGTGAACTGCTGAATTCACGCACGCATACGAGCACGCATGCACGTACGCACGCACACACGCATACGCACCCACGCACACGTACACATACGAGTGTAAATGAGAACTATTTGCGTAAAACAAATGTTGTATATAAACTGACCATAATAGGGAATTTGGGAAACAAAATAAATTGAATGAACGAAATATACCATCATGCTTATTTCTTTCCCATTAGAAACACAGTTACCATAGATTATAGACATGTTTATTTTTTTAAAGTGTACACTGGCGTGATCTAGGCGCAGTTCTACGATCCAATGTAAATAATTCAGAGGATAATACACACTATAGGTATTGGTTGAGCCAGGGTTGCTTGGCGTGCGCGTCGGCCGCGTACGGCAGGCAGCCGCCGCCCAGTAGACCGTCGTGAGACTGCTTCACGTTCTCTACAGAATAAATTATAGAGCTTTAAGGAAAATAAAACACTTATTAAGTATATGTAAGTAAGTTTTGGGAGTCATGTGTGTATTGACAACCACCAAGCACTACAACGGTGAAGGAAAACTTCGTGAGGAAACCTTCATACCATAGCGATTCATAAGAATTTCTATGTTATGTAAGTCCGCCAACCCGCACTAGGCCAGCGTGGTGGACTATATGACTTAACCACTCTCAATCTGTCGATTGTAGAGGAGGCCCGTGCCTTGCAGTGGGACGTATATGGACTGATGCAGACACTATAGACACGTGAATTGAAAAGGGGAACATACGTTTAAAAACGGCGTCTAACCATCTGCGCCACAAAGGCTGTCACAGAGCTACAGATAAATATCTCACCTAAGGATGGGTAGATGAGTTTTATTTCGGGCGGCATTGACAACATTTGCGGGTGGTTTTTTATTTTCGTGAAGTGGTGTAGGAAATCTCCCGTCAGCCATAACTGGAACAAAAATACTTACTAATTTTTTTAAAACTGTATTTTTTTTTTATTTGGAACATAAACGGCCTTATTAATAGACAGTTTGAAAACCTATTTTAGTCATCGTATATTTTATCTCATTCACTCAAACTGAATTTATAAATCGTTCGAAAGAGACAAAAAAATCGATAACTAATAATAGTTTAAAAACTGTGTCTGTAATTAAGGCCGAAATTGTTTTCTTGGATAAAAGGAGGCAGACAGAACACACAGTAAACATTACTTAATAAATAGTATTATTATTACCAATTTCATATAAATTTTAAAAATATAAATTACTTTATCATGTATCACATATGAATATATCTTGTAATAGGTATAATTTTTTTTCGTTGTTCTCTTGTTAGTTTAGACCATAAACTTGATTATCTAACCCTATCCAACGTTTTGATAACCTATTACGATAGTACTAATATTCCAAGCACTAGATCCTGACCTTAGGCTCCTTCCCGTAGCTACCCAGACTGCTGGCCTGGGCCAGTAGCGGCCACAGTCTCTGCTGGTCGGGAGGCACGCAGCAGTGCTGGCGCAGGAGATAGCCCACGCGAGTCAGCGACCAGTCCAGGTCGAAGTGTGAGCCCGGCGCCGAGGCCACCAGGAACACGCTGCGACAATATGGTATAGCGCCATCTAGTGACCCGTGTGGGAAGTGGTTGTGGGAGGTATTTTTGAGATCGGTGCATTTGGAGTTCGCGAGTGACGTTTTAAGTAGTAAATGAAGAGATGTAATGCACAAAAAATATGCAACACCATTAGATTTGAAATATTTAATCACTTTACGCCAAATTCATATTTACTGGGAATATAATAAACTATGCATAGATACTTTGTTATAATAGCAAAAATATAATTCAAATTTTAAAAAATGCGGTACATTTTTACCAATTGTCCCAACTCTCAAACGCAAGTAGTACTGACACCTGCTACTAGATGGCGTTATAATAAATAACAAATACCCACTTGATGTGGCTGAAGTCGCAACGTTTCACCCTATCCACGTAGAAGGCTATCTGCGGCATGTGGTAGTGGTTGAGGTACCGCAGCAGGGATCTCTTGAAGAACGTGGGCGACTCGCCGTCATGGGGCATAGCCCCTGAAGGCAGCTCGGGGCATTTTGGACTGAACCATAGACTAAAACAACATGTTTGTTTATGAAACGGGTGTGCGAAAAACATGGCGAGTGTGTCTGTCTACATCCATATGTTTTTTTACTTGAGTAATTAAATTAATATACTTAACAGTCACATACGATCAATTGAATTTTGTATCGTGAGTATCAGGAGCTACGAGAGTGTTCGATCTTCCAACACCCAGATATTAAACAAATATAGAATATTTAATTGTAACCAGTCTGGCATTTTAAATACTCTATCTACGTAGGTAAAATAAGCTTGCAACACGTACCCTTGCGTTCTGTTCTCCCAGTCGTCTATGTACAGATTGGCGGTAGATATGACCACACGCATCGACCCGTCCTCGTAGCATAGAATCATCATTTTCCTAAACATAACAATATATTTAAAATATAGCTTGAAAAAATGTTTATATCAGTATGTGGCAGGGGCGTGCACTCCTTGTAGGCAGAAATGCAGTGCTTTACTTGCCATTCACAGATATTTTCTTATAACGTTCGTACGTTTTAGTTGACTTTAATTTATAGTAAATAAATGAATAAACAAAATATAATAACTTAAAAACGCCTAATATTTTATAAATAGCACCTATTTGCAATCACGCAAACATTGTGGTTGCCACGCGAAAAGCAAGAGGCGCTGCAAAGCAAATTAATGTACCTAATCAACCAAGTCATGCCGCCGCGTCCCGCATTACATTTGTTTGCATGTGTGTAGTAATTTTGGTGTCCGTGCACAGTCGCAAACGCACACACCCATGAATATTGAAAGCCGCGACTCCTGCGGCAGGCCTCGGGAGTTCGGCAGTTGTCGGGAGTAATCGTAAATGTTCGTTGCCTATAATCCGAGTAAAATTAATAGGCTGGAATCTAATAAATCACCTATGCACATTATGCATTTTTGGTGAGTAAGGTTTTTTTTGTTTAAATAGAAATGTTTTGTGTTTCGCGGGGGGCATTTTGCTTTTTTTATGAGTTTTTGCATTGTTTACTATTTTATACTAGTATGTTTGTAAAAAAAAAATAGATTTCTTAACGGATTTTTCATTTTAACATTTGAAAGTGTGTACATTTAACAGTTTATTACTAAGTTTCGATATTAAATGTAGTCATTTGCTTTTACTAGTGTGTTTGTTTATTTTTTTAAATGTTATTTGATTGCGAGGTTTGTGTTAAAAATGTATGTTTATCAAATGAATGAATGAGGTGGCCGAAATCTTGCGTTTATTTACATCGGGATAGGTAATATATATAATCTCAACTAACCGGAACCTTGAATATGTGAAAATTGAAAGCTGACTAGGTTAGTTTTTTTTATTTTACTTATTAGAATTTCTTCCGCCGCGACGATCGATCGCTGTTTTGTCTGCGTTGCCGTAGAAGATGGACATGAATAGTAGTACATCTAAGACTTGTTATGTTGGCATGGTTTCCGACTTAGAGATCCGTCGCGTGGCTGTGGCTATGCTAAAAAACTATAAAAGAAAAAGTTTTTGTGACCGAGTACTCCGCCGCATACCCAGTGTCATAATCCTGTGCACGCCGCTGGTATGTGGGGGTTTTTATCTACAGAGTGAAAAATAATGAGATAAAGAAAAAATAATTAAGGTCAGGTTGTTTGCCTGATAATGTTAACAAAAGGTCCCATGAAAATGATTATGTTACAAATCCATAATTTTGATATTAAGCAATTTCGGATAATTTAACATTTGAAAAAAGTAAGGGTAATAGGTCAATGAATGGATGGATGGATTGATTCCAATAGGTCAATGTGGAGATCCTTGTAAGGTCTATGTTCAGTAGTGGGCTTCCTGTGGCTGATATGATGATGATGAAGATGATGAAGGGTAATAGTCCTATTCTACAAAAATAACGTACAACATGAACTATGACGTCACTGCATAACATGAACTATGACGTCACTGCACAACCAAGCAAGGCAATGAGTTATATTGATGTATTTATCTCACGTATGATGTTTTCCGAAGGGCGTTGCCATGGTGACGAGATGCGCGTCCACCTGAGGTTTCTTCTTGGAAATGTTCTTCAGATCCGAACAATCCTCTCCGTATAGTATTGTTAGCTTCTTTTCACTGGTAACACATGCTTAAGTTAATTTGCATAAATAACAGCAATAACGTGAAATGAAATGAAATGAAAATATTTATTGAATCCATACAATGCCACTGTTTAGGTTCAGTTCACTGGTGGTAGGTCTCTCATATGTGAGAGGCCATCTGGGTAGGTACCACCGCAATGTCTATTTCTGCCGTGAAACAACACTGCGTAAATGCACTGTTGTGTTTCGGATTGAAGGACATTGTAGCCAGAGTAACTACTGGACATATTGAGACTTAACATCTTATGTCTCAGGATGGCGAGCGCAGTGGAATGTTGCTACTGTTTATGAGCGGTCGTATCGCTTACCATCAGGCGAACGGCTTGCTCGTCTCGTCATTCCTTGCAATAAAAAAAAAAAGTCACTTTTTTTTCACTACCACGCGTGTATCCCCCTTATTTATAAGAAACAACTAATTAACCACATAAACGTAAATTAGTAAAATCATGTTATTAGGAGATAAAGTGTTAATTAAGTGGTTTTTGTACTTTTTTAACAGATATTGCCACTAATAGAAAAATAAGTGATTTCATTCACTTGACAGTAATATCAAACGTCCAGCTGAGAGACATCCGCCATTTTTCTGCTCAAAATTTCCCTAAACAAGGGTCACGGTCGGTTTAATGTTAATAAGCAGTTAAACAATTGATTAGTGATTATCATCGTTTTTGAGTCAGCTCATATTAATGGCATTTGAAAACTGCGTAAGTTTTTATGCATAAGGGGTATAATGTTTTAAGAAAAATCAGTTGTAGAACAGAATGATGCAAGACCGCTATTGATTATTAATTGCTGTTGGTATTTTCAGGCAAATCTCTGATTAGAATTACTATACATACTTGTGACCTATAAATTACGTGTATTAATTACAGTGACTGAAAAAATCACTTTTTATTTTAGAATTTCCATCGTTCTAGTCTAGATTACAGAAGAGGTATTTTCCCAACCGTATGATATATTTAAGCTGATATAATATGTAAAATGTGTCTGACCTGTATCCAGCGAAATAATACTGAGCGAGCAACCATCCTATTTCCACCATGAAGTTTATTTGTAGTGAACATTTCAACTCGCCTAAACTGTGGTCCAGGATTTCTGAAATCATTAAATTTCCAGCCTTTAATAACGGCAATACTTTGCCTACAGTGAAGATGATAAGGGCAGGGTCAAGGCTTGACTGGGTTGAACCCAGGGGCCCTACTATATAAATCCGAAATGAAGTTCGAAACTTCGTGACGTTTTTCGTTTCGAAACCTACTCTGCAATACGAAATTCGAATCTTCGGATCGAAGAATGAATTATTCCAATATATCGGCAATACGAACATTTACAGAGTAGGTACATTCGTATCGTCACAAACTTTGTTCGTCTGAAGTTTCGAACTTCGTTTCGGATGAATATAGTAAATAAAAATGTAAATGTTCGGATTGCCGATAATTCGAATCATTCATTCTTCGATCCGAAGTTTCGAATTTCGTGTTACAGAGTAGGTTTCGAAACGAAAAACGTCACGAAGATTCGAACTTCGGATTTATATAGTAGGGCCCCAGAACACGATACAATTACGTGACCAACTATGCCAAGTTTTACAACATTATACAATACTGCAGCTAATATCATGACTGCTACCGAAAACGAAACCGGGTGGTAGTTTTAGTGACTACAAACATAATGGACGTCGCAATATTCATAAACAGTTTAAAAATTGTTTTAGCTTGTAAATGTTTTGTCTTTCCCGCTCATTCACTAAACATTCGATAACTAAAATATATTTTTAAGCTGTCTATCAATAATTTATCAATAATTTAATAAATAAAAAAAATACACCCAACAGTCACATTCATAGTCCTGACCCCACACTAAGATCGAGTGGCCGTGGGTATCTACGAGAGACTTCGGTCTCACAAACACCCAGACCAAAACACACACCTGACAAATATAAAATCGGTGCGGAGATCGAACCCACGGCCTCTCGTTTCACAGTCGGCGTAAAATAGTTAATTCAACAATTCAACTTATCTTCTTACGTAGTTTATTTGACATGTTTACAGTTTACCCGTATGCCCCACTCTTACCTTGGAATGTAACGGAGTAGGGCTGTGTATGCGTTTCCTTGGCGGCTGTGATAGTTGTGTAAAAGATGTGGTAGGGCGCACTGGCCGCGTGCTTGGCTGCCATCTGTCCCTTGGGCCGGACCACGTTCAAATAGCTCTCCACGCGACGAGTAGGCGGCACTATGGGCCGGTAATCTGAATCTTAAATTAACAGATACAAAATACTTTTAAAATCACCCTGGACATCAAAATAAAATTTGTTTCTGACGAGTGCATTCAAACTACTACGACTCCTTAGGAAAAAAATCTAATGTACTGTACTCCTCCACAATCGAGAATACGATAGAGAGGAGGCCATAATATGTTCCACCACACCGGCCTAGTGCAGGTTGGCTAACTTTACATGCCGTAGCAATTCTTTAAAGCTGTTATCGTGTGATTGACTATCAATACAGATATGACATCATAAAGTCAGAGATGTGCCCAAGGATTTGAACCCACAACCATCGTGGACATCTTGGCGGCCGAGTCTGGTACAGTACCTGTTAAATTCCATCCAAAACCTTACTATAAATCAGTTAAATTACAAACTTACCTCTTTTAACATCTTTCTTTTCATCCATCCTGCCTGTTGGTGACTTACTCTTTTCTCTGCTGCCTTTGCCAACACTACTTCTGTTCTCTTTGCTAGTTTGTGTTTCTGCTTTAGGTACTGATAAAGTCTTTTCTGTTGAGGTTGAACTTTGTGCACTAGTTGATTGTTCATTTTTGATGTTCGATTGTTTTGATCTAAAAAAACCAACAGTTACATACATAGTCTGGACTTCACACTATGATAGAGTCTTGTATCATGGCCTGTGGGTATCAAAAACTACGAAAGGCTTTTCGGTCTCACAAACACACAGACACGAAATAAATACCTATGGCTCACACAGACATTTTTTTCGATGCAGGGAACGAACCTGCTGCCTCAGGTTTCATAGAGGTTTGTTTATATCCAAAGGAATATAAGGCCAACATTACTTGCCCTTTGGGTGTGTTGATTAGTGATAGAAATGTTTAGCCACGAAAAATCTCTTAGACACAATTGGGACAGGATAGGCCATATAGTCGACACAGACAAAGTGTGGGTTGATGGACTTTACAGACTATTGTTATTCTTAAAAATCGCCATGGTATGCAGGTTTCCTTACAATATTTTCCTTCACCATTATAGTGTGTGGTTATTGACTATTTGACTAAGTATTTTACAAAATATAAATAAATACCCAAATCTACAGAAATATTATGATTTTAAGAAAAAAATCAAATTTTGTAACTCACCTAGTCTCACTCTCTGCATTCTGAACTTTATCTTCTCGTTCATACAGTTTCTTTTCAACTATAACATCTAGTTGTTCAGTGATCATGTGTTTCTGAAGACTGTACTTATCTGGGATGGGGTATGAGCCACTGCCACTGTATGCATCTAGTATAGCTTCTACTGTAATACAATCATCAACATTAAAACAAAGAATTGTGTGAAGACAAAGACATTTTTGAAATATTTCTTAGTACCTAAAGATTTAAGTTTTTAATTGTTGTGTGTTACCAGGGATGACTTGATGACTGATAGCAGAGAATACTTTAATAAGTTATCCACAATTTAGAAAATCTGATAAGATTTTTAAATTGATTTGAGGTACACTAAGTAGTTATTTGTAAGACATCTAGTAGTTAGATCAATGCTTTATATTGCTCAAATAATATTATAATCAATATAAAAGTTTAAAAATATATTCCATAGTGTAACTTAAACAAAATTAACAGCTGACTCAATTAGATATTTTAGACATAACTTACAGTGGGGATGGCTGAACTCTCTGAAATGAGCAGGATTTCTCCTGTAGCACCCGTCACCATAGTCACAGGCTTTCTTTACTCTTTTCACAACTTTTTCATCTAAAAGAAACATAAATATGTTATGTTTGCAAAGAACATTTTTCCATTGCAATAATTATGAAACTAGTGTACCAACCTGACATGTTCTTGCGTTTGTTAGTATTGTTCATGACTTATTTATTACTTATTATATATAACTTAGAGGGTATTATATTTATTATATAAAAAAATAGAAATAAAATTAAAAATAAAAAGTGAATTGTTTGAGTTTTCGAATATGACAGATGTCAATTGTCAGTAAAACGCAATGATAAAAGAATTATAAAGGATGACGCACAAATGTAGCTATATATGTCAAGTTATAGTTATGTTAAGAATATCGACGCGGAATGTACATTTATGTATCTGTCTCATTTACACAAAGCTGACTTGTCCCTTAATGAAAGAGACAAATAATAATTCCTTTGTTTCGAATATGGCAATATTTTGTTCACTAACCACACTGGGACCGCCCATAGACCAAAATGACGCCATTTTAGTTATGCTTTCGAAACCACAGACTATTAAACCAAAAACTGCATGAAATGTCAAACTGTGGCGTTATCTGTCAATCGGAGTAAACAAATCTGCACAATCAAAGAATTTCGGATTATTCATTGGTTAATCTCGTTTGTTAAGTTTGTTTAGTTTGCTTATTAGTTTAGTTGTTAAGTTTTTAAAATGCCTCAGTGTTGTGTTAAAGGATTCGAGTCGAGTTCAAGCAAAAAGGACCCTAACATTTCTTTTCATAGGTTAGTAACTGTTTTTACGAAATACTAACAAATATGTGCTAAATTTACATTTTGGGTTTATTTTTATCATTTATAAATGTATTTGGATCTTGTTGATTAAGTTTTAGACTCTTCTAGGCGTTATTTATACAAGTAGTGTAAATAACAACCTCATTGTTTGTTTACACACAAGTTTAGAGATGAGTGGATTCGATACGAAATTATTCATATCGATATTATCATTTTTAAATATTTTGATCTTTATTTTTCAAAAAAAGAAAAAAATAGTTTATATTTAAATATATATTCAGACCGACAAACAAAGTGAAATTAAAAATATTTTTTAGATTCCCTATAAACATATAAACCAGGACAAAATGGATACAAAAAATTGGAAGCTATTGGAACCCTGCAATAAATACATTTATTTGTTCATTACATTTTGAAAAAGAAAAGCTTTCCAACAATATTCCCGGTAAGTGAAATTGTAGTAATTATGATATTTTACCTAATAATCCTATTAATAATACAACTGTTAATCAATAACAAAGATGACATGCAAGATAATTTGGACAATTGGTAGTCTATTGTCTAATGTTCTGGAGAACCTTTTAATGAACAGAAATAGTTTTATATTTTATTATTAATTATTATAATTGTTTATCTTAACCAACACTTTCATATTCATTGATTGAATTCTAAGTGAGACATAATGATTTTCCTCAGTCAAATAATAGCAATAAAAATCTACCTATGTTATTTTATTTTATTTGGTATGTATTAAATATCCTGATAGGTATTTTTGATTTTAGCAAAGAATGGTGCAACGTAATAATGAACGAAATGTATTAGATGCAACTGGGTGTTTGTCTCGACAGGTATAACCTTGTAACGGTTGTAACATGTAAATTAGTATTAGTTGGTCATATGTTTACATTATGGCGACTAAAAAAGTAACGATAATTGTAAAGTATAAGTATATTTTTAGGAATATCAAGAAATAATTACCTCCAACCGTCACATACATAGTCTGACCCCACACTAAGATCAAAATGTTTAATACATCATATTACTATTGTTTATGTAGCAGTTGCATTTTTATTAGTTTTGTTATTTATCATAATATTAATATTTATACATACATAAACTCACGCCTTTTTCCCAGAATGGGTAGGCAGAGGTGCAACCAGGACACCCACATTTCAGCCTCCGTGGCGCAGGCGGTAAGACGCCGTTTGTGAATCGAGAGGCCGCGGGTTCGATCCCCGCACCGAGAGAAATGTTTGTGCGGCCCACAAATATTTCTCTCGGGTCTGTGTGTTTGTGAGACCGAAAAGTCTCTCGTAGTTCCTGATACCCACGACACAAGACTCGATCTTAATGTGGGGTCAGGACTATGTATGTCAGTGGCGTGCCTAGGGTTCTGGACTAGGGCAAGCCCAATATTTTTTTTAGATATTTTAATATGTATTGATTTAGAAGCAAATGGTATTAAGTCGGCAGACATAACATCTATACATACACATGTTGGAAGAGGTGCTACCAGGACACTCATGTTTCGCCTTGCATATTCCGCGCCATCATGTGATAGGAGGCGGGCCTATGCGATAATAATGAATCTTAAAAAAAACGACCCGGGATTCGAATCCGACACCTCAGGCACCGAGAAAATCCTACCGTTCAATCTCCGAATAGGATAAAAACCATTAAAATAACAGCTTTGTTTATCACTGATATGAAATCACCTATAACAATAAGTTGTTCCGTAAAAATCTAATAGATGGCGCGATTTGCACAGCCATCTAAATATTCCTAATATGCTGAAGGCATTACTTATTATTCGTTTTTAAATCAATTAATTAAATAAATATGTAACTTAAATCACTTTTGGAAATGCATCTGTAACTTTAAATTGCATTTTAATTGCAAAAGCATAGCTACAGCTACGTTGCCATGTATAACTTCGCCGGCAGAAATTATTATTAATACATTCATGTTATGTTTCTTGTAATACAATTGATATAATTTCTATTGAAGGGATGAACTAATTTATTTTAAATATAAATCATTAAACTCCAAATAATGTAACACAAATCTTGGCGTTTGATAAACTATATGAAACACGATTGTTTAATAACCTATTTGAAGGGGAGAGCATGTTAAAATTAAAGAACGCACATAGTATATTAAAGCGAGTCGATAAAATGTATCTTGTGATATACCACGACTTTCACAATCCCAGCGTATTTTTCGCGCCAGTTTATTTACAATACACTTGAATAAATTTACCTTTCTAACGGCAATGAGTAGTTTCACCGTCACACTCGCACCATCATAGCAAAACAATACCACTCGTTTTAGTATCAAAAAGTCTAAATATCAAAAACTTAACATTATCACTAAAAACAACTAATTTTTGAGAAATACTAACAATCACAGCTAACAATTGCAAAATGTCAAAATACATATGAAGTTAGTCGCAATTCGTACAGTATTGTCCATAAACGTAACATAAATATTACGACATACAATTATATTTTATTAAAAAGTACCTTCTTATTTGTACTAAAACTATAAAACCATATTAATAAAAATAAAAATAAATTTTAATAAATCATAATATTAAATAACAACGCGCCGACCATGAAACGTACGATGTTCATTCTAAAAAGCCGGGCATTTGGTGTAGTACAAATTGCTATACAAAATGTCTATACCTATACATTTGTAGTGCACTTCACTCGTGAGATCCCCATACAAATATCGAGTTTGCCAAAAGCCTCGTAAAAGCACACGAGAGAGAAAAGGATAGATATATTTTGCAATGTTGCTACTACGGGAGCGTGTGGAGCCAGCGGACTTCTTATTTTAATGTTATTAATATTTGAATGAATTTCGCGTGGCGCTTCGGCGCGACGCACCGTCGCAGGCGCTTTTAATAATAATAGTTTGGATTTTAGGCGCGCGACAGGACGACGACCTTTGCGCTCTCGACAGGACGCGGTAAATTCAAAATTTGTAAATGTTTTCTAATAAAATATGATTGTATTGTACGGAATAAAATGGTTTGTGTTTAGTATCGAGTATGTACGTATTAAGTAGGGCAAGCCGGGCTTTTGGGCTTCTATGGAAGTACCGCCACTGATGTATGTGACTGTTAGGTGTTATTTATTTATTTATTTCGCCTTGTATGTTCCGTCCTACGATGTTGTGGGTGGCGAGCCTATCGCAATATCGGGCACAAATTCCTGACTGTGCTGATAATGAATAGAAAAATCCGATATCACTTTGCGCGACCCGGGATTCGAACTTGAGACCTCAGCTTTGTGACCGTACCATAATACAACTACGCCACTGAGGCAGTCAATATTTATACATAAATTAAAATCTATAGTCCACATTATTCACCGCTTGTATGTTTATGTATATATTATGTACCTTATGTTTTTTGACGTGACAACGTCTTAAATTAGGTTGCGGCTGGGAGTCACTTATGAAAAAGTGTAACGCCCGGTAACGTTACGATGAGTCACCGAACGAGAGAGAGGCCCGCCGAATGCCTTGCGTCTCTCTCCCACTCAATTTAATTATATTTTTTTTCAGTTTCACCCACTTTTTCCAAAATTGTCCCATAGCCCCCCCCCCCTGCCTTCCCCCACCCTTATTCCGAAATAGTGCCTATTAGCCTCCCCACGAAACCTACCCCCCCCCCCTCCCCTACCCCCACCCCGAAAATTTACCTCACCCCCCCCAATCCTATCTCGGCCAACATAGGTCGTAGACCCACCGAGTTTGGTATCCTCGGAACCGTCTTGGTGAGGGCTACAAATTGACCCCGCCAGAAATCCCAAATTACGCAAAAAATTACCCCCCCAAAAAAAAATATTTTACCTCCAAAACAATTAATTTAAGTTAGCCTCCCCACGAAACCTTCCTCCCCCCCCCCCTCCCTTACCCCCACCCCGAAAATTTACCTCACCCCCCCAATCCTATCTCGGCCAATATAGATCGTAGACCCACCGAGTTTGGTATCCTCGGAACCGTCTTGGTGAGGGCTACAAATTGACCCCGCCAGAAATCCCAAATTACGCAAAAAATTACCCCCCCAAAAAAAAATATTTTACCTCCAAAAAATTTATTGACGTGACAACGTCTTAAATTAGGTTGCGGCTGGGAGTCACTTATGAAAAAGTGTAACGCCCGGTAACGTTACGATGAGTCACCGAACGAGAGAGAGGCCCGCCGAATGCCTTGCGTCTCTCTCCCACTCAACTATGATCGGTCTGCCGCGCGCGCAGCACTAGAGAATTAGGCGCATTGAATCGGCGCATGCTTGTGTCTCTGTCTTTGTCTTTCTCGAACGTTCTTGGCGTTGGAAAAACAAGAAAGCGTCACAATACAAGTTCACACGTGTGGTTAAAGTATCGTCAGCTGTGTCTGTAGTGAAAATATGGAGTGCTTAGATTCGTCATTACATGTACAATGTTTTAGTAAACAAAATATATTTCTATAGTTAAAATTTGTGCAATTCTTATTTTCATTCAATTCCTTGTTCCTATTGTGCAATTTAATTATATTCATATCAATAAATATTCTACCGAGAAAAAGACGTTGTCACGTAAAATCTTCGCCCGTAAAACCGACTTTACAGGCAACCATTTTTTTGTTTGGTTGAATTATTCGAAAAATATTTTTATTCTAGTGCTGATTTCCTGCCTTCGTTCGCGATGTCCGCTACAATTCCTTTATTCAAAATCAAAATCAAAATATTCTTTATAATTTAAGTTCATTTCATTTGGCGATCTAGTGTTGTTACATAGTTTATTAAGTCTTTTAATTATTATTTTTTTTCGAGTTTCTTGTTTTTTTATATAAAGCAGCTGTTAAATAAATAATTGTCGAAAGAGACTGACTTCTGTTATACAGGGCTTCCTAGTTCAGGAGTCAGGGTGTTATTATGTTGTAAACATGTTGGAATGAAATAAAGATTAATTATTATTATTATTATTTATTCAAATAGTCTTTCAAAAGATCTTTTGGATTGTTCATTTCTGCTACCACCGCTTCGGAACGTGTTGTAGCTGTGAAGAAGAAGTGGCGCAAGAAACTTCGTCAGCAACACGAACTGTCTTCTTTTTTCTTTTTTTTATATCGCCATTTAAAATAATTACAATGGTTCATGTCACAGAACACAATAATGTCAGTTTATTTAGTTAATTGTGTTTATTTAGTTAATTGTTTAATTTCTATTTTTACATTTTAATTGTTAATTTTGTGTAGATATTTTATCGGCAAGTTATACAAAAACCGAGGAATATAACTTGCCGCTTTGTTTAGCGTTTGTGGACTATGAGAAAGCCTTTGATTCGATCGAGACTTGGGCTGTGCTACAGTCTCTCCAGCGGTGCCATATCGACTATCGGTACATCGAAGTGTTGAAGTGTATATACAACAACGCCACCATGTCGGTCCGAGTACAAGATCAGAGTACGAAGGCTATTCCACTACAGAGAGGCGTGAGACAGGGAGATGTCATATCTCCGAAACTGTTCACTGCCGCGCTGGAAAATGCCTTCAAGCTCTTGCAGTGGAAAGGATTCGGCATCAACATCAACGGCGAGTATATCACTCACCACATGACAACCTCCGTAGCGCAGTTGGTTAGACGCCGCCTGTGAAACGAGAGGCCGCGGGTTCGATCCCCGCACCGAGAGAAATGTTTGTGTGGCCCACAAATATTTCTTTCGGGTCTGGGTGTTTGTGAGACCGAAAAGTCTCTCGTAGTTCCTGATACCCACGACACAAGACTCGATCTTAGTGTGGGGTTAGGACTATGTATGTGACTGTTGGGTGTTATTATTATTATTATTACCTTCGGTTTGCCGACGATATTGTAGTCTTGGCAGAATCGCTGGAAGACCTTAGCACTATGCTCGAAGACCTCAATCGGGTCTCCCAACAGGTGGGTCTTAAAATGAACATGGGACAAAACGAAGATCATGTCGAATGTCCATGTTGTGCCCACCCCATCGGTGTTGGGGGCTCGACTCTTGAAGTTGTTGACGAATATGTCTATTTAGGACAAGTGGTCCGGTTAGGCAGGTCCAACTTCGGGAGAGAGGTCAATCGTCGAATCCAACTCGGTTGGGCAGCGTTCGGGAAACTACGCGACGTCTTCTCGTCCAAAATACCTCAGTGCCTTAAATCGAAAGTCTTCGATAGTTGTGTGTTGCCAGTGATGACTTACGGCACCGAAACGTGGCCTCTCACTATGGGCCTTATTAGGAAGCTCAAAGTCACTCAACGAGCTATGGAGAGGGCTATGCTCGGGGTTTCCCTACGAGATCGAATCAGAAATGAGGAGATCCGTAGGAGAACTAAAATAACCGACATAGCCCACCGGATTAGCAAGTTGAAGTGGCAATGGGCAGGGCACATAGCGCGGAGATCTGATGACCGATGGGGTCGGAAAGTGCTCGAATGGAGGCCGCGTATCGGAAAGCGCAGCGTAGGACGTCCACCCACAAGATGGTCCGACGACCTGGTAAAGGTCGCGGGACGTCGCTGGATGCAGGCTGCCTCCAACAGGTCTCTGTGGAAATCATTGGGGGAGGCCTATATTCAGCAGTGGACTTCCTTTGGCTGATGGATGGATGGATGGAAGATATTTTATTTCTATTTATATATTTAAGTTGTTAGTTTAGTGTACATATTTTCATTGTTGTTTGCTAAATGTCTGTTTTTTTTTTTAGATTTTAGTTATAATTTGGCAATAGAAATATTGACATGGTGAAAATTGGTGCTTAAGGAAAAAAGTGTGGTATATTCGAAGTCGCAACCAAATTCTAGCTATTAATAAAGTTGTATTTTAACTCACGTGTGTATTATTTGACAAATCCAATCCAATCATCAGGTAAAACTTACCCATCAAATAAATCATAGCATGAAAAAAATATCAAAACATTGACCTATTATTATCAGATTTAATTTTTAAAGACTTGACTGTCAAGTCCTAAAATCCGCTGTTTATACTCAATTGACATGTAAAGCAAAAATTAAAAATGTTATATTAATGTTAGTCGTATGCCACTGTTGATGATCGATATCGATAAAAAATTTGGTACTAAGCGTATCACTATTTTTAGGGGCGGAGCCGCCGCCATGTTTGTGATACAAAGTGGTACGCGTCACGTGACCTTATGCTTTATCCCTACTCTTTAATCATTGGTAAAACGTATATACGTTCCGGTACGTTCGGAATTTCTCAAACTGATTAATATTTTTATTTTATAATTATTTTTAATACGAATTAAAAATACTTTTTTTAACTAACAGTCGGGCCCGGCTTCACCCTGGTGCAGATAGATTTTGAGCCCATACCACACCACACAATCAACCACATCAACACCATATTATTTCGCGTTTTATATCCACATTGTACATTTCTATAAAATTATAACTTTAAAATGAATGGTGTGCAATATTGAGTATTGAATATAATTATTAAATTCGATGTGATCGTCATCTCCTATATTGCTTTTCCCGTCCCGTCCCGTTATAAATCCCATTCTGCCCTGTCTCATGGGCCTTGACGAAAAGCATGTCCTCCTGTCCTCTATCGTCCTGAGCGACTCATTCCAATTCTAAAGTAAAAAAAAGAATGAAATATTCTTGGCTCATCCCACCGGAACACTACATTTTTATAAGATGAAAAAGAGCCTGTGTTAATCGACAGTGTCAACTAACTATCTAATAAAATTCATCAAAATCGATCGAGCAGTTTTTGCGAGAAAGAGGAACAAACGTCAATAATCGCATACTTTGTGTTTATATTAGTGAGAATTTTCTTTTTAGAGATTGTATTCAACTATACAGTAATCATAATTGAACAGTGACGTGGTAATGAATCGGATATTGTCCATGGCTATTTTCGAGTTTTCAAATTATAGTCGTTACTTTAATCATAAAGAATATACTGTACATAATTTACTATTGAAGTCAGTTACAGGTATGTATGTAATATCAGAGAAACATAAAAAAGATCATAGTAACGGTAAATATTTTATTTTATAATACAATACTTTTAATAAAATTACAAATGAAACAACTATAGGAATGTACATGTCTACAGGGTGATTAAAATAATGTACGCATGTAATATTTATTTATTCGTTTTGGTTGGGAGCTGCGGCCCGAAGCGACTTCTCCAAGGATTTAAGAGCGGGCGTCACGCTGGTACCAAGATCTTCCACTACACTCGACAGGTAGGCTGAAAAAAAAAACATTTTAAAAGTTCATACGAAATATTTTTACAATGATTAGAATGATTATCCTAACGAAATAGGTGGTTTTCAAATGGTGTCTCAATAATTCATATAAATAAATGCGTGCATATTAGTTAGTTCATTTAGGTTTTAAATAAAGATGCATTTGTTCTATGAAAGAAATTTCGCACTGATTGCATGATGAAGGTACAACCCAATGTTAAATAAACATATGTTTGCTAGCTTACTTTTAATTTTGAACTCGATTATGACAAGATCACTCACATATGGGTTTGTACTAATTGAATATGAGTTTATTTTTCCTTCAATGGTCATGTACGGAATAAACAGCTTTTATGACAAGTCAATACACATAGTACCTAATTTATATTAACAAAATAATTGCTATACTATTATAATATTTTTTATTATTTTATGGTAAATTATTGTTTCAGTTCCCAATATAATATAAAAATAATAAATATTATAGTGTTACCAATATCAGTAAGACATCTCTTGGTGCCGAGCGCGTCCATGTTTCGAATATTGAGGATTTTTTCAGCATATATCTCACATGTATGTGTGCACACCTGAAATAATTACATATAATAGTAACAGAAAAGATAAAAATACATTATTGAACATATTATGCTCAAGGAGGAATTAGATATTTTACATAGTAACAGTTTAATAGGGATATAATACAGTAAATAATTTATAGAATAATAGCGGCCCGGCCTGGCTTCACTCGAGTGCAGATACACCTTCCAAAATAGCGGCCAGAATGTTCAATTCCGACTATCAATGTAGATAACCTGAGCAAAAGATCCCTCAGGTATCGATTTCGAGACCAATCAGACCAGGAAAAATGAATCAAATTTCTTTGTTTTTGCTAGATTTTTCATTAAAGCTTCCATCTTCTATGTCTATAAGATGATATGTAGCCTATAGAATTCCCCGATAAGTGACCTATCTAACACAGAAGTATATTTTCAATTAAAACCAATAGTTCCTGGGATTAGAGGTAATAAACAAAAAAACCAACTCTTTTCGTTATATATTAACATATAAATAAATAGTAGACACAAGAGGCTCCAACGCTTGGCTTCTCAATTGACAAGTTTGATTCTGCGACAGTTAATGTATTATGTACACTTATAATAGTTTTGCACAAAAAATAACTCACGTCGGATAGGAACTGCCACGGCGCCTGTTTCTCTGATATATGCATCTCCAGATGCTGCGGCAGCGTCATCAGGTACTGACCGATCTGGAATAAAACATACATTTAATAAACCTAAAAAAGAAGTTTATAAAATATAGTTATTTCTTTCTATCTGATGATGTCGTGAAGGAAGATATGAGGGTCAATGGCCTTACTATTGAGTATGTCGTAGACGAAGAAAATGGAGGATACTCAGCCGGAAGGCGGACCCTGGCACCGGTCAGGATAACGCAAGTAGGAGTAAGAGAGGAGGAAAAGGAAGAAAGGATTATTAGCTGATAAGTGCAATGCACTTCAGATAGGAGTGGATGTCACCCAAGAGTGATATACAGAGTCCTGACTCCTGACCACACAGTAAGATTAAGTCTTATGTCGCGGACCAGAAACAATCAGAGCCGAAACGTATGTTTTTAGGTCATAAAAACATTTGTCTCGGTCTTGGTCAAATTTGAGACCTTTCATTTCAATGGTGGTTTTAAAAAAATGTATATTATTGTATACATAGATAAATGTTGCCAGGACACGAACGTTTCGCCTTGTGTGGTTCATCTTACGATGTGATAGTGATAAGGGTTGAGCCTATCACCATATCGGGCACAAATTCCTAATCTTGGGCTGATAATTTATAGAATAATCCAATATCACTTAACCGATCCGGGATTCGAAGCCGAGACCTCAGCTTTAAAAACATACCGTATTGAACTGTACTTATCGTATTACTGCAAATTAATATAATTATATTTGTCAATTGATATTCACCGTCTCATGCCGGTGTACCATACTCCTATTCTTACAGAAAACGATAATTTTACATCTTGATGGATCAGTTGTATGAACAACTAGCTAGCCGGCATAATTATGCCAATGCCACTTACTTCAGTGATATACTCTTGCGGGGACAGCGCGAAGTCCGGGAGATCAGTTGACAACGCGTCGTTGTTGCACCATACGGATAACTGAGGGATCTTATCTGAAAAAATAATGTTACTGTAACGTCAGTTATAATATGCAACACCTTGTATACATTCATAACAAAACGCATGAAACAATCTTAAAATACTCGGAAATTCATTTCAATATAAGCACATGGCAGGCTCTAAAAAAGTAGTTCGATATATTTTCAACAACACTTCTTTGAATTTACTTAAGTTCCAATACGTGATAGGAGCAAACGTTTCGCCATAACGAACAGAAGATCCAGTTCCGGATATAAGATTTATTCAATCTAAAAACTCACACAATTCATTAACTGATATAAGACTTGAACACATGATGCCATAATCCATAGCTGATAATTTCTGCCACTTTTCATACCTCAATATACATCAGCATATAATAAATAAATAACACCCAACAGTCACATACATAGTCCTGACCCTACACTAACATCAAGTCTTGTGTCGCGGGTATCAGGAACTAAGAAACACTTTTCGGTCTCACAAACATCCACACCCGAGACAAATACTTGTGATTCACACAAATATTTGTCCCGATGCGGGGATCAAAACCGTAGGCTCACGTTTCACAGCTGGTGTCTAACCAAATGGGCCACGGAGGCTGTCTATAATGAACGAATATAAAAAATTGTTTTGATACCTAGTTGCACATCCACAGGATTCCTCAGTATGGCCCTCGCCAGGGTCTTGAGCTGTTCCTTGACCCTCCTCAACCCTGCCATGGAGGGGAGCGCCTCATTCTTCATGTTGTACAGCTTCTGCCTACCTTCAGAGTCTAGCAGCAGTGTGGGAAGGTCGAACAGAGGGCTCGGGTCGCTTGGCTCTGAGGAAATAAAACATTTGATATCTACATTGGCCCAGGTCATCCTATTACTTGATTAAGGTCTTGCTACAATTGTCTATTTCGCTAAATAAAAATATTTTGAAACATTGAGCATCTATCACATTAGGATTGTAGAAATGCAGTCTTAAGCGCACTACACACCGAAGCAGCCGACACGCGCACACATGTCGGAAACATTTTATGGTAGAGCTAGTAGTTCACTCATGGCATCTTGAAAAACTTTGTTGGCGACATGTCATCGCGATGACATGACAAAAACATTTTTATGGCATTGCTCAGTGTCGCCGGGCAACTGAACAGAGCACATGTCGGCGGGCAACACGTGCAGGCACTTGTCGCTGACATGATTTTTTTTTATAGGCCTAGTGGCCAGGAAACTGAACGAAAAAGGACAAGAGGGGGGGCGTCCGTCAGTTGTCACTCACTGAACGATACCTTCGATTGTATATTTTTACGTGCACGTGCGTATACGACTTCGTATGGATGCGTAAACGTACGCGTCTAGGGACGTACATGCGAGGTAGGAATGGGCATTATTACTATTTCAAATTAACATCACAATCTTGTTATTTTAGAAGCCTTAGCATGCTCTATGTAACTGCTATTGCTAATAACCCCCAACAGAATTGTAAACAAAACAATTAACCATATACTATATCGATTTTTCACACAAAATTAAACACATAGAATAGACTGCTCAGTTTCTTCTTTTAATGGGTTTGTATAAAAATTCTCCCCCTCATAGATTACACCAGATCATATAAAAATATCTTTCAGCTTTCTGAATCACAAATGCAAATCGCAAAGCTTATATAACTAGTGAAATGTTATTATAGACTTCAATTGCTATTGCTATATTCTATCACTAGTTCGAAGTTGAATTTCTATGGTATGTAAGTCCGCCAACCCGCACTAGGCCAGCGTAGTGGACTATATGGCCTAACCACTCTTAATCTGTCGGTTGTAAAGGAGACCCGTGTCCTGCAGTGGGAGGTATATGGGCTGTTACAGACAGTTCGAGGGTACCTTGCGACTCCCTCTCCCTGGTCTGCGTGACGGCCAGGGTGTCGAGCAGCACGGCGGCCGCGGTCTCCAGCAGCAGCGCGGCGGGGAAGCTCGGCGCCAGCACGCCCGTCAGCTGCCCAGCCGTCACTGCAGACAGGAATGCTGTCTCGATGCGACGGCTGTGGGAACCCATGAGCGATGACAGGGAGGATATGAAGTTCTGGAACAGACAATGTTTAGCTATAGCAGGTTCTGCACAGACCTCCCTAAAGAATTTCTGAAGTGACTTCTTGATGTAAGAGTCCATCTGAGTAGGTACCACCACAATGCCTATTTCTCCCACAAAACTGCACTGTTGTGTTTAGATTAAAAGGACATTGTAGCCGGAACAACTACTGGACTTATTGACACTTAATATCTTATGTCTCATGACGGCAAGCATTGCTTTGTAATTGAGCGATCGTATCGCTTACAAATAAGGCGAATGACATTCTCGTCAAACCATTGATCGTAATAATAAAAAAAACTTATTTACATGAAAAATTGCATTTTAATAAACAGAAACGTCAACCGACAGTTTAGAGTTTCCACTCACGGATACCCGAGTTTTTATCTTTGAAAAAATTCATAATAACGTAATCATAACATTGAGGTCTTGACTAACTGGTGTGGTAAAACTTGGGTATGTTTGTACATCAGTGCATATACAAACTGCTTTACACGGGATTTCGCTTTAATTTACAGTTCGATTAGGAAGGGTTAGGCCATAGTCGTAGTTAGTTGTTGGATGACGCACCTCAACAGCCGGTACGTAGAAGGGGTACACGGCAGGCCCGGCGATCTTCTTGGCCCTTTGGTGAGCGTTGGTCAGCCAACCCTCGCACCTCTCCGCGGTTGCCAGCAGAGCTCTGGAACGTTCTACAAGATCCTCCTAATCACATAATACAGAGGATGAGTACTAGGAAAACAGCACCATACAGAAAGTATGATTTCAGAAGAATATAATAATGTTTTTTTCTGAAATATTTTTATGCTAGGTAGTAGGCTATTAGCAATGTATAGAAATTGATATGAAAGCGAAAAAATAAATATAAAATTAATTTGGAATAATATATTTTTCAAGTACCAAGGCAACAGAAACATTCAGGAGATCTATAAATAAATAAATAACACCCAACAGTCACATACATAGTCCTAACCCCACACTAAGATCGAGTCTTGCGTCGTGGCTATCAGGAACTACGAGAGACTTTTCGGTCTCACAAACACCCAGACCCGGAAGAAATATTTATGGTACACCACGCAAACATTTCTCTCGGTGCGGGGATCGAACCCGCGGCCTCTCGTTTCACAGGCGGCGTCTAACCAACTGCGCCACGGAGGCTGTCAAATAAATCATTACCAAAGATAAATTTTCACACCAATACATCAACTGCCACAAATGTACCAGGAGATAATGAATCAACAAGAGCTACCTGGTCTAACTGTGGGTCCTTCAGGTAGTTCAGCAGCAGTTGTGTCTGCAGCTCGGTGTATTTGGGCAGGAGTTCACGGAGAGGCGCGTACACCGCCCTGCCCAGCTCGCGGACCGTCGCTGGTGGTACCACTTCTGTAACAGTGGTGGAATCCTATAGTTATCTTATTTTTTTAGCAATTAATGGCGAGACGAGCATGCCGTTCGCCTGATGGTAACCGATACGACCGCTCATGAACAGTAGCAAAACCAAACAACATCTTGAATTACAAAGCAATGCTTGGCATTCCACTGCACTCGCCATCCTGAGACATAAGATGTAAAGTCTCAATATGTCCAGTAGTTACTCTGGCTATAATGTCTTTCAATCCGAAACACAACAGTGTATTTAAACTGTTGTTTAGCGGGAGAAATAGATATTGCGGTGGTACCTACCCAGACCGCTTCTCACATATGAGAGACCTACCTACTAATCTACTAAAAACAACATTCAAAAGATAATCAAGTGTCCTAATTCAGTAAGTATTTGCAGCCTACCTTTGTTCTGCCTGGGAGCGTCCAGCACTCCCTTCATGCACGTGATGAACTCGTCGATGTCCCGCTTGAGGTCCGTGAGCATCACCACGCCCTCCTCCGGGCTCGAGCACAGCTTCAGACCGGCTGACACTATCTGTATGAGGGATGAAATTTACTCATTTTACATATATACATACACACACGCCTTTTCCCAGAAGGGGTACGAAGAAGGGCTACCAGGACACCCACGCATTCTGGCAAAGAACTAACTTATGAACGGTGTGGTAGAGAAAAAGTAAATGAATACAAATGATGTGTTACATTTGACAAACTCGATAAATTCTTTTCATTTCATCAATACTAATTTATAGAGAGGAAAGATTTGTTTGTTTGTATTGAATAGGCTCTGAAACTACTGGAGCGATTTGGAAAAATATCTCACTATTCCTGACGAAAATATGATAGGAAGCAACGGTGAAGGAAACATCTGGAGGAAACTTGCATACCATAGCGAATTAACAAATAATCTATGGTATGTAAAGTCCGCCAACCCGCATTAGGTCAGCGTGGGGGACTATATGACCTAACTACTCTCAATCGTACTGTCGATTGTAGAGGAGGCCCATGCTCTGTAGTGGGATGTATGTGGGGATACAGATACAAATACAGAATATGACATGGTGTATGCATGGTGTACCTTGGTGGGCGAGGGTTCGAGGGACAGCAGCAGGTCGGTGTAGAGGCGCACCAGCTCCGCCAGCGGCGTCTCCGACCGCAGCACCATCAGCCACTCCACCTGCGTAACAGTTACTCCATCACCGATGTCATGAGCAGAAAATTCTTCTAAGGGTTCATTGCATTAAAACCGTATTACAAGAATGAAAGGTTCTTACCACTTACGCACTAATGATACGGTGTTACCCCAACACATCATAATGAATTATAATTTAATTTATTTTGTTGTATATTCTTATAAAAAATGTATTCTATTCTATATTTAAAAAAATGAATAAATAAAGTATAGAAAATGAAAAGTTTGTGTTGCAGACCGAGTTAATGTTTAGTTCGTTGTTTAAGGTTGTAACACGTTCCAAAACGTTGCCAATATTACTACCTATTTATTTTTAGTAGATTATTTGAATGTTGAACATTTACTTGGTCAGTGTTGAAGGTTCTTTCATACATTAATTAAAAGTAGCACATTCATCAGTCCGGCCCCCTACCTGTTTGTTAGCATCACCAGCGAGCATACTAGTGAGTGCGGGCAGCGAGTGCGCGTCCCTCCTCGCCCACGCGGCGGACACGCGCGCGGCGGCGGCGCGGCGCCAGCAGCGGCACACGCACGCGCGGCGAGACATGCCCACCAACACGTCCACGTACGGACCAGTGCGCTCTGAACGTACACAACCAGATGTTCAAGAATTATTTAAGATTTTTGACTATTTTATATCAATTGTCAACTATCGACTACATTACACCAACCTTTGTTTTGAACAAAGGTAGGAAAACCAATGAATAAGCTAAACGTTCCAATACCTGCGTCCATCTGCGTCAAAGCGTCTATGAGCGGCGGGCTGATGACGGCTTCAAGTCTGTTGTACAGGGCTTCCAGCTGCAGCCTCTTGTTGTCATAGTCTGGCGCGTCGCTCATCACCTGTGAGGGAATCACTACTTCATCTTTCATCATCATCATTATAAACCAGTGGGGGGAAACAAATAGACAATATACACTGACAAGTACAGTTTGCTAAACTGGACATGTTCTAGAAAATTTCATATCTTTTTTTAAATTTAATGAGGTTTATGAATATGAATTATTTTTTGTGTCAAGAAAAACGCTCCCAGGCTTTAAACAAAATATGTTATACATATATAATCATTATTTTTTTGTCACTGGTTTTACCTCTACTAATAGCGCCAAATTTGCGATCACAAATGTCCATTACGATGACGTTATTTTAAATCCAGAGAGAAACAAAAATGTCTACCGTTCTTTTCCATCCATCCAACAGCCATAGGACGTCCACTGCTGAACATAAGCCCCTCCCAATGATTTCCACAGTGACCTGTTGGAGGCAGCTTGCATCCAGCGACGTTCGATTCGATCTCGTAGGGAAACCCCAAGCATAGCCCTCTCCATAGCTCGTTGAGTAACCGTTCTTTTGCTCCCCTAGGGTAGTCAACATTACCTCGAGGCTGGCGGTCATGGCGGCGACCTGCTTGGCGAGGTCAGCCAGCTTGTCAGGCTGGGAGGGCACGCCCGCCTCCAGGATGTCCTCCAGCGAGGACGCCAGCGCCGCCCACTTGTCCGCCTCGCGCAGTGATGATGCTGCGTTCTGTAATCATCATTCAAGAACATTAGATAGCATCTATTGTCAAATGTTAGAGCATTCGAGGAGGCGTCCATTAATTACGTGAGCTGTTCTTGGGGGATCAAGCTAAATCTTTCCAAATATCAGAGGGGGGAGCAGTAAACGGTGTAAAGTTGTATTTTTTTTTTAGAATAAAATATAGCCAAATCTGACACTATTTATTATTTGTCATGTTTGTTGCAAAAATGCCTCACGTAATTAATATACGCCCCCTTAACCTTTCCTATTAATGAACATACATGATGGTGGACATCTTATGGACCCATCAAAGTTTTGGGTTTATTGTTTATCTGGATACAGAATTACACATATTTTTTATCAGAATGTTTTCTAATTATAATTATAAATTCACTTTTAAATAAACAACTACACATCAGCTCTCGTTTCCACATACCGCATTCTGCGATATGGTTGAACAAAGCTTAATCTACTGTTTATGTTTCACGGACCACGGTATATTTATTCTGAAAGAAAGACATTGCTAAATCTTTGTTTAATCTTTCAAAGTCTTTGAAGACTCAAAATTATCTCTCAGTCCGAGTCCCACTCACCTCCAGCCTGCTCTTCAACTGGTCGATTTTCTGCAGGCTCTCTATGGAGTGTCCAGTCTGCTCCTCTACACCTTGCACCTTCTGCTCCAAGGACAGCAGCTTCTGCTGCAGCAGCGCCCCCTCCAGCTGGAGAGAAGACGCATCCTGCAGGATGCGCGGGATCGACGACACTATCTGGCGTAAAATAAATAAATACACCCAACACTCACATACATAGTCCTGACTCCGCACTAAGATTAAATCTTGTATCCTAGGCGTCAGAAACTACAAGATAATTTTTGGTCTTACAACCACCCAGACTCGAAGCAAATCTCTGTGGAATACAAATGTCATGTTTCTTTTGGTGAATGAGATTGCCCGATGCTCAGTACCGGGCAATATGCCCAATACATAATATTTAAATTAAAAATGATCTTATACCTATGTTGATATGATATCTTAGTTGCAGGAAACTTTCAGCCTCTAATGTAACTGGGGTCTAACCAACTACCCTAAGGAGGCTGACCTTTCATATTATTAGGTTGATATTGACTATAAAATCTACTTACTTGTGTAGTGGTCTCATCTAAGGAATTAGTGAGTTGTTTCATGTAGAGCTGTAGTCTTGACACAGTGTTTGCCACAAATATCTGTGGACAAATAATATTTATTTGCTTTGCTTTGTCAGTGGTAGGACAATTCTTTCTAACTGGATTGTCACAAATCTATACTAATATTATAAATACTTATTTAAATAAAACTATCAATACAGTAAGACTCCATACCTCTTTTTCCTGATTTCCACTGGAACTCCAGGCATTATTAATCCACTTCTTTGGATCAAAATCATTTTCTGCAAATGTTTTTAAATCCTAAAATTCAAATAAGAACTTAGTTATGTCAATATTTAGAAACGCTATTCCATGCAGTAGCCACAATTCTATTATAACTAGTATGACAGCCTTAGTGGCTCATGGGAAAAATTACATATGTAGTATGTACCATTTTTGCCACCCTGAAACATAAGATGTTAAGTCTCAATATGTCCGGTGCTTACTCTGGCTATTATGTTCTTCTAAATGCAACACAATAGTACATTTACACTGGTCATTATCAGGTGAAATAGACATATTATATTGTTAATATTACGCTGATATTTATTGCTTTTCCGAGGCCAGACAAAAACTTAAGTCAAACATGGACCCTGGATTGTAATGCAGTTGAATGGATCATTTTGACAGATACATTTTATACTTGATAGCTGTATCAGAGGTTATTAATTAGAAGCGTTTTACAACAAAATGGAGAATAACAGCATGGGAAATAGGTGATTATGGATTAGCCGGCGAATGTTCATACATCTATCAAACAGACATCCAACAATTCATAACCATGGAAAAGATATATCAGAAAAAAATACTGAAGTGTTAAAACATTTAGCTAGGGCTAAATCCAAGTCAATTAATTACACTTTTGGCATAATATTTTGACTTTGAACAAGCAAAATAACGCTTTCTTGGGTTTGTGGCTAGAATTTTTTTTTCAATTAAAATTGATTTATAAATTTAAATAGACAATTACAATGTAATTATTAGAAACGGTAATGTTATTAAGTACGTACCATTTTAATTCTATAAAATAATTCAATAATATCTATTTAATAATCAGTATTTATTTCATTTCTTGTGAAATTTGACATTTGTTGTGACGTGATTTTGTTTACGTTTCTTGTTATTGTTTTTTCTAATTGTTCCGTCGAGAAGGCAAAGGCTGAACTATACAGCCTAGCCTAATATTATCAAATTCCCCAATTTCCTTGGAAATTGCTTTAACATAAGTAAGTAGAAATATCTTTGTCGAACAGACAATCCATAGAATGCCCTATATCATGATTTACTGAGGTGAAGGCAAGTATATAACAAAGTTACGACATGAAAAGGACAATGGCGAAATCGTATTTGCATGAATAACGCGTTTAGAAATGTCATACTTGATAATAATAATATTATTATTTTTCATGAGTTTTCAGCATACTAACTATATCTGTGTAACGATGTTTAAGTTTCACAATAAAATAAAAAGCTTTATTGACTATTATGTATGGCCGTCAGGTATTTTTCAGCAATGGCGTAATCCGACCAAAAATATTTTTCATCGAATCTCGCAAAATCTTTTTTTTTTTTTTTTTTTTTCTTTTTTCTTTTTCCTCTTTTTTCTATCTGTAATCAGCCACATAGCTATAATCAGATCTGGTTGGAGCTATTAAATGACAGTTTGGGTTTATCGCACCCACTGGTACTTAACCCGTTGTAATATCAATTTAATGCAGATAGCAATTAAATTGAGGCTATCCTTTTCCTTTTTAGCCGATATTTAGAGTCTTTAGAGTCTAATAACATCACGGCGAGTTGGTTTTTATGCCGTTCAAGTCGATCTTTATACTTCCTGTATGATCTTTCCACATCATCTTTAACCAATGGTACTTTTAAATATTCGTGAATTTCACTGGTTCTTATGTACCAGGGTGCACTGCTCAGTGTCTTCAATACTTTATTCTGAAAGCGTTGTAGTATTTCTATATTAGAATGGCTCGCTGATCCCCAGAGCTCTATCCCATATGTCCATACCGGTTTTAGAATGCACTTGTAGATGAGTAGTTTACTTTCAATACTGAGCGAGGACTGGCGGCCTATTAACCAGTAAAAATCTGCCAGTTTTCTGTTTGCCTGATCTCTTTTAATCTTTATATGTTCTCGCCAATTTAGCCTTCTATCCAAGTGCATCCCTAAGTATTTGGCAGTATGCTGCTGTGGAAGTACATTATTATTTAATTTTACTGGTGGGCAGTCATGTCTCCTCAATGTGAAAGTTATGTGAACAGATTTTGCAACACTAGCTCTAATCCTCCATTTTTTAAGCCAAAGTTCGATATTGTCTAGATGTTCTTGGAGTTTCACAGATGCTGTGATATGATCTTTGTCACACGATAAAACAGCCGTGTCATCAGCGTAAGTGGCGGTGATCACTTTTTCAGAAGTAGGTAGGTCAGCTGTGTAGATCGTGTACAAAATAGGGCCTAAAACAGAGCCTTGAGGGACTCCAGCTCTTATTTGATGGAGAGAGGATAAGCTATTTCCACATTTAACTTGGAACATCCTGTCTTGTAGATAAGATCTGAGAAGCAAGTATGCATTTTGTGGAAAGCATAATTTTAGTTTGCATAAGAGACCCTTGTGCCATACGCGATCAAATGCTTGTTGCACATCAAGAAACACAGCTGAACAGTATTCTTTTCTCTCCAGTGTTTGCCTGATGGTATGTACCACTCTGTGTATTTGTTCCGTCGTTCCATGTTGTGCTCTAAAGCCGAATTGGTGATCGGGTATTGTTTTTTGTTCCTCTAATATGGGTAGCAGTCGCTGCAGCAACACCTTTTCGAACAATACTCTCTCGCAAAATCTGTTACAAAAAATAGCTTTATTTGGTAAAACAAGTGCGGTAAATATTTATTTCAAAGCCCTACTTCACCAAATAACATTTTTAAGAAAACAATAATATTTCAATTGGAAATGTCAAATAGAACATAACCTCAAAATCTATAAATTGAAAACGTTTAGTAAGTAATGTAGACTTTTTCAGCAGTATTTCTCAACACATTATTGTTTAGGAACGGCAGCGGAATTCATTTATATTTTTTTCACCAATAAACGCTCTAAATTTACATCAACTAAAATCATGTATGGAAATCTGCCATTGTCCTTTAACATCCAACACTCAAAAAGTTTTAAAATCGCCTTCGTAACAAATGGATTAACATTGGTTTTATTGCATCGTTTTTCAACCCACGTTAAAATAGCCCTCGTGCGAATGGGGCATTATATAATTTAAATATTCTTTAATGACGTTAAAACGAAAGTGGTTAACGACGCAGCAAGATAGCATTAAAACTTGCCTGATCGATAAGATGTTTTGAAAATGTTTACAGGACATAATGAAGTTACGGAAGTTAAGATCGACACAACTCCAGTTATAGTGGCGGAATATAATATAATATAACGACCAGGAGCCGCAAATATGCTCGGACAGTTAAACGAGACCAAATTTGAAATAACTAACAATAATCTACATTATATACTCTTTTCTAACATCTTAATGCAAGGAGAAGATGAAAATGAATTAAGATGTAAGAAAGGTGATCACGCGATTCTATTTGGCCACCAATGTGGATGAAGTAGGGAGACAAAGACGAGGCGACGTGTATCTGAGATTAATTTTGATGCCTCCATGGCGCAGTTGGTTAGACGCCGCCTGTGAAACGAGAGGCCGCGGGTTCGATCCACGCACCGAGAGAAATGTTTGCGTGGCCCATAAATATTTCTTCCGGGTCTGGGTGTTTGTGAGACCGAAAAGTCTTTCGTAGTTTCTGATACCCACGACCCAAGACTCGTGGGGTCAGGACTATGTATGTGACTGTTGGGTGTTATTTATTTATTTATCCAAAATTGAGAACAATGACTTACATCGTATTTTTGCAAGCTTAATAATAGGTATACTTATTTTGATGTTGTGAAAGGAAGAATAAGGGTACCTACCATGATTTGTGGCAAGCAATTAACGATTTTAGCTTACTTATATATTACGTCAGTTATATGAACATACGAGAGAAAGGAGATGTTCTATCCTGGGCCGTTTTGTGTACGTCTAATACAAATTCTAGAAAAAAATGTGGAATTCAAATAAAATACATTTAGATTTCTTGGACAACAGGGGGCTTTATACAAAAATGTGATTGTTTTAGTACAGAAGCAATATTTTCTTCTATAGATTATAGAAGATATATGTCCTCCATGATGCCAATTGTCATTTCGTTCAAAAATGCGCGAACCCATTATCTTTAACTTGAATATGTCTTATTTTTAAAACCCCCCTACAAATTATAATTATGGTCTATATTTCTTTTTCTATATTCTTCGCTTTTTAAAAGACGATATATGTTGTTAAAGAAGTCACTTTTATTATTTTATTTATATTACATGATTTTAGTTTAAGAACGAAAATGTTTAACTTGACAGCAATTGCAAAATTCTGTGTTATCTGTCTACGTCTGTGGCCGTAATTCGTATTATTTTTTATTATTCGCATACATTTCGCAAATGTGTATTTGCTTCTCTGTTTACCTGGCTTTGTTTTATGGATTCTGATTCTCGCAGATGATATATCTTGACGTTTAAACGCAATTACTAGTTCGTATTTTGGTGAGTAAACATATATATTATTTAGAATGCCACATGTAAGTAATACTTTTATGTTTTTCTATGTTGATATTTCTCTTCTAACCCACAATTCTGCTTTTCAGCACATCAAAAGTGGCGCTTTGCTCGAATTGCACTTCTGCAATTGTTGTGAAATGGTTGAATTGCACTTCTGCAATCAAAAATTGAACTGGATTCTATCATTCAATAGAATCTTAGTAACTACATGGGATGCCAATTCACTCTCGTGTAGAGTATTTCAAAACGTTTTATTGCTAAAATGGCAGAACAAGAAGTATTCTATTTTCTTCATTAACTTGGGAAATGTATGTTTTATACCAATTAATCAAGGTCAATACAAAGTATGGAGTATTACAAAAGTATTCATGTTAGAGCTGAATTGCATTGTGTCCAGGACAAGTATACTAGTACATAAATATGTAAGTGATATATTTTATATATAGTTGTTTAAATTGTTAAATGAAATACATTTTCTTTTATTTCCCTCTGGACACTCAGATGATCTTGTGTTATGTATAATATATTATATTATTATTATTTCCATAATGACAACACTATTTCTGATGGTAAGCACAAATGCCGTCCAGGCGGAATATCTAATGGCATCAGACGACTGTCCCAAGACATTTCATACAATTATCCGGCCGGCCTGCTAAGATGCTTCTTTAAACAATAGCGGAAAGACCTGGGATCATAGGAAGGAGGGAATACATGTGACTGCAAAGAGTTATTTATTCATCATAATTCTTCAATATTAAATTCCATATCTTCAATATTAAATCTTTTTTATTTTGTTTTAGCTATCAGAACAAGCAATTATCTGTACAAACTGCTGGCTGCAAATAAATCAAGCTGTAGACAATGAGCAAGATTTTATTCCAACTCTGCCGTAAGAAGATTGTATCAATCTCGATTCTTTTGGACATATAACATCCACAAGTGCTTCATGTTGAAAGGAACATAGCTGCACACTGGACAGTGGGTTGCTGTACTCATACCATGATCATACTGTGGTATTTAGCCTTTAGGTTGGGCTAGGCAATAGTACAATATCATCGGAGCATCTGCATTGTTCCTAGATGTTTTGACTGGAGATTATTTTTAGGCGAATATAAATAAAAAAAATATAAAGCAAGATCTGGTTGTACTTTATTGTCCTTAAGTTTTGTTTGATTTTAGTTTTCTTTCATCAATTAATCCTACTTTTTCCTTATGTGTGCTCAGAAATAACCAGTTAGAATGAATGTCAAATACATTATTTGAAAAATAATATCTTAGAACTTAGGATAATATTATTTTTAAGTATGCAGAAGTCTAATATACCAAAGTATATTAGACTTCTAGGGGTAGACCAAATATAATTTTTAAAATGTTAGCTTGTACAGAAATGATTGCTAGTAAGTTCTTTTACGAGACATTAAGGTATAGAAATAAACATGGCTGCTATCAGATTCGATTCCATTTTTATAGCGTATTCATTTGTATGAACTATAATAACTAAGAGCTTACTAAGTGCATATGCCTAATAATAAAATGATTATTTATTCATATGCACATAGGGCATACCTCTGACTTTTCGGAGTCATGTGTGTATTGATAGTCAATCACCACGCACTAAAACGGTGAAGGAAAACATCGTGAGGAAACTTGCATACCATAGCGATTCATAAGAATTTCTATGGTATGTAGGTCCGCCAACCCGCACTAGGCCAGCGTGGTGGACTATATGACCCTAATCACTCTCAATCGTATTCTTGACTATAGAGTAGGCCCGTGCCCTGCAGTGGGACGTATATAGGCTGATACAGATGCTAGCAGTCGCGACAAGTGATCAGTCTGTGCCGTGCTGTATCTCATGCCTAGCAGATTTTTATTGTGGATTATTTAAATAGGTTGTTTAGCAGGTATTATGCACCGCACTTACGGCCAGATATAGGTACACTTTCTTAATATTAAATAACTATAAACATGACGTGATTCTGACAAACTTGTTGCAATTTATTGTATAGACATTATGTTATATTATATTAGATGATCAATAAAGTATGATACTAATTCCGTTGACGTAAAAACATTTACGAGTTATATAGAGTACAGTAATTTATAGCACAGACGACTAAAAATAATATTTGATTTATAGGAAAACGAATTACGACTTCATATTTCATAAATGTCAAGTTTTGACATCGGTTGTCAAACATGCCGTTTCAGACGCCATATTGTCCCCTTGTAGTGTTGCTGTTCTTGGCTTGGTATTTATTTTTGTATAAAGCTAATATGCAACGTATAAAAGTATTTCATACAGAAATCGAATGCCAATTTCACTAAGTAAATTTGGTGTAATGTACTACAAACGGCCCAAGGTCCATACATTTCTGGCCCATCTCCTTTAACTTGAATATGTCTTATTTTTAAAACCCCCCTACAAATTATAATTATGGTCTATATTTCTTTTTCTATATTCTTCGCTTTTTAAAAGACGATATATGTTGTTAAAGAAGTCACTTTTATTATTTTATTTATATTACATGATTTTAGTTTAAGAACGAAAATGTTTAACTTGACAGCAATTGCAAAATTCTGTGTTATCTGTCTACGTCTGTGGCCGTAATTCGTATTATTTTTTATTATTCGCATACATTTCGCAAATGTGTATTTGCTTCTCTGTTTACCTGGCTTTGTTTTATGGATTCTGATTCTCGCAGATGATATATCTTGACGTTTAAACGCAATTACTAGTTCGTATTTTGGTGAGTAAACATATATATTATTTAGAATGCCACATGTAAGTAATACTTTTATGTTTTTCTATGTTGATATTTCTCTTCTAACCCACAATTCTGCTTTTCAGCACATCAAAAGTGGCGCTTTGCTCGAATTGCACTTCTGCAATTGTTGTGAAATGGTTGAATTGCACTTCTGCAATCAAAAATTGAACTGGATTCTATCATTCAATAGAATCTTAGTAACTACATGGGATGCCAATTCACTCTCGTGTAGAGTATTTCAAAACGTTTTATTGCTAAAATGGCAGAACAAGAAGTATTCTATTTTCTTCATTAACTTGGGAAATGTATGTTTTATGCCAATTAATCAAGGTCAATACAAAGTATGGAGTATTACAAAAGTATTCATGTTAGAGCTGAATTGCATTGTGTCCAGGACAAGTATACTAGTACATAAATATGTAAGTGATATATTTTATATATAGTTGTTTAAATTGTTAAATGAAATACATTTTCTTTTATTTCCCTCTGGACACTCAGATGATCTTGTGTTATGTATAATATATTATATTATTATTATTTCCATAATGACAACACTATGTCTGATGGTAAGCACAAATGCCGTCCAGGCGGAATATCTAATGGCATCAGACGACTGTCCCAAGACATTTCATACAATTATCCGGCCGGCCTGCTAAGATGCTTCTTTAAACAATAGCGGAAAGACCTGGGATCATAGGAAGGAGGGAATACATGTGACTGCAAAGAGTTATTTATTCATCATAATTCTTCAATATTAAATTCCATATCTTCAATATTAAATCTTTTTTATTTTGTTTTAGCTATCAGAACAAGCAATTATCTGTACAAACTGCTGGCTGCAAATAAATCAAGCTGTAGACAATGAGCAAGATTTTATTCCAACTCTGCCGTAAGAAGATTGTATCAATCTCGATTCTTTTGGACATATAACATCCACAAGTGCTTCATGTTGAAAGGAACATAGCTGCACACTGGACAGTGGGTTGCTGTACTCATACCATGATCATACTGTGGTATTTAGCCTTTAGGTTGGGCTAGGCAATAGTACAATATCATCGGAGCATCTGCATTGTTCCTAGATGTTTTGACTGGAGATTATTTTTAGGCGAATATAAATAAAAAAAATATAAAGCAAGATCTGGTTGTACTTTATTGTCCTTAAGTTTTGTTTGATTTTAGTTTTCTTTCATCAATTAATCCTACTTTTTCCTTATGTGTGCTCAGAAATAACCAGTTAGAATGAATGTCAAATACATTATTTGAAAAATAATATCTTAGAACTTAGGATAATATTATTTTTAAGTATGCAGAAGTCTAATATACCAAAGTATATTAGACTTCTAGGGGTAGACCAAATATAATTTTTAAAATGTTAGCTTGTACAGAAATGATTGCTAGTAAGTTCTTTTACGAGACATTAAGGTATAGAAATAAACATGGCTGCTATCAGATTCGATTCCATTTTTATAGCGTATTCATTTGTATGAACTATAATAACTAAGAGCTTACTAAGTGCATATGCCTAATAATAAAATGATTATTTATTCATATGCACATAGGGCATACCTCTGACTTTTCGGAGTCATGTGTGTATTGATAGTCAATCACCACGCACTAAAACGGTGAAGGAAAACATCGTGAGGAAACTTGCATACCATAGCGATTCATAAGAATTTCTATGGTATGTAGGTCCGCCAACCCGCACTAGGCCAGCGTGGTGGACTATATGACCCTAATCACTCTCAATCGTATTCTTGACTATAGAGTAGGCCCGTGCCCTGCAGTGGGACGTATATAGGCTGATACAGATGCTAGCAGTCGCGACAAGTGATCAGTCTGTGCCGTGCTGTATCTCATGCCTAGCAGATTTTTATTGTGGATTATTTAAATAGGTTGTTTAGCAGGTATTATGCACCGCACTTACGGCCAGATATAGGTACACTTTCTTAATATTAAATAACTATAAACATGACGTGATTCTGACAAACTTGTTGCAATTTATTGTATAGACATTATGTTATATTATATTAGATGATCAATAAAGTATGATACTAATTCCGTTGACGTAAAAACATTTACGAGTTATATAGAGTACAGTAATTTATAGCACAGACGACTAAAAATAATATTTGATTTATAGGAAAACGAATTACGACTTCATATTTCATAAATGTCAAGTTTTGACATCGGTTGTCAAACATGCCGTTTCAGACGCCATATTGTCCCCTTGTAGTGTTGCTGTTCTTGGCTTGGTATTTATTTTTGTATAAAGCTAATATGCAACGTATAAAAGTATTTCATACAGAAATCGAATGCCAATTTCACTAAGTAAATTTGGTGTAATGTACTACAAACGGCCCAAGGTCCATACATTTCTGGCCCATCTCCTTTAACATTAATTTTGAGGAATTCTTGCTCTGGGAATAATGATTTTTAAAATATTAGTTCTTGTTTACTGGTCTATGCCTTACTACATCAGTTAAATAAAATCAAACACGATATAAAGAATTTGTAGGATAACACGACCAACCGTAGAAAAACTGTCCACCAACAATCACACGTGACAGCCTCCGTGGCGCAGGTGGTTAAACGCTGGCTGTGAAAAGTGAGGACGCGGATTCAAACCCCGCACTGATACATATACATATTTGTGTGATCCACAGGTATGTGCATCAGATCTGGGTGTTTGCGAGACGGAAAAGTCTCTCGTAGTCCCTGATACCCACTGCACAACTTCAATACTCGATTTTAGTGTAGCGTCCGGACTATGTATGTGACTGTTGGGTGTATTTGTTTATTGGGATTATTAATCTGAAAGAGTAGAGAAAAATACAACATAATGTATATCAATTTACTTACAAAGACGACACCGTAGAATTATTATTATATTACGAATATTGTGACTAAAACGGATGCCCAAAAACTTGTTCAGTTTATAAACGAGGGTAAATATGAGTTTATGTGGACTAACGAAAACATACGAAGTTTCCATGCAACGCTCGGGCAAAAAGTAATTAAATTAAACGAAGCCGGTGCAGATAGATTCCGCAACAGAGTGTTTCGCAAAAAAAATCTTGTCTGCCAACCATCCATTGTCAATAAAACTCAGAGAGATGCTTTGCACAGACGTAGAAGAAAAGATATGTACGTACATGAGTTTAAACGTAATGCATGTTTCCATACAAAATATTTCACTTTACCCCGTTGCTGATAATATAGACGTAGTATTGGAAGTGTTGTCATTTAAAATCGTATCAATAGCTCTCTCAAACTGATTAATGAAGGAATTGGTTTAAATCCTACATATCAAAGTCAGTTAGCAGTACTGCGAGTGCTAGAGACCGTGATCAACGAAGCGATGGCAAGGGATTGCCCTAGAGAACTAGCCCTAAATAATGCGAAAACATCCTCACAAGATTAATTTTCTGCCGTATTCATAAAGCCAATTACGTTGGATTAACGCAACATTCTTTATTCAAGTCACAAAATTGCTAGCTGTGATCATTATCACGATAAAGGAAGCTAATAATTAAAGTTAGAATGACACTGGCTCACTACTATGTCGTTCTTAAGATATAATTTTGCGCTTTCTGACATCGAGCCTTTGGGGAATAGACTTATAGACGTCAACCGTAGAAAGATGGATAGTAATAACTTAGAACTATCTCCAAATAGAGTAATATTGATGAATAATGTTCTAGTCAGGTGTTTTCTGTCACGAGCGACTAAATTTAAAGACGCTTCGACGCCAGACGTCGCCGACGACTGCAATGTGTCATATTTAATAATAGAAGTTTTGCAATTGTAGTTTGTGCGTCCGAAACGCGGTCTATGAGCCAAACACTTACGATTGCACCTACAACATATAAAAGAGTTTATTTAAATACCTACAAGTTTTTGGGATATGAAGAGTAAATCAATTTTGAATAGTTGTCAACTTCAACCAAGGCCCACTTGCACAAACTAACTTTGCCTATAACTTTGACTTTGAAAATGGCAATCTCGTACATTAGCAATGTCAAATGCATATGTTTCAAATGTATGGCGATGACATTTTCAAAGACAAAGTTATTTTGTGCAACTGGGCCATAATGTGTCTGTAAAATAACCAACGATACACAATTGTAGCGAAAACGTATTAAATAAAAAAATACACCAAACTGCCTCGCACAACCTGACCACACTCTAAAATCAGTCTGATATGGTAGTTACAAAATACAGACAGAAATTACCAGATTTTCTTTCATCGTTTAACATAAATGTAATTATAAAAAAAAAATAGAGTAGACTTTTAATTCCCTGATCTGAAATACCTAACATCTAAATGATTATGGTCCGCACAATCATTTGTCTTGATGATCGAAGCCGCGGCCTCTAAATTCATAGTCGGACTAGGCACACTGGAGTATACATGAAAATAATACAAAAAGTGGTGAAAGAAGAAAGTAAGTGATTTCCGAATAACATACAACCAGGGGGTACCCTGGTCTCTGTAGCCGACACGTAGACGAATATTCGAACATCGCACGTAAAACTGTACGAATGTCGAATATGCCCAAATACTTTACAATATATACGATTTTGTATCGTACGTCGTAATCTTAGACATAGTTCGAAGCACAGAACAGATGAATATACAGTTCTGTTGTTCGAAGTGTAACCCTCCTGGTTCGAGTTGCAGGAAGTCGCTGGATGCACGCCATTTCCAATAGGTTAATTTAGAGATCCTTGGGGAAGGCCTATATTAACCATTGAAATTCCTATGTGAGAGAGAGAATTTTGTGCGTGACTCGCCTTCGGAAATATAGTTTATACGGAATATAGAATATTAAGATATAGGAAATAAAATAGCTCATCTGATTACTGTTGTTTTTTATTGCAAAGAATGGTGAGACGAGCATGATCTTCGCCTGATAGATAAGCGTTAAGACTGCTCATGAACAGTAGCAAAACCAAACAACACCTTGAATTACAAAGCGATGCTTGGCATTACACTACGCTTGCCACCCTGAGACATAAGAAGTATTATGATGGGTATCTTTCAAACCAAAACACAACAGTGCATTTACACTGCTGTTTGGAGGGAGAAATAGACATTGCGGTGGTATATACCCAGGCGGCCCCTCACATAATTATTAGAAACCTACCTTGTTTGTAAATGCAATGTTTGCTTCCGGGTTGAAGGACATTGTAGCCAGACTATCTACTGGACATATTGAGACTTAACAAGTAACATCGTACGTCTTAGACTGGAGACCGGTCAGCGTAGTGGAATGCCAAGTATTGCTTTGTAATCTGTGGTGTTGTTTGGTTTCCAGCTGCCCATTAGTGGTCGTATAGCTTAGGCTAATGGAACGCCCGTCTCGCCATTGACAGCAATTAAAAAATGCAGCGGTTATTGGTGCGCAAGATTACGATTTTTATTTCCTCTTTATTATATCGTTTATTTTTATAAAAGTAGTTTTTATTTACTATTAACAGAGAAATATAGGTATTGCGTACTGAAATAACCAGTGCTCTAATTACGCAGTGCATCGCACTAAGATTTCAGACGAGGTGATTTAAACGTACAATTTATGTGTTGACTTTTGCGCTGCGGGTAAAATACTGAGAAATTACTCTTACACGCATTACTTCGGGAAAAGTGCGTAGTAATGTAGTACCCTGCGAAATTGGAGTTAAAGCCCGATTCACACTATAGTAATTAATAAATAAATACACCCAACAGTCACATACATAGTCTTGAGCCCACACTAAGATCGAGTCTTGAGTCGTGAGTACGAGATACTTTTAGATCTCAGAAACACCCAGACCCGAAAGAAATACATGTGGTTCACACAAATATTTGTTTAGGTGCAGGGTTCGAATCCGCTGTCCTTCGTTTCACAATGGTCGCGTCGTTTGACTAACTGCACCGTGGGGGTTATCCCTAACTATCACAATTCAATTTCGAATAATTATGCAATTAAAACTAAAAGGTACCCTGATTCACACTGTTATTATTGTCATGGTCTTATAAAATAATAAGAGACCAAACAATATTGTGAAACATTGGTTTCTTTTTTTTGTTGCATTAAATGGCGAGATGAGCTTGCCCTAGAGGTCTATTCTTTGAGCTTGCTAATTGCTATTCGCCTGATTGTAAGCGATAAGTATAATAGTCCTTAGCATTGGGCGAATACATCTATTACATTACAAAAAGATCTGTCAATGATGGTCAAGCTTTGGTGGAATTCCAGTTGCAATGAGTCGCAAGGGGGCTGGCCCTTTAACCGAAAAGGCCATCTAGAATTGTAAATGGCGCGAATTTTGGAATGTAGACACCGCAAATTAGGCAGTGCAGCGGTTCAATCGTGCCTCCACATTACCAAAGCATATATTACGGCGTTGACCATTTACCTTCAGGCGAGATGATAATGGTCTATAAAAGTAGCTAATAAAATTATTAACCTATATATTTTAGTAAATAATTAACAGCAAAATTTAAAAATTATATAACAAGGTGTTTTATATAACTTTGGACTTACCTTGCACTTGTCTGTAGGGACATAGGTATATTGTGTTTTAATATGTAATGTATGCTGGGTGTCCCATGGCCCGCACGAGGTGTTAAAAAGATAATGATATCGGAGAGACAAGCTCTGCGCTTTAAAATAGAATCAGAATGCATTTGGCCGATGCGACGACAGGGAATGCGTGGAGACGAAATATTCGTAAAAAATTTAGCCTGTACACTTTCCATTGTCGTGCAAGGTATAGATGTCACAGATTTAAATCTTACAATCCAATTAAACTAATATTCAACTCTTGACATTTCATCCTTTTTAAACTTTTTATATTTATCTGTAAAACCATGGAATTATGATTTTACGGAAAATGTTATTGAAATAATGTACGCTTGTACAAAATTGTTTAAACTCGAAAAGGATGAAACTCCAAACGGTACATGTTAATTTAGTTGGAAAGCGCGTTAGTCTATTGTGCTTTGGAAGATATCTCATAGAAATTATTTAGTATCTAGATTTCCTCGCATCATTTACCTTCGTCGTTAAAATAAGCGATAATTAAAATCAACACATAAGTTTGAAGAGCTTACTCTGAGTTTGTCCCTTATGTCTGAGAATCGTGGTCAATACCAGGGTTGCATCTGGAGCGGATGGTTTGCCTCTACCGCGGAACTTATGCGGTTTAACTCGGTTTTCTATACTTACTAGGAATGTAAAGACGAAATATTTTATTATTTGCATTTAGTGACTACTGAAACAAGAATTCAGAGACTTCTGAAACTACAGGACCTATTTGAGAAAAATCTTTCGCCATTAGAATGTTACATTATTCCTGATGGACATGAGCGATAGAATACTTTCAATACAGCTAATCCCACCCACTCCAGCACCCGACCGGAGTCTGGCCGGGTCGCTTATCAATTAGACAAATAATAAACGTTAAGACTTGAACTCTTGACTCATGTCGATAGCCCAATCTTCTGCCACCTACGAAACTATCATTTGCTAAAATGAACTGGCCGTAAAGTTTCCTCTGATTACACCTCTGGGTATAAATAAGTCAACTTTTTTACGTAGGTACCATATTTGTTGAGTATACAAAAATGTTTGACTTAATTCTTTTTTCTTGTTAATTGTTACTGAATTGACGTAAAAAATCAAAAAGTAACAAACTTAAAACAGCGACTCCACGTATTTCTCTGGCATTTAGTTTTAAAGGGAGCAAAAAGCGCACAGTTAATGTCGGAGTCAAACAAAACCAACGTCAAAGTACAATACATTTAAAATTTAATACAATTAATAATTAAAATACCGACATTGTTTGTGAATAGTGCAGAAAGTGGACATAAAATTTTCCGGGACAAACGTGAAATTAAAAAAGTTTAATTAAAAAGTTAATTACATTAAAATAATATTCGTGGTGATTAAAAATAATAAATTAAAGAAAACTAGCAAAATTAAAAAAAATGAATAATTGAACGATATTTGAATATGATATTAATTAACAGTGGCCAGTGCTTTTTATTGTATATAACAATAAATCAAATTGTTAAAGTTTAAAAATACCAAAATAGTTGGGCGGGAATTTTATTATTGACGCGGTTGTTTGTTTATTTTTTGCTCGTGTTTTTTTTTATGAAACGGTGGTATTTTTTTTGTGCCTACATAAATATCTTTATAGGTATTCAATTTTTATATTTATTCGATATATTCGTTCGAAAATACGAGTATAGTGTGAGAAGTTTTAGCTGGATTATTTTATTGAAAGTACATATCTGTTAGAAATATTTTTAATTAGGTAAACGGTCTTTATTATCATAATTACTTACATTTCTAAAACGTGATGACGTTTTAAAATCAAAAAAATATCGTTTAAAAAATTACTTGACATTAGTTGTCTGATATTTTGATTTTAATACTTATTTTATTCATCTAGTTTTAATTTCGTTTCCGATACATTTCAAATTAAAGTTGAAATTACCGTCAAAATTCCCGTAAATCATAATCTATTTCGAAAATTTAAACAATTAAATAAATTCTACATATTAAGTTGTTGTTAAACTACTTGTATTTTTTTTACGTAATTCTTTTAGAAATAAATATAATTTTACACCGACAGTTTTTTATATACTTAACATATCAATTAATTTAATAAATTACATAATTGATTAATAGTTAATAATCATAATCGAAAATACATAAAGAGATACACGTACCTACTTACCATTTGCCTTGTAGAGGTCTACTACACGACTAGTCTCAATTTTTGTTGTTCGTATGTGGTTCGCAGTTGCTGTGACTTCAGTTTAGTAAGTGTGAGTTGCTATGATTGTTCAGTATCTTAGGCTTAGTTGAATTAATTCCTACATCAGGTCATACACGTTCCACTGCATGCCCGGGCCTGCTCTACTATCGAGAATACTTAGGCCTTATAGTCCACCACGCTGGCCTAGTGCGGTTTGGATGACTTTTACATACCAAAGAAATTCTTCCGAACCGCTACGGTATGCAGATATCCTCACGATGTTTACTTTCACCGTTACTGAGCGTGGTGATTTTACCAATCCCTACACCATGTTTTTTGCATCTCTAACATAACGTTTTTAGGCATTAAGGTATTATATTAGAGCGGACAGCGGAAACGAAAACTCCCCGCATTGTGCTGGTACAGGATTCCCGTGTAGGCGTAGGCGTGGATTTATTATCAATATTACCCTAAAATCCAGCGCTTTTAATTTTTTCCAACAACAATACACATTCACACTGTGTTTGTTACGTATGCGGTTGTTAACAGTGATATGTAAGTTTCGAAGTTCGAAACTTCGGACGATCGAAGTTTTTTATACGATACGAATGCATTTACTCTGTAAAAGTTTGAATTTATATAACGTACATCGTAACCATAAGTATATGGTTACGACCATAAGTCAATAACGACGATAAGTATATGTAGGTACATTCGTATCGTATATAAACTTCGATCATCCGAAATTTCGAACTTCGTTTCGGATTAATATAGTAGGGCCCATGGTCCTGCCTATATCCCATGGCATAAATTATACATCACCACTTTGCTCGATCCTGACACACTATGCTTCATCCAATTTCATCAACCTCTTCATGCATTCTCGCCAGTTTAAGGCACTTCTGAGTTCTGACTGCATTAAAGTTTAATAAAATGTTTATTTGAAAACACCAGTTAAATCTTTATTTGGCCACCAGAGTTCAATCTTATACTTGTGCCTTAACTTTACTTTGTATTCCTACCGCGTACTTTAGTTTTAGTGTTTTGTATGTCTTTCTTGTGTTTAATAAAGTTTGTTATTATTATTAATTATGGAGTCGTTGGAAATTAGTCCATAAGCTACTCTGTAAGCTTTCCTCGAACCATTTTCTACACAATTTCAAAATTAATTTGTGTAAATGTATTTTTAAATAATGTGATTACACATTATGGTGGATGGCCAATAAAATGACTGATTGTCGTCCAAGATACTAGCAAATGAATAATAACATGACAGCTGTGTGGCATTGTGTAGAATTGTACAATTTGTAAACACACACAGAATATGCACTCCCTCATATCCTCACAATATCAGGGGCCCTACTATATGTATAAATCCGAAATTCGAATCTTCGTGACGTTTTTCGTTTCGAAACCTAACACGAAATTCGAATCTTCGGATCGAAGAATGAATGATTCCAATATATCGGCAATCTGAACATTTACAGAGTAGGTACATTCATATCGTCACAAACTTCGTTCGTCCGAAGTTTCGAACTTCGTTTCGGATGAATACAGTAGGGCCCCAGCTTTAGAACAAGAAAAGTGGTGAAGTAACTTCTTATACCTACAAGATTTTTTAATGCTGGAACAATAATCGTAATTGAGTTGCAGTGCAGTCCATAGTAAGTGCCTATAATGAAAGATATTTATCTCTTAGTATCCAAATCAGGTCTGGGCGTAGGTATATGAAGTGTGTCGCAACAGTTCCAGGTGCAAAGTTTTTATTACCCACATTTTGGCCGGAAGCCACTTTTCATAAAGAATTTTGTGTGTACTTCCAGGTCTCCTTACCGTTATACTGAAAGAGACAAATACACGTGAACTTGATAAATCTGAGCCTTTGAATCGATCTTGCATCCTCCGTTTTTATCTGATTTGTGTGCCTTCGTTCATAAAAGTGTGTAAAAACAGAGAAGTGAATATGGTGTTTATTGGTGGTAGGTCTCTTATATGTGAGAGGTCGCATGAGTAGTTACCACCTGTTATACCCATTTCTATTTCCCCCGCCTAACAGCAATGTAAATGCACTGCTATGTTTCGGTTTCAAGGATATTGTAGTCATAGTAACTACTGGACATTGTGAGACTTAACAGCTTAAGTCTCAGGATGGTGAGCGCAGTGACATGTCAAGCATTTTGTTTTAAAACTGTCCATCAGGTGAATGGCAAGCACGGGTTGTCGTTCATTGTAACGAAAAAAATTGCTTAAAGCATGTTGGTTAAATAAAGGAAGTGGCTAAAGTCACAGCGTTTGTGGGTTGAAATCTTAGCGAATAGCGCACACTCTTCTGACTCTTCTGGAAGTCATGTACGTATTTAAAGTAAAGTCCCACGTATTTTAACGGCTAATAAAAACATTTTAAGGCATCCTGCACGTCATAGATTGACAAGTTTTTTATGGTATTTGAAGTTCGCTACCACACCAGGCCAGCGTGGCAGATTGTGCCTTTTATATAGGCTAATAAAACTGGTGGCTATGAATCGAAAGGCAACCTGTTCAATTCCCGCGTCAGGCACATATTTGTGTAATCCACAGGTATTTGTTTGCTCGATCAAAAGTCTCTCGTTAGTCTGATTCGACGTCGCAAGTCGCGAGACTTACCTATTTGATTTTAATAATATGTTATGTTGGGTCAGGACTATTTATGATTATTTGTCGCGAGTAGAAAGTGTTGTTGCCTCAGACAGCCTCATCGAATGATTACTGAGGTCTCGACTTAGAATCCTGTGTCGGTTAAACATTTTTTTGGAATTTGTGTCCGATAAGGCTTTAGGCACGCCTCTACATTGTAAGACGGAATACGGAAGGCGTCACGTGAGTGTCCTGGCTACCTCTGCCTACTCTTTCTGGGATAATAAGTGAATTTATGTATGTATGTAAAAAGTGTTAGGTGTAAGATTTCATCGCGAGTCGCTAGCGGCTGGCACGCGCCACACTATTTGACATTTGGACAAGAAGCCAAAGCCGCCATTAATTGGGCCGGGTTTTTTTATTTATACCGGGGTCCCTGGGACGCCGCTGCTTCCTGGTTCAGCTGACTGACGTCCTCTATCGATGCGACGTACTTGCTGTCTTTGTCTTGTACAAAAATGCACAAATAATATCATTGAATTAAAAATCGAGGTTGACCCTTCAGTTCATTTGGAGTATCAAAGAGATGGCCGTGAAAATCGCGCTGAAGTAAACTTTCAATTAACTAATAATGTAATACATCTTTTTTTACTAAACTTTCTGTCATAAATCATAATATATGCAAGCATTTTGAAAAATGTGAGCAATAACTAATTTCGGTATTGTTCATCTGTACATGCAATGGAGCGTCGCACCACTTATCTCGGAACATTTTACGCGCTTTTCACCCGGTTCATAAATTAATTTTAGTACATTCAGCATTTTATTATCATATTGATACGCCGATTGATATTAATTTATTTATTTATAATGGTCACCTCTATCTTATTCCATGAGACCAAGCAGCTCCCGAAATTATGTTTTTATGCTGCATTAATCCAATATTTATTACCTCTTAGCTTAGTCTGTACCATCTAATTTATAAAGTAAATAAACAGAACTATTTTCGTTTTTAAACGAGAAATTCAGTATTATATCTGGGAGATATCAAGAATTTTAAATGTATGTAAACTCTATCAAAACTTGGACTGGAAGCCTTATTACCGAGAAGATTTATTTCAGTTCTAAAAATTATAACTTTATAATCGTAGTACTAAATGGATCAAAATGAAAGACAGAACTTCCATTCTCTCTTTTAGGTGGCGTTGTCTTAGAAATACCAGGCTCCGCGTTCCTTATTTAAGTTATGGAATCTCACGAAAGAAAAAAAATCGTGTGTTAATAAAGAAGAGAATGGTACATCCATTATCTCCGTTTTTGTCTCACGGTCCTAGCCTAATATATGCACATAGAATTTGTTCCCAGTGTCAATACCTCGATGGCTTTCTTAATGTCCGTCATTTCGCCTGCTCTTGATAGTATACCACGCAGTTTGGTCGTAACCTCAAGCTCTATATTAAGAGATTGTTGAAAGAACCCGATCGGTTGAATTTGGCAGTGGAACGAGCGCGGCATGCGATGTTATTCAATTGTTATGCATTTGTAATCGCCGCTGTGCTAATTACTCCATTAATCATAGATATTAGATTCATTGTCTATGCGCAGAATTTATCATATTTACTTACTAAGTCCGATCTTAATCAAAAACAAAAACATGTTAAAGTATATTTTCATATGTTATGCATAAAAATATTAAGCCGTCCTTTTTAATTTAAACAAAAAGCACTGGCCTGTTTATAAAATGACAATAAATTCTTAAAACTACAGTTTCAAACTGGCTTAAAAAATATTTTTTTTTTTTAACTTTTGTAGGTTAGACGTTTGACTATAATCTCACCTGATGGAAAGTGTCGATATAGTCTACGTTGTTACACGCCTACCTAGAAGGTGCCTATTCACTCTAGCCTTAAAGATACCCAGGTCATAATTTTCAGGAAACACTGATCGTGGTAAGGCATTCCATACCTTTGCCGTACGCATGATGAAAGAGGACGCAAATCGTTTCGTGCGAATCGATGGTAAATTAACGACATAAGGATGGTAGCCAGCTGTTCTTCTTGTCGTTCTGGAGAGGAATGGTGAAGGTGGAATTAAATCATGCAATTCCTCTGCGCACTCACCGCAATGCATCCGATAAAATATCGTTAGGCTAGCAACTTTCCGCCGGTGTTCGAGACTAAGAAGTTTTGCCTCCACCAGGGAGTCGTTACCTATAAGTCTTTTTCCGCGACGTTCCACAGAGTCCAATGCTGCCAGTTGGTAGTTTGCTGAGCCATCCCAAAGATGACAGCAGTATTCAAGGCCAGAGCGAATCTGAGCTTTATAAAGACTCAAAAGTTGCTCCGACGTGAAATACCTTCTAACCTTAAAGAGGATGCCAAGTTTTTTTGCAGCATTTTTAGCAATGGACTCAATGTATTCACCAAAATTTAGATTGGAGGAAACATTTACACCCCATAGTTCGAGATGGTTTGATATTGGGACGGCCACTCACCTTTATTCTCAATAGCTTCGCCCAAAATGTGAGTGGCGTAAACAAGAAGATCACCAGTCGACCTATTTCGACGAAAGCCAAATTGCCGGTCACTAAGAAGGTTATTTTCCTCGAGGTGTGCAAGAAGTCGATGATTTATAACACGCTCCATGATTTTGCAGAGTATGGAAGTAATTGCTATTGGACGGTAGTTATTTGGGTCGGCCCTGCTACCTTTTTTGGGTACTGGTTGAACATTTGCTAGCTTCCAAAGCTTAGGAACAACAGCCATTTTTAAAGAAAGGCGGAACAGGCGCGTTAATACCGGAGACAACTCAGGCGCACAATTCTTGAGAACAGTAGCGGCCTTGTTCACGTCCAGAGATCGAAGAATTTTGAGTACCTCTTTATTATGTATCGAGATCTTTGGCATAAACAGATCACAATGAGGTAGAATTGGTGGGATAGCATTCGCTGCATCCAAGCGTGAATTCTCCGCGAACAAAGATGCAAAAAGATTTGCTTTCTCCTCAGCGGTGTGGACAAGACCCCCGTCTGGCTTTATAAGGGGGAGGAATCGAAGGTCGACAGAAGTTCGCTTCGATTGATTTGGCAAGAGACCAGAACGCTTTGCTTCCTGATGGATATGAAGCTAGTTTGGCTCCAGTACGTAAAATATAAAAAAATGAAAAACCTTTTTAAACATAAGCATACTGTAAAGCTGCTAGGAGAACTTCCGAAAAGCGCTTTCTTCAAGTTGATATTAAATTTGGTAAAATAAGGTTTTTTGACCACCTAAGTATCTCAACGAATTGGAGGCATGCGCATTTCGGAAGTTTATCCAAGCTGCGTAATACTATCAGTGATAGTGATAGTCTATCACAATATTGATCAACTGTGATTGCGCTGCTAGAACCGTAGGAGTATTAGCCACACTTTCACGTTGTCTTTCACACACTTCCACGGCATTTTTACTTTCAGCTTAAAATCATTACGCAGTTTTCCATCGAGGTCTATCTTTTAAACAGAATAATAAATAAATTCAAATTCGAACACATTTTCTCCTAAACAGAAATGTACTACTGATAGGTTTACTCTTTATACTAAAAAGATAATAAAAGATATACATTCGAATATCGTACAGTGAAGGCTGTATAAACCGAAGTGCAGTGCGTCTTTACAGGTGTTAAACCGAAAAAGTAATTAAAAATATAAATTCGAATATCGAACAGTGAAGACTATATAAACAGAAGGGCAGTGCGTCGGCAGTCAGTGCTGTGGAAACAGCGCGTGGTGTGATGAGCGGCACCCGCTCTGAATCCGAGTGCTCCTCCGAGGAGGACGTGGACTCCGGCATCGCGGACGAGCCGAGGCAGGTCGACTGTATGGAGCTGTCGCAGTTCTTCAGTTACTGGTGAGTGAAGTTAATTACCTACAGCTATGAGGTTTTAGTGGTGCTGGTTGGACTTTTAATCTGCCGAGATAGCAACCAGGAGTGAAGGTGAAGGTGAAGGATGTCATTCACGTATGTCGCATTTCGGATTTATTCTGGGTGAATGTCTTGGTATAATTAAGCCGGCATATTTGCGTCGACCGGAATGAGATAGCAATCACGTGCCATTGAATACTTTTTCCCACCTGTAAATAATTTCAACTTTTAAGCTATTATACTAGCTGGCAATAGATAGGTAAATGATTCGAGAGAAGCAAACTTCATTTTTATACCTTATTTGTAGGGCACATGTCCGACAAAAGAGGAACAGATCTCCAGATGGTAAGAGATCACTGCCGTCCATGAAAATCCACAACGTTTGGATCATGGATACGGTGCCGGCCCATTAAATCGGTAGGGGTGAGGGAAGGAAGAAGGGTCGGGGCATTATGCCATCAGCATTATGATTAAAGTGATATACAAAACCCACTAAGAAGCGTTATCAAAAAAAAAAAACATCTCAAATCAGTCCATAATTAGCTGGTATCTCGTTGTTTAATCATATGTTAGTCGTTAGACTATTTATCTTCGAAACATACTATTGGCTTCGTACAACATCAAGGAATGTCTCCCGCCAAACGGCAATGTAAATGCATTTTTGTGTTTCGGTTATTAGAGTAACTACATACTAGATTAATAAGACCTAACATCTATTTCTCAGGATTGCAAGCGCAGTGGATTTCCGAGCATTGCTTTGTAATTCATGCTATATTTGATTTTGCTTCTGTCCAATTGCAATCCTTTCATTTACTATCAGACGTATACCATGCTATTAATCGAAACAACAGAAACAACTTTGCTGGAAAATCTTCAGATGTATTGCATTCCTTCGTGAAATATACCGACCTGCAATAGACCATTGGTGAGGACTAAAATCAAAATTCTTTACATGCGGAGAGTATAGGAGTTGGATTGCAAGCCGACTACATGAACGCCTGGCAAAAACAGTATAGCAATGGAACATAATTTTATTAGTCCTTCCAAGTTCTTCAGGCGCTTACAATCAAATCATGATGTGTAAGGGGTTAGCGGCAACTATTTGTTGTTGCAACTGTCCATTTTATCGAAAACTTACAAAATATTGACCGTTTCCTTAATTAAAGATACTCTGGGTACACTGCCTAAAGGATTTCAGTTACAAAAAAGAAAACTTAATTAATGTAGGTACTCTATAATAAATAATGTCCAACTTAAAACGCGTTATTTTTAAAATGTAATTAAAGCATTTACACATCAGCTAATATGCAACGCAATACTCAGATGTCAAGATTTTTATAGGCCAGGTCCTGCAAACGCGCAAACAGGTCATCTGATGGCTTACCATTGAAGGAGCAGATTACTTATCACTGCCGCCCACGAAATTCCGATCATGGATGTATTGCCATCTAATCAAATCGCAGGGGCCGAAAATCATGAAGGATGGGGAGCGAGGAGGGGTATTGAGAATCTTGCAATCTCAATGACCGAATGAAACGCGACAGTAAAGCTGTCATTTCACGTCATTCTCCTGTGAGACAGTTGGTAGCCTGCCATTCATGCTGAATCCTGACTGACAGCGTGGCTCTTCCAAAGGTGTAGAAGAAGCATAGTATAGTCCATGAGATGATTTCAAACATTGGAATATAAGTTGCACTTTAACTTATAACTGTTAAGGCCGGATCCATAAAATAAGTTGAGGGTTATTAATACTGGCTGTTTTAAAAAAAAACCAATATCCCTTAAGATCCCAGTTATGTTAATTTAATTTATGCATTTGGATAACGTAAAAATAACACATGAGCTCCTTAAAAATATAATATATTTGTAAAATGTCAGATTATCAGTACAAATGATAGTCGTAATCGAAAATAAATGATGATTTTGCCTGATTAGTTTTATCTTCCCACTTCTCGTTTAAGATATTTATCACAAAATAATTTAGATTTATTCTTGTGGCTCCTCCTCGCCGCTACGAGCTCCAGGCTATAACAAACAAAGATATGAATTGATAAAAGTAAATTTTGGCAAAATCACAGCAACAGTCAACCGCGAAAACAAGGAAAATATTTGATTTTTCGTTAGAGATTAATTATCTTTAGGCATGATAGTACTTATATACACAATCAATAAAAAAATAGGTACTCCAAATGTACGAAGAATCACATGCTGAGTAAAAATCAACTAACGCAATAAATATCGGGCTTTTTTCAATCGCGGAAGTGATAGCTTTCATCTCTGATTTTCTCGGATTGAATGTTCCTAAAATTGGTTTGAAACCATACAAAGAATAAATCAAAGTAAAGCAGACTTACAAAACCACCAGAGGAGTTGTCTACAAAATTTACTCCGCCTCCATATGGGTGGTCGACAATATTTACACCGCCTCCGTATGGGTCGTCGACAATATGCACACCTTCGTGTGGATGATCTACAATATGTACGCCTTCATGTGGGTGATCGACAATATGCACTCCTTCGTGTGGGTGATCAACAATATGTACTCCATCATGTGGGTGATCAACAATATGTACTCCATCATGTGGGTGGTCTACGATGTGCACTCCTTCTCCATGCGGGTGGTCGACAATATGCACGCCACCCCCTCCAATTATATGACCGCCTGGGATCTGCAATGTGCAATGTTAAGATTTGGAATATGGTATTTTTAATTTATTGTATATTTCTATTACCACCAAAGCTAATTACTTTTTAGATATTTTTATAATGTTTTCACCCACATAAATAAATTTATATCTACACTAACAAACTAAGGCTCCAGTTTTGTCTAGTTATGGTGAAAATACTACTCCAATACAAAATTATTTTTTTAACGAAATCTAATCACGAACATTATTTATCTTTTAGTAAATAGGAAATACAGTAATACCCCGACTTACGCTACCTCGACTTACGCGAATTCGGAGTTACGCGATTTAATTTTCTCGTCTATTTTAACGTTTTTTGTTTGAAAGCCGCGCAGTCAAGGTCAAGCGGCGGCGTTTGTTTCTGACTCCCCCGCCCTCCTCATCCTCATTCCTAAATTATTGTTTTATATTTCCTAAGTTATAGTCTCCGGTCCCAATTAAACATACTTTGTATGACTTTATAGGTATATGCAAAATTGTACTCCGACTTACGCAAATTCGACTTACGCGGATAGCGCTCGGTCCCACCTATCGCGTAAGTCCGGGGTATTACTGTACGTGTTACGTTACAAATATTTTGACAGTGATGAAGCATAGATGATATGAAGTTATGGGTGAATATACAAAAATTGGGTAACTCGCTGTCATCAGCCAATATATACAAAGTCTTATTATATTTTATTGAAATAACAACTTATTTTAAAACAATGAAAAGTCCTTTATATGGTCACCCAATTTCACTTATTCATTTTAAATACAAGTTAATAAAAAAAAAAAATTAATACTTAAAATGTCAGTCCTTTGGCATGTCACAATCCCGAAAACCAACAATCAAGTGACTATCTATTAAACATTATCATTGATTTAAGAAAACTTACTAATTTACTACAATCTGTGATGAACATAGTATTATATACTACAACTTTCATAATGCAATGTTCTCCAATTTATTTAAAAAAAAAAAAGAAACTTTGTGTTTGTTTTCATCCGTCAGTCCGTTGTGTGTTCTTTAAATTTGAAATTCTCGCCATATATCACCGAGCCAAGGTCAAATCCCTGTTTATGTATTAATGTTGGTAATGAAGTTAGTTGCGGACAGCACAATTTGACGGCCGCCATAACTGTACGAGTTCTTGGGTTGTGTTTGTCTTCTATACACATGCAAAGCCAGTCAAAATTTCAGTCCCGTGGTGGGTCGTTATTTTCTTGTTAATCTGAGGTTTATCATCATTTATACATAATTAACTATGATTTGTTAAAATGTGGTTTGTTGATATTCGAAATTATCAAAAAAAACATTAGTTCTGATTATAACCTCAAATTATGTCTTTTTCGTCAATCCGCTGGCGTCAGTCCTTTGTCAGGTATCGCGCCAGAGGATTGAATTGTCTCCATAATACTGCTTTTTGTTGTTGTTTTAGAGCACTTTTATCTTAATTGCTACCGTGTATAAGCATTTCTATTTTATATTTCAGTTTAGAATATCATACGGCACACTAAAAGCAATTTGACTAGGGAAGAAGATTAGAAAAAAAAGAGAAGCCGAAAAGGCTCGCTTGGCCAGAATTAAAAGTGCCCCATTAAATTAGCGGAATACAAAGAAAAACAAAAACTTCAGTACTTAAGGAAATAACTAAAATTTTTAATAAAAACCTACTTCAAAACAAAAAACCACTAAAAACCAAAAAATAATAAAATATTAAGTTACGCATATATTTTGATTTGTTGGCTAGTCAAGTCATTAAGCAAATTAATCAACATGCACAATTCCAATGAAATAAATATAATTTTTTTGCTTTGCAGTGGTACTTATTATTTTAATATTTTTTGTGGTTTTTGTTTTGAAGTCGGTTTTTATTTTTTTATAAAATATTTTAGTTATTTGTATATTTTTAGTGTTGATAGGCATTTCAATGAAGAAGAGTTGGTCCCACAAGGAATATGTTCTTTCCGATGACAATGAAATCGCTAAAATCAGTTAATGCTGCCGAAGATATTGGTATTTACGTTTATTTTAATTTTATAATTATTTTTAATTGTTACTAAGTGATTTGAATACTTAAAAGACATGTGCCATTATTAAAACTAAGAGATTTGTACTAATTCTTATTATATTTCATTATAATTCTTAGAAAATTGTGTACTTTATCAGTACTATGTTAGCCTCGTCAGTCCCCTGGCAGTCAAATTCAGAAAATTTTAAATATCTCATAATTTACTTAAAAAAGTGACTGGCCCGATTTGGAACAATATAATCATTAGATTTGTCATCATATGCACCCGAATTTGTTATAATTTGATTTAATTATTATAGTAAACAAAATATCCTCAAAAGTTACCCAACTTTTGTATAATCACCCTTATTCTAAATCAAGATTGTAACAAATAAAGCTTTCTGGCTTGGATATTTTTCTTTTTACAAATCTAGCTGCAAAATTTTATTCAAAATAAATGATAGATAAACACACACATTATTAATTTTACAACAATACAAAAAGCGATAGCATCTGAAGACTAATTTAAAAATATTTGTTTTCCTTACTGGGTACCCGTCATCACCAACCACCATCATTTTGTCACTCATTTTGATTTATTATTTAATTTAATAAAATACAATAAAACAACGTCTCAACGTACTCGATGGATCGGTACTGAACGTGACTGTTTATCTTATCGACAAAATAAATCGAAGTTTCATTATCGGAGCTATCTTAATGCTCCTATGTCCTACATTACTGCGTTTGTGCCGGCTAGTCCGGAGAATTAAAAAATCCGGCAAATCTATTAATATAAATAATGGTGCATCTGGTAGTAAATCATTATTACCTCACAAATAACTGCCTTTTAAAATATACATTGAAATATCTTCTTAGGCATCTGAATGAGGATTCCAGTCGATACATTTGAAAACTAAGGACAGCTCAGTCTCTTTGGAGTTTCAAAAATATGACCATGAAATACGCGCTGAAATAAATATTAAAATACCATCTTTGTCAATGGCTTTAGATTATGTTCAAATACATATTATTGAAAATATTTGAGCTCATCGCTATACCCGCAAAAACCGATGTTCTCACAAACGTTATAAAACTAGAATGGTAAATAAAAAAACCTGCGATCGCGTCATAACGGAATTTTATTGGCCGTAAAATGTTTAGAATTAACCTACTGCACCGACGGCTCGTGGTTGCCGCTGATTTACAGCTCGCTTTCAAGTTCTTGAGTTTTATCGAGGACTTTTTGCTGATACGATGGTGTATTATCTGTAAGAATTGTATGTGTATTTGTAATTTGTGTCAAGAGCATAGCTGTTTCCTCCCCTAATAACATGTATATCTAGCACACAAAATGATAAATGTATTTTTAAGAGCAATGGATGAAGTGACTAGCAGGCTATTCACTTAATGGACAGAATCAAAACCAAAAAAACACCGTGTATTACAAAGCAACACTTGGCAATCTACTGAACTCGCTATCCTGAGACATAAGACGTTAAGTTGAAATATATCGAGTAGTAATTCTAGCTACAATGTCCTTCAAATGGAGGGACGAACAAAACAAAGGGAGAAGTAGACATTGCGAAGGTATCAAGGCGGCCTCTGACATATGAGACCTACCAACATTCATCGAACTTAGATGTTTCTGTATTATCTTATTACGAGTAGGAAGGAGTATTAAAGAGAATGTCATAACCCCATACCAAGATACAAATCGTGTGTGGTGAGTATCAAAAACTGCTAAAACATTCTTTTTCTAAGACCCAATATAATATTTTGTCATAGTGCCGGAAGACACACCAATGTCGTCTCTTTTCACAGTTCTTGATCTTCATCGTCTACGGCACGTGACTAAGAATGTAGTCCAACAACAAAAATATGATATTTAGTAGGACCCTTATTTGCAATATCATCGTATGTATAGAAACCACATTTTTTTCTGTCTATGTCGCCAAGCAGCAGTTTTAAGCAATACTTTCTTCCTCTTTTTAGAATATTGTTGTCAGTTAAATAAAGCAATATGTAGGCATGTTCCAAGTAATCTGTATCAATCTATATACGACCCACTACAAGACACGGGCCTTCTCTACAATCAAGAGTAAGATTGAGAGTGGTAGGGCCACATAGTCCACCACGCTGGCCTAGTGCGGGTGGGCGGACTAACGGACGGTACCAAGTAATATTGCTCTACAAATGTGAATAAACGAAAACTGCGCAAGACAGTTGTTGGAAATTAAGTGGAATTCCAACAATATTCATAATTTAGAGTGACAAGACTGAACCAGTGACCCGGATACCGAATTGTCTACCCATTAAGCATGACGATCGTCTGAGTAAACAGATTATAAATGTTTATAACACATCGTAAACATGTTTTAGTATACTTACCAATGTATATTAGAGTAAAGCAAATTATTACAAACAGTAACAAATATGAAACTCTAGAACTGAGTAACTACAAATTATACAAAATCAAATGCAAAAAAAGAACCATTGGAATCCTACTTAATTTCGGATATTTTTACTCTCCAGGTCCGAAGATATTGATCACATTACCCTATTTTATGTGAGCCAATAATAAGCATCAGCTTTCAATCACAGAAAAACTTACCAAAATCGGGTCACACAATACAAAGTAGTGAGGTAACAAACATAAAAAATAAAATACAGTCGAATTGAGAACCTGCTCCTTTATTGAAGTCGGTTGAGAAAGCCGGAGGAAAATATCGTGAGGATACTTGCATCTTTTAGGGACTGGTTTTCGAATTATATACGCAAAAGGACGGCGTGGAGGATACTAAGGCCTTAGTCACTCAATCGAGTTCCGTGCAGCGGAAGACTAGAGACTGAAAGAGTAGAGGATTTGGATTGAACCCAGTTTCCCACAGTATGTTACTCGCGTGCATTGTATCTATCAATAAGGCGTCCGCAATTTTTTCCGGCAATTACGTTTCCCTACACTATGCACTGTGTTGATTACAAGTATTTTAAGCACTTACCCATAAATTTGCTATCTGTCATTATCTATGATAAGATTATAACAAAACGTGGAAGTCAAGTACCAAGCTAGTTTTTTCCTGTGGCTTCAGATATGTTTTCAGGAATGTGGGCTTCGTGATGTTTTCCTTTTCTGTTGTACTGAGCTTTACTTTATTACCAATATAACTTTAGAAGACCTAATGAAGAGCAGTAAATCGCCGGATGCAGGACGGAAAGTATAAACTCTTATTTATTTATTTAGTTGGAACTTTTTATAAATGTTGTATACAGACGGACGGTTTTTATCTGTCAACCTTTGGATGATGCAGAGATTGCGGACGAATTGCTGTGAACCTCTTCAGTGTGTTCATGCATTATATCAATAACAATTTTCCTTTCATCAATTTAATTTGCGATTTCCCAGAAGCGTTGAGACCAGGGATCATCGTTTACATATCCAGCTAGCCCACAAGAGCCATTTCCGGTTTTTAAAATCGACTGCTTGACTTCAAACTTTTCTAGTAAATTTGGCAAATCGTTTGATTCAGAGAATTTACAAGGAGCGTTACCCAATCAGGATATCAACTTCAATGTTAATGCTTAGCCGACGGAACACCAAGCATAAGAGATGAAGGTCAAGTAACAACGATCAGTAAATTGTTTTGAGTGTCGAAAATATCAGCCTATACAATTAAGTACTTAATTAGTAAAGGAAAATTATTACAATAAGTTTCGTGATAAAGATAACATAATCAACGTCTACTTGTAGAGTGTTCCGTAAAATAATAAAATTAATAATTTTGTTTACTTTTTATTGATTTATATGCATTTAAACCATAATTATTTATATTATGCATTTAAAATAAAAAGTTACAAATATTTAGGAATTTTGCAATTTAAGGCAGAAAGTAATATAGTCGCATTCGATGGAACATCAGGACCATTATATTCGACGTTTAAAGGCACTTTTTGGCACACCGTATGCCAATCCCCTTTAGTAAACACGTAACCACAGTTTAGTCATAAATACAAATATCTTTCGTATCATTGCTGTTTGTTTCAGATAACATTGTGTTGAATATACCTGCGTCGACTTTGTTTCAATGCAAGTTGAAGCCAAACATTTTCCAAAGAACTTGAATCTGCGACCTTACACCAATAAGTGGTACAAGTGTTACCTAGATTCTAGAGCAGTAAGCAAGACAAGATATCTTATTTCTTGATATGTTCCATAGGATTCATATAAATCGTGCATAATCACCAAACAATGCAGTGCAAACGCAGTATGCTTTAAAATAAAGTAAAAAAGTCGGCCACACCGGCCGTCGCAGTCGTCGGCCATTCGTAAATAAATTTTCTATTTACAAAACCCACCGGTAACACGAGACAGTGGGCAGAGAGAGCACGGCTAACCGGCGGCCGCCCGTCCATCAGCCGAAATAAACCGCGCCGAAAAACCGCCAAAACTTTCAAACATCGAACATCCGCCGAACACCGATTTATTTTTCTATAATGTCAATCTTCGATCTGGCATGAAAAACCATCGGTGTTTGAACCTTATTATTTAAAAAAGTTTTGCAGTAAAACGATCGATTAATCGACAAATAATTTCAAAAAAGTTCTGGCTGGAAACAATTGAACGTCAAAGTGACACATTTCCGGGACACAAAGTGAGTTCGGATACACAGTGCTTGTTTACAGTGAATCGGTTATAAAGTGTTGTTATTATTTGACACTGATCGTGTTTTGTGCTATTTGTGTGTAATGGTGTTTATTTGGCCGCTATAGGTATATTATTTTCGTTACGTAAATATTTATCGTGCGATGTTTTGTTGATATTTCTTTTTCTTTAAATAAGAGTAACCTTGGATGTAGACTATAGAAGGGACGTTAATCACTCGGAACCATAATACCTGCAGACCACAAACCATACAATAATTTACAATATTATGCGACTCTTGGGAATACTGTTTACCTCTTCGTCTTGCCGCACTAAGGCACGTTGGAATCTTTGGACAAATAAAATTAGTATACATACATAAACTCACGTCTTTTTCCCAGAAGGGCTAGACAGAATTCCCTCACACGATGCGATAGGGGACGAGTCGACTCCGGATTAAGCGACTCCCAATTGATAATGAATATAAAAATCCAATATCACTTTGCCGGACCCGGGATCCGAACCCGAGGCCTCAACATTGTAGTAGTACCGAAGCATAATTGCGCCACCGACGCTGACAAGACTATAATTTCAATATATGTTGATATAAAATACTTAATGATTCATTTGAAAACTTGGAGATCTATCAATAAGATTTGAAGCAAATTTGTGTACCCAAAAATAACTTTCGTTTGGTCATACCGAAGTCTTTCTGTTTTCGATATTTACACCAGAGGACAAGTAGATAGATCAGGATTTTTTTGATTGTCGGGTGTTATTATTAATTTGAGATATCTGTGTGGCGGTTCGGTGACCCGGTTAGGAACTAGTAGCGCGATGTAGCCTCACCCGCCTTTACAGTTAGCGCAGTTAATATTCTAATATTTACGACTCGGCGTCGATTGAACATGTTACGAGCTATCCAAAATATTGCGTCGAATTAAAGTTTTATAACAATTTTAATATTATACTTATACTATTGTAGCCAGAGTAACTACTGCACATATTGAGACTTAGCATCTTGTCTCAGGATGGGGAGTACAGTGGAATGCCAAGCATTGCTTTGTAATTCATAGTGTTGTTTGGTTTCGCTACTGTTTATGATCTGCTCGTCTTGTCATTCAATGTAATAAAAAAATGTAGAGATCGCACAAATGCTATATAAAATTCACTGAGGCTATTTACTTTCTCAAATGTGAGAATAGATTTACCGCTATGTCGAATACAAATTTAAATTCATAGAGTCAGATGAATGATATAAAATTTGCACCAATAATAACGCCTTAAGTCTACACAGTTACCAAAGTTCCTTTACTAATTCCTGTAAGAATACACCTCTATACACTTCCGGTTCGTTGCCAATAATAGGTAAGTATATTGTTTTCAAACGGCTTATTTCGATAACATTACATTATGACGTGAGTTAGATTTAGATATTCAGTTTTTCTAATTACTGCTCTTAAACGATTAGATAACATTAGTGTGAAACAATTTATCATCTCACAGATTAAAATATTTTTAGATTTCCTTATTGTACGATAAAATATTTTACATCCAAATCTCGTGACAATATAACTAAAAGTTATGAGCACCGACTTAAGTATGTTGGATTTCCCGAAGGATTGTCCATTTAAGGTGATATTTTTAAGCAAACAATACAATGTGTTTCATTTGAAACTCATAAAATAATTAACATTAAATACATATGTTCCTGAAAAGTTTTGTTTGAACGCTAGCTTGAGCTGTAATGGGCAGCCATCTCGAAGTGGCAAACTTACGTCATACCCCAGCTGCTCTGGGTCCAAATATCTTTAAATTCTCTTTAACCACATGCAGGGCACCATGACCAAATAACGCAATTGTTAAGATCAACGTATAGATCAATATAAAATTAGAAGTATCTACATTTTGTTGTACTTTTAACGTTTTATTTTTCACGTATCCAAGGTTATTCCAGCCATCAAGACGTGAAACACTGAATCAAGCCCCACAAGCAAACCATTCCGATTTGGCCGAACACCAAGTTATTACAAATTGATATCAGCATCACACGCATTACATATCAGTCGGCTGGATATTTTATTGATTTGCTAACTTTGGGGCGCGGTTCTGGATATATATTTTTGTTTTTTACAGCATGACACATTATAATTACAAATATGTTAGGTTACGTATATATTTCAATATGCATGCCTATTACTGGCGTTTACAACTTGGACTATATGTAATATATAAAAACTTTTTAGATTTTAATGGTTTGTGACCCGAGTTTTTAAAATGATTTGTGTATTAATATTTAATTATTGCTCATTTTAACAATAAAAGAAAATAATGCGAGGAAACCTGCATAGTGGTTACCTTAGAAATTTAAACTGCAAGGTACACCAAGTGTCTTAGTGGACAGAAAGTCAAAGATCAGTCAGATCAGAGAAGGTACAACTATAGCCCGTTTATGCGCTTTTGTTTAATTGAGTTTAAGACCTAGTTGTACCTAGACCCAAGTTGTAGAAGACTACAAATTGTGCAACACAAACTTGTCACAGAAAAGGACGGTAGCATTGCTACCTCCTTTCGATTGTAAGATGGGTTTAGTTAATACCTATTTGAGGAATCTCAAATACTTAAAACTAGCGCCGCGCTTACTGCGTAGGTATAAAAGATGAGTGTCGTAATAATCAGATTGCGAATAAGTGGTATTTTAATAATCAAACGCACTGCAGTCATAATTAATATAAGGACAATGATAAAGAAATTGTCATATCCATAAATAGCTGTTTGAGATAAACTAATCACTAATCAGTAATCTGTTGAGTATCGAATGCCCTTATTCATAGCAGTTTCAAAACCTGTTTTAGTTAACGAACATTTTCTTTTCTTCGCTCAAACTGAATGCAAAAGTTGTTCGAACGGGACGGAAGATTCTATAACTAAAATATGTAGTTTTAAATCATGTTAATAATACCCTATAAGTCAACTGTTTAGAATGTTTCTGCTGTTGATATGGATTTCGTATGAACCCGGATAAAAAAGGGCGTATACAATAGTAAAAGTTGCTCATGGGAGCCCACAATAATGTGTCACTTTTGGGTATCACTAATTTATATCTGGATTCGAGTAGACAGACATTATTATGTCAAAAAAAGATCGATATCTCGCCAATCGATTTCCTGAAATCTTATTATAATCAAATGTTTTATCGGTACTCATTACGCCGGTCTCGCATAAAGAAACTAAATATTATCTTATTTTCAATCGACACACGGACTTGACTTTATTACATCGACTTTGTTTAAATATATTAATTCTAAAATTACACCCAATGCCAGCAGCATTAGCGAAATGTATCCGAAGCTAAATATTTACATTACATGATATCCCTCTGGGGTTATTCCGGGATAAACAGGATTTTGCTGGAAGACAAAGAATCTTAGCTGCAATCAATTTTGTGGGGAAATTCTGCGCAATACCCAAATTAATGACTCTCATTTTATTTATTTGAAATGAAATGAAATGTATTTTGAAATGAAATCTTTTTATTGGTCATTTATGTAATATTATGTCACACGCTTTTATCGGCAGAGCAGAGTTAACTTGCCAGATACGTTTCTTCTCCTATAATCCTGGATCCTTGTCTTAAGAAAGCTGACATAATTGTGTTTAGTTGCAAGAGGATTTACCATCGGGTGTTTTTGTTTGTGGAGCCACTGAAGTAATAGAAATTAAATACTGTGTTGGCTACATGGTGTGTCTGCATCTCAAGAGTTCGAGAGCGCATCACTTGTTGCTCTACATACTAAAAATAAATACCGATACATCAATTGTCTACCTTTGAAATCTACGCACATTCAATTTCTACGCGTAAATTGCTCAATCGAATTAAAGAATTTAAACTCTGTTGGAAAATCTACTTCAGATCTTAATAAGATTATTATAACAAAACACATTTATTTTATACAATACATCTGAGTCTTATAAAGCGAAGACCCCAGCCCGTAAATATGCAAAATCACTCAAATCAAAAATCAAAATCTATTTGAGGACTAAGAAAAATATGTCACTAAAAATAATCTTATGAATTGAAAAAAAGCTTCAAGAAATGTTATGATAACGGTTTCCTGTATGCCCGTTATTTTATATATTGTTATATTAGTTCACTTCTAAGCATAGGATTTACAATGGAGAGTGCGATTAAAGAGTTTCCTTAATTTTACTTAAATACGAAGGAAAATACATAATAATAGGAACAAAATATATTATCAAGTCATCGGAAACGTGTTAGTCATTTCTTTAAAGAAAAAAATCTGGCTTTAGCTGTTTGCATATTTGCGTTCACAAACAATAACATCTGATTGTTATTCCAGAAATTTCAACAACCATTGCTATGATTTCTTCATAAAAACAATACACATATAGACTAATAACTCCTAGAATTGTCGTAGCAGAATATCATAACATCCACTTGAATGAAGACAACATAATGCCTTCGTAGTGAAAAAAGGAGCGTTTTGGTTAGATCAGTAGGTAAGTCTCTTGCCAGTAAATACTCAATATGAATTAACACATTAAACAACTGCATTGCATTCGAATTTCTCTGCCAAAATGACGGAAAAACTAATGTGGCTCTACCACTTCTAAAACAGTCCCGAATACCTCTGAACCCTTCATTATTCCCAGTAGAATAAAGAAGCCGTAAATAGCATTTGAATTCTGTCCCTTATGTAGATGATCGCAAACAAAAATAAACTCGTCAAAGTTGCAGGAAGTCGCCGCCGCGCCGCGCCGCGTCGCCGGATCAATCGCGTCATGCACAAGTTCGCCTTCATAAAAATACCGCGCATCCGTTTTTCGCTGAAAACATGTTTACATCTTCCCGTTTATGTGTTCCTGGTACTTTAAGCAGCGTCTTTGTAAAAATATGGTTTAATTTCCATTTTATTTACATTGGGACTTGTGTTAAGTATAATGGAGTGTTAAGTGAAGATTGCATCTTGTCAGTTGATACCATTTTGCCGGTCTGCACAAAATTTGATATCTAACACTAAAAACCATCACTTTTTTGCTATGAATCGCCATCCTGAGACACAAGATGTTAAGTCTCAATATGTATTGCTACTGTCCATGAGCGGTACCAATTGATCATCAGGCGAAAGGCATGCTCGTCTCGCCATTCAATGCAATAAAAAAAAAACTTGGCATTTCACTGCGCTTGCCATCCTAAGATTTAAGATGTTAAATCTTCATACATTCAGTAGTCACTCTAGCTACGATGTCCTTGAAACCGGAACACAACAGTGCGTTTTCACTGCTATTTGGCGGGAGAAATAGACATTGCGGTGATACATATCCAAGCGGCCTCTCACATGAGAGATCTACCACCAGTAAAAATATGTCATGGATATAATTTGAGTACAAAATACTCACTATTACAAAGGAATATCGTTCCATCAGCTATCAAATAAATCATCGACTAAACTATATTTACTTCACTAATCATACAACACCCTTCAGTTTGATCTATGCGAGTGCGTTGCCCGCATATGGTAAAGAATAATAAACAATATAAATATAATCGATCGCAATTGCTAATAATAATCATGTGTTGAGAATAAAGTGTGTGACGCCATCGCAGTTATTTTTAACTCGATATTATATTAACTACACAATGGCTGAGAATGTACATATGAGTACATACGTCATTTGCCTTTTTACTTATACCTTTATACATAAACTCACGCCTATTTTTTCCAAGCAAGCAAAGGTAGGCGCCTCTCCACATTTTGCTTTGTATTATCCGACCACAATGTGATAGGGGATGAACCTATCGCTATATCGGGCACAAACTCCTGACTCCGGGCTAAATATTTAAAGAAACCTATATCACTTTGGCTGACTCGGGATGTGAACCAGCTAATCAAACCAACGGTACAGCAGTCACCAAGGAAGTCGTGGCAAGCCAAGGCCGAGAAAGAGCTGTTTTTTCAGATTTTAATAAAACCTATCCTTCTGCCCATGATAAAATAAAAGTTTAAAAAATGCTAAAATTCTTCTTCCCAATGCTTACTTTAGAAACAAACGCGGAACGTTATCTATTTGATTTCCGTAAACTACTTTTAACAGTCATAACATAGCCCAAATTTACTGCCTATTATGGATGTTTGACGCCACCGCTGCAGCTTGTATCCATTATTGGGCAGTCCGTTTATAGAATGTTTTCAGTGGGCATACGAATTCGTCGAGATATTTCTGAGATGCGCTCATAACATACGTGTGCGTTTTATATAAATACGCGGTTGTCGCCATGGCGCAGGCAAAGTGTCAGGCGAAAGAATTACCGAAAAGACCGGGCAACGTTGAAAATATTCATCAGAGTTATTAAGGGTCATCAATAATAAATGCATCCATAGTTAATAGTCCACTAATTCTTAAACTAACTAAACCTTACTCCAAAATGAATTGCTCTCTAAGTTACAATTTAGACCAATAATTACAAACAAGATGCTATTAAGTCTTTGTCTATTAACGTCTCAAATAAAAGTTTAATCCGATTAACAACGTGCAGCACATGTACAGTTTCGATTTTCACACCATACAATACAATTTTGCACCTGAACTTTAATTACAACTGCACCGCATTATGATTGGCGCGACTCTACAGGTCGTGAAATTTTGACATCAGAAAAACCATGTGTCATAATAATTAAACCTGAATTTCGTCTGCAATGTATTCAAATATTTTTTGTGCTCTTGCTTGCCAGTAAAAGAACACCCACTTAGACTTTTTACTAACTACCTTAATCAAATAGTTGATCCATCACGTCGCTTTTAGTTCGCGGGATGAATTTGAGGCGACTTCCGAGATTCAGGTCATGCACCCGGCTCATTTTAATTTTCGCCGTTTGTGAATGGATTCTGAAGCAGACGGATTTATGTGCTATATTTTCTCTTCTTAAAATGTGCGTTGTTTTAAATTCAGTTCTACGAGTACATGATGAGGAGTTTATTCAAACATTATTTCATTCAAAATTAGCCTCTCTTCTCACTTCCATAATATACATAAATAGATAATTATAGTCGCGATGTTTTGAACTCTACAAAATAAATTAAAGTAATATTTTCAAATGTAGCTGTCATAAGCCCTGGTCTGTCGAAGCTACGCACAGCGTTGCGTTGCGCGGAATGCGGTGTCAAACTCGGTTTTGTATGAAAAACATTGACATTTACATGACGTTCCGCCGGAGTATGCTCAGCCAGCGTCTGCGGTAAGGGGTCAACCGGGTGACGGGTAGACTGGTCTTTGGTACTGTCACGGTATGCGTCGGTGTAGAGGGGCAAGTGTGGTGAAGTGCGGGGCGGATACACCGCACAACGTGCCGTCATTCTCATCATTTCGTCGCGGTAAGCGTACTTGCGTAATGGATTTATTTGAAGACAATATTTCTATCAATTTTCGTTTGGTTTAACTTTTGTTTAGGCTGTGGCGCGTCCATCGACTATGTACTGCCGCGCAGTACGTTGAATACAGTTCACGTGCGTTTCCAATGACAATGGCGCAATATAAAATCACGTAGGGATACAACTTTAAAACCTTGCGTTGGTAAAAAAAATACAGTTAAAAAGTAGAAATAATTAGAATGTAATAAGTATATGATTATAAAATGGAGTCAATTACATTTATTTTATTGTTATAAAAATGGCATACGGAACTGTATGTTAATTGTTCTAAGTACCTAGTACTTAAAATATAGCAACGGAATTAGTTCCCAACTGATCAGGGTACAATTGGAGTATAATTGGAGACGATTTATTAGTAAGTATCTATATAAATTCAGTCTTTATCCGTATTCGCAGGGCACTTTATCAGCCCATATATGTCTCACTGCAGAGCACCGGTCTCCTCTACAATCGAGAATACGATTGAGAGTGGTTAGGCCATACTATAGTCCACTGCGCTAGCTGGCCTTATCCCTATATGTGCATAGAAAGAAATACAAACAACAAACCCAATAAAAACATCAATCGTTTAAGTGCACCCGCTTTTTATATGAGTTGTGTATCAGCCCATATACATACATTCGATGCATAATGGTTGTATATTATCGTCGTAGTTATTTACAAAATCCACCTGCAAGATCTACTACAAGAGAACTATCGCCATTCGACACAATTAGCACCACTCTCCTAGCACCTAGAGAGCATCATGTTACGATATGGTGCAATCTTAAATATGTAGTTCCTCAATGTAGTATTAAGTTCTGTGTTTTCCCCGTTTTGCCATTCTCACTCCATCAGAACCACCTCTATGTATATTGTAATTTATGCTACTTACACCTATGCATATATATTTTGAGCTCTGTGTTATGAATTCTGTTAAATACTAAAATAAAATTATTATTGTAAAAATTGTCTATCAGTATTGTTCCAGGTTTTGCTTGTGAAAATTTTATAGGAAAATAATTTAACCGTTATGTAATTTACTTTTACCCAATTACGGTACGATCGATAACGATAACTTAAGAATGGATATCTAAATAAATCCAGTGAAATTTAATTTGATCGAACAATAAGTTGTTTAGGCGAAAAAAAATGTATACAGCAGACGCGTATTTCATTAGAATGATACGAACCACTTTTATCACATATCAATATTGCGTAAATCATCTCGTAAACATATAAACCCAGTCTTTTTAAAATGACGCACAAACATTTTTTTAAAGAAATTATATATATTTTCGAACATAAATGATTGTTATTTGTTGTCATGGAAATTCAAGAAAACTTCAATGTGAAATTGTCATAGTAACGTTGGTTGTCAATGAAAAGTTCTGCTATTGGTCAACGGTTTTACGCACAGAGTAAAACCTATATGAACCACCTTTTTTGTTATGTGAACTACGTTGTATGACGTCACGACGTTGCCGCTTACCGCAGTGCCGCGCGTATCCTTCGACAGACCAGGCCTTTAGCATCATATTGTAGAGTACGCGGCGGTAAGAATTCAGATATCGGCCGTCAACATTTTTTTTAAATGTTATATAGTATTCGTATGCTTGCTCAACAAAATTGCTGATTATCGGTGATCATCTTGGATGACATGCGGACGAAAGCTAACATTACTTACACAGTGCCAAAACACAACAGGTACTCATATGTGAACAGGTCTCTCGAATGAGTCCGCCTGGGTAGGTACCACCGCAATGACTATTTCTGCCATCGAACACCAGTGTAAATGCTCTGTTGCATTTGCGGTTTTAAGGAAATTGTAGCCAGAGTAACTATTCGAGAACATATTAAGACTTAACATCTTATGTCTCATTATGGCTAGCGCAGTAGACCGCCAAGCATTGATTTGTAATTAAAGGTGTGTTTTGTTTTGCTACTGTTGATGAGTAGTCGTATTGCTTATCAAGCGAGCCGCATGCTCGACTCACCAGTACAATAAAATAAGTTAGGTATAAATTTTGTCTTTTGATTCCTTTCACGAGATCATATGTTTATTTATACCTGTCTTTTGATTATCCCCTCGTCTCCACAACCCCTCCTACACCGTACAATGACGTGACCCATCACAATGCCAAAATGTCATCACTATTTTTACGAAGCACGAGGTGCGTCCTGTAGATCAAACTACACGTGGTCAAAAACACGCAGTTTCTCTGCGTATCATATTATATTAGAACGAAAATACGACAGTATCTTGTGCCAATGTTGTGTTTATACGCAATACAATGAATTTAATCATTGGTAGAGCCACGGAATGTTTTTTGTTATGGACTACCAATAATGAGCTTGCGGGGTTAGAACTTTCCCGTTCAATATGCAGTATCAATACAATATGTAATATCTTGTAATGCTATGTATATACGTCTGTTCTTTTGTGTCTTAACTCAAAGGCGATTACCAATTAACGCGAAAAGTATTGCCACGGTAATAAGTATTGCTTACTTAGCAGTCTCCGAAAATAAATAAAGGGGATTAAAATAGTTTGCGACTATTAGAAAACTTAGAAATTTTGCACTGCATGCATACATTTCTTTTTGCAATATATTACAATATAATTAAATCAAAAGCTACATTTATCCGGCCGGAACATAAATTATCCAAATAACATTGAAATAAAACTATTATTTACGGATTTTATCGCGAATTTAGTTTAATTTTTACATTTTTAACTTCCCTAGCTTTAAAGCTTCCCTAGCCTTTAGCTGTAAAGTAATCGAAACGTCGGGAAGTTAAAAATGTAAAAATTAAACTAAATTCGCGATAAAATCCGTAAATAATAGTTTTATTTCAATGTGTAACATTCGCGTAAATCTAAGAAACCATTATCCAAATAAGCTAAATACCCTGTATTTATGATAACACGACACATTCTCTGAATGACGCAGACGCGGCCGGCGGAGTAACGGATCTCGCGAGCCGGTTCCACGCAGCATCCAATAATCTATGCGCAGTAAACTGTTCACAAATTAACAATGCGATTAACCTATACCTATTAAACTATGGCTTATGCAGAAAGATTATGTGGAGCTTTTAATGTCTAGTAACTGTGTTACAGGCTTTAGTCCCAAAGGAAAATAGAGTTCGATCTTATCGCCATACATTTTACTGGTGGTAGGTCTCTCATATGTGAGAAACCGTCTGGGTGGCTACCACTGCAATGAGTATTTCTTCCGCCGAACAGCAGTGTAAATGCAATGATGTATTTTGGCTTGAAGGACATTATAAATAAATAACACCCAACAGTCACATACATAGTCCTGACCCCACACTAAGATCGAGTCTTGTGTCGTGGGTATCAAGAACTACGAGAGACTTTTCGGTCTCACAAACACCCAGACCCGGTAGAAATATTTGTGGGCTGCACAGACATTTCTCTCGGTGCGGGGATCGAACCCGCGGCCTCTCGTTTCACAGGCGGCGTCTAACCGCCTGCGCCACGGAGGCTGTCAAAAAACATTGTAGCCAGAGTAACTACTGGACATATTGAGACATAACATCTTATGTCTCAGGATGGCGAGTGCAGTAGAATGCCAAGTATTGCTTTGTAATTTAATGTGTTGTTTGCCGTCGTATTACTTACGAGCACGCGATCGGCATGATCGTATAGAATTTATAGTCTCGGACATTTGATTTTTTACAAACTGTAAACATGCCTTATCTGAGAATCGAATCTAAGTATTTACGGTTCACAGCTCATTAGACGGTAGATCTAGTGATCAAGAGCTATAAAATCCTCGGCCTATGTCGTTAACTTTCTAAATTCGAAAGAAAAAAAATGGTTCATTTTATAATGAGCATCCAGCGAAATAATTTACTTATAATTTATTTCCAATATAAATATGTGATATTGGAAAGCAGGCTTCCTCCAAGTAATTCCACATCGAAGCGTTGGAAGCGGCCAGCATCCAGCAACTTCCTGGAAACTACACTATTCTTTCAGCACTCAGCTGTTGACTTCCTATCAACTGATGATGGATACAGGATCAGTTTTCAATGACTGTAATGAGTAAATGTGCTATTTACAAGATTAATGCGTGTGAACAATTCTTGTTGTATAAAAATAGCAGTATTCGAGAAGGCCGTCCCTCGCTCTTTTCGCTAAATATTGAGTAATGCTGAGTGTGTGCCAATTCTTATGATACTATTTCCCTACATTTCTAACGCTAGTGGTTGCACGCGGCTGGGCCTGTAGTTGAGAACTATTTTATATAGACTATAAGTATCTGATGATTTCTTCGCTACTGCGGCAAGCCGTCAATAAATTTAATTTATGAGGGCTTAAAGGATAAACATTAAAGTATTAGGGAAACTAGTTTGAAACGAGTATATAATCGATAGAATTATCTAGTGATATGCAACGTATTTGTATTTTAAATAAATACAACCAACATATTCCTGACCCCACATAAAGGTCACTTAAGTCTTGTGTCATGGATCAGAAACTCTGAGAGACTAGTCCCCGAGACAACTTTCTTGTGGGCCTCACAAATAGTTATCTCAGTGCGGGTATCAAACCCGCGGCCTCTCGTTTTACAGTTTCGTTGATTTCAAATAAGAAATTCTAATTATAGTCCATTGAAATGTTACATGAGCTTTGCATTTTTTAGAGGATGCAATTTTATTTTTGGGATATGTGTGGGTGGTCAACAGAAGCTTCTTAACCTCAAGTTTGTAGGGTAGCCACCCTTGTCCCCCGGCCGCCATCTTGGAAAAAGGGGTGAAAACACTTTTTTCGACGCGACCCCACAAACTTGAGGTTAAGCTTCTATTGACCCCCCAAACATGTCCCAAAAATAAAATTGCGTCCAAATAAAATTGACAAACAAACAAAATAATAACATATACATCAATAAATGTTTCGTTCATTATGTGTTAGTAAGACAAATTAGCTAGCACATATTTTGGTTGCTGTACATTTTCCTTTATCTATGACACACACTAATTAAAAAGTACTGCAAATGTATTTTAACTTTTATTTACTCTAGGAATGCGCTCAAAGGCTTCGGGCGAGGGCACGGATTCGATTCCTGTATTCGGAAATGTGTTTGTGATAATTAAAAATATAATAATGTGTCTGGGTGTGGAGATAAAAATTATTTGAGTGATTATGATGCTAATTAATTTATTAATTTTACTTTTCATCTGAGGTCAGGTCTATGTGTATGATTATTGGATATTTAATACAATTTCCTAAATAATTTTCAAAAGTGCGTGGTGTCCTTTTGGTGACAGACTAGACGCGGTTGCTTACATGGTCACGGTGGTGGCGGGTTCAATTGCAGGGTACACCTCTGACTTTCGGAGTCATGAGTGTATTGTTGTCAATCACAACATATTATAAAGGTAAAGGAACAACGTGAGGAAACATGCATCATCGCGATTTATAAAAAGTCTATGGTATGTAAAGTTAGCCAACCCTGACTAGGCTAGCATATAGCAGGCGGAATATATGGCCTAACCCCTCTCAATCGTACTCTCGATTGTAGAGGGGGCCCGTGCCCTGCAATGGGACGTATATGGGCTGGTACAGATACTATTTATTTTTACTTGATCAATAATGTAAGCTATATCATAAACAGATGTACAGAACTCATTGTACTAATTTTGTGTATCCGAAAATAAATAATATGGACAGCAACGTTGCCGATGAGTCAGAGATGTGCTCACCAAAATAAATCAAATATAATTCATCGCACTAACAAACTTACTTTCTTATTTCTAACTTTCAATTTTCTTGTTAACACTTGTCACTTCGACAGTTAAATTTTTTCACTTTCATATGACTAGTTATACCAGTACTTTGGTATGCAGATTAATTAATACATTAACCGGGCTGTTAAGCCGTAGGTTTGAAAGTTCGGTTTCCAAGTGGTGTATTATTTGTATAAGCTATTTGGTTTAAAAAGTCGTGATATGACAATAGATTCATTTCGCATTTTCGTGACGAATTAAATTATGTAATTGACAGATAAATTAATTTTCACCACGATAAAAACTATTAATTCCTCATTACATTGAAATACAAATACTTAGAAGTGGTTGACAGGATGCACTTTCAATCATCCTTATTCAATAACTTGTCATCAATATTTAAAAAAACCTTACCGTAAATACCCAAAATTGGTTTCATAGAATAATAAAAACTTTAAGATCTTACAAACTTAAGTAATTCAGTAGATAAACATAGGAAAGCCAATCTAATCCCTGGGCCACATATCTTATTTATTAATTTTAATCTTTAAAACTATGTGACAATTGACTCTTGAACGGAAGGTTTAGTAAAACCGCAGTTACATGTCACTTTACAAATAAATTTTGAAACGAATCATATTATTTACATTCATAATATATGAAATTTTAACTTTCCGTGCGATATTTACTGAAGCACAATATATTCCAACCTCAAACTTGGCCTAAATATGGGAACATTGTTTATTTTGTGGCTCATTTCAATGTTTATCCTGTCTGGTTTACCGACCTACGAATTGGTTCAATGAAGATGAAAAGCGTAATATAGACAAGTATTTCAACTTTAATACAGGAAGATTAAATTGGGTATTATATTTTTGGAATTGCATATATGTTTAGAATTATAGAAGTCAATGAATAAATAAAAGTGTATGGACATTACTCAAATATTATCTACATAAATAATGTTTTGAATCATCATCCAAATACGCCAAGACTTGCAAACATTGCAAATAATATTGTGTTAAAAGTGTCAGCTAAAACATAAATTAGCTGGAGAGTACTTAATTTACTTTTTAGTGTTCCTTCTGGAGCATACTGTTCCGAAATAAAACAAAATAAGAGAAATATCAACAAAACATCGCATGTTCGTAAATGTTCGGTTGCAAGTGAGCGCAGCAGTCGGCACAAGATCGGCGGGCCGCGCGGACATGTCTCTATGAACCATGTTCAGCTTCTTCAAACGAAAAGGCAAGGCCGAGCCGGAAACGGCCGAGCCGCCGCGGGGACACCCGACCGACAACGCGTTAAAATTAACAGCAGTCGACCCGCGCGCGCCACACGAACTCAACAAAACGTCAAAGGATGTAGTCAACCTGCTCATACCCGAGACAGACTACCACCAGAAGACCGGCGTGGGCGCCATCCTCGAGATCATGGCGAGGAAGCGCCGCAAGCCCAAGAGGAAGGCGAGGTCAGAGTCCTGCCGCGTCAGCCCGCCCAAAACTAACCTGCAGCGAACGAGCTCGCTGTGTGACGCGCGCGCTCCCGACGCCAAAAATAACGCGCGCGTCGCAGACGAGTCCACGGAGTACGCGAAACCGCTCGTCGCACAACACAAGCCCGAGAAACACGTGTCGCTTGTGTACGTGAACGAGAGCCAGGAGCGCGATGCCGAGGCACTGCTGAGGGAGATCGCACGCACCATCGACACTACTGTGGACCAGATCAACGAGAACAAACAGATGGGAGGCGCCGACAGCAAACTCAAGGACAAGTACGAGAACGCAGCGATTGACACTTACAAGAACGAGCTCAAGGGCGAGTTGGAGAAGTTGCTCAAGGACGACATCGACGACGACGCCGACAACACTTCCACCGTCAAAAAGTCCAACTTAAAACCGCCACGCTCCGACACAGAGGGCTGTTCGGACGACGACAGATCCGACTGCGGCAAAAAGAAAGTCACATTCAGGAAGCACATCATCTTCGACGATGGCGAACAGCAGACCGACGAGGAAGTCGACTCGTCTTTCGAATCCCTCACTTCCGGGGAGGAGGAGGAATACTTGGAGGAGATACCGGAAGCGGACAACACGACGGTTATCAACGTTAAAAATAACGATGCGATAACGATTAAAATAACCCCCGAGGACGGACTCAGAAGAGTGTATAGTGATAACAGTGACAGTGGGTTTGTAGATGATAAGAATTGTGCGGACGACGTGACGAGTGAAGTGAAGAGCCTAGTGAGTGAGAGTGAGACCGAGGAGGAGATTGTGGAGGAGGTGGAGGAGATCGAGGAAGAAGTAGAGGAGATAGAGGAAGAAGCGGAGATTGAGGAAGTTGAAGAGGAAGTGGAGGAGGAGTTCGAAGAGGAACAGTCTGAAGATGACGAGTGAGTAATTTTACAGTCAATAACTTTTACTAGGTAAAAATGTATCATCTTCCTTTTCTTAAGTTATGAAACGCTAATAACTGCACCCACATACATATATCAAGCGGGCCATTGCTCGGTTTTGCGATTTCTTTTCAGTAAACATGATAATATTACCTGACGAATACAAAATAATCGATATATTATCAGATTTAGTGGCCACTACTGTCATAAAGTATACGGCCCAACTCTCAGAGAACTAAAATAACATATTTGACCCACAAACCCCCTGCTAGCTGCCAATACCCGGTTAAATCGGTAAACATTTTAGATTACTTTCAAATATAACGCGAATGGACTGGGCCCACTGGTTTGGGATTATTGTTACATTGTGTAACCGACATGGAAAACACTTATTTTCCCCATACTTATTTTAGTTGTTATTTTCCCTTTCTTTCTACAGTTTTCACTGAAGGAAACACACATATGGCACCACCACATTTAGACTTTACTAGTTCTGCTTGTTTATCTTACTTACTAGCACAGACTAAGGAGTAATTACTAGCAAGAGCTCTTCTTGTGTTACCTGACCACCCCGTGTGGGTCGGCAGAATTTTGTACATATTGCAGAAACATTCCCCAATCATTTTAACTAGCCTGGAGTCTAATAGAAAACAAAGAATTAAACGAAATAGCATAATGATGCATCTAATGAACATATTAATAACCAAGGGACCCTGTGCTGTAATGTAAGGATTAGTTTTGTCAACATATTGAGTGTCGTACATGACGGTATTTGGCGCTCACTGCTACATCTCTCGTCGTGGACGAAGGGCAGTCTCACTGCTCTTATTTATTACTGCACGCTATTGTAATAACATATCAATTTAGCATATTATTTATATTCTCAATTAGAATAGGCAAGGTTTTCCCAGGTGCAATTAAAGGCTTAAGTTTCTTGCCTCTCACATATAACTTTAACTTTGTTTATGCTTTAAAGTTTCCATGTAATCAATGCGTATCATTAATACGATGGACACACGACAATCCAATTAAAGTTTAATTCAAACTGCTTTCACGAAACCAAAATGTTATTCACGATGCATGCTAGTTATTTTAACTTGTAGTAAGCTGCTGGAAAAAATCTTACACGATCTCAGTAAATATAAAAGTCTACACTGAGCTAAATATTACACCCATAAATAAGTTCCCATGAATATAAACTTAACGGCCCTCAGCTACATACCTAATACTTTATATCTAGATCTTATGTTGATAGTGCATATCACTATAATACTGAAAGATATTTTCAGTGCGAAAACCTTTCAATATACACTCTGGACAACTCGCAAAATTATTGAAATAAAATAAACAGACAGCATCTGTGACGCAGCCGCGGTGGCTGAGAAACGAGAGGCTGCGGTTTCGATCGACACCGAATCAATTGTTTGTGCGATCCTCAATAATCCGTATTTTTGCGTCTGGGTGTTTGTAATGCTAACATTACTATGTAAATCCGACAACAAAACTCCAAGTTTAGTTTTAGTATATGAGATTACTCATCAACAATTTAGGACTTAAATTCAAATTACTTTCAGCCACCTAAATAACTTCCAAAAACTTCGTTTAGTTAATCAAAATAAATACAGGAATGCACTAGCAGCTTTCCCGCCAATAATCGTTGTTGTTGTTGTTGAATTAAATTCTTTAGGCATAACTTAATCTACGAAATTATAAAATTATATAACTAAATACTTACTACTTGTTATGAATTCGCGAAATTCCCTACGATACACAAATATGAGACACTATATAGCAGATAATTGAAGTATAATACCTTAGAAAAACATTGAAATGTTTAACACAGAAATATTCAAATGAGTTTAAAACAAAGAACATGTAAACTAAACAACAAAATTCATAATTTAAAATTAACTTTTTTAAATATCTACATTCCGTACGTAGGTCATGTGAAAGAAGTTTTATATCTCATAATATTATGCGCACAAAGAGCATAATAAATGTTACATACGTAAAAGCATGTTTATGAATTAGAGTCAGATCACTTTCAAAACAATGCAAACAATATTATTTTGGATATTTGACAACAAAATCTAATATAAAAATTATATAAACTAGGTTTTATAATAGTCGGAAGAGAATACTCAATGATGAGTGATCATTAGAGTAAATACTGTTTTATAATAATTATGTTTGTTTTATTTAAATAAGGCTTTATTTAAAATGCAAAGGAATCTAGAGTTAACTGCCTCATACTGGTGGTAGGTGTCTCATATGTGAGAGGCCATCTGGGTAGGCAGGGCCGAGCCGCCCCTGTGTGCGAAGTGTGCGGCGCACACAGGCGCCAAGACAATAGGGGCGCCGCGCTGCCACTGCCACCTAAATTATTTTTGTTACCTAAATTGTTGTGTTTTTTGTAGTGGAGCATCGATAAGTAAGTAGGTACAATAAACGCAACATAGGCATTGTAAACAACAAAACATATATTACGCTTATTGAACAAGTCTCTCAATATTTATATATGGTTTCATTTTACGCTTAGAGTTTTAGTTTACATTACTTATGAGCTCAGCGTTAAATGGCGGCAGTTCTTTTGAACTACAGTTAAAGTACTAAATAACAACTAACTAACTGTAGTAACTACAGTTAAATTCTGCAGTTCGTTGATATGAATATGCAAGTTGCCTTAGATACTTTAACAGAATTAAAAAAGTTGTTGATAAAAATTAAAACAGACACAAATTTTGAACAAATTGTAAGTGATGCCAAAAAAATTGCTGAAAAATTAGACGTCGAGACTGAATTTGAAACTTCCAGATCCAGACCCCTAAGACGTCGTAAAACTCCGAAAGAGTTTTGATTATGAACACGAAGACCACACTTTAAATGATCCGAAAACCTCTTTTAAAATTAATGTATATTTTTATATATTAGACCAAGCGTTATCCTCCGTAGATAAGAGATTTAATTTATTGAATAATCACATCGACCTGTTTAATTTTTTATTTAATTTAAGTGATGACCAAGATCAAAGACGATTAAGAAGTAGCTGTCATCGTTTACAGGAGAAACTTTCCGCAAATGATTTACAAGATGTTAACGCCGATGATTTGTGCGAAGAAATTATATCATGTTAGCCATTTTTCAAAAAAATAATAATGATGTGGTGAAAATGCTTGAATTTATATACTACGGTATACATTACGAGCTATGCTAACTATGCCAGTTACAGTAGCAAGCGCGGAAAGGTCCTTTTCTAAATTAAAACTTATAAAAAATTACCTGCGCTCCACAATGAGTCAAGAATTATTATTAGAAAAAAGTCAGATCATTTGTATTAATAAAGTATGTAAAAATTTAGTTCGAGTTTTATTTTCCGCAGTAATTGGCAAGCAGAAGCGAACGGCATTTACCTATTTAGTATCCTAATTCCTAAATGTTCTCCAGTATTGTACACTTAGATATTAACGATAATCTATACATATAAATAAAACTGAAGTGTCTGTTTTAAAAGTGAAAATAAAAAATGTCCAACTACATATCGTTATATACACGATACCTGTGCCGAAAATGATATTTAAATTTTTTTTGTCTGTCTGTCTGTCTGTTTGTTCCGGCTAATCTCTGAAATGGCTGGTCCAATTTAGACGGGACTTTTATTGTCAGGTAGCTGATATAATAAGGAGTAACTTAGGCTACATTAAATTTAGAAAAAAATCTTTTATTTTTAAAAAAATCTAAAAAAACTAATTTTTTTGTTAAATTCTACGCGGACGAAGTCGCGGGCACAGCTAGTATTATCTAAGTACTGTGTGTGTAAGCGTGGTGGCCTGTTGGTAAACAGACTAGACGCGGCTGCCAACATGTTCACGGTGGTCGCGGGTTCGAATCCTAGGGCACACCTCTGACTTTTCGGAGTCATGTGTGTATTGATAGTCAATCACCACGCACTAAAACGGTGAAGGAAAACAAACCGGAGAACATATATTTCAGTCAAAACTAACAATTAAAAATATTTGTAAAAAATCAATCCGTTTTTTATGAAGATTCGTCAAAAAAGAGGCGCTTCATAGGTTCCGCACACAGGCGCTGCCGGGTGTCGGCGCGGCCCTGTGGGTAGGTACACCGCAATTTATATTTCTCCCGTGAAACAACACTGCTTAAATGCACTGTTGTGTTTCGGATTGAAGGACATTGTAGCCAGAGTAACTACTTGACATATTGAGATTTAACATCTTATGTCTCAGGATGGCGAGCGCAGTGGAATGTTGCTACTGTTTATGAGCGGTCGTATCGCTTACCATCAGGCGAACGGATTGCTCGTCTCGCCATTCAATGCAATAAAAAAATTGTCGTTATTATTATAATAAGTAAACGGTGCAAAATACGGAAATACATGTACGCAGACGAAAAACACTATGAATTAATTTAGCAAAATCGTTACAATGTTATTTGCCAGGTGGCGTATGAAAGAAACTAAAGTTTATTTATGGACCGCTTTAATACTATGTGTATGCTAACATATTTTACAACTATCATGAAAGCGCAAATTATTTGGCACGTGGTACCAGGAAATCATGAAACAAAGAGTATTAATATCGAAACTTTCTCATAAAGTAAAATTTCCCATTTGAAGATTGAGTCACGGGTACCAGGGGAGCATGACGGTAAAGGCGGTGAACAATAAATACATTCTCAGTCTTTGTTATTTCTGGGACAATAAATAAAATTAATGGTATTGTGAAATATTGTGATTTTTTTACATTGTTATTGAACTTTTTCATATATATTTTTGTCCCGCTCTTAGACCCATCACTGCAACTACTGTAAGCCAAGATCATCAGTGGCATGCGTTTACATGACACCGAGCCCAATCTATCTCCGGGATAGCTACCTTGTCTTTATCCCGCAATGAAATCAGTAATAAAGAAATAGAAGTTCACATCAGAAATATTTTTCTCCACTTCCATACATATGAGTGACAAAATAATTAACTAAAAAAGTAAATGTTCTCGCTTAAAACTCGTACAGTCAGATAAGACAATAGCACCCCATTTCTTTCTTTTTCTTGTAAATAAATAAATGATATTTTATGAATGCCAAATCACTTCAGTTTGTGTCAACAACTTCACGCCCGGAACTAATAATCCGAATTTATAATCATATAAATATTTGCCCTAACACGGAAATCAAACCAACGGTCTCTTTTATTAGAACCAAATAACATTTAGTGTGTTCCTGTATTTTGATTTGATTGCACTATGACATCTATTTATGTGTCCGGTAGAAACATTTTCTTGTGAATACATATAAATATTTCTATAGTCTACTAATATCAGTGGTTGATCCCCAACCGCTGCGTACAGAAAGAATTAAAGATTCCACGAAGACAAAACTGCCTAAGCGTCCGCAATATATTCGGAATTAAATAAATATTGTTTCGAAGTGCGTTCTGTGTTAAATCTCACTTCCTTTGTTGAGAAAGAAAATTATTCTGAGTAATGGTATCAAAAGTCTGACATGCCATGAGACGAAAGTAGTGGACTATGGCTTGATGTCAAGAAGGTTCAACCAACCAGTCTTAAACTATTATTTTATTGAAATGTATGGCGAGACAAGCATGCCTTTGTGGTGGTAAGCGATACGACTGCTTATAGACAGAAGCAAAACCAAACAACAACATGAATTACAAAGCAATGCACGACATTCCACTGCGCTTGGTGTTCTGAGATGAAATGTTAAGTCGTATGTCCAGTAGTTACATTATAAGCCAAGTCAATCTGAAGTATGTCTAATGTGGAATTCATAAATAACACCCAACAGTTACATACATAGTCCTGACCCCACACTAAAATCGAGTCTTGTTTCGTGGGTATCAGGAACTACAAGAGACTTTTTGGTCTCACAAACACCCAGACCCGAAAGAGATAATTATAGGCCGTACAAACATTTCTCTCGGTGCGAGCATTGAACCTGCGGCCTCTCGTTTCATAGCCGGGGTGTAACCGCCTGTGCCACGGAGGCTGTAATTATTCTAGAATTTAGAGATAATTTAGCTACATAGGTTTTTTATTATTTCCGATTATTTGGGCTCTGCCGTAGTAAAAGTACCAGGCACCCATGAGATGAAAGATGTCTTAATAAGACCAAACATAATGAAGACTTATTACGTTCATAGAGCAGAGGAGATTTATTGAAAAATTCTTTGATGTAAACTCAACATGTTAATTTCCATCACGGTGGAGCCATAAATTGCTGTTAATGTTTCTATAACCTTAGTTTAAGAGGTTATGGATACGATTTTGATTTTCGACGTGTCCGGAAGACTGAATAGTTGGTCGTTAAAATCTAAAACAGTTTAGTTCCTTGTTGAAGTTTACCGGACTTATTCATTTTAGTTTAACCATGGACATAAATGTACTTCTCAACAGAAACATCGAAACACCTTGCAAGTTTATGTTTTGTAAGGATTATCAGAAAAAATTAAATAAATTTAATTTGAATTTAGAGTTGATTTAAGCTCCATTACATCTCTAGTGAAACTCTACTGAAATTAGTCATCGCTCGCAATTTGAAAACATTTACCTATATTATGACATAAAGAGAAATGAAAATAAAAACATCAATTCCTATCACGGTTTAGACGAAATCTATTAAAGTTAATTAACATTTACTTTAGCGGGACTTTCACGGTCATCTTTTTGTAACTCCAAATTTATTGACTATCCTTAATTTTTAATCATTTTTTAAAACCTATTTTCGTTAACAAATGTTTTGTCCTTTTCTAACGACTTTTGAATTTAGTTTGAGCGACGAGAACAAAATATTCGGTAGCCAAAATAGGTTTTAATACTGTCTATGAATAAGGCCGTACAAGTTGCGTTTTAGTTGTTTCACAAACAACCTGTTACTACAATACTTACAAACATTGTGTGATATAAACTTGTGGGCATGATATTTTATTATTTAAAAACAAACTATTAGTTATGGTTTGACGAGGCTCGTGATTCTTGTCCAAAAGGACTTTACTACAGTCTTTATATTTACAAGGATTTCCACGAATTCGTGGGTTTCGCAGCTAACTTATCTTCACAGTTCGCTAATACTTCATCACTCAACATCAGTTGTCAATACTGCAAGCCAGATATTGATATTCCCGCTGGAACCGTGTTCCCACATTGTATCAGCGCGTCTTTTTTGACGTTTCAAGGCCGCCATATTGCTGTTTGACGCACGACCCGCCGCGCCGTTTTGATGAATCACGATTATTTTGCATTAATGTTGTGTAAATCATATTTAAAATAGTAAAACTGCGTTACTTCCTTTCTCTGTACGTGACTTAGTTTCAGTTTACGTTGCTAAAACAATATAAATTTACTAAAATTATAATTAACTATTGCAGGCTGCTCACTGTGGCTGCTACTAACTGCTAACATGTGCTTCCAAACGATTACATTTTACCATTAGAGTATTTTCAATATAGATGGAGCGCTGGTTTTTCCAAAAAGTAGATAAAAGTGATGGTGCCGTGTCACCTTTGTCTGCCCTCCTATTGGTTGATACTTGACAGGTTGTGCATGCTAACATCACGAATTATTTGAAAATGCATAAATAATAGGTAAAGGCAGTTGAATTCCACACAAACTCGGTTTAGACGCTTAATTACAAAATTTACTTTCGGACAGCAACAGAAATTATAGCAATTTGTTGTTAAATAATAAGTTTAATTTTCACAAATATGGCAGCACCAACGTAACGAACAAAAAACTATTTACGTTATTAAAGACACTAATGTTTTACAGCGCTTCCTCTATAGTATACTCTAGAATTTTCCCTAGATTTCCTCACGATTGTTTCCTTCAGTGTTGTGAAACTAGATAACAAACGAAGGCTTCATTGCATCCCCAGTAATATCAAATAACTTTGTCGTCATATTTGACTCTCGAGATGGCTAAACCGTATATTTGTCAGGTCAAAAATGAAGCTTTATTAGTTACTCGGCCTAAGAATATGAACTTCTTTCTATGTAGTCTGTGATACAAACATAAGTTTAGAAGGAAGTCGTTGGTGCAACTAATAAGTCAGTTTGATCTTCATCTGGCTTAACGCTATGCGTATGCACTATAGAGCTTATTCCTATTTTAAATATCAAATGTTTTGTCTTCTTCGCTCAAACTGAATTCAAAAGTTGTTCGAGAAGGACAACACTTTTTCTAGCTAAAGGTTCTAAAATTTATTATGTTGTCTATGAATAAGCCCATATATTATGGTTTATTTGCCTACGTGACCAATAAATACATTTCATTTCACTTACTCAATTTTCTTTTCACAAGACCACTATTTACCATGCATCTTCCATTAACAAACGCCTATAAATGAGTCGTATACACATGTAAACACTCCAAATGATATATTTATATATTAGTCTGTGCGTGCACAACACATCGCTTCATATCCGCCCACTCGCGAGTCGCGTCTGGTTTTCGGCCTGTGTTTGCGTCTAGCTAAAAACGTTTCTTTCAATCCATTTTGTGCTATCAACGCATTTTAAATCGAGAGGGGTTAGCTTGGGTTCAATTATTTTAGCAATAACATCTGCAATAGTGAATCTGAATGATATAGCTGGTATAAATAAGTTCGTGAATCGAAGATGTTTTTTTACTGGCACAACAAAGTTACACGGCTTCTTAGTAACTACACGGTATATCAAGACTGCTACCGAAAACGAAGCCGGGTGGTAGTTTAAGCGTCTTTAGACACAATGCAACGGAAAATGTTGCAAAAAAGCGGAAATTTTATTTTTTATTTTTTTCCTGTGGTCATATTTGGGTGGTAAATATATTTTTTTTCTAAAATAATAGTGTATAACCTTTTATTTATAAATACTCTAAGGTATAAGTAAGGTATAAGAGTTTAAATTATAATTATATCAAAAACTATGGATTTACCACCCAAAAAAGAATGATATTTAAAAAATCATTAAAAAAATTGTCGCATTTCTTTGCGAATTTTTTAATTGCATTGTGTTTGTAGTCACTCAAACTACCATCCGACTTCGTTTTCGGTAGCACTCTTGATATACCCTGTATAATAACACAATAAGGTCTGGCTAGTTAAATTAATTTGCTGAATTATTTTGGTAATTGTTTAGTATCGCAAAGGTCCGGCAAACGTGCCAACACGTCATCTTATGGTAAGGTATCACTGCCGCCCATGAACATACATAACGCTTAGATCGTAGTATTTATTTTCTCTATGGCTTAGATCATGGATATATTGCCGGCGTATTAAAACGGGAAGGAAAAAGATGGGAAGAGGAAAGGGGCTTCCGGCATTCTCACTTACCGGACGAAACACGACAGGCTAAGCTATCGCTTCACATCGACCCCTGTGACCGTACCGGATGAGCCTACCTATTCATACTGATTCATGATTGACAACAGCGGGGCTCTACCAATTCCAAAACTGTTATATTGTGGGTACAATTCTTTTAATTTGAACGTATTAATCATTAATTTCTAGGGATTTTTTGGTGAACTAGCACTTAGGTTTAGCTCTGTAAGAAAACACCATAGGGAAAGACGTAATAGTCTTCTATACTTACCAAGAAAATCGAAGGTGTATGCAACTACCGACGCGCTTTACCATTTTTATCGTGAAGCTTATTAGCTTTTATTGATTCAGTTTCAGTTAAAACGCTTTCAGGTACTTAATGGTCGAACCGAATTGCATTGATTAGGTCGCCATTTCATGAGTGCCTACGAAATAAAAGCTATCAAAATTCTTATACTTTGCCTTTGTTTGCCAACCCGCAGTCATCACAATACCCTTAACATAGGCCTAAATTCTGCAGTGGACTTCCTATACCTAAATATGTATATGGCGAGAAAAATAGAGTGAGCGTAAGTGAGGCCGTATCGCCCCGGCAGGCAGTATCATGGCCGGCAGGCAGAAAACATCACCTAATCATATTGCAGTCTGTCGTTCTCTAATAACATTTGCACTTTTAATACGAAGCCATTAAAATGATTGAGAAGAAATGATGCGTTGAATATGAATGTGCGAGTGTATGTAAATGCGTTGGATTCTTTCTCGCGATATATTTAGAGCACAGGTGTGGCGGCCGCGGTGCGCACTGACACGCTACAAATCGCTCAACATCAATACTCGCATTAGAAACTACGAATATGTTGTAAACAGCTATCGCAGCCTGTTTTTTAACAAACACGACAAACTAACTGACATTAGAAATCAGAAAACGAGTGAGCAAAAATAACTATTTGCTTCCATTTATAAAGTACATACACGGTCAAACCGAAATACGGTGTCGTAGGACCTATGCATAAATTTGTAATTATTTAATTTGTGAATTTAATAAATAAATAAATAAAATAATATAAATACAATATAAAATAGCTAACTAGACTTTACTATTCTTAGCTTTAAGGATGAAGACATCTGATGAATCATAGAAAATACTCGGTATCAAACAAAGGTTGTCACAATATAACAGATTTTCTACCATTCTGCAGTCAAACCGTCTCGTCCGTGTTCTATTGTCTTTATCACGATGAATGCTCTGAGGAACTGTTCAATTTGATCCCTTTCTCTCCATTTCTAAACAGAACCACGCGTGCTGCCATAGCTTGATGGTTCAACGAACGAACCAGATGGTTCGCAAATAAGTGACTGTTACGAGAATGGTACATATTGAAATAAAACTAATTTTAACAATTGTATCGTTTATTTTTTAAAATTTCATTTTGCGTCGTTTTCAAGACAATACACCCTCCTGGTGTATTAGTGTATGGGGCTGTCTGTTGGTCATTCGCAATGTTGTTAAAATGCGTTACATCTGTATCTGTATCAGCCCATATATGTTCCACTCCAAAGGCCGGAGTTCCTCTTCAATCGAAGTTTAGATTGAGATATAGTCCACCACGCTAGCCTAATGCGAGTTGGCAGACTCTACATACCATAGATTTTTTTACAAATCGCTATGGTATGCAGGTTTCCGCATGGTGTTTTCCTTTACCGTTTGTTTTATTGTATTGTATAGCGAGACGAGCTTGCCGTCCGCCTATAGTGAGCGATATGACCGATCATGAATAGTAGCAATATCAAATAACACCTTGAATTACAAAGCAATGCTTGGCATTCCACTGCGCTCGCCGTACTGGGATAATATATTAAGTCTCAATACATCCAGTAGTTACTTTGGCTACAATATCGTTTTGACGGAAACACGATAGTGCATTTACACTGCTGGCGGGAGAAATAGACATTGCGGTGGTACTAACGCAGGCGGCCTCTCACATATGAGATACCAACCAGTAGATATAAAACGCGGTGATTGACTATCAATATACACATGACTCCAAAATGTCAGTGGTATGCCCTGGGAACCCGCGACCACTTTAAACATTTTGGCAGCCGCGTCTAGTCCATCCAACAGGCCACCACACAGCATAAGACTACCTTGACTTTATAATGATTGTTGGTTACAGGAAGACCCTGGTGAACCAGGAGAACAAGTTCCAGTCGCAAGTGGCGGCGCTGGCTGAGCTCGCAGACTCCCGGGGGAGCGAGGCCGACCGCACTCGGGAACTCATCGCAGCCTATAGGAAGGAAATAGAGGCCAAGGACCAGGAGATTGAACGTGAGTTATTCATACCATAAAGTATGCTTCTAAAGGAATGATGGGCTACTTTCAACAAACTGCTTGGGAAATTGTAAGAGAGATCTATATTCAGCAAAAACTTTTTGGGGCTGAAAAGATATTAAAAGTTTTTAAACAAGAGAAATAAAATGAGCATGCTTTTAGCCACTTTACAATTTACACAATCTCGTGTAAGTTCGTTGAGTTGAAGCTTACTGTTAAATAGCGAATATAATAAGAATTATTTATTTAAAACACCACAAAATAAAAAATTGAAGAGAAAAAATTGCAAAGAACAATTGTTCTTATCCCTAAAAGCGATCTCATCCAAACAACCGTGCAACAAGAGAAGTTATATGATTATAACGAATACATATACGTATGTATACTAGCATTCTTAAAATTGTCAATGAGCCGATGAAACATTGTGTCATAGAATGGTAGATCTGTTTTTGTTTCAATGCATTAATTTCATTTTAACGACATCCACACTTTTCTCGCGCCCTGTCGTATGGGGTAAAAATACTTGTTCTTCAAAAATATATTATTTAAATAGATATTAATAGGGACACTTACCGGACTTTGAAATTACGACCTTTGCAAAAACTGCATAGTGAAACAGTTTCATATTATTAATCAGTATAGGAAAATAAAAACCGAGAAATATAGCTTGCCGCTTTGTTTAGCGTTTGTGGACTATCAAAAAGCCTTTGATTCGATCGAGACTTGGGTTGTGCTACAGTCTCTTCAGCGGTGCCCTATCGACTATCGGTACATCGAAGTGTTGAAGTGTATATACAACAACGCCATCATGTGGGTCCGAGTACAAGATCAGAGTACGAAGGCTATTCCACTACAGAGAGGCGTAGACAGGGAGATGTCATATCTCCGAAACTGTTCACTGCCGTGCTGGAAAAAGTCTTCAAGCTCTTGCAGTGGAAAGGATTCGGCATCAACATCAACGGCGAGTATAGCACTTTCGTTCTACCACCTTCGGTTTGCCAACGATATTGTAGTCTTGGTAGAATCGCTGGAAGACCTTAGCACTATGCTCGAAGACCTCAATCGAGTCTCTCAACAGGCCTCTCACTATGGGCCTTATTAGGAAGCTCAAAGTCACTCAAGGAGCTATGGAGCGGGCTATGCTCGGGGTTCCCCTACGAGATCGAATCAGAAATGAGGAGATCCGTAGGAGAACTAAAATAAACGACATAGCCCAACGGATTAGCAAGTTGAAGTGGCAATGGGCAGGGCACGTAGCGCGGAGAACTGATGACCGATGGGGGCGGAAAGTGCTCGAATGGAGATCACGTAGCGGAAAGCGCAGCGTACGACGCCCACCCACAAGGTGGTCAGACGACCTGGTAAAGATCGCGGGACGTCGCTGGATGCAGGCTGCCTCCAACAGTTACTGTGGAAACCATTGGGGGAGGCCTAGGTTCAGCAGTGGACTTCCTTTGGCTGATGGATGGATCAGGGATGGATGAATTAGTATAGGTGACTTATTTATTTGAAAAAGATATTAAAAGCTAAAATTTCTAAAGCTACACATATTAATACTAAATACCCATTAGGTTATTTTTGAAATCCTTATGGGCTTTGTTTTTACACATACAAAGTAATTTATGCGCAAATATTTTCCCATCAAGTACTAGGATATCATAAATAAACAAAACATGGAGATCGCTCCATGTGTTTCATATTACGTCAGAGTGACAAAGACCGATAATATTATGTCTTTTTTCCTTTGTCTGCATTAGAGGATATTATAAAAAGAAAATGAACGGCGTACAATTCATTAGCCACTCGTGGTCTTATTATACTTTTAAAAAAAGTAATGTGATCTATCAAAGAACTCGTTCACGGTAACTTTTCTACATCGAGTGCCATTTGCCGTGTGTTTGGCGCGAGTCCAATGCTTTCACGTGGTCCTTTTGTTGAAATAATCATGCGATGACTAAACTTTGTATTTGATTTTCTTTGTTTATACGTTCGTTAACCTTCCTGCATGTCATGCAGGGGAGCAAAAAGGCACGTATCCAGGGAGTAAATGACCCGCCAGTGATATGGATGTTGATGCTGGCCGCTACATGAAAAACAAATCGAAGTATTTTACAAAGTGGGAGTACGGAATAAATTACACACCTTTACCAACGTCTTTGAAAAAAAGATTCACGAAAAAATGTTGCATCTAGCACAATAAACTAATTTGGTGTACTCTATTTGCTTAGCTCACGAGTTGTTTATAGTTAAAATGTTTTACGTATATAAATAAAAAGAAGACTGTAGAAATTAACAAACTAACTACAATTTTTTTTTTCCATAGAAAATAAGAGTTAAGGTATTAAAAAACTTGCATTTGAAAAAAAAATTACGTCATCAAAAGTTTATAAATAATTAATTGTTGCTCATCTAATAATAAAAATACATGGCAAGGTATCAGCGATCATTAACATTGGAACACATAAAGTGACTTTTACATACATTTAACGATCTCGACAATGTGTCGGAATTCAAAACAAAGTAATTAGCGACACTAAGCACATTTCTATTGTCTGTGGTCAAGGAGATATTTCAGATAATGTCGACGCTTTACATGACCCTAGCTTCTTGGTGTATTACGGGGCTTGAGCATCACATTTATATGTACTATCTATAAGAAGTATTAAATAAATATATAAAGATAATCAAAAGTATAATTCTGACACCGCATTCAAATAAAAGTGTTGTGCCATGCGAATCAGAAACTACAAGAAACTTTGGAGTATCACAAATACCCACATCACCACAACATAATATTTATCCTGGGATCGTCAGCGGTCTGTCGTTTCTCATCAAATGTCGAACTAAGCTTACACGAAGACCAAAATAAAGCAAATAAATACACTTAACAGTCAAATACATAGTCCTAAACCCACACTAAGATTTCTCTCTTATGTCGTAGGTATCAGGAACTACGAGAGACTTTAGTCTCACAAACACCCAGACTCGTAACAAATACCTGTGGATTACAGAAAAAAACATTTCTCGGTACGGGAATCGAATCTGTGGCCTCACGTTTCACAGCCGATATCTTACCAACAAGACCAAGGAGACTGACTGTTAAAGCTTTTACTCTCTTAATAACACCAGATGGCGCACGTTACATAGAACCACGATACACGTATCTGTATCAGCTCATGTACGTCCCACTGCAGGACTCTTCTGCAATCGAGAGTACGATTTAGAATTGTTAGGCCATATAGTATACCACGCTGGCCTAGTGCGAGATAGCGAACTTTAGATATCATAAAAATTCTAGCAAATCGCTATGGTATGCAGGTTTCCTCACAATGTTCTTTCACCGCTAACATGACTCCTAAAAGTGGGAGTGTGGTCTGGGTCTTGAACCATTACCAACAGGCCACCACGCACATGCATACACATTATAGAAACTTGTACCTACATCCAGTTGAAATGTGAACCGAACAGTAGGCTATATATAGTCGCAGTGAAAGTTACCGGTATCCCACAGAAATAGCCGCAGCGAGCTAATGCGACCAAGGGCACGAAGGAAGTTCAAGTTAGGTCAACTCACACTTACACTAAACAATATCTGAAGAATTTCACTGGCTTCTCACAAAATAAATATGAAATTAATTAGGCAAAAAAATAATTTGTGTAATTATTTAATCAGAAACAAAGAGAAAAGAAAGTTTAAATGCCAGTCTTAAGGCATAAAGCAATGTCTCATAGACAATCATGGGATGTATTTAAAACATGGAGAAATTTTATGCAATACAGGAATAAATAGTATTCTATACTTACACGCATAATTGCAATTGTAAGCCAAGATCGATTTAATCATACAGATGTTTGAATATAGAAGGGTACACGAATATTATTGACGATTTCACTAAAAACTTATCAAATCACTATATTAATGAAAGATTATTACTTATTGATGGCCTTTAATTCAGAAAAGCTCCCGAACGCGGACCACGTGTTAGCTGCACGCAGCATATTTACTCACCAAAGGTATCACATCTTTACACTTTATCGGTGTCTCGAACATACTAATACGGCTTCAAGATTAAATATTTTTTTCTGTTTAAAGCAGTATTTTATCACATATCGATGTTGGACATCCTTGGGGCACAGTTATGTTCATATGTTCAGCAGTGTTCTTTCTTCTTCTGAAGGAAGAGAGAGAAATAGATTAATTTACGCCTAAATATCTGTTAGTGTTAAGAATTATTTCGTATTCCTACTACGAACGAGATCTCTCACAGAATTGCTTGTAAATCCAAAGCTTCTAGCAACTGAAGATCTGCTATTTATAAATGTAATTAATAAATCATGAAGCGCGTTATTTCCTGCAATTAAAATGTTTTCCAGTCCGCGTATAAACATCCAATCACTGTTAAAAATAATCCGGGAATGCACTGACCGGATTCGACCCACGCGTGCGTGCGTACTTGCTTCACGTCTTTCTGCTGTCTCTAGTACTTCAAGTATAGAAAATATTGGACTTCGTTGTGCCATAATGTAGCATTTATACATGAATTTCGAGGTAGAGTTCGGAGAGAGAGTGCGGTGTTACCTACCAAGGCGTCCTCTCACATACGAGAAACCATCCACCAGCTGTGCCAAAATGTACCATTTAGGTATACATGAATTCGAGGAAGGGACTTTAAACATTTATAAGGTGTTTCTTATTCACTACTCACTTTTAACTAAGTTAGATATAAATAAGTACCTGTTTGGTTGCGGTATTCACAAAGTCATTTTATTGGCGGTTATTTTGTTAATCAAAAGAGACGAAGCTTCACGACCGGTCTCCATAATCTATCTATCTAACTAGAGATTTTGTTTCGGTAAACAAAGATAGGGAGGGAAAAATATGGTGCATATATTAGCTTAGTAAATAGCTAAGTAAGATAAAGATAGCTGTCAATCGTTGTTTATTGAAATATAGAATTGTATCGACACAGTATTGGTAGCTGTTTTAACCTCTTGCTAAAGATAGATAGGGTATAGAGACCAACCGTAAGAGATATTCGTTGCTATTTCTTTGCGCGCTACTTTTCATATTGGTTTACAAGTGTCGCAATGATAGGTGTGAGCAGGATAGTGTCTTTAACATTTACAACTCCTCTTTGTGATCTCTCTGATTAACCTGATTGCGTGTTAAAATTAATCTAATGCTGGTCTCTCATGTTTGAGAGGCTGCCAGGTTAGGCACCATCGCAATGTCTATTTCACCGCCAAACGGAAGTGTAAATGCACTGCTTTATTCCGGTTAGAACATTGTAGTCAGAGTAACTACTGGAGATAATGAGACGCGCCGTGGAATGCCAAGGATTGCTTTGCAATTCATGGTTTTTATTAGGTTACCTAATATCAATGAGCGGTCGTATCGCTTACCATTAAGCGAGTGCCACAGAGGTCTCAACATTTGCCGTAAAAAGACTCATCGAGATATCAGTATCGATCGATACTGTCTATTCTTTTTGCAAGAATTCCAGTAATCAATGTGACGACTATTTACCTTGTAACTTTAGGAATTAGATTAAATATTATATAAATTGGATTGCCTTGATGTTGTACTACGGTACGATAACAAAGAAGTAGTTAAAGTTAAAAGTAGAATCATATGTCGGGCAAACTGATATTGGATTTTGCTATTGTTGTGCCTGATATGGTGACAGGTGGGCCACGTAGATACATCGCAAAACGGAACACACAATGCTAAACGTTGGTATTCTTGTACCGCCTCTGCCTACTGATAAAAAGGCGTGAATTTATGAATGTATCTATAATAAATGTAAATGTATATTATTGCAGAATTGAAATGCGAGCTAGCGGCGGCATACAAGGAGTCGGAGCTGGTGCGGCAGCGCAGCCGCTCGCTGGAGGAGGACCTGGCGGCGGCCAGGAGCTGTTCCGCAGACCTGGCTGAACAACTGCACAGGCGGAATGGTATGTACAGTATTACACATTGTGTACTATCTGTGTAATAATTACGTATAAATCGTCCCAGACATTTTTATGAAGTTAAGACATATAGGTACTTTTAGCCATGTTATTTTCTGACCTAAAGTAGGTATGATTCCGCATTTAAAAGTGTACCTAATGCCATTAAATGTATGCCAATAAGAGCAGCCGACTTCCACAAATTCCCTTAGATGTTCATTAAAATAAAGACCTACTTGATAAATCAGCTTTCAAATATAAAAATCACAGTACAATCCATAAATTAATCAGGAGTTCCAGTAGTAACACAAGATAAAAGCTTTCAGGCTGCTTCTCAATGCATAACTCGAATATTTAGCATCAGCTGTTGAATAAACGTCAAACAGCACCAACATTCTGATTATTCTTGCAGATGAAGCATTACGTCAGATCAGGGCTGAGTTGGAGGACGCCAACGCGCGGCGAGCGGAGCTGGAGTCCCGAGCTCTTGCCCTGGAGCAAGACAAGGCCAGGCTCGAGCAAGAGAAGCTGTTGCAGGAGCAGAAGGCCAAAGAGGTGGGTAGTGTAATATGGGCTGACTGATAACATTGCTCGATTGTCTTTGATGTTTTAAATAAATTTAAAAACGATTTAGATTAACTTTAGGATTTTCCTAATAATGGTTGCGCGCAAAAATTCTCTTGAATGTTTAATTAGGTTCTTATCATATGTCTGTGATTCTATTATTTTTGGTGTGAAATAATATCTAAAGTGATGATTTTTTATTATTCTGCCACGGCATAACGACGGCACTACCTGATGGTAAGCGCAAATGCCGTCCAGGCAGTGTGTTGAATCAGACGGACAATTATGCCGGTCTTAAATATGAAACATTTTGACAATTTATTCGTCTCTATGTAGCAGTTTGTGACGCCAGACATGGTTTCCAATAGACTGGTATCTTACTGTACGGCAAGGGTTGTATTTGTGACTGCTGGTTGCATTATCTTGCAGGCAATAGCAGCAGCAGAAGCGAACACATCAAAATGGCGTCTGGCACACGAGGCAGCACGGTCGCAGGCGGCGGCGCGCGCAGAACGCATGCTGGCCGACTGCGAGTGGAAGATGAGGGAGCTCGAGAAACGGGCTAGGGATGCTGAGAAGCACAACAAACAGGTACACCAGCAGACAGTAGTTCCATTTGAGGAATATTAAACAATGCTATCGTCATCAGCTCCTGAAATACAATCAAGAACTTAACCAAAATACACCAACCAAGAAAACTGCTCAGCTGCAAAGCTCATCGGTTTATAGTTTCAATGCAATGCTAGATTGATTTATGTGCGATACTTTTATTAAATATTAAGTTTAAACCATTAAGTACACAAGGACTCCATTCGCCATATTTTATATTCACTACTGGAATTAAACAATATATTTTTAATTGTTTTCTAGCAATCTAGATTCTAAAATTAGGATTATCGATGGCTAGAGATGAGACATCCAAATTGCTCTAATACCAATACCCTCACTTTCAGCTGGAAGAAACAGTAGAGCAACTAAAAGAGGCTCCAAAACCCCCGCCTACGCACGTGGCTGAACTGCAGCAGTTGCGAGGCCTGGCCTCGGAGCAGCAGCGCTCCGTGCAGGCGCTGACGCTGCAGCTCCAGCGCGTGGAGACGCGGGAGGAGGCGCTCAAGCTCGAGGTGCACCGGCTGAAAGAGTTGCTGGACAGAGAGGCTGCAAGTGGGAAGGAGAAGGAGGAGAGGCATCAGAAGGTAAAGGGGAATTAACTAAGTGTTACTAATACTGTTGAAATAAAAGGAACAGGTGAAATCTCATATCTATTGAGCACGTTTAAGTAATTGACGAAACTTAAAGAGCGAATGAGAGATAATGATCCGTGGCTGTTGCCAGTCTGAGCTACTTTTTACATTGTATACATTCTACATGCGATCGATAAAATACGAAAAGTATCTAGTATTTGATTAGTTACTGACTGACTCTCTTTATTCGATCCCCGACTAAAACAAAATCAAAAACTCCTCTCAAATAAGAATTACAAAAAATCATAAATCCAAACAAATATCATTACAGATGGTAAAACAACTAGAAGAGCAGCACAACAAAGCGATAGAATCACTGAAAGCGGAGCAAGCGGCAGCCACAGCGGCGGCGGCGACCACGCGCGCCGCCATGGAGCGAGCGCACGCCGAGCGCACGCGCACCGCACTGGCACAGCTCAGGGCCGAGGCCGAGCAGGAGGCCAAGAACGCAGACAGGAAGCTCAGAGAAGTCACTACACGGGTGAGACTTTGGTTATCTACTCTGTAATTTCTCCTCAAACAGCTGTAAAATTATCATCAACTTTATGAGCAAGATTCTAAAGGCCATGGTTTAACTCAAATTAATAAAGGTTACAGGATGTTGTAGAATGCATACCGCTTCCAGCAGGGCTGTGAAATCCTTAGGAGACGGCTGTGTTTAGAAGTGGATTTCCTGTGATTCGATATGACAATATCAAAATTATTGCCGCGTTTCTTTGCGAAATTTTTACTTGCTTTATGTTTTGTAGTCACTAAAATCGTATTTGTATCCTAAAACCCTCAGTTTGAGAACTTGAAAGAGGTGCTAGCACGCAAGGAAGCCCAGTTCGAGCACGCGATCGCGGAGGCGCACAGCAAGGCTGATTGGGACATCCTGCAGCTGCGCCATCTGCTGGACAAGGCTGACATCAACTACGCCAACAACATGGAACAGCTCACAGAGCGGTTCGAGAAGGAAAAAGGTACTCAACACTATTTTTCATAAAGATCTATCTTCAGATCCTAATCCAGATCCTTCTGCAGCTTTAAAAAAGAATACATAGCGAATCCTTCCATTGATGCTATATGGGATGAATTTATTACTTTAGCAAGCATTGGTAACATTGGTAGTAAAATATCTAGGTTTTTTACCTAAGTGTGTCTGGTGTCGGATTCAAACTGTGTACATTCGGTTTTGAACTTATGTCAACTGATAAGAAATAACACTTTATCCCTAAAAAATATTTTACTTAGACTACATTACTTCATTGACTAAGTATCGGGAGTTTGTAATCACTTTTAAGGCTCGTATAGAAACTGATAGTTATAATCTTAATTCAATTCCAGAAACTCTCATAGAAGAATGGTCGAAGAAGTTAAAAGAAGTGGAAGATGAAGCAGCGACGGCTGCAGACGAAGCGAGGAGGCTTCTAGAGACTACAAGATCCAAACTAGTGGCCGAGAGGGTCGAGCAAATCAACAAACTCAAAGAGAAACATCGCCAGGAAATGGGTAAGTGTTTACAACTTTTGAATAAAGAAATTAAGGTGGAGTAGGTGAATTCCAATGAGTCTGTGATCACTTCCTAATAATATTTATCTCATTAAGACCCTTATGAGTTTCTTTGCTTTTGAAAATAATAAAACACATCAATAAATAAATAAAATAAATGCACCCAACATACATAGTCCTAACCCCACATTCAGATCGAGTATTATGTCGTGGGTATTAGAAGTTACCAGAGACTTTTCGGTCTCACAAACATCCAGACTCATAATCAATCCGCAGCCTCTCCTTTCACAGACGGCGTCCAATCAACTGCGCCACGTAGGCTATCTACATTTACTGAGTTCTTCCTTAAGATTATAATTTGAAATAAGTGACTCACAAATATGTAATCTGTCTTGTGTGTACCTAAAAAGGCTTTGAATATAAGGGACTAGTTGATTTTACACATCATTCACTTCAAATAATAGGACGATAAAAAATACATTTCAAATCAATTTATTCCAAAAACAATAGGTATCTTTTAAGAAGAAATTAAGTAATGTTACGGTAAAGGTATATTTTCTTTGTATCTCTCGTTTGATTATGACAATCCTAATTGGATGTATCTGCGTAAAACTGAACCATAAAATAAGCCTCCCTTGCAGACGATCAGTGGGAGCAGTTCATGACCGACAAGGAGAACTGCCTGGCGCGCATGAAGATGGAGTGCCGGCAGGAGGGAGAAGAAGAGAGGGTCAAGAGGGAGAAGGAATTACTGGAAGAAATCGCCGGTGGGTAGAATAACTTGATGAAAGGAGCTTCAAGCGTGTGCCGCTAGATGTCATTGTTTTAAATCGTACTTTGTATGAAATACCACTAAAAATTATAGCTGTAAATGAGGTCATATTGGAAAAAAAATACTTCTGCTAAGGTATGTTGAGATAACACTATTATAGTAGTGCGTAAGGAGTAAGAAAGTAACCTTCTATATTTTATATGAGTTTACGTTCTTATTTCTTTCATCGTTGTCTTACGGTTAATTACGAGCTAATATTTTGATGACTGATCGGACAGGGGTTGCCAAGTTTAAAAGTAACTATGAATTATTTCTTCTATGTTTTTTAAACTATTCTTAAAACGACAGTTACTGTAATTTTCAGAGCTAAAATCGCAAGTACAGTCGAAGTCGTTGGATTTCGACAACTTGGCGGTGAAGGCGGCGGCGTGTGGTCGCACGCTGGCCGTCACCGAGCAGGAACTCAGGTAAGGAACCTTCTAGAGGATCTAGTATCTACCCTCCTCTGCACGTTATACATATGTAATTACTACTGCGTTGGACTGAGATAGCAATGATTTTTTGTTTTGACAGGATTTAGAAGTTAGAGCACATAAGTAAGCGTTGACAAATACAATAACCATTTTTATTTATATTTTTATGTAGTTTAATAATTTCGTATGAAAAATCAAACATAAACGGAAAAGATTATAATTTATTCGATCACGAAATATTTATTGAAATTTCAAAGAGATACAAATAATTGCTTTCTCAGTCTAACCTTTCAATCAGCCCATTCTTCTTAATTTTTCCACACATAACCTAACTATCTAATTTCACGCCCATACGAAACTGGTAGCAAAATTTGCTCCTAAGAACAAAGTCTAATATCTAGAATCTAGATTTTTTGAAAGACTAATCATTAACGAAATATCGCCTTTTGGACAAATTCGGCTACCAACGCATGACCAAATTCGTAGCTAACTGCGCATTTACATTTTATTCATTTTTTGGAGATGTTACAGATGTCTGATAAAACAAATAATAGAACTATAAACGAGACTTTAATATTTAGAACCGTCTTAAATACAAAATATTTCAATTAAGTTATCTGATATCGAGAGTCTCAATTGTACTCTCGATTATAGAGGAGGCCCGTGCACTGCAGTGGCACGTATATTGCCAGATACAAAAATAATTATTACAATTTATGTTTAATCAAACAACTTATAAGACGGGCCATAATTGTCACTAAAATCGGCTTTCATACAAAATCTTTATGAAAGACATCTGTAACATTTCTTACGTTATTTTATCAGCCACTATTAAATCAACATCTTACGTTTTCTTTATAATAACTTTTAAATTTCCATTTCAATGACGATATTCTGTGAGGGATAGATACAATTATACGCTCAATATTTGTTCAACATCTGTTACCCAAATGTTATATTAGGAAACTGACTGAGGATCTGAATCTATTATTATCTATGAAAGTAATACCTGTAGGATACTAATTAACTGCGGGTGAAACGCCAATAAAACAATTTCCAAGTGTAAAAATTATGAATAGATAGAAAATTATCTAACAGACAGCCGGGCATAAGAATAGATAGAATAATAGACTTTGAATCAGGGGTGATGAAGAATGAGCGCGGTTGATTAATTTACGTAAAAAGTAGGTTTCATTTTATCAAAATTTTAAGATGCTCATTAATATGTTAGAGTCTGTCTACATAGGTTGTTTAGAAATTGGAAAATAATATGCAATTAGGCATGGGTAAACGGAGCAGACATGTTAACGGTGGTCGCGAAATCAAATCTCAGGATACACCTCTGACTTTTCGGAGTCATGGGTGTATCGATAGTCAATCACCACGCACTATGACAATGAAGGAAAACATCGTGAAGAAACTTGTATACAATAGCGATTTGTAAGAATTTCTATCGTATGTAAAGTCATACTAGGTTAGTGTGGTGGGCTATATGGCCAAACCCCTTAATCGCACCCTCGATAATAGTGAAGACCTCTGCAGTGGGACGTACAGATAGGGAGGTACAGATGCAAGAACTATTCTTACAGAAAACTTACAATAACAATTTTATATTCGCATTATGTTCAACTAGTGATTTATTCGAGGTCCAATAATGCCGTCGAACCCAAAATCCATCCTTTATCCCCAAAGCCAGCAAATTTGTCACAATTCTCACTTTAAGCAGTCGTGATCAGTTTGCTCGTTTTTCTATCTTCTATTAAAAAGATCACAAAAATACAACTTCCTGCCCTCCAAGGGCCATGAATGTAACAGTCGTAAAGTTGGCGCCAGACTCGACTGTGGAAATGCGATTTGGTCTCCGTTACTTCACAGAGTAAGAGCTTCTTCAATAACGCCCAATAGCATAATCTTGAAAAGGCCTAAGTGCTGCAGCGGTCATAACGGGCTGATGAACAGTACTTACCATGTTACCTCATTTTGACATCGCAGTACCTCTCATCTTTTACTTATACCTTCTATCTCTTCAGACACCCTACCTCTTTAATGTTAAACTGTGTTTCTAGGAGCTATGCAACATTATTGCACCTCATAGTTAATTTAACTTGTCTTGGTCCCAAAATGTTTTGTAGATCGTGTCTTTAGCCGTATCGGGATAAAGAAAATCATGAGTAGACACTTACATAATAATTATTAAAAATCGGAGTACATTGTACAAATTTTACATTCGGTTACCAATTACTTGCTTTATGGTATTGTTTAACCATAATGTATTAACTTAAAGATGTTGCTTTAATTATGGCTGCCATTTTGAAACCTGTCTACTTACCGCCTTTAATAACATTATTTGATTTAATTTTGGATCCAATAATATTTAATATAAGTATTGGCTCCAGTATTAGATCCAGCACAAGTTAACTGATCATTCATAATATATATACATATATCATAATTCATATCTACACAATCATTTCATTTGAATCATCCACGAGCGTGTCCAAAAGGCAGTATTTTAATGAATACTTGTGAATTTAAGTATAATTTTTAAAACGGAAAACCTATTATTGTAATCATATTGTTTTTGTATACTGACGAGTGAGATACGAGACTATTTCTATAAGAACTGGGAAGCAACCGTGCTTTAACAGGACCGTTGCACTTGCACCTAATCAATTTGTAATGTTAAGAGATAGAAACTCGCAAGTAAGTAGTATTGTGTTGAACGCGTAGATCTATTTTAAATAAATTAAAATTAACATAGAATATCAGGGTTGAAGAGTTTCTGTGGTAAATTCATGAGGTATAAAAATGTCTGTAATATTTGTGACTGTCCTGTAGTGCGATTCACGTAACTTTTTGACGCGCCGATCAAGTTGCGGTGCGGTTACAATTAAGTTTACGCTTTGGTACAAAATGGTATTCTTGTAAGTGTTTAGCTACGCGTGAACTGCGCGTGAGCTGCGCGTCAACTGTACGTCAGACTTGTCAAATTTGTTTGAAATTGACATATACGCGCAGCTTGCGCGCAGCAGTAGAATACGCTAAAACGTTTGCGTGACGCGAACTTGACGCGAGCGTATTTGACATCGGTTGTCAAAATTACGAGAATACGAAAAGGACTGTTTTGATCGAAACTTAACCGCAACTGCACTTCAGCTGAACTTGTTAAAATACGTGAATCGCACTACTGATACGTCAACAGGTTCCCCCTCATACATTATAGCAAACAATTTCTGTAAAGGCAGTTTATGTAAGGATCACTAGTATGTCAGAGGGAGTAGGCAGAAATACCGTTGCCACGCATAGATTGAAGACGTTAACTCCAAGATAATAGTTACCATCACAATAGTATCTACAGCATTCTCCCATTCTTACGAGGCTTATGGCAGAATGATGTCCTTTGGAGTGTTATCTCACAAATTCCAATAGGATTATAGCATTTCCAAGATTTTTCTCAGTGATCCTCAGGCACATTATGGTCAGTGGATATTCCACATTAGACACGACGCCCCGCATTCTGGTTTCCATCTCGGAATCGCTATCAAAGTTACTGTAATTAGTGTGATTTAGACAGACTTTTTCATGCTTCCGCAACCCAGCTGAAACATCTTTACGCCACATTAGTCCTTTATTGGCTTTTCTTTCTCACGTCCTGAAATCCTGACCAAAAGATTTTCTGTCCGATTTACCAGAGTATTTAAATCCTAACATCGGCCGCGCTGTCCGGTCATGAGATAGATCGTAAGTGGTGTAGTCCAACTAGCTTAACGTGGTGGACTCCCATAATATCAGGAGAAACCCGACCTGAGAAATAATAATGATGAATAATATTGTGTAATATAATACCAGAATTTTCTTCTGTGACTTGCAAAATATCCTGCTATCTCCGTAAAAACAAACGCAAATAGAGTTAGTACACGTGCGTTCTTTAAGATTCTATTTTGCCACGAGGGCTTAAACTGAAGGAAAGAACTTTATCGCAAAAGTACTGGAGTGTAATTTTACGAAATTTCGAATTATTTTGCTACATGAACGCCTTATGAAGGCAGACAAGTGCATACTATTTCCAATGTAGTCGACAAACGTAACTAAACATTCTTACCTTTTCTGTCTACACGCTGCTGATATTAAAATGTAGAGTTTCTTTTGTATTATTATTCGAAAATAAATGCGATCCATTCTTAAAATTGCTAAAGATTTTAATATAATAATAGCTGTAGAATAATAGCAACTGTTTCAAATAAATCTTTATTTAGTTTCATTTGATGAGTCCAGGGAAAATTCAAAAGAAAATTCTGTATTCTGACGCCATATTGGCGTTTTGACAGCTCCAGCACGCTCGGAGCGCTGCTATTGGCGGTGGGCGCGTGCGCCGTCTCCGGCTCGCTGCGTCTCGCTCTAGCGGCGCTACTCGTCTCGCTCGCTCTCGTGTGTTACGCGCATGTCGTCAACAGACATGCTAAAAATGTTAAAAAATAACTCTAGTCACGGTAATTTTGTATGGAATGCTAACAGTGAGATTATTTTTGTAATTTAAAGCCCTGTTTTATAAGCATTTTTGAAACCAAAGTTTTAAATCCTTGTAAAAACTTAAAAAAATATATGTAAAAATCTAATATTAATTCAAAAATTGTAATTTATAAACATTTCAAGGACTGTACAAAAGTAATTTGTTTAGTTCCTCAGTATTTTATTAGAATACTGCCAAAATTGGACTGACTTCATTCGACTCACATGTTCATCACACATGTAAACTATGTCATAGATATATGTTCATATATTTATCTATCATCAATATGTACTAAACCGATCAGAAATTGATGCCTCGAGAGAAAATAAAGAGTTAATTATTATAGAGACGTTTCCATCTGTCCAAGGTGGATTTAACGAAAGTTGATGATTTCAATATTTTTTAATATTCGTGCACATTGCATACTTTGCTCGCATTTTTACTGTCATTTATGTTTCATTTTTTATTATGAATTGTGTATTTTTTATGAATATTTATTCGGGTATTTAAGGGTATTATTAATCGAACAAACGGCCATGCCCCAAGAATACTTCAATTTTTTATTTTTATGTAGACTTACAGACTTATACAAAAATATATAGAACTTTTGCTACTATTGCTACAAGTCTCCACACATAATTAAAATTTTAGAGCACCGCTCAAAATTGGAATAAAAAATTAATTTACAAAGCATAACTACTTAATAATAAATATTGTTAAAAGAGATAAACGGTATCAAGAAAAATTTAGTGTTTGGCCTGAAAGTTAAGCCTATAACAGGCCCTGGTGAAAACAAGACCTAACTATGCCAGGAAGAAATCGCTCAATACGCCGCCAATTGTACCATATTTTGATTAGTTATATTTTATTACTAGCTGTACTCGCGACTTCATCCGCGTGGAATTTAACATAAAGTTAATTAGTTTATTTAGTATTTTTTTTTGCATTTTTATTTTATTTATCGTTTATTTTCAGTTTTTTGTATTAGCTTTATTGAAAAGCATGTGAGCTGCGCGCGTTACTGGACAGTACTTGGGCATTGCAACAATACTTTATTTTTCTAAAAAATAAAACGAATTTTGCTAAAATAAATGTAGCCTAAGTTACTCCTTATTATATCAACTACCTGACAATAAAAGTCCCGTCAAAATCTTCAGAGATTAGCTTTAACAAACAGACCGACAGACAAACAGATAGATAGACAGACAGACAAAAATTGTAAAAAATGTTAATAAAACCAAGGTAATCCAAATCTAATTCTGTGGCCAGTACGGTACTAATTACAGCTTATAATTCTATTTAAATACCCGAATAATTGTAATAAATACTAGTCATTTCATTACAGTTATCAGTTGCTTTTAATACATTGTATGTTCGCTATCATCTTACATTTTGTAATTGTAATTTATGTATTGAATAAATGGAGAGAATTTTAACATTTTTGTAAATTATACTTTTTTATTTTATCTCACTTTTGCAGCGTACCTTATTATTCTAGGTTCGATTCCGAGATATAATGAGACAATGCATTGGCACCGATAGAAAGCCAATGATAAAAGTAAATAAACTTAATCCATGTAGGTATATAAATGATATTTTTTCTAATTTCTGTTTTGTTTTTAATATGAAGAAATAAATAAGGCCTTTATTACGGTGTGAAAGAACTTAAATAGATTTTTATTTACCCTTCTCTATATAAAACTTCAATTCAAAGATGCTATATTTAATTTAAAAAATTCTCACCCTACGTATATTCTATTATTTTAAATCAACTGTTATTTCCAAATCAACTTCTCAATTAACACTTAAATTAAACCGTAATACATTAAAAACACTACTTAGAATTAACACTGTCCAAAATACCGAAACACATTAAAGACAATTAACCTGTTATTGTCCCCTCCCCCCACTAACTGCTAGAGAGGCGCTGGCCCGCGAGAAAGAGTTGCGCGAGAGGCGGGCGGAGGACGCCGCGAGGCTCAAGCAGGCGGAGAAGGCGGCCAAGGACCAGGTCGAACACCTCACCAGAAAGTGCGCGTGTCTCAGGAAACTGTGAGTTGGGGCTTGTTGTTTGTGTTGTATGTTCCCTGAGTTTCGAGGTATTGTTAAGACTACAATTGGTAAGAGATTCATATGAGGTATGTTGAAGTGGATATTTTATAGAGAGATGCTTTGTTTAGGATAGATAAGAGGTTCAGGTGTTAGTCTGAGTAAAAGTACTAAGACATTATCAATATTTTCTACATGTGGGCTTGAATCTGGATTGTCTATATTCACCTTAATAGACTGAGCATACGACGTAAACTCGCACCATTTTCCCAGAAGTCTGACGTGAAAGAAATGAGGCCTACGTTTCGTCTAGTATGTTCCGTCCCGTATCCGTAAATAAATATACCCAAAAGTCAAAATTATACATAGTCCTAATCCTATAGATCAATTAAGTCTTGTGCCGTGGGTATCACAGACCCCAGAAAAATACTTGCCTCACAAACATTTTGCTCGGAGCGGGAATCAAACACGCGGCTTCTCGTTTCACTATGACCTGTTTCACCTACCTAAAGAACTTTAAAAGTTTTCGTTACTTCCTACAAAGCATCTCTCTATTGATCTATCCAGTCTACATGACATGTTACATAAAAACCTATAACTCTATGAGTATATTTCCAGTTTCGACGACATGCGAGGGCGCCTGAGTGCCCGCGAGCGCTCGGCGGAGCAGGAGGCGCGCGCCAAGGACAAGGAGCTGCATCAGCTGCGAGGGGAGGTCGCCAGGCTCACCAAGATACTCGTCGAGCAGAAGTAAATACCACATCTCTACCACCCATCAGCCATTAAACAACCCTTTACAACTAGACAACAAGTATCACAGCTCACATAATAGGTCCCATTTAAATGTCATAATGATTTTATCCGTGGTGCTTTACAGCTGGCTTCTCCGTCTGTAAAAGTCTTTTGCGAGGTTATTTACCTCTTCAGTTCATTGTTTGTCACCCGCTTTGCACGGAGGGAAGTGGACAAAAAATTATTTCCAACTCCACCTATTCATTTCACTTTCTGATTGATTTCGTCGCAACGAAAGACAAGTTAGACATTCCTGGAAACTCTTCGAGCTTCAATGCTCGGTGTCATTACATTGCGTGCCACTGTTGATCCTTGCTTACAGTAGTTGCAGTGGCGGGAGTGAGGGCGGGACAGTCTTCAAGTACAACACGCAACATTAATTATTGAAAGTTGTCCACAAGAACTTGCAAACATATGTGAAATTCACCTAGAACTGTAAAACAAAATATTGAGCAAGTGATTCACGCAGTTGTTGATCACTTATGTTCTTAAACATTCACTTGTTTTACCAGTAGGAGAGACAATAGATGTTTTTCAAAATAAACAGCGAGGGTCAAAGTACTTAGTACTTACTAATACTTTTCAAACCGAAAATCTCATTCATAACTGTAGGCCCGACCTAAAAATTGCCCACGATGATGCTGCCACTAAACTAATGAACCAATTTAATAACTGCCCCGATACTAATATGATCCATGTGTCATGTTCTCCATGTTGTCAGTTCTCCATCACTAGGCGCGAGGACCCGCGCTGACGGCTGCGAGACTCTGCCCCCCGAGGAGCTGGCAGCCAAGCATGATACGCCCGCGCCAAGGAGGAAGGGTATGTCCAGTTGAACTGTTGCCTAGAGGTGAGCCGCTTACATACTCGAGCATGGCGTGGACAATGCTAACTACATTAACTACAACAAATCAAGTTTGCCCCTGTAGCAAGGTCAAGGTGAGTAACTAGAGAAACGTTGGTAGAAATCATAGGCAGAAAATGTAAAATGACTCAAAAGTAGGTCAAGTGCCCATGGGCGTAACCACGGTGGGGCAGAGTGGGGCGCTTGCCCCACCCTGGCTCTGACCTGTCAGGTACCTAATCAACTCTAAAAAAATAAATTATCTAGGCAAAGTACTAGGCAGGTGAGCAATAACAAGGTATTTAGGATAATTCGAATTATAAACACAGATACAGGGTGTTGTAGAAGAATACCGTGGGTACAGTTTGCTAATTACATATGATTTAAAGCTGCTGCCCCACCCTGATCCCACGGCTGGCTACGATCATGCAAGTGCCCATTTTACATCGGGTTAAATCTTTGTGATCCGTAAAAGATTACCATCTCTTTCTGGTTACATAATAGATTATATTAGATCAATATTTCAATTTATAAGCTGAATACACTTGGAGATAATTAGTCGCTATGCCAAGGAATACGATAAATAGATCTACATGAGTGATTTGATCAACAATTAATCACAAAATTCCGTAACTATCATGAATATTGAATGTGATGTCGGTCGGCGCATGGCGATGGATCATATGTAGTATCATCAGTGGGATTTGTATTACTTTGAAATATGTGGTTGTTAATTTGTTAATATTATTTATTTAAATAGTAACTTGCTTTTTAACCCATCTTCATTAACATTTTATTACAAATTAATCATTAACAGTTTTTTTTTTTCAAACTGTATTATTATCAAACTAATTCCTAACGTATTTTTTATATAAAACCTTTAAAAATAAAACTAACATCTTTTATCTTATAACTATTTTGTTACTCCTTTATTTGTATATTATTTTCACTTTCATAACAAGTGATATAAAAATATTCTATAAATAGTAAATGGTATAATGAATTTAATGATATAGAAACGAGCGCACATGGATTTTTTTTCAGCTTATCTTAAAAGTATATTTACAATTTGAATATACTTAAATCCATCAAAGAACTTACTTATGATTTTAGTTAAATAAACAACATCAATTTTGACATACATCCTATATGAAGCATGCCAGTCTTAAATGGTTTATCAATGTGCGCTCGAAATAGCATCACTGAATTAAATGCAGCTCCTAAATAGCAAATACCCGTGACAACCATGATTTATCGTCTGACTAATAAGATTATCTAAGTTAATTACCTACAATAATTTTAATCGGTGTTGTTTCGTCTTGTTTCTTGAATTGCTGTGTAAAAGCTGTTGTTGCATTTTACCACTTCTTGTACAGCACAGAAGCACACTTTTTCTCTTGTGCACCTTTTTCACACCTATGAATTTTCATAATATTAATTACCTACTCAATAACTCTCCAGGGGGATCTCTAAGGACTCCCGAACTGAGCCGGAAACGGCCGACTTTACCCGAACTGACCGCCTTGCCGCCGCAGCCACGACTCACGCCAATCGAGTTTGAAAATGGCCGCCGAAGAGCAAAGAGCGTCGACCTCCCCGCTGTCCAAGTTCCAGTGAGAATCAAGCAATTGGAAGAGAGGAACAAAGAGTGAATTGTATAGTTTAGTGACACAATCCAAATCAGGAATAGGATTCTTCCAGCATAAGGAAGGTCAGAGCAAAGGATTGTGGATCATTGAATCTTTTGTTGAATACTTAAAATTTCTGATATAGTCAGAAAATGGTTATAAATGAAGAATATTGCAAATATTTAATGTCTTAGTTACCAACAGAGCTTTCCGTTTGATTATGGATTGTATTGAATCTAAGTTAAGTTTTCTTCAACCATGGACCGATAGTTAGGTACTTAATATTCGACCGTTAAATGCCCATTTTTACTCTTTTAATGCATTAAGTCCATGCAGAGTATGATCTGAATAAACTCTCGATGCCAGGATTTTATGGCACTGAATATGTTCTCAATAGGGTTTTTAGTAATAAGGTTCGACACTTTCATATAGAATATTATGTTGATAAGTACGGGAGTTCCTCTTAACATATTAATAGTCTATTCATAGAGATATTAGCACGAAGAAGTGTTGTCTAAATAACCCAACGTGATAGTAACCCACAACTATAATATTTTGTAATATTATGACTAGTTATTAAAATCCATGGTTGAGAGACGTATTTTAAAACATTTCTACCCTCTTTCTAGATTAAGGAATAATAGGTATATATTGCCATTGCCTCGACTTGATTTGATAGCTCAAGAAATTATAAAAGATAGAAGTAAAGCCATTAATACGAAAAATATTTTCCTACAATTTTATTGCCACACTTTATATAGATTTAGCCCCATAAGTACTACTGTTTGGCGTGTTCAGAAATCAGTTTTACTCTTAATTTATGAAGTTAGAGATAGAGATTAAGACTATTTCCTTGAGGGTCGTTAACACATCTACAATTATTCTGATTCTGCTTCACACCTTTCAAGTTAAAGGCAAAGCTATGGTGCTTTATACTCTTTTAGAATTCAAAAACTGAGGATAATTAACGAAGTGAAAGGGTATGTAAGAACCGTTTGTTTTGTTCCGATTTGGCTGTTGAAAAATAATGATAAAATACCAAGCCCCCAATGTTTTATTTAGAATTTCATATAACCAATAATACCAATGTTCGTGTTATTATTGCTGTGTTAAATTGTATAACAAGTAATAATATTGCAATACTGGTGGCCACTGAAACGAATCGGGCTCGCGGGGTTTCACACCATCAAACAAAGTAACGGAAGATTGCGACCAGCAGTGGGGTGATTGAGATCGTATATAAATAATAAAACATTTTTACAGGCTTTATATTCTAGCCTAACGATGATTTTTTTCATATGTTGTGGCTAAAATTTCTAACAAAAACAGAGAGATCGATCACCCCAAATTAATTCCTTATAAATCAGGTTTACCGATGGTAATGGCGAAATAAGAACTATACAATTTTAAGCCTAATTTAGTTATTATAAATACGATTTACAAGTAATGTTGTATGTAATCGTTCTGTAAATATACAATGTTTGTAATAAAACATTTTTAAAAGCTGTTTCCGTTTTTTTTAATTCTTCCTTTGCTGTGGCTGTGTGTTAACTGTTCACCATTTTAGAGAATGCTATGCAAAAATAGTCATAAAAGTTATTTTGCATATTTATATCTCCCAGAACACAACTAGGTCCACGGTGGTTTAACTTAGAACAAACAACGACGAATTATGATCATCGTTTTGACTAACTTAACACCAGAGGGCGAAAAAATCGTTGGTTTGTACGGGTTTCTCCATTTTACGTAGATTGTATTATACGCGGATATAATTGGCCCTAAATTACTTTTAACAGCATTGATTAGCTTATTTGCTGATGAGTTAATTTTAAAACAATTATTAAATTTATTAAAATGCATACACATGCGGAAATGAGAATTGTTATGTTCACATTTCTATACAGAATAATTTGTTTCAAATAGACAAAATTCAAATCGATTCTGTTAGATCTTATTCAGGCCCAAACCTCCCCAAATATTTTCTTTTCGTTTATAAACGTAATGAAAGTAAGTATAGATATATTACTGGATTGTTTTTCTTACTTAACGCCAGAGGGCGCCTTGAACTGATTGAGTGATGTCTCTATCTTAGTATGTAAAATGTACGCTGTGACTAGGTCACTGTGCACTGGATTATATACCTACCTACGCAAAATAAAAAGCTCAAAATATGCATGCACTCTGGGATGGATCCGCCCAGTACTTGCTCGATGCCTTGGATGGATTACAGCGGCGCTTCCACATTGTGAATGATGCAGACCTTACGAACAACTTAGAGTCGCTACATCTGGAAAGAGATGTCGCCTCTCTAAGCGTGTTCTACCATCTGTATCACGATACATGCTCTGAAGAATATAGATTGATGGTCCAAAACATCTCGGCACGAACCAAAAGTTTCATTAACTCTTTCCTAAGCCACACCGACAAGCTGTGGAATTGTTTGCCGTCACGCGTGTTCCCTCCTTCTTATAATCCTGGTTCCATCCGCCTTAGTGTGAAGAAGCATCTTAGCAGACCGGCATAATTGTATCGAATGTCATGGAACCACAGGCAGGGGACTCCCATTTGATGCCGTTGGATAATTATATGGGAGTGCTACAAACATGTCAACGTTTTTGAAGACACAGAAGTATTACAGCGCTCTCTCTATATTAAAAAAATACTCTAAATGCTCAATACAACTTTTCTCTTCCCATCCTTATTCCTTTCCGCTCCTCCACTAATGTGGTGTATGAGTCGGCAACACTTATTACATGATCTAAGCATTATGAGCTTATGCTCTGTTTACTGTTATGGATATTCAAGGGCGGTAGTTTATATTTTTTATTTTGAAATTTCTTTATTATCATAACTTAACATAACAAGTTTATCTACTAACTTTATAACATAATAACAACATTTTTATAGACTTAATCGTCTTTACAAATATTTAACATAGGGAAAAACAAAATTAACAAGGTTATAACGGTGGATGTAGATACGATAATGCTGCTACTTGACTCATATTTTGTCAAATTAGGTAAAATGAGATTAGTGTAACATCGTCAAATTTGACGGTATTCATAAAAATTGTTATCGCTTAGTGATCGAATGAATACAACAACCCGGCCGGCTGCGCCAGCGCAGAGTGTGAAGTGGGAGTACTGACGTCATCCGCATTCAAGAAAGTAGTGATGGGGCAGCCGGTATCGACAATATTTATCGGCATAACAGAGATTTTGCAGTCGGGATTTGCCAATATTTGATATTAGTTTGTTAGAATGAGTAGGATTTTTAATCAGGAAAAACTTTTTGGATAATTTGAGTACATATTTTTTTATTAAAGGTAATCTTATTTGTTGCTGGAGCGAATGTAGGTTTGTGTATAATGAGGTGTTATAAGCTATTTTTAGAGCCTTGTTTTGAATCAGTTGTATTTTTTTATAATTAATATCACATGTACTACTCCAAACAGGTGCAGCGTATGTTATACATGGTCTAATTAATGACGTGTATATACGTAATTTTGTTTTGGGGCTAAGTTTACTACTTCTGTTAAATATAGGACCTAAAGCATTTAGTGATTTAACGCCTTTGAGATGGAGTGCGTCTGTGTTGAGAGACCAATTCAGTTTACTGTCCAATATTAATCCCAGGTATTTAACTGACTTTTGCCAAGCTATTCTATTGATGCCGTCAATCATAATTGTTTTGGTCGGTAAAGAACGCTTGCGAGTAAAAATAATAGCTTCAGTTTTGTGTACATTAAGTTTCAGCCTCCATGTAGAGAAATATTTATTTAATGAGTTATACGACCACTGTAAACGAGTGATAATGGTATCAAGATCGGCAGAAGTAGTAAAACTTGCAGTGTCATCAGCAAAACAGGCCAACTGTGTGAATGGCTGTGGTTTTAAGTCGTTGATAAAAATTAGGAAAAGATGGGGTCCCAAAATAGAGCCTTGCGGTACTCCAGCAGGTATTGGATGCGATTTAGAATGTCGGCTATTAATATGTACCGAGAACGATCGACCCGAGAGATAGCATTTGATCAGCTTGACAAGATGTAAGGATACTCCGGACTTGAGTAATTTGTGTATGACACCGTTATGCCAGACTGTGTCGAAGGCTTTTTCCAAGTCCAGCAGTACCATGCCGGTGGATAAGCCTAGGTTTAAATTATGAGTAATGTGTTCCGCTACCCTAGCTAGCTGATGGACCGTGGAGTGATGTTGTCGGAATCCGAACTGTTCTGGGATAAGCTTGTCACTCATCATAAACAGTAATCTCTTGGCGATTACCTTTTCAAAAAGCTTGCCTATGGCTGGGAGTAGACTTATTGGCCTATAATTTTGAGGAATACTTGCATCTTTTCCAGGTTTTTTGATCGCAATTACTTTTGCTTCTTTCCATGCCCTTGGGAAATAGCATAGTTTTAGACAGTCGTTGAAGATTTTTGTGAGCAATATTATGGCTTTTTGTGGTATATGTTTTAACAGAATATTATTAATGCTATCATGTCCGGGTGCTTTACGATTTTTTAACTTTGATAATGTTTTAGAGATTTCTTTAGGTGTTACAAGACGGAAGTCCGTAGTACCGTCATAATGTTCAATGTCTTCAATTGACTTTTTTACTAGGTTTTCAGTTGCAATGTCACTAGTCCAATTATTTGTAAGTAACATGTTATCTAAAAAGGCTCTTGCTAGTACCTCACACTTCTCGGATGTGTCAGTTGTTAGGGAACCTTCCGTTTGTTTAAGAGGAGGAATGGTTGATGGTTTTTTGCTTATTGATTTGACTAATCTCCACAGATCAGCACTCGGGTTATCAACTTTGGCAAGTTTTAGATTCCAGAGATGATCATTGTGACTCTTAATTTTGCTTTTAATAACTGACTGGAGATAGTTAACTTGAGCGAATAGTATTTTTCGAGTAATTCTATTGCTTTCGCACAGGGCGCGTCTACGAAGGTAATTTTTATCTTTTATTATATCCTTGATGTAGCCTGGTAGTCTAGCTGGGCCTGTAGGTGAAGGGCCATGAGGAACATATAAATTGCGTGCTTTAATTATCATCTCAGAAAAAGAATTAACAGAAGATTCAATATCGGAAGTATCTGTATGTAAAGATGTAGTCAAGGAGATATTTCTGTTAATGTAAGATTTATAGCCTTGCCAATTGGCTTCGGAGTATCTGTATTGAATAAAATGCTTGCGAAAATAGCTACAGTTTATAGAATACACTATTGGTAAGTGATTTGAAGACAAACGCGGGAGAGCTAGCAAGTCAGCAACATCGAAACAATTTTTGTTAATAAGCACGTCAGGATTGGATGGAGTATGATTGCTATGGTAATGGACAAGGGTAGGTAAGGAGGGTGCAAGGACTTCGTATTCATTGTCAATCATATGATCGTATAAGATTCTCCCTCGATCGTTAATAGTATCGCAGTTCCAGTAATGATGTTTTGTGTTCAAGTCGCCCATAATTAATGCGGAAGTCTTAAGACTGAGTAAATTTTTTAGGTCACATTGTAATAGTGATTGGTTCGGCGAATGGTAAACAGATATAAGGGCTGTTTCTTTGCCGGATAATGTGATGTTAAGGCCTACACATTCGATTCTTTGCATGGGAGGAATATAGAGGTGACTGTGGGTAATATCAGATTTGATTAATATGGCTACCCCTTGCCCGCTGCCATCCAATCTTTTGTCTTGACGGAAGCAATAGTAGCCAGGTATGTCAAAGGATAGGTTGGAGGTGAGTTTAGTCTCACACAAAGCGACAACATCGATAGAAAGTTCATTTAACAGATCCATTAACTCAATACTTTTACTACGAATGCCATCAGCATTCCAGAATAATACACGAAGCTGGCTTATTTTATTAGACATATTGACCAAGATGAGTAAGTATCAGCATTACCTTATCAATCATTGAGTGACAAGCTTCAAATTGATGTTTTAGGTCTTTGATGGCACAAAGTATCTTGAGTAGTTCAGCGGTGGTGGTATCCTGTGTGTTATTCTGATGTTCGCTCAGTGTTCGTGTGACCAGAGGAATAGGATGAGTCTTTGAAGGAGGTAAATGGTTTGCGTTATCTGTAACAACAGCAGACCAGCTACGACCATCCATAGTGGTGTTACGTGGTATATGCTTCATTGATTGGACCAATCTTTGTTCATTTTTTTTGGCTTCCATAGTTTTTAGGTAATTCTGCCTTTCTTTGCAGAGTCTGTAGTTGGCCGGATGATTTTCATTGCAATTACAACACTTGGCAGGGTCATTCCGATCCTTTTTTGGGCACTCATTAGTTGAGTGGTTCTCTGTACATTTCACACATCTTGGTGGTAAGTTACAGTGCTTTGATGAATGCCCAAAAGATTGGCAGCGATAACATTGAGTGCCAAGATAAGTTTTAGGTTTAAATTTGCGTATTTGAATGGCACAACTACTGAGGTACTTGATCTTTAGAAATAACCCTATATTGGTTCCAGGAGGCAATTGTATAAGAAATGGAGGGCAAGTGGTCTCATTGCGAGCTTGTAGTTTGCGGATAGATACATTTACAAAACCAAGGGATGATAATTCGTTGGTTAAAGTTTCTTCGGCGTAGCCAGGGAGGCCAAATATTACATATTTGTGGGTACGTTCATCCTTCCTTGTGTACGTAAAAAAGGGTACATTTTCGGTGCGTAAACCATCTGAAGAGATTTGTGTCCCTCAATGGAATGGCAATGTACAGCAATCTTGTTGTTTCCAAGATATTTAAAGTGGAAACCTTTAGTGTGGCGAGCAACTATAGTGGTTATGTAATCGTGGCTCCAGTCCGAGTGTATTTCTAAAAGTATAGGTGGTATCTTACTCCTCTTCGAAGTAGTCGCGTCCCGAAGCTGCGGATTTGTAGGTGTCTTGATTGTATCACTTGACAGGCCCTCATATTTATTGAATGTCTTCAAAGGTTGTTTGTGCTGCACCTGTGTACTAGGTGCCACACGTTTTGGAGTTTTCCATTCAAGGTCGGGATCTCCAGTCCTTTTGGTTCGGAGTGTAGCCAAAGATGACGTGGAGTTAGATCGTTGTATGTATTTCTCCATTTTACTAGGTATTGTGGAAAGAATCGATATCGAAATTTACGATTGTTCCCATCACTAGTAGCGTCTTGGCCAAGAAGCTTATACCCAAATGGAGATTGCATTCCGTATATAAAAGTGAAGCACAAAAATTTGACCTCGAATGACGTTGCGACTGATTGCTATCCTTTTCTTTCGAGTGACAATGAATGAAAATGACTTTTTGTTCATTCATTGTCACTCGAAAGAAAAGGATAGCAATCAGTCGCAACGTCATTCGAGGTCAAATTTTTGTGCTTCACTTTTATATACGGAGTGCAAACTCCATTTGGGTATAAGCTTCTTGGTCTTGGCAATATACGAAAGGTGAGACTCGGAATGCGTGTGACAGCCACGGGTGCTCACACGTAACTGTCGTAAAGGGCGGCAGTAATCACTTACTTTAAGTGACAATTCTCGCAGTATTTAATAATATAAAAATATCGTGAAATGTGAAATAGGTACTGAATCATGTTTCCGAACGATAACTCATTTGCAATAACAATACGCTGATCACAATGACAAACTGACAAGTGACAGACTCTTTGCATGACATAACCTCACAATCACAAACAAAAAAAATCATTAAAAAGAAGAATGTCGGCGAAAAACTTATTCCTACCGCCGGCTTTTGTCCGTGCCCCGCTAAAGAACGGGATCGGCAGATACGTGTGTCAGTTACAAAGGATAACACTGAAATTTTGTAAAAGCCAAGGAGGTAGTCGCGGCTTGAGGTTAGTTGGCAAAGTTGTAGTCAATGTTCTATTAAAACTAATCTAGTCATAAACGAATTGCCTTGAAAGGGGTGGTAATGCATTCTTAGAATACTCTTAAGATTCGTCTTCGCTTTACTTCATAGAACCGCTGGAGATCCGTGAGGTCCCCTATTTCTCAACTCGCATAACAAATTCCAATATTTTGGGTGATAACTTGTTTTATTTTACGTTTTGTAGAGATTTCATAGAACAGGACCTAGTGGATTTTGCCAAACAGAACCCAGGAGTGGTGGTATACCTGAAGCCACGAAGGCACCGTAGCCCTGTCATTGTAGGGGAATATTGTGAGTAATTTATACATTCATACATTGTTAATAAATCAATAGTTTGACTGTTTTACTTTTTGATATACTTCACACCTTCTCCCTACATATTGAATAGAATGTCAAGGCACCGTCCACCATATTCATTTAGAAAAGCTACATACAACACCTTTTTTCCCAGAATAGTTAGACAGAGATGCCAGGACACCCACATTTCACCTTGTGTGTCCTGTCCCATAATGTGATAGAGAGATGTGTATATTATCATTTTACAATGTAATATTAGTTAATATCAATCCCAAAATATACCATAATTAAAGGTATTGTACTGTATTTTATTGTATATTTCAGTAAATGGTGACAGAGTATGGATGAGTGTACAGAATAAAACCCATGAAGAAATCACAAAATGGATTGAAGTAATGAGAACGCAGCAGGGAGACATATCCTCCTCCCGGCTCAGGAAATATCAATACACAGATCATCCTTCCATCCAAGGACCCTGGACTCCATTCACATTCAAAAACCCAGAGCTGAATACCGCTGAGCTTCCTGATCCTAAGTTTGGTGCCAATAATAGACTACCTCTATCTGCAACTGAGCAGCTCAGATTGTTGTTTGAACAGCAAAAGCTAAATGAAAAGAGTGAAGACTTGAAGACTGCAGAGTAGCAGAGTTCAAATTAGGTTAGAATATAGTGTAGAATGTAAATAAATGTTTTAATTTACTTCAAACTTTTATTTGTTCAACAATTTTAAAATTAAGTAATGACAATGATGACTTATAATTATGTTTTGATCAAAAACCATGTCACACAGTTTGACATCAAATGATATTTGACTAAGGCACATGTTGGACATAAGGCATGATATTTGGCAAACTTTTACTAACAATACTTATAATTACAAAATATATATTTACAAATCAACACACTGAGAGATCTAGAAGGTCTCTAATAAGACTTTCAGCCAGTGCGGCGTGTAAAATATACTATGAATAAGGACGGTTGCGAGATCTAATAGCACTGTATGAAAGGTCTCTGAATATTGTGCTACACTGAACATCACAGGCTCAGTAATGACCAAATGGTAAGATAAACTTGAATTATTTATTACAATTATTTGGTTTTTAAGATATGCAATTTCACTTGAAAATAATTTAAATCACAATTGGTTCCAATAAATGCACAGTCTTAGTAAAACAGGCCATGATTTTGTTTTCTATAGCAGCTTATACAACACCACCATTGGGCAGCAAGACACTCACAATAACACATTTTCATCATCATCCACAACAGCCTGTAGGATGCCACTGCTTGGTAAAGGCCTCCACTTGTATCTGGGTATTTTCCACTTATATCTTTCTTTTGTCAATCACATCCAGGTTCAGGCTGCTACTATAACAGTTTTGTAGATCCATCTTACAATTCAAAAAATATCTTGCTTACAGATTTGGCAATAAGTATTCATTTGGAAAAATTCAAATTCTGACCATTTGGAATATCTGCATTGAATACCAACTATACCCTGAAAGAGACCTTATGACACTCCTATGTGTGTGTTCACACTTTTTGCATGGTGGCTATTATATAGTCAGACATCCTATTATATCTAAATTCAACATACCAAACAAATTGTTTCTCATTCTAGTCGGTATTGAAAAACACAGTAGTAGTAACAAGTGTCATATATCTCCACAAATAGTATTCTTTCTGTGGATTCTCAGTCTTCGAGGGGACCTGTAACTCTTCCCACATGAACAAAAAAACTTCTTTTCATTTCCATCATGGACCCTGTTCATATGTGTTCGTAAGTATGGTTTGCTCTTAAACTTAGCATGGCAAATATCGCAACAAAATTCACCAGTACTGTGACAATTGTTAACATGTGTTTTCAAGGCATGCTTGTTCTTCAAAATAGCAGGACATAGGTCGCATTTGCGTTCTTCACTATCAGGTAGTGTACGGAACCTCCAACTAGGTTTCTTGCCATCATGTATAAACATCATATGTCTCTGAAAGTATCTCTGGCATTTAAAAACCTTATTGCACAAGTGGCAAAAAGCTTTCTCACTGCCATGCACTTCACGAATGTGTGAGTGCCAACTTCTATATGGAAGAACTTTGCCGCACTCTTCACATTGGCGCATATTTTTCCCAATACTGGCACTGCATTGTTTACTGGGTGATTTCACACACAGTTTTTTATGCGCGTTTAGTTTCTCTGCACTCTGAAAGAATGTGTAGCAAGATTGGCAGCGATGTTTGTATGGTCCAAGACATGAAGTGAGATTTATTGTCAAGTGCGTTATATTGTGTCGTAAGAGTGAATAACTGAAAAAAAATTTACAAAAATATGTCAATGCACATTAAAAGTTATGAGAGAGGTTAGCATCAAATTAATATGCTAAGGTGAGATTTGGTTCATCAAAACCAGGTTTTAAATGTGTAACTGACATAAACAGTTATTTAGATCTTTTCAGAGCAAGTTAACTAAGGGGTAGCGAAAACTTCCCAAAGTGATAAAATCAGATTACTGCACCATAAAGTAAACCATTAACAATAAAACTTGTATTATATCCTCTCCTTTAATCAATACTTACAGATCGTCAAATTTTTTATGACATATTAAACACTCCTCTTCGTAATACTCTATGAGGTCGTCGTACACATTGATATAGTTATTGTTGCCAAAAACCGCACTGTTATCTACACACCAGTCGATTTCGGAAGTAGGGGAAGCATTTTCAACTTTAACTTTCACGTCAAATCCAATATCGAAACATTCGCCGCTATCTTCTATTTCTGCATAATTTGCCTCTTGTTTTATATCAATAATCGGCTGCAAATCCATCTCACAAACTTTTGTAAAAGTCGGTACTCGGAACCTAAATATTGTAGTAAGGTTAGGTTTTTCTAAATTCACAGAAATATCAGCATATTCTAAATCCACCGTTTGTGAAGATATTAAATGAGTAATGACTAATTAAGTTGATTGTAATTTGTTTTCATTATTTAATAACCGTAAAAAACTAAAACATTATCAAAACGAATCAGCAATCATAAATGTCAAATTGACATTTGACATCAGCTGTTTTTTTTTTTTCATTCTCCCTTTTAGTGGAATGGCAAAGTGTTCCAGTCCGTACAGCCACGTCATTTTTATATTAAAGTCTGGAGCTTAAGAAAAAATAGGCCATATACAACAGCAGCTGAAATACAACAAGAACATAGGCTCTATCTCTTATCGATATCAGATAACTACTTTCAAGACTTAATCATACCTGGGATCATAAATTAAATGGATAAAGGATTGGTACTTTCAAGCATTTATATACCTGCTTCGAGGTAAAAGGTGTATAAATTAGGCTAAATAATTAAACCAAAGATGTAGTAATTTATACTGAAAAACCACATTACGAGGCCGTAACTCGTTTCTAATTTCCTTTGTTTTGACCATTACGACATACATAAGATGACTTAATACGGGTTATTAGTATAAAAAAGAGCGTAATTTTCATTAACTTTATTAACACTTAAGTATATACAAAATGTACAGGAGGACAAATAATAAGCAAAATATGTTTAAATTATGTCTTCAAAAGAATCAAAACAACCAAAAATAATATTATAAATATATTCCACTATTCTACCAAGTAAAATATAATTATTGAATTTAGCACTGGTCATGTGACTGACAATAAAAATAAGCAAATAGTTTACGATTCAGACGTACGATTAAACACCAAACGCAGCCTATAAATAGATATTAATACAATTAAACATAAATTATACCCCATCCGGCTATACAACATGTAAAAAAGTTTCCACCTGTAGGCACATTTCAAAATAGAAACAAATAGGCGTATTCAAGAAGCTTATACCCAAATGGAGATTGCATTCCGTATAAAACACTGAAGCACAAAAATTTGACCTTGAATGACGTCGCTGTTATCTTCTATCCTTTTCTTTAGAGTGACAATGAATGAAAATGACATTATGTTCATTCATTGTCACTCGATAGAAAAGGATAGAAGATAACAGCGACGTCATTTAAGGTCAAATTTTTGTGCTTCACTTTTATATACGGAATACAATCTCCATTTGGGTATAAGCTTCTTGGGCGTATTGCTATAATTTTTAAAAATTAAATCTGGCAGTGCCGATTTATTGTCAATAATCAACTGCTTGCTAAAACAATAAAATATAGGCAATATAATATAGAGTTGAAGTCATTTAGCCCACAAGATAAACAAAAATTCATGACTTAAAAAGAGTTTGCGTACAAAATGCATAATTTTTTTCTGAATATCTAACAACGTTTCGTTAGCAGTTATCATTAACCAAAACTAATAATATAAAAGAAGCTACACGAATATTAACAACAAGTTAATTGACATCATGATCTTGGAAATAGTTTTCCAAAGAATGCTCATTGATCAAGTTTTTATGTAACACACAAAATTACCTACGGTTAAAAGCGACGTTATTACCTATTTGGAAATAGCAAACGTTTAAGATCATGGCAGTAATATTTTACAGAAGCTAAAATACAGTAGTTTAAACGGAAGCTATAAAGACATTTTAAACCGACTTTAAAAAAGGAGGTTCTCAATTTATTGGAATCTTTTATTAACGAAATTTTGACATCAAATACTTATGAAAATTGCAATGCACTGTAGCTCGAAATAATTAGGCACATAATGCCACAATATACGTACAAGACTTACCTACTATTAAAACAACTTGTTTTCTTAGCCTTCAATTACTATACAATATACGAAACACCTAAAAATTATGAACTGTGATGAATCACTTACATCCATGTACCTTTCGTTACACACAAAAAATATTTAAAAAAATACATAAATATCATTTTCAAATAAATGCAAAAGACACAAACAAAATATTTTCCTAATTAATGTTATGACCATTAAAAAAATATAATTGGAATCAAATGGCGAGAAGCATGTTTTAATATTAGTATGTACAAAAACATTTTAATCATGAAATCTACTTCGAAATTTGCCAAACGTCTAACGGTCATAATTATAGACAATATATTATACAGAGTGATAGACATATGGTATTTAATTTAAAACACATGTTCCTTTATCGCCCTATGTACTAAATGTAACCAAAACCGCCTGATAGTTTTAACAAAAATCGCGATTTTAGGTTTCCAGGCTTTTGATCAACCCCTATAGATACTGAGTATTTTTTGGTTCAGATAAGTTCCTTTACTAAACTGAAGTTCATCTAAGCGGTAAAAATACTCTTATCTACATGGGAAGTCCAAAAACCGTGAAAAAGAAAATCACGATTTATGACAATAAATGTTCTCATATTGCTCTCAAATTATATACAATGTCACCTGGGGTGATGAGAAACACGTGGGTTAATTTAAGTAACACGTGTCAATATCACCCTGTATACTTATTTCAGCTATCTAATGTTTGGTCTTCTTCTTTCAAACTAAATTTAACGGTCGTTCGAAAAGGACAAGACATTCGATAGCTAATATTAGTTTTATTATATGTATGTAATATTCATATAATATCATATAACTGTCAAGGTGTTATCAGGGCTGTTGAGCAGTTGAGAAAACTTTCTGAATCTGCAGATATTATTGTCCTCCAGGAAACCTGGCTTTGGCCACACGACTTGGATTTTATATACCAAATCAACCCGAACTTTGGCGGCATTGCGAAATCGTCGATTGATACAACAATAGGCGTTATCAGAGGGCGACCATATGGTGGCTTGGCAATTTTGTGGAACAAAACAAAGTTTACCAAAGTGTCAGAAATAGATTGTTCTGGTGACGACAGGTTGCAGGGGGTGCAATTTTCAATAAATATGAAATCTATTGTTATTTTTAACGTTTATATGCCATGTAATGACCCTGATAAATTGCCGGACTTTACTAATTACCTCGCGAAGATAAGCTCAGCTGTTGAAGAAACTCAGGTATCGGCTGCTTATATAATGGGTGATTTCAACGCCCACCCCGGAACAATATTTGGCAACGAGTTAAGCGATTTTTGCGCGGAAGAGGCGTGGTCCTGTGTTGATTTGGAAAGATTGCCCCCGGATACCTTCACATATGTTAGTGATATGAACGGTAGCTGTAGGTGGTTGGACCACTGTTTGACCACAATGGCTGCAAAAAATTCTATTAAGTCTATTAGCGTTAAGTATGACGTTACGTGGTCCGACCACTTTCCGCTAAGTATTGTTTGTGATATAGGTTACGTACCAGAAACTGTTAAATTTTTTAGTCAAAGTGGGAATAAAAATACATTGAAGGGAGTTTTGTGGGGTAAAAGAAGATTAGAACAAATAAAGGCATATAATAAATACTGTGATAAAAAATTATATAGTATAAATACAGAATTTCAATGCACAAACTGTGATAATAATATGACCTGTAAACTTAAGAAAGAACATTGTCTACTTATAGAAAATATATATAATGATATTATAGGGATTTTACAAAAAGGTGCTGTTTTGAGTTCCGGTTCCTGTGGCACAAATAAAATAAAAAGACAGATTATTGGGTGGAATTATCATGTCAAAGAAAGTCACGATGTAGCTCGTATCTTTTTTAAAAACTGGATCTGCGCCGGTCGACCGACATCAGGGCAAACTTATGATGCTATGTGTAAATCTCGGAAACAATTTAAGAATAAAATTAAATGGTGTCAATTGAATGAAGAAAAAATAAAAACTGATATAATAGCTATACAAAGAAAAAACAAAAACTTTATAAAATTTTGGGAATCTACTAAAAAGCTAAGTTATAAAAATAAGAATTTGCCGATGTCGGTTGAGGGCGAGCAAGACTCTAAAAATATTGCAGAGATATTTGTTAAGAGGTTTAATGTTGAGCCGGAATCTGTACTTGGGAACACAGACGTAACAGCTGATAATGCGGAACAAACTGATATTAGCTTCCTTACTGTGGATGTGGTAAATGCCGTACGCAATATGAAAAGGGGTAAGTCTCCTGGATGCGATGGGTTAAGTATAGAACACATACAGTACTCAGGAGAGTTTATATAACGAAAAAATTGTGTTACTTATTTAATCTTTGTGTAAAATACTCATATATACCGGAGCAAATGATGCGAACAATTGTAGTACCAATTGTGAAAAATAAAACGGGTGACCTCGGAAATTCGACCAACTACCGGCCCATTTCTTTAGGGACAGTTGTCGGCCAAAATATTTGAGCGACTACTACAGTCTGTACTGATGAGTAATATAAAGATGATGATGCACAGTTTGGTTTCCGTGCCGGTCTCTCAACGGACTCAGCAATCTTTAGCCTTAAATATACTGTTAATTATTATACGACTCGAGACACGTCAGTCTACGCCTGTTTTCTTGATTTAAGTCGGGCGTTTGATCTGGTGAATTATAATATTCTCTGGAACAAATTGCGCGGCTTAAATGTGCCGCTGAAGATTGTTGAGCTGTTGAGGTACTGGTACGGTAATCAAAAAAATGTAGTAAAATGGGGTGACACGACATCCAGCGAATATAAGCTGGAATGCGGGTACGCCAAGGAGGGCTTACTTCTCCGGATCTTTTCAATATATATATAAATGGGTGATTGAGGAGCTGAGGAGCACCAAAATCCGGCTGCCATATTGGCGATGTTTGCGTAAATAACTTGAGCTATGCAGACGATATGGTGCTTCTCAGCCCCTCAATCAACGGTCTTAGAAAGCTCTTAGCTATATGCGAAAAATATTGCTGCAGTGCATGGGTTAAATATAATGTCTTAAAAACAGAAGCATTGGTTTTTAGAGCAGGAAAGGGTCCGGAGAAAGTCCCGGGAGTGTATTTAAAAGGACAGGTCATAAATTTTGTTAAGAAATTTAAATATTTAGGGCACATTATCACTGAAAACCTTAGTGATGATGACGACATTGAGCGAGAAAGAAGGAGTCTCTCCATCAGATGTAACATGCTTGCAAGACGATTTGCGAGATGCAGCGAAGACGTTAAAACATTTCTGTTCAAGGCATTTTGCCTCTGTATGTACACCTGTCAGCTATGGTTCCGATACAAGCGAAAATCGTTCAGTACCATAAGAATACAATACAATGATGCTTATCGTATCCTTATGAAAAAGTCTCGATTTTGTAGTGCATCAAGCATGTTTGCAGAGGGTGGAGTTCCGGATTTCTTTGCCATCATCAGATCGCGGACAGCGTCCTTTTGGACTGGGTTGAGGAACTCTAAAAACAGCATTCTCCGGTGTATGGCCGATAATTTGTATAGTCCAATGTACAGATTCTGGCTCTCATTGCACAGTAGTAGGAACCGGAAGTAGTTGGTTTTATTATGACGTAATTGTACAATATTATTATTTTTACATTAAAAAAAATGTACTGTTGTATAATTTTAGACTTTTACTTGATTTAATGTATTATGGGTTTTTTGCCTGAAATAAAAGCATTTTATTTTATTTTATTTTATTTATTTATTATATGTCTATGAATAAGACCGTAAATATTTTACTAACTAGTAAAATATCTCTCTTCAGTCTACTTCAAATTGTCAAATGGGAGAATAAGGGCTACGCTGATTTTCAAAATGTTTTACAATATTTATACGTACAAGAAATTTTACCTTAGCCATCGATGCATATGTAAAATATTCTTTATTAATTTATCTCTCGTTCATAAAGCAACAGATCTATAAATAGGCTTTTCAGCACAGATATTACTTGACAATTATAAAAGAAAACGAAATCGCACGTCACAGCTAGTATTAAATATCTGAATAGACCCGTTCCCTTCCACTCATGTCCCTATTCCCCCACTTAACTGTGCCACTATTTGCCTAAATTGTGTGTCTCTCTATCTATCTAACTAATTTTCCGAACTGTAAATATGTTTAAATACGAAAATCCTATCACTACGAATGAGAATGTCTACTTGTCTGTTTTTACTGAAGCTCGGAATAACTCTAAATTTTCTTTTTTTAGCTGTGAATACCAAAACAAACATGCCATTCGCCTGATGGTAAGCGATACGATCGCTCATGGACAGTAGCAATGCTTGGCATTTCACTTTGCTTGCCATCTTTAGACTAGTGTTGAGTAGGACATGACTTGAAAAAGAATTTGTAAGAGTAGCCTCATTTTTGTACCGAGCCAGTACAATGTCCCACTTCAATTGAAGTGAGGCGTACTGACACTTATTTATGGCTCTTAACTTTGCCTCACAGCTCACGTCAATGAAATGACCTTACAGACCAAGTAGTACACCAAATATGAAGTAGTACACATTAAAAAGTTGAGCCGCTCTTACATTTTGACGTCATGTACGGGACAAATGTACTACTGCCTCTTGTATGTCCTGCTCAACACTACTTTAGACATAATATGTTAAGTCTCATATGTCCAGTAGCTACTCTGGCTATAATGTCCTTCAAACCAAAACACAGCAATTCATTTACACTACTGTTTGGCGGGAGAAATAGACATTGCGATGGTACCTGCCTATCCTTATGATAATATAATAAAACAGACGCTTTAAATTTAAGTTTTATAACAGTAAACTACGGTAATTAATCTTCCGCAATTAGTATTAATGTCCCTGTCATTCTTAGGCAAAAACACTATCTTCCTTCTCGCTTTAATTCCTCCACGTACCGGTCCGAAGAAAATTTTGTTATTTTAATAGATTTTGTTTACCCCGCTTTCGTAAATCAAATCAATGTTTAAACGCATACACACCAGTACGCAAGAATTTAAAAAGGGTATAAATTTCATCACCCGCACTAGGCCAGTGTGGTTAATTAAATTTTAACCCCTGCTCAATAATGATGAAAACCCATAAGCTGAAAAGAAACTATCGGACGGACGCGGCCGTAGAAAATATAGACGCGGCTGACGGGCCAATCAGGACAATGGAACAATTGTTTCGATTAGCCCGTCTACCGCGTCTTTTTTATTACAATGAATTGCAAGACGAACATGCCGTTCGTCTGATGATAAGCGATACGCCTGCTATTTGTTTATGGCCGCGCCCGCCTGATATTTTGTTTTAAGCAATACCTATTAGCCGAAGAACATCTAATTTTATAAGAGAGAACGTGTAAAAGAACTACTGTGTAACTTGCTACTCCCAATGACATACAATTAAGGGTTCAAACCTCACTGGATCTGTAAAACTTTTAAATGCCGATACAATTATACCGACTATTTGATACAGTGTATACAGGTTGATCCAACTTGCTATGTTGGAAACTAATTTTATACAGAGTGATCCAACTAGTACAGTTTACTATAGCGGATATTAGAGCCTAAACATTTAACTTTTTATTCATACTAGCTAAAAATAATCCAACAACCGAACAACTTAACTAGCTTATCTAACTTGGAAGTACTGCGCTATTAATAACTAGTTATTTAATATTTAAACGTTCACCAGTAATGTCACATTTTACCTACATTCTTATCTTTTTGTCACATACATAAACTCACGCCTCTTTCCCAGAAGGGGTAGGCAGAGATGCAACTAAGACACCCTATGTTGTCATTTCTTAAAGATATACATATGGTTTTGCAAGGTGGCCTGTTGGTAAACCGACCAGACGCAGCTGCCAACATTTTCACGGTGACACGGTTTAATAAACATTATTTTCGTATTTTTATACTACAATTAAAATACCCAATATCCGTCTGGTATCTGACAGTGTTTTTTGTCAACTGTATTAACTTTCACAGTGCCAATTTAGAAATATTTATTCCTCACAGTGTTCACAATGATCTACGCACTGTGTAGACACTTATTAAAGATTTTTGAGCAAATTCCATTTAACAATGTTTTCAATAAAAACACTAATATAAGCAAGGTTAAACAAATTACATATTTAATTTATAATTACCAATTTTCGACCAAAATATACCAGAAATAACATTAATTTGTGACGAAATTATCTACTTAATATAATTTGTGATAAGTCAGTCAAATCCCTAAAGATACTTACACATTCTGACACTTGGGGAAAATATTTTCAGGTATTTATCTGACATATTTGTGTATATTTTTGTCGAGTGTTCCGTTTAACCTTACCTTATATTTACTGACTTTTCTCACATCCATTCTAGGAATTCGAATGGAACACAGACCACTCCTACTCTTTTCCGCAGTGCTCTTATGAAATTACCTGTATCCAGGCATATCATCTAGTGTCCACCTTAAAGGTAGTTCTCACAATACCCTTAAGTTACTTATATTCAAATCAATTGAATTTATCGGCGATCGAATGTCACCAAAGCACATAACACTTAATTTCTTGCTAATTAATGTCGCACAACACAGATTTTCGATAAATAGTTTAAAAGTCTGCAAATGAAATAATAAATACACCCAACAGTCACATACATAATTTTGACCCTACACTAAGATCGAGTCTTATGTCGTGGGTATTGAGAACTACGAGAGTTTTCGGTCTCACAAACACCCAGACCACAAAAAATACCTGTTGCCTGCAGAATTACTATTAGCATTCTTTGACAACATAAAAATTGATAACTGTAGAATATGGTTCCAGCTAATAAATCTTATATTAGATTTAAACACCCAAAAATTGAGTTTGAATTAAAATCTTGTCTCTCGTCCCTATATTTTTGCCGGACTTTTGACACCAGATATACAAAATGTTCTTTCAACGCTCTTGCATAAGTACGACGGGTTTTCGACTAAACTATCAATCGACTATCTGTATTGTGCGAGTGTATACGTAGTGTTAATATTCATCAGCCATGATAAGCACGATGAGAGCAGTCCATCCCGTGAAGGGTTTGCAACCAGACCCCGTGCCGTCCTCTCCAGAGTACTGCTCCCACAGGTACCCCGTCCTCTTGTACTCTGACAACACGTTCCCTGAGGACAGACGAAATTAAATAAATAAATTCACCAACATTCGTACACACTATGACTATGATTTTAAAAATCCCTAATTTTTTTACACAAGATTTTTTTGTGTTACATAAACTTCTCAACACTTATCTCTGATCAATGATTTCTCAGTCAAAGTTTTAAGAAATTAACTGGAATATTTTTTTTAACCAACTGCTCTGTAAAATTATCACCTAACCAACCACCCCGTTAAATTATCATTTAACCAACCGCTCCGTTAAATTATCATTTAACCAACCGCTCCGTTAAATTATCTTTTAACCAACTACTCTGTTAAATTGTTAAATACTCACTGACGAGGTTCTCCCGCAGCCTGTCGTGTAGCATCCGCGCGGTGTCGGCGTGCGGCCCTGCTGCTCTCGCGTAGTGTCGCAGCCCCGCCAGCGCCAGGTAGTTGATGTTGAGCCACACCTGCCCGCGCCAGTACGGCGGGTCGTGCTCCGTGTTGCGCTTCATGTATAGTGGCGAGGATTTTGATAGGGACCTGCAAGTAAATAAAATAAAATATATTTGTATGTATAAGTGCTTTAAAGCCTTTTTACCATACCTGGAGTATACTGGAGTCAAGTATAGGTCACATAATACGTGATACTTGACAACTGGCTTCTCCGGCTTCAAAGTTTTTTTGCAAGGTTATTCGTCTCTTTAGTTTATTGTTTTGTCATCTGCTTCGCACGGGAGGAAGTGGACACTAATTTATTTTCGAGTTCTCTTATTACTTTAACTTTCTGATTGATTTCGTTGCGGGTTAAAGACAAGTTAGACATTCCCGGACTCTCGCCGAGCTCCAATGCTTGGTGTCCTTACAATGCATGCTAATGATCCTGGCTTACAGAAGTTACAGTGATGGGTGTGAGGGCGGGACTGTCTCCAGATCCATAAGTCATATACTTAGTCCTGACTCCTAACAATGAACATACCAGTGAGAGATTTTTCGGTCATACCCAGGACGGAAACAATACTTGTGAAGCTCACAAACATTTGGGATCGATACTGCTGCCTCTAGTTTCTTAACCTGCATCAGTCTAACTGCGCCACGGATGCTGTCAACCCTCACCTAAGTCCGTAAGGTGACCACAGCAGCTCAGGTTTGTCCAGGTCCGCCAGGATCTTGCCCAGCTTATCGCTCTCCGGCCTGAGTACCTTCATCAGCATCGGGAATAGTGACACGTAGCCTGGAAATTATATCAAAGTGTTACCATCAGGTTCTTGAGTCACATAGACCATGGCTTATGAATTAAAAGATCATAATTATGTTTATTAATACGAAAGTATTTTGTGTTACAGAATGATTTTATTTCAGAATTGTTGTTCAATAATGTAAACAGTTTAATAGCGGTGGTAGGACAACTAAATGATTCAAAAAATATATTTTTTCTTTTTTAATGAATGGCGAGACGAGAATGCCATTGGCCTGATGGTAAGTGATTCGACCGGTCATGAGCAATAGCAAAACCAAACAACACCTTAAATTACAAAGCAATGCTTGGCATTCCAAAATGATTTTACCACGAATTTCTTTTTATTTTTGTACCTTTTAACCCATACTAGATACCTGCGTGGGCCTAACTCCACTAAATAAAATCCTTAACAGTGGGACGTATATGATCTGATGTATGCATTATGTATTAAATAGATATAGAGCATGTTACCGAATGCGGAGGTGACGAGGCGCGGTTGCGGCGGCGTGGTGACGGTGCGCACCACCCGGGCGGGTCCGGGCGGGTTCTTCGGAGTCTGTCGGGCCAACTTCACACCGTCCGTGTGTAGACCTGGGGCGACATATTTATTGATTTCGTACCCCCGGTGCAACAATGTCACATATGCAAAAATTGCAAGGTTGGAAGGTGTAAAGAAATAATCTTATATTTTTTAGAATATTACGAGGTCATAATTTTTTTGACGGTAAATTAAAAGTTGATGTTGTGATAGAAGCTGTTCAACTTGTCTATGTCTTGAAATATCATATTTTTATACGATGTCTAAGTTTCAAATGTTTTTCCTGAAAAGTTGCATTTTTACAAAAGTGAAATTGTTGCGATTTATTTATATTTATATGCTTAATTGTACACCAAAATTAAAGAGGCATACAAAATACATAAAAACTTAAGGCATGGTTATAACAGGCGGCCTTATCGCTAGGTGCGATCTCTTTCAGGCAACCTTTGGATGGACTGAATTATTGTGATATCGAAATATAGTAACATTTAATATTAAAACCTTCCTATATACCTTCCTCTTAAGCCGCAGAACAACAACTAAGAAGTAAATGGCGGTTGTAATGAAGCTTGGAGATTTTACTCAAGGCACAAGCCTCCAACGGTCTGATCCATATAAAGTTTTAAAATTTATTTTAGCCAATCAATGTCCACTTCGGTTGAATTGAATTCAAAAGTATGTAGTTCGAAAGGGGAACACATTAAATAGCAAAAATGTTCGAAGAGGAAAACATTATGTGGCTAAAATTGATTATAAACTTTTTATGAATACACATATTAAAACACAAAGTGTGTGTGCACCGCAGTGACGCTATCATAAACTGAATGACATACCGTAGTCTGCGTAAGTCTGCGTGTGCGGCGACCAGTGCAGCTCGTTGAGAAGATCTTCGTCTCCCAGCTGCGCACGCGTCGCCTCGAACCTAACACAACGCACAAACATGCATAGCTGTCATGACATTATAAAGAGTGTATCAAGAATGCTACCGAAGATGGATGGTAGTTATAGTGCTGAAAGACACAATGCAACTAAAATATTGCAATAAAAAACGGATTTTTATATTTATATTGCTATTTTTTTCCTAGCGTCGTATGTGGGTGGTAAATACACAGTTATTTCTAAAATAATAGCGCGCAGCCTTTTATTTTTAAAGCGTAAATTATTATTTAGCAAAAACTATGACATTACCACCCAAACACAACTTGTCTACCTTGTATTCATAAAACAGCGTCTTTTTGTTTCTTCAAGTCAGGCTTCCCTCAGGCTTATCCATAATATACATAATTAAATAGTATCAGCACTAGTGTACAAACATTATTAATTTTGTTTTTACTTCCTCAAAAGATAAATACAAATTTCTTAGAAGCCAACTCTGCCTTAACACTGTCTTCACACAAAGACTACCTGGTTACTGATAGATTAATTTCAGTTGATGTAAAGGCAACATGAACTTTCTGTCAATCCTTCTGCCTCACTCCCATCTTCTGTTCATCATCATTAACTTTTCATTCATCCATTCATCATTAACTACAGGATGTTCACTCTTGTACACTTTCCGGCCAAGAATGTCCACAACGATTGTTAATGACCTATACTTTTATAAATATATTATGATCCTAACAGAAGCTACATTAGTAAGGTGGTGTTGGCTTACTTGCTGGTGTCTCTGTGCAGCACCTCCGCGATGGTGACCATGGCGTCTGCGGCCGCGTACATCCAGCAGCGCAGGTCCACGTGCCGCTCGATGTCAGACGGGTGCGACGCCCTGGTTACAGGAGAACATACACATGTAGCCACAGTAAATACTTAAAAACAAAACAGAAAGAAGAAAGACTTTGAAAAGAGCTACACTAGAGTTTCTTGCCCATTCTTTTGTAGTGAAAATCACTTTCCGAACCGGGTGGTAGAATAAAAAGTGACTGATGTGTACATTTTATGGGTTTAATAAATTATTGTCATTTTAACATCTTATGTCTCAGGATGGCGAGCACAGTGGAATGCCACAGTAACAAGCATTGCTTTGTAATTCATGGTGTTGTTTGGTTTTGCTGCTGTCCGTATAGCTTATCATCAGGCGGATGACATGTTTGTCTCGCCATTCATTGCAATAAAAATATGTAAGTGTCCCTTTGGTCTACTCAATGGTCCAACAAACAATTTAATGTGGTAAGCGTTTCAGACCAAAGATCAAAATAAGCATTAAGTCCAAAGAAACGTCCATGATACTCGATTGCAATCCGCTTTGTTTCTTTATATTTGTAGAAAAACTGACTGTACAATTGAATGTCATAATGCAAATTAATTATATTGTTTTATAGAAATACCTAGGATAGTCATCAAGGCCAGATGTTAGTGTCTTGGGGTTGAGCTGAAAGCCGTCATCTTCTCTGCCGCGCCACCTGTACGACGTAGGTTCCTCTCCTCGTTGTGATGTTTGGAACCACTGGTACCAAGCCTGGAAGGAAAGATTTTAATTTTTATTATAGTTAACATACAAGTACCAGGGTTAAAATCTCCTGAGAATATAATAGAATACTTGTTCCAATAAATAAATAGACATAATATGATCAGTATAATTCATTGGTTACATTTAAGTACTAGGAGATCAGTATACAGAAGAGTATACAGAAGGTAAAAGAAGAAAGTAAAAGAAGTGAGTGGGTGATCAAATTATTAATTTTCCGCATTTAAAGTACTAGGAGATCATAATTGCATTGATTGCTGTAATAAGAAAAGTAAATAGTACAGCAGCCCGGGGTGGTTGTTAATATTTAAATGGAGCACAGCACTACGAGATCATAAACACAAAATGACTGCAGAAAAATATGACTGTTAATTTAATTTTTTTCATTACTAGGATACCATAAGCATGTTGGTGGTTGCTATTAATAAATTAGGGAGGAGTATAACAGCATGGGTTGTCATTATATGAAATACAGTACTAGGAGCTCATAGTCAGATAGCAGTATGCTAGGGTTGTCACATGCCGTATAGTAACAGTTGTTTTGTGACCCTCATAACCAGACAGCACAAGAAGCTTATACCCAAATGGAGATTGCATTACGGGTATAAAAGTGAAGCATAAAAATTTGACCTTGAATGACGTAGCTGTTGCCTGCTATCCTTTTCTTTAGAGTGACAATGAATGAAAATGGCTTTTTGTTAATTCACTGTCACTCGAAAGAAAAGGATAGCAGGCAACAGCGACTGCATTCAAGGTCAAATTTTTGTGCTTCAGTGTTTTATACGGAATGCAATCTCCATTTGGGTATAAGCTTCTTGTGCCGTACAGTATATGTGTATGTGTATGTGTATGTGCATGTGTAGTGACCTGCAGCCTGTTGAACATGCGGTGCAGCGCGGCGCGGTGCGGTGCGTGCGGCAGGTACGCTAGGGTTGTCACATGTCGTGTAGTGTATGTGTATGTGCAGTGACCTGCAGCCTGTTGAACATGCGGTGCAGCGCAGCGCGGTGCGGTGCGTGCGGCAGGTACGCTAGGGTTGTCACATGTCGTGTAGTGTATGTGTATGTGCAGTGACCTGCAGCCTGTTGAACATGCGGTGCAGCGCGGCGCGGTGCGGTGCGTGCGGCAGGTACGCTAGGGTTGTCACATGTCGTGTAGTGTATGTGTATGTGCAGTGACCTGCAGCCTGTTGAACATGCGGTGCAGCGCGGCGCGGTGCGGTGCGTGCGGCAGATACGCTAGGGTTGTCACATGTCGTGTAGTGTATGTGTATGTGCAGTGACCTGCAGCCTGTTGAACATGCGGTGCAGCGCGGCGCGGTGCGGTGCGTGCGGCAGATACGCTAGGGTTGTCACATGTCGTGTAGTGTATGTGTATGTGCAGTGACCTGCAGCCTGTTGAACATGCGGTGCAGCGCGGCGCGGTGCGGTGCGTGCGGCAGGTACGCTAGGGTTGTCACATGTCGTGTAGTGTATGTGTATGTGCAGTGACCTGCAGCCTGTTGAACATGCGGTGCAGCGCGGCGCGGTGCGGTGCGTGCGGCAGGTACGCTAGGGTTGTCACATGTCGTGTAGTGTATGTGTATGTGCAGTGACCTGCAGCCTGTTGAACATGCGGTGCAGCGCGGCGCGGTGCGGTGCGTGCGGCTGGAACAGGTCGCGGCGCGCGGACACGAGGCGCGCCAGGGTCAGCAGCACGCTAGGGTTGTCACATGTCGTGTAGTGTATGTGTATGTGCAGTGACCTGCAGGCTGTTGAACATGCGGTGCAGCGCGGCGCGGTGCGGTGCGTGCGGCTGGAACAGGTCGCGGCGCGCGGACACGAGGCGCGCCAGGGTCAGCAGCACGCTAGGGTTGTCACATGTCGTGTAGTGTATGTGTATGTGCAGTGACCTGCAGCCTGTTGAACATGCGGTGCAGCGCGGCGCGGTGCGGTGCGTGCGGCTGGAACAGGTCGCGGCGCGCGGACACGAGGCGCGCCAGGGTCAGCAGCACGCTAGGGTTGTCACATGTCGTGTAGTGTATGTGTATGTGCAGTGACCTGCAGCCTGTTGAACATGCGGTGCAGCGCGGCGCGGTGCGGTGCGTGCGGCTGGAACAGGTCGCGGCGCGCGGACACGAGGCGCGCCAGGGTCAGCAGCACGCTAGGGTTGTCACATGTCGTGTAGTGTATGTGTATGTGCAGTGACCTGCAGGCTGTTGAACATGCGGTGCAGCGCGGCGCGGTGCGGTGCGTGCGGCTGGAACAGGTCGCGGCGCGCGGACACGAGGCGCGCCAGGGTCAGCAGCACGCTAGGGTTGTCACATGTCGTGTAGTGTATGTGTATGTGCAGTGACCTGCAGCCTGTTGAACATGCGGTGCAGCGCGGCGCGGTGCGGTGCGTGCGGCTGGAACAGGTCGCGGCGCGCGGACACGAGGCGCGCCAGGGTCAGCAGCACGCTAGGGTTGTCACATGTCGTGTAGTGTATGTGTATGTGCAGTGACCTGCAGCCTGTTGAACATGCGGTGCAGCGCGGCGCGGTGCGGTGCGTGCGGCTGGAACAGGTCGCGGCGCGCGGACACGAGGCGCGCCAGGGTCAGCAGCACGCTAGGGTTGTCACATGTCGTGTAGTGTATGTGTATGTGCAGTGACCTGCAGCCTGTTGAACATGCGGTGCAGCGCGGCGCGGTGCGGTGCGTGCGGCTGGAACAGGTCGCGGCGCGCGGACACGAGGCGCGCCAGGGTCAGCAGCACGCTAGGGTTGTCACATGTCGTGTAGTGTATGTGTATGTGCAGTGACCTGCAGCCTGTTGAACATGCGGTGCAGCGCGGCGCGGTGCGGTGCGTGCGGCTGGAACAGGTCGCGGCGCGCGGACACGAGGCGCGCCAGGGTCAGCAGCACGCTAGGGTTGTCACATGTCGTGTAGTGTATGTGTATGTGCAGTGACCTGCAGCCTGTTGAACATGCGGTGCAGCGCGGCGCGGTGCGGTGCGTGCGGCTGGAACAGGTCGCGGCGCGCGGACACGAGGCGCGCCAGGGTCAGCAGCACGCTAGGGTTGTCACATGTCGTGTAGTGTATGTGTATGTGCAGTGACCTGCAGCCTGTTGAACATGCGGTGCAGCGCGGCGCGGTGCGGTGCGTGCGGCTGGAACAGGTCGCGGCGCGCGGACACGAGGCGCGCCAGGGTCAGCAGCACGCTAGGGTTGTCACATGTCGTGTAGTGTATGTGTATGTGCAGTGACCTGCAGCCTGTTGAACATGCGGTGCAGCGCGGCGCGGTGCGGTGCGTGCGGCTGGAACAGGTCGCGGCGCGCGGACACGAGGCGCGCCAGGGTCAGCAGCAGCATGGGCGGGTTGGCCGCAGCGTTGCTCTGCACCACGAACTCCTTCGGCACGCGAGCCAGCGCCTCCGAACCTGGCGCATGGTATCAACATATCGCACTGATGTTAAGTGTGTGGAAATAATCAACGGCCAATTATAATTAATTCGATTTTTATATTTTATACAACGCACGACAAAACGTTTTTCAATCAAGACAAAACTACTGAGAATGTTCTATAAAAAATATTTAAAAATAAATGTTGCCAACTCAATTTCACAAAAAAACTAAAATTACTAATATTTAAAATATTACATTGTGTTTCAACACGCACCTCTAGAATTTGTGACCTAATACAAAAAAAAAATATTTTGGCTCAAAATGACCTATCGACCCATTATTAAAAAAAGACCTATTGACGCATGAAAGGCAGAAAGACGTATAAATCGGTCTTCTAGATGTATCTTCCATAAGTACAAAATGTCATAAGTTACAAATATTTAATGAACGTATGTTCCAAAAAAACTTTTTTTCTTTCGTTAGGTTAGGTTAGTAGAATTAGAGAATTCTAAAGTTACGATATAATATTTACGGAGCAAAACTTAAGAGTGGCTGCAAACAGCGTTTTGATCGCGCTGACGTCACTAAACGGGCGGCTAAATGATAAACTCAGTTCATTTTGATAGAACGCGAGACAGCAATCGCTGACGTGGATTATAGCCACGTGACAAGTTGGAACGTTTTAGCAGAAATTATGAAAACTATTTTTTTTACGTATTCTTTGTACTATGTTTTAGTGTTTATAGGGCCTATCTAAAAACTAAAACGTTTCCAAAAATTAATCAACATCACTATTATACCTATCAGACAAGTAAGTTACCACCATCCATTTACCAAAAAGACAGCTTACCCAATATCTGTTCCCTGGGGATCCATCCCTCCACATTGATGAGGTCGAGCCAGTGCGCGGCGATGTCCATCTGTATGTCGGGGGACCAGCGGCCCAGCAGTAACCCGTGGAAACCCTCGTCCCACAGGAAACCGCGCGGGAAGAACGACCTGGTAATACGCTGTTTTGTATACTGGTATTTTGCTTTACGAAAGAAATGTCTGAATAAGACTGGGAAATTTATTTAGCATGGTGTCTCGTTGTGTGCGTGCTTGCGTGCACGTGTGCGTGTGTACGTAATTGTACGCATGTGTAGTAAATGTGAAAAAATAATTTCATATTTTTTGTACACATTTCCGCCCTTATTCATAGACAATTTTAAAACGTTGTATGAACAAGTCAGTATAATAGTAGTAATTTACTGGTGGTCTCTCATATGAGCGCTCGTATCACTTACCATCAGGTTCGCCTGATGCCATTTCATTCGTGGTATGCTCGTCTCGTCTTTTCGGAGTCATGTGTGTATTGATAATCAATCACCATGCACTAAAACGGTGAAGGAAAACATCGTGAGAAAACCTGCACACAATATAAAATTTCTATGGTATGTAAGTCCGCCAACCCGCAGGCCAGCGTGGTGGTCTATATGGTCTAACCACTCTCAATCGTACTCTCGATTGTGGAGGAGGTCCGTGCCCTGCAGTGGGACGTATATGGGCTGATACAGTCTGTAAGTTGGCGTAGTCACCTGCTGGGCACGGCGGTGTAGAGCGGCGCGCGCCAGTATGGCACGGGCTCGCGCGTGTACTGCGAGCGCACGCGCCCCGCGCCGTAGAAGTAACCGATGCCGCCCACCATGTTGGATAGCGCGGCCTTCGCGATGTCTATGTCCTCCTGCTTGTATCTGCAAATATATTTATTTATACAGGGTGATATTGACATACGGTATTTAATTTAAAACACATGTTACTTAATCCCCCTAGGTACTATTGTACTGAGTTTGAATAAAAACTGCCTGATAGTTTTGTCAAAAATCGCGATTTTAGGTTTCGAGGCTTTTGATCAACCCCTACAGATACTGAGTTTTTGAAGTGAAAACTTCTTTAGCGGCGTTGAGCACTTTTCTGTAATGGGTATAAAATCTTAAACTCGCGTCAGGACACGTGACCTGATCGAAAAAGCGTAGGACGGCAATGACGTCATCTTAGTAGGACGGATGGAGAGTAGACAGCTATCCCCTCTCTACAGCGCGGCGAAAATGTATGCCTGGGCCTGTTTCGTTTTTTTTTTTCAGTTTCACCCACTTTTTCCAAAATTGTCCCATAGCCCCCCCCCCCTGCCTTCCCCCACCCTTATTCCGAAATAGTGCCTATTAGCCTCCCCACGAAACCTACCCCCCCCCTCCCCTACCCCCACCCCGAAAATTTACCTCACCCCCCCCCAATCCTATCTCGGCCAACATAGGTCGTAGACCCACCGAGTTTGGTATCCTCGGAACCGTCTTGGTGAGGGCTACAAATTGACCCCGCCAGAAATCCCAAATTACGCAAAAAATTACCCCCCCAAAAAAAAATATTTTACCTCCAAAAAATTTATTTAAGTTAGCCTCCCCACGAAACCTTCCTCCCCCCTCCCTTACCCCCACCCCGAAAATTTACCTCACCCCCCCCCCCAATCCTATCTCGGCCAATATAGATCGTAGACCCACCGAGTTTGGTATCGTTGGAACCGGCTCGGTGAGCTCTACAGATTGGCCCCAACCAAATCCCCAAATTCCTCCCTCTCTCCCCTAAAATATTTGTCCAGGCATAACTCCGTCATTTCTTAAAGTAAACCCCCCGTGTTTGGAGTCAGAGGAATCGTCTTGACGAGCTCGACAATCGAGAGCAGGCAAAATACGATTTTTCTTATTTTTACTATGGGATCAGGCTGGGGCAGCAGTCTAAAATTATATGTAATTTGCAATCTGTACCCACGGTCTTCCCCCGGTATTTTTTAAGTGAAAACTTCTTTAGCGGCGTTGAGCACTTTTTCTGTAATGGGTATAAAATCTTAAACTCGCGTCAGGACACGTGACCTGATCGTAAGACGAAAAGCGTAAGACGGATGGAGAGTAGACAGCTGTCAGTTAGCTGTCAGTTTATAAAGCTTTGATGAATTGCCAATGATTTTGAGTGGAGATTTCAACATAAACTTCGCAGACGATAAAAATCAACTATTAATTGAATTTTTAAATAATGAATTTGGTTTAACTATGTCGAATGATCGCAATCTTAGCACAACGAAATACAAAACTACTATTGATGCGGTCTTTATTAGACATTTAAATAGGTTCGAATCAAAACTGTTCGTTTCTTACTTCAGCTACCATAAACCTATCGTATCAGTTTTAGAGATTGGCGATGATAGTTCTGGTAATGATGATGGTGAAAAAGTCGTTGAAATTATGGATGAAAGTTGATTTTTCGGAGAGATAAACTTTTTAATGTAAAATAATTGTAATAGTTTTAAAGTGTTAAATTTTTAATGTAATATAAATTGTCATGTTTGTGTACGATAGCGCAATAAATGAATATTGTATTCTACCACATAAATGATAGTACTTTTATACTGATAAAGCAATTGGTGCAAAATTATTCCCTAACCATTCCAAAATATCAAACATGCTGTATTTCGCAAGCAAGTATCCGGGATATCCTCGCTAGCATACCCAGACGAACTCAAGCTGTTATTTCAGCTAGAGGGGGTCACACTCGATACTAAACATTTATCTGCTTTTACTTTATTAAAGAAAAAACAAACAAAAATCTTTGTTAACTTTTACTTCACGAGCATATGCACTACCGGCGAGCAGACACTACTAGTGAACTTTAGCATTAAAACCCATAAATTTTATCAAAATTTTATGATAATACTGACGAAAACGATTATTTGCTTATTAATTTACAAAATTGTGAAAGTAAAATTACCTATAATTATCAAACAAACCAATAGTAACATTTGAAATGGTTCATTGCTTAGGTGCCCGTTTTTTTTGCAAATGAGTTTATTTCTGCTATTGCCACTTGCCCTAAAATACTGACCATAATATATTATAACCACTTTTCACATATAAAACTACTCACACAAAATTGACTGCTCAATTTTATCTTCGTAAAAAATTACTCTTTCATAAATAACGCGAGATCTTATAAAAATATTGGCCAAAATTTAGCTAATTTAAATAACTAGTGAAATAGACTTCACTTGCTATTTGTGATTGCTATTGCTATTTATTCCAACACTAGTCTAAAAGGGCCTAATTAATAAACTCGATTGACCGAGAGATTACCTTTAGCCAAGGCTTTGGAATTGACTCGCTTATTTTGAATAGCGAGGTAATAATGGCTTTGTTAATAAAAAAGATAAAAAATCCCATGCCAGCAATGTCGTCATGACTGGAAAGCATCAAATGATCCACTCTCACATCACTTTAACCATTCAACATAATCCACTCACCCCTTCTCAGCCAGGCCGAACTTCTCCTCAAACTCCTTGTCGAAGGCCTGCTTCTTGGCTTCCAGCAGTTCTGTGTAGTGTCGCTCCTTGAGCGGCGGCACGGGCAGGTCCTCCGTGGTGTACACCACGTCCAGCGCGAACGGAGTCTCCACCAGCAGCTGGATTGGAACGAAGTTCACGTCTTTGCCCTGGGAAACACACATTTTAGCCATTTGTTACTTATTGAAGCATACATTACTAACAGTCCAATGTCAAACGGCGACCAAAATGATCAATTTTCACAGTTTGGAATATCAACTAAACGGATCAAGAAAAACGAATCAAACTTACTCGTATTTGCTAGTTTTCACTAATGCTTCCCTCCTATAGATCATAACGTGATGATATATAGCCTATAACATTCCTCGATAAATGAACTATCCAACACAAAGATAATTTTTCAATTGGACCATTAGTTCCCGTGATTAGAGGTAACAAACAAACCAACTCTTCAATTTTATATATTAGCATAGATTAACCATTTAAACTACAAGGAGAACATAACCAAGCTGGTAGTCGCAGTTAAAGAAGTAAGTAAGTAGTACATCAGCACGGGCGGGTTGTTATTATATGGAACGCAGTACTAAATCATAATAGAGCTGGCATTGAAAATATCTGACCAATAGTTTGCTCTGAAATAATTTAGAAATGAACAAAAATAAATACAGCGTTTATCCAAAATGCGACCGTAAGCGATGGCCATCGCCAGAGGGTAGTTTTGATTACATAGGGCACAATGCAACAAAATTTTGAAAAAGAAGCGATGAGTTTTTTTTCAACATTTTTAGTTTTGTTAAAAGTCTCTCAAACTACCCACTGGCTTCGGTTTCGTAATCAAAATAAATATCAACAATAGCTTATTATTATAAATCAGAGGAATACAGACACTTATGAGTTACTAGCGGCCCGGCCCAGCTTCGCCCGGGTACAAATAGATTTCTGTACAATAATATGTACGTATTTTACATATAAACCTTCCTCTTGAATCACTCTATCTATTTAAAAAAACCGCATCAAAATCCGTTGCGTAGTTTTAAAGATTTAAGCATACAAAGGGACATGGGGATAGAGAAAGCGACTTTGTTTTATACTATGTAGTGATGATAACTGCTCAAAGTTGATCAAATATAATAATGTATACTAATTACATAAGTATATAAATAAGCAATACATAACATCTGTGTAAACAGACTATAAAACAACAATACTTCTGTGATCTGTCCAAGTAAATACTTTCTCTCAATAAAAAAAAGGCTTAAATTATAGTTATACTTTTTTTTTATTCTGGCCTGGCATAATGGCCACATTGCACGTGATGGTGAGCGCAAATGCCGCGCAGGCAGAGTATTCATTGGCATCAGACGGCAGTCCCATGCCAATAGATACAATTATGCCGGCCTGCTAAGATACCTCTTCACACTACGGCGGAAGGACCCAGGATTATAGAAAGGAGGGAACACATGAGACAGCAAACAATTCCACAGCCTGACGGTGCGGCACAAAATAGAAAGTTTTACCTCATACATCTCGTCGTCCATGCCGAGCACTGCGACCCGTCCGTAAGGCGCGGACAGTCGGTGATCCCTCAGCAGTGAGTAGAACTTCTCTTTGAGTAAGTGGAGACCGGGGGCGTGGGCCTCCGAGTATGACATGTGGACCACCTTACCTGACAACATGAAATATTATTGTAGCAGACTTTTTCTGAGCAGTGGCATATTCTAAATAAGCTATACCCAAGCTGCGGTCTGGGGGGCATTTAGCATTGGTTGCAAACCATTTTAAATTTCGCGCCAATCATAGAAACTACGCTCGCCGAGTAAAAAAATTGGTAAGTAGACAACCCTACCGCATTAGTTGTGTTAAATCGGCCCACAACACCATACTTAAAACGTGTTTTCACTCCGCCTAAAAAAAAGGTTGTGTACCACTGTTCTAGAATAATGTAGTAATATTCTGCCATGGTAATCGAAGGCAATAAGTCAAAGGCTTCTTTAAATTATTGAATAAAATAAAACGGGCGAATAATTGCTTTTAAAATCGGTACATAGTTTTATTTGAAAACCTTTATTCGAATAATTATCTAGATAACGATTAATTCGCATAAAACCCTAACTGGAACTAATTGTACCTTAGTTTAGCGAATGGTAAGGCATTACCGATTGGGGCTTCGATCAAATATACACTAGATACAACATGAACGCTTAGAAAATGGCACCAAAAAAGAGTGCTTTAAGCACTCTTTTGCCTTCAGTCACGCACCGACCGTTGTTTCTAAAACGTCACAGAACTTTAGACAATATTATGTGAAAAGCTACTTTAAGCTCCAGGAATAAGGTGGAATTTGTGTTAGTATATTTGGAATAAATGTGATCTTTTTGTTTACTTTTTTTCATGTCATGCATCGGTGCTACTTTTTAACAGAACTTTTACAGGGAACTGTGTATCTAGTGTATATTTGATCGAAGGATTGGGGTTTAAAGAGAGTGCTCTCCTCAAAGTAGACAGCGACTTTGTTGTGCTGGTCCCCTGACACTGCGGAGCGCTTCCCATCAGGCGAGCCGCTAGCTTGTCTGCCTAAATGGCTATTTAAAAAAAACTACCCTATTAGGCAGTATGAAGGTGATCTATCATCTAACCTTCAACAGGCACGAGGTTGATCCTGAAGTTCCTCAGCAGCGGCGTGTGTCCCAGCAGCGCGTTGTTCTCGACCCACAGGCGCGAGTGCGGCGCCGCCCCGCCCAGAGACTCGTCTAGGGCTCCGTACCACACGAGGACGAACGGGGACTTAGCGTTGCCCTGCACGCAATGTTATAAATAATAGTTTAAAACTAATAAACAACGTGTTTTGGGAAAACACCCAACTAAAAAAAAAATTAATATTAAAATGAACTCAATTTGGGGTTAAAAAGCTAGGGTGCTTGAGGATAAGTCATTGTTTTATGCAACCCACACTTAAATCATTAATTTCATGAATAAATAAATATATTTATATTAGTCTAACGAGAAAATATGTCATCTGATGGTAAGTAATCACTGCCGTCGATGAACATCCGTCAAGTTTGCTTGATTCATAGATTTATTATTGGCTCATAAAATCGGGAGGCGAGCAGGAAGAAATAGGATGAAAAGAGGAAAGTGGTGTTGGGCATCCAGCAATCTCACGCACCAAACAAAATGCAACAACAAATCTATCGCTTCACGCCAACTTAATCTAGAAAAGCAACAATACCTTGGTAGTGACATTAACTCTAACAGTCCAGTGTCCTCCATGCTCCCCACCCGGAGTCTTGACAAAGCTGGTGACGATCTTGTGAGGTGGGTCCGATATGCTCTGCTCGCCAAAACTGACCCCATCGTGTCGTAACCACCCGTATGACGGTAGTTTATCGTTCTGGTCACACCAATGCCTGTAATCAGTAATTATTTTTTATATGAAAGTCCCCTACAAAAGATAGAACTCCTGCAGATATAGCCACTTTTAGAAGTAATCTGTGTTGACGCCATAAAGCAATCTGGTCTTTAATCCTTAAACAAGATTTAAAATATTGTATGATACACTAAGGGGGAAAATAATGTATTCTTTAGAAATCTCTCTAGTAAATATTTCAAAAGCAATGTCTACCATTCAGTATTTTCTAATTGCAATTCTAATCTATTATAATGATATCTTGTATTCATAAAACTAGTTACAAACACTTGTCATTGTTAGAAATAGAATGCAATGCCCTTATTTATTAAATAATCTTATTCACAACCTTCACATTGTGAATGTGACATGTATGTATATGTTGCAGATAAGTAAATAAAATAGGTTCATGACTATCTAAATAACCCAATAAGTTCTAGATACATAATCAAAGTCAGCATGAGTAAAATAATACATTTGGGAATATAGGACTATGCAGAAGCAACTGATCTAAAGATGTTAAATTTATTTGTAATTCCAATATTGGAAGAGCATGTATTATAAAAGGGTGAATATTGAGTTAAAATTGGCTCTAAAGAGATTTTTCTAATGCAATTAATGTATTTGGTTTCAATATCAATATTTATGTCCTCTCCACCATGGATGGTATTTTGTTTTGTTGGTGTTGTTTGATCTTGCTACTGCCCATGAGCAGTTGTACTGCTTACCATCAGGCAAATTGCATGATCATCTCTCTTCTCATTGTTCATTGCAATATAAAAAAATGTATTAGATATTTACCTAACGCCTTTATGTGCAGCAGCAGCAATGTCATACCACATGAGGCCAAACACAGGTGAGCGGGGTTCCCTGCTCTTGAGGCCAAAGTACACTCCGGGCCTGTAAGTACCCCAATACCTCTCCGGGACTGCCAGACCAGACTCTTTCACCACCTGCAATGCAGATAATTAGTATTCAACTTTTTGTATTATGTAGATTAATATTTTAAAAATATGTTTTTTTCTTGTAGGACACAGCAGGTACTGTAAGGACAAATACACTGGAATCCTATCAACTAGCTTTGGTCTTAAGCCTTTGACACCTTTACATTTTTTTATGTTCTTAATATAAACAAATAAAATAACTAAATTAATAACTACACATGAACTTAAATAACATGAAAATATTGTGCAGCGCGTTGTAAATACCATTATAACTCAGGTATATTTATTTTGTTTATATTATCACCTGATTGCCTGCCCCATATTATCGCATTAAAAATTTACGTGGATTTATCGCGCTCACCTTTTCATCATCGAAGGGTGTGTTGACCCTGGTCTCCAGGTATCCGAGCGTGCCCACGTACACCGCGATGGCCAGGCAGCCGCAGCCAAGCACCGTCTTCCACCAGGACAGCAGCTTGAACGTCTTACTCCCGACCGAAGTATCGCTCGATCCCGAACTACTGCTCGTCTCATTATTCTCGTTCTTGTGCTGCTCCTTGCCGGGTTTCCTGTGCCGTACCATCTTAGGCAACTAAAAGCATTAAATTAGCTATATCTGGTGGGATTTTTAATGTTTTTTTGTGTTATTTTCATTAAAGTTGAGTCAAAGCCATAGTCGGCGTTTGCGACTGTACGTCAATACATCTACACTTTGACGTTTTCAGTGATGTGGCGAACGTTACGATTCCTCTTCGTGAAATTGATTAGATTGCAATCAGGAATTAATTTTGTAGAACAAAAATGTGGTATTTCATTTCGTTTTATAGGAATAGTGTAAAAAAAAGTTCATTATCAAATAAATTTTAACTAAGTCTGTGAATGTTATTATAACTATATTTACGAAGGAGAGAAATCCACGCCTAGATATTTATTTCGAGTCTGCGTTTTTGTTAATTGTTATGCCAAAAAGTGTATCATAGTTTCTGATGCTCACGACATAAGGCTCGATGTGCCTGTGGGGTCATGAAATGTATGTTACTGATGTGGAATTCAAAAATTAATTTATTAGTCTAATAAAAACAAATCAATCATGATTAGATCTGGAAGTACCTGGTTTACGTGCAAAAATATATTATTACTTAAAGTGCGTATTCCACATTTACGTAAGGGAAAAATGGGTTGATGAAAAAGATAAAATATGTTTTGTCAAGCAAATTAAGTCACTTGATAAAAAACCATTCGATTAATCGTAACATTATCGCAAAATCTATATAGTGGACATCACTAACATCAATACGTGTTCTATTTTATTTGACTTTTAAGAATGTCGTTCAGAAATTATCTCACAAAATTAAAACCTCTATGATTCTGTGTATGATCCTTTTACTACTTTTAGTGTTAAATTACTCCTATTAAGATTAAACGTAAGCTATCAAAACATAATAAAGTTAATATGGTTTAAATTATAGATACATACATAAACTCACGCCTATATCCCAGAAGGGGTAGGCAGAGGTGCCAGGACACCCACATTTCGCCATGTATGTTCCGTCCCACAATGTGATAGGTGGCGAGCCTATCGCCATATCGAGTACAAATTCCTGACTCTGGGCTGATAATGAATAGAAAAATCCAAAATCACTTTGCCCAACCCAGGATTCGAACCCGAGACCTCAGCTTTGTAATCGTACCTTGGTACAACTACGCCACCGAGGCAGTCAGGTTTAAATTAAATGATAGATTTATTAAATAACTAGATATCAAAAGTAATAAAATAGTGAAGAAAATCATCGTGAGGAAACCTGCATATCATAGCAATTAACAAGATTTTTATCGTATGTAATGCGGGTGTGTAGGCCTGCGTGGTGACTATAAGGCTAGCCACTTTTCATCGAATCGTACTTTCGATTTTAGAGGAGGCCCGTGCCCTGCAGTGCGACGTATATGGGCTGATATAGACTATGGTTTATGTTCAGTTTAAAAATATAAATTTAAGTAAGGTTCTCCTGGTCGCAACCAGAACATCCACGTATCGCCTTGGGTGTTCCGGCTTCCGGCTTACGAACTGATAGGGACTAGCTTATACCATACCGGGCAAAAAATGCTGACTCCAGCTGATAATGAACAGAAAAATTCAATATCACTTTGCCCGACCCGGGATTCGTACCCGAGACCCGGTACAACTGCGCCACCAAGGCAGTCTTTTTTATTTACTTACAACAATCAATATATTTTGTCAGGGAATTTATAACAATCTCAATTAAATCCTTTCATAAGAAATCTCAGGGACCAAAAGCATTTGCAGTCGCTTTGAGAGCTTCGAGGGATTTTTTATCTTCTTTTAGATGGCTGGAAATAGGCTTATTGGCCCAAGTAAATATACTAATGGACATATCCAGTCTTTCTTAACTTTCCACTTTCTTCTCCTTGCTTTATTTTGACCAATTAAATATTTAACGACCTTAATTATTCAAAAAACACGGCAAAAACGAATGACATTGTCGATACTTGCAGAGTGTGACTGTATATGAAATGAAAATGAAAATGAAAATAATTTATTGAATCCATTAAAATGTTCAACATCGTTTAGATTCAGTCATTTTTTTTTTATCTACCACCCGGTTCGGAAAGCGGTTTTCACTAGAGAAGAACGGGCAAGAAACTCTAGTGTTGCTCTTTTCAAAACCAGTTTACAATTTAGTGATTATTACATAATTTACAAGTTGGTTTAAATCAGAGCAGTTTATTAAAAATATTTTTAATACGAATATTATATTATAGTTACTATGGCTGAGTGAAGCGAAGTCGCCCAGAACGAAGAATCAGTATACTCTTTTTCACCAAAACAGTGAATAATTGCGAAAACCTTATGTAATCTATCAATGAATCCGTTACATATATCTACACAGATTACTGTTGAAAGGAATATCTTTGTGCTACTTCTGGAAATCTCAGTGCAAAATTAATATCGTAATGAAGTTTTATTGGATTCATGCACACTCTAGTCATCGTACCTTGCATCTCCTACGATTCCGATAGAGCTACAAGGCAAATCAACAATTTGTCTCCTAAAACATATATATATTTATTTAGTGCAGGATGTGATTCTAGGTCCTCTGAATATTCCAATAAATAAAGATATCAAGTGGTAGGTTAGGAACAAAAACAATCTTTCATGAAAATTTTGCTGTGCTGCGGAAACTTGTTGACTTCGGTCGATTATACGTACTATGAAAGTCTCATCGGTTTTATGTGGAAGTTGTTTTAATTTAGTGTACTTAATCTATTAAGAATGGATTACCAAGCAAGCATACCCCCAAATAGCGCCTTTCCCCGCTGGCCTGATGTTACAATAATGGTCCACACCATCCCGGCGCGAACCAAACGGTTCTCAAATTCTTTTTTGTGCCGTACCGTCAGGCTGTGGAATTGTTTGCCGTCCCACGTGTTCCCTCCTTCCTATCGACTGGTGGTAGGTCTCTCATATGTGAGAGGCCATCTGGGTAGGTACCACCGCAATGTCTATTTCTCCCGTGAAACACTGCCTAAATGCACTGTTGTGTTTCGGATTGAAGGACATTGCAGCCAGAGTAACTACTGGACATATTGAGAGTTGAGACTTAACATCTTATGTCTCAGGATGGCGAGCGCAGTGGAATGTTGCTACTGTTTATGAGCGTTCGTATCGCTTACCATCAGGCGAACGGCTTGCTCGTCTCGTCATTCATTGCAATAAAAAAAAAATGGTTGCCTGTAAAGTCGGTTTTACGGGCGAAGATTTTACGTGACAACGTCTTTTTCTCGGCAGAATATTTATTGATTTGAATATAATTAAATTGCACAATAGGAACAAGGAATTGAATGAAAATAAGAATTGCACAAATTTTAACTATAGAAATATATTTTGTTTACTAAAACATTGTACATGTAATGACGAATCTAAGCACTCCATATTTTCACTACAGACACAGCTGACGATACTTTAACCACACGTGTGAACTTGTATTGTGACGCTTTCTTGTTTTTCCAACGCCAAGAACGTTCGAGAAAGACAAAGACAGAGACACAAGCATGCGCCGATTCAATGCGCCTAATTCTCTAGTGCTGCGCGCGCGGCAGACCGATCATAGTTGAGTGGGAGAGAGACGCAAGGCATTCGGCGGGCCTCTCTCTCGTTCGGTGACTCATCGTAACGTTACCGGGCGTTACACTTTTTCATAAGTGACTCCCAGCCGCAACCTAATTTAAGACGTTGTCACGTCAATAAATTTTTTGGAGGTAAAATATTTTTTTTTGGGGCGGTAATTTTTTGCGTAATTTGGGATTTCTGGCGGGGTCAATTTGTAGCCCTCACCAAGACGGTTCCGAGGATACCAAACTCGGTGGGTCTACGATCTATATTGGCCGAGATAGGATTGGGGGGGTGAGGTAAATTTTCGGGGTGGGGGTAAGGGAGGGGGGGGGAGGAAGGTTTCGTGGGGAGGCTAACTTAAATTAATTGTTTTGGAGGTAAAATATTTTTTTTGGGGGGCAATTTTTTGCGTAATTTGGGATTTCTGGCGGGGTCAATTTGTAGCCCTCACCAAGACGGTTCCGAGGATACCAAACTCGGTGGGTCTACGACCTATGTTGGCCGAGATAGGATTGGGGGGGGTGAGGTAAATTTTCGGGGTGGGGGTAGGGGAGGGGGGGGGGGGTAGGTTTCGTGGGGAGGCTAATAGGCACTATTTCGGAATAAGGGTGGGGGAAGGCAGGGGGGGGGCTATGGGACAATTTTGGAAAAAGTGGGTGAAACTGAAAAAAAATATAATTAAATTGAGTGGGAGAGAGACGCAAGGCATTCGGCGGGCCTCTCTCTCGTTCGGTGACTCATCGTAACGTTACCGGGCGTTACACTTTTTCATAAGTGACTCCCAGCCGCAACCTAATTTAAGACGTTGTCACGTCAAAAAAGTAGTCCTGGGTCCTTCCGCCGTAGTGTGAAGAGGCATCTTAGCAGGCCGGCATAATTGTATCTATTGGCATGGGACTGCCGTCCGATGCCAATGGATACTCTGCCTGGGCGGCAGTTGCGCTCACCATCAGGCGCAATGCGGCTACTATGCCGGGCCAGAATAAAAAAAAATAATGGTTTCACAAATACAGACAGAGTTAGCTCCACAGTAAGACACCATTTCTATAATGGTTTCTTAAACTGCCTCAGCGGCGTAGTTGTACTACGAATTACGATACGGTTACAAAGCTGAGGTCTCGGGTTCGAATCCCAGGTCGGGCAAAGTAATATTGGATTTTTCTATTCAGTATCAGCTCGGAGTCAGGAATTTATGCCCGATATGGCGATAAGCTCGCCCCCATCACAACGTCTAGACGGAACATACTGGCGATGTGAGTGTCCTTATGGTACAGGTTCCCCAGAACAAATTTCATAATTGATTACTAACAAGTTGATTTTTCGTGAGTAGCTTCCTTTCGACTAGACGCCCAACTTTTTCCTTACAGTAACGTTTGGAAATGGTAGCTTAACAGGGTAGCAAGGATAAAACATGTCGATTTGACGAATTTTTAAAATTCATTAGTAACCGAATTTTTCTTTGTTAATTGTCGAGATAATTATCTAAATAAAGTGAAAAACTATTTGTCCTACAAAATATAAGTTTTATCACAACAGTCCCCCCTCTCCAACATGTATCATAAACAAGGTCATGGAAAATAATTACTAACCAGCTGATTTTTATTTTATTGGTTAACTAATATTTGTATAGTTTATTACCCACAATGTCCTACAAATTGTGTGGTATGTCATCTTGGTCCTACGCTCAAAAGTTGTCAATACCGCAAGACTTTTTTTTTTATTAGTAACTGTAGGACAAATATATCACGTGATAGGTTAATATATTTTTCATCCAAATAAAACAATGTCCTACAAAAATAAAGGTATGTTATATTAGTCCTACAAAATTTGTAATTTTTGAGTGTACAAAATAAAATGAAATATACATTTATACTTACAGTAGTACTCGTATACAACGACTTCGCTTATGATGACTAATCGGTTTTAACGACGATAATGTTTACTCAAGTTAGGTTTCATAGTATGGTACTGAGAAAATATCACCGTTTAGTGCGACCCCGGTTTAAGCGACCAACTGCTTATAGCGACCAATAATTACGTCTAGTTAAAACCACAGAATACTTACAGAAGTCAACCTTGTGTATGTACTTCACTTTTGTTGCCATACTACGCTCGGCGTTCGCGCAAAAGTTGAAACTCGCTCTCGCAGTGGTCTCGACTGGTTTGGATTATCGTGTCGGTGAACGCTGTCTATGTGGGCGTTGATCAAGCGCGCTTTGTATGAAGCTTGACTTTCTGTTAGTTTAGTATTCTGTGGTTAAAACGACGCGCAATGTTTTGTTTGCACAACCTATGCACCAATACCTCGGTGCCCCAAAGTTACCCCGCCCCGCGCGCTTCACCTCTCCTTATTAGTGCGTGAATCCATGCTTAGTGTTTATCACTTAGACAAGTTCTAAAAGCTCGACAAAATAGTTATTTCGGTAAAATACCGATTTCCAGCTCCGGTGACCAACGCATCTAAATATATACCAGGTATATCAAGGGTGCTACTGAATACGAAGTCGGATGGTAGTTTAAGTGACTACAAAAACAATGTAACTGTGTGTTGGCCGTCTGTATTTTTAGTCGTCTGTGGTCCACAGTAAACCATGCTGTGAGGATGCGTTTGTAAGCAAGGATAGCAGTGTGCCTTAGCTCCAATAGCAAAATATACAAAATATTTTTTTTTAATTTCATGAATTTCAACTTTGTAACTGGAGGACTGGAATAACGTACCACGAAATTTGTAGGACAATGTGGGTGGTAAACTATGCAAATGTTAGCTAAACAATAAAAAAAAATCAGCTGGTTAGTAATTATTTTTCATGACCTTATTTATGATACATGTTCGAGAGGGGGGACTGTTGTGATAAAACCTTATATTTTGTAGGACAAATATTTTTTTACGTTAATTAGATTATTACCTCGATAATTAACAAAAAAATAATCGGTTAGTAAAATTTTTTTTTAATTCGTCAAGTCAACATATTTCATCCCTATTATCTTAGTTATAAACCACAATCGAGAATTTTTGTACAAGAATTATTTGGGCGTCTCATTGAGATGAAGCTATTCTCGAAAATTCAGCTTGATAGTAATTATTTTTACATTATGTATTAGTACACAACTTTTGAGCGTAGGACCAAGATGACATACCACACAATTTGTAGGACATTGTGGGTAGTAAACTATACAAATGTTAGTTAACCTTCATACGGTCTTCAAAATGACCAACGTCAACGGGCCTCGGGTCTAATTTGACCCGTAACATATATTGCCTACATTTATGTCAAATAATTGCATTACAAATATTGTTTAGGTTTATATTTTAATACATTTATTTATTGACAATGAAAACAACAGCTAGTTAATATAAATTTTATTAGAATTAATTAAGTTTCGAACATATACCATTTTTACTTATTAGGTGCGTAGTAGGTACTACATTACTCTATAATAGCAAAATAACATAATAATCAAAAATCAGTTATTACATTGAGAACACAAAGTAATCGTTTTAGAATGCTGTTTACATATAAATTTTTTGCATGTGAGGCAAACCAATCCTGTTTTATTATCCGTTTTTTGACACAAATGACATCGGCCTCTCTTGGTTGTTTTTTTCTCTGTATTCCTTTCAGACTGGGATGAGGTTGACGATTGGGGATCGTTTTGAGAGGAATCTCGTATACTCTTTGCAATTTCAAGTGAAAAACATGCTCGAGGTAAAGTTTGTCGTTTTTTCACAAAGGGAGTAACAAGCTGCATACCTAGATTTTCTAAAAAGTTACGACGCTTAGCAAGGTTGCCTTCTTTCCAGGCATGATTAGCAGATGTGAATAAAACAAAAGCATTATAAGCCGATATATCAACCATATTACTGAACACCACTTGAGGCCATCGTTTAGTCTTTCTTCTACAAGTATAACAAGATACAGATTTATCCAATGTATCTACACCACCTTTACATTTGTTATAGTCTAATATTATTACTGGCTTCTTATCTGTGCGATTACTAACTTCTGAGTCATGATGCAATGTGCTCAGAAGATTTACAGATTTATTTTTTTTAGGAATGTAAGACACGAGAGTAGTATCCTTGGTAAAAGCAAAGTTAGATGAAAAAATCGGTCTATTTTTTTATGTTCACAAATTCTGGTGGTAATTCAGGCTTATTTTTACGTATAGTTCCTACTAGTGTTATTTGCTTTTCCAGTAATTTTTGTCCCAGTTGATGCGACGTGAAAAAATTATCGGTTGTGAGATTATGGCCCTTTAGCCCCACAAGCCAAATCAAGAACTACAACGCAGACCTTGATTTCTTTCAGGAACACTTCCGGCTTCTTTTCCTGTATATGGTTGAATATTCCAAGCATAACTAGTTGCAGAATCACATAGAACCCAAAACTTTATGCCATACTTTGCCGGTTTTGATGGCATGTATTGCCGAAATGGGCACCTTCCTCTGAATGCTACTAACTGTTCATCTACAGTTACATTTTGGGAAGGATTATAAAGTTTCGGTAATATATCAACCCACTTATTCCAAAGCTCGCGAATCGGAGCAAATTTATCTAATAATCGCCGTTCGCTTCGAGTTTCTCTGTTATCGAACCTTATAACTCTTGAAATTTTTTTGAACGTCTTGAGTGACATGGTCGCTGCAAATATTGGTCTGCCTTTTTTAGAATCCCATAAACTTTCAGTACTTTCATTATTTGAACGAAACACACCAGCTAACAAAAGTAAACCAATAAACGCGAACAATTCAGTACTGTCAATATCAGTCCATTCTTTATCAAAAACACGTCTACCCTCAATATTCGTATAATTCAAAATAATGTGTATCAGTGGAGTGGAGGAAAATATAATTCAAAACTTGACATTTCTACTTCTGTGATTCTTGATGAAGAATAACGCGTCAATCCTGGCATCATATTGATAATATTTTCTCTCGAAGCTCTTCCGTAACTGCTCCCAAACGGTTTTTTACTGTAAGTTATTTGACCATTCTTTGATAACATTCTTTCAGAAGGAACAAATGAATTTTCACTCTCACTAGAACTACTGTTAGATGAATCAGCATTCTCCACATGATCTTCGAATTCAGAACACGATTCTTCCTCATCAGACACCTCGTTCAAAAAGTTTTCAATATCACTGTCCCTCATTTTCAAATACGAAACAATTACTTGATCGTGTAACACTGACGTTCCATTCGTTCAATGTTTGTTGTAAAACTAAAGTGGGGTGTGGGTAGAACAATGTAAGCATTATACAATAAATAGTGGGTAACACGATACCAAAAGTAAACAAACTACAATCGTTCTATACTTAATGGTCAAATGTGACCCGAAGGCCATTAGAGTAAAAAAATTAATATAATGAAATATTTTATATATTTTTATAAAATATTCATATATTTATATTAAGCTAAGAACTTTGAAAAATGTCACGCAATATCAAATGTCAAAACAAAATACTTAAAAAGAAAACTTTGTTTCAGTCCTGAAATGGGTCAAAAATGACCCGAAGACCGTATGAAGGTTAACCAATAAAAAAAAATCAGCTGGTTAGTAATTATTTTCCATGACCTTGTTTATGATACATGTTGGAGAGGGGGGACTGTTGTGATAAAACCTTATATTTTGTAGGACAAATAGTTTTTCACTTTATTTAGATAATTATCTCGACAATTAACAAAGAAAAATTCGGTTACTAATGAATTTTAAAAATTCGTCAAATCGACATGTTTTATCCTTGCTACCCTGTTAAGCTACCATTTCCAAACGTTACTGTAAGGAAAAAGTTGGGCGTCTAGTCGAAAGGAAGCTACTCACGAAAAATCAACTTGTTAGTAATCAATTATGAAATTTGTTCTGGGGAACCTGTACTATTACACCTCTGTCTACTCCTTCACGGAAAGACGCGTAAGTTTGTGTGTCCTTGGATTTAGGCGAATGTTACACAGTGAAATAAAACTATTTTACGGATTACTTATATCACGAAATTTGGTTTGATTTTTACCAAATACCATTTCACCATGGGGCTACCCATTTGTGTCTGTGCGGAAATAGAAACCGCCGTTTCTCGGTTTATACTTTATAGACAACGCTTCACCAACTAGGTATGCTCCAGAGAATGTCAAATCACGGGTTAAGAAGGGCAGGATGAATTACGATTAATTACCTAGTGAATTATTTGCCCTGTAGGTAAGAGTTAAAGCAATATTTTTAGCGAACCAATATTGATATTATAATTTAGAGCACCTAAGATATGGTGAGGTGGAGGCATGGAGGCAAATAAGGTAGAAAGTGGACCTTGCATCCGGAATAACACCTTCGCCAGGTAGAACGAACGAAATTAGAGCGATGTCGTTTTGTTTTAAAACCAGGTAGCAACCTCTTTAGTTTTAACAAATCCCAATGATTGACACCATAAAAAAAATATTTTTTACACGTCAATAATTGTTTTCACAATGAAATTGTTTGCTGGCTGTATTAGTAAAGTAAGCTCACTAATTCACATATTTTTTTCTACTGAGGCCATATAGCCTGACATTTTTCTTCATGTAAGTCCCAATCTAGGGGAACAGTTTGACCTTCTGTGTTGTTCTTAGCCGTGGTTAGGTAAAACCTGTGGGTAAAACGAGGTTCATTTATGTGCCCAACGTAAGTACCATTTTCTACGTCATCACATCACGTCATTGACAGACATTAGCTTTACTCTGACTCGGTAAAGTGCGAATGACGCTTTGTGTCTTCCTACAATCCTCCAAAGGCGTTTCCCCGACGCAAAAGCTATCGTATACAATGTAAAAGGGGGTACAATGTCCAAAATAAATTCCAAGGCGAGTGAGCACGCGTTTGAAAACCTAGTTATATAGTGTAAACAAACAAAAATAAGTTTATTTTATTCTCAATACAAATATGTGTAAGGATAACAACGCGCGTAGGTATGTATCGCCGCTGACAGGCGCATCGCGTAAATCACAATAAAGCACTCGCAGCGCTGCATGATGTAAAGCGGGAATATTTCAAATTATCAAGAATTCAACTTAATTAATTATTACGCTCAAGAAAATTATTAATGAGATTAAGGGCAATGGGTTTGTTAAATACTGTTAAGCTCATGTGTCTAATATCAGTTAAATAAATTTTAATTAGTACACATATTTTGATGAACATCAAAGCTGATGATTGCATAATTTAATCTCTCCTCTTAGATAATTTCTCTAAGCCATCACGTATTTATGCAGCATAATTTATGATAGTGTTTTACTTTCCAAAGTAGTGACTTATCTCGAATGTTGATAATACTTGAATGATCAATAATAATGAAAATGCTAGATCTAAAAAAAATAAACTGCTTAAAGCGCATTTTTGTGTAAGTGCTCGACCGCGCCACCTGTCCGCCGTCTGTGTCGGTAAAACAGTCGGGATCGCGACCAACCGCGTCGTTAAAGCGGCCCCTCCCCCCGCCTGCGGCGCGCTCGCACCCCCCGCCGCCGCCCTGCGGCGCCCAGTACGATCGAGCGACACAAGCCGTGCGTACTCGCCAGCCACACGTATATACAATGCGCCACGCTACGCGGCTGTCATGAGTGCAACACACATTTTCCTCAAGTGATCAGTGAAATAATGTAAAACATTGTGTTAAAACACAGCGGACCGCGCCGCGGAGTGAGACAACGCGCCCGCGTCGACCCGCCGGCCGGCGGACGCCGCTCGAGACGCCTCCAAAAAAAAGCGAACTGACTCGATGTGCTCGCGGACTGTTCAGTGTCAGTGTAGTGTTAATAGTTAAATGGATAAACAACGTGCGATGATCGTATGAGGAAGAAAGGCAACAGGAACATCGTAAGTGTGGAGAGCGTGCGCTCAGTGTTGGTATATTGTGTTCGGGCAGAAATGCGGGGTCGGCCGCCCCGGAGCGCCGTGCTCTTACACCGCCAGTGGGGAGGCCGCTGAATCACGGAGGTACGAGCCCCGAGGAGCAGCTCGGTGGAGCCGCCCCGGCCGGGCGGGAGCACCGCGCCGGGCGGCCTGTGGGCGCGTTTTGGAGGGACTGGCGACTGTTTAGCTAGCGGTGTTAGGTTATGTACGCGGCGGCGGGTTGCGGACAAGCTTTGCGTTTTTTTTTCTTACTCATAACAAACAGGTTTTTAACATCTCACTTGGCTACTTACACGATTAGTGCGCCCGCTCGACTGTCTCAACGTAAATACAAACGTTGTTCTTTATGTTTACAGTATTGTTGTTACCCTAACGTCGTCCAAAATAAAAGATTTCACTGTAGGTAGATCGCATATAACAGTGTCAAATCATGTATAAAGAGAGATACAAATGACTTTATCCGAAAAGCGTATTTTTAAGTGATTGCTAAATTTGAACAATCGTAAATCATCTGTTGTGTTTAGTGGCTGCAGTCGGGACTGCGCGGGGTGCGCCCTCGACTCCGACGTAAAAAAACTTGTCGAGGGATCGGATCAACGTCCCTCAAACATACGGCCCAGTGTCAGCGACAATTTTCATAACAAATACTGTGGCATTTATAACGTACCTAGACGAACGTAATAAATGAATAAGTGTTACTTATATCCGCTGCAAAAAACCAAAATAATATTTATTACAGAACACCAATTTTTGACTCAGTTTAGTAGGTATATGAATAAATTTGTAGCGTTGCCGAGGAATTGTCTGTATTTTCTTGTAAACTGTTAGGTAATTGATAAATGTCAATAAAATTTCGAATAAGATTAAAGCATAAACAGTAAAAGAGCAAAACATATCCTACCCGAAGAATTTCCGCCGCGTTCATAATTTTGATTTATAAATGTAATTTAACAACATTACTGCGGTCATCGACCTCTGTGATGAGAAATTTTTAGTCCATAAGACTATTCTAGGGCCCTACTATATTCATCGAACGAACGAACGAACGAACGAAGGACCCTACTATATTCAACGAAACGAAGTTCGAAACTTCGGACAAACGAAGTTTTTTATACGATACGAATGTATATATATAACGTACACCGTAACTATAAGTCTATGGTTACGACCATAAATCAATAACGACCATAAGTTTTATGTAGGTACATTCGTATCGTATATAAACTTTGATCATCCGAAGTTTCGAACTTCGTTTCGTTGAATATAGTAGGGTCCTTCGTTCGTTCGTTCGTTCGTTCGATGAATATAGTAGGGCCCCTAATGCGGGATGCTAGGCTTCACCTTCGAAATTCTTCGAGGAACGCATACGTAGTCGCATTTCAAGATGTTTTTATTGGCCGTTATCTCAGGTATGAATCGGTAGACGCTTAGCAAAATGAAAAGACGTAGTTAAAACTGCGTACCCTGACATCGATCCAAAATATTGCGTTTCGACAAAACACTCAGCTAAGTAGGTTACTGCTCACTCAGCGAATATGCTTAACAAAAATATTTTCATTAAAACATAGTACATCATAAGAGAGCTACGTACATCAGGCATAGCTTTTGTATAATGGAACGTCAATGAATAGTTACGAAACGGAGGCAGCGTTTCATATTAACCCATACCGTTTTCGTCTGATACGTTCATAGCATGGCCATGGTATGCTACGTTCTAAAAAACACCCTATTTGCCACTTCTACAATCTCTGTCTGATTAAGTCCTCTCAATCTCACTTTCGATTGAACTGTGCTAGTTCATAACCCACAAACCTGGCCTATCGCCTTGGTTCATAGACTAAGAAATCCCTACTTATAATTGTCATTCTATTCTGGACTAATTTGTATCTTAGTCCCCTACACCTCTAATCACCAATTACTGAAGTAAACATACGCCCACATTACACTTTTAATACTTGTAACCCACGTAATTCTGTGCGCACTAAGCATAAATGTCAAAAAGGAATATATTTACTAGTGGTAAAATGAGCGTCATGTCACCATTTTATGTTATAAATTATTTTTCTATCTTTCTGCTAACCCTTATCCCACACTAACATAAGTTGGTACAATATGACTTCAGCCATGTTGTAATGTTGCTTATAATTTTTCTGATCGGGCACCTACCGGACAACAACCTTTTCCGAATACTCGGGCCCTACTATATTCAACGAAACGAAGTTCGAAACTTCGGATGATCGAAGTTTATATACGATACGAATGCACCTACATATACTTATGGTCGTAACCATAAACTTATGGTTACGTTGTACGTTATACAAATTCGAACTTTTACAAAGTAGATACATTCGTATCGTATATAAACTTCGATCGTCCGAAGTTTCGAACTTCGTTTCGGATTTATATAGTAGGGCCCCTCATTTTAGTCCACAATATTACTTAGTCCTTGGGTTGATGAAACTTATTAAATTATTGTGGTCAACTTTTAGGTTTTCCCACGGTGTTTCCCTTTAACGATGTAGTGAGTGATAATAAGCTCTAATAGGTAACTAACATAGCGATAAGTAAGAAGTAACTTCGAACAGTGGGTTCGAATTTGCGACCTCCGGTTTGACAGTCGCTGGCCTATTTTCTCCAATATGAAGATATTCATTCCACAGGGCTTGAGAGCATCCCAAATTATGTATGGACATATGGACTCCTCATTTTATGTGACTGTCGAAATATTGGAAAAAGCCGAACGCATAACAAATATGATGCAATAATGACAGAGATCTTATGACTTAAATAAACTACTAAATTCTTGATGTCCGTTGTTAAATCATGATTAGATATCAAAATGGATCATACATAATGTAATTGTGTTGAAACATTGCCGCAAAGCAGTATTTCTTCAGAATAGAAGCTTCATTTAAATACAATAAAACAAACATTCGTAGATCAAGTAAAAAGATACGAACCTGCCTCGTTTATCGCAAGGAGTCAACTTCCCAGTCACTGCGCTAATTGCTGTTTAAAAAAAACAATAATAATCAATACTGCCGTGGTAACCGAGAAAGCAGTAAGTCATTGAAATAAAACTATTATTTACAGATTTTATCGCAAATTTAGTTTAATTTTCTTACATTTTTGACTTCCCGACGTTTCGATTACTTTACAGCTTTCGTGGTCACGGGGCGGACTGAGGTATTGGTCGTCCACTCTCGTAAGCAGTAAGTCACAATGTAGAACATATCAAATAATAAAATGCATTACTAATTACCGTAGATTTATGAAACCAATATGTGGACCTATATACGTCCCACGGCAGGGCACAGGTCTCCTCTACTATCGAGAGTTCGATTCACCGTGATTAGGCTATTATAACACACTAATTGATTGGCGGACTTTACACGCTATAAATTTTACAAATAGCTATGGTATGCAGGTTCCCTCACGATGTTTTCCTTCACCGTTATAGAAATGAAACCTACACAAGAAGAAAGCATGTAACGCACATTCCAAATAAGGAATTAAAATTAAATGCGTCCTTGACTTACTTGCAGTTACCACTACAGAAAAGTAAGCAAAATCTAACGTATTAATAGTTCATTTCTTACTACGACAACTTTGAAACTTGCAAGCTTTGGTGAGGTAGGAACCTAATGAATCATAAAAAAAATATTATTTAACGTATTATAAACCACGCAGACAAAATAGCAGGAAATCGAAACTCAGCAGAAAATAAATATTGTCAGCAATTGCTATCCCGCACTGAGGCCGACTGATATGAGTTAAAACTAACTAAAGCGATAAGTTTAACTTTGGCAATCTTAACGAGGAGGTGATTAAAGTTAAAGTTATTGTCCAATATTAGTTTGGCACAACAAAGCTTTAAATGCGAGTCGTGGAGTAAAATCCCGCCGTACTTTTCAGTATCAACACACATAGAACTGAAGAATTTCTGATTCCTACCATTAATCTGGGTGTGGGAATCATCCGCGGCCTCTTTTTCATACTTCGTACTCCGCAAGAAAGAATTCTAATTAATATTAACTGGGCTGTGTCAGCTATTGTATATTAGACACAATTACATGTTTGTTCTCGAAGACAGAAGTTGCCGAGCTCTTTAACAAATTGCATCGTCCAGCTGCAGCACAGTATATAAGAAATTATTTCAAATAAATTATCAACAAATCGTATACTATAGCGCTAATAGTCAGGAAGTAATTAGCCGAAAAGCAATCCTTACATTGACGAATTTAAGGCCGTAGTCCAACAGACTTGTAACTTGCCAAATTAATGAAGATTAGTGGCCAGTGTTTTGTTTTTAAGTCATCCGTACATGTTGTTGCGATAGTTTTTTTTACCACTGAACCTAATTGCCAAGGAATGAAGGACTTGAAATTCTTCTTGACAAATATAATTGCCCTATTTTAGAATCCAAATCACTTGATTCCAGGTTATTGTTTTCTTCTATCACATTCACACTTTAGGGGATCACTAGTTAGGGGATCTAAAAGGTTCCTAATGAGACTCAAGCAGCGCGGTACGTGAAATCTAACGTACAACGGATTAGTACGGTTACGAGTTCAATAAGGTCTCCAATGTGCTGTCTGAAAGTTATCTGAAAATGATACCGCAACGAATGTGATGAAATCATGACAATGATTGTAATACATACACCTGGTGATAAGCGAAGAGTATCCATCGATGGGAGATTATAAGTATCTTTCATCTTTCGACACAATTATGCCTCCTCAAAACCGGATTTACATAGACAACCCGGAACGGAACGAGTTTTACGCCATTGTACGCTGTGCAGAGTACACCATCCAGGCGGGAATCGACTATCCTACAAAATTAAATACAACACACCAATGCAGTAATCTCAATGGTCTATCCACTGAGCTATATCCCATTGTATGTTGGTGATGTAAGAAAATATACTTCTCATCAGAAAAATCGAAACACCTTGCAAGTTTATTTTTGTAATGTCATAAAATCAGAAAAATGTATAATATTCAGGAATATGTATCAAATTTCGTTTAATATGAGGTTTTCACATCCTAAAATGTTCTAAATTCAAATTAAATGTATACACATTTTTCTGATAATCCTTGCAAAACATAAACTCGCAAGGTCTTTCGATTTTTCTGATGAGAAGCATATATAGCTGACAGTACATAATCAAGTTTTGTCATTTGAAAATCTATGACGTGTTTGATGTGTGTGACGTTATTTTTTTGCAGAGCTTATATCGTATAAGCGTGGGATTATGCGGGGTTAGCGCAAAATGGCATTTTATCCATATCCAATTTGCAGATTCATTCAATTCAAATTATTTTACGAACGACTACCTGGTATCGGCCCTTTTGGAAATTAACCTTCTAGCAAACAACCCATTCGTATAATATGTTTCATTCTTTGAATTTATTATGGAAAACGCAGATGTGCAGCATCATTATGTTTCCACCATTAAAACGAACTATATAAAGCAAAATACACATAGAATTCCCAAAATAGGGCCCTGCGGCTTGAGTTCGAAGCTGCTACCTTAGATTATGTAGATCTTGCTAACCTGCGTATTGCTTGTTTGAACATCAGAAGAGAACTTGTATTAGTTATTAACTATAAATACTGCGGATCAATATCGTGTGCACTGGAATCATTAATTACTACTGCTTGGATTCAACCCAACCCTTCATTTGAACTGCACTGCATTCGACACCTGAAGCAACATAATTATTTTAGCGCGTTTTTATTTTGTTACTTCATCTCTCATTACTTAATTTGATTAAATCGCTCGATTGTAATTGACATTTTATTTAGTGCCACTATCCACACTTATCTTGAAGATTGCGGAGGCAACAATTTGTGTTAAGAATCGTGCTTCCGTCTGAAAAAAATAACTTAACAAATAGAGTTCAGGCTCGATGATATTCGTCGCGTCTTCTTCAAATTAATATGGGATCAACCAAGCCTAATAATTTCGTTTGAAATCGGTTTAGAAGTGACGGAGAATTCTAGTAACACAAGTAAGTCTAATTTAACAGAATTTAAAATCTCCTATTATCGGTTAAAAAGCTCTAGACCGTAGTTTCTACTTCGAGCAAAACTAAACATTTGATATAACTGCAGGACCTATTAACTGAAAATATATGCATTTAATTATTTTAACCTCTACCATGTCCTCTTTTCCACTAAAAAAATCTAAAAAAATGCTTAAAATTTACTGTATGAGTTTAACGGAACTAAAAATCCACAGCCGTAGCCCGTAATACTACTTAGTAATTACTATATTATAGTAAAATTGGCCTTCGAATTAGTCCAATTTAGGTGCAATGATGGGTGTTTTTGGTCTGCGAGCGGCGCTGTACTGTTAGTTGCAAGTCGCCAGTGGCAACGAGTGAGAGGTCGACGCCCTCCCCAGCCTTCCATCACGCCACTCGTCTCGTGGACCAGTAGCTACTGACCTCATGCACTAGAGGTGTCTAGCGTTCGATTTCCCGTTGTGTAGTTCATTGTGAGATTTTTGTCGTGTATGTTTCCTCATTTATCATGGCATCTCAGTGCACTTTTTGTTCCGTCCCAGTGTATTATAAAAACGAATCTAAACTGGGCACAAATTCTAGTCCCAGACAGCTCATGTCATTGTCCATACTTTCAAACTGATAGTGAATTACCCAAATTGTAAATCGAACCCAGAGCCTAGATTTCTTTCTCTCTTGGATCTAAAGATATTACATTTCTACGAATAACGGTCCTTTGACCTGGCTGGCCAAGTTGATACGAACTAAGACGTGCAGTGGCGTGGGAGATAACTTCTCTAGCATTTGGTTCCTCGTTTGGGTATAATGACGCATTATTTATTCTACATACGTATAAGAGTTCACACCTATATCCCATCGAGGTACGTAGTTCTGATAGAGATACTATGTCCAGAACGTCTTCTTTTCATCATCATTAACCTAGCGAAAGGGCGTCAGTTACCAGTATCTGTAACTTGGCCCTATATTATTCTTACAAAATTATTTACTTCCTGTCATATCGGGCCTTAAAAGCGAATCGTGAATATACCGGCATCATTGTATTATATTTTGGAATAATCGTCTGTCGCTGTAGTTACTCGTTGCGGAAACTATTCGGCAAACCATCAGATACAATGAAGTACCCTGTAGTGCCAATATTTAACATAAAACACAACTTTGTACGCCAGTTTAAGGTTATGGACGTCTACGACAGCTACAAGGTTAGTCAATTTGTCACTCTTCTCGGAATTGTTGAGGACACACTGCCCGCGCCCTGTCCCCGCAATGTCCTAAACGTCACCTCCTACTGAGGGTACCGTGGCAGACATTTTTCGCTTTTATGCAGAATGTTAACCCCTACTTACTTATTTGCTTTCAAATAGACATTCGAACAACCTCAATTGAAAACCGAATCCAAGCTTTTAAATAATTTACACTCACTGGACTAATAAGGCGATATGGAATTCATCAACAATCACAGACCTACTGGGATCAGATCAGACTGTACAACAGACAAACAGATTATACTGGGTTATAAGCTTCTATCATTCAAAGCCATTTTTATTAAGATCTAGTATATATAGCCATATCCAAGGAAAAAACTAGATTTGGTCAACTTCAAGAAAATCGCTGACAATATAATGCGTATTTCCACAAAATTTGATATTGCGTATGATTCTACAAACACGGTGAATGGATTTTGACCTGCGCGTAGCATTTGTGCTCTGGCAGCATTCCAAGGGTTTTTGAGCATCTCCATACGTCTAGCGACTAATGTGCGTGTCAAACTATATGTCAAACAGCCGCAGCGAGCCACATTTCATCCTTGGACAGACACAACATACACCACTGTGAACTCTGAACACAATTGCAGGTTCATTGGACTTGCCTCGCTTTTTGGTGTAGCGTACCGTAAATGCAATTTGATGCGATCTGTTACTAATTAATTGGAGGTTGAGTTGCAAATGTGTAAAGGTATTTCCACATATGGTGTTTAATTCATAACATACATTTGAAGAAATAATAAAATACATCAGTTTTTGTCTTATTTACTGCTTTATTTACGACTAAAGTAAAAACTATTAAAAACAGTATTGTTCTCTAGATTGGCATGAAACACTTGTGATGATCTCGCTCATACTGCGACGGTTTTTTTTATTAACTCGTAATTACACGATTACGCAACCAATCATACGTTAATTTATCTTCGCTAATATAAGCGTTATCTAACTCATCCTTATTCGTGTTACACTGGTCTTTAAGAAATAAAAAGCAAACCCAATTAAAACGATGTGACGTAGCTACAATACCAGGAACCAGGCAATCATGAACTTAAACAGTAACACATCGGCGCAACGTCACGTGTGCGGTGGCTGCGTAAACAAAAACGATATCATAAAAAATATTATGCGCGATCCATTCCGGGAACTGTGAGTGAAATTCGCGGAAGGAAAGTAGTTGTGCCATCAATGAAATGTAGTAATTAAAGTGTTCGATAAGGCTCTCCTTGCTTGCAACAGCTGCGCGTTGTTATGACGTCCTGGTATCGCGGATCTGTTGCATTTTTTTATAGAAATTTTAATGATGTGTTAACGTGTTTTATCATCAAGGGGATCGCATACCTTAGTTAGTTCAACTAAATGTTGACTTCAGTTACAAGTTTGATTCCATGACGACGAGAGCATTAAGAAAAACGAAGTATTTGCTCATAAAGTTCTCAAATTGTTTCAGCGTAGGCGACATAGAAATCTCAATTGTAAATTATATGTTTCTAAAATGCCGTAAATGAAGAAATTGTCGCTAGATACGGCTTACCGCGATGGTAACCGTGTAAGTGCGGCTGCAGGGCGCCATGCAACTGAGACGGATGCCCTAACCGCACGCATTGCATTGTTGCCTCCGTTAAACCATCCAGTTAAATCGAGACGTTCGACGACAGATCAACTAAGAATATCGGTCAGAGTAACTCCGAGTAGTAGAGAAAGAAACGCAAAGAACTAATATATGCCTTGAGCTATTAGATTAACAATCCTAAAGCAACATGAATTGCCTATATCATGATATCAAAAATTAAGAAAGATTTTGTACCGATAGTTTCGAGTCCGGGTGCCCGAAACAAACATTCGTTGATGACAGGAACATTTGTTTTGTGGAGTTCACACACGGGGCAAAGTTTGCGTCCAGTAATGTGATACCGCCCCAAACAGCCGGCTCATTTACATTCTAGTCTCAACTAGTGTTGCCCTTTTCATGGCGATAATCCTATTGGGTTGTTAGTTATCGCAATAGATAGTGTGTACTTTTAAAAATCTAGTATTTTGAGCAACCAAATTGATCTTCTCTAAGAGGCTAAGTCACTAATCCAATGATTTGTAACAAATGGCACAAATCGTGCGATGCAGTGTGATTCTACTACCATTTTCTGTTGTCGTAGGTTGAAGCTATTTTGCTTATCCAGACCAGATAGAATTTTGAATGAGGAACGAATGCCTTTCGCCACTAAACACCGAGTATACACAGTATGACGTATTGCGGGCAGAACCCGCAAGTCTATGCCGACAAATGTGCACTGTCCTATTTTGGCGGATACCAATACCCTTGCACCAGTGACCAGTGAATAAGTTCACATCCTATTAAAATTGTTGTCGCCGCATATCGATTGAGCTGCAAGTGCCTACGCAGGGTTTAAAAAACTGCTCGCACCTGTGCCCAGTGGCCCATGTACGGCACAGTGACTCATTTTTACCTGAATACGAGTTTACGACGCCGCTGCCGAGACGCGATAAACACATTGCGACTAAGGGCTACGTACAGTCCCTTTTTATACAAATAGTTTTTTTTATAACTGTCAAACAGGCATGGTTGGGATTTGGGAGTGGAATTGTAGAGATAGTGAGTTCGAGCCCAGAGAATGTCTATATCTATTATTTCGAAGTGATTAACGCTAGGTTTACACGTAAAAACATGCGTGTAAGTAACAAAAGCTTGTGTATTCTTCATTAGAATTAATGAGAAAATGTTCGGATCTTCTATCGTATGTCGAACCTTAGACTAAGTTCGGAGTCGACGTCTGAACACTCCAATGAGTCCAACTTCGTGTCGGAGAATAGAGTAACCCCATGGTACTAAATATTATACCGCCAACCTAACCTTAGTGAAGGGGGAAGATTAATAGAATGAATCATCAGGAATTATTGCAATAATCTCGGCTGGCACAGGACATCGGTGTAAACATAAAAATACAAAATTAACAAGTGGCCGGAACAATTCATTACATTGTGACCTTGCTGCGGAGGCCATGAATGAATCGAAATACAGGATTCTATGCTATGAATCAAGAATTTAGTCACAAGTCAAAAGATTATCAGTTAAAAATAAATTTAAAAGATATAAAATGAATATTTAGATATGCTTAACATTCAGAGATGTGTCTTACATTACATTAAAAACTTTATATCGAACCAGCAGCAACTTTTCGAGTCTTCTCACAAATTCAAGTTTAATAAAGAGTATTTATTTGATTAATTACATTCACTCATGGTTAGCAACTACTTATTATGCAAATTTATGCATCTTTTATCATATTCCCCCGGAGAGTTCATGTCTACCAGGCGACCATAACTGAAAACTGTTACAAAATGGAAACATGCATCGATCCTTTACAAAATGCTCGGCTTAAAAATCTTGCAAACAATACATTACGAGTATGTACCATGTGTCTTTGACCCAACGGCATCTATCGAGCAAAAACGAAAACTTCGCCGTGCATTGTGCCTTACAGAAACGTACCGAATTGTACAGCGGGCCAAACAGATGCACCTGCCTTTGTGAAAGTTCACGGCCCGAGAATAGCACGCGAGATTACTTGGCACGCGACGCGCCCGCGGCCGCGGCGACGTCCTCGCGGCTATGACGCCCTGGTACTTCGACGCCGATTGTTTTGTTACTGTCGAGGGAATTTCTGTCTGCCATGCCTTTTTGCTTATTTTAAACAAATGAATATGCCTTCTTTTTGTGATATGTATGTGGAAATTCCAAACGGTCATGATAATGTTTAGTTGTAGGTATGGATGGCCTTAGGATGCGTTAAATATGTCTTCGGGATTAGATATAATTATTAAACGTGCTGCTGTCTTATTAAACCAGATGATCAAATAGTTTTTATATAATATTCAACTTCTAAGAAACTTTAATTTAAACAATAATTTAGGTGTCATGTACTTACTTACTTACTGCACGATAATAAAATTAGTTATTGCGATTTGGGTACAATTCTTTTTGAAATAAAACGGCTCTGTGACTGTTACAATTCAACTACCTCAGAAGTCTAATACCTCAGTCCGCCCCATGACCACGAAAGCTGTAAAGTAATCGAAACGTCGGGAAATCAAAAAATGTAAAAATTAAACCAAATCCGCGATAAAATCCGTAAATAATAGTTTTATTTCAATGTGTAGCATTCGCGTAAATCTAAGAAACCATTGTACAATTCATTTATCTTTGTTTGGGTAAACGTTAAAAATATATTTTTAAGTTTCTGCCATAGCATTCGTCTTAATTTCGGTCAGTTCATCGTTACACGTTACCAAGAAGCCAGCAGTCCCTAGGATTAGAAAATAAAACGTGGCTCGCTGCGTGTAGGGCGAGGCCGGGCGGGGGCGGAGAGGGCACGTGACGAGGGGGCGGTGGGGCGCGGGAGGAGGGCACTACCCCATATAAGTTGGCTTTTATGGCTTTTGCTTATGCAAGTGTCCCATAAGAAAGACTAGAAAATATAAATGAAATAATTATAAGTAATTGATGCAAAAACGGACTAGGAGAACATTAGTTATTAACATTGACATAATCATATGGACAGGGCGGGAAGCGCGTAAAATGTACGGACTAAGTGATGCGCCTTCTCCAGTTCAGCTCTGGTGGAGCATTACTGAAATTAGCTGTCGCTCGCAACAATTTTGGAAATGCTAGCTTATGTTGTGACTGAAAGTTTAATCATTCATTCAGTCATTTTTTTAACCGTTTAGACCAAATCAATGCAGTTAATTTAATATTTATTTTAGTGCGATTTTCACGGTGCACGGTATGTACAAATAAGTAAAATTTTACCAAAATATTGTTGATTTGTGTGCCAAAATCACTAAAACTATTTTGATTAAAATACTGTACGACCACTAAAACTCTAGTAGGCAGGACGTTTACTGATGGTAGATTTTTCATACATATATGAGAGGTCGCCTAGATAGGTACCACCGAAATGTCTATTTCTCCCGTTAACCAGCAGTGTAAATGTATTGTTGAGTTTTGGTTTGAAAAAGATTGTAGTCAGAATAATTATTGGAAATGTTGAGATTTAACATAATATATCTCAGGATGGCAAGCGCAGTGGAATGCCAAGCATTGCTTTGTTTTTAATTTATGGTGTTTGGTTTAGCTACTGTCCTATAAGTGGTCATATCGCTTACCGTCAGGCGAGTGGCATGCACATCTCCCTATTTATTTCAAGAAAAAGAAAACATTTCAAACTATACCTACCATAATTTCCGAAGAAATCACTACAAATGAGAAGTATTGAAAGTAGTATTATTTTATTTATTTGTCCTCTTGCCGCGATGTGCTGGTATTTGCATGAAGTCAAACTTTTCGGAAAACAATATCGAGCCTTTACCGCCATTTTAGCGCAACCGACAAAAAACAAATTTTACAGGAGAAGGTTTTTGTTAAATATTTTTAAAAAGAAATGTGTAATTCAATTGAAATTTTATATACATTAATTATTTTTATACATTTAAATATCTAATTCTTCCACAGGTTTGGGCAGGTTTGGGTCCGTTGTGGCTTAAAATACTACTTTCGATAACTTGGCGGTAAGGGCTCGATATAATCTCTGCGAAGTCTTTTTTTCTTTTTATACTAGCGCGACAGAGTGACCACAATCGACAACGCACTTCATGATAAGTTCTTTCTCTCTATGAATTTAATGAATTAGATATTTATGGCCTTATTCATAGACAGTTTCAAACCTATTTTAACTATCATATGTTTTGTCCCTTTCGAACGACTAAGGAATACAGTTTGAGCGAAGACAAAATATTAGAAAACTAAAATAGGTTTATAAATTGTATGAATAAGAGCTTTATAAATTAAATAATATTTTAAAAACACTTAAAAGAATTGTGTGGTGGCTTGTTGATAACAAACCGGACGCGGCTACGACCGCGTGTTCGGATCCTAAAGCACACTTTTTGGATTCGTGGGTGTATTTTGTTTCTTTCTCCTTTATTTATCATCACGCAGTTAACAGTGAGAGAATACATCATGAGGTTTGCATGGCTGAGTATTATCGGTAAGAATTTCGAAAATATCTACAAGTCGCTTAGGCGAAAGTATTAGACTGAAATTACTACTTCTTAAAAGCATAAAAAGGTCCATGCTAGGGTACAGACCGCTAAATTAAAAGTCTAATCACTCTGAAACATATTTGGAAAGTCATAATGCGTCAGCATATGTAATTGTAGAATTAGCGCAAGCAAAATAAAGCGGCTATTGGTAGCCTCTATCGCGGTAAGATCTATGTATATATCAATGGAACAATTGCCTGTAAGAGACATCTACCCACAAAATGGACAAACGTTGCTGAATATTCCCCGTCCATCAAGTCTCAATGGATATCCTTTAATTAGACCTAGTCCAGGACTAGCAGACGACTAGCAGACTGTAGTGTAGTCCAAGCCATGTCGCGGCGCATGCACAGTCCACAATGGCGCATGCACGGCAAGACTATTTCTATAATGATTACACAAGCGAGTAACCACTCGTAATTCTTACGTCACGCGGAGGGCGCGCTCGGGGTGGCGGACGCGGCGGGAGCGGGGCAGGGAGCTTTTACTGTTGTCCTTTTTAGATTTTAGTTAATTATGAACGAATGCCAATATAGTACAGCCAAGATATGTGTCGGACGCCTGACTACAAGGTGGATGTAGGCCGCTTCCAACCAATGGATGTGAGTTCTTGTGGCTGAAAAATAAAAGAGAGAGAGATAGAGAATGAATATATCTACGACCTGTTTTGAAATTTGATTCCTAATTCCCATGGTTAAGCGCAAACCTTTTAGATAGTCTGTTTGAGACGTAAATATTATCATGGCCGTATCAATTTTGTAATCGTTTTCGTAATCTTATTATGTATCACTACATAGTATAAAACAAAGTCGCTTTCTCTGTCCCTATGTCCCTTTATATGCTTAAATCTTTAAAACTACGCAACAGATATTGATGCGGTTTTTTTTAATCCATCCATCCAGCAGCCAAAGGAAGTCCACAACTGAACATAGGCCTCCTCCAATGATTTCCACAGAGACCTGTTGGAGGCAGCCTGCATCCAGCGACGACCCGCGACCTTTACCAGGTCGTCGGACCATCTTGTGGGTGAACGTCCTACGCTGCGCTTTCCGCTACGTGGCCTCCATTCGAGCACTTTCCGACCCCATCGGTCATCAGATCTCCGCGCTATGTGCCCTGCCCATTGCCACTTCAACTTGCTAATCCGGTGGGCTATGTCGGTTATTTTAGTTCTCCTACGGATCTCCTCATTTCTGATTCGATCTCGTAGGGAAACCCCGAGCATAGCCCTCTCCATAGCTCGTTGAGTGACTTTGAGCTTCCTAATAAGGCCCATAGTGAGAAGCCACGTCTCGGTGCCGTAAGTCATCACTGGCAACACACAACTATCGAAGACTTTCGATTTAAGGCACTGAGGTATTTTGGACGAGAAGACGTCGCGTAGTTTCCCGAACGCTGCCCAACCGAGTTGGATTCGACGATTGACTTCTCTCTCGAAGTTGGACCTACCTAACCGGACCACTTGTCCTAAATAGACATATTTGTCAACAACTTTAAGAGTCGAGCCCCCAACACCGATGGGGGTGGGCACAACATGGACATTCGACATGATCTTCGTTTTGTCCATGTTCATTTTAAGACCCACCTGTTGGGAGACTCGATTGAGGTCTTCGAGCATAGTGCTAAGGTCTTCCAGCGATTCTGCCAAGACTACAATATCGTCGGCAAACCGAAGGTGAGTGATATACTCGCCGTTGATGCTGATGCCGAATCCTTTCCATTGCAAGAGCTTGAAGGCATTTTCCAGCGCGGCAGTGAACAGTTTCGGAGATATGACATCTCCCTGTCTCACGCCTCTCTGTAGTGGAATAGCCTTTGTACTCTGATCTTGTACTCGGACCGACATGGTGGCGTTGTTGTATATACACTTCAACACTTCGATGTACCGATAGTCGATATGGCACCGCTGGAGAGACTGTAGCACAGCCCAAGTCTCGATCGAATCAAAGGCTTTCTCATAGTCCACAAACGCTAAACAAAGCGGCAAGTTTTTTTTTAATAAATAAAGTGATTCAAGAGGAAGGTTTATATGCATAATACGTACCTATTATTGTACAGAAATCTATTTGTACCCGGGCGAAGCTGGGCCGGGCCGCTAGTATATAATATGTATGTTTTCTGGAAAGACGTTGTGTAGTTTTTATATTAGCCATATTATGAAGTTTCGGAATAATATTTGTTTATTATTTAGATTTGTAACAACACGGTTGGGTACAACAAGCACCATGCAACTTGCAAGTTATAGAATCATCGCTTTGTTATTTGATAAGAAGCGATTCGCAGAATATATTCTAATCGCGCAGTATTTATTGTTATGTTTGACGTATTCATGAATTAGTGACTATTTTCGAAAGGTCGCTGGCAGATGCCTGGATGCCACAAGCCAAAGACCGGGTGAAATGGCGCAGTTTAGGCTGATAATGATAATTATCGATTAATTAATGTCCCCACCTGAATCCTTCTGGATAATTTCATAAGGTATATGAATTCGACTAATGTATTAGTTCATAGTTCTGTAAGTAAAGCCTTTAATAGTGGTATATCGTCGTATCGGGTATGCCAAGAGGACAGTTTTAAAGCATAAATAATATCATTTCATTAGGCTTGTATGTATCAGCTCACCACTACCACAATACCCACATGATTTCGAAAAGACAGAAGTGTGACCTGGGATTTGAACTCGCGACCACAGTGGTAGCCGCGTCTGATTTGTTACCGAAAGCAACGCACTTACAACATATACAGCCTCCGTGGCGCAGTTGGTTAGACGCCGCCTGTGAAACGAGAGGCCGCGGGTTCGATCCCCGCACCGAGAGAAATGTTTGTGCGGCCCACAAATATTTCTTCCGGGTCTGGGTGTTTGTGAGACCGAAAAGTCTCTCGTAGTTCCTGATACCCACGACACAAGACTCGATCTTAGTGTGGGGTCAGGATTATGTATGTGACTGTTGGGTGTTATTTATTTATTTATTTATATACCTATGAAATGAAATGTATTTATTTATTAGTATATAAGGCATAGGCAATTTAAGAGCTCTTATGACAAGTCCATACACATAGAACTTAATCTCTATATACAATATATTTTCTATACTTAGTATTACTTATTTTAATTTCTTACTTTAATTTATGCATTGACTTAATTTATTTAGTTTTAAATTAATTTTATTTTTATTTATTTATTTAGTTTTGATTCATATTTTGTTTGAAGTATTAGTTATTACCTTACGGTAATTTATTTTTCAAAGAATTACATTATTTACTTTAGTCAAATTAAATTAAATTATTAATGGACCATGAGTATTATTACAACGGTGCGTAGCGGTTTATTGTTACCATCGGATCCAACGCGGCGCTTGACCCGGCGAAACAAACTCAGTGGGCTTACAGTACCACTGGAACTACGCAACGCGACCCAGTCCTGAGTATATCCAGCGAATAAGTGGGCTTGTTTTGGGTCCAACTTAAGACAATGACCATAAGTATTTCCGAAACGTCCCGTATGTTTAGGCTTACTGCCGGATCCAAGGCGGCCCTGACTGAAAAGACCCGGCGAACAAACTCAGCGGGCTTTATTTTACCACTGGATACTACGCGGTGCGACCCATTTCTGAGTAGATCCAGCGAGTCAAACTTATGCTCATAATACAGCCCATATACGTCCCATTGCAGGGCACGGGCCTCTTCTACAATCCAGAGTACGATTGAAAGTAGCTAACTTCATAAGGTTAAAAGATAATGGTAATGTTTGTGAGAAAGTCTCTCGTAGATCCTGATACTCATCAAGCCTCGATCTTAGATTGGGGTCAGGACTATGTATGTGACTGTTGGTTGTTATTTATTTATTTTTAGATAGATGGTATCAAATAGTGTAACAACAATTACTGGCGGCCTTATCACTATTAGCGGTCTCTTCCAGACCACCAAACGTACGATGGATCATCCGTTATATAAGATAATATGTAATGAGGGGGAGTTTGAAGACCTAAGAAATAAGAATACATACTAAATGTACATTATAAATACAAGGGTAACATGTATATACCTATAACCTAATCCTAAGTAATAAAATCCCAATTACCAACAAAAAAATGTCTATAATACTATATAATATAATTTGACCAAAGTACAATGAAGTATTCGCATTGACTTTCACGATAGGATAGAAAGATGTTTATCAATGTATTTCTGTACTTACATGGTTGGTAAAACCGCCACACGCTTCGCTCGTGAGTGTGCCAGCGACGTAACTCGCACCTAACATATTATATTGCTAAATATAGAAAGTACGCTCAATTACACTTTTCGAAACACGTATTCTAGCGTTTTTTTTATCGTACGAACTATAATGCCATTTTTTGTTCGTTGCGAGTTGTCGACACTCCGCGGTAACGTGTCGGAATGGGTGAAGTAAATGATTTATTATGTAGCTCTAGGAGTAAATATTGATTGTAAACGACCATTGTAGTCGTTTGTCATATGTATGTACCTAGTTTATTTTCGTCTATAAAAAATTGGAGTATAGGCTTCGATGAGGTCTGGCAAATTATGACTAACTTCCGAGACAGAATCATTACATGTTACGTTTAGAGTAGGCGTTGTTTTGGTACACCTTGGGATCCATAAACTGCATTATGTCCACGTAATTAATCTCTAACTTGAACTTGAAGGATGGGGGAGACCTTATATAGCAATCATTCAATGAACTCTTATTACGTTGTAGCCTCGCGAATGCTTTCCGCAACCTGCCGTAAAATTACCGATTCGCAACATAAAAGGAACAAATCCGCACGATACTGTCATGTCCATCAGCGTGATGTCGTACACGATCAGAATAAGTCGCCGTCACTTGTCTGAAACTAATTAGCCTAGTATTAATTGTGATTGTGGAGCCGAGCTGCGGCGAGTGTCCGTTGTGAAGCGACGTCGACAGTGAGGGCGGAGGTCTGACTCGCGGTGTGGTGTGGCAGATGTCGGTGGGCCTGCAGCGGCGCGTGCCGGCGCTGGACGAGAGCGCGGGCGGCGTGCCTCCGGCGTGGAAGAGCGGCAACAGCGAGCCGCCGTTCCCGTCGTTCGCGCCGCCGGCCGGCTCGCCCGCGGGCCCGGCGTTCGCGGCGTCGCCGGCGCCCTCCACGCCGGGCCCGGGCGGCGGGTTCGCGGGCCCGCCGTACGCGGCCGCCGGGCCCTTCGGCAGCCCCTCGGCGCGGCCCGGCTCGGGCGGCGGCTTCCCGCCGGGCCCGCCGCCGCAGCAGGCGCACTTCCCCGGGCCGGGGTTCGCGCCGCCCGGCTCGCCCTTCCACCCGCACCCGCCGCACCCGCCCATGCCGCCGCACCCGCACATGATGGCGCCGCTGCCGCCGCCTGTTGACAGGTCAGACGCTATTACTTTATACAACGCATTGTGTTTAAGCTCAAGTGTATGATTGAATGTCGGTAAGTTATGAACGGTCAATGGCAAACGTAATTTTATAGGGCGGCTTCTTGACTACGTCATTATTGAAAACTGAATACGACCTCACATAGATTGCCAACTTTTGTGATTTTATTACAAACTTACTGTGCTTCAATTAATACCTGGGAGCGATAATAATCATTTTATAAGTTCTCTTACGAATCTTTCTCTTCTCGAGATAGGTTTGTCATGAGGATACCCTAGCCTTTTAGCAACTACTTGCACCCCGTGAGCTATATTTCTATATAATACTTTGAACCCGAGAGCCGACACTGGCTCGTGTCCGTGAATCTCATTGCGGAATTAGCCAGTACAAAGTGAACCCGCCTCGACACACATTGCAGGGACGATCGCATTTTAACTTCATTTTCAGCACGGACGATCTTTCACTCGGAAAAAAATTTAAAATAGCGAAAGACCACCATAAAACATCATTTATTCCTTTAAAATGTCTGTAAAATCTGCACGCGTGATATTACTCTGCCCACTACAATGTATATGACCATTTAAAGTACTAGGAAAGCATGAAACAAAAAGTATTCTGTGTATGAATTCCTATGGAAGCTCACCTGTCGATGACGGAACGGTCTAGTGGGCACCCTAATGGTTGACACCAGAATCGCCTGGCTATACAATTATAAGGCAATAATAATCAATAGAAATGCATGAAGCCCTCAATTTTGTAGGATGACAGTTAATAAAGGGATTAAGTAATCCAAGAGTCAATAATTTTTTTTTTAACCGCCAATGTCTATCGTTGCTACTATCAAGTACGAGGCGCTTATACTGTTGTGAAGATATGGAAAATATTATTTTTTATTAAATCAACACGACATGTAAAATGGTCTCGCTTTAAATCCATTGCATATTTTTGTGAGCATCGAGTAATCGAAAACTGAGCGATACTCCCCACTGTGACGAAAACTTAACAAGCTACTTAGTAAAGAACATCAATGTAATAGAAACTAAGCGATGTTAAGAAAAAACACGACTGGCTGCTACATGAAAAAATCATAAAGTTTCCAAGGAATAGAACAGCATGAAGGCCTAACTCTGCCTTGCTAATTTAATCATTAAAACGCTGAATTATTCTACAAAATGGATGAAAACCATTCACCAACCAAATAATATTTCTCTCTTTTCCGATTGTTTTGTAAAAGAGTGAGTTTTTTTTTTATTGCATTGAATGGCGAGACGAGCATGCCGTTCGCCTGGATGGTAAGCGATTCGACCGCTCATGAACAGTAGCAAAACAACACCTTGATTTACAAAGCAATGCTTGGCATTCCACTGCGCTCGCCATCCTGAGACACAAGATGTTAAGTCTCAATATGTCCAGTAGTTACTCTGGCTACAATGTCCTTCAATCCGAAACACAACAGTGCATTTAAACTGCTGTTTGACGGGAGAAATAGACATTGCGGTGGTACCCACCCAGGCAGCCTCTCACATATGAGAGACCTACCACCAGTAAAAATTTCTTAGTTTGTTTGCTTAGTTTCATTTCTGTGAATAGACTTATCCGCATTTCATTCACATTTCCAAAATGTCCTGGGTATCGTGATAGACGCTTGCCATCGCGATCAGTGGTATAATCAATAAAACAAACCTATGACTTCCCAAAAACCGCAGAACATTTGGTACAGCACATTCAGCCGTGAGACAGATTGCCTTGCTCCATCATTGTTGCATAATATGTGCAAGGTCGCTATATATCCACAATGTACTAAAGTCGGAATGTCTGTCCGTAGTGAAACAATTCTATGTAGTGTCATTAAAACTAATAAATAGTCTTCAGTGGGGTAAAATTTGAGAAGTCTTGTTTGACAATGAACGAAACTGTTTGAAATATGTCTTTAAAAAACAGATACCAAGACGGGCATCCTATATGCCATAACTGTGTTGCGCTTTTTTGGCATTACTCCGCACCTACATTGGAGTTAGGTGGTGTTAGAAAAGGATAGTCTTAACCGTACTCTCCTCTCTCTCTCTCTCTCTCTCTCTCTCTCTCTCTCTCTCTCTCTCTCTCTCTCTCTCTCTCTCTCTCTCTCTCTCTCTCTCTCTCTCTCTCTCCCTTTCTTTCTCCCTTACTCGAAAGTAGTGCCAGCCCATACTCACTCATTGCTGATTTCTTTCCAATTAGGAGTAATATAGAGAAGGCTTACACCTTAGTGCGGATTCCACAGCACTAGACTAATTCGGGTAATATCGAATTTCACAGAGAAAAATTTTAAAATCTAAGGATTCCATGTTTCTTCACTACATTTTCTGACCCTGATAAAGAACGGAGACCTCTAGTGGAGATAATCTCTGGTAATGCCGAATACTAGAATACTGTACTGTACTGTATCAGCCCATATACGTCTCACTGCAGTGGACGAGCTTCCTCTAAAATCGAAATTATGATAGAGAGGGGTTAGACTATATAGTCAACCACGCTGGCCTAGTGAAGTTTGGCAGACTTCACATACCATAGAAATTCTCACGATTCGGTATGGTATGCAGGTTTCTTCAGTTTGTTTTTCTTCGCCATTATGGTTGTGTTTTATCAATACACACATCTATTTGAAAACTCAAACTTTGCCGTGGGATTTTAAACCGTGACCATGTCTGAATTATTGAAGAGAAGCCGCGGTATAAGCACAGTGGATGTGGATTGATAGGCAATGACCCGCGGAGTCCATAACACACAAGTGCTGATAAGATTAGCGGATATATATAGAGTGCTCCGTTAAATGTATCAGAAATTCTACGAGCATTATAAAGCTAAAACTGAACTTTTTTTAAATATTTTGAAGCATAGTGTCTAATATGGAGTCTTACATATTTATCATTTTTTTGTATTTGTTTACACTGGTTCTTAAAGCTTCAATTTCTATAAGGAATTTCTTGCGTTTAGGAAAATTAGCTTCCTTAGGAGCTAATTAGGGAATAAAAGTTTGGAACACAGTTATTTTCAAGTTTGAGATGTACAAACTGCTCGTTTTTTCCGATGGGATTATTTTAAAATGTCCTTGGGGGATTAGAATACATCTGGTTCTGTGGATGTTTTTATAAACTTTCCCAAACAATAACGGTCAAACCCAGATCGAATTTAAGCCGTGCAAATTTTTATCCAAGTGGGGATCGAACCCGCGGCCTTCGGTGCATCGTACCCATATTTTTACACGCTTTATATAAGCTTCACTTGTTTGTTTGTATGTTTGTATATTTGTATGTTTGTATATTTGTATGTTTGTTTGTAACCGACTTCTTTGGGCGCGATTTTGACCCACTTTAAACGGCCAAATTTCGTTCAAATTTTGCACACCTGTCAAAGACCGATGACAATACAATAATTCGATTAAAATATATAATTATCCTGATTAGATTCGCCAGGATTAATTATTCTTATAATTGATGAACATTGCTACATTTATCGCTAGATGGCGTTAACATTGTATTCTTCAAGTGTCAAATGTTACTACTGACCAACAGATGGCGTTATTGATTGGAAATACAGCCGTAGATGGATGTTTTTAGTCAAAACAATTATATAATAGTTAAAAAAAACTAAAATACACGCTTTAATAAGATATACAACTAAAAAAGTAAAAATAATTGATACTGAATTTAAGATAAGAAAATGGACTAAAATACATATATTTTATTGTTACAAAGCGTGGGGTGCAGGAGGATAAGTAATTGTTGTAAACACCCCACGCTTTGTAACAATAAAATATATGTATTTTAGTCCATTTTCTTATCTTAAATTCAGTATCAATTATTTTTACTTTTTTAGTTGTATATCTTATTAAAGCGTGTATTTTAGTTTTTTTTAACTATTATTGCTTCTAATAAAAATATTCTGTGTAATCGTCATTGTAACAATGCCACATCCTGTATACGAATCGTAGTAAACTAATGACGTAGTGGTTTCTCCAGACGCTTCTCAAATTGTTGGCGAGATGCGCGGCTCAAGATTACTCACAGCTTCAGACCGTGCTGTTTGGTCTATCTAGGTACAAAGGTCAGTCTGACGCCATCGTGTCATCAGCCTTTATGGCGCAGTTGGTTAGACGCCGGCTGTGAAACGATAGGCCGCGGTTTGATCCCCGCGTGAGACAAATGTATGGGTGATCCACAGATATTTGTGTCGGGTCTAGGAGTTGGAGATGGCGGGACAAGCATGCCATTCGTCTAATGGTAATACGACCGCTTATGAACAGTAGCAAAACCAAACAACACCATGCATTACAAAACCATTGGCATTCCACTGCGCTCGCCATCCTGGGACATAAGATGTTATGTCTCAATATGTCGAGTAGTCACTCTGGCTACAATGTCCTTCAAACCGAAACATCATTTACACTGCTATTTGGTGGGATAAAAAGACATTGCGATTAACCCACCCAGGCGGCCTCTCACATATGAGAGACCTACCACCATAGTATGCTAAGTACGCTAACTTGAATCTAACAGAGTGGTGGACTATAGCACAAGCCTTCCTAATTAACGGAATAACCTATGCCCTTAAGTGGGGCGTATTATAGGAAAATTAATTATTTATGCTAATTACTTAAAAGTCTAGCATTGTTTAATGGCCATGAATGGGACTGGATTTACGTCCCATTTTATGGTATTTGGCTGATCTTTGAGCATCCACAGCGCAGTTGGTGAAACGCCGGCTGTGAAATGGGAGGCCGCAGGTTTGAACCCGGCACCAAATGTTTGTGCTGCCTACACATATTTATTTCGGGTCTTGTTTGTGAGACTGGAGTCTCTCATAGTTCCCCATACCCACGACACAAGACTCGATCTCAGTGCGGGATCAAGACTGATCAGGACTATGTATGTGACTGTTGGGTGTATTCATTTATTTATTCTGTGACTCTTGTTAGGTCGTCAACAGCCTTGTCTAGTTTTATCGCCTATCTATGGTTCATAGGAAAAGTTCACAACAACCCAGAAATATTTTAAGCTGAGTAGCAATCCATACGCTCGCTATATTGGAATTTCACTGGCGGCCCCTGATACGCGACTCGCGGTTCTTACTAAAACATAAGCATGAGTTATATTTTGTTGGCACGATAGTATTTGTTCAGACTTTTGTAAGACTATTTAATTACAATTAAAAACGAAGTAAGCAGAGGATGAATTAAAAGTGATACTTGAGCTTATTCGTAGCAAGCACAATACCAGTCGTATGATATTTTTCATATTGTAATATTGATGCAAAGTGAATTGCCTGCCAGAATATCGAGCCTAGCACCTCACAATCATAGCCTTTACTTGGTATGGACCAATGCGGTATTTTTTTATTAATAACTTAATTGATATAAGTAATTAAGTCAAGAAGGCTGTTATATCAAGCCTTATATCTTACGGTTATATCCAATACGACAAAGTCTAAAAATCGCGAAATAATACTGAGAAGCGAGTAAAATGCTCGGTAGTTTTGTGTGTGTGGAGTAAAGCTCGTCGGTGTGTTGTGTGTGTGAGCGGGCTATAAAACGCGCCTGTGTGAGTGAACAAATAAATGTAGGTGAACGGCACGTATATATTTTGTGCCGATGCCGCGCGTACCGTCCGCAACGCAGGTGTGCCGCAGAATTAGATTTTCTTTTTTTTTTCGTTTTTTTTTTTTAAATGACCAAGGAATAAAGTGAGTTTGGCTTTAAGGACTATTGCAATTGAATGCGTAGAAAACTATAATTCCTTCGTTGTTTCCATAAACAACTATTATGAATAATGAAGACCGAATATCGTTTTTTAGTTTTAACTTTCGATAAAATGTTTTTGTTTTTGTATAGTTGGAATACCACGTAGTTTAAGCTGGGCTAATTTTAAATGAATTTCATTTTGAATTACTTAATTGAAATTATACATTGGCAATCCAAATCCTTCTGAGTGCCGTCGAATATCTGGTTCAGTTGGGGAAAGAGAAATTAGGAATAAATACAGATTCGAAGGCATTACTCTGCTTATTTTATTTTTTTATAGTTTGTTCTAAATGTTGGGACAACAGAACACTACACATTAAACTTTACGCTCTAAGTATAGTAGTTGTAACTTGTACGCATATATAAATGCAGCATGAAAGATAAACTTTTTTATTTTTTCTTATTATACCAACATTTCTTAAATATATTTTATTAATTATAATGGGTTTGACTTCTGAACTCTGTAAGCCAACACTTTTTTTGTATTTTAAGCTAAATCTTCAGAGGAAATTCGTAAAATAATGTAAATACGCACACTAATTTAATCCAATTATACGGTTGCAGAACATTGAATTGATTAGAATTGTTTATTTTGCCGTTTTCGCGTATTTTTAACGTTGTCCTCTACTTATGTTACGTATATTAAAGGCAAAAATAAATTATCAGTACTTCAAGGTCTAGTAACAGATTTTACGACAATCGTCACCAATATATATTCATAGGAATGTAATGTAATAAATTAGTATTTCTACGACTGCTACAACGTTCAATTTATGGTCCCTAAGCCATACAGTACCAGCCATATTGGCTATATTTGAACTCGTCCTTGAAGTTATAATAATCGTGCCCTTATCGGCACAATATCTGGCTGACGTTTATTAGTAGGCAACGAACTCTTTAAAGCACTGTATTTTATTTCAAAATGCACAACCAGATATCTACTAAAAGAATGTACTCTGGACTTCATGGCTTTACGGTCTACTAATAATACATGCGTATTCGGTTCAAATTGTTTTTTTTTTTCGTAATTTGTAAGTATTTATATTGCGTACAATTGTTTTTTTTTTACAATTACCAACAAAATACAAAACAAAAAAATAACTAAAAATCTTCTTAAATTCTTCCAAAAATATATGTTTATACAATTTGCATTCTTAATTCAAAATGTGTCAACTACATGCAGTCCTGGTAACCTTTACAGAAAATACAAAGGAAAAAATCTAATGCCACCTGCCTGCTTTTTGCGTGAACAGTACTCGCCCACCCCGAGTACTACCTATCTCTATCTATACGCGCTACGTTCTATGTTATTCGTTGGTACCGCTCCGGCCAGTGTGCGCTGGCCTCCCGCGGCCCGCGCGCGCCGTACTGCCGCCCCGCAGCGAGCGCGCCAACTTGACGTTACAGGCTCTCGTTCAACTGGACCTTGTGTATGTACATAAAGACTATGTGGAGTGAGACGGCGCTCCGTTGCTCGAGTGTCGTCTGCCGCGCTCCCTGATCAAAATCATTTCGAAATTTGAAATGAAATTTTGACGTTTTCGAATTTGTGTTCAATTCTTAATATATGGTTTAAATATTTTTAATCCCGACTCGTTCGCAGCCAGGACTTAATTACTTACCGTAGTTTTATTGGTACGAAATTAATTTATGTTTTCTTTTATTTTTATTCAAATCCATTCATATCAATAAAATGATAGTTTTTTTTTTATGATTTTGCGGCGAAAATACTACATACCCCGTGGCATGTAATCCATAGTATTTTTGTTGATCAGAACTATCACTGATAGAAGCCATCTTATTTCTGAATTTCATAATGATTTCTATGCGAGTCAGTGGTGCGTGTAAAGTGTAAACGTGTACATACTTGTTGTTTTATCAAGTTGAGTTGAGTTCCTAGCTCAATATAGCCCCGTGTATTTTATAAGAATGAGTTTCCTTGTATTACGTGGTTGTTATAATTTTTGGTGTGAATTATTTCAGTTGTTGAGTAATTTGCTCTGAAATTGTAGAAATATTTAGTACTATTATATATTTTACCGCGTGATGAAATCACTTGAATATTGTACTGCTAAGAAGGCTAATAAACAGTGTGTGATTAACGCGCTTTTTTGCAGTTTTAATGCTTGTGCCTTTTAAAAAAAATTATCATCAACTTCTTCGTCTCAAATTAACAATTAGATTTTCCAATTTCAAAGTTAAGTAACACTCATTCAACCCCTATTTATATGTCCCAGATGATGTTTTCTCAAATATATTAATGTTAGTTATAAACAGATAATATAACAGTAAAAACACATTTTTATTATACGTCCTCGATAATTCTTAACATTAGCTAAACAAAAATTACAAACTTTTGTGCTTTATAACCTCCTCTCATAATTTATATTAGAAATACATACATAATTAAGCATCGGAATTAGGTTAAAGGAACGAAAGCTTAGTATTGGAACGGACTGTTGAAATGGGGGTCGCGAGTTCGAACCTCAGACACGTCAACACGCGCCACACAACCAAAGTGAACTGTGACGGGTAGGTTTACAAATACAAGACATAATAATAAAATTTGTGCGTTTGAGAGTTCCCCATGAGAATTTTGATGGTATGTGCAGTCTACCATCACACATCGTAACAGTAAGCCAGCATCGTAGACTTATGGCACTAATTATAAACAGTTTTGACTTTTGAAACATATTTTAGTTACCGAATGTTTTGTCCCTTTCGAACGATTTTATAATTCAACTTGAGTGAAGAAGATAAAATATTCGTTAACTAAAATAGGTTTTAAATTTTGAAATAAAACTATTATTTACGGATTTTATCGCGGATTTGGTTTAAAATCCATGAATAATAGTATTATTTCTGGTGTAACAGTCGCGTAAAACTAAGAAACCACTAGGTTTTAAAATTGTCTATGAATAAGCCATAAGGCCGTCAGTAGTTAGTATTAAAACATGAAAACAACGAACATAATATAAATTAATATATTAAAATATCAAGTGTTGCAGTGCACAGAATGCAATTAAATATTTTCTTTGGTGTACGAATCGCTGACGAATTTCAATAGATTTTATTAATTTCTATTAATCGACACTTTATTGATTGATGCAGTTTATCCCTAAACGGCAAGGTACGACGACCCCATGGTTTAGTCCAAGACCGCCATAGAGATTTGAACAATCACGATGTGTTTAAATGGGATATAACATGCCCGGTATCGGAACAACCCGCTCTTGTGATGATCTGTATCAGGCCCATATCCATCTGACTGCGTCCTCCTCTAAAATGGAGAGTACAATTGAGAGTGGTTAAGCCATATAGTCCATCACGCTGGCCTAGTGCGGCTTGGCGGACTTTACATACCATAGAATTCTTACAAATCGCTATGGTATGCAGGTTTCCTTCACCATTATAGTGCATGGTGATTGATTATCAAAAAACACATGACTCCGTAAAGTCAGAGGTGTGCCCTGGGATTCGAACTTTCTGATGATAAAAGACAACATTAAGGAATAGGAGGGAGAAAGTAACAATAATTGAACCTTATATCCCAAACATACGCGACGGGAAAATCTTCAGGATTGGCAGCATAGTCGACCTGACCTATATCAGTTTAGGCTAAGGTATACCAATCCTAACCTTTCTTAAATATTGGCGTGCAATCCTAATAACTATTAGATTGGATACTCATCCACCCGCGAAAGATGGATACGTTACCTCAGTCGACCTAACTATGTCGGCTTGCTTACGAATGTACTCTGACACGCTATAGTGGGTTCTTATTATTTTTTTGGGGACCTCTGCTTCATCATTAGCTTTCGAGTCCTCGACAAGCTTTCACCCAGCCATAATGATGATCTCTCCTCTGTAGCCACAAACATGCCAACAAACTAAACCCAAAACAGGACACTTAATCATTAAAGCGGGTTTTACACTATCCCTATACCAATCTAACCCCCACCTAATCCACTTTAAAAACTAAAACAATGACGTAAATGAGTGACGTATTGGCGTCGCATACGGCACAACCGATGGGCCATCGCACTGACAGATAGGCTAACCTATATTTAAGTATTTAAGCGGGTACCCTAGACGTCTGCGCGGGGGGGTGCGGGGCGCGGCGGGGCGCAGGGGGGCGAGTGAGGGGTGGCGAGCACGTGGCCTACGAGGGTGGCCTCCGACCCGTCCACGACGCCCACGCGCTCTTGATACTTGCGTGCTTTACAATAATATAGTTATGATTAGTTTATAACATTTGGATAAAAATAAGAAGAAAGCTCAATAGAGGAACAATGGGCATTTGTAAGTCTTTGGATGTCATAAGAATGATGTCCGGATTGTAAAATCTAACTTATTCAAACTAAATCCGTTTTCAGTTTGAGGTTTATATATGGGACAATATAATTTCCCCTTTTACATAAACATTTTCTCGCGTTCACGTATACTAAGTATATTTTTTTTTATAATAACAAACACACAACCAAACAAGCATGTGCCCTGGAATCGTCAACAAAACCACGCTTTCAGCAGCTCATTACCATCTGACATATATATTATACCCCACGCCGTTAAAGTTATTATAGTTATAATTAATTGGCGCCATGTCGTAAATTTTATGCTATGTTTACATTTATATTGAGTCAAATGAGTCGTTTATAAACAATAGACGATTAGTTTTCACATAAATGTCCAAGATCACATAATGATAATTGATGTGCATAATTTATTAACATTTTTTGAATATATCAAAGCAATTGATTGCCGCGTTGACATAGTTGTACTACGGTACGATTACAAAGCTGTGGTCTCGGGTTCGAATCCCGGGGCGCAAAGTGATAGTGGATTTTTCAATTCCTTACAAGCTCGGAGTCAAGAATTTGTGCCAACTCCCAAAAAGGTGCATTTAACATCAGGTACCACTTACCTCATTCAATTAAAAGTTGATCAAAGTTATGCAGACAGTCTGTTGTAAAGTCAACTAGCCTAATTTCATTACCACGAACATCGTGCCGGTCATCAATAGACAACTGTTATATTTTATTTGATTCGTTTACTATTTAATAATATATTGCGTAATTTTAGTATTATTTCTTCAAACTGTGTAATTAAAATCGACTAAGCAAAATGGTTATTTTAATCTAAAACGGCACACATTAAAATTAGGTGACGCTTACCGATTTACAAGCTACTCAACGTGTTAAAATCATCATAAAACGATACTACATAATCATGGGTTAATGACACGAAAAAAAAACTATTAAACTATCAATTACATTTTAATTAGCCAAATATCAAAACTCACAGTTCGCAGTACAGCCGTCCCCTCGACGAGGCGCGCTACGGTCGGCAAAATGCTGACTTTAAAAAAAATATAAAATTTAACGTCACCCCTCCCCTGCTCACTACCCACCCCCGGCGGCTCCCGCCCGTGTCACCTGGTGTGTGATCTGATAGATGATGATGAGCACGACCTTCCAGGCGTCCAAAGGTCAGGTGGTTTTAGAATATTACTGATGATTGAGACAGGGCCTGATACAGAGGATAATTGTAGTTGGTTCGATTCCCATTGTGATACTTTGAGTGTCAGTAAATTTTGAGTACGGTGAGAAACGAGAGGTTGCGGGTTCGACCTCGAGATCCTCTGAAATGGGTGATCGAAAATATTTGTCTTGGATCTATCTAACCTAGCCTAACAATTCCTTGCAGTTTCCGAAAGCAAATGCAAGAGTATCGTATCATACTGCGATATTACGATTGTTTGTCCATTGGTATACATATTCTAGTAAATGTTTTGCCGGCGTCAATATGTATGCAGGTAATCGGCCTTGCAAGGAAACCGAGTTACTATTTAAAAGGTAATTAGTATCTTGAGGTATGGTTTAAAAGTCAGAAATTGTATGAAAATGGAAACTATAGATCCTCGAAAGAATGTATTGTTGTCATACTATTGGTAAAATATTAGGAACAGTTTTTGTCATTTCACATTTTAATCAGTTGGACATGTTAATTCTATTCGATTACGAGTATTAATACTTGTTGTTTATATTAGGAAAACATATCTCAAACACAGCGTATAATAGGTATTTTTAAAATTCCGACACTCTGCTAGAAAATAGATGAATTATACTTACGGTATTGTCAATGCGAAAATGATAACGACTATCAAGAGATTTCTTGACAGTATTCGTAAAACAATATAAATAATGTTGTTGCTGATTACTCATATAAGGGTTGTGTGGCCTTAGCCTGGCCCTATGCGGAATAGTGGGCCAACGGAATATACTGGAGAACCAGTCAATTGTTATTCAAGGCAGTCACAGATGTCTCTCTGAGTTAAACTGTTATTAATTGACAACAATAAATGGCGGTAACTTTTAGAAATAGGAGACCTTACATTTTTAACTCTACTATTAAGCAGAATTAAAAATAGATTCGTTTCTAAAGAAAATCATTTCGAAAAATAATGCTGTTAAAAATATTGACCCGACAACATTTTGAAATTCGGTCGGACACCAGGCAAACATAACTTTGCGGGCGGTCGAATTACGAACTACGCAAGTTTCCATACAAACGCGCATCTTTCCCAAGAAAGCGGCGACATGTACAAACGAAAAATTAATGTTGCGCCTCGAGAACCATGAATGAAGGGTGCCCGTTTTTGAACCCTCTATTAATAAATATGTCCATCTCATTCACACTCGTGTATTCCATATCTTCACATCTCGCTCGTAATGCAAATGAAAAATCAATGGTGCACTTGATCCGCTGCCGCTTTGGGTTCCAAAGCCCTAGCGTTGGCCCTCCTGTAGGGTTAAGTTCGCTTTTTGAATTTTGTAATGTTGATATCTTTTTGCGGTATATTTGATTAAGAGATCTCAGTAGTTACAATAATTAAAATCATATTTAGGGAATTTTTATTAAAATCTAAATAATTTTAATAAAATATTATTATATTGATTGGTCGAGTTATTCGAAAATTTAAATGGAAGTCACATTTTTTTATTCAGATTTAAATATCTTGTAACACCACTTATTAAAATAACCTTTTGACAGTCACCGTGTTACAGTTGAATGTTGATTAAACGCCGGCTGTGCAACGAGAGGCTGCGGGTTCGATCCTCGCACCCTAATCAATGTTTGTGTGATCAACAGGTAATTGTTTCGATTTTGGATTGGTGAGACCGAAAGTATCTTGTAGTTTATGATACCCACGACGCAAGACTCGATCTTATTGTGAGGTTAGGGCTATGTATGTGACTGTTTGGTTATTTATTTATTTATGTAACATCATTAATGTGGTCTGTTTTAAGAAATATAACATTGTAAATAATTATTATGACTGCCTCGGTGGCGTAGTTGTACTACGGTACGGTTACAAAGCTGAGGTCTCGGGTTCGAATCCCGGGTTGGGCAAAGTGATATTGGATTTTTCTATTCAGTATCAGCCCAGAGTCAGGAATTTGTGCCCGATATGGCGATAGGCTCGCCACCTATCACATTGTGGGACGGAACATACAAGGCGAAATGTGGGTGCCCTGGCACCTCTGCCTACCCCTTCTGGGAACAAGGCGTGAGTTTATGTATGTATGTATGTATGTATGTATGTATGTATGTATGTAAATAATTATTATAATACGAAACGTCGCGTTTTTACTACGCCGTTGTAAAGGTATAGCCGGCGTGGTTACGTGACTGAACGCGTGTGATTGGCCAATATCCCGGTAACTTAGTTTCCAAACGACTTTCCTGGTTTTTTCGTCGTCCTGAAAGAGGTTACATTAGGTATATGTTAAGACTTATTTTTAAGGCTAATCTATATTTATAACCATTACTGAATTATACTTTTATAGTTCGAATATTTATATTCCTAAATCTAACCTCTTACAAATACTTATCAAGTTATGGTTATATGATGACCTTTAATAGTGCGCGTGTTAATACATTGGTTTAAAAAATAAGGAAAGGCCCTTCAGTACATTTGGAGTTCACGATAAAACATATTTATGTCAATGTGTTACAACCACAATAAAATAAACCTGTATTGGGGTAGTACATACATTTTGATGCTATCTACTCAAGCGTAATCTATTTACCTATCAGCCCGTATTCGCCCCACTGTTGGGCACGGGTATCCAGTATCATTTCGTGGACTTTTGATTGTCCACCAATGACCATGCTGACCTACACCAAGGTGATGGACTTCGCATCAAATGCTTGTAGATAATTCTTACGTATATCTTTTTGTTGTTCTGCGCTGTATTTTTTGTACAAAATTCACATTTCTCCTAGTGATATACCTTTTGAAGTTTAGGAAGGTGGAAATAAAGTTTACTTCTAAAACAGAAAAATAAACATAAATAAATTTATAATACCAGCTAATTTGGTTCCTAAACCCCCTTCCACCCAATTCTTCTATTGTTCCTTTAGCTCTCTTTGAAGAAATTGAGGCCCCTCTTTATCGTATTCTCGATTGTAGAGGGAGCTCGTGCCCTGTCAGTGGGACTTATAATATGGCCAGATACCAGGAGGCCATAAAATATAAGATAGTTATTCTTATCCTTCATTCCATGATTTTGTGCTGTGGAATTATTTGAACTTAGAATTAGGTATTTTCGAACACGATAAAAAACAAAATTTTTCCACACAAGTCCAAGTTTTTTCTTCAAATTCAAATTTCGAAGTAATCATTATATAGTACGGTGTCCACAAAATAATTATCAATCGTGTGCTTACTGGCTTGTCGGTGTGCGTGCAGTGAGATGATGTGTATGTGTGTGTGAGTGTTTATAGTGCGTTAAAGGAGTTTCGATACTTGTAGATTACGAATACCTACTATATTGTTTTTACAATTCATGTTGACTGGAGCTTAAATTTTAATAATATAGTGTTTGTTAATTACATAATATGTATTAACTATTTATATTGTCTTTTCCTATTAATATATTTACTATCTTCAAACTTAATATATTCTTTATATCTTACAGATTTAGGAATTTAGTATTGTAATTACAACGGCTTAGATTTAAAAAATATTATTCTAAGGCCACTTTTTTATTGTTTATCTCATCATCACATAACAACTGCAAGTTTTAAATTGGTCGATTAACCACTTCAATATTTCCCGTCATAATGTATTTGAAAATTCCGAATCAAAGCTTTTGTAAAATATTGGTCAACGATCAAGACGCGCCGATCCCTGCGCGGCATCTAGACGGCGTCACGCACACGCGCGCATTTTATTGTCTTCACGTACAGTGCCGTGTTTACTACGTCTGTGTGAGTGTGCGCGCTTGTGTTCGTGCTGAAAACGCCACGCGGACGCGCTGCGCTAACTTGATAACTCACCAATTGTTTTTTTTTTGCGTTTATGTACGTCTGACGCACCAATTAGCTTGGAGATACTAATGATGCGTCTGGTTGCGGTCACAAGTTCGATTCCGGTTTGTGAAAAATAATTGTTTATTGATTGAAGAGTAGGTGTACTGAAGATAAATGAGGATAAACTTATTCCTGTACCGGGATTCATAAATTTACTACTTTTTTATGGAATGTCAAAAATAATATATTGTTAGAAACAAATATAAATATTAATGATATTTAATAACTGTAACATAGTATAGTGTAGTGTATGTAGATAATTTGCCTCGCCAAACAAATGTCGCTTTATGTTGCAGTAAATGAATATTTTTTTGTTTATGGGTAAAGCAGCAACCAAGCAGACGAACCCCATAATGGTAAGCTGTTACACACGGAGTCGTATGACATATTTAGTACATAAATAAATATAAGGATGACATGAGAGTGAATATGGGATGGGGGGCATTTACAGTTATGGTAACGATAAAATTACCTCTAACCAGCCTGCTGCATTCGTTTTCTTGAGAAAATTACGATGTTTATTAATTAAACTGAAACAAATATAAAAGCCGCTCGACTCTCGTCAAGACCAGATAGGTGTTTGTATCGTAAATTAATCAAGTTTGGTAATTCGCTACGCTTTAGCTAATTCTTGAAACATCTTCTCTTAACTAGCTCTAACTATTGAGAGCTCTTCATTAGTTTATAGATTCTAACAAATATTGCATTCCATTAATTTGCAAGTTTGTTTGTTTGTAAGTTACTGTTTCAACAAATTTGTAATCTATTTATATCACACTAATTACCACTTAGTACAGTCTGGAATGTCGGATTACAAGAATATTATTCGGATTTAATGAACATATAAATATAATATTTTCTGTTAACATCCACGTTTTTTATCTCATCAAATTAAAGAAATTTATACAGAATCAAGTAAAAATAATATTCAGTAATTCACAAACCACGTTACGATAACATCATTTCTTAAATTGAATACAAAATAGTTTTTTCGTTTTGATAAAACCTTAAAAACATACTTACAATGTTTGTGGTGGAGCGCGACGGTTTGTCTGTGGGCGCGAGACGGCGTGCGTGTGTGCGTGAGACACGTGCCTCGTTTGCACCGCGCGCTGGGACAGCTGACGCATGGGATAGTCGTGCGAGACAGCGGGTTTACTTGCAACGGTGGTTGATAAATGTAATAAGTTGAAGTTATACTGTGTGTGAAATTCTAAGATTTAATAAAATAATAAAAGAGGTACATTTAATAACCAAAATTGAAATGCTGACTGCTTTGATAACATTTATTTTGTTGACATTGACACACATTAAGTTCACTTACCTTCATTTATAATATTATCCATGTTAGAAGCTTGGTCCTCCATTTTAAATTTTAACCAAATGTAATCGAAACATGTAAAATAAAATGTAAGTATTGATTAAAAGATTTATAGTAGTAGACCATTGAACGTCGGAACTATTTTTATAACTCAGTCGTGCCTTAATACCTATAATGTATTTATTATCTCATTATTGATAGCTCACAAAGCTAGGTCCACTAAAATTATCCATAGTTACCAAGATGAACCACGAAATACAATTTAAATGTGTTCAAACAATGCGCATCCTTGACCCATGAGCCTAAGTAATAAAACCTATCCCATAAAGTATTAAAGTGATATAACGGTCGTATGTTAATGAAGACAACCAGCAATGCTTTCACAAGGCCTTTAAATACAAACATTTCCACGGCAGCAACGAAACAAATTCTTTGAACAAATGTGCTCTGAATAGGAGATATAATACAATAACGTTGCATCACGTAACTTCCGTTTACCCTTGAACTGCTTCACAATACAAAACTTGAGCGTTTATTTAAAATGTAAACAAAGAAAAAATATCGCGTTGTACTGTCATGTATACCTGACTGACAAGTAACTCTTCAAGCGAAAAAACACCATCCAAACGCGCGGCACAATGCTGATAGCCCCTTATCTCATCTACTGCTACGTCAACACAATATCCCCGTCCCTCTCGCACTAGTGAAATTAACGGCTCTCGGTCCCGTTCTAGCTTTGGTACCTTTCACTCATTCACCCGCGCGTGTTGTATAACGCCATCTCGCTCGCACACGAGTGCTTCTCTCTCTTTCGCGCTAATGAATTAAATCAACAACCTCGCTTGCTCCCTCTCGATAGATGATCAGCGTTCCATATTTGAATTTTATTTCAGAAATAGGAATTCAATTTTTGATGCAACATTTTTGTGAAAATATTTTTCCTCATACAACTCGGTGTTTATGGCATGTTTGTTTTTGAGAGGCGATACTCAAAGGCACTAAAAGAATAGGGTGCTTTAATTTTGCTGTGAACGATATGTAGGTCTCCCGCGGTTAAGAATAAGATTTAAGTAACCAACCAAGATATTTTTTTTTAATTTTATCTTCAATTTAGTTGATAGATAAGCTGTCATGTCTGTTTTTAGCTTAGGCTTTTAGAAATCTTCTACATTGTGGGGATTACCAAAAGGTGAATATAGCAAAGGGGTAAGTGCTCATGGCTTCACTATTAGAACGCAAGTTCGTTGTTTGGGGTCGAATGGAAATTCAGCATATGATTGTTATGGCTTTTTATTGTGGCTATAATCTTAATAGTAATCATGCTAATCTCTCTCTCTGTCTATCTTTCTCTCTGAACTCTCCCTCACAGCTGAACATAGGCTTGCCCCAAGGACTTTCAGGGTGACTTAATGTGAAAGATAATAATCTCACTTCTTCGATCAAATTAATTGTTCACCAACCCCTAACGGTGACCTTGGCACAAAAGAGTAATGTAGAACTCGTCTCATTGTTGACAGCTTTCTTTGCATAGCGGTTGAGGGACTGGCCGTAAACCATGAGGTCGCAGGTACAATCCCGCATCGGACCAAACGTTGTTTTTGGGTGATGTTAGACTGAAACTTTTAATTTCTGCTATCATTCGTATAACACTATGTTGCTATTCTCTATCTGTCTGTTTAATGACAGGAAGTCCACTATTGAACATAGGGTTCGAACCCGCGACGTCTGATTTCGCAACTCCGTTCTCCGGGCTATTATGTCCTGTGTACGCTATTCGATATTTATTTTTATTATTATGACTGATGATTATAACTCTAACGCCCAAATACTGAAAAGCAACTTAAATATAAATGGCGCTTAACTACGTTAATCACGATTAAATGTACTGGCTAAGTGGGCCGTCCGTTAAGAGCAACTTATTATTTGAATGGCTTTCCAGTATTCGGGCGTAAGATTCCTAATAGCGATTTTCTGATAAGTCTCATAGTAAAGTTGAAAAGTTTTCAAACTTGTACCTGGGAACGTAGCATTTGCCGTCTACAGGTGGACAGAACTGGTACATGTAGCTCAGGATCCCTGGATGTAGGCTGCTTCCAAGGTTAGTTGTTGCTAAAGCACAGCCTCTGATCAATAGTGGACTTGATTCAGCTATATTAACTAAATCCTTAGGGACCCTAAAGTATGCTTCTAGTGAGTGAGATTCTTTGGAGCGTATGCTTGAGACTATACGGTTAAAATTGACTTCTAACTATACAAAACCTGGATAAGCGAGCTCACAAAACCTGATCTTTTGTAAAAACTTAATTTCTTTCATTAGTTTCCGTAACATTCGCGCCATTGAATTAAGGACAGCGTCAATACGCTGCGCACCGAGAAGCCTTGAGTTGTATTCTCAGGTAAGAAAATTCTTTTTTTGGGAATCACATTTGAGTTATGGAAAACATACATAATTTGAATACGAAGAGACACACGACCTTGTGCTGTATACGCATACTACTAAATACGAGAACCCTGTACAGTCGAGATTTTTATCAACAGGGCTTGAGAAATAGTCCACCACGCTGATCTATTTTGTAATAACGGTTTTCACATAGAAATTGTGTACGTAATGCAGGTTTCCTTTCCTGGTGAAGTGATAATTGAATACAAACGTAAGTTCGAAATGTCAGTGTCCCGCCGTAGTATTCGGATCCAAAGACCAGACTTTGTAGATGCTATATGGATTTGCTAGAGCTGGACATTATAATTAAATAAGAAGTACGCCCAACGTCCAAACACGTCCAGACCCAACAGTCTGTTGTGGTATGGAGGGGTCAAGAACCAATAAAGGCTTGGCTTCCACAACTACATGTCACTTGTGGATCGGCCAGCATTTGTCTCGTTGCGGGAATCGAGCTGCGAGATACGGCCTCTTGTTTCCCAGCTGGCGTCTAACCAACTGCGCCACGGAGGCTGGAAGCAAATACTATGTCATCTGCGATGGTTCTCGGCGGTGTGTCGGGAGGCGTATGAATGCGCGGGGCTGAGCGCTCGGCCGCCTCGGGCTTTCACAAACTTTCTCCCGCCGCGCCCGGCGCACCCCTCACCCCCGCACCGGTGCTTAGTGTTAGATGCACCATGCGCTGTCAACACTGACTTCATCACGCCCCGGGACAGGGGGAGACAGATAGCGAACGCTTTTGTCACAATTGGTAATCTCGGATTTCTTGAATAGTGTAGAATGGTAACTGTACCACAAGTTAAAGTAACGTGTCTAAATTTTGAGCCTTCCGCGTCCTGTACGTTTTAGATGAAGCTGGTTTAGTCGATAAGAAAATTACTGGCGTCGCTTCGTTATCTTCACCTCGCTGGTACCAGCTAGTGTTATCAACGATTCAAGATGTTCTTTTCGAGTCATCACGGAGTCTCTATGAGACATAGACTGTGGTTTCGGATGGCACCCACTGGCGCTGCAGCGAGACTCGTGTCATGAGAGCCAGCTCGGGGGTTCTTCGGCGCATCCAGCGGCCGCGCCCGCCGCACCACGCCGCCGGCCCGCCGTCGCATCCGCACAGATGTGATTGACCTATCGCAACACCCGCTCCCCGCTATTAATCACGCTGACATAATCTAATCGTGTAATACCGGCGAGTGGCGAGCGGCGAGCCCGAGCGCGGCCGAAGTAGTCCGAGCGCGTGACAGTCCGTCACTCGTCAGCGGCGAGCGCGCGGCCGCACAGTCGCACACTCGCCTCTCTGCACACTTGTGAGTAGTGAGCACTGAGCGGCGAGTACTGGAGCTGCTACCGCCTGCGCCTCTATGTATTGTGTTACATTACATAGGTGCAGTGCACGCTCTGTCGCGCGGCCCGCGGCTCACGGCTCGCGGCTTGTTCTCATTTCAAACTGCAATTTCGAATTTGGAATCGATAGAGCGCGACCGGTAGGGATGCGAGAGGCGATATTTTCCCGATTGTTGTCCGATTTTAGTCGATGTGCGGCACGAATCGATTCGAGGTCAGGTGTCCGCGGATCGTTCTCGATTTTCAGTAGTTTTCCCTCGGCGCACGTGCCGCCAGTGTTTACGTGTGGCCGCAGCTCCACGCAGCACGCTAGAGCGCGGTGTCGTTGACTCTTCGACGTGACACACATTCCTTGAGTGACGGCGCGCGGAGGCGGCAGCACGTCGGGCTCGCGATTTTTTTACACGTCTCCCATTTGTTATATTGTTTCAACGGCGCGCTATCGGTTTGTTGTGCGCGCGTTTGTTTGGACTGTTATCAGTGGATCTGTGATAAGGATGTAACTCAAGGCGTTGCGATCTCGCATTGTGAGATTTGCGGTGCGATTGTGACACTGTAGTGTTATAGTGTTTTATTTTGGGTTGTTTCAATTCGTTGTAACAATTAAGCTTAAGCTTGTAAATTTTACACGTTTAGCAGCCATGTTAGCACGATTTTCTACATAGTTTGGTAAAGGTTTGTTTATAGGTCGCATAAATGAAAAGTAAAAATGGCCTCGTTTCCATTTTTGAGTCGTACATTGTTTGCCGTCGGCGCTAATTAGTTAAAAGACAATAGATAGTTAAGCGGTTCCCAGGTCGCGCGTCACGGAGGCGCGCTTGACGGCTGCGACTTGGGATTCCGAACGTGTCTCGTTATTTATAGAAAAAAAAGATAGAGATTTTTGATTTGTGTACATAGTAGTGAAGCGGTGTGCACATAGAGCGGCTCCGTCACTCCGTCACTGCGTGTGCCGCGCTGGGCCGCACATAACAATATCACAGTGGCGGTGGATGTGTGCGTGGCCGAGTAATGAGCCGCTCTATGTGCTAAGAAACAGTAAAAAGTGTGGCGCGCGCCTGCACCGAGCGGCAACGTCGCGTGCGTTCCGCAGCCTTGCCGCGACGCGACGCGAAAACAATGGCCATTTTTATTATTATGATAAATATGTAATTTTTCGTCAGCGTACATAAATTTACTTTTATCAATATTCCATGTTAATGAACCGCGCTCGATGACTAAATTCGTGTGAAACTCGTCTTCGCCGCCGAGACATTAAAATTCATCGACGCATTAAACGGTGGAGCTGGTTTTAATTCCGAAGCCGGCTCCGTTTGATTTATCGACGAAAACAAAGCCGTTCGATTAATAGATTTCAATTTCATTTTCAAAAGACGCCGGAACTGGTTGTGGAAAATGTGCTAGAAAAATATAGAGTTACATTTATTAGTAATGAAATTGTGGATTCGTAAAAATTAATATGTCAATGATGAAAAAAAAAACAAACAAAGCTGACAAAAATAGCCGGTGGATACCTCTGTGTGTGAAAAAAAATGTAACCGATGTTGACCTTTTCGAACGCGCCGCGGTACTAGCGCGGCCAGCTGACGCGCCGTTGCCAGCTCGCAGCCGCACGTCGCCGGTATACACTCTTATCGCCTCTAATGCTGCGCACTAGAAGCTAATACGGCGTGGCATCGCTAAGTATATAACGCACTTACGGCACTTTAAATCCACCGTGATGACACTTCCCGCGCGAAAAATTCGAAATGGTTTTTATCAGTCGTGTTCGTGACGCGTCCGATAGACGAATATTTGCGGTGAACGTGCATAGTTTTTAATTGACTTTCTACAATTAGTGGCTTGTTGTTTCGTTATTTTTTATTCTCTCGTCATTTTCAGCCGATTCGGATGTGAGAATATCGATTCGTTCGCAGTCGCTACGTGGACCGTACCGTGGTGTGTCAAACCAAAGTGTCCAAAGTTAGTTTTTAGACAAATACAAAGTATTTATTTTATCGTGTTATATAAAACAAAGATATATTTATTTAGTGAAATATTTAGTATAAAATATAGACTTAAGTGAATAAAAAAATTGTCTACGTGTGGAGCATTAAAAGCGCATAGCGACTGAAGAATTCCTAAGATATTTACAATCGGTGGGAAAACTCGTCACAGTTTGCCGCGTCAGCAGAGCGATAGTACCAGGAGTGCATAGATAAAAAGATTTTGAAATTGGAACAGCAGTTTACTACTAGCGCGAGGCCCGATGGCGCGGTGACAAAGTGGCCTACATGCCGGTGGCGCTGGGCTCGCTCGGCGGCGAGGGCGAGTACCGCGACTACGGCCATCACCTCTCGCCGCACCACCCCTCGCACCCGCCGCACATACAGTACCATGAGTACGCGCCGCCGCCGCCGCCGATCTACCACCCCATACCGGACCCCTACTTCAGGTAAACTCCTGCACTGTTCTGCTGCCCTGGTACATTGACGTGTAATGTTCATGTCGTTAAAATTACTCTTTAAACAAAATTTCATGTCGCAAACTTACTTAGGTAACCCAAAAACATAGAAGAATGTTTTATGGTAATTTTTCACTGGTAATTATTGTAATTATATTACTTTCTGGTTAATGTAGTCAATGACCTTGAGATTCTTTCAAGAAAACTTCAATCATTTGCACATTCTACAAAAGTAAACAAAATCTGACTTTTACCACTGCTTTTACTACATAATTAACAAATACTATAAGGTTTCATTTGATGAAAACGCGTGATTTATCAAGTCGTATCTTGGCGATGTGTCCTCGGGCCTCCAAACTTTTTGCCTAACCTTTCTAAACATACTGCGTACTACATACATACAAACATGTCACATTGGCTTATTGACGTCCCAATCATCTTTCGGCCATTTAACGCACCATGTTGAGTCTTGGGTCTTTGCGCATACCCAGCATATCATGGCCGTAATATGGGGGATTTCTCTATGATCCGAAACCAAGTTCGAATGTTGGGACGTCGTACGCTAAACTGTACGAATGTTCCTTGATACTTCACAAAATGTTCGAATCTTCGTCCGTAATTATAGACGAAACTCGCAAAAAATTAGAATTAACATAGGGAATAATATTGATTTTGAGAAGATACTAAGAACTGGTCAACTTCCTCCTCCCTGAATGGCCTGACCACTGAATATATGACAGCGTTCCATATTACCTGATACTTTCATAACACGGTCAAATGCCGTAAAAATAATAAACTGCTTATATTTGAACGGTGAAAGAAAACATCGTTAGAAAATCAAGATAATTATAAGTACGCAAATTGTTCCAAAGTATGTTACTGAACCCGCACTAGGTCAGCGTGGTGCACTAATAGCCATACGCGCACAATTTTACTTCTTACTCGCCAGTCACCACATATTTGATCCGTGATTCATCCTACATGGTCTCAGTAATTTTATAATCCGTTGGTTTTGAGCATAGACAAAACATCTGTATCAGCCCATATACGTTCCACTGCAGGGCACAGGCGTTCTCTACAATCGAGAGTACGATTGAATTTCGCCATACAGTCCACCACGCTGGCGCTAGTGCGGGTTGGCAGACTTAATTATACTATAGAAATTCTTACAAAATATCTATGCCTTTTCTTGCCGTTTATCAGTTTAACCTGACAGGCACGACTGTCAGGCATATCTGTCGTTTAAATCTACAGGTGTAACAAAAAAAACTAAGGCACAAGGATGTATTGTGATAGAGACCATGATTATCAAAGTTTGTTTGCCCGTCACTCTATAGTTAAACAGAAAGGTTTCTGCTGAACTGTCGGTCTACTGACCCAGTGACCTGGTCATAAAATGAGTTCCTAGAGCTCTGGGTATCATGTTTCCCAAATTTCGGCTCGGTTTGTGCTTACGGTTCGTACCTGCTGCCCGAGATTTTTATTGAGGGCATCTAGAAGAAGAAAGTAATAAAAACAGTTTATTTATCACTAACGACCAAAACGACGTACTTGTACAAGTGTAATAAAAAAAAAAGGCAAGAGACACTGCTCTTGCCTCCGTACGTCCGTCTACAAGATGGACGGACGACCTGCTTAAGGTTGCAGAAAGTGGCTAGATGCAGGCCGCTTCCAACACGTCGATGTGAAGATCATTGGAAGAGGCCTATGTTCAGCAATGGACTTCCTGTGGCTGAAACGGATGATGAAAATTAAAAAGGAAATAAGTTTACATTTTGTGGCGGTGATAAGTAGTTGATCACATCGCTTGCAATCATCCACTGTATAGCTTTAGTGATACTGTACCGTGCATCAATATTTATGGCAAGGAGTTCGTAGTAGGATAGCGACCAGTGATACACTTTCAGGAAGCTGAAAATCCTGACATAGTGACCTTAAAGTGTTTCGGGTTCAGCCTGTGTTTTTCCGGTTTCGAGTGGGCCTGCAAAATTGTCCAAGTAATCGCTTCGTAGGATAATCTGTTTGGACTGTACTGTGCAATCAGGTGTATTCACTTTTTGTGTCAGTATAGAAGAAACTCAATATAAAGAAGATAAAACTCGTTGGCACTACTGGTGGTGTTTTGCTGGTGGTGGGTCTGATATGTGAGAGGCCACCTGGGGAGGTACCACCGCGATGTCTATTTCTATAAATGCACTGTATGTTCCGATTTGATGGACATTGTAGATAGAATACTGGACATATTGAGGCTAAACGTCTTATTTCTCACAAGAGCACAGTGGAATGCCAAGCATTGCTTTGTGCTTTATGGTGTTGTTTGATTTTGTTATTGTCTATGAGTGATCGTATCGCTTACCATCAGACGAATGACATGCTCGTATCTCCTTCATTGCTATAAAAAAGAAAACGGTAAAAATATTTTGAAAGTAATGCAAACTTACCGGGTTTCTAGTCCATAGGCAGTTGCCAAATATAAAATGACGTGCTTCAAATTATTTCCGGTCATTTGCACTTTGTCACTCGAATGTTAAGATGTAATAAACGCTTATACCGTTTAACAGGCCACTGCGTTAACGAATGGTCGGATGGAATTGTGCTATCATAAATTCATGTACCCCTAAAAAGCTCTATTTACTACTTCGGTTCGCTATCAATACCAGGATAGTTCGTCGAAATTATTGTTAACTACATCCCTGTTGATATGGAGCGAGCAAAATCCGATTTCAAACACAAGTCCATACTTTAAAACCGAAGCAATAATTGTCTTGCCAAACTTGCATCAAACCGAAGACTAAACAGGCTTTAGTACAGGTTCCCCAGAACAAATTTCATAATTGATTACTAACAAGTTGATTTTTCGTGAGTAGCTTCCTTTCGACTAGACGCCCAACTTTTTCCTTACAGTAACTTTAGGAAATGGTAGCTTAGTAGGGTAGCAAGGATAAAACATGTCGATTTGACGAATGTTTAAAATTTATTAGTAACCGAATTTTTCTTTGTTAATTATCGAGATAATTATCTAAATAACGTGAAAAACTATTTGTCCTACAAAATATAAGGTTTTATCACAACAGTCCCCCCTCTCCAACATGTATCATAAACAAGGTCATGGAAAATAATTACTAACCAGCTGATTTTTTTTTATGGGTTAACTAATATTTGTATAGTTTACTACCCACAATGTCCTACAAATTGTGTGGTATGTCATCTTGGTCCTACGCTCAAAAGATGTAGTACTAATACATAATGTAAAAATAATTACTATCAAGCTGAATTTTCGAGAATAGCTTCATCTCAATGAGACGCCCAAGTAATTCTTGTACGAAAATTCTCGATTGTGGTTTATAACTAAGATAATAGGGATGAAATATGTTGACTTGACGAATTAAAAAAATTTATTACTAACCGATTATTTTTTTGTTAATTATCGAGGTAATAATCTAATTAACGTAAAAAAATATTTGTCCTACAAAATATAAGGTTTTATCACAACAGTCCCCCCTCTCCAACATGTATGATAAATCAGGTCATGAAAAATAATTACTAACCAGCTGATTTTTTTTTATTGTTTAGCTAACATTTGCATAGTTTACCACCCACACTGTCCTACAAATTGCGTGGTACGTTATTCCAGTCCTCCAGTTACAAAGTTGAAATTCATGAAATTAAAAAAAATATTTTGTATATTTTGCTATTGTAGCTAAGGCACACTGCTTTCCTTGCTCACAAACGCATCCGCACAGCATGGTTTACTGTGGACCACAGACGACTAAAAATACAGACAGCCAACACACAGTTACATTGTTTTTGTAGTCACTTAAACTACCATCCGGCTTCGTATTCAGTAGCACCCTTGATATACCCGGTATATATTTAGATGCGTTTCGCACCGGAGCTGGAAATAGGTATTTTACCGAAATAACTATTTTGTCGACCTTTTAGAACTTGTCTTAAGTGACAAACACTAAGCATGGATTCATGCACTAATAAGGAGAGGTGAAGCGCGCGGGGCGGGGTAACTTTGGGGCACCGAGGTATTGGTGCATAGGTTGTGCAAACAAAACATTGCGCGTCGTTTTAACCACAGAATACTAAACTAACAGAAGTCAAGCTTCATACAAAGCGCGCTTAATCAACGCCCACATAGACAGCGTTCACCGACATGATATTCCAAACCAGTCGAGACCACTGCGAGAGCGAGTTTCAACTTTTGCGCGAACGCCGAGCGTAGTATGACAACAAAAGTGAAGTACATACACAACTCACAAGGTTGACTTCTGTTAGTATTCTGTGGTTTTAACTAGACGTAATTATTGGTCGCTATAAGCAGTTGGTCGCTTAAACCGGGGTCGCACTAAACGGTGATATTTTCTCAGTACCATACTATGAAACCTAACTTGAGTAAACATTATCGTCGTTAAAACCGATTAGTCATTATAAGCGAAGTCGTTGTATACGAGTACTAGTGTAAGTATAAATGAATATTTCATTTTATTTTGTATACTCAAAAATTACAAATTTTGTAGGACTAATATAACATACCTTTATTTTTGTAGGACATTGTTTTGTTTGGATGAAAAATATATTAACCTATCACGTGATATATTTGTCCTACAGTTACTAATAAAAAAAAAAGTCTTGCGGTATTGACAACTTTTGAGCGTAGGACCAAGATGACATACCACACAATTTGTAGGACATTGTGGGTAGTAAACTATACAAATATTAGTTAACCCATAAAAAAAAATCAGCTGGTTAGTAATTATTTTCCATGACCTTGTTTATGATACATGTTGGAGAGGGGGGACTGTTGTGATAAAACCTTATATTTTGTAGGACAAATAGTTTTTCACGTTATTTAGATAATTATCTCGATAATTAACAAAGAAAAATTCGGTTACTAATAAATTTTAAACATTCGTCAAATCGACATGTTTTATCCTTGCTACCCTACTAAGCTACCATTTCCTAAAGTTACTGTAAGGAAAAAGTTGGGCGTCTAGTCGAAAGGAAGCTACTCACGAAAAATCAACTTGTTAGTAATCAATTATGAAATTTGTTCTGGGGAACCTGTACTACTTATACTGCATGCATACATACATAAACACTGAAACTCTCGCCGTTACCCCAGAAGTGGTAGGCAGAGGTGCCAGGACACCTACATTTCGCCCAGTGTGGGCCAGATTGTGATAAGAGGCGGGCCTATCATCATGTCGGGCAAATTTCCAACTCCAGGCTGATAACGAATAGAAAAATCCAATATCACTTTTCCCGACCCGTTATTCGAACCCGAAACCTCAGCTTTGTAACCGTACCGTAATACAAATACGTATATAGCATGCAACCAGACAGTGGCATGAATAGGATTACGAAATGAGCCAAGAGTTCCCAGGATAATAAGGGTAGTAATGAAACGTATTATTCGCATCGGCTCTACAGTGCTGTAGGACCCTCGTGAGTCTGGGTGGCCACAATCACAACGGGCATGGCTTGTTAGCGCTCCATATTATACGCTTTATTTATCTAGATATACGTAGCATCACATTATCTTGATAGCCTATAGCTAGACAACTAGATTCCGAGTCGACATGACAAAAGTAACTGACGTGACCAATTGTCATCAAAGAAAAATGGGAAGAGAAAAAAGTCAAATATAATTATTGTTGACTTGACTCACAGACTTGACTTGACGCTGTTTTCAAATCCCATCAATTGCAGCTTACTCAAAAACATTATTCATAGACGTCAAAAATCACTAATTAGCTATTTAACACCTCATTAACTTTAATATGGCTGAGATCCCTGTTCAAGCAAATTTAAAGCAGAGAAATGGCGGATGTCTGTTAGCTGGACGTTTGATATTACTGTCAAGTGAATGAAATGTGGCAATACTCGTATTAGTTCGAATATGTGGAAAAAACATTATGAATTGCAAAACTTAATAAACATTTTATCTTCTCCTAACATTATTTATAAGTGCGTGGTGGCCTGTTGGTAAACAGACTAGACGCGGCTGCCAACATGTTCACGGTGGTCGCGGGTTCGAATCCCAGGGCACACCTCTGACTTTTCGGAGTCATGTGTGTATTGATAGTCAATCACCACGCACTAAAACGGTGAAGGAAAACATCGTGAGGAAACCTGCATACCATAGCGATTTATAAAATTTCTATGGTATGTAAGTCCGCCAACCCGCACTAGGCCAGCGTGGTGGACTATATGGCCTAACCACTCTCAATCGTACTCTCGATTGTAGAGTAGGCCCGTGCCCTGCAGTGGGACGTATATGGGCTGATACAGTACAGTACAGTAACATTATTTAACTAATTTACGTGTATGTGGTTGATGAGCGGTATATTTATGAATAAGGCGATAGAATGTTGCGTTATGAATTAAGCGTTCCTATTCTCGGTTCCGTAAAAATAAGATAAAAAGTTCATGCAATAAAGGTGACAGGTAGTCGCTAAGGGGAGGACTATGATCAACATTCAGATGTAAAAAATCCCGAGGCTGTTGATGATGTAGTGAAATCAGACGCAAAAGTAATGGAAAACAAAACGTACGCACGGCCAGTACTTTCGAGTTGTTAGCTTCACTACCGATGTGTCACTTCCTAGAAAGTGGACCGTAGAAGGCCATTGGTTTGTGCCTATGGCCATACCGCGATGAAACAATGCGTTATTTTCTAAGAAATGACTATTTGTCTCGTATTCTTCGAACATTCATATGTCCTCTCAGTGGCAAAAATATTTCATTAATACCTAAAGGAATTATTTTTACTAGTTGCTTAAACACGGATTTAATTACTTAAGGTGCTATTTAACTGTGAGTAACGTCACTAAACGTGACGCCTAAAATATTTCTCAAGAACTTTAACCCTAAGATTACAAACCCACTCATATTCTGTGTCAGGCTCGGTAAAGAAGTCTTCAAACCATAACCGTATGGGTTAATATAAATAAATAATGACACCCAACAGTCACATACATGGCCCCAACCCCATGCTGTATTAGTCCTTCTTCGTGGATATCAGTAACTAATATCAGTAACAGTGATTCTTCCGACTTCCAAACACCCAGACTGGAGATATAATATATATTTGTAAATGAGCCGGCATCGAACCGGCAGCCTTTCTTTTCACAGCCGGCATCTACCCGACAGCTCCACGGAGGCTGTTTGATTTTGATTGATATAAATAATAAATACACCCATGTAAGGACTATACCTAACACAACATTAAGACCAATAATTAAGTCTTATGTCGTGGGTATCAGAAAATACGAGAAACTTTTCGGTCTCACAAACACCCATACTTGAAATAAAGATTTGTGGGCCTTACAAACATTTGTCTCGGTGCGGAGATCGAACCGGCGACCCTTTCACAGTTGGAGTCTAACCAACTGCGCCATGGAGGCTGTCAAATAAAGACAGATGATTAACAGTGTCCGTTTGATTGTTTGCAGGCGGCACGCGCCGTACTTCGGCCAGCCCGACTACAGAGTATATGAGCTCAACAAAAGATTACAACAGAGGACAGAGGTAAGATCATAATAATACACATTTTTTATATACTAGTGGTACATACAGTCACAGAAATACAGTGTCGTCCAAATAGTATCGATAGAATAAACTTGCTGAAACTATAGGGGTAGTCAGGGACTGTAAACAAGGACCCTACTATATTCATCCGAAACGAAGTTCGAAACTTCGGATGATCGAAGTTTATATACGATACGAATGTACCTACATATACTTATGGCCGTTATTGACTTATGGTCGTATATATCGTCGTAACCATAGACTTATGGTTACGACGTACGTTACACAAATTCGAACTTTTACAGAGTAGATACACTGGTATCCGAACATTCGTGTCCGTATCGAACTTCGTTTCGGATTAACATAGTAGGGCCCCAAAGCTCTGAACTACGTTGCAATATCATATTCGCGTCATGCGTGTTCATGATTCATTCATTATTGTCAGTGACACTTACCACCGAGAGGCCCGTATACTCATTTGCCTTCTTACCAAAAAAAAAGAACTTATTTTTCATTGTGTTAGAAGCAGGGTTTAGAATATTACAATGATATATTCCCATATTGTCATCTGTCTAAATGTGATGCTAAATAATAAATACAAGAATGGCAGTTTTATTACAATCGTGTCACTAGCTCTAAAACTTATCTTCGTTTTCAAGGGCGGTCTCCACATACACTGTCTCAAACATACAATAAATAAGCACTAGAATACAGCAGTATAGACATTTGTTAGATAACAGCGTTTATAATTTGCGCGGATGCAATTATGCCATTCTTTACGTCAAAACCGGAAACCAGAATAGTTTTCCGTGATATACAAGGTTGGTGACTAAATCGTGAGGCTTATCAAGTTTTAGACATATTTGCTGATTGTCGGAGGTCCAAGCAAGGTCCTTCCGCAAGGTGGACGGACGTCCTAATAAAGCTGCAGGAAGTCGCTGGATGCAGACCGTTTTGAACAGGTCGTTGTGAAATCCTTGTAGAGGCCTTGTTTGGGTTAATTTGCAATCATCCTTAATCACGTAAAGTTCATTGTTGAACATAGGCTAATAGATTTCGTCAGTGTTCTGTTTGGAGCCACTTGCATCCAGCTCATTACACAATATAAATGATAAATATATAGTTCTGACCCCACATCAAGATCAATTAAATCATGTATCGTGGGTATCAGGAACTCCGTGAGACTTTTCGGACTCACAAATACCCAGACCCAAGACAAATACTTGCGCCTTAGAAACATTTCACTCAGTGTGAGGATCGAACCCGCGACCTCTAGTTTCACGGACAGAGCCTAAACAACTACCTCGGAGGATGTCTGATATTCTGATGCTTTACGAGTATTAATTTATTTACATCATATTACGGTGGATTTCGAAGTCATGCGTGTATTGATAGTCAATTACCACGCACTAAAACGGTGAAAGAAAACATCATGAGGAAACCTTCATACCATACATACATACATAAACTCACGCCTATATCCCAGAAGGGGTAGGCAGAGGTGCCAGGACACCCACATTTCGCCTTGTATGTTCCGTCCCACAATGTGATAGGTGGCGAGCCTATCGCCATATCGGGCACAAATTCCTGACTCTGGGCTGATAATGAATAGAAAAATTCAATATCACTTTGCCCAGCCCGGGATTCGAACCCGAGACCTCAGCTTTGTAACCTTCATACCGTAGCGATTTATAAGAATTTCCATGGTATGTAAGTCTACCAACCCGCATTAGGCCAGCGTGGTGGACTATATGGCCTAACCGCTCTCAATCGTACTTTCGATTGTAGAGCAGGCCCGTGCCCTGCAGTGCGACGTATATGGGCTGAGACAGATACAGTGGAAGGTTTCATTTAATAACCAATTCTAAGGAGTAAGACCTTACGCTTCATAATCCTTATACACTACTTTCGAACTCTATGAATCGATAAAATGTACGTAGACGTGTTTATTAATAAGTGTTGCGTTGTATTTCCAGGACTCTGACAATTTGTGGTGGGACGCGTTCGCGACGGAGTTCTTCGAGGACGACGCCACGCTAACGCTCACCTTTTGCCTCGAGGATGGACCCAAAAGATACAGTGAGTACACTCTCCACTCATGTTGCCCTGGTACATTTCATTATGAATTGTGGAAAATCATTCCCACCCATTAACAATCTACTGGTTAGAGGAATAGTAGGTGTTAACGAATGAACAAGCACAGGCTTTAGTAGTCTTTTAAAGTTATGACTAACTTTTAAAAATACGGAGGAGGTACTCAGTTCGTCGGCATCTTTTTTTTATTATTGCTATGAATGGCGAGGCGAGCATGCCAATCGCCTGATGGTAAGCGATACGAACGCTCATAGACTGAGCATCAAGAAGACCAAACAATACCATAAATTACCAAGCAATGCTTGGCAAATGGCTGGCATTCCACTGCGCTCGCTATCCTGAGACATAGGAGAGATGATAAACCTCATTATATTTAGTAGTTATTCTAACTGTAATGTCCTTCAAACCGAAACACAACAGTGCATTTACACTGCTGTTTGGCGCGAGAAAAAGACATTGCGGTGGTACCTACCCAGGCGGCTTCTCACATATGAGAGACCTCATACCAGTAAAGTACGATTGTTGCTAACGGCTAAAATTGATAACCAATCTTGATCGCTATCTAAAGAGTAAGGAGCGATAATAAAAATTGACTAATCGGGTTAATTTTTTATCGACACAGATTCACAGACAGAATTAGCTTATAATAAGTATATTTTTGGGATAGATATTTATAGATAGATTTTTTATAGGTAGCAATTAATAGGATCCCTAGTTACGGCAATTCATACGAGGCAGCGTCATGGATGTAATGATTAGATGGTTAGTGACATAACTGAGTAGATGTTATTAGTTAATTGTAAGCAGTGGCCTCACGCGTTAAAGAAGGTACTTGCACGCACAAATAATATGTATCTGAATCAGCCTATATACGTTATACGTACGTTCCACTGTAGGGAACGGGCCTCCTCTCCAATCGAAAGTACGATTGAGAGGGTTCTCCCATCCCCCTCTCTCATCACAAATATGTAGTGCTCTTTTTCTTAACTTGATAATTTATTCTGTGTCAGCCCATATACGTCTCTCTGCAGGCCACGGGCCTTCTCTACAATCGAGAAGTGCGATTGAGAGTGGTTAGGCCATATAGATAATTTATTGCAAATCTTATATTGGTGGTGTCCTTCATATGTGACACTTTATGCCTGGGTAGGTACCATCGCAATGTCTATTTCTCCTGCCAAACAGAAGTGTAAATGCACTGTTGTGTTCCAGTTTGAGGGACATTGTAGCCAAAATAACAAGACGTAACATCTTATGTCTATCGACGACGAGCGCAGTGAATTGCTAAGCTTTGCTTTGTAATTTAATATGTTGTTTGATGTTGCTACTGTTCATGAGCAGTCGTATCACTTACCATAAGACGAATAGCATGCCAGTTTCTCTTTAAATCTGGTACATCTTCCCGTGGATTTCATTCCGTACTACGTCTAATTCTAATTACTAGTGTATTAATATGTGTATTCTAAATATTACAGCGATCGGCAGGACGCTGATCCCTCGCTACTTCCGCAGCATATACGAGGGCGGCGTGTCGGAGCTGTACTACACCATGCGACAGCCCAAGGAGTCGTTCCACAACACAAGCATCACGCTCGACTGCGACCACTGCACCATGGTCACGCACCACGGGAAACCCATGTTCACTAAGGTACACAATACCGGTAATCACGGCATTGTAGGATGAATGCACCGCCGCGTTAGCCGATGATTAGTCGATTGTGATTAAAATCGATGGTCCTTTAGTCGATTTTGATTTTAATCGATGCTCATATTGATCGAGTTTCATAATCGATTGTCAACTGAGTCGATTGTCACTTTAATCGATTATCGATTGTAGGTTAACAATATCATTACTAATCGATGTGTAAACGGTTTACTAAATTAGTCTTATTTACATTCAATATACTAATTATACGAATAGTAATCTCATCATAGATTGTGCGATTTAAAATGTAAATATCATTAATTCTCATATCAATCTTTCTGCAGATTGAGGAATATAGAAAAATAAACTTGAAAATGCGAAAAGCCGGTATATTTAATACATTAATGTATTGCATGTAATAATATAAAAAAATACATATTCATGCACCCAAATATAATTTCCACTCTACGATAAAGATAATAGAGAATACGATTGAGAGTGGTTACATACCATAGAAATTCTTATAAATGGCTATGGCATACAGGTGTTGATGTTATTGTACAGAGGGTATTGAATTTGTATTTACATTACAGGTGTGCACGGAAGGTCGTCTGATCCTGGAGTTCACATTCGACGACCTGATGCGCATAAAGTCGTGGCACATGGCGGTGCGCGCGCACCGGGAACTGATCCCGCGCCAGGCCGTGCACCCGCCCGACCACGCCGCGCTCGACCAGCTCGCCAAGAACATCACGCGCCAGGGCATCACCAACTCCACGCTCAACTATCTCAGGGTACGTGATTATCATATTATCATATATCACAACTTTAGAATTAAAGTCAAATAATCCAACAAAAAAATAGGTTTTGGCTTTAAATCATATTATATTGGTTCAAAATGACGTATCGACTGGTTATAAAAGAAGAACCTAGTGACGCGCGAAAGACAGAAAGATGTATAAATCGATATTTTAGATGCATCTTCCATAAGTACAAAATTTGTTATGTTACAAATCTTTAGTGAACTTTTCCGAAAAAATAAGATTTTTAGTTAGGTCGCTATACATAATTCTAAAAGTGCGACATTTCTAACGTGCATGTATATGGAGTACTACATACTTGTAAGTTGTAACATTTGCACGTATTTGTACACGACACTATGAAAACCTAAACCCATGTTGCAGGTTGGTTTATAACTTTACGAATGATGATTTTGCCTGATATCCAATACACGCTATGCTATGCAAGTTCCTAAATTATTATTATGGCAAAAACTATGGATTTGCCACAGGGCTGTCCATAGCAACACCATCATACTTAGAATTTATTATAACTAATCCGATACTTAAATACACAGTACTTTACTCTCAAACTGTAATGTACTCGACACCTCGACGCAATAAATTTTACTAATTATCATTTTCAAACCTCTCATGTAAGTTAAGTGTGAGAACATATTATTTATGTGAATGTGTGTTTGTGCAGTTGTGCGTGATCTTGGAGCCGATGCAGGAGCTGATGTCGCGGCACAAGGCGTACGCGCTGTCCCCGCGCGACTGCCTCAAGACCACGCTCTTCCAGAAGTGGCAGCGCATGGTCGCGCCTCCAGGTAACTCAGCACGACGTACTTTATGCTCATATCAACACGAAACAATAGCTATCATTGTGTTCAGTCGTAAGAAGTCCATCTGCTTAATATAAGCTACCCTAGACTTATTAAGCTATTGAAAAGTGCACTTAAAATAAACATATTTCTATCGACTTAAAACAAACACCATAAAACGCTTTAAATTATTTATAACCAACACAAATTATAAGCACTTTTCTGCACCAAGTAACACTTTATAACCTCCCCATTTATTCAGTTTTGATTGAACAATAATTTTGCAATTTTGATCTTAAGCTAATGTACGGTATGCCAGATACTCGCGCCCATTGCTCGCGATATCTGCTCCACTATAATATCTCAATGGAGTTAATTAACATACGAATGCTCATGTTTGTGTTACAGAGTCGCAGCGGCCGGCGAGCAAGCGACGCAAGCGCAAGGGCAGCGCGGGCGCCAACGCGGCGCCGCCCGCGCCCGCCAAGAAGCGCTCGCCCGGACCCAACTTCAGCCTCGCCTCGCAGGTACAACATACAAATCTAAACTGTTCTGCACTCTAGCACATTAATAACACACACTTGTAAAATCTCTGCATCACATCATCATCATCATGCTGTTGGTCATCTTTCTTTCTCTTTCAAATAAATAAATCACACAAAGGTTTATTAGTAGAAAATGCCTAAGGTATTACGTCCGCCTTGATACAACATATTGTATAGAAAGTTTTAAATAAATAAATAACACCCATCAGTCAATGTCCATAATTTCAATGTAAGGTTTTTGATCATGTTCAATTACACACTATTATATCCTTAAGAAACTTATTAAAAGTTGTACGTCATAATAGATTTTAATATATTTATTTAGTTGGGGTTTCATATGCAAGTAACTTTTTGCAAATGGTAGAAAATTCACTGATAACGATCATGTCTTAGTAACTCATTAAAATCCAGTTTTAAACTTGCTAGCATAATCGTATCCCGCGCAAGTCATAAATACCTCTCACCAGTCAGTACAATATTTGGACTACATTGTAGTTTCCGTCGTCTCCAATAGTCAAGGGATATTTAATAAGATTACCATATAAATCCAGTTTTTTTTATTTTATTTTTTTATTGTCTTGAATGGCGAGACCAGCATGCCGTTCGCCTGATGGTAAGCGATTCTACCGCTCATGAACAGTAGCAAAACCAAACAACACCTTGAATTGAATTACAACGCAATGCTTGGCATTCCACTGCGCGCGCCGTCCTGAGACATGAGATGTTAAGTCTCAATATGTCCAGTAGTTACTCTGGCTACTATGTCCAGTTTTCAAATTGTTAGCATAATCTTGTATTGCGCAAGTCATAAATATATTTCCCCAGCCAATACAATGTTAATTGCATTTTAGTTTCCCTCAGTTCCAGTGTAGGTAATTTGTCCAGGATTTGCAAATAACATTACCGTACATTCCAGGACGTGATGGTGGTGGGCGAGCCGTCGCTGATGGGCGGCGAGTTCGGCGACGAGGACGAGCGGCTGATCACGCGGCTCGAGAACACTCAGTACGAGGGCGACGGCGTGGAGTGGAGCGCGCCGCCGCCCGCCTCCCCCGCCAAGACGCCGCCCGGCACGCACTGACCGCACGCGCGCGGCCGCACCGCCAATTATGTCAACAGAATATATAAATAAATCAATAAATATAGGCCTTTACGGATAAATTATAATAAAGAGTTTCATTTTTACACCTATGTTTATTCATTCAATTGAAAGCGTATACAAGGCAATTTATTATAAGTATTAAGTATACTGTTGAATGATGATCCTAGTGTAAGAATAATGTTTTTGAAAGCCTCGGCTTGCAACAAGAAAATCAAAAATTTTACAAACTGGTACGTAAAGTTAGATTTCACTAGGCTGTATTTTTTGTCTTAAGACTACAAAATCAGAAAAATACATACATAATATGTATAAGCATAAAACAGGGAACATATATATACAAATGAAAAGCTTATAAAGTTTACAGGAATTTACTGGATGCCGGAAATTTCCAACAGATATGATCTATCCATATATTACTAGACTATCGCTTGACGAAGGCCTACAGTGGACAAAAAGTAATTGACAAGAAAGAGTTTTTGTTAAATCTACGGTTTGTTGTCCGAGTTTATGATATATGTGTAGCGGTAATGACTGGAAAATAATGATCACTTTATCATATCGCGTGACTTGGCCAGTCAAGTTACGGAATCTGTGTGTTTTAAGCGTTAACAAAAATTGGGTGATGCACCGCACCGTGCACCCTAGATATATCTAGATAAATATGGTGATTTGATTATTTTAATACACTTAAATGGAATTGATCAGTTGTAGCAAGCTATAAATGTTGTCTCATAACAGTATCAAAAGTTTTTGAATTCACAATTCATTGTTTGCCATCGATATGTGAAGCATTAAAGAAAAAATAATTTGTGTATCAAATTTAGTGGTAATTTTATTCCTTCATAGCCTTAGAAAAGGCTTTAGAGCTCTTCATTGCAATTTTTTGAGCGTTTACTCCACGACAAGTACCTTTAGAAATATGTAAAGGAACTGGGAGCATACCCACAATAGTATCTAGATTAATACAAGCACATATGGATGCAATAACGCCCGATGGTTGGAGGCCGCTATGATTTAAATTGAATCATGTTTTTTCCTGGCACATATATAGAATATTATTATTTTATTTGTTATACGTTATACTTCATATACTCACATTGTATACAAGGCGGACTTCATGCCAGAGGCGACTCAGTGCGGTAACATAACAGAACAATTTAATAATCCCGCCAAATCCGCGGTTGTCGGAGGCAGTCGGAGGCAATTAAAAAGAGAGCACACCGTTCGTTTTCACCGTTCACAAGAGCCACCGTTCGTTTTATTTATTATCTTACATAGGATTACGATTTTTAAAATATTCATACAGCCAACAATCACGAAATTAATCATGAATACTAAATAAGTATTTAATATGGAACCTAAAAATTATGTATTATTATTTGTTTGTTTTTATAGCTAATTTTGTTGTTGTAGATAATTGTTGATATTAATTGAACGCGTCACAAACGCGTCGATATTTTGAGCACACGTCGCTGCTGACGTTTCGAATGTGCGTTCAGAACTCAGATAAGATTATGGTCAGTCTGAATCCAACTATATAGAAAATAATTTAAAAAAAAGTATATCTTTGGTGGAATTGTTTTAACACATTTATATTAACTTTATACATTTACATTTATGTTTATTAAACGTACTTACTTAAAAATATTTTAATTTATAAATTCCAATTAGATTTATGACACAACTATGTTTAATCAAGTTTCCGAACACATCAATACGTGGTTAGTGTCGGTGAGAGGGTAACAGTGAATATCAGATTTTTAAATTAAAATTGTACTTTCTCGTCACAGGAGTGCACTTAGAATTATTCAAAATGGTTGCAAAGTATATAGTTTCCCTGTTCGCGGTTGCCTTCATTAGTGGAGTCGTCGGAGAGAGCTGCCAAAATCCCAGAGTAGAGGCTACATCTTTCACCAGTTTAGACGCCACAGTTGTTACACAAATAGCCTATATTACTGAATTCACACTATCTTGCGACAACACGCTTCCTGAAAACTACGCGCTATACGCTGAGGTTGACGGAAAATCACTTTCTGCAGCCCGTATTGGACCCAACAAATATCAAGTGAGTATAACCTAATTAAGTATACTTTTACATTTACCGCCATTCAGTATGTTAATATGAACAAAAACATATCGTAAAGGTCATCTTTAAAAAAATATATCATTCGGGATTGGGACAAGATCTGGCGTAAACAGACAGAAAACTCGGTATCAGAGTTACCACAACCTGGCTAGTTGGTGGACTTTATGTAACTTCCATGCTGCTCGTTTTTACTCTTCTAAGATCTGTCTATACAGTATTCGCTACACCAATAAGTAACCTTTACCATTTGTTTAGATTGTGGATTATAAGTTATATATTATAAGATTACAAGATTTAAGTGGATTACATGAAAAGTGATACATATTGAAAACTATTATCATTAGTAACTTTGGGATATAAATACCATTATTTTTGTGGGTTACTGAACAGGTATTTATTTATCTCAACATAAGTCGTAAAGGTGGATATGAAAAAAAAATTAATATCTTTCAAGGATGCCAGCTGAATCTGCAATTGGTAAAAGATAAAGTCAATTTTTCATAATTTGAGAGGTTTCTATCTACCATCAGGGCACTTCAGGCAATAAGTGTTCAACTTCTGATGTTTTGTAGAACCAACAAATGCAACACAAAACACTGCTTAGTACTTAATTAAAAAAAAGGATCAACTAATAAATTAATAGAAAAAAAATCACAAACAGTCTTGGTTGTTAACTAACTGTTAAATACAGGTATCATGGACCGAGGAGCCTGCCAAGGCTCGTTCTGGAGTGCATGAGGTCCACATCTTGGATGAGGAAGGTTGGGCGTCTCTCCGTCGCGCTCGCCGTGCCGACCCTGCTGCCACTGTTGCTCCTCTGCTTGCCATCCAGCTCCACCACCCAGGCAGTGAGTTGAATTTACTTACTTATTTTTTAAATATTATTAGATTATTATTTTTATTAATAGCCTTTTTTGTACATCTGTAGTTGCATAGTGATTAAATACATAAATAGTACAATGGGTGGCCCTATTGCATTGAGTGATTTCTGTCTTGACTTGGATGAACTGGAATTGTTAGATTGATAAATTTTACTTTTACTTTCGCATGTATGTTTATTATTTTTCATATATTGAACTACAAACATCATTTCATTTATCACATTCAAATTTGTTAATTTATGCGCCTACTTTTTTCTCTCTGCACCAACCAAAGGTAGACTGGCAGAGCATGCCTTAGGCATTAAGTCCGCCTTTATACATTATTGTATATGAAGCATAAATAAATAAATAGAGGATAGATCGTACAACTTTCTTTAAATATAACTATTGGCAAAATGCTTACATTTGAAATAAAAACGAACCTGAAAAATAAAACTCAAAACTAAAATATTGCAGTTTTTTTTTCTTCAAATGAATAATCATAATGTAAAGCCTGAATTATAATTATTGCTAGAGTCGAAAATAAAGAATTACTTAGTATGCCTGCATGTATTTATTAACCTCATTTTTCAGGCTACTCCGGCCCATGGGTGAACTCAGAGGTGCTGGCGACCGCTATCTCAATCCTCGTTGCATACACTGCTCTCAGGAACAAGAGCAAAATCTTAGCCTAAATACTTGTTTAGTCTTATTTTAATTTAATAAAGTTTATATTTAAATTATTTTATTTTTTCTTATACCCTTTATTATATAATATATTAAAATGTTAAATCCCAAATATGATATCCTAAAATCTTACGGTGTGTACATTCCAGCCCTCAAACTTGACTACAAGATGCCATTATATAGGCTTAATAAATTAAGCATGTATAGCAATTTATTCAGTAAAAAATAGATATGTTTAAATTTTTGTCATTTTAATATCTTGCACAGAGTAATTTGTAATAATATCTAATACATATCTTGTTTTATAATTGGCTAAAAATCAGGCAAGGAAGAAAGAGCAAAGATTCTGCATGAAAATAAACGCACTAAAAACAAATTCAAAATGCGTAGACGGAGAAACTAATAGACGGAGTCACATGTTCTATCCCTTTTCCACAAAACGAAAGAGATTTATACATAACATTCATGTAAGAAAGAGATGCAAGCTTTTGTAACCTGTCCTTATCGGCGTAACCGCTTGACTCCAGGAAATTTGACGTTTTGGAGGCAAATATTTATTTTTTTTTTTTTTTTTTATTTAAAATTTTACGGCTATGGATACAAGTCCTTTTAGCCAATCCTTAACTATTACAAATCGTATGTTCGAATTATATACAATCATAAATCTATATACATTTACAACATCTTTACCTTTACAATTTTTCTACTGTACTACATATATATTTATATAACGGTTTATACATTAATGGATTCTTTAACATTTCTTTAACTGACGAAGGCTTATGTGTTGATATTTCTAATAAATCCGAAATTAAAATTAAACGTAATAAATAAAATTTAGGGCAAGATAAAACAATATGGTCTAAGTCTGCTGGTTGTACGTCACAATATTGGCAATGATCAGATGCTAATATTTTCATCCTAAACAGATGTGCTGGAGTCTGACAATGTCCAAATCTTAATCTATTTATTATAGTTATACATTTCCTTTCTTCAAATTGCATTTTATTATTATTAAACCATGGGCGGGCGGGTAGGTTCTCTTGTATTGATGCATACCATTTTCCCTTACTTTTATTTTTTTCCTTCCAGTAGCACTCCCATCTAAATCTAGTTTTTTCTTTTAATGTCAGAAAATAATCTGTGTAGGGTATTTTCAGTGCATCATTATGGTCTTCATCCCAATGAGAATTAGCTGCTTTATCAGCTAATTCATTACCCTGGATTCCCGAATGGCCGGGTACCCATTCAATCCTAACCACCTTGCTCTTGTTCAAATTATACAATAATTCTTTTATATTATAAATTATATAGTTGGTTTTATAAGCCAAAGTTGAACCATATATTGTTTTAATAACACTTTGAGAGTCTGATAGAATAAGTATTCTGTCAACGTTATCTAAATCTCTCGTGTACATTAAGGCTCTATAAATTGCGTATGCTTCTGCTGTGAAAATACTACTCTCGTTATTAATTCTATAATTTTTACTTATTTTCTTATACGAGTCATAGAAAGCAGCACATACACGATCTAGAGTCTTTGAGCCATCAGTGTATATTTTATACCAGAGCACATTATTTATGTCATCTACGCTATCCCTTTCTTGAGTTAAATCTAACAGAGCATTGTATTTACAATTATATACAGGGTAAATACTAAACTTATTCATATTTACACTAAGCTTATTCATATGAGCCAATATAGTACACAATTCAGGAATGTTGTTATACATTATATCAGAAGGACGAATGTAATCGTCTAATGAGGCATCACATAAATTTTCAGGCAATTTAACAGTATCTAATAATATTGAGCTGGTTTTGCATAAAGCTTTTAAACAAAACTTTTCCGCAAAGTGTAACCTTCTAATAACCAGAGGAGGTACGCAGACCTCAGCCTCAAGTGCATGTATAGGCGTAGTTCTCATTGCACCACTTATTATTCTCAATGCAATATTTTGAATAACATCTAATTTTTTTAACAATGAAGAGCCGGCATACTTATAAGCTAAATAACTATAATCAAAATGACTCCTAACAATACTTTTATATAGCATTAATAAGGTTTTAGGATCTGAACCCCAGAATGTTCCTGCCAAACTTCTCAAGATATTTAAATTTCTTGTTGCATTTTTACATATGTAATTTATATGGCTTTGAAATTTAAGCTTATTATCTATTATTACTCCTAAAAATTTCTTTTCTTTCACTTGAGGAATGGATAAATTATTATATTGAATATTGATCAAATCATCAGTACCAAATACAACAAGAGAACTTTTTTCCGTATTAATATTTAATTTTAACTTATTACTGTAATATGAATTCAACTGACATAAAGCTAGATTTAAATTTTGTTGAGCAACCGAAATATTTCTGTCAATTGAGTAAACAACAATGTCATCTGCGAATTGTAATACTTTAACGTTTTTCGTAAGATATTGTGAAATCTGAGAAGTATACAGGTTGTACAAGATAGGTGACAGAGATGCTCCTTGCATTAGGCCTTTACAAACAGAATATGGGCCGTGTAGTAGCCCATTAAATTTAACATGAAATAACCGATCATTAAGGAAATTATGAATCCACTGTAACAATTTTCCGGGTAAACCCAATTCATATAATACCAGTATCAGTTGATTAATATCTACATTATCATATGCACCCTGAACATCAAGGAAGGCACAAACTGCAACAGATTTTGAAAGGAGACATTTTTTCATGTCTGTGATAAAGGTAACAAAGCTTTCTGGAGCACTTTTACCTTTTCTGAAACCAAATTGGATATCTAGTAAAATATTGTAATGCTCTACATAATAATCAAGTCTTAATTTGATAATTTGTTCTGTTACTTTACCTATGCAAGAGGTTAGTGATATGGGTCTATATGAATTGTAATCTTTAGGAGGTTTCTCAGGTTTCAGAATTGGAATGATGCACTGTGTTTTCCAAGATTCAGGAATAATTTGATTAAGCCATAGTGAATTTAAGACCATTAATAATTTCTTTTTACAGTTGATAGGAAGTTTTCGTAAAAGGATATAAGGAATATTGTCTAGTCCTGGAGCCGAATCCTTTCTTGAATCTAATGCTATACAAAGTTCCTTATACGTAAATTCTCTTAGCAAAAAAGTATTAATTTCATTGTCATTATTTTTATCGAAAAATATATCATTATCCACTAAACTACTGTTTGATCCATTACTAATTTTATTAATAAAATCAGGTAACCATTCATCTTGTTTAGGTTTAGTCATCACATTAATCCTTTTAAATCTACGGATGTAATTCCAAATTTTTGAAACAGGAGTGTATCTATCTAAGGATGAACATAGGGTTTTCCAACTATTACGTTTTTGTTCACTAATAATTTTTTTCTTTTTTGCATCCAGTTTTTTATATTCAATAAACAGTTCCATTGTCATTGATGATCTATATGCTAACAAAGCCATTTTTGATTTTTGTACAGCTTCTGCACATTCATCATTCCACCATGGTGCTGGGATTTTCCTATGATTTGATGATATATTACATTTGAAGATAGGTGTACATTGGTCCCTTAAATTGTATAATAATTCACAAAATTGATTATATTGTGAAAGAGGGTCAGAGTCTGAAGGAATAAATTCATCAAATAATTTCTCAGCCTCAATCTCAAATTTAATCCAATCAGTTTTATGAAATAGATATTTTTGAATGTTATAATTTATTTGGTATTTACAGGGGGAGATCAGGATGTCAGTAAAGATAGGGAGGTGGTAACTTCCTAATGGATCCTCACCAACACTCCATTCACATAGTGGAGCTATGTCTGGGCTAACACAGGTGAGATCTATTGCTGATGGATTTCTATTTGGAGCCTGGACTGTTGTGGCTTTGCCATCATTTAACAAGCACAGATCAGCTTCATCCAGTAGGTTAAATAGCTGAGTACCCCTTGACTTTGTTGTTGCACACCCAAAAGCTATGTGGTGGGCATTAAAATCTCCTGATATTAAGCAAGGTCTAGGTAAGGAATTAAATATATTTCTTAATTTATTTATTTTAAATCTACTACTTTTAGGTGGACAATACACAGTCAAAATGGATAAAGGACCAGTGTGAGTTTGAACTGAAATTGCAACTGATTGAATATCCTGGTAGAATGGGAGTTGTATGTTTTCATATTTAATATTATTTCTAATCAAAATACCAACACCACCATGATCATTTTTAGCATTTTTATAGATTAAATTATAGCCTGGAAATTTCAGGTTATGACAATTGTTTGTTTTTAACCAAGTTTCATTAAGCAGCAAAATGTCAATGTTAAATTCTGTTAATAAAGACATTACAAGTGGCCGATTGTTATTAATACTCTGAATATTATGATGAACTATTCTTATAAATCTATCCATTATGTAAGTGTTTTAATAAAATTTCTTTAATTTTAATTGTAGTCTTAGGAGCGTCTTTATTGTTTCCTAATGAAATTAGAGTTTTTACTAATGCATTAATTATCCTATCATTATTAATTATTTCATTGGTTTCTTTAATAGAAGAAATATGTTTAAATTTGTTTAGTCCTGAATTTTGGAATTTCAATGCATCATGCTTTGGTAAGGGAAGTGGAGGGAAATTCCTATTACTACTTGCATTATTAACTGAAGTGGCTGTTGTAGCAGCATAGGAAAGTTTTTTCTGTTTCATTTTGGCTTCCTTCATTGGGCATGTTCTGGCAATAGCCAGGTGAGGACCCCCACAGTTGACACATTTTATTTCCTCCTCATTAATGCATTCTTTGTAGGAATGTTCCCCAGCACAGATTGAGCATATTTGCTTATTTTTACATACTCTGGCTGAATGATTGAATTTTAAACATTTGAAACATTGTAATAGGGGTTTAATATATGGTTTAACTTTGAAGCGCCAGTGATCTAGGAAAATATATTCAGGCAAGGTGTTACCAACAAATGTTATAGCTACCGTCTTCAAAGCTTGTCTTACTCCGGTATTGTCCTTTTTGGTGAACCTTCTCACCGCTACCATTTCATATTCACATGTGAGTTTTCTATAGAGTTCTTCATTGGAGATGTCGACGGGAACAAACTGGATTACACCGATGACTTCCACTGACGATGCTGGAATGTATGCTTTTATATTATGCGCTTCTAATTTGGAATTGTTGTTCAGAAAATCATTGGCTGAACTGGCTTGCTTAAAAACAATTTGAATTTTATGAGCGTTTACTCTACTAATTTCATACTGTCCTTTGATGAATTCTCCTAAAATATTTAATATGAATATCGGATCTTTGTTTCCAATATATTCATTTTCGGTACTTTCTATAAATACTGGAAAGTTTGTATTGTTACAGTTATCAGTATACTGTCTCTTGTAACCAGGCTTGTAGTATGGTTTTAGCGCCAAAATCTCTTCTGCTGGATTACTAGCAGTAGTAGTAGCAATCCGTTCATATTTTCTCTTCTTATTATCTTTTATTGGGTCTCCATCGCTATGGGTCCCCATTACTCCGGATAATTACAGATTTTAAAATATTTTATAAAATTAAAAATTTTAAATAGTCCGCCTTGTTTGACTTCCCGCCAAAAAGTCCTTGGCAAATATTTATTTTTTTTTTTTTTTTTTATTTAAAATTTTACGGCTATGGATACAAGTCCTTTTAGCCAATCCTTAACTATTACAAATCGTATGTTCGAATTATATACAATCATAAATCTATATACATTTACAACATCTTTATCTTTACAATTTTTCTACTGTACTACATATATATTTATATAACGGTTTATACATTAATGGATTCTTTAACATTTCTTTAACTGACGAAGGCTTATGTGTTGATATTTCTAATAAATCCGAAATTAAAATTAAACGTAATAAATAAAATTTAGGGCAAGATAAAACAATATGGTCTAAGTCTGCTGGTTGTACGTCACAATATTGGCAATGATCAGATGCTAATATTTTCATCCTAAACAGATGTGCTGGAGTCTGACAATGTCCAAATCTTAATCTATTTATTATAGTTATACATTTCCTTTCTTCAAATTGCATTTTATTATTATTAAACCATGGGCGGGCGGGTAGATTCTCTTGTATTGATGCATACCATTTTCCCTTACTTTTATTTTTTTCCTTCCAGTAGCACTCCCATCTAAATCTAGTTTTTTCTTTTAATGTCAGAAAATAATCTGTGTAAGGTATTTTCAGTGCATCATTATGGTCTTCATCCCAATGAGAATTAGCTGCTTTATCAGCTAATTCATTACCCTGGATTCCCGAATGGCCGGGTACCCATTCAATCCTAACCACCTTGCTCTTGTTCAAATTATACAATAATTCTTTTATATTATAAATTATATAGTTGGTTTTATAAGCCAAAGTTGAACCATATATTGTTTTAATAACACTTTGAGAGTCTGATAGAATAAGTATTCTGTCAACGTTATCTAAATCTCTCGTGTACATTAAGGCTCTATAAATTGCGTATGCTTCTGCTGTGAAAATACTACTCTCGTTATTAATTCTATAATTTTTACTTATTTTCTTATACGAGTCATAGAAAGCAGCACATACACGATCTAGAGTCTTTGAGCCATCAGTGTATATTTTATACCAGAGCACATTATTTATGTCATCTACGCTATCCCTTTCTTGAGTTAAATCTAACAGAGCATTGTATTTACAATTATATACAGGGTAAATACTAAACTTATTCATATTTACACTAAGCTTATTCATATGAGCCAATATAGTACACAATTCAGGAATGTTGTTATACATTACATCAGAAGGACGAATGTAATCGTCTAATGAGGCATCACATAAATTTTCAGGCAATTTAACAGTATCTAATAATATTGAGCTGGTTTTGCATAAAGCTTTTAAACAAAACTTTTCCGCAAAGTGTAACCTTCTAATAACCAGAGGAGGTACGCAGACCTCAGCCTCAAGTGCATGTATAGGCGTAGTTCTCATTGCACCACTTATTATTCTCAATGCAATATTTTGAATAACATCTAATTTTTTTAACAATGAAGAGCCGGCATACATATAAGCTAAATAACTATAATCAAAATGACTCCTAACAATACTTTTATATAGCATTAATAAGGTTTTAGGATCTGAACCCCAGAATGTTCCTGCCAAACTTCTCAAGATATTTAAATTTCTTGTTGCATTTTTACATATGTAATTTATATGGCTTTGAAATTTAAGCTTATTATCTATTATTACTCCTAAAAATTTCTTTTCTTTCACTTGAGGAATGGATAAATTATTATATTGAATATTGATCAAATCATCAGTACCAAATACAACAAGAGAACTTTTTTCCGTATTAATATTTAATTTTAACTTATTACTGTAATATGAATTCAACTGACATAAAGCTAGATTTAAATTTTGTTGAGCAACCGAAATATTTCTGTCAATTGAGTAAACAACAATGTCATCTGCGAATTGTAATACTTTAACGTTTTTCGTAAGATATTGTGAAATCTGAGAAGTATACAGGTTGTACAAGATAGGTGATAGAGATGCTCCTTGCATTAGGCCTTTACAAACAGAATATGGGCCGTGTAGTAGCCCATTAAATTTAACATGAAACGACCGATCGTTAAGGAAATTATGAATCCACTTTAACAATTTTCCAGGTAAACCCAATTCATACAATACCAGTATCAGTTGATTAATATCTACATTATCATATGCACCCTGAACATCAAGGAAGGCACAAACTGCAACAGATTTTGAAAGCAGACATTTTTTCATGTCTGTGATAAAGGTAACAAAGCTTTCTGGAGCACTTTTACCTTTTCTGAAACCAAATTGGATATCTGGTAAAATGTTGTAATGCTCTACATAATAATCCAGTCTTAATTTGATAATTTGTTCTGTTACTTTACCTATGCAAGAGGTTAGTGATATAGGTCTATATGAATTGTAATCTTTAGGAGGTTTCTCAGGTTTCAGAATTGGAATGATGCACTGTGTTTTCCAAGATTCAGGAATAATTTGATTAAGCCATAGTGAATTTAAGACCATTAATAATTTCTTTTTACAGTTGATAGGAAGTTTTCGTAAAAGGATATAAGGAATATTGTCTAGTCCTGGAGCCGAATCCTTTCTTGAATCTAATGCTATACAAAGTTCCTTATACGTAAATTCTCTTAGCAAAAAAGTATTAATTTCATTGTCATTATTTTTATCGAAAAATATATCATTATCCACTAAACTACTGTTTGATCCATTACTAATTTTATTAATAAAATCAGGTAACCATTCATCTTGTTTAGGTTTAGTCATCACATTAATCCTTTTAAATCTACGGATGTAATTCCAAATTTTTGAAACAGGAGTGTATCTATCTAAGGATGAACATAGGGTTTTCCAACTATTACGTTTTTGTTCACTAATAATTTTTTTCTTTTTTGCATCCAGTTTTTTATATTCAATAAACAGTTCCATTGTCATTGATGATCTATATGCTAACAAAGCCATTTTTGATTTTTGTACAGCTTCTGCACATTCATCATTCCACCATGGTGCTGGGATTTTCCTATGGTTTGATGATATATTACATTTGAAGATAGGTGTACATTGGTCTCTTAAATTGTATAATAATTCACAAAATTGATTATATTGTGAAAGAGGGTCAGAGTCTGAAGGAATAAATTCATCAAATAATTTCTCAGCCTCAATCTCAAATTTAATCCAATCAGTTTTATGAAATAGATATTTTTGAATGTTATAATTTATTTGGTATTTACAGGGGGAGATCAGGATGTCAGTAAAGATAGGGAGGTGGTAACTTCCTAATGGATCTTCACCAACACTCCATTCACATAGTGGAGCTATGTCTGGGCTAACACAGGTGAGATCTATTGCTGATGGATTTCTATTTGGAGCCTGGACTGTTGTGGCTTTGCCATCATTTAACAAGCACAGATCAGCTTCATCCAGTAGGTTAAATAGCTGAGTACCCCTTGACTTTGTTGTTGCACACCCAAAAGCTATGTGGTGGGCATTAAAATCTCCTGATATTAAGCAAGGTCTAGGTAAGGAATTAAATATATTTCTTAATTTATTTATTTTAAATCTACTACTTTTAGGTGGACAATACACAGTCAAAATGGATAAAGGACCAGTGTGAGTTTGAATTGAAATTGCAACTGATTGAATATCCTGGTAGAATGGGAGTTGTATGTTTTCATATTTAATATTATTTCTAATCAAAATACCAACACCACCATGATCATTTTTAGCATTTTTATAGATTAAATTATAGCCTGGAAATTTCAGGTTATGACAATTGTTTGTTTTTAACCAAGTTTCATTAAGCAGCAAAATGTCAATGTTAAATTCTGTTAATAAAGACATTACAAGTGGCCGTTTGTTATTAATACTCTGAATATTATGATGAACTATTCTTATAAATCTATCCATTATGTAAGTGTTTTAATAAAATTTCTTTAATTTTAATTGTAGTCTTAGGAGCGTCTTTATTGTTTCCTAATGAAATTAGAGTTTTTACTAATGCATTAATTATCCTATCATTATTAATTATTTCATTGGTTTCTTTAATAGAAGAAATATGTTTAAATTTGTTTAGTCCTGAATTTTGGAATTTCAATGCATCATGCTTTGGTAAGGGAAGTGGAGGGAAATTCCTATTACTACTTGCATTATTAACTGAAGTGGCTGTTGTAGCAGCATAGGAAAGTTTTTTCTGTTTCATTTTGGCTTCCTTCATTGGGCATGTTCTGGCAATAGCCAGGTGAGGACCCCCACAGTTGACACATTTTATTTCCTCCTCATTAATGCATTCTTTGTAGGAATGTTCCCCAGCACAGATTGAGCATATTTGCTTATTTTTACATACTCTGGCTGAATGATTGAATTTTAAACATTTGAAACATTGTAATAGGGGTTTAATATATGGTTTAACTTTGAAGCGCCAGTGATCTAGGAAAATATATTCAGGCAAGGTGTTACCAACAAATGTTATAGCTACCGTCTTCAAAGCTTGTCTTACTCCGGTATTGTCCTTTTTGGTGAACCTTCTCACCGCTACCATTTCATATTCACATGTGAGTTTTCTATAGAGTTCTTCATTGGAGATGTCGACGGGAACAAACTGGATTACACCGATGACTTCCACTGACGATGCTGGAATGTATGCTTTTATATTATGCGCTTCTAATTTGGAATTGTTGTTCAGAAAATCATTGGCTGAACTGGCTTGCTTAAAAACAATTTGAATTTTATGAGCGTTTACTCTACTAATTTCATACTGTCCTTTGATGAATTCTCCTAAAATATTTAATATGAATATCGGATCTTTGTTTCCAATATATTCATTTTCGGTACTTTCTATAAATACTGGAAAGTTTGTATTGTTACAGTTATCAGTATACTGTCTCTTGTAACCAGGCTTGTAGTATGGTTTTAGCGCCAAAATCTCTTCTGCTGGATTACTAGCAGTAGTAGTAGCAATCCGTTCATATTTTCTCTTCTTATTATCTTTTATTGGGTCTCCATCGCTATGGGTCCCCATTACTCCGGATAATTACAGATTTTAAAATATTTTATAAAATTAAAAATTTTAAATAGTCCGCCTTGTTTGACTTCCCGCCAAAAAGTCCGGCAAATATTTACATTATTTGGGGTGGCCAGCGGTCCAAAGGTTGATATTCCCTAAAACAAACTATATTAATAGATTTAAATTACATATTAAAAAACAAACTTCAATAATTATCTTTTATTTTTTAAACTTTTTCCTTATATGTTTTGAACTGTATATGGATGCACAATAGATATTATTTTTGAAATAAAACTATTTACGAATTTTATCGCGGATTTGGTTTAAGTTTTGCTTTTTTTAACTTCTCCCCGCGACGTTTCGATTACTTTACAACTTTCGTGGTCACGGGGCGGACTAGATGTTGTTTTGTTATTAGCTTTTATTACAATCGTTTTTATTTTCAGAACTAAATATTTACTTAAATTATGTTTATGTTATACAGTGTTTTTATTAGTTCTGGGTGATGGCTGACGACCCAGGTATGTAAGTGCATTGTAGTTCCCCTCAAAGTTAAAATATCGATATTTTAGCAATTATATTTTTTTAAAGAACGGTCAAAGTTTCCCGATACCTTAGGAAAAACGTGTCAACCTGGCCACACTCCCACAAATATCGCTATCTCATACTAGGTTCACGGTGGCTACCCCTGTGTCAAAATGTCACATTGACGTTCAGCTGATAAATTTTCAGGTTATGTTTTGATTTATCTAGTCCAGTCGTATTGACCGAAATAATTAATTAGAAATGACTATTAAACCAAGAGAAAAGATTGCAGATAGCGATGACGACCCCGTAGAATCTATGTTGAAGAAAACTGGATGTCTAGAACTCCATTATAAAGTGCAGGTATGTATTGGAAGTACAGTTTTAAGTTCAGCCATGACTGATGAAATGAAATGAAAATATTATATATATTTTTTATTTATTATAATAAAATCTCCCTCTCTTTCTCCTTCTTTTAAATCCATCCCATGGTTGTCTGTAAGACATTGCTTTAAGCGATAAGACCGCCATTTGTACTTTTTTTTCTTTTTTAATTTCTGTATGTTGTATTATTTTTTATGTGTACAATAAAGATTTAAATAATAAATAATAATAATAATAAAATTAACCTAATTGCCTAAATAAAAATTAGCTTACCCCAAGATTTTTTTGCAAACATAGTCGAGCTAATCACTATTTGAATATTTGGTGGTAGGTCTCTCATATGTGAGATGCTGCCTGGATGGGTACCACCACAATGTCTATTTCTCCCGCCAGCAGCTATGTAAACGCAATGTTGTGTTTCGGATTGAAGGGCATTTTAGCCAGAGTAACTACTGGATATATTGAGATACTGTTGTAAGTGAATGGCATGCTCGTATGGCTATTCCTTAGGCTATTCATTGCAATAAATAAAGAATTAGAAATAAAGAACATTTATAATATGTTACAGGAATGTATTGCTGAGACCCGTGACTGGAGAAAATGCCAAGAAGTAGTGAATAATTTCAAAGATTGCATCCAGAAGCATAAGGAAGAGGAAATGGCTAGACTTAAGAATTCATAGTTCATTCATAGTACCTACCTTATTAGTTTATTTATTCTATTTAAAAAAATGCAAATTATATTAAATACATGAATAATGTGAATTTCATTTATTATGGCTCCATGACTAACACTCTTACTATACTGTTTCCATTCGTTTATTTTATTTTTGACACATCGAGTACTGAATCAAATAGTGATGGCCTGATGCGTTATCGAATCAATTTTTTATAACAAACGATTTTATTTTTGAACAAGTTTTAATCGATTTAATACATATTTTATTTTTTGCTCCATGCATTGTTTTATAAAACTTCAGGGATATTTAAGTTACTTGATTTAATAATTATATTAAAATAAACCATTTACTCATGTTAAGTTAATATTCTTATCACTTCCGTCGGCAATAGTAATGTTGTTAAAAACAAATTGTGAAACGGCAACACTGGGCAGACAGGTGACGCGCGCCGCCATTTTGTGGTCACTCACAACGAGACGCCCGCGCCCGTGCTAGTGTTTTCCGTTCGCTGAATTTTAATTCACATTTTTCATACGTCGAGTTGAGTATTTATATTCCTCCGTATTGTTTTACCCGTGAATTCCTACATTTGGTTGAATTGAGAACATCGTACCTGCCTTCATCACTTTCAAAATGCCTAAAGGAAAGTTGCTTAAAGGACAAACAAGGGAGTTTGTGTTGCGACTTCATGAGTAATTTGAAAGGGAAAGCCGTAATGGTGGACCTCTTATACCAGTGACTCAAATCAGAGACCGTGTTTCAGCAGCATTAGGTATTACTGTTCCAACAGTTTCAAAAATAATTAAAGAAGGCTACGGCAGTAGTGGCATGGAACAAAACAAGCCATCTACACCTAAGAAAAAACGTCAGCCCTTTAAAGTGACAGCAATTGACAGTTTTGATGGTGATGCTATTCGTCGTCATATATACGATTATTACCAAAGAAAAGAGATTCCTACTTTACATAACCTAGTACAATCTCTGAAAACTAGTGGCTTGTTCCGTGGTCAAAAGTCTTCTTTGGCGAAGGTATTGAATAGGATTGGATTCCAATACAAAAAATGTGACAAAAGAAAAATATTGATGGAACGCAATGATGTTGCTTTGTAACGATGCGAATTTTTAAGACAAGCTAAAAAAATAGAAGACTGGTCGAATGTTGTTTTCACCGATGAAACTTGGCTCAATGCGAATCACACGGTATCAAAAACTTGGACTGACAACACTGCTAGCTCCTCGACCGCAGTGCCAATGGGAAAAGGTGAAAGAATTATAATTTGTCATGCAGGAACCGCAAAAGGATTTGTGCAAGATGCTATGTTAGCTTTTAAATCAAAGAAAACAGGGGATTACCACGAAGAAATGAATTCCGAAGTATATGAAAAATGGTTTCGGGAAATGTTATTGTCACTCGAACAGCCATCAACAATATTTATAGATAATGCGTCCTATCACTCTCGGCAAATTAACAAAATGCCAACGCAAGCCAGTAAAAAAAATGAAATAATAAACTGGCTCCGTAACAATGGCGAGGAGGTGGACGAGTCCCTATTAAAAGTAGAGTTACTTAAAATATTAAAAATGAGGAAGCAGCCTAAACGATACGTTATAGATGAAATGGCTGCAGAACATGGGCACACCGTCCTTAGAATTCCTCCATATCATTGCCAGTATAATGCCATAGAGCTAATATGGGCGCAAGTGAAAGGATATGCTGCGAGAATAAATACAACTCCTCCTTTCACCGCAAACAAAATGCTGGAGTTGCTTAAAAATGCGTGTGAAAATGTGACGCCTCATAACTGGGCGAGTGTCGTAGATAAGACGAAGAAAGAAATAATGTCTGATTGGGATCGCGATGTCGCATTTGACAACTTACCCATGCACTCATTAATAATTAGTGTTACTGGGGATACGAGTGACGACGACGCCGATTCCGACGAAACAGACGATTGTTTATAAATAAAAATATTAACAAATTACCTTTTAGTTGTTTTAATTATTTAATCCTTAAAGTACTATGAATTCCAACATGGTTTAACTGTTTATTACAAGTAGGTACTAAACATTTATTTTCGTTGTAATCATTGTAATTATTTTAAATTAAACTCTTATTAAAAGTCACTTCAATACGTATACCTTTATTCATATTAATTAATTTGCAGCAAATACATTCGATCCTAATATTGGGTACTATATTACGTTTAACTGTTTTCATTAGCATTTTAATGTAATTTTATTTCAAATGATTCCGATTGATTGATTCTATTCAAAATCGTTTTTGTTATCTGTGGTCATTCGTTACGAATGGCACAACTCTAAGTGGGCGTTACCCGTCAAGAAAGTATCTACTTTTATTTCAAAATATTTTTCTACTGTAATGTCGTACTTTATAGCGTGAACTGTCAAAAATAAAATAAACGAATGGAAACAGTATAACACTCGTCAGTCATTGATCTAAATACTGAACGATTAAATCCACAGACCATTAAGAAAATTAAATCTGAGAGCGAAAATAAAATATAAAGCGAAAAGTAAAATATAAACTAAAATTTAAGCCGTTTGTAGAGCGAGTTATAAAAACAGTCGGATATTTAGAACCATTCAGCTAAAAATAATGGTAGCATCTATACTTTTCTTATCTAATTTAATTTAAACTTTGAAATGAGATTAATTTGAGGCAAAATACGCCATTATTAAAGAATTGATGAAAATAGCATTTAATCAATAACTAACACTCCTTATAAAGCTAGCATTTACTGTCAATTGAAAATGACATTTCGTATCGCCGTATGAAAAGAAAACAAACCGAGAAGAAAATAAGAGGTTATAAAAATGTTTAGAAAGTTAAGGTTTTCCAATATTTCGTGTTTCTATGCAAATTACACTACAAGAGTAGCAATTGATCCCACTTTGAAAGATAATTTCGAGTCAAAAGAATATAAACCACGGAAACATCCGGGAACCAATCGAGTGAAAATCGCCTCAATACCACCGGACATTCAGAAGGCTGTAAAAATAATTTTGGACGACTCCAGTGCAAGATCTATGTACCAAGACAGTATTAGTTTAAGTAACTGCCTCCGATCGCGACATTTGCCACCTGAAGAAGGAGAAATCGACGAGAAAGCCGCTAAAATTCACAACACGATATCGAAACGAACATTTTCAAAAATAAACCAAGAATTGAGCCAGGATGAACTGGAGAATTTGAATAAGACAGTGCAAAACAAAGTATTTAATATACTGAAGAAGAATGTGTACAGGTGGGCTAATATAAGTTACGACAAAGCCACTTGTCTTCAGTACTTGATGGTACGAGCTGCTCCAGAGTATGCTATCCTGCTACGTGTGTTGGACGAAATAAGAAAGAATCATCCAGACTACAAGCCGAGGAGTTTCTTTGACTTTGGTTCAGGAGTAGGGACGGGCACATGGGCTATTAATACCTATTGGAAAAAGGATATATTTGAGTACTTCTGTGTAGATACTTCAGCAGATATGCATGATTTAGCTCGTCTCATACTGTGCCATGGCAAAGACAATGTTGAAATGCCTTTGAAAGGTAAATATTTTTATTGCCTTCATTTATTGTTTTTTGTTTATTTCATTTAAATTATATTAACAATATCATCCAACAGAATCTTTTATTTCATCTTATAACCAGTTGAAGTTATGTTTATTCAAAGAAAAATGTGTTATATTATTTCAGGATATTTCCAACGTCAGTTCCTCCCAGCATCCGCTGATCTGAAATACAGCATAGTGTTGTCTGCATACAGCCTATTTGAGCTGCCAAGCATGAAAGCTAGACTGGAAACCATACAGAAATTATGGAACAAAACTGAAGACTACTTGATTATTATTGAACAAGGTACAAATGCAGGCTTCCAGGTTGTAAATGAAGCTAGGGAATTTGTTCTCAACCTTCCAGAAGGACATAATAAAGGATATGCTTTCTCTCCATGCCCTAATGACAATGTTTGCCCAAGATACTTAGAGCATGAAACACCTTGCAATTTTTTAATGAAGTATGAATCACTTCCGTATCCCTCTAAGAGTGAGGTATCGGCAGAATTATTCTCTTATGTGATATTAAAGAAGGGCACTCGGCCACCGGATGATCCACGGTGGCCTCGGATAGTCAGAGCTCCAATAGTAAGGTCTGGTCATACTATATGCAGGCTGTGTACAGCAGAGGGAGAATTAAAGGAAATCATCTTTTCAAAAGCCAAATATGATCAGACCACATACAGATGTGCCCGGTCTAGCAACTGGGGTGATTTGTTACCTGTAAAATAAATATGTTGTATCATTTTTTGTAGTTTTATTAATGGCCTTTATCCTGCAGGTAATGAATAGTTGCAGCATAATTTTGTCCGTTTTTTTAATAGCCTATAATATTTCCCATTGCTGGACAGAGGTCTGCCCCTTGTTTCTCCACTTGACTCTGTCCTTGGTGAGCTCTTGCGATTTTGGCTCGAATGCATAGAACTCGTCTTTCCACTGCGTCTTCGGTTTTCCGTGTTTTTTCCGGCCTTCGCGGGCCATCCAGCTTGTAGCCAGCCTGGCCCAACGGTGTGGATGAATTCGAGTCACATGTCTCGCCCAGTTCCATTTTATTAAGGCCGCCTTACGCTCTACATCCACAAATCCAGATTTAAAGTCCAGTTAGTCAGCCTAGAACAGAATACTGCGTTCCATTGTGCGCTGGCAATGACCACGTCTGGGCGCCATAGGACGGGCAAAATGGACATGTCGACGAGTTTGCGTTTAAGAGAGAGCGGAAGGTCACTTCATATATATTATTTTATGGAACAGTAGCTCTTCCAAGAATTTCCGACTTGTCTGAAAAAATCGCAGTCGTTTCTATCCCTGAAAGGAACACATCAAAGCATTTCGGAAATAGGCGTTTTATTGTACCATGCAACACTAATTCGGTTGGAACCAGCGAAATCCTCAATAAAGGAGACGCATGCCCTGAAGTATTTGGGCTAATGTAGACTTTGATTGCTGTTCATTTTTTACCTCACTGAGCAATCGCCCCTTTGAGCTGCAGTAACGGTGCACAAGGCGGCTTAATAACTTAATATATTTTAAATATTGTGCTGGTTCCAAGGGCGGATTCAGCTTTTACGCCAGAGGGGGTCATATAGTTCATGTCAGAACACTGGGTCCGATTTCAATACTAATAATAATGACTTTTTAAAGTTTGTTACAGTCGTGATTTGTGAACACACACATGAAACACACACACTTTTTTACTTTATTTATCGGCATGCAGAGAATTAATTGTGCTTATAAATTTTATCAACAAGATTCTGGAGTCAGCCCAGGGGGGGTCATGTCATGACCCCCATGACCTCCACCCTGGATCCGCGCTTGGCTGCTAAAGTAAAGTAAGGAAAATAAAGTCACGCTTCGGGTTCATCCTGTATTAACCAGACCGACACTATTTTGTTTTATTAACCCGTAAGAGTTGACTAATCCTCTCCCAATAGGAGTAATAAGTAACGTGACCATACGTCCCGCTTTCGGCGGGACAGTCCCGCTTTCAGGAAGTCTGTCCCGGTGTCCCCAGCAAGGCCGACATAGTCCCGCTCTTGCAAACAGACCAAACGATAATTTAAAATGTATTTCCCGCTCGAAATGCTTTATCGAACTACTATTAAAAACTATGGGGTCGTATTATTCCAGCACTTTCGTACAAACATTCTTGATTTCACAAACATTTCAACAATTATTGAGTAGATACGTTATGTGTATGCCTGGAAGTAACTAACGCATCTATCGAAGAATTTTTTCTCACAAACAAAATATGGACAAGTGATAAAATACAGGCGAGTGTCGCAGTAATTAAATCTATTTTGATTACGAAAATAAATATAAATCAATCACACTGAGTTTCACAATTATCTAAAAACTAGATCTTGTTTTGAAACAACTTGTTCAGCCGACAGATACGACTATAATTATTATTTTATGTTATTCTATCTTCTATGATAAAGACGTGTAAAACACAAAAGCTTTATTATTATTATTTAATTCCACAGATGTCCCGCTCTGGCACAACAAATAAATGGTCACGTTAGTAATAAGTCAACATATTACTAATTTGTAGTATCTGAACAAATTATGATGCCTAAATTTAATTAAATATAAGCACAGTAGAATTTGATGAAATCACAATAAAACTAAAAATAAATAAAATTTGTGTGATTGAAGGAAAAAATAACTTGGATTATGTCGTAAATCCTGGTACCTACTTGCTACAAAATTCCCAAGTTAACCGAAGGAATTAAGTAATTATTTTTTCCTTTGAATAAAATTCCATGTATTGCTATTAAAATTAGACCTTTGGCAATTCATTTAATTAAGCCGTAAAAGGTCGCATCAGAGTTTTTGTGTGTGGTTTTGAGTCTGAGCAAGATTTGGAAATTATGCGCAATAATCTAGCCCAGGGTTTGGCCACAATCCACACACGCTGCCCTCGTCCGAGTTGACAGATTTCACACATCCTAGAATTTTTAAAAATCTCTATGTTGGCCAAGTTCTCACGATGATTTTCTTCACTGTTAAATTGCATGTTAATTAACTAGCAATGCATGTACATAGCTTCGACAAAACTGAGGTGTACGCTGAACTAAATTGGTCCTTTACCAACAGGCGACCGCGGACTTCAGGACATTAAATTAATATAACTGACATAATTCTCACTCGTTAGTTTCTAAGAATTCACTGTCTTTATCAAAGCGACAACATTCCTCTATAAACGACTATGTCGTGACTATTGTACCGCATAGGGAGAACGTATAGTAAATATGTTAATAACTATGTATTCAACAGTGGCGGTACTTCCATACAAGCCCAAAAGCCCGGCTTGCCCTACTTAATACGTACATACTCGATACTGAACACAAACCATTTTATTTCACACAATACAATCATATTTTATTAGAAAACATCTGCAATTTTTGAATTTACCGCGTCTTGTCGAGCGCGACAGAGGTCATTGTCCCCTCGCGCGCCTAAAATCCAAAATAATATTATTAAAAGCGCCTGCGACGGTGCACCGCGATGAAGCGCCACGCGAAATTCATTCAATTGGCAGTGACATTAAAATATGAAGTCCGCTGGCTCCACGCGCGCTCCTGCAATCGCAAGTCGCAACATCGCACAATATATCTATCTTTTTCTCTCTCGCGTGCTTTTACGAGGCTTTTGGCAAAATCGATATTTGTATGGGGATTTCACGAGTGAAGTGCACTACAAATGTATAGGTATAGACATTTTATATAGCAATTTGTACTACACCAAATGCCCGGCTTTTTAGAATGAACATCGTACGTTTCATGGTCGGCGCGTTGTTATTTAATAATATGATTTATTAAATTTTATTTTTATTAATTTGCTTGGTTTTATAATATTAGTACAAATAATGAGGTTTTCCTATAGGTGATTTTTAATAAAATATAATTGTATGTCGTAATGTTTATGTTACGTTTATGGGCAATACTGAACGAATTGCGATTAACTTCACATGTATTTTGACATTTTGCAATTGTTAGTAGTTCTCAAAAATAGTTCTTTTTAGTGATAATGTTTAGTTTTTGATATTATTTAAACTTTTTATACTATAATGAGTGGTATTGTTTTGCTGTGATGGTGTGAGTGTGACAGTGAAAGTATTCATTGCCGTTAAAAAGGTAAATTTATTCAAGTATATTGTAACTAAACTGGCGCGAAAAATACGCCGGGATTGTGAATTTCTCAGTCCTGGTATATCACAAGAGATATTTTATCAACTCGCTTTAAACTATGTGCGTTGTTTAATTTTAACATGCTCCACTTCAAATAGGTTATTGAACAATCGTGTTTCATAAATGTTTATCAAACGCCAAGTTTTGTGTGTTAAATTATTTGGAATATAATGATTTAAATTTAAAATAAATTAGTTCGTCCTTCAATAGAAATTATATCAATTGTATTACACAAAAACAGAACATGAATGTATTAATAACAATTTCTGCCCGCGAAGTTATACACGGCACCCTAGTTGTAACTATGCTTTTGCTATTAAAATGCAAATTAAAGTTACAGATGCATGTCCAAAAGTTATTTAAGTTACATATTTATTTTATTAATTGATTTAAAAACGAATTATAAGTAATGCCTTCATCGTGAAAGTCGCGCCATCTATTAGATTTTTACGGAACAACTTATTGTAAAATGTAATAGATGTTTTCATATCGCTGATAAAGATAGCTGTTTATTTTAATGGTTTCCATCCTATTCTTATATAGCCTTAGGTGTCGGATTCGAATCCCGGGTCGTTTTTATATTTTTTTAAATTCATTGATAATATTAACATCGCATAGGCCCGCCCCCTATCACATGATGGCACGGAATATGCAAGGCGAAACATGAGTGTCCTGGTAGCACCTCTTTAAATATGTGTATGTATAGACGTTGTGTATTAGGTCTGCCAACTTAATACCATTTTGCTTCTAAATCAATACATATTAAAATATCTAAAAAAATATATTGGGCTTGCCCTAGTCCAGAAGCCTAGGCACGCCACTGGTATTCAATATTATATTACCTATATGTTTAAACTTCAAATGATCATATTGCTGCCTTTTGTTGCACATATGTATATCAGCGGTTTGTGTTGATATTTCTGCTAATTTGTGTGTTGTGTACTGAAGTGTTTATGAATAAATATTGTATCTTATGGCAATGAAACTGAATTTAGTTAGGACAGAGTTAATCTACTTATATTTAGTCCACCAGCTTCTCTGAGCACCCACATAACCACAATTTTGTGTGTTATAAACATCTTAAGGATACGCAAACAAACACAACTTATGTAGTTATGCAATTAGCCAGACAAGGTCATATACCTATTCGCAGGGCATACAAATATTTTTCCCTGCGGGAATCGAAGCCGGTATATGTACCGTAGAATACAGACTGTTTAGTCTCTGCACCAGTCATTTTCCGTGTTCCTTTTCGGCTTAATAAAAGCCAAGAACACGCTTAAGGTTGTAGACTGTGGTGAATTTTCAAATTCAAATAATGGTTAACCCACACCACATTTCATATGTTTAACAAAAGTTAATAAATTGGCGTATGTATTTATAATAGAAGGAAATACGTAAGTCGGTACAATGAATTATACTTACGTATAATTTTGAACGCGGGAAAACATTTGTTTGTACAATGTAATCTAAATATTTTCACGGACAAGCTAATGCGCCATGTTCTAAAATTACTCGTGTGCTGACACAATATCTAGATTACACATAATTTTCCGATGTTTATGCTCTCGATTCTAAAATATAATGTTTTAGAAATGTCCTAAAAATTTCTTTATCATGGTCCGATAAGAACAAGGTTCCTACTTAATAAGATATCATGGATTATGGAGAATGACGTTTCAAATAACTTTTTACAGTAAACATGAAATTCCGCGAAGAAAACATTATAGGCCCAGCGTGGTACCTTCCCCGCCTTCCTTTAAATCAGGCCCTGGGTATAACCGATTCATATACTTATTTCTATCTGTCACTACTACGTAGTCTTACACTCTTGAGTTATCGCGATCCTGGCTCCTGAGTAGTGCATCCGCAGTGCGCACAGATCCAGTACCTACTAATAGGTACATTTAGGAAGCATCTGCCGAGTTAGAACTTGGTTTTTGCACATTTATCTTCTGTTCATGCATAACCGATGGCTAAGGACAGATTTGAACAAGATTAGAATAAAATGTGTAGCATGATTTCACGTGCTTTTTTATCCTGGAGTCACTACTGATCGTAACTTGTACTACAACTTACGGAAATTGCTATACGGTTCAGATAGAATATCTATGAACAACAGAATGTTATTTCTGCACTTGGTTAAAATTAAACTGGCATAAATAACTACTTCGGCACGCTACGACGTAACGTTACTTTGCAAAATATTAACTTTGGGACGATTTGAGAACTGTGGATGAGAATCCACAGTTGTATATCTGCCCAAAACGCAGCTAATTTGTTAAGCAACACAGATTAAGAAGTAAAGTTATGCAATTAACATTTTAATACCAGTATCTGTTAAGAATTCGATGAATGTATTATAATAGGCATGCAGTCTAACACTTACGTGCTAAGCAAAGCAAATGTTTGCAGAATAAAATTGTATACCTACCATTAACCTTTGTTCTCGAATTAATTACGAAATTAGTCGTATTTATTGCCATCGGTAGAATTTTTTGACGGCACTTGGTGATACTACTAAGTGAAATGTTAGAAAATTTGCTCATTTCATGAAAAATGTAAATGCCTTCTTAGCATAATTTCTGCATCGCCCATAGGAGGACTAAAAATGATGTTGCTCATGGCATTAAGACGTTCACCACACAATAATTATTTTATATCGTTTGTGTTATATAGTCAACTAGTGGCCCGGCCCAGCTTCGCCCGGGTACAAATAGATTTCTGTACAATAATATGGACGTATTATACATATAAACCTTCCTCTTGAATCACTCTATCTATTAAAAAAACCGCATCAAAATCCTTTGCGTAGTTTTAAAGATTTAAGCATAGAAAGGGACAAAGGGACAGAGAAAGCGACTTTGTTTTATACTATGTAGTGATTGTAGTCTCGTTAAGAGTATTTCGGACTTGCAAGACAATAGTGGTGGGTTTGAATACAAGGTCGTAGAGATTTGACAATCAAAGGTGAGAAATGAATAATTTGATTATGGGGTCTCGACAAGTGAGCGCCTAAGTTTATACGAATAGGTTAAAGAATGTCCAGTCTTGCTAATGGCCTCATATTCAATTTTGATATTTAGTCATGATCTAATGGACATTGACAATGATAAAATGTTGTTAAAGGAATTAATGAGGATACAATAATTTGAGATGTTAATTGTTAGGTAATAAAAGAGAGTGGGCTAAGGGACAGGGAACATAGGGGGACATAAGAAATTGTTTTCAGTTTATATCTGTAACTATTTTTTGTATCGACAACCGTTAGTAGAAAGTAGAAACGAGTTTTAAGAATCGGCTAAAATCAGTGTGTGTGACGTACACAGGACAGTTAGAGCGATGACCCGTTGTGGTATGTTATTGCTCAAGTTTTTTCCTGAACTGGTTGCATCAAGTATAATTGATGATGTTCTATTAGAATTTAATGACAGAAATTGTAGACCTGTTTTGTAAAATACCGTCATCCTATTCGCCCACAAGAAATTCATACATACATACATACATAAACTCACGCCTTTCTTCCCAGAAGGGGTAGGCAGAGGTGCCAGGGCACCCACATTTCGCCTTGTATGTTCCGTCCCATGATGTGATAGGTGGCGAGCCTATCGCCATATCGGGCACAAATTCCTGACTCTGGGCTGATAATGAATAGAAAAATTCAATATCACTTTGCCCAACCCGGGATTCGAACCCGAGACCTCAGCTTTGTAACCGTACCGGAGTACAACTACGCCACCGAGGCAGTGGAAGAAGAAGAAGAAATTCACTGTTGCACATAAGCCTCCCCCAAATATCGTAACATGATCTACAAGACATAGCTTTTACCGACTATTCGAGACATTTCGTCTTTTCTGAACCGCATTTGATCCTATGACAACGCTAATGTTCTATATAAAATACTGGTGGTAGGTCTCTCATATGTGAGAGGCTGCCTGGGTGGGTACCACCGCAATGTCTATTTCTCCCGTCAAACAGCAGTTTAAATGCACTGTTGTTTTTCGGATTGAAGGACATTGTAGCCAGAGTAACTACTGGACATATTGAGACTTAACATCTTATGTCTCAGGATGACGAGCGCAGTAGAATGCCAAGCATTGCTTTGTAATTCAAGATGTTGTTTGGTTCTGCTTCTGTTCATGAGCGGTCGTATCGCTTACCATCAGGCGAACGGCATGCTCGTCTCGTCATTCACAGCAATAAAAAACAAAAAACCTAAATTCTGATATTATTTTTATTGTGTTGTTCAACTATATCGATGCCTATTCTGGGGGCAAGTCAGTGCAACTTTGTAGCTAATTCAGCAATTGTCATCCAGGCCCCTCACGCCTAGCGCCTTATATTATCTATCAGCGTATGAGTGATATCCTGTGACTAGGCGGCCCATTCCCACGGGATGCACACTATTCATGCAAATTGCATCTCGCGATTGCAATCGGAATATATAGAGAACATAAATCCGGATGACTGTCGTTAACGTCCCTACCTCATGAACTCGAATTGAAAATTAAATACTATATTGGTATTTAATTATTTTCTTATTACATCTTGAAATGCCAAAATAATAAAAGAAATATCAAAACTACTCTTTGTTACCTATATTGCTGGGATATTTAAGAGTGGTGTGAATACTTCACTTATTTAAATATCGGCTTAATCCATTTCAGATATAAATATTACCTATTGATATTCCATTGATACGGCTCTTAGCTCTTTAATGATTAGTTATTACTTATTAATAAACATAATGTACATAACAGTACGTGGTGGCCTGTTGGTAAACGGACTAGACGCGACTGCCCACATGTTCACGGTGGTCGCGGGTCCCAGGGCACACCTCTGACTTTTCGGAGTCATGTGTGTATTGATAGTCAATCACCACGCACTTAAACGGTGAAGGAAAACATCGTGAGGAAACCTGCATACCATAGCGATTTTTAAAAATTCTATCGTGTGTAAGCCCGCACTAGACCAGCGTGGTGGACTATATGGCCTAACCACTCTCAATCGTACTGTCGGTTGTAGAGGAGGTGCGTGCCCTGCAGTGGGACCGCTAAATATAAATAAAAGAATAAAAGCTGTAACGCAACAAAAGAGTTTTACTCAATCTGGATTGCAATCAACATTTATAATGATTCATTATTAATTGTTGCAAGAAGATACAGAGGCGTTAACCATATGAATAATTATGAATTAAATGGTAGGTACTCATAAATGGGCTAATTAGCCAAGTGTCTTCAATTTGTTAACGATATTGTAATGACATCTCTATTAAGCTACCATGCTAGTGCGCCAAATGATGAAGTGCAAATACATTGAACGCCAAGAATTTTAAAACATAGGTACCTATTATATTACAAGTAATAAGTATTTCAGTACATTAACGAGAATCGGCAACGGCAGGGTGGGTTTTCCTCACTTCAGTTTATCGGTCGTAGGTATTTATTTCTCAATTTCAATATGTTTGTTTTCTGTGTTTATGTATTTTGTAAGTTTGTTCTACATTATTGTTAGCCCTAAGTGCTACGGGTACCATGAATGCGTCTACAGTAATGATTTTTGAGGTGATCAGTTTTAGGTCGAGAATTCCACTAAAATTAAAATTGAAATTGTGTCATGCTAGGCAAAAGAGAAACTTAAAGCAATTTGGCGCTTGCAAAATTTTTCTCAACCAAGATATGAAAATTTTAAATATCTTGTTTTCGGACTGCGCTGTTTGCTTCTGCCGATGCATTGATAACTCTCACTCGACTGAGTCATTGGTTTGAAGGCGAGAAGTAAGTGACTAATACTTGGCTGGTAAGGTTGTCGATCTAAACAAACGCCTTCAGTGTTGTGTGTGAGCGCAGTGGAATGGTCGCGCCATGACCATCTGGAAACGGTTCGTGTTGTTTTTCCTCGGAGTGTTCGGGAAAATAGACGATGCAGATGGGAGTAAGATGTTTTCCTCGATTTTATGGCTCGCGAATTTTGTATTACCATTTTATGACATAATTCGCGTTATTATTTCCTTAAATTACGCACATATTGTTAATTTATTCTTTTGTTTTATTCTGATTTAATTAAATACCATTGTGTTTTTAGTTTTATGCAATCAATTAAAAATTAAATACATGATTCTTGAGTTTATAGGCTAATATAACTAATCTTTAATAATTGACTCACATATTATATATTATTACTAAGTTGACTTATTACTCCTATTGGGTAGATAATCAATGTTTATGCTCAATGTTATTAATGAGTCAAAGGTCGACAATCAAACATATACAATTGAATTTTGGGTCTTTTAAAACAAATCATTTCCATAAAAAATATATATCTAAATTAGTCAACTCTTCCCAGTTAATAAAATAGTGTCGACCTGTTTAATACAAGTGAAACCGAAGCGTGGCTGCATGTACAAGGTTTTAAAATGAGTAACCAGCACAACATTTAAACGATATTAAGTTATTAAGCCGCCTTTTGCACCGTTACTGCAGCTCAGTAAGGTAAAAAATGAACATTGAAAGGAGACTCGAGAAGAGGTCGCCAGTTCAACCCTCGTGCAATGCAGCAGCCCAAATACTGCAGGGTATGCGCCTCCTTTACGTCCACCACGCTGGCCTAATGCGGACTCTACAACTGGATATAAATTCTTACAAATTACTAGTGTATGCAGGTTGCCTCAAGATGTTTTATTTCATCTTTATAGTGCGTGGTGATTGAGTATAAATACACACATAATTCCGAAAACTCAGAGGTATGCCTTAGGTTTGGAACCAGTGTCTACCACGTCTGGTCTGTTATCAACAGGCCACCACGCACAAACCTAGGGCATACACAATTTTGCAAGGCTTCCTAAATATAGTTTTGTTTACGTAACATTTGCGTCATTATGAAACAGTTATCAGACAATCGCTTGAAGCGAATGTGCTGTACTAATAGCGCTATTCCTAAAAAGGGTGATGACAGGCAGGTCGTAAGTCGTAACATTATAAGTTAATTTGTAACGTGGGTAAAAATACGGAATTGGCTGAGTAGCATATGATGTAAAGTTATGTTCCGCGGACCCTATTTAATAGCAAGACAGGCAGAAGTAGGAAAGAAGTAGGCTCTAGAAAGAAGTAGAATTCACTAGATAGGCTATGCGGTTGCAATTCTTACCCTTCAGGTTGGGCCCAGGCATGATCGTAGCCAGCCGTGGGATCAGGGTGGGGCAGCAGTATAAAATTATATGTAATTAGCAAATTGTACCCACGGTATTCTTCTGTAACAACCTGTATCTTTGTTTATAATTCGAATTATCCTAGATACTTTCTTATTGCTCACCTGCCTAGTACTTTACATAGATAATTTATTTTTCTAGAGTTGGTTAGGTACCTGACAGGTCAAAGCCAGGGTGGGGCAACTGCTCCACTCTGCCCCACCGTGGCTACGCCCATGGGCCCAGGTCCAAATTTAATTTTTAACACTATTACGTTAGATTTGTAGGCATTTTAAAAATTGGTAAAGATGTTGCAGTGAAAATTAATAAGATCTCTTTATCTGTATGATTGTATAAACAAATTAAGCAGTACCTACAGTTTAATAAGACTCTGTAATCAGTAATGTGTATGTAATAAAAGTACCCATCAAAAACATCCTGTAAAAAAATTCCAAGTCTCGCAGCTCAGGTTTTCTACCTTGTTAGTTATTACCATATCAATCTTAAAAATTCTTTACGATTTAAATAAATAGATCGACTTGGCCAGCAGCATTATGTATAAATTGTACGATACATTATGTTTTCATGCGATGGCCAAGTCGATCCATTTATTTAAATCGTAAAGAATTTTTAAGATTGATATGGTAATAACTAACGTAATAACTTTATATAGAAGGTCCCTTAAGGACTAAATAAATTAATCGACTTGGTATTACATGCATCTGACAACTTTTTGCGGTAGAAAACCTGAGCTGCGAGACTTGGAATTTTTTTACAGGATGTTTTTGATGGGATCTCACGTCTTTTTGTAGTCCTACTTTTTTCCTTTTCGGTACTTCTTACTTCTAGAATATCACTAACGATTTTTCTTAAAGCCTCTGTCTTATGGATTTTTCTTATTTTTGTAGGCATCAATTTATCACAAATATAGCGGATTTGATTATTAATGTTCTTTCTTTCATTGTAATTGATATTTTCGAGCTATTTAGTCTATTTATTTGAAAGGGCATGTGACATGCTGAATACACCATTTCCTTCTCTATATCCCCTCCTGTTATGCCTCATATATATAGATATCTATCTACAACTATTATTCCATTATATACGGGTACAATGATTCATTAACTGCAAATGTAACTTTATAATCCTATACATTTATATGGGATTACAAAGTTATCCGCACCGCCGCTCATGCCCGTCAAGGTTAAAATAGTAATACAAATTGCCCTTAGTGCGACCGAAATGGCCATATTTAACGGATTTCTAATGCATCCAAACGCGCCACGTCATGTCAACTACTAGTTGACAGTTGGTCTATCTAGAAAACTAGACACAAATTATGAAATGTTTGAATTTTCCCTTACTTTAGACACTAAACACTAATTATATTCTAAATTTGAAGGTTCTATGTCTGCTAGAAGTGCCTTAGACTTTTGATGATCGGTCAGTCAGTCAGTGAGTGACAAAATTAAGAAAGTTTGACTAGTTACAATTCTTAAACTTCTGGTTCAAATTGAATGAAATTTTAAATATACCGTGTTTTCACAATGCCTGCTTAGTAACTGAAAATTCAGGCTTCATGCTTTAGCCACAACGAAGTTATAGGGGGTTGAAAATGGTCTGAATTGCTTCGAGAAAAGGATGTTACGGCCTATAGCTCGACTTGGAAGGGGGGCTCGGCCGCGCCCCCAGATTAAAATAACACAAATCACAATACATTAAATACTTTATTAAAATTTAGACGGGTAATTTATTGGATATGTAACTTCACAGATACCTAGATCCTAATAGAACCACCAGAATTAGGTGTTAATTTTCTTTGCAATAATGTGATTAAGGAAAACAACACGTAATATTCTATGTTAATTATTATTAGACTAATCTAATAGCTTATTATTATTCTACTTGTCTGTATTTATCTTTCTCAGTCTACTACAAAAATATGTCTCGATTTCAGATTGCGTGCTCTGTCTCCGCGCCGACTTTGGGCACCCGCCCGCAGTATACATCAAGAATGGCCAATATTTGGAGCCAAACGGACCCAACGGCACAGTCATATTGAAACACGCCGAGAAACTGCTCATCGGATGTCCCGGGAATAAAAACCATGTAGTTTTGAGATTCGGGAATGGAACTACGATTCAAAAGTCACAGGTCGTTGTAAGTATCACATTGTGGGATCAAAAGCAAGGATAAAACGATACCAACCTTGGAAATATTGTCTATTGAGCAGGAAATCATTTTTATCAATTCTCTCTAATATTCAGGAATTTTTCTCTCGATACAAAATGAAACTTACCAATAATATGATTTAAATATCCACTTCCATCTAAATTTTAGAAATACCACTGTAGACGATCAGAACACTGAAGCACTATTGAAAACCTTAATTATTTATGTCTTTTTCAGGAAGCGTCATGCATGGGTGGGCGCCAGTTTCAGCTGGACAACATGGCTGTCCATTTCAATAACATAACGTGCCAAAACCTCAATACAGTTACCGTGAAGAAGACGAAAGAGAAATGTGGCGAGAGAGGGCTCCATTTCTTATACAAGTTAGTCAATTATGTCACTATTTATACACTTTATTGAGTTCCATTTAAAAAAACAAAGAACAACTTTTAATACAAGTACAATCAACGACTTTAGTAATCTGTTCCAAACATATTTTCCTGGAGAAAGACATAAGATAGAGAAAGGGCACAAATACAATGATTTATTAATATAATAAGTTATTAAGAACTCTAATTTTTTTAAGGACTGCTGAATCTTTCGAAAGAGCTGACTACATTTAGTGGTCGTACGATATTTGAGTCGGCACCGATAGCGACCATTGCGTCGACCACCGTGCAATTTAGAAAATTCTCAGAATCCATTCGTTGTGGTGATATCACGGGGCTTTTATTACGGTCAGTTTCAGGATTTTCCTTCCTGAATAAGCTCGGCCATTTCGCCGGAACTAGTGACTGAGTTATTTAACCTAATTTGTTTTCATATAGTAGGTAAATGTAGCTTGCAGTCGTATTTGTTGAAAGGGCTTTTTCATAAGTTTATCCCTATAATATAATACAATGCCTCATGATTCATGACAAGCTCCATCAAAATATAATTATATTATATTACGTTTATTGCTAATATTAAGAACTCTTGAACTTGAAGAAACTTGATAGCATCTGTGACGCAGATGCTTAGACGATGGCTGCGAAATGAGAGACCCGAGGCCGTGAGTTCGATCCTCGAAACAAATATGTGTGGACGGTGGAACACAGATATTTATTTCGGGTCTGAGTATTTGTGAGACCGAAAAGTGTCTCATAGTTACTGATACTCACGATAGAAGGAGACTCGATGTTAGTGTGGACTATGCATGTGACAATTACCTAAATGTGTTTATAATTTTTATTTTATTAAGAACTATGACTTTCCTTGCGTGCCCAAAGCACGTCTACTTGTAGGTCTCCTTTCCATCACAAATGTAATAATTTCGGTTATTTCAGCCATGCTTTTTATGGTTCACTCCTGACTCTAATCGGGACAGCTTCAAGAGATCGCTATCCAACGCTATCCAGACTTAAGTATTGTATTTTCCTCGTTCTAGGGTGGGATACGAGCTAGTAGACAAGCTGTACAGCCTGTACGAGGTATGTTTCGACGAGGGGCTACTCACCACGCAGTACGTGCGCCATCACATATCCCCGCAGAATAAGTATGTGCAAGACAGCGGCAGGCCTCATTTCAGTGGTAACACAATTTGAAAGTTTTCATATATTCTTAATTTTTAATAAATTCCATGCTGGTGTATTTTTCATACATTGCCTGTTTTAACAATTTTCGTAGCTACTATAAATCCTAGCTGGACTAGCTGGATAAACACGTCAAAATCTTGACTATATGGCCAGACCAACCCTGCCGGGGTTTTCATTTCATAGCTATACCTACCGTACTTTATCAGCCCATATACTGCAGGGCACGGGCCTCCTCTGCAATCCAGAGTACAATTGAGAGTTGTTAGGATACATAGTCTACTACGTTGGCCGTGCGGTATTTCGGACGTTTCATATCATTTTTCCCAAACTAGGTGTCGAATCCATAAGTTCACATTTACTACAAACGTCATCACTAGTTTAAACGACCATCACTGTTTATGAACGACAAAATAAATATGCCATTTGTAAAACTCCATTTAATTGTAAGTACTCGTAGATATTTGCATTGCTTAAACCTCAGCCTTGAACTAACCACATCCGTGTTTAATTACTGTGGAGGAGTTCGCATTACATCTTACTTAAATATACATTTTTAGTTAGACTACTTAATTTAATACATACATAAACTCACGCGTTTTTCCCAGAAGGGGTAGGCAGAGGTGCTAAGGACACCCACATTTCTCCTTGTATCTTCAGTCCCACGATGTGATAAGTGGCGAGCCTATCGCCATGTCGGGCACAAATTCCTGACTCTGGGCTGATAAGGAATATAAAATCCAATTTCACTTTGCCCAGCCTGGGATTCGAACCCGAGACCACAGCCTTGTAACCGTATCTTAGTACAACTATGCCACCGAGACAGTCAAACTACCTAATAAAGTACCTTAAATCCGATATATTTAAATTTTACTAAGTAGGAACATTGCAGGAAAAATAATCCAAAATACTCCAAAATCAAGTAAAATGTTACATGTAATATTTTACATTAAAATAGGGGGTATAAAAAGAACTATGCCTCTAAGAACGTTGACTCATGGGTCTAGATGTGCACGATTTCCTTGGGCTCGATTTCTAAATCGGATGTTTTTAAGATATTCTATTTGTAAAATCTTGTCGTCTGATTGGCGCCGAGGCAGCTTGTACGCTTTATGAATGCGCGTACAGAGTTTGAGTGTGCGAGATTTTAGCTTCTTATCCCAGGTCGGGCACCACAAATTGTATGGCTTTTTCGACTCATTTTTCTCGTTAGTATTGCCCCAGATCGAAAATTGGGCCCGAATTTGGAATAGACCGTTTGCCCAGATAATATGAGCATTATAATATACCAATAGGGAGTTGAATTAGCAGCCAAACCAAGTTTTGGACGCCCGTGTAAAAGGCGGACAGATGACCTGGTTAAAGTTGCAAGAAGAGCTAGACTCCGACCGCTTCAAACAATGTGGACATTTTTGGGGATGCGCATTAAAGTGATAGTTATAAGTATTAGTATATATGTTCAGTGTATAATATCTTCAAGATTAACCACAGGTAACCTAAAATTTCAGAAAGCGGACTGTTTGGTTCAGTATCAATGAGCAGTATATACAAGCTGGAAAATCAAAAGGCGCGGATCGACGCCATATTAGGTACGGATGAGCACAAGAAATACTATTACAACGGACAGGTCAGTTTTATTTTGTTTACGACTTCAATTTTCATTTTTCAAAAGTCTTGTGGGGACTATTATGTCAGGTAGCTATAACACAAAGAATACCTAGATGCCATAATATAATCATTGAGTTTTAAAATACCACGTAGGTACAATCTATACATATAAATAAAATTGAAGTGTCTGTTTTAAGAGTGAAAATAAAAAAAAATGTCCTACTACATATCGTTACATACACGATACCTGTGCCGAAAATGACATTTAAAAAAAAATTGTCTGTCTGTCTGTTTGTTCCGGCTAATCTCTGAAATGGCTGGACCGATTTTGACGGGACTTTTTTTGTCAGGTAGCTGATATAACAAGGAGTAACTTAGGGTACATTTATTTTAGAAAAATAAAGTAATGATGCAATGTCCGCGCGCAGCTCACGCACGCGCATGCCACCACTGGGCCGTTACGTCGGGCGCCTCCCACCACTTCTCCCACCAACGAATTAATATCACATTTACAAAATATTGTATATAAATAAATTTTTCAATAAAGCTAATACAAAAAACTGAAAATAAATGTGTCTCCCGTTACACATTTATTTTCAGTTTTTTTACCGCCGCTCGCTAAGAGATGGCGCCACCGTAGAATTAGATCGCGGTATGGTTTCGTTACAAAGGTTGATACTTAAAATAAAAATGCAAAAACCAAAAAAAAAAAAAATAAACTAATTCACCTTTTTGTTAAATTCCACGCGGACGAAGTCGCGGGCACAGCTAGTATTATATATCAATGAATACAAGAGAGTAACAAAGATGCAAAGGATTTTGAAGCTTCCAAACTAGAAATGCATGTTATTACGAGTAGAAGATCAATAGCTTTTGGTTTCATAAGTGTTGTATATATATGGACTAAAGACTGTATATTATTAGATTCTGGGTTTAACTCACAGGTATGGGTAGGGCGCTTTATTTTGGATAATTCGATATGTAAAATTTCATATTTTTTACCTAATGCAACAAAGCATGCCTCAAAAAGTGAACCACAATATATGTAGGCAATTTTGTCACTGTCTATTTGGATTTAGAGGATTCAATCCCGGTACTGGGAATCCGGGATTCCGGATTTCCGGATTCCCGGGATCCCGGTCATATTTTAGTCCCGAAAATCCTAGGATCGAATCCGCTATTTGTACTACAAGTTGAAGTTGTGTGTTTAGTTCTTGTCCCGCGGTCACCTGGCGCCGCGCGCTGACTTCACGCTGCTGGCGGAGCTGCGCGCCACCTTCCAGTACGTCAACACGGCGCCGCAGTGGATGAAAAGCAATGCAGGACCCTGGGCCGCGCTCGAAGACGTGAGACCGCACATTATTCCCTGACTAAACCTTGTGCTCTGTTTTCTACTTCTGATAGGTTCATTTTATCAAGAAGTTGTCAGTTAAATAGATAGTTAATTTCAAAATGCAATTTATGAAGCACACTAACCCAGTTACATTTCGTCTCTCTCTTCTATTTTATAGTTATAGAATTTCAAAATCCTTAAGTGTTTAGAATTGCAGCTCACAGTACGCCAAAGAAAAAGCGTCACCGTCACGGGTTTTGAACAGGAAATAATCTATTAAAATAGACTGCAATTCCACCTTTGTCCTTCATTGGGAGTATAACGTTAATACATATATTGTATTGCAGAGTCTTCGTCGCTTTGTGAGCAAGCAGAAGGCCCCCGCCGCAGTGATCACGGGGACCTATGGAGTCCTCACGCTACCGGACAAGATGGGAGTCCCCAAGGAGATATATCTGACCACGGACCGCAACAACAACGAAGTCGTGCCCGTGCCCATGTACTTCTACAAGGTAACATTTGAGACTCTGGTTTTATAGGAGCATAGGAAGTAGAAGGAAGGATGAATAGAAGATATAGCTCACATAATAAATTTTTGAGAGTGTTTAATAAGATTTTTTAACTCATGTAAATATACGCTGAATTTTGTTTTTAATATAATTTGAAGGAAGTATAAATATGAATAATATAAATAAACTGAAAATATAGCTGAATGATAGGTCTTTCCGCTTTCCACCCAGGGATGGAGGGTCAATAATGCTTCTCATTGTTCTTCAAGCATATTTAAATCTCACCATATCAGAAGGGTTTTACTAAAAGATAACTATAAATCTCTCACTGTTAAGCGCCATTTACACGGGGAGAGTTTCACGCGAGAATCGTAATCCACCATAATCGCATGGCATTATCGCCATAGATTATCGTGTTTTGTAAATTTTTACAATGGTTTATGCATTACAACTTTTGTATACCCTAATGATAATTGTATCTTCGAGATGAAAACTTTTTTATATTGAACTTTATACTTGAAGGCAAGGGCCTTCCCTTCCTAATCGTACTTTGAGACGAAAAACTCGCCTCGTCTAAATGAGGCTTTAGAATTTAGATACTATTTTTGTCTTGTAATTTGCACTACATTTGCCAACAGACGCATTGCATTGTCCGTAATAGTACATTAATTCGCCTTTTGCAGGTGGTGGACATGCCCAACAAGCCGCGGATAGCCTACGTGCTCATCAACTCCTCATTCTACAACAGGAGCGAGGTGGAATCGCTCAGGTTCTGCTCAGATCTGTGCGAGTACAATGAGCACTGGGTGGTGTGGAAGAAGAAGGGCGAGGAGGGATTCTGCTGCGAATACCATCAGTTCAGGCAGGTCGTTGACTACCTGCCCGACTAGTAATTAAGTAGGAATAAATGTTTAGATTAGACTTTGTTTATTATTTAGCTACTGTTACCCAGCTTGGATCGAGTCGAGTTTCCTTAAAATTTCTAAAATGATAAAGTTGCAAGCCTTTCATTGTAGAAAGCACCTGGATGCAGGCTTCCGGAATGTTGTTCTGGAAATCCTTTCGAGAAGCCTGAGTTCAGCACTTAGTGGTGAACTTACTGTGGGTGAAAATTATGTTTCGATTTCATAAAAATAATAACAGTATTGAATTCGTAAAAATGGTGAGCCACGCTGTTAGCAGTAATGCCCACTGTATCACAAGATATCAACGTGAAGCGATAGTTTTGTTGATGGGTGAGATTGCCGAATGCCTAATGTCCCTTCCCTCTTTTCATCCTTTTTCCTTCGTACTCGCCTCTCGATTTAATGGACCGGCAACACATCCACGATCCAAGCACTATAGATATTCATGGGCAGCAGTGATCAATTATCAAAAAAAAAACAAGGAAGTTGTTAGCAGGTGTTAATATGGTTAAAACACCAGAGCATTGATTGATTTGAAATCAGTATCTTCTTGTAAAATTGGGACGAAAATGATATTAGATTACTTATATTAATAAAATACTTTTTATACATCATTAAATATATTCAAATATATTTCTATACACATAAGTACATATATTAAAGTAACGTCTTTTTAACAAGGTACTTCGTTTGAGAGATCTTTACAATATATACGAAAAATTAACAACCATAGAAATCTGAATAGTGACCATAGTAATCAGAGATTTATCATTGAGAAAATAATGTACGGGGACCAAGTTTACCGCCATTCAACATGGTCTTCAATGAAATAGCACTGGATAGTATTCTGAACCGTAATTGAGGCGATAAAGCTGATCAAATATCACCACTGGAGATTCCAAACGAGACCAAAGGTGTTAAATAACCAACGGCTTGCATTGGAACTTAATAAATTGCCAAAACTGTTTCATACTGGCCTTAATCAAGAATTGCACTCAGTTTCATAGTTTTCCTGACACATCGTGTTAATTTGGATGTCCTTCCTAACAGTTTCATACCAGCTTCTACATTGTATTAAAACTTAAGCCGATATTTCAGCCTTAGCACCCCGCACTATAAGTTTTTTTTTATCCTATATTGCGGAGTCCCTACCCTCGATAATCCCTGTCAGCGCTTGCCTGTCCTTCTTGTTCTCGCAGGCACACGCCACGAGCGCCAGCAAATGCTTGTTGGAGTACTCAGTCTTACTGGTGACAAACTCCTCCAAACCTTTTCTGGGTAAATAGTATGCTTTTACATATCTCTCCACATAATCTTGATAAGGAATTGGCTTCAAGCCGGATATCTTCTCCAATTTCACCAGTAGTTGCGTGTAGTCCAGTTGCATGAGGCCTCTGCCGCCGTTAGAACACTTTGTGGCATTCGAAAACCCTTCAACCAGCAGATGGACTACGAATTTGGACACCATGTGCCACACCGCTTGCAACACCTCCATGTTCAAGGAGACGCGGTTGCAGATGTTCTCCAGCCGCAGCGCGAACACCTGGATCTTCCGCGTGATCATGTCCACGTAGGGGCTGTGCTCCACGGCGACGGCCTTCACGTCCCATTTGACCTGCGACATGGCCACCAGCGCTGACCGCGCCTCCACCGCCTTCGACGCCGAGCACATGTACACCGGCACTCTGAGCTCCGGCGCCACGGCCAGCGTGTTGTCTCTGAAATGCTCGATAATCAGTTTCTGATGAGGCGCCACTATGGACTCTATATACGGCTGCAGTATTTCGTACTGTTTCGCTAGGAATATAACACTTTCGACGGCGACAATGCGTTCGGCAAGCCCGTGCAATTCTGCTTCGGAGTTCAGATCCAAATGCTGCGGCAGTTCTGGACACGGAAATGTCTTTCCGTCCCCTTCACCGTTCACGTTAACATTATTCGAGATTCGTTTGAGCAGTGCGCTCAACTTGGACGTGTAGAGCGTCGACGAAGCCACGTCCAGGTCCGACGTGAAGAAGAAGTGCACCATGTAGAAGTAGTAGTCGAACAGCTGGTTCATCAGCACCACAACTTCCAGAGATATTTGGGGCAAATATCTACAGATTTGCAGGTACTGGCCGCAGTTTCTCAACACCGAGAGAGTGGTGTTGGTCACTATAACCGAGTCTTGTACTTTGGAGGGGCTCTCGTGGATCCTGTGGCCGTTGCAGTCCAGATCATTCTCGTCGACGAAGGCTCGCTTGAGTTCCTCCGGCTCGTCATCGGACTCGCAGCTGTCCACCTCTGGTTCCAGCCCGAAGATGTAGTCGTTGGTGATGTCCTCATTCCGGAACATCTCGAAGGGCGTCCTGGTGGTGTGCGCGTCGAAGTACTTGATGACGTGCACGCTGTCGTCTTGCGAGTTTACCGACGACGTGCCATCAGACTGCGTCTTCGGCAGTAACGAAGTGTCGTGACGCAACCGCAAATACTTTTTGAACTGTTTAAACTCTTGCAGGTTTAGAATATTGAAAGACGACTTAACCGGACACTGTTCCCAGCCCTCATTCTCCAAGAACAGCTTCAACTCATCCATCCTTCCTCTGTGGTAGTTCTTGATGTACGACACGCTCTGAGTTTTGATAAAGTCTTGAAGCATGTCTGACTTGTCGCCGCAGAACACCTCCGCGACTTGAGTGAGGCGTCTCAGTATACCCAAAATCTGCACAAATTTCTCAAAGGGGTACTCTTCTAGGCCTGAGTTTTTGAGGAACGTTGACACCTTAGCTTGCACGTCATGCCAAATTCTAAGCAGTCCTGCTTTTAACTTCTGCCTGATGTATTCGCGGCTGACGTTTTTTTCTATGTCGAACACGTTGTTTGTGCTGGGCAGCACTTCCTCCTCGTCGTGTTTGGAGTGCCAGTCCACCAGCAGGTAGTAGCTTCGCATCACCAAGAAGAGATTCTCGCAGAGATTCAACAGACACACGTGAGCTTTGTTCGGCTGCACCGACTGGCACAGGTCTTGGAACTTCGCCTCTGTGGGTGCATCACCGATATAGTTCTTGACTGCATCTACGGAGGATTCATTGACAGCGGAGGAGTAGTGCATGTGCAGTTGCTCCATTGCCGCCTGAGTCTTGCCGAGCAACGCGTATGCCTTCCTCAGCTTCCTGAAGGTGACCTCATCAAAATGATAGCAAAGGCCGGATAGAACCGAATCCAATTTTTCCTCTGTCATCACTAGGGTATCCTGAAGCCTTATTGCGAGATCCGATATGCAAGTGAACTCTTTATGACTTGCTGCAGCTTTCCTGCTTTTGATGATCAGCTCAATGGCTTTGTAGTACTCCTTTTTGCTGAGCAACTCTGAGACATCGTTCTCGACACTGCGCAGGCTCCTCAACAGCTCTAGCGACTTGAGTATGGTGCGTATGATCTGTCTCTTGCGGAAGTTGGCAAGGATGACGAAGGTGGAGATGGTGAGGTGGTTGGAGGCGCTGCGCAGGTGCTGGCGCGCGGCCTGGCAGGTGACCAGCATGCGCGCCAGCTGCTCCCGTATGGTTTGGATCTCGTTGAACTCACGATCGCAATTGTCCCTCTGTTGCGATATGAGGTGCAGGGCTTTACTCGAAACCACCTAAGGACGAGATTTCAATAACTACATTACATACACAAAGTCATGCCCTTTTCTCTGAAAGGGTAGACAGAGGTACAACCAAGACACCCACGTTTCGCCGTGTAAATTTCGTCCCACGATATGATAGAGGGCGAACCTATCGCCATTTCGGGCATAAATTGCGAACACCGTGGTGATAATGAATAGTAAAATTTTGCCAAATTCGGGATTCGAACCTGAGACGACAGCTTTGCAATCATGTAGTACAATGACTCCACCGACCCAGTCAATAATTACAATATTATAATAAAATATACTTTGAAGTAAGAAACTAATCTGAGGAAGAATACTAGTTGGTAATAACTGTCTCTGGCTTTTCTTTATTAATATTCTTATAGCATAAAACGGATAAATGAGTAAGAGCGAATATCTATTATATTGTGTAAGCCAGGATCAACATTTCAGCGTCAAGCACCGAAACTCAGCGTATTTTCTCGACCAACTTGTATTTAAACCTGCAATATAATTAATAGAATATAGTTTAAGGAGTGTGACCTGCTGCTGCCTCTTGAGCTTCGTGAACATGGCCTCGATGGCCTCGCAGGAGGGCGGCTCCGGCGTGTGCTGCAGCACGTGGCGCGCCGCGTCGAACTCGCGCGCCGGCGAGAAGTACACATTGTCGATCTCGCGCAGGACCTGCACATCACACCTTATCTTATTTATTTATGCTTTATATACAATATTGTATAAAGGCGGAATTAATGCCTGAGGTATTCTCTGCCAGTCCACCTTTGGATGGCGCAGAGAGAAAACAAAGTATGCGCATAAATTAACATAAAAGTTAAGATAATTATAATTTTATCTGTATCTGTATCAGCCCATATACGTCCCACTGCAGGGCACGGGCTTACTCTACAATCGAGAATACGATTGAGAGTGGTTAGGCCATATAGTCCACCACGCTGGCCTAGTGCGGGTTGGCGGACTCACATACCATAGAAATTCTTATGAATCGCTATGGTATGCAGGTTTCCTCACGATGTTTTCCTTCGCCGTTTTAGTGCGTGGTGATTGACTATCAATACACACATGACTCCGAAAAGTCAGAGATGTGCCCTGGGATTCGAACCCGCGACCACCGTGATACTATAAATAATAATGTATTGTTTATAATATATAATTTTATAAACAATACATAATATATATATACACATACATATATGCAAAAGATACATATATGCTTATCATCAACGTCTAGCTCATATACTTCGATAGTTCCATTGAGAGGGGTTAGGCCATAGTTCTTCAAGCTGTCCTTAGCCGACATTTGTTTCTTTTAATATTGGTAAGACAGACCTGATGATATGTCCACTGCAGTCAGCATTAGATGGACATATGTTGCCGTTGGAATAATTATGATTCTAGTTTAGTTTAATTATGTTCAAGGACGCAGCAAAGTGATTTGCACGAAAAACAACAAGATTAGTTATTTATTTGTCAAAGTGTGCATTGCCAATGGGAGGATTTTATGCTTTGTTATTTATGAGCGGGTTTCGTCGCTCCTTTTACTTACAAATACATGAACAAACAATAGACTGTTTCCACAAAGTAAGAACAAATTTCTAAATGGAAAAAACAATAAACAAATACTATAATGTAGAAAATATTTTATTCAAAAAATGATGTTGCGTAGGAGTGATCAACCTTCTTAGTATATGACGTCACTTGACAGCACCCCAAAACGTGCGATGTAACTTCCGACTCTGTGACGTCATCAATCATACCATATGACGACAAGATTTTTAGAGTAGCTTGCGTGCTTGCTACAATATGTATGCTATTTGGTTTAATAACTGTATTCTGTGCCATGTTCATAAATATAGTAGTAGATAAGCTAAATAATAACAGATAAACAATTTATCAACTCTTTTGTGCTGCTGCCACATACAAAATATAGCTTGGCAAAAAAGAGTCTGATTTCTAATGAGGGTGCTAAGATCAATATTAATATTAACATGGCAACCTGATATACAATGAGGGAAAGTGTTTAGATACTTGTTATTTTTATTGATTGTTAATTGTCTCTTTGTTTTTTATTTTAAATCACAAAACAAACAGAACCATACAAACATGTATAGAGATACCTGCATACAAAATTATTCAATGAACATAATGACATTTTTAATAGTGTTGTTGTAATTGTTTTTCTTTAATTCTAGTTGTCATTGCATCATACACTTTTTTGAAAGGTTATACATTGTTACAGTATACATTTATTATCATAGTTTTCTATGGTTTATTTTTGCTAAACTCTTGTAACATATACTATGTTACAATGTGTTTGAACAATAATTTCTATGTCTATAATATTCTATTCTACAAAATATCACAATGAAGATATTCTGCAGTGTGAAAACATATGAATTTTATGGTAACTAATATTACTCTATGGCATGTAAGATATGTAAAAACAGCCATTAATAGAATAGTTATGGCAAAATCTAATTTGCATATGGTTGGGCAAGGGCATGTCTATTATAGCCAATAACACAGTAACCACAGTATAGATTAACAAGTTCAAAGTGGATAATAGCTTGAAAAAGACAGTCATCACAAAATTTTACCTATAAACTGGAAGAAATGGAAGTAGTTGTTACCTCAAGATCAGCAGCAGAGTGTACAGTGCTTAATGATCTAGAATTAATCCCCGGCGGGCCATGTCTGTTCTCTAGGGCATCATCGGACAGCATAGTGCACTGAAGGAAAATATCAATTATATATTATTCTTTATAATATTAAGGATATCTTATAGTAAGCATTTAACAGGAAATTAAAATAAATTCTACACAAACTGGCTTAATAGCTACAAACAGAATAATTAAAAGGGAAACAAAAGGTATGGAAATTATGTCTTGAAGTCCGGTAAACTTTCGTTTTGTAATTGTAAGGAACAAACCTATTGAAAACCAAATAATTGCCTTCTATAGTTTTTCGTATGTATATTGTGAAATCAAATGCAAAATTTAATAATTTTATGGCGCATGACTACATATAAACAAATACATACGTAATACGATGCGTAAATGATTTCCTGTAACACTTCGAACGCAGAGTTTGAAGTTACCACGATGTTTTCGAGTTATTTATTACTTCATTCATGCCGATATCGTACTATACGCTTATACATGATATATTGAATGTTTTGAGCATATTTGCGAATTGTTTCCTGTATTATTTCGAGTCAATTGTTATTATAAAAATTCTGTTTAGAGAAAAGAAACCAAAGAAACTAAAATCTGTGACAGGCTGACATGGGCTGACAGCAACAAATTTGACGTTTCATTGTGTCATAAGCCATTTGGCCAAAGAGGCAAACATTTCTATAACATAAGGTTTTAGAAAACACTACGGATGGAGTTTTTTTTATTCATAGATATTATTAAACACGGGTAAATAATAAATAATACAGTAATAAATAATGTTTTATATTAGACTTTCTAAATCTCTTTATAATTTTTAACATTTGCAACTACTAATAAGTGATTATTTTGATACAAACCCATTTTGCAAATAAGATGATATCATTGATATTACTATTCAGTAAATTTTTTGTTAAATTTAGCGTTTTTAATCTGACTTTATAACATTAAAGCAAAATAGATTTCTTATAGGAATCATAAAGAAACGAAATGAATAAATATTGGCTGAATGATTCGATTGTTTCTGTCATTTTTCAAATTACAATCGAGAAGTAGTAAAGTGCTTGACGTCATGCGAGCAATGAGTGCTTAGCGAATGTGATTTATTTTATTTAGTGGTGTTTTTAGTGGACAATCATTGATGTTTCTTGTTAAATAGTAAAAATGGAGACTGAAAGAATGATAGAAGATACAATGCCGCCTCAGGTACGATCGGAAACTCTAACTGGGCCATTACTCGTATGTCACGGTATCGCCGCCATCTTTCCCTTTACATTTTGGATTGAAATATTTTGTATTTTTATTGGTAAAGAGAATCGTTGTCATGCACATTTGTGGTATTTCCTTCCTCAATTTCCAGCAACGTCATAAAAGAACTTAACCATGACTGTAACAATTTCAAATAATGTATGTACCGTAACTATATAAAAAAAATTGTTGTTGCGGATCTTCTAAAAATCGTGCTTTTGACTATTTGTTCCGGACTTAGAAGAGAAATTTTCACTTCTTACTCACATTATCACTCTGCCGTAGATTATAAACAGTTAAAAATGTGTTTGTTTACATGTGAGCTAAAAATGTTTCAGTTGAAATTTTCTCAATACTCGTCGTAGCAATCAGAGATAAACGTAAATAAATCCGTATTACCAGCAAAAAGATGTAATTGAACAGTTTTTATACGTGTAAAAATGTTTTTTCGAGTTTAAAAACTCAAAAGTAACGTCGAATTACAAATGAATTTTGGAAAAGCGCGTTGTTCCACTTTCAATGGCCATTTCGTAACAGCAAACAGTTATACAAAGGAGTCAGTTTTTGTCCGATACAACACGTATTTCTAACGTGTTCATCGCCTGCGCTACTAGGATGTTATGAAACCATCAAGTTTGTGCATCATCAGGTCAAATTATTTCACCAAGACTGATAACAATTTACAAATTGGCTAGAGTCATTTTTTTTATCTTTTTCCTGTATTTCACTGCTGGGCATGAGCTTTTTCTATTATATAAGATAAACTGAAAAAAATATTCTGTAAAAGTAATTAATTAATTCTTCATTGTAGTTATGCTTTTTTTAAATTTGAAACCCTTTCTAACCCATACAGATTATTTCAATTTTATCTGACTTAAAATTCTTATTCAAAATAAGCTTAGCTTAGTGCATGGATGATGTGGGGCTTGATCCCACAGTCGTTTGTTTCACAGCAGTTACCTACCAACTGCATTGCAGTGTCAGTTAAATTAATTGTTTTTTTTTATGTAAATAGATATCATTGTCTATGATTAATAGTTAAAAATATGAGTAATAGAATTATTCACATTTCAACAGTCATGCTACATTTTTGTCAAGTTTGTTTTAAGTTATTGACAATATTTGTCAGTATGAGTTTGAACATGTACAGTTATAAAGTCATTGAGGCATGTTTAGTGAAGGTTGTTGACCTTACAGCAGCTGATTGTTGAGTATGCAAATACATTGTTCATGGATCATTGATGTTAACCATAGTGTACAGGCTAACAATATTAAATAAATTGAACTGATACAAAGATAGTCTTGTTCCCACTACACATGTCTTGTGCAATAGGTATCATATACGATGAAATTTATTCAAAAAATTTCTCATATGCTGTACATAGGGAAAAAGGCTTACTTCTGCAGTATTTATAGTTATGTACAACTAATTAATAGTAGTGATATAAAGGATTCCAACTGTTGAAGTGTTCATAGGTGACAGTAACCACTTACTGTTAGGAGGCATATCTAATTGTTTGCCAAATCTTTAGACACTAATGTTATTCTCAAAATATTTGAGCATTACACAAACAATTGTTTTGATACCTAGGTCAAACCTAGAGTTGTATTTTATTCTTTGTACCATGGAGGACTTTATTTATGTTGAAAAATTGTTATTTAATGTAAAACTTCACCATATTACCATTAATAGCTTGGCAAAAAAGAGTTTATTTTTATTTATTGTTGTTAACAGTTTTTTTTGTTTATTTTAAATCAGAAAACAAACAAAAACACCTTACAATACCTTTGTTTAAAATTATTTAACCAATACAATGACATTCTTAAATGTGTTGTCGTAATTGTTTTTCTTAATGCCAGTTATCAGCGTTTCTTACTTTTTGTTTTGCCCAGTTTACCTGCATCCTACTCTATATATTAGTACAAAGAGATTTTATTGCCAGGCTGGCAGTCATAATTTATATATGATGCTCCACTAAATTCTACTTTGGGGTTGTGTAACCAGTTTTTAACTGACACACACATAAGATAGTGTCTAAACTTTTTTGGATTCCATTATATGATGGAACAAATTTGCAATTCCAATTTATTATGATTCTATTGCTAATATGAAATTCCCTCTAAGTCGAATCTATGAAAATACTGAATATACATTAATGTGACATTGTCTCTTTACACGCTTTATATTAGCTTCATTTTGTCATATAAATAATATTGAACATCTACTTTCTAAGATAGAAGTTGAAATACTGCAATACATACACACATTGCCAGTTTTATTGAATGATTCCAGCAACAATGCTTCTTATTGCCTTTAAAAAAGGTTAAAATGCAATACTGACTGGTCATTTTTGAAGACTTTTTTATTTGGATAGGCTTATATGAATATTTTTATTGTACAATTCTATACATTTTTGAAGACCACCTGTTGCATATCATTTAGCACTTGTTGAAATGATGTTTCATATTTACTTTCATTTAACACCGAGTTTTAAATACTGATCAAAATTTGATTTAATCTATTAAAATACAATCGTAATTGTCAATATAAATAAAAACTTAGATATAATACAATATTAGAAGTAATATTACTACACATATGTACTTTGGTTTTACATGTATACTATATTGTTTATACTATGTATGGTATAGTTATACAAAAAATGGTTAATAAATCATGTGTTGTCTACAGCAAGTGACGTCCCTCACTAGCTTGGACACGGGCGTGCGGCCGATCCCGAGCAGCGCCGCGTACACGGCGGAGCGCGACGCCTGTCTCAACTACTTCTCCAGATGGAACGAAACAGACCAGGTGAATATCTTGTACACACTTGCAGCACACCATCATCGCTAGTGGTAGTCTACAACGAGTGTGATGAAGAAGGCTTACTTAGCATAATATAATATTCTAAAGTTCTTTAAAGTAATATGAATACACTCAAGTCACATTCATAGTTCTGACACCACACTAAGATCGAGTCTTGTGTCGTGAGTAGTCCCTGAGAACTGTGAAACATTTTTTGGTCTTACAAATACCCTTATCCGAAGCAAAATCCTCTGGATCATACAAATAGTTGTCTGGGTGCGGGGATCGAACTTGTACGCTCTGGTTTCTTAGCCGGCGTCTAACCAACTGCGCCACGGAGGCTGTCGAAAATGTACAATTGGTTTGGAAGTTCAACATGTGACTTGACTGTGTGTGGTGAAATAAAGGATTAAAATTCTGAGCACGGAATCAATTTTACTGTGGACTCTGTCTATTCATTTTGAGATATATGAATGAAATATTTATGTAATGCTGTTTTCACATGTTGTCTGGTACAAGGATCATAAGTTCTAAAAATACCATATAGCTTGCACAAGGTAACAGGAAATGAGCCACTTTGAATAATTCAGGAACACTGGAATAGTTCTTTTGAGGTGGCCCATGCTCAGTGGATATCCAGTGGTTGAAGTAGGTACACAATACTTGATAGTCAGCATTCTTTGATACATCATCATTATCATCATCTCAGCTACAGGAAGTCCACTGCTGAACATAGACCTCCCCGAAGTATCTCCACATCGACTTGTTGGAAGCGGCATGCATCCAGCGACTGTCTACAACTTTAGCCAGGTCGTCCGTTCACCTTGTAGGCGGGCGTCCGTTCGCATAACATTTGTCACATTCCCCACATTTCCTGGAATACACCTAGAAGTATATGTGAAGTATGTATCACCTATATATCGTGTGTGAAACGAGCGTGGATCGAACCCACGCCGAGAGAAATGTTTGTGCGGCTCAAAAATTTTTCTTCCGGGTCTGGGTGTTTGTGAGACCGAAAAGTCTCTCGTAGTTCGTGATACCCACGACACAAGACTCGATCTTAGTGTGGGGTCAGGACTGTGTGTGTGACTGTTGGGTGTTTTTTATTTATTTATTTATGATTTATTTATGTTCGTTTCCAGGTGGAGTTCGTGGAGCAGCTGCTGGCGCGCATGTGTCACTACCAGCACGGACACATCAACGCTTACCTCAAGCCCATGCTGCAGAGGGACTTCATCAGCATGCTGCCCAGTAAGTACACTGTACCAAACTATTAAACACAATTCTGTACCAGCCCATTATACGTCCCACTGCAGGGCACGGGCCTACTCTACAAACGAGAGTACGATTGAGAGTGGTTAGGCCATGTAGTCCACCACGCTGGCCTAGTGCGGGTTGGCAGTTGCTTTATTTCAATAAAGGGCGTAACGAGCGTACTTTTCGCCAGACAGCTCATGAATAGAAGCAATACCAAACAACACCATCACAAGGTATGCTGTATGTTGAAAACTTCATCATAACTGTAAAGTAGTACCGCTTGTGAACGGTTGCAAAACCAAACAATACCTGGAATTACAAAGCAATGCTGGGCATTTCACTGCGCTCGCCATCCTGAGACATAAGATGTTAAGTCTCAATATGACAATGCGGTGGTACCTACCCAGGCGGCTTCTCACACATGAGAGACTGACCACCAGTAAAACCATCTTTGTATGTGTTGGCTACTATATAACCACCTTTGTATATCAATATGGATCAATATGGTTGGACACCAATATAGTGCCATCAATTGGAGGTTTCCGGCATGCTCATTTTCTGGACGAAATGTAACAACAATGCTATAAATTTCACCTGTTTTCTATGAAATTGTACGACTGCGGTTGTTCCGCCAAACCTTGTTTGCTTGTTTAAACGTATATTCGAGATGTTAATTATGACTTTCTGTTTCTATGAAGTTGTGTCTGAGCCCACATTAGGTATATTGCATATCGACTGAGTTATCGAATATATTATTAATGAGTTAACCCTTACTTTCCAAAAATTAACTACTCCGACTGAAGGGTAATACATTCTCTGTGCTCTTGTGCATGTTGGCTAAGTGCGTGGTGGCTTGTTGGTAACAGACCAGACGCGACTGCCAACATGTTCACGGTGGTCGGGAGTTCCAGTCCCGTTACACACCTCTGACTTCGAACTGATGTGTGTATTGATAGTCAGTCACGCACTAAAACGGCGAATGAAAACATCGTGGGGAAACCTGCATACTATAGCGATTTGTATAAATTTCTATGGTATGTAAAAGTTCGCCACCCTGCACTAGGCCAGCGTGCTGGACCTATATGGCCTAACCACTTTCAATCGTGTTCTCGATTGAAGAGGCCTGTGCCCTGCAGTGGGGCTTATATGTATGTGCTGATACAATACAATACATTCTTTGTGACATTCGACAATGAAACGTTTTGTCATTTTAATTTAGTTCCATATATAACTTTTCTTGTAAAACATGCAAACAAAAAGAAGCCTGAAAGAGGCTACACATTTTGTTTATGTTAAAATATTTATGTGCACCGCATTGAATATAATAATATAAAAATCACGATTTGAAATTTAAATTATTTGCTATTGATTTATTTACACGTTGAATGTACTGGTTTTTCTGATTTATTTCACACTAGCGGCACGTCTCAGCTTTGCATGGGTGCAGATATTTTTTGAATCCACTCCACACCGGATGCATTGTATTTGTCTTGTAAAGTGAGACACTGTATATGTATTATACATACAGGGTATATCAAGACTGCTACCGAAAATGAAGCTGGGTGGTAGTTTAAGCGATTTCAGACACAATGCATCAGAAAATTTTGCAAAAAAAAAAGGTCACTAGTTGAGTATTCTGCCGAAGTAGTGCATTTTTTTTAAATTACTGATTTGGAATTATGTTAAACATACTTTCTTCCTATCTAGTTCTATCTATCTGGGTTTCATAAATCTACGTAAATTAGAAGTGCATTTTCATGTTCGGTATGTTGTGTTTTTCGGTTTATATACATTGCAAACCAGTATGTAATGTTGAAATCCTCGCCTTTGACTTTTTATCCTCTAGCTTACCACGGCAGTGTTGGCTCGAAAAATCATTTTTCTTTTCCTATAATTTATGTTATTATCCCCAGTTTCACAATGTCCTATGCGTCTACTTAGTTTTTTTTTCTGTATCTGGCCCCTTGTGAGGTGCGCACATCAGCATTGCAAATATTCGTCTGTATGTTTGTAACATTGAATTTAGATCAGTATGTAGCGCGTGTACATTTAAATGTTCACGTGTCGCTGGAAAATTCCTTTACCTTTACGTTTTAATAAATCGTAAATATTATTCAGTGTCCTTCATCGTGTCATGTAGGCATGTTTTTATAATTAATAGCTCTCTTTAACAATGATGGTAAATGTCATCAGGAATCGTATATACCTCTATATATCCTTCTTTTAAATCCATTCCATAGTTGTCTGTAACTGCCTATCTCTATATCCTATCTATCTTCAACCAGAGGTAAAAATACCGTTACTATGACGGTACAATTTAGCACTTCAATAAACAAAGATAGACATATTACATATTTATCTTACCTAGCTATCTATAAATATATGCACCATATTTATACATTTTTATCTTTGTTAACTGAACCATAAAATGCACTAAAATATCTAATGAAATCTCTTGTCAATGATAGATAGATTATAGAGAACAGCTGTAAGACATTTTTGTAGAGAGATAAGAACGGCATTTGTAGTTCTTTAAAATATTGTTTCTGTATACATGTGATGTACAATAAATATTTAAGGGGTAATAAGGGGACAGACATTTTTTTGCGATCTAAATATACAGGGTGGACAAGAAAACGGCGCACCTGCCAATATACATTATAGTATATGGTGAAGGAATCTTAATTAAGACGGATTTGTATGGCGCTAGCGAATATTAAGAAAGATGCCGAGAAAAAAAAAATTAACGTTACACATGCTACCCCTTAACATGTTAAGCTAAAGTGATTGAACCTTACAACTGAACGGTAGACATTCAACAATAAATAAGCAGAGCTCATTATTTACTTATAAGTCGTGTGATTGTGTACATCACGCTCAGGGTACATAAAAAAGATATTAAATTAATACTGCCAACAGTCACATACATGGGTACTAACCCCACACTAAGATACAAATCTTGTGTCGCGGGTATTAGAAAAATAATTATGGTTCACAGAAATTATTTGTCTCGGGGCGGGAACCGAACCCGCGGTCTCTCATTTCACAGGCGGTTCTTACCAACTGCGCCACGGAGGCCGTCGGTGACTCATATGGGCTGGTTAGTTGTCATTAATGACCACCAAAATAGTTAACTGACCTTGTAATGTAAACCGTAATGACCTTGGTAGGCAAAGCTGGAAGCGCAGGATCCGCCAAAACCCGCACGAAAACTGTCACAGTTTGGTAGCACAAATCACTTTTTCTTTTACATTTCACATAACGCAAGTTACATCAAAAGCTATCAAATTGGGTAATGTTCAAAGCATAGTTAAATTAATAAAATTTACTCAAAATAACTGAAAACGAATTTACAATAATATGCACACGACTAATACATGCACACGCGATCGCAATCCGAATTCAACTAATAAAAAATAAATTATTATTTTGATTCTTGAAAGATAAAGGCCTGTTCACATTAGATACAAAGCTTTCCTATTTGAGTTCATAATAATTCATCTGAACAATTAGTATTACTACTGTATCAGCCCATATACGTGCCACTGCAGGGCACGGGGTCTCCAGTGCAGTAAATTAGTAGTTAGTGTTTATTGATTTCACTAATTTTATCTCAAATAAGTCTCATATGCAAATTCTATGCTATAATGGTAGACGATATTTCTCTAGGTATAAGAATTTAGAAGAAATTTTATCACTTTAAAGTAACATTATTTTCAAAATACATTTAAATAATGTTAAATACAATAATAAGCAAAGTAAATAGGCAATTTGTAATTGACTGGATCGGCTGATGACATATTTAAATAATATTATAAGCTCTTGAGCAAGTATCAGTATCAGTCCAATAAGATCTTTTTTTTTAACGTAACTTTTATATCGGAGTACTTAATCCAATTAAGTTATATCAAGTGTGTAGTGTGAACACACCTCAAGATGTCGGGCTTCTTTTGCAAAATGCTAAAAGTTACCGACAAAGAAATTGCCGCCTTTCGGCACGCACTCACAAACGGCGGCGGCGACCTCAAAGGAAGAATAATCGAGCCGCGTTGGATCCGACAAAGTACACTATGACCGGCGGCTTCCTTTGACTAATAGGGCCGAATTGGGCCATCATTTTAAAAATATTATTTTTTATTTGTCAGTGTCATCAGATTATTTTTTCAATGAATCTAAATTATTTAGAAAATTCAAATGTTATGTAAGTATTACCAAAACTTTTCTAATTATAATTAAATTCGCAATCTTACATGATTTAAGCGATGACCAGTGTGATTTCTTGGTATCTTTCAGTTTGGATTTGTGACACTAAGGAAAATAATGACAAACAAAATAGTCAATCCATTCACGATGCAACTGCATCTAAAGTTCTATGGTATGTTGTTAATTTATTGACGCTTAAATCTAAGTACGTCCCTGTTTAACCCCTGGCTTGTCGTAAGCGCCATATTGTGTCCTTGAACTAAAATAGCCCCTATTTCAATAACGTTAGGTTGCTTTATTGCTTGAAGTCCGACGAGCCTGAGCGCGGTTCATCCGACGGTCCAGGGGTTAACTGATTGATTTATTTGAATTGAAACAAAAAATATCCTTTTTTGAAGTTAGATGAGGATAAATTATACAGCTAAGAGTTCATAACCTTACCCATGTGTAAACAGCGGTTAAAGCGAAGTTTAAGAAAGTTTTGATGCTGTTAAAAATGGTTTTCGTGGTATATTTCGTTAACCGTTCAATTAACGACGAAACGAAAAAATACGTATGTGTTTAAATCTTGTTCTTCATCCATTCCAACTGATTTTATGCGAAAAAGTGGTGATTAAACTTAAAACTTTAAACGGTCATAACTTCAAAACGGATAGGTATTTTCCAAATATTATTTTTTTATTAGGATATTAATATTATGCCCTTGTACCCAACTGAGCAAGTGCGCCATTTATTTGCGCTCCCTGTATTTGTAGTAGGTCTGGGTTATTGTGAGACCACACAGGCCTACGACACAAGGCTGGATCTTAGTGTACGGCCATGACTATGTATGTGACTGTTGGATGTGTTTGTTTATATATAAATGTATTAACCAGAGAAGGGTCTGGACCACGTTGCGGAGAACATCCTGTCGTACCTGGACGCGGGCTCGCTGTGCGCGGCCGAGCTGGTGTGTCGCGAGTGGCTGCGTGTCATCTCGGAGGGGATGCTGTGGAAGAAGCTCATAGAGCGCAAGGTGGACACGGATTCGCTTTGGCGCGGACTCGCAGAAAGGAGGGGATGGTGAGGACTATATGATACTTTTTTAACCGACTTTAAAATATGAGGTTTAGAATTTGTCGGAATCCTTTAGTGGGTTCTTTGGCTGAATAGGTGGTCAAAGAAGGGGGTTTTCGAATCATAGGAATATTTTGTTAATACTTTTTCTCTAGAGGGTTCTTGGCTGAATAGGATGTTTTGCATGCCTGAGTTCTATTGAAGGTGATCTATCATAGAAAATTAGCAATGTACTAACAATTTATCTTGATTTTTGGGTGTTCAGTAGTAATTACTTATTGTCTAGTGATCCATGTATTTATTTGCCTAATGGATTTTTTTGAGGTTAATCCATTTAAAATTAATAAAATTAACTTGTTAACTAATTCTCTTTTAACACGTATAAGTTGGAAATGAAACAAATTATTATCTTTTGAAATCACGATTTTTTCGAAATAGCAGTTAATTTTGTGAAACTATCATTTAATCATTTAATCGGTTTTCAATTTTCATATAAAATTTTATCATAAGAATTATGTAAATAAAGTTATGTGTATTTAATTTTCAGGATCGTGTACCTGTTCAAGCCGAAGCCAGGTTGCCAGCATCAATCCCACTCGTTCTACAGACAACTATATCCCAAAATTATAAAGGACATACAGTCGATTGAGGACAACTGGAGAATGGGAAATCACAACTTACAGGTACACATCAGCTGATTGTGTTTAACATAATATATCATTTTTACCCAGGGTGACATTATAAAATTTAATGTCAAATGAATTAGTCATTCTCTAGATTTTTCTAATGTTACGTAGTGGTTGTACCATTTCAGAAAGTACAAAGTACAGTAGTGCTACAAGTTAGAACATGTGTCAAGCAACAAACTGTTTTTAAGGGATATTTACTGATTTTTATATGTTTAAAAAAAATCTATTTCGAACTTGTATAGAATTATGTATCGCAGTAACTTTCGATATCGGATTTATCATTTTTTTTTAGAAAATTACTGTAATATCTGGGCTATTATAAAAATCACACCAATGATACAGATGTCTTTTTGTTTCCAGAGGATAAACTGCAGATCAGAGAACTCAAAAGGCGTGTACTGCCTACAATACGACGACAACAAAATAGTGTCCGGCCTCCGGGACAACACAATCAAGATCTGGGACAGAAAAACACTGCAGTGCGTCAGAGTGAGTTGAATCTATGTCTGAATTACTAATGTCTGTAGCTAGTAAGCAGGCCATGAGTGCTTCATGTTTGCTGAACTTAGTTCTACCCTATGAAAATAATAATTAATGCACCCATCAGTCACATAAATAAACTTGACCCCACATTAAGTGATAAGTTAATACATAAACTCAGCCTTTTCCCCAGAAGAGGTGCAACCACGACACCCATCACATATAGCCGTGTATTTTCATCTCCAAGATGTGATATATTTTGGGCCTATCAATGGAATATGGAATCGAATCCAACACCACAGCTTTGCAATCACACTGTAAAATTGCACTACCAAGGAAGAGCTATTTCAAAGGACAGGTTAAAGTATATGTATGATGTATGTATGTGTGTGTGTTCCCCAGGAGCTGCAGGGCCACACTGGTTCCGTGCTGTGCCTGCAGTACGACGAGCGCGCCATCATCTCCGGCTCGTCGGACAGCACGGTGCGCGTGTGGGACGTGGCCACGGGCGCCATGCTCAACACGCTCATACACCACTGCGAGGCGGTGCTGCATCTGCGCTTCTGCAACGGCATGATGGTCACCTGCAGCAAGGTACTCGCAAACAGACCTACTGAACAGACTTACTGACGTATATTAATAGTACATCATACCAGTATAAAAAACAAACAAAAAAACTGAATGTTTTAGAGAGTGTAGTGCAAAGAGACATTGTTTTAAGACACACTTGGATGCCAAATAGGCCAATCATAAAGCAATTAACGTTGCAACCATTATACCAACTCTGCCGTGCCAATCCAAAAGACTGTAAGTCGAATTACAGAGTTTTCGCTTAACAAGGCCCAAAAATGCCATTGAAATGAAAAAAGAGTCAATCACGGGTACTAAACAGACTTCAAGATATTAATTAGGCCTTGTGAAGCGAAAACATTGTAACTCGACTTACAGTCTTTTGGATTGGCACGGCAGAACTATGTAACTACTTACGCCTTTATTCATAGAGAATTTTAAAACACATTTTAGTTGGGTCAAAAGTCGTCCGAAAGGAACATAATTAAAATAATGCACCTCAGCTGCTATTAGTCTAATCACATGATTTAAAAAAAGCAAACTAAAATAGGTTTTACAGCTGTCTACGAAGGCCTATGTGACAAGTAAATAAAATAATTTGGTTTATTTCCAGGACCGTTCGATAGCCGTGTGGGACATGACGTCGACGACGGAGATAATGTTGCGTCGCGTGCTGGTGGGCCACCGCGCCGCCGTCAACGTGGTCGACTTCGACGAGAAGTACATCGTCAGCGCCAGCGGAGATCGTACCATTAAGGTGAGTTGTATTAACTAATTATAGCTCTAGTAGTGACTTTGCGAATTAAATTGATGCCTTAAAAATCTTTATTGGCGTATCAACGAAAATAAATGAACCAGTGTGAATTATTTTTGCTGGAAATTGGCCACTAATGAATAGTGTCTTGTGGTTCCAATTACAATAACTTATAAGTTATCATTTTTCTTTATTGATATTCCATGAAATAAGTTTATAATTTTGGTAGGATATGGGGATTAGATTTGTCACTGTTGTGGTTATGTGAGATACTCTTAATTTTTTTTTGCAATAATAATATTTATTGACGATAAATTTCTTACCTTTTAGAGGAGGAAAATATCTAGAAGTTGATTTCCTCTACCTAAAAAAAAAGAGAGAGAAGGAGTATAAGTTTGTCTCCATTGCAGGTGTGGAACACGTCATCGTGCGAGTTCGTGCGCACGCTGAACGGTCACAAGCGCGGCATCGCGTGCCTGCAGTACCGCGACCGGCTCGTGGTGTCGGGCTCCTCGGACAACACCATCCGCCTGTGGGACATCGAGTGCGGCTCCTGCATCCGCGTGCTCGAGGGGCACGAGGAACTCGTCAGGTGCATACGGTCAGTACGCATACACCAACTCACCACTAACCTGTAATAGTAGCATTAAAGTATCTGATACCTGATGGTAATTAATAGCAGTGTAGTTTTGATAGTATAAAAATATCTTTTACAATTTCATTTAATTATAACTGGTTGGTTTGATAGCTGATACAATGTAAATTATACAGATCGTTATTCAGTTGTTTATTTTGTACATCAAACCAAGGATATGAGTATAATGTTGTAAGTTGTAACTTTATGTTCGGTGGGAGGATAGTCTGATATGGTACAGTTTTTGTTTTGTTTATGGCAACTGCTGCTACATTGAGAATATTACTGCCAATGTCAATTCAACAAAGTGACCCATGCATATTATTTTAGAGGGTAAAAAATCAAAGTAGAATATTGTTATTGATGCGAATAATACACGTGACACTGTTTGTTGCAGTTTCGACAACAAGCGGATAGTGAGCGGCGCGTACGATGGCAAGATCAAGGTGTGGGACCTGCCCGCCGCGCTGGACGTGCGCACGCCGCACCAGGACCTGTGTCTGCGCACGCTCGTGGTGAGTTGCTTCATAGCATCCACTGGTTAATACCCTCGCATATATTCAGTATGAGTTGGAGTGCAAAATACATATGGTGAGGTTGTCTGTGAAGCGGGTGCAGTCGTTATATACTAGGTGTAGAGTTTACGTACATGACACGTCTGTATGTGGCTGTAGATTGGTTCCTTTAAAGCCGCGTTCAAAATGTTGAAAGGTGATGAAATAAGGATGAATTTAAGTATTATAATTTTGTCAACATAATAATTTTGTGTTAACATACTTTTATTAATTATATTATGTGCGTGCGTATACGTTGTTCCGTACGTGCGCGTGCGTTGGTTTGTACGCACAAGTGTTCGCCGAGTGGTGGTTAATAAAGGCGCGATTGACCCAGGAGCACACCGGGCGCGTGTTCCGGCTGCAGTTCGACGAGTTCCAGATCGTGTCGTCCTCGCACGACGACACGATCCTCGTGTGGGACTTCCTCAACTACGAGTCGGGCTCGCCCGCGCCCGCCATGCCGCCCGCCGCCGCCTCGCCCGCCGCGCCGCCGCTGCAAGCCTCGGCCAGGTACATATATACACACCGCGCCCTCCATGCCGCCCACTACCGCGTATCTTGATCCTTGTATTGTATTTCTTCCGGGTCTGGGTGTTTGTGAGACCGAAAAGTCCGTAGTTCCTGATATCCAGGACACAAGACTCGACCTTATTGTGGGGTTAGGACTATGTATGTGATTGTTGGGTGTTATTTATTTGGGTGTTGTATATATACACACTCACACATACAGGCCGTCGTGCCGCCTCCAAGGTGTTATATTACCGCAAACTTTTTCCACATGAGGGCATTTGAAATAGTTACTAAATACCGCGCTAAGGTGGGTACGACAATGACGCCGTAGCACGGATGGGACGCTATTATTGTGTGGTATAATACGGGTAGTTTTAAAATGCTCTGATGCTGTGCTCTTGTGGCGCCTAGCGTCCTTGTTTTGGGGTCCTGTAGGTCAAGTACCATTGAAGACCATAATAAAGCTTTTACTTACTAAAAATCTAGCATGTCCAAGGTACCACAAACAGATGGAATTGTAACATATTGCATTGCAGTAGTAATATCATTGAAACCTCTTGCAGGTAAATGTGGAGTGTCGCTGCGAGACAACGACGTGCGACAATTAACTTAACGAGCGGAGAGCGGCCGCGTCCGCCTCCGCGCCACTCTACAGACTCTGCACAGTGTAGCCACGGACCAAACACGCAGTGTTACAACCTGGCCTCTCGATCTGAACGTGACCCATTACATTATGTCGTGAAAAACTCTTATCATTTTCGTTTAGTAACAATCCATGTTTTGTTTATGTTAAGGATTAATTCGATGTGTACTGGGCTTCACTGTCCCACTGCTAATGCCTCGTCCAAACGTAGCGAATTGCACGCGATTCGCGCGTACACCGGCGTATGGTTTGAGTGTGTATATTGGTGTAAAACAATACTAAAAAGTGTTTTAAGTTTATTGAGTAATTATGTGTAAAGATTGTAATAATTGACTGATACTGGGCCTGAGGTCGCGAGCATTTCGCTACTTCTGTACGAGGATTGAGACCCATTTTATATTTAATTTATGGTATTGAATCAATGCGGTTATCCCGTTTCAAAATATAGTAAGCAATAAAGTACTGTCAAATAATTTTATTGTAATAGTGAAAAAAAAAACATTGAAGTCTTTCAAATAAGCTTTGGAATATATTCAATTTTGCCTTAAGTTATTGTTTACACTTACTATGTTTTGATATGGAATAAATGAAAGAGTAAATGTGTTGTGACAGAGAAGTGATGAGATTGTACAGCGCCGGACGCAGCACTGCTATGAGATTTTTTTATGTACTTTGACACCGCAGGCGGTAGGATAAGATTTTATCCACACATAGCGAATTACGCGCAATACTCGCAGACGCGACATTTGACTGCAAGTATTTCACCAAAGCTTAATTGAATTCGCTCGTAATTCGCGTCTTCTAGACAAGAATTAATTCTGAAATATGTATGATACTAGGTGTATGTCCTGCCTCTTGTGGCGACAACGTACAATAATGGTTGTGAGTAAAATATTGGCAATTGCAACACGACTTGAGACGCAACATACGAATTATCGCCTACAAATATAATTTAGATGCAGACATATTCTACCACCCGTTTCAACTGCACAACCCGTAACCACCTATTGCTGAGGATGGAACTGCAAAAGACCTAAAAGTCTAGTTTTTGATTCCCACGATACAATACTTTTATCTTACTAAGAGTGAAGACTGTATGGCTGTATTTATTTACTAAATCAAATAAGTATTTTTAAGCAGTCTTCCACTGTCTTTCGAAGGCTTGCATCCTCAAGTATTGTGGGTGTTTACTGGTTGTAGATATGACCTTGTGCTATAAAATATGGCGATCACAGATTTCGTCTTTTGTCGTGTCTGCAGTGGTTCGTGGTTAAAGAATGAATACATAAAACTGTATTTGAATGAACATTTCAATCAAAAGTTCTCCATTTTATGGTCGAGAAGTGTCTAGAAAATGCAAAATATTACCAACAACAAAATGCAGGTGTATGGACCATCTCTGTTACTACTGAGTGTATTATTTATTATCAAAAAAATAAAAAATGAGCATCTAATTCCTCGCGAACTCCAAGTGCCTGTTACAAAGGCATAGTGTGCATTTACACTGTATCCAAAAATTTAAGTCAGGCTACATCCTGCAACAAAAATATCGGAGCCAACACTAGGCGTAGTCAGGCGTAGAAGTCGCCAATGAGATGTTACATTGAATATATCGTGAACAAAATCTTCCCGCAAGCACCAAATAGGATACAAGGAGCCCATGGGAGCTAAGAGGAAAGATAGTGTTGCAATGACAAAAAATATAGAAGTACGTGTACGGCTTCTTTTTGTTTCACGCATATTAGGGACTTGACAGCCTACTTGACGCAGTTGGCGTCGGCTTTGAGAGGCCACGGGGTCGAATATTTGTGTGATCCACAGGTATTTGTTTCGGCTCTGGGTGTTTGTGAGACAGGAAAGATTCGTTGGTTCTGAAACCCGCGACACAACATCTTGGTGTGGGGTCATGACTATGTATGTGACTTGGGTGTAGATATTTTTTTTAGCTTGATTAACTTGCGGTGTAAGTGCACACTAAGTACTCGGATTATAACTTACAATTTGCTCCTAATATACCAAACCTACATTGAATTCGAGAAATATGTGTAGCCATTCCATTTCATAAAGTCTGTTGTCTATGGTTTTACACTATACAAGTGATACGCATAGACAAGTGGGCTTTGTGAAATATAACATCTATAAAAGGTAATTGTGGCTGGTTTAAGATCCGAATGTGTGATTTGTATAATCAAGTTCATATAATACAATTCCTATAGCTACTAATTGTTGAATAACACGTTGTCTGGTTGCCTATCGAAATGTGACTGCGAATAGTGAATAGTTAATAGTTTTTTAATGTTATTTTTTAATAGACGGACCTAAGAATCACGCGGTTGGATCTCGCACAGATAAGAAATGTGAACGGTTGATTTCAATTGTATGTATTGCAGTGGGTAACAAAAACATTGTAAGTTAGTTGGATGTATAAAATACGTGAATTACCAGTTTTGCGTCCTCGAGTATGATTCACGCAGTTTGGAATGGGTGTGATGTTTATGATACATTTCTCATGTAAATAATAAACAATTTATTTGCCAAGTAAGTTGAAATCTGATTGAGTATACAAGTGTGTCAACTGAAATATTTAATAATATTTAATTATTTAATGTTGTATTTTATCTCACAAATAATTATTATTGACGATTGAAAAATGGTCCTTAAAAAGGAAAGTACTTATGGCTATATTTATATCAAGTTCTAAATGAATAAATAGCGAACATTTACGCCCATTCTACCGTGCGTGTTAATGCCTCGTCCACACGATTTGCTTGACAACTAGTTCAAATTATATTCTACAGGTTGGGTACCACTGTCCACAAGACACTATTTGGTTGCCAATAAAAAAAGTTTAAACCAAAATCAGTCTCCGTAGCGCAATTAGATTAGATCCGATCCTCAGGCTGAGCCAAATGTTTGTTTTATTAACAAATATTTGTTTCTAGTCTGGATTTAGCCTGTCTAGTTTTCGACGACACAGGACTTATAATGTCAGCATTATGTATGTTGTGTGTATTTATTTATAATTTGCCAACTGAATAGTGCTGTGTGGAACAAGGTGTATGATGTATATAATGTATAACGAACGTACTGAGCGACTAGCCATGTGCCGTACAGTCGGGGAGGCGTCACAATTGGCGGCTGTCGTGTGACTACGAAACAATATATTGTGTGATGTAGAATAATGGTTGTTTATGTGAATAAATGGCTACAAAAATTACAGGAAATATTTTCGTAAAGTGTTATTACTTTAAAGTATTACTTTGAGGGTATTTGAACAGTTATCCGGCTCGAAGGACCATACAAATAAAAGGTGATTTTTTTCGCTCTACGGGAAAATTATGCTATGTAAAGATTTTTTCTAGAAGATGAAACACGACAGCTGTCCAGTACAAGATCTCTCTAGCGCGGTATTGTTAACTTAACGGTATTGTAAAAACTGTTTTTTTACTATGAATGTGTATGAAGTTTTATCGATATGATGTTGAAAAGTTGATAATTAATTTTAATAAAAATGTATTTAATATAGTAATAGTGAAAAAAGCTAGTATTGGAGCGCGCCAGGATTTTTTACGTTGTCGAGAAAATTTATATAGATTAGGTGTATGTGTTGACAAAAGCAATAAGATCGCGTGCAGACTGAATGTTGTGAAACTGTTACTGAGCTGTTGCGGCTTGATGGAATCGAACCTGGGGTAGGCGGGTCGGAGGACGCGTTGCCGCTGAGCATGCGATCGCTACCAATAAGTGTAATGCCGACACGGTTTATTCTTTACTGGATTATGACGTCACCGTAACCATCATATGGAATTTCGTAATACGAAGGCGTTGTCCAATAGGAGCGAATTACTCGCGAAGAAATCAATTTCGCGCGATGGTTGTGCACGCGGTGTATTGACGTCTAATATATTGACGACGCGCGTCTCATTTCGCGAGGATTTCGTCCCTTATTAACGAAGACATTTTAAAGTAAACTTGACCATCCAGTGAGAGATTTATCAAGCTGAGTTGCAGACAGAACCGGAGGGCTCAGTGGCGCTCTCTAGGCAAGGCGTGCGTGCCGCGTGCGTGTGTTGATGTTTGGATGTCTGTTCGCACACGTGTTCCTCGACTGTACATATTATTGTAATATAAAAGTTAAATGTAAACGTGTAGAAGATGTGTGGTACGGTTCTTTTTTTATATAAATATATATTTTATTTTTAATAAAGTACTAAATGCTAGAATTTATATGTAGATCGGAGAGTGTGTGTTAACGCGTGTTGTATAAAGATATTTAGTTTTAGGCTACAATTGTAATATAGATAGTTTTTGTGACTCGGCGCGGCGTGTTGTGACGTCACGCGGGCTTGTCTGCCGCACACGTTCAGTTTGAACTTACACTTTGAGTTTTAACATGGTTGTACACAAATATTGACTGATCTGTATACATTTGTCAGTTTCGACTGATCGTGTGTTATAATATTACGAATATGAATTTTAAACTTTCATTATCATTTAGGTCATTTTTAAATACTGTTTGTCAGTAAATACAAAACATTATCATGGACCATATTTATTGGCGTAACTGAAAGCGAGTGTATTACAATAATACGTATGTAGTTATAGTTATTATGATGTTTTTGATACTGAAGCCTCCCAATAGATACTGAGTTGCAGGCCACCTCAGGAAACGCAAGTTTTACCAATACATAAGGTCCAATCGGTTAGATATGGTTTGTTGGTAATTGTCCGCACGAAACTTACTCAGTAATCATATCGCTGTTTATCAGTATTGGGGCATTCAACAAGTCAATCAAGTCGCACCTTTTCCTGTACTGTAAAATTGGCTAAGACATCGAATATTTTACATTTCTACTCCTGCGCCACAACAGTGACTTATCCACAATTATTGGTCGGAAATGTTAGGTATGGAAACGACACGCGTGTCACAGCGCTAAATAAACGATGTGTGTGAACCGTTGATAACATACATTGGGTAGATATGTAAAAGGCTGATCACGCAGGCAATTGCCAAAAAATGAATGAATAACTTGGTATCACAAATTGGGTCTTAGCATACCTGTTGTTTCAAAATTTACATGTAACTAACCTTATTTGGGATAAATAACTGATCGTGCGGGCGATTATCAAAGCGATAATGTTAAACTTACCATACAATGTCTGGTTCGAAGATTTTACATAGTTTATGTATATTTGTAAAGCTGCCAATGTATGTCTTAAAATAATTTATACTAAAATAAATCGTCTAGGGAAAACTAACTTTAATTTGTTTACTTAAGCTTGCTTTTTGCAAGTCCGTTCTTTTTTTCTAATACGGTTTTTTGTTTTATTCCTATAAGCCGGTACAAACGTAACTAAGCTATATGATTGGCACTAAGAGAAGAAGAGGACTTATAATAGTATTAATCCTGGAAATAGAGTCCATTCACAACTAATTTACTTGTAAATTGTTATAAGTTTGTTTTTATAATTTTTATAGCGCAATTCGTGAATGGAGTCTTAGACCTTGTCCAAAGTGGCCTAACACGCGAACAATGTAAATGCTGTGTGTCGACAACTCGCGCTTAAATTCTCGCGAGTCAATTCGCGCGTATTTCGCCTCGTCTGGACAAGATCTTAACGGGGAAGTTTGTAATGGCTTGGTAACGTCTGTATCGGTATAGTGTATTTAAAATCTCCGCTGTGAGGTGCGATGCACGCCCGCCGGTTATAATTAAACAAAATGCCTTGCCCAGATTATTTAGAATGGATATAACTAGTGTCGAGTGCGTGGTTACTGTTTGTCTGGACGCGACGCTGACGATACATTTCAATATATGTCACTACAAATACAGTGTTTTATTGTGTTAATGCACTTTTACACCCCTTTTATAAGCCTTTTTAAAGAGTATATCCTATTGGATTAAGTAGTAATTGGATTTTCATCAGCTTAATTCCTGGGTTGTAAATAAAATACGTAGTAATCTTGAAAAACGATTAAAAAATGAATATTCCAGTTTTTGTTTAACAACAACTCGTTTGTGGGTAGATAATTTAAAGACCCTTGTTTACAAGTTGTGCATGGACCAGTTAGAGCGCCCGGTTTTTTCAAACTCATTTCTTAGCACCAGACAACTGTTTAGTGGAGACGAAGCGAAATCATTTTATATTTTTAGAAAAAGTCTATTAACTGCTGAATACAAAGCTAAGGACTTATAAATTCATATTCCAGCGACCATCCAATATACATAAACCACAGGGGTAGCCACCGTGTAACCTAGTATGAGATAGCGATATTTGTGGGAGTGTGGCCAGGTTGACACGTTTTTCCTAAGGTATCGGGAAACTTTGACCGTTCTTTAAAAAAATATAATTGCTAAAATATCGATATTTTAACTTTGAGGGGAACTACAATGCACTTACATACCTGGGTCGTCAGCCATCACCCAGAACTAATAAAAACACTGTATAACATAAACATAATTTAAGTAAATATTTAGTTCTGAAAATAAAAACGATTGTAATAAAAGCTAATAACAAAACAACATCTAGTCCGCCCCGTGACCACGAAAGTTGTAAAGTAATCGAAACGTCGCGGGGAGAAGTTAAAAAAAGCAAAACTTAAACCAAATCCGCGATAAAATTCGTAAATAGTTTTATTTCAAAAACAATATCTATTGTGCATCCATATACAGTTCAAAACATATAAGGAAAAAGTTAAAAAAATAAAAGATAATTATTGAAGTTTGTTTTTTAATATGTAATTTAAATCTATTAATATCGTTTGTTTTAGGGAATATCAACCTTTGGACCGCTGGCCACCCCAAATAATGTAAATATTTGCCTCCAAAACGTCAAATTTCCTGGAGTCAAGCGGTTACGCCGATAAGGACAGGTTACAAAAGCTTGCATCTCTTTCTTACATGAATGTTATGTATAAATCTCTTTCGTTTTGTGGAAAAGGGATAGAACATGTGACTCCGTCTATTAGTTTCTCCGTCTACGACATAAACATATTTTTAATGCTCCATTAGAACTTCATTGAATTTATGTCACGTCAAGCTAAGGCTGAATGGTAAAGCTACTTTTGCCTGCCAAGCCGTAAATTTTAAAAGCAATGACATTAACAATCGATTGTTGTTGAGGTTATTTTTATTATTGTGTTTAATCATTATTGATATTAATTATAAAATAAAGTTTTACAATAAATAATCATGTCAGATATAGAAGAACCGCCGAGTAAAATTTCAAAGTTGGAGGTATGAATGTGTCACTCGTAATATTATTGATTTGATTTTGAAGCTATGTCACTCGATTACAAGTCTTGTTTTAAAAACACAACACCCTAGCGGAAAGATAAATTAAAGTGTTTATAGAATATTAAATAGATTTTTACTTTGAGTGCCTGGTTTTGATGGAATAATGCGTTGGTCAGTTCTGTAAATAATACTGTATAGTTTGTACAACGAACTTATTTTAGAAAAATGATCAAAGTTTTGAAAACGTGATAAATTTTGTTCTCGTCTGCTAGTTCCTAATATACGGAAGAATATTGTAGTTTAGACCCAGTGTTAGGTTTACAACCTACTGAAATATGGTTGGAATAAGCGTGAAAAATATTCAACTGTGTTTTACCTAATCAATACGTGAAAATTTGGAATACAAGACTGGAGCAAGGTATATCGTGTGTTTCTTGTAAATTCTACTTATACATTGTATATTCTACAGTGATTACTGCACTGGACCTCAGCCTCATGTTAAGATTAGTGCAAACTAGCAGGAGTACCCACTGGCAATAAATAATTTTGTCTCCTATTCAACACAGTTGAGCTAGTCTTATGAAATAACATTTAAACCATCAAATGATGAATAATCATGGGCATATCCACAGTATTTTCCATGTAGAAATTGCTCTTTAACCTATATTCAGTTTGTCTTTTTTTGGGTATCAGTCCTTACACTGTTTGCAAGTGGCAAGCTAGAAAATATCTATTGTAAACTGCAATAATTTATTTAGAATCCTACGGATCTCAATTGTATATCCTGAAAACTTATGTAGATATTTACAAAATATGCATTGGGTTTGTTTCTATCCAGTTATCAGGTGCTGAGGAGCACCTGGAGGTAGAGGGAGACGAAGATATGATGGAGGAGGGGCAGGAGGAGTGGCTCAGTGAGGGAGTGCTCACAGACGATGACTACAATCCTGCTGTAAGTACTCCTAGAAATGTCATGTAAATATTGTTCCTTAGTTATTTATTGGCAAAAGTTATTCACTGGCTTATTATACAGTGAACTGTTCCAACCACCCGTAAGAAAACTACAAAAATAGACTGAACATTTATGGTAGAACAACCAAAAAACTAGGTACCACTGCAATTTTTATTTCTCCTACAAAATAGCTGTGTAAATGTAATGTTGTGTTCCAGTTTGAAGGATATTGTAGCCATAGTAGTTACTGGATATAATAAGACTTAACATCCTATGTCTCAGGATGGCCAGCACAGTGGAATGCTAAGCAATGTGTTGTAATTTGTGGTGTTGTTTGGTTTTGCTACTGTTGGGCGGTTGTATTGATTACCATAAATTGATGGCAAGGTTGTCTCCCCACTCATTGCATTAAAAATTAACAAAATCAATAAGTTACAATGCATTTTATGCCAACTACCATAATTACACAAATAGTCCCATTTAGTTCTCCGGTATTCTTGTAAATTATCCAGACAGTTACTATTATAATTTAGGTGGAATCAAAACTCTAAGAAGGTCTTAAGAATTCTAAGACATTTTGAATAAGTTTCCATGATGTTTCAATAACTTTCTAAACCCCCTAATTATCATAAGTAATTTTTGAATAACAAAGCTATATATGTTTGACAGGCTGACCAAGGGTCCGTGGATCCCAGCATGATGGAGATGGTGGAAGGCGAGCAGACGATGGAGGAGGAGACGCTGCAGAGCCTGGAGAGCTCCTCGGAGCAGCTGGAACACAACGACACTCACGACTGGTCAAATCAGAGTCAGCACGAACAGAGTAAGTGGATTTTATCTATAAAAATAGACACAATATATTTCTTGAAATCACTGACCGAAATTCGTTAATTAGTATTTTGTTTGACTTATGCATTGTGGAGTTTTGAGTATCGTACTTAGCAATTGATTTCATGCAAATTATGGTTTACCATATGTAAATAAATAAATAACACCCAATAGTAACAGTATTAACGTAAATGGGTTAAGACTTAAAGTATGCCTCAGGATGGTGAGCGCAGTAGAATGCCAAGCATTGCTACTGTCCATGAGCGATCGTATCGCTTACCATCAGGCGAATGGCACGCTCGTCTCGCCATTGATAGCAATAAAAAAAACAATACCTCACATATTGACAACCTCCGTGGCGAATTCCGTTATACGCCGCCTGTGAAACGAGAGGCCATGGGTTCGATCCCCGCACCGAGACAAATATTTGTGCCCACAAGTATTTCTTTCGGGTCTGGGTGTCTGTGAGACCGAAAAGTCTCTCGTAATTCCCGATACCCAGGGGCCAGGACACAAGACTCGATCTTAGTGTGCGGTCAGGACTATGTATGTGACTGTTGAGTGTTATTTATTATTATTAGGTAGTTATTATATGTAAAATATTCTGTTAAATATACTTTCCCTCAGTCAGTAAAGTAGCACCAAGCGAGAAGACGACCAAGACGAGCAAGCCGAATGGTTCAGTATCGGAGGCTCACAAGCAGGACCAGCGCATCGAGGACACGCTGAACCACCTGGACGCCGGCAGCGACCTGCCCGACGACCTGGACGCTTTCCTCATCAGGTCCGACCCACCAGCGGCGCAGTAGGACCCGATGCTTTACTAATACTTGTATCAGCCCATATACCAAGCTTTCTCAATCGAGAGGACGATTGATAGTTTAGGCTGTATACCACTACGCTGGCCTATTGCGGGTTGGCGGAGCTTACATACCATGGAAATCTTTACAAATCAGTATGCAGATTTCCTCACTTGTTTTCCTTCACTGTTATAATGTGTGATGATTGACTACGAATACATACATGACTAAAAAAGTAAGAGGTATGACTTGGGATTTAAACCCGCGGCCACCGTGAACATGTTGGCAGCTGCATATGGACCATTACCACCACGTTATTTCAACTGGTGACACGCACGCACACAAGCACGACTGGTATTACCTAACCTGGGCATTAAATTCAGGTCTACATTTATCACAATGAGATAACTCATAAGAGATTTTATAAAAAACTATTTTTTTTAATATTAGAAAGAGCGATGGTCAAGTGGTGGACAAAAAGATAAAATCCGGAGAGCAGCCGAAATCTGCACCGCCGGAGGACGACGGAAACGATACAGACGACTTGCTGGTGAGTCTTTGGAGATTTGAAATTAAAAGAATTATGCCGTAAATACAAGGTGTCAAGATTGCTAAAGAAAACGGAGCCGGATGTTAGTTTTAGTAGACACAAAGCAACTAAAAATATAGCCAAAAAATATATAGATTACGTCGAAACGGTGATATACCGGGTATCTCAAGACTGCTACCGAAAACGAAGCCGGGTGGTAGTTTTAGTGACTACAAACACAATGCAACCAAACATTTTTTAAATATCGTCATTTTAGGGTGGTAAATCCATAGTTTTTGCTAAAATAATAATTTAAACACTTTTAAACCTTAGATTATTTATAAATAAAAGGGTATACACTTTTATTTTAGGAAAAAATGTATTTACCACCCAAATATGGTCACAGGAAAAATATATCAAAAAAAAAAATTGTCGCTTTTTTTTGCAACTTTTCTATTGCATTGTGTCTGAAGTGGCTACCACCCGGCTTCGTTTTCGGTAGCAGTATTGATATACCCTGTATAATAATCTGCATTTGTATTAAACTGTCTGTCACAATAAATGTCAGTAACGCTCCGCTACAGATGCACTGGAGCGCGCGCACCACTTACGTTGGAAAACTACGCTTTTTCCGCCCTGTCCATATATTATCAGCCGTTGCCAATAAACAATCCCAATCCAAAATTTGCCACTCGGCTTATATTTTTATACGATCTTGTGTAACGTATGAAGGAGTGAGTATTTTTACGATCCCTTTTTATGAAGAAAATGAACAGTCAATTTTATGTGAGTATTTTTAGATGTGAAGAATCGTTATAATATAATATGGTCCGCTTTTTGTTTACAAATTCTCTGGAGGGCATTTAGCAATATCAGAAAAATAAAGCAAGGTGGTGATGTTAATTTGAAATAGCAACTATTGCCATTACTACTGAGTCGTAGTAGTTTATTAATGAGTACCTGTCCACAGAGGATGCTGGGCGAGGACGACAGCAAGGGCAAGAAGAAGGTGCTCGTGAAGAAGGTGTCCGCGGAGAAGAACGACCTGTATGATAGCGACGATGAGTTCACATACGAGGTAACATTTAATTTAATTTTTAGTTTTTAGCAATGTATGACGAGACGAGCATGCCGTTCGCCTGATGGTAAGCGATACAACTCACGGATAATACTAAAACTAAACAACTGAATTACAAAGCAATTCATGGCAGTCCACTGCACTCACCTCCGGAGACGATTTTAAATATAATTATGTCCAGTACTTACTCTGGCTACAATGTCCTTCAAACCGGAGCACACCAGTGCATATACTCTGCTGTTTGGTGGGAGAAAAAAGACATTGCGGTGGTATCTAGTATCTACACAGGCGGCATTTCACATATGAGATACTTACCAGCAGTAAAGATGTGATGCTATGCAATGCGGAGATCCATAGTCCCTGCCTAACCTATACATTCAGGTATTGTTATGTACGTGTGTGTTTCAGACCAGTAAGATGAAGACGCTGAAGGTGGCCAAGAGCGTGCTGATGAAGAAGCGGCCCGCCAGCAAGGCCGTGCCCGAGGACCTCAGCGACGGAGACACCACCGACGCGGTAACTACACACTACCCTACACTACTACTAGTAGAATAATTGGAAATAGTCACCGGACATTGATAATTCTCGATGGCTAAATAAATTACGTCCTTATTCATAGACAGTATTAAAACCTATTTTGGCCAAGAAGCTTATACCCAAATGGAGATTGCATTCCGTATATGAATGAAGTTCACATGAAGTTCATTCATTGTTACTCTAAAGAAAAGGATAGCAGGCAACAGCGACGTCATTCAAGGTCAAATTTTTGAGCTTCACTTTTATACACGGAATGCAATCTCCATTTGGGTATAAGCTTTTTGATTTTAGCTGTCGAATGTATTGTTTTCTTCACTCAAACTGTATTCAAAAGTCGTTAGGAAGAGACTGGCTAAAATAGGTTCATAAATGTGACATGTGTTGACAGCCCCTTGTGTGGCGCAGTCGGTAAGGCTACAGAATACTAAGTTAGACGCCGCCTGTGAAACGAGAGGCCGCGGGTTCGATCCCCGCACCGAGAGAAAGGTTTGTGCGGCCCACAAGTATTTATCTGAGTCTGGGTGTTTGTGAGACCGAAAAGTCTCTCGCACTTCCTGATACCCACGACACAAGACTCAATGTTAATGTGGGGTCAGGACTATGTATGACTGTTGGGTGTATTTATTATTATCAGGTAGTTATTATATCGCACCTTTAGAATTAGAGTAACCTAATAAAAATAAAGGTATTTAAACATATTTTGGCTCAAAATTTATTTATGTATGTAATGTATATATTGTCGGCAGTCGTCGGAGGAGGCCACGACTATGAAGAAGATGTTCGCGTCGGCGCCTCGCCAGCACGTCGCCGCCAAGAGTACCGCGCGCCCCCACCATCCCACGCAACCCGCACCCACCCCCACGCACACGCACGCACAGAAACACAATAACACAAACAGTGAGTACTACCCTCTTGGACAGACCCCTACAGCTTCTTCTCTCAGCCACTAGTTTAACTTTCATGCTGATCTTAAAGCAAAAAGAACCATTGGAATGCCATTCAATTTTGAGGACTTTGAGGAGGATCCAATGATATTTATGAGATCTTCGCAATTTTCTATGGGATTAAAGGAAAAGCGCCAGTTTTCAATTAAAGAAACAATAATTAAAATTGGGTTACCCAGTACAGAGTTATGATAAAAAATATTAAAAAACCTTTCAGTCGAATTGAGAAGGTTCTCAATTCGACTGAAAACGTTTTTTAATATTTTTTATCATAACTTATTGTTAAGAAGCAGGTGCTCCTTTTTTAAAAGTTGGTTAACCACCCCATCATTGTCAAAATTTCAAATTTCATTTTTTAATATTTACTATTTCTATTAACAATAAGAGTGCCAAAATATACGTTATTAAAACTGATACTGATTTGAAATTACTTTAAAGAGGCCGGGATGTTAGAGTACAAAAAAAGTAGCCGCCTTTGACTTCCTGCCCTCTCAATTACCCCGGCACAATAAAGGCTCTTATATTTGTACATTCAATAAATTAATAATGTGACCAGACAAGCCGGCGCACTCGACGCCTATGAAGCAGTACGTGAACAAGAACCTGCAAGCCCGCGCCGCCAAGCCGCCAGCGCAGCCGCAGCGCACACACAAGCCGGCAGACACCAAGCCCGTACCCAACACAGACCATTGTAAGCTATATACATACTGCAACTCAAGCCTGTATCTCTGCAAGGTTACTTAGTAATGTTGGATAAATAGCAGTCACAAATAGCAACAAGGGCAATTATTACCACATTGGAAGTGTAGCCTCGCAAACTTTTCAGTTTAGATTTTTTTTAATTAGAAATCCAAATTTCATTTTTGAAGACCTATTCGTAGATACACATGTGGTTTTAAAGTATTTTATGCGGAAAAATACGCCAAATATCTGTATCTGAATATTAGAACCATGTCCCAACTGACTGTAATTAAATCTTCAGTGAAGACCAAGCCGGAGCTAAAAGCGAAGGTGGAAGAAAAGCCCGTAGTGAAAGAAATCAAAGAAGACAAGAGCAATAAGATGGACACGGGGGAGGCGGAGGAACACGAAGAGATAATCGATGAGGAGGAGTTCCTCGAGGAAGAAGAGGATTACGAACTGGATGAAGAGGTACATACACTGTAGCTAAATAATCTATCTTAACGCATGTGTGGGGTGGGCATAATATGAATTACGTACACTGTAGCTAAATCCTATCTTACCCCATGTGGGGGGTTGGTTTAATATGAATTGTTGGTAATGATAATTTGACTAGTCATTATCTAGTCTTGAAAAAAAATGGCTGTGTTTTTTAATCAATGTATGAGTCTTAGCACGTTTTTAATTGTTTAACACCACCACATAATTTAGTCTTATTTATAATTATTGTTTATTTTGGCCAAAGCTGCGTACGTCTTAAATGGACATATAAATTTAAATAATCCTATATACAGGGTGAGTTTTTTAAATGGGCGTGGATGGTCAAATCTGAAACTATAAGGAATAGTGAAAAATGCTGAAAGGACTTACGAGCCCGATTTTGATGAAAACTAAAACTGCATACTTAGTTTTTTGATAAATCAATATGCCTAGCTAGGAATCGAAACCCACTTTATTCTTGATCTAAATAATGCAATTTAATGTATTATGCTGTTAGTGTACCATTTATGTATAAATAAATAAACTTAGCACTGTGTTTCTAGTGAGGTCATACTCGGCATTTCTCCTCATGGTGTCCTGTAAGCTCCACTGTTAGTAGTAGGATGTTTGTTATTGATGATGATGATGATGATGATGGTGATGATGATGATGATGATGATGATGATGATGATGATGATGGTGATGATGATGCAGGAGTTCGCGGAGGAATCTGAGGGCGAGGAGCACAGCAAGCAGCGCATCATGAGGCCCGAGCGCATGGACGAGGAGCCGCCCTCCGACACCGACACACACACCGAGGACGGCAGCCTCTACGACGTGAGTACACACGCCACACGCCACACGCCACGCCACACGCTCATCCACACTGCCCGAGCGCATACTCAGAACAAGTACGAATGCGTACGTGCGAGTACGTAATGTTTACGTATCCGTTCGCTGTAGCGGGATGGCGGAACATAATGATATTACGCGTTCTATGTAGTATTAAAGACTTGCGAGTTACATACCAAAGGACGAGTATTTTAGCAAAATTACAATTTTGCGAATCAATGCTGTAAACAGAGGGATCACAATCCCAAGACTTGTAAAATATGAGAAATATTTGAAAATCCCACGTCCATGAGTTGGTGGGATCCTTATAATGTTATAATAACTGCATCTAAGAGCTATGTAAATGGAAGGTTGTGTATGGTTTTATTTCAGGAGATCCCATCATCAGACTCGGAGGAACTGGAAGATTGGTTCTCTTTAGACATCAGGGCTGAGCGCGCCGGAGACTACCTGCCTTTACTGGGTAAGATATGCATTATACATTTGCTGGTGGTAGTACTCTCGTATTTGAGAGGCCGTCTGGTTAGGTACCACCGCAATATCTATTTCTTCCGCCAAACAGCAGTGTAAATGCACTGTTTGAAGAAAATTGTAGCTAGAGTAATTACTAGACATATTGAGACGTAACTTCTTATGTCTTAGGATGGTGAGCGAAGTGGAATGCCAAGCATAGGTTGGTAATTTTAGGTGTTGTTTTGTTTTGCTACTGCTTATGAGCGGATGTATCGCTTACCATCAGGCGAACGGCATGCTCGTCTCGCCATTGAGTGCAATAATAAATATACATATTATGCGTTCCGTTTGACGTCCGAAGTCCCTTATGAGAGTACATCGATTCTTTCTCCTTGCCTGGTCGCTAGATGTCGCTACTTCCGCCACCTAGATGCACCAACAGCGCCACCTACCGTTTTCCGGCTGCATCTAAACCACCTACTAAATACAAGCCGCCCTCTATGTCATTGTTGCGTCGTTTTTCGAACCGAGCACATGGTCGTTACGAAAAAATCTATATTTATTAGTTATTAAATTATTTAGATTAATTTTGTCGCAAATTTTATATTAGTTTAATTAGCTTTCGAGATTTAAGTAGAAAGTTAAATTCAAACATTTTTTAAGTTAGTTTGTCTTCCGTTACCTTTACCTCTTTGGAAAAAATGAGTGATAAAGAGGTTATCGCATCTAATTCAAATGATAGTGATAGTTCTTCGGATTGTTCGTCGGATCAAGAAGGGCCACCAAGGAAACGCCAAAGGCGTACCAGTTCACGGGATCTGGAGGAAAGGTTTGACTTTTTGTCACAACAATTGGTGAGTCATTTGAATAATATTTTAACGGCCAAATTCGCTACATCTACGGAGGCCCCGCCGTTAACCGCGCAAATGCCTTTAGCTAATAGCAACAGCATGCCACATACTTCGCTTTTGCCGGACAGTTCGCTACCAATATCTAATGAACAGTTTTTAAATCCACCCAAATTAGATGCGAGTAGTATTGTTAACTTGGACGTGTCTGTCAAAGAACCGGCTGTACCAAAAGCAAATTGCGCACGTGTTGAAAAAATTAAGGTTATGCAAAGATTTGACTCACCTGATTGGAACGCGGTTCGGTATACAGACGTTCAGAAGAAATACGCGGCTTTTCCAGCTTTTACCGAATTAAGAGTAAATGAGGAGCTGCGACGTCTGGAGGATCCTTTTGCCCCGTTACGTTGGTTTCAAATGGAACGTAGTTTTGCCGCATTATCCAATGCATTTTTAGCTCAAAATGAAGCCGTAAACTCGGCATTACAAAATCTAGTTGACTGGTCTGCCTCTAGGGACATCCAGCTTAATGCGTCCTCTATTTATGAAGAGTTAAACCAGCTATTTGGTAGTGATTCCGAATATAAGACAATATCTCACGATATACTACAGGTGATTTGCGGGAAACGAGCTGAAGTGTTAGAATTGCGCCGTAGAGATTTAGTTAAAAAATTAAAAGATAAATATTTGAGAGAGGACCTGAGTAGTATTCCGCCGTCTTGCGAGTACATGTTTAACCCCGGTCAGTTGTCAACATATTTACAGAAAATTGGTGGAGTAGATAAATTACAAAAACAGTCTCCATCTTCTACACGAACCCGGGCAAAATCGCCACAGCCCTCGACCTCGTCTGCTGACGCAAAGTTGTTTCGGAGCCAGCCGAATAACAATTACAAACCCAAACGTGCTGAAAACAAAGATTCCGAACGATTCTTTCACAACAACTCGTCAGCCAAGAAGAGGGGGGGAGGGAGAAAATATAAGGCAGAGGGTAAAAGATCGGGATATAAAAATAAATGACTCGACAGGGTTTTCAGGCGGCTGTCTGAGACGCTTTCAAAACACTTGGGCTCTTTTCAATCCACCAAAATCAATATGGAAATTGATAACAGGTCTCAGAATACCATTCAACAAGACACCCCCATTAGTTCTCCCAACTTCAGATGTTTTAACAAAGTATCAAACTCGAACATCTCAGTTAATGTCAACCGAAATTCAAAATTTAATTCAATTAAAAGTCTTAGAGCCGGCTCCCCTGACACCGTCTTTTATATCGCCTCTATTCATAATTCCGAAATCCAACGGCAAAAGTCGAACAATTTTCAATCTCAAGGCATTAAACCAGTACTTGAAACCAAGACATTTCCATCTGTTCCACCATCACCAAATGCCAAATTTTCTACAACACGGAGATTGGATGGTGAAACTGGACCTAAGTCAGGCTTATTACCACCTGCCAATAAAAGATCCACACAGAAGGTTTCTCCGGATCAGCTATCAAGGTCAACTGCTGCAGATGACGTGTCTGCCGTTCGGTCTGGCAGCGGCGCCACGGATTTTTGCCTCGGTAACGAACTGGACCGCAGAAATACTCCGCAAAAAAGGACTGAGGTTAGTAGTTTATTTGGACGATTATCTGATAGTACATCAGGACAAAAATACGCTTACAGCACATATAGAAATCGCAATACAGTTTTTGAGCAGTCGGGGTTGGTGGATAAATATGGAGAAATCGGTTACAACACCAACGAGGCAAATCGATTTTCTGGGAGTCACATGGAACACCAAATCCAACACAAAGTTCCTACCCTCAGAGAAAATACAACGAATTCGTCAGATGTTGCGAGTACGACTCGAAACAGGCAGTTGGAACCTAAAACAGGCGCAACGCCTATTAGGTCATCTCAACTTTGCAACCTTCATCACCCCACGGGGAAGGTTGCATTGCCGCTTACTGCAGCGACACAGCAACAAACTCAGAAAGTGTCCTCGATCGCAGATTCAGTACCCAGAAGAGGTACATACAGAACTAAAATGGTGGGTGGAGAACATCAGTCAGAGGTCAGCGATTCATCTCCAAAGAATGCCGACGAACCACGTCATCACCGACGCGTCGGACATTCAATGGGGAGCCCTGGTGAACAACGACATGATAAAAGGCCTATGGGAGCAACACCAGTCAAAATGGCATTGCAATCTGAAGGAAATGTATGCTGTGATAGCCGCTATATCAGCCAAAGCAATGGAGCTCCAGAATTCTACAGTGATTCTTCAGAGCGACAACAAAACAGTCGTGTCCTATATAAAAAACGAAGGAGGAACACGATCTCGTCAATTGCTAGATCTGACCCAACAGCTGCTGAAACTGGCGGACCACCTCAACATTGTGCTTCGGCCTCACCACCTACCAGGCCTGTGCAATACCGAAGCAGATCACCTCTCACGAAATCGCGCCGCCGCAGAGTGGCACCTCACAGGCGAGGAAACATCGAGACTGTTCAGTATGTGGGGCACGCCAGACCTAGACCTCTTTGCGTCAAAAACAGCACATGTCGTAGCAAACTATGTTTCGCTAGACTTGTCAGACTCGAACGCTTACTATCACGACGCGTTCAGCAGATCCTGGCATTACCGACTTGCATGGCTGTTCCCGCCGCCCAGCCTAATACCCAGGGTACTGGATCATCTCAATTCAGCCTCAGGCCAGTACATTCTAATAGCACCCAGGTGGACGAAGCCCTTTTGGAGGCCAGACCTGAAGAATCGGGCTCTGAAACGTCCCGTGAAACTCAAAAATCTGGAGAAGACACTGGTGGACACAGCGACAATGCTACCGCCGGCACAAGTCGGCAAGTTACACCTGGAAGCCTGGCTCATTTCGGGTGGGATGCCCTGACGGATACATGGACGCCGCAAGAGAAACAGTTATTATCATCGTGTTGGAGACAGTCTACAATAAAGACTTATGCCCATTTGGAGCAGATGGGTGAGATTTTGCCAAGAAAATAGTATTAATTTTCGTTTGCCGGAACCTGTAAACGTAGCGAGGTATCTCGGTTATCTATTTTTGACCAGTGGTCTCTCTTACAGAACGATTCTTGTTCATAAATCGGTTATTGCATCCGTTTGCGAAACAATATTTGATGTTAAAATTACTGCAAACCCGATAGTAAAACACATACTGAAAGCTATTTCCGTGGCAAAACCGGCGCCTTCCAAATTACCGATTTGGGATGCAAGGATTTTGATTAGATGGTTAAAGAATTACAGTGTAAATTTAAATAGTTTATATCAAGTATCTAGACACACAGCTGCTATTTTACTATTATCTTCTGGCCGTAGAGTACACGATCTTACTCTTTTACATACTGATAGTCAACATTTTATAGATAACACTGATTCTATTACTTTGCACCCCGCTTTTGGGTCGAAAACTGATTCATCCTCATATCAACAATCTAGCTGGACATTTTTGGTCGCACCGGATACAAGCATCGATGCAGTATATTGGTTACGTACACTAGTAGATATGACGCGAGGGATCCGTGAAAATATTACTAATTTATTCTTAGCAACTAGAAGTCCTACAAGGCCAGCTACTGCAGCTATGATTGGGGGTTGGATGAAGAGGCTTCTAGCTGATGCTGGTATTCAGGCTTCAGCTGGAAGCTGTAGATCAGCAGTCTCATCTTTAAATTGGGTAGAAAATTACCATATTAATGATATCCTAGCTAAAGCTAATTGGCAGCATGAATGTACTTTTAAAAAGTTTTATCTGAAACAAATTAATAAGTCTAATAGAGAAATTATTTCAGAAAAATCCTTATCACAATATTTTCAACATGATTCATAATACTTACAGAGAAATATTTTGATTTATACCTAGCATCTAAATCAATATGCATTTACATTACATTATATGTTCAATCACATTGTTGCGTTTTAATTTAAAATCGTTACCAAAAATACAAGCCACCAGGAGATAACAAACACTCTCTCATAAGGGACTTCGGACGTCAAACGGAACGCATAATATTAAAATTTTACCTTCCAATAAAATTTGTATTATGCTTCCAAAGACGTCCGAAGTCCCAGTAATGTCTTCCTGGGGCTATACCATTATGAGCCATACAATGACATAGAGGGCGGCTTGTATTTAGTAGGTGGTTTAGATGCAGCCGGAAAACGGTAGGTGGCGCTGTTGGTGCATCTAGGTGGCGGAAGTAGCGACATCTAGCGACCAGGCAAGGAGAAAGAATCGATGTACTCTCATAAGGGACTTCGGACGTCAAACGGAACGCATAATACAAATTTTATTGAAAGGTAAAATTTTAATATACTTTCGGCTACCAACGGAATTTATAGCAATTTGTTTTTGAAATATATAATTAGTATTGGATCGGGAAGAAATAATTCTTACAAGACAATAAGACCATGTTGAATTCTATTGGACTAATAAATTGCGAAATGTATTTGCCAGAGGTTAGGCCAGGGTGGAAAATGGAAACGCAAGATGTAGCGAGTCTCACTGTGACTCTGTATGAGCCTGTTTATTTGATTGTACAAACGATGCTTATTATATTAAGGTGATAAATGCGTACGTGATATTATGTAAATCATTTGACATTGACATTTTGTTAAATCAGATCTGTTAACGTGCTCGCGTGAAGTTATATGTTGCCACAAGTACAATAATACTTTTAAATAAATAAATAATAAAATATATCAACCAAATTTTGTTACAATTTCTTAAAAGGTAATTAAATAACATAATTTTTAAACTAAATAACATTGCCTGGGGCTCCCAAACTAGGCCTTACCTGTTTTCTTGGGAGGCCATGGAACATGACATGAAGCCTTTAGTGTAGTGATTCTTACAACTGAGCATATTATAATTGTTGTATATTGTTGTTGCATGTCGACATAGCTCTAAAAGTTAGTAGGTTGAAGTGGCAATGGGCTGGCCACATATGTCGCAGAACGGATAATCGCTGGAGTAAGCGTGTTCTGGAGTGGAGACTGCGTCTTGGCAAATGTAGCGTGGGACGCCCAGATGGCGGGGCGACTTGCACAAGAGGGCCGGCAGCTACAGGATGCATGAAGCAGCAGACCGGGCTCTGTGGTGTACTTTGGGAGAGGCCTACGTCCAGCAGTGGAGTGCAACGGGCTGATGATGATGATGATTGTTGCTGCAGGTTCGAAGGCCCGCGAGCTGCTGTCCGCAGAGAAGCGTCGCGTGTCGGCGCGGCTCGGCGCGCTGCGCCACAGCCTCGCCGCGCTCACGCAGTCCGGCCGCCGCCAGGCAGACCAGCTGCGACGCGCCACCATGGCGCTCGCGCAACTCGACGACATGCTCAAGGCCACGTGATGACGTGCACGCACGTACACACACACGCATACATACGCACGCATGCACGCAACTAGTGTGTCCTAGCGGGTCACACAAATATTGGTCTCGGTGTGTAGTCTGTTCGGCACCCGTACACGCGTACACACACGCACACATACACAGAACTCATGTCGTAACCCAGTGGATCATACAAAAATAATTAGTTTCGATGCCGGGTCTCGTTTTTCAGCTCGCACCTGAAGGTCGTCCCATAACACACACACACACACTGATCAAATATAGATAACTAGAAACTTGTTGGAAACGGCCTGTCATAAAATATGAATTATGCAATATATTAGAAGCTTGTTTATATAATAAAAGATAGAATCGGTCCCAAACACAAAAACTATTTTTGCACATCTTGTATGACAATATACCATTTATTACTTAATTGATTGTATATTAAAAGTTCATATTTTATTACACTCATGCTAAATTTGTTTCACCACATTAGTCTAGTGGTTTATGAGATCGTGTGTTCAACTAATTCTAATTCTAAGAGTTTGAATAAATCTTATGAATTACTCAGGATTGCGCTCGATGTAAAAATGACGCCCTTTTGTAATGTTGGGATAAAAATAAGCTTGGTAATCGTATTCGCGATTGTAGAGGAGGCCCGTGCCCTGCAGTGAGACGTAGATGGGCTTATACAGAAACTGGGCAGCACTAACCTAACTCCTCAGGGTACGGACGAGCTTATAAAGATTTGTAAATCATAAGGACTTTAAGCTCTACTTCAATTTGAATCTGAAAACTGAAATTAATTCCGATAAATAAAACGTGTGATGTCGCTTTTGCACTGCCTCCGATAAAAACAGTCATTACCTGCCGTATTCAGAGACTTATAATGTCAATAAAATCATAATAGATTGTCTAAGGTCTTTTGGCGTATGAATGCGTGGTTGTCATGCTATTGTCAGAATATTACGAACAGTTTTTTCCTAGTTAACGCATTGTTTGAGTTATATGTGTTTTCTTATTATAAACAACAAGCGTTTATACACGATTTAATAGTATTAACATATTCAATATATTAAAACGTGACAAAAGCGCCAAAAGACCGTAGACGGTGAATTCTTAGATTTTACGATGAGAATCTTTACCAAGGAATAATTTAATTGGCATTAAACGTCTTTAAGTACGGCCGTTGTACTGAAAACTTGTGTCTTAAGTCACCCTTGCTTGTTAATTAATTAGTATAAGCATTATAATGTAAAAATAGATTTATTTGTGCTGATAGAAACTGCAGCCGGGCGAATGACGCTTATTGTAAATATTAATTCCAATAAATTAATTATAAGTGAATGTGTTGTATTATTTGTAGGTTAATTGGTATTGAATGTTAGTACCAAACCCCACCCCCACCTCTCTTATGAGCAGTTCTCGCGAGTCTTTGAAGTTTGAGGCATACTTACTTGGTTAATCCCGAACGAAATTTAAAAACATACTGGTGGCAAAATATTGTGGAATGACCTGTTTTATTTTCAAAGAGAAATGAGCTGGAAATTTTAATTTCTTGGTTTCGATGACCAAGTCGCACAATGTTTTTGGATATTTTACATGTTTGAAGATCGACATCTTGTACTTCAGGTAAGGATTTGTTCATAATAAAAGTAATAATAACTGTCGGATGTCGGATGTATGGTAAGGAACGGTTTAGTGTAAGGAATATCAATTTAAAATCCAAACGGCCTTATTCATACAGTTTTAAACCTATTTTAGTTACCGAATGTTTTGTCTTCTTCGCTCAAGCTGAATCCAAAAGTTGTTCGAAAGGGACACAACCTTCAATCAAATATACACTAGATACCTAGATAGTAGATACACAGTGCCCCTGTAAATGTTCTGTTAAAAAGTGGCACCGAAGCCCCGAAGCATTGAAACAAAAAAAGTAAACAAAAAGATCAGATATTCCAAATATATTTACATAAATCCCACCTTATTCCTGGAGCTTAAAGTAGCTTTTCACATAATATTGTCTAAAGTTCTGCGACGTTTTAGAAGCAACGGTCGGTGCGTGACTGAAGGCGAAAGAGTGCTTAAAGCACTCTTTTTTGGTGCCATTTTCTAAGCGCTCATGTTGTATCTAGTGTATATTTGATCGAAGGACACAACATTCGATAACTAAAATAGGTTTTAAAACTCTGTATAAAAAAGGCCTGAAAGAGTAGTTATATTAGGTATTAAATTACTACAAAGTACCTACTTCATGGATCATGGCCTTCATGGAGATCGAATCATTAGTTGATAAACAATAGTGATGTTACTTATACATCGATTATAGATGCGTTTTGGAATCGATAATTTTTTCCCATTAAATTAAATTATTATTTCATGTCGTGCAAATTGCGATACTTTCAAGAGAATCCCTTAGTGAATGTGCTCATGTAAATATGTTTAAATTCGATTGACTAAAACACCACAATTCAAAAGATATTTTAAAAGAAATTAATTTCTTTGATTTGATTTGTCTTCATAAACTTTATTTCATATTAGTCTGGTAATATGTGAGAGGCCGCCTGGATAGGCATCACCGTAATATCTATTTCTCCCGCCAAAAAGCTGTGTTTCCGATCCGTTTTTAAGGACATTATAGCCAGAGAAACTGGACATATTGAGACTTAACATAGTATGTCTCAGGTCTCAGGATGGCAAGTGCAGTGGTGATTGGAGTGCCAAGCATTGTTTTGGAGTTCATGGCATTGTTTGGTTTTACCACTGTCCATGAACAGTCGTATCGCTTACCATCGGGCGAATGGTATGCAGGTCTCGCCATTCATTGCAATAATAAGGTGCATGCTTATATTCCTTAGCTTTAGGCATTGATAATTGACCTGCCGATATTATTTTTAGTCATCGATTTTAAAATGTAACTTACCACGTCAATTCCTCTCTAGCTGTTGCTATGGCAACGTTTGTTCAATATCAAGATAATATTTTCATCGTAATCACTTGTATTTGTTGCATATTATTTTGATAAAATGAGTGGAGAGACACTTTACGAACGGCCGAGGATCTACTCAGTGGCCCCGATGAGAGTCCACGACTATCTATATGGCAAGTTCTATTAGTATTTAAAAAAAACTTTTGCAACTTTATTAAGCATTTGGCTGTTTATTGTTAATACCTACTTAATATTTTAGAGGATCCATTCATTACCTATCTATAATTAAAACGTTAGTGTAATTGTGCAATTAATAGCCTAGGCCGCAGAGAAAAGAAACGAAATGCTTTTATGAATGTTGGGATATTATCCCAATAAATAATTAAACCTCTTTCGTTATTTAATTATTGTATGGTGAAACTCAGTGGTTATTTCGCGCGCTTTTTCGTGTTTCAAAAAATCAACAGGAAACTCCATAAATGATAATTATTCTTGAATTGCATTTTGTTTTTGTTAATTATGTAGTTACATTAAATAATACCACAAAAAACTTGGACAAATATTAGTTATACGGAAATTTCTAATCCGATTCTTTTGTAATATATTAATTGATATGGCCTTACAAAAATCTACCCCACATTTAATTTCGTTATTAAAACCATCAGAAAAACGTTGAAAAATTATAACTATGTCTTAGACTCGTCGTTCATCGTTTCCGGGGCGCGAGACTACGCCAGGACGGCTTTCAAAGCAGCCATGGCGTCTGCGCAAGTTGTAAGTTATCTGCTTTTTTGTTAAACTACATATTGATAATATGCACATCACAGATGCACATATTGAAGATATCGTTTCCTTGCAGACCATACAACCGGTGTACCACACAATGTTCTCTGAAATTCGGAAATTTCCTCGCATGAGAGTCAGTGAGTATTAAGTAAGAGTATTAAGTAAGGAAATCTTTTATCTTATATGTTGAAGTCCAACATCCGAAAATTCGAACGTCTGAATCATGGGGTCATTATGTTTCAACAGTGAGTTAATAGTTTATATTATAATATAAGCTATTCATCTTGTCTATGTCTTGAAATATCATATTTGTATACGATATCAAAGATGATATGGCGATAGGCTCGCCACCTATCACATCGTGGGACGAAACATACAAGGCGAAATGTGTGTCTTGGCACCTCTATCTACCGGCTACCCCTTCTGGTAAATAGGCGTGAGTTTATGTATGTATGTATGTAAAAGTTTCAAATGCTTCTCCTGAAAAGTTGTAATTTTGCATAAGTGCCCCGGGGGTGTGATATGTAATACTAGACTTATTTGTCAGTATACTACCCGAACTGCCGCTTGCCCGAGCACATGGACCGCACGTACGGCGGCTACGTGGAGCGCGTGCAGGTGTCGCGCAACACTCCCCTACCTGACCTGCAGGGCAAGGACCGGTTCAAATTCAGCGCCATGTGAGTTCTGCCACGTCTGCCTATTATACTTAAACGAGTTGACTCGTTACATCTTCAGCCATATCGATAGATTCCGTTTAGAAATGACCTTTTTAGTCCACTACGCAAGACAAGCCGAAGACAAGGTGAAATAGTGCAATTTGCAGGAGGCCTACGTCCAGCAGTGAATAACAGTTTAGGTTGATGATGATGTTGACGCTAGACTAGTGTGTTTTCTAACGAATTCGTAAATCATAGAATATACACATTTCTATACAACTGAATGACTATAATCACGGTTTTCAGATATTACTAGAATACCCAAACTATAATTTTTTACACATCAACGGTCTATGTGTTCGTAGGTGGCAGTAATATTTTATCCTCAGGTGGGACATACAGTAGTAGTAGTATACCAGCGATATCTAAGGGTTCAAGAGAGTACTCTCCTTATGGTAGACAGCCACTTTACCGTGCTGGTTCCTTGGCACTGCAAAGGTCCATGAGGAGCGGTAGCCGCTTACCACCAGGCAAGCGCTAGCTTATCTGCCTAAAACGGCTATAAAAATCCTAAAATTCTCAGTCCGAAGAAAGTGCTACCTCTGGCGACAACTGTTCCGGAGTTCGTCACACCGTCGCCCGCGCACTGGCCCAAGGAGCCCACCAAGCCCAGGAACCGAGCCACGCAGAGTTTGTTCAGGTTTGTATGTGCGAGGATAAATGGAGATAATAAGGCTATTTCGTCACGGTAAGTAAAAAATAGAACTACGAACTACTGCTATTACGAAGAACCGATGGCCGTTGGGACCGAAAGATTATAGAATGGAGGCCAACAGGCAAGCGAAATATCGGACGCCCGCCTACAAAGTAGTCGCTGGATACAGGCTGCTTCCAACAAGCCGATGTTGAGATCCTTGGGGGAGGCCTATGTTCAGCAGTGAATTTCCTGTGGCTGAGATAATATTTTTTTTTAAATAGGTAACTGTTCCACCCACTTTAAAACAGTGTTATATTTGCACAGCACATATACTACCAACGAAATGGGGTTAAATTGACCTTGTTATCGTATAAATATTAAATTAATATGAAGTGTGTGCTTCTTCCAGAGAGTCTTCGGCGCAGACGACTCCGTGGCAGCCGGACGGGAAGCCCGCTACGGACTGCGAGAATACGCCCGAAGTCATGTACCTGGACCTTCTCAAATGGGGTCAGTATTTTCTTCCCCGTTCTCCGATGCGAAAAGAGGGGTAATATAAGTAGGCGTCGGAGTGTCTGTCTGTCATTGTAAGTTAAAGCCATTAACAAATACCATCAAAATAAGTCCATTAAATTTATGGGCCGATTATGATTTTTTGTTTGAAAGCTAACTTGATCGAGATGATTCCTTAGTTTATGAAGATTAGTTCAGGGGTTTCAAGATCATTTATAACTGTGGTACAGGTTTTAGATGCGTAATAGTTATTTACTTTCAAACATACAAGAAGGTAGAAGGGCTGGATAGCCGTTCCCTCATCCATTCCTCCCTCTTCGGTAATAGGTGTTGGTTGTTGCAGGCGATGCTCGTTGATGTGGTTGGGTGTCGGGGTGGGCGCTCGGTTGGAGGTGCCGGTGTGGAGTACAGGGAGACCCGGTGGGAACGGTCACCGCCGGCCGCCTGCCGGTTAGTAGGGGACCTGAACCCGGGGATACACAACTGTCAATCTCCCTCCCCGGGAAGCTGTCCCGCCAACCGGCGAAAATCCCGTTGTGCAGTCGTCGTGCCAGAGTGGGAGACTGGAGTGGATCCCGGCGACTGCACGCGGGGGGGCATCGGGGGCCCTTCCGTGCTCCGCACTGGTTCCTTCAATGCCGTGTGTCCGCTTCGCACTATATCCTCCCATCTCGGGCATCGTTTTGGTTCAACCACGCTAATCCTTACCCTAACCCACTCTCTTTAAAAAAATGAGAAGGAAAAAGAAAAGCAGGCTCTTCACGGCGGGAAACTCATCCACATTTTCTGTGGACTTCTGTAATGTCAGGGGTCTACATAGCAATCTCGACGCCGTCCACCACCATCTTGAGACGGCGCGGCCTGCCCTGCTCTTTTTAACGGAGACGCAAATATCCGCCCCTGACGATGTATCGTACTTAAATTACCCCGGTTACGTATTGGAACATCGATTCCTACGTAAAGCTGGGGTGTGCGTCTTCGTCAGGGGTGATATTTGTTGTCACCGCCTTCGGGGCCTCGAGCGTCGGGACCTGTCCTTATTGTGGCTACGGGTAGAACACAGGGGTAGGACCCGAGTCTACGCATGCCTGTACAGGTCCCACGCCAGTGATACGGGATCTACTCAATTATTTGAGAGCGTCCAAGTGGGGACTGACCAGATTCTCGAGCAGTTCCCTTCCGCGGAGGTGGTGGTCCTCGGTGATTTCAACGCTCATCACAAAGAGTGGTTGGGATCCAGGACCACTGATCTCCCCGGTCGGGCTGTCTACGAGATGGCCTTGGCTTATGGTCTCTCGCAGCTGGTAACACAGCCCACCCGTGTTCCAGACGTTGAGAGCCATGAGCCCTCTTTGTTGGATCTTCTGCTGACGACCCACCCGGACGGATACAGGATAGTGGTTGATGCTCCTCTTGGATCTTCTGACCACTGCCTGGTTCGTTCATGGGCTCCTGGAGCGAGTTCTAGCCGCTCTTCAACGACTGGAACTCGCACAGTTTGGCGGTACATGTCAGCAGATTGGGATGGACTGCGACAATTCTTTGCGTCCTACCCTTGGGGGCGGCTTTGTTTCTCCTCCGATGATCCTGACGCCTGTGCGGACTGCGTTGCGTATACGATCAGCTTGGGTATGGAGACTTTCATACCCAGCTCAAAAATACCTGCAGGGCGTCGCAGCCGGCCTTGGTACAATCGTGCTTGTGCTGTTGCTGCGCGCCTTAAGCAGTCCGCATACGCGGCGTAGCAAAACGCAAGAAGGCGTCGGGATCCAAACTCAAAGGAGGAGAAACGGAGATTCAACGCCGCCTCTAGATCCAACAAGAGAGCCTTAGCTAAGGCCAAGGCGGAGCACATCCGCAGAATTGGCGAGCGACTCCAGAGCTATCCCTCTGGGAGTCGTGCTTTTTGGTCGCTCGCCAAGGCTGTGGAGGGTAATTTCTGCCTGTCCAGTCTCCCACCACTGCGTAAGCCCGATAACAGTTTGGCCCACAGTGCAAAGGAGAAGGCCGATCTCTTGGCCCAATTCTTTGCCTCGAACTCGACTTTGGATGACGGGGGCGCCACACCGCCGAACATCCCGCGTTGTGGGAGCCTCCTGTCTGACGTAAAAATCACCCAGCGTGCTGTCAGACGGGAGCTCAGGCTTCTAGACGTCCATAAGTCGAGTGGGCCAGATGGTATCCCCGCAGTGGTTCTTAAAACGTGCGCCCCTGAGTTGACACCCGTGCTCACGCGCCTTTACCGTCTTTCCTATAAAGCCAACCGGGTTCCAGCTTCGTGGAAGGTCGCCAATGTACACCCTGTCCCCAAAAAGGGTGACCGTTCGGACCCTTCGAGTTACAGGCCGATTGCTGTCACATCCCTACTCTCCAAGGTCTTGGAGCGAGTTATAAACACTCAGCTCCTGAGGTATCTTGAGGATCGCCAGTTAATTAGTGACCGCCAGTACGGTTTCCGTCACGGTCGCTCGGCTGGTGATCTTCTTGTGTACCTCACGCACCGTTTGGCGGAGGCTTTGGAGAGTGGGGGTGAGGCGATTGCGGTCGGCCTTGACATTGCGAAGGCGTTCGACCGAGTGTGGCATCGCGCCCTCCTGGCGAAGCTACCTGCGTATGGAATTCCTGAGGGGCTCTGCAAATGGATCGCCAGCTTTTTGGATGGTCGGAGCATAAGAGTCGTAGTGGACGGCTGTTGCTCCGAGACCATGACCATTAATGCTGGTGTTCCACAAGGATCGGTGCTATCGCCGACACTCTTTATCCTGCATATCAATGACATGTTGTCCATTGATAGCATGCATTGTTATGCAGATGATAGTGCGAGTGACGCGCGGTACATCGGCCAACGGAGCCACTCTCGGGATTCCATTATGGAAAGACGGAGTCAACTTGTGTCTGAAGTCGAGAGCTCTCTGGGGCGGGCCTCCGAATGGGGTGAATTGAACCTAGTTCAATTTAACCCTTCGAAGACACAAGTTTGCGTGTTCACTGCGAAGAAGGACCCCTTTGTCATGGCGCCGCAATTCCAAGGAGTTACTCTCCAAGGATCCGAGAGTATTGGAATCCTTGGCATCGAAATCTCAAGCAAGGTCGAGTTTAGGAGTCATTTGGAGGACAAAGCCAAACTGGCGAGCAAGAAGTTGGGAATCCTGAACAGAGCCAAGCGGTACTTTACGTCGGGTCATAGATTGACGCTTTACAAAGCGCAAATCCGGCCCCACGTGGAGTACTGCTCCCACCTCTGGGCAGGTGCCCCAAAATACCAGCTCGACCCACTTGACTCCTTGCAGCGACGAGCTTGTCGAATAGTCAATGATCCCGATCTCACGGACAAATTGGAACCGTTAGGACTGCGGAGAGACTTCGGATCTCTCTGTGTGTTCTATCGTTTGTTCCATGGGGAGTGCTCCGAGGAGTTGTTTGAGTTGGTACCACCGTCGCCTATGTACCATCGCACCACACGTTTCCGCAGTAGAGTTCATTCCCACCACCTGGAGGCGTACCGTTCCCGAACGGTACGTTTCCAGCGTTCTTTTCTACCACGTACGTGCAAGCTCTGGAATGAACTCCCTGCATCGGTGTTTCCTCAGCGCTATGACCTGTCCTTCTTCAAACGAGGTTTAAGGAGAGTACTTTCCTCGAGGTAGGCAGCGACTTTGTTGTGCTGGTCCCCTGGCACTACGGAGGTCCATGAGCAGCGGTAGCCGCTTACCATCAGGCGGGCCGCTAGCTCGTATGCCTAAAAGGCAATAAAAAAAAAAAAAAAAAATACAATACTATTGAAAAAAAAATGCAATTTTCGAAGTATACTATTCATCTTTTGATGCTGTTTTCAAATTCATGTTTTTTATTAGCGATAATTTTTGGGAATCATTAAATACTGCTTAAAATAAAATCTGGGACACTTCCCTATTCTGTTTGTTTCTGCCTCTATTGCATGTTTTGTTAGTAACGGTATTAATTATTTTGCAGGCCCCGGTCGTCCGTACCGCCTCGGAGACTTGCCCGCAGACTTCCACACTACGGAGATCATCAACAAGTAACTAACATCTTCAAACGAGTTTTTAATACTTTAACCTGTAGTTAAATCTGTCGTTTTCAAACTGAAAAAGTTGTTTGCTATTCTGTCTAGTTATTGTTGGGTTTGTATTTTATTAACTCGTAGTCGCCTACTGCTGAGCACGTGATTCAATAACTAATAGTTGTATTGTATGTTGCGGTTTGGCGGACTTCATGAATTTATCAGTATCAGCCCAAATACGTCCTACTGCAGGACACGGGCCTCCTCCACAATCGAAAGTGCGAATGAGAGTGGTTAGTGATTAGTCCACTACGCTGGCCTCGTGCGGTTTCCGGATTTTACATACCATAGAAATTCTTAAAAAATGATATGGTATGCAGGTTTCCTTACACTGCTTTCCTTTACCGTTTTAGTGCGTGGTGATTGAATATTAATACACACATGAATCCGAATAGTGAGAGACATGCCTTGGGACTCGAACCCGCAACCACCGTGAACATGTTGACTGGCGCGTCGGATCAACATACCAACAGGCCACCACGCACTCGCCATATATTTATGATTTACTGTACATATTTCACTTCGCTTTGAATAGTACTTATTAGGGCACCGTAGAAGTCTCGCCCAGGGCGTCTTTAACCCTACATCCGCTACTGCATGAATCTAATGTTATTATTTGATCTGCACTATCAATATTAACCAACCCTGGGTTGTATGTACAAACACACTGATGCACTGCAGGATGCGTCACGCTCGCATGTGGTCGGAGGTGGTGGAGAAGGCGTCCTTCCCGCGCTGGATGAAGAAGCGAGACGCCATCATCAGCGACGTGGAGACCAAGGACTGGATCTTCAGGGAGGCGGTGAGATTCACCATGGCTTTATCATTATCCGTCCTTTTAAGGCTGATCTGATATGGCTATATTAATAAAATTAGGAAATATAGGAAGACAGTTCGGGTTGTTGAGTTTCTTGCTTGGTTTCTTCGACGACGACACGTTCCGAAGCGGTGGTAGCATAAATTAACGATTCAGAAGATCTTGTAAAAATTTATTTGAATAAAGAATATTTTGAATTGTATTGATTTCATGTCATGTCTGTCCATGTTGCAGAATGAGCTGGCTTCTACCTACATAACTGGTCGTTTCAGTATTATCTCCTCTTTCAGAAATAGGTTTTTAATTCGCTACACTAGGTTAGCGCTAGTTGATAGACTTCACAATAATTGAAATCACAGATCTGTTTGAAATTCTCGTGGAGAATTCTTAGGTATCTATGCTTTATTTACTAAACTGGCAAGTAGGGAGTACTTGCCAATAATCCATTTTCATTCTGAAATGAAGGACCATGATGTAATAAAAGAATCGTGTAATCTTACGAAAAATATATTATGTAGCTTTCTAATCAAAATTATGTATCAAAAAAAAATACACGTGATATCTTACTAGACCCCTCCTCCCTTGTGATGTTTCGTGATTTTTTGTCTAACCCCTCCTCCCCATTCAAGCCTCACGTGATTGATGGACGGCCCCTATGGTGCAGGAGATAGACGAGCTGCAGCAGATCCGGCTGGAGCTGCTGCACCGGCTGCAGGCACAGCAGCGGGAGCGGCAGTCCTCGCGCACCAGCAGGAAACTTGCCAAGCTGTGGGCCTGCAAGAAGCAGGAGATGGAGCGCAAGATACACCACGTGCGACGCACCAGGGACAGAGGTACTTTATTACATGAATTCGAGGTAGAGTGCTTGAGAGTTGAAGATAAGTAATTGATGTGATCACCTCACGCTTTGTAACAATAAAATGAATGTATTATAATACTCCATTTTCTAATCTTAAACTCATTATCAATTATTTTTACTATTTAGTTTGGTCTTTTATTAAAGCGTGTATTTTTAGATTTTTAAATTATTATTTAATTGTTTTGACTAAAAATATCTATCTGTGGCTATTTTATCAAAGGAAGATAGCTGCGAGAAAATTACCAACGCATAGTTTTTTTTTTTTTCAAAATAAAGAACATCGGTCACGTCCATACATTTTGGGACCTGACAAAGAAATATATTGTACACAGCTGGGATATAGTTTATTGTGTTGTATAGTGCACGAGGAGTGGTGTCCAGTTACAAAAAGATTTCTGCAAAGCCGGAGATTTTAGAATTATTCATAAAAAATAGCACATTATAATGTCATTGTCATTGTCAAATATATCTAATGTAGGGTGGTCTTATGGTTATCAGGTACCTAGGAAGAAGAGTGTACTAAATCATAATGATGGCTTAGTAATTACTATGCTCTATAATTTCCCTTGTCATAAAACTAATTAGCCGTTGAATATGGTGTACACCATACCTGTGTTAAGGTAATGAGAGAAAATGTAGTATTTTGCTGTCATTATTTCGCAGAATTTTATCACAATTTATTAGACTGTTTTGAGTATTTTTCGCTATTCTTCATAGTTTCGTAATTGGCCATCCATACACACTTGAAAAATCCCCCTATATGTATGTATAGGAATATAATAAGCAGTGGTCACAAAAATAAAACACAAATTATAATAAAACACAGAAAATCTTTTTTAAATGTATTATTTCTCATCTTCTCTTTTTACAATAGAATCTAAGAACTCTGCAGGGGCAGCAACATCAAAGTCATGACGTGGGCACAGCAACAGTACTGTACGACGTCCTACTACACAATTACAACAATACTTAGTTATTCCGTCTCTCCTTGATTTGGAAGTTTGGCATCATTGTTTTTCATCAAAACACACACACTTTTCCTGTGGGAACTCCAGGATACTAAACCATATTGACTAATGGTAAATAGGATACCTTGTAGATTCATGGCTAAAAAAAAACTTCGATTAGTTGATAGACCCACTCACTGATTACAGAAATGAGTATAATAAGACGGGTATTGCATTGAACACAATGCACAAATTGTTGAGGAACGCACTGTTGTTCCGAGTTCATGTTGGAAATATGTTAATACTTCACACTTTAAACGAAATCACAAAGCGTTATCGTTATGCAATGGTTAATCTTACAAAGTGGTCAGAAATACAAGGGCATATCGGAGTTCGTGATTAAAGTCAAGTCACAAATATAAACAGAGAATCGGAAATCAAAAGAAAGCAAAATGACAGCGCAAAGAAAAGTCATGTGTCATAGAAAATACCTACACTTTTTTTAATTTAGTACTACCTTCAACGTTGTAGTTAAAACCTTATTTTAAAACAAAGTATGACTGATGGAATGCACTCATATGCGTTCAATATTATTAAAAACACTTTAAGTTTTTCTTTTTTATCCGGGTTTTTTAAAATAAATTGAAATATGCATTTTGACTCTAATAAATTATGAAAATTTTTGATGTACCATGCATAACTGGTCCCGTTCATGGTCCATTTTCGCCGATGTTCTTTCTGAAGTTTCTGGATAAGATAATGTCATGTAGGTAATTTTTAAATTATTGTATTGCCATCAGTCCTCAAAAAATCTAAAAAGTTTGAATGAAATCTGACCGTTTAAATGTGGCTCAAAATCGCGCTCAAAGGAGTCGGTTATAAACAATCATGCAAGTGAAACTAATATAAAGCGTGTAAAAATTTATACGTTTTTGAAGACGCAAGTGTATGACAGCTTTCCTTCTATATATAAATACTCTAATATTATGGTATGGGGAGATCCTTGGGGGAGGCCTATGTTCAGCAGTTGACTTCCTTTGGCTGAGACCCTGAGGTATTATATTAGAGCGGACATCGGGAACAAAATCTTTGCGTATTGTGCGTACACACGGAAACCCAGTGAAGCGAGATAGAAAATGTATTACTGCGTAAGCGTGACAGAGGCAGAAACAGCCGCTCCTTCTGTACGGTACCGTTCATTTTGTTACAAAGATTTTGTTTGCAGTGTCTCCTCTAGTAATCTCAATGATTTGTTCACACGCAGGCGATTTTAAAACGCAACGATTTATTTATCGAACGCTATCGGATTTTCGACGTTCAGCGTAGTACGTTATATTTTAATTTCATATGAACATAAATATTGGGAAACATAAAAATGCTCAAAATCGTCGCTTTTTTTACAATTTTCTGATGCATTGTGTCTGAAGTCGCTTAAACTACCACCCGGCTTCGTTTTCGGTAGCAGTCTCGATATACCCTGTGTAGTCCAAACACTACAGAGATAATGATCATGGTATATACAGAGCTGCGCAAGCTCTCCTCCCTGCACGGCTGCAGCGACCGCGCCGGTGCAGCGGCCCGGCAGCGCGCGGCCCGCGGCGGCGGCGGCGCGGCGGCGGCGGCGGCCGACCCAACCTCCGACCTGCACGCGCCGCTCGCCAGGCACGGGTACCAGGCGCGGCGACGACACGCCGAGATACAGTACGATCCGACGCTGCTGTGTATGTACTGTCAGTCTCCTTACTACCCTCACTTTATTTCACTTCACTTGATAAAGGAGAATTCCCTTTTATAGTATCGGTAAAATATCGTATACCCATACTGCTTTCAAGTTAACTTCTCCAAGAACTTGAGAAGAAGAAGTTAATTCCTCTTGATGGCAATTATGTTTGTATTTATTGCAAATATTATATATTTTCCCTACACAAACAGTAAGTTTCATCGAGGGATAAAAATCTTCCCACCGATACTAAGTTTCATAGTAAAATGGGCATTCTCCTTTGGTCTTTGGAAACGACCAGCCTTTTCAAAATTAGAACTTGCCATGCTACCGTCTTTAGTCTTCACTACTACTCTTCATAATTGGTTAAAAATGATTGGTGTTGCTTTATCTTCCCGGAAACTTATTTATCCAATTCATGGAAATAAAATTTTGAAATCAAAAGAAACTTCAGTTAGCACCATATAAGGTTATCATGAGTTTGATGGCAAGTACTATTCCCTTTGCATCCAGCCACAAGAAATTCTACCAAACTGAAAACTGATCGCGATAATGCATAAATTACCATGCTGTATTGTACCTTCGCTGTGTCCAGCCCTGGAGGATCACGCGCAGGTGGCGAAGCCCCCGGCGTGGCTGGCGCGCTGCGGGCGCGATCTGAAGCGCTCGTGCTCCGGACACGCGCTCCCGCGGGACCCCACGCAGCTGTGCGAGCGAGAGACCAAGTGGAGCGAGCAGTTCCTAGAGAACCTGCACAACGATCTCAAGAGTATGCACTTTGTTTCCTTGTATAACTTCCTAGGTACCTGCCGCTACGACAGCTGATGCCATGGTCTTTAGTTTCCTTGATTCAAGTCTTTCTCGTTGATTACTTAAATTCCTTCTTCACTGGTATAGGCAACAACTTCTTAGGTACCTGGCGCTACGTCGACTGCTACCATGGTCTTTGGTTTCCTTAATTCGAGTCTATCTTCGTTGATAACATAAATTTCTTCTTCACTGGTATATGCAGGCCAACTACATTGATGTCCAGGGATACGTTGCTAACATGATTACAGCTCTTTGTCTCGGCTCATTAGAAAAAAATCCAATTTATATGTTTCCTAATCTTCAACGCAATGATCGTAGTGCGAAGCTGAATACGATATTTACAATAACTGTGGCCACCCTCTGTTCCATGGAATGGCTGCTGATTAAATGGTAAAAAATTTGGAGTTTGGCGTATTGAGACTATCCCACCTGCACATACTCCACTACAGCTCCTGTAAATCAGAATCAACAGTGGCATATTTATGACCCCGAGCGCTGAAGCGCATCGAGTCTCCGGAAAGTAAGTGTGATATGGTGCAGAGGTAAAATCAGCAACCCACTTCAGGCCAGCATGCTAGAATATGTCGTAAGCTTTCATAATCGCTTGTTGAGGAGATCTATTCCTTGCAGTGGAACATATATGGTGTATGTGTGTAGAGGCCCGCGTGGGTGCGTCGGGGCAGTGCTCCGCCCCGCTGCAGGTGGTGCGGGGGCGGCGCGGGGCGCGGGCGGCGCGCGCCGCCACCCCCGAGGTGGACGCCGTGGACGAGCGCGACGAGGCGCCGCACCAGGCCGCGCTCACGCTGCAGAGGATACTGAGGGGACGGGCTGTGCAGACGCTGGTAATACTACATCTCAGAGTATTTATGATATAGAAGGAGCGCTGGTACTTCAAAAACATAAACATCTTTTTCTGCCCTCCTATTGGCTGATATTTGACAGGTTGTCCATCATACACGAATAACTTTGAACTTTTTTTCAATTTCTTTTGAATAACAGCCTCCGTGGCGCAGTCGGTTAGACGCCGCCTGTGAAACGAGAGCCCGCCAGTTCAATCCGAGAGAATGTCCAATCCGAAAAAATGTTTGTGCGGCCCACAAATATTTCTTTAGGGTCTGGGTGTTTGTGAGACCGAAAAGTCTCTCATAGTTCCTGATACCCACGACACAACACTCGATCTTAGTGTGAAGTCAGGACTATGTATGTGACTGTTGGGTGTTATTGTTATTTCTTTTTTTAATACAGAACTTGGGAAATATGTCACGGGGAATCGAGTAGGGATATGGTTCGTACTTAAACACGTGTAACGCGTGAACTCATTTATTCCAAACTGCGTTACGTTAGAAATACACACTCACCACATTCTACCTTCACAATACATATACCACGCTCTTACACTTTGATACCCACAGTATAAGGTAACACCTAATTTGTACCTACACAGGAGACTGATAAAATTTATTGAGGGTTGAAGAAAGTGGAGCTCCATACGAGACAGATTCAAGGGTCATGTATGTCCTCTGTGTAGATGTACGAGGGTCGCACGCGGGCGGCCGAGCTGACGGAGGAGCTGAAGATGACGCACGGGCTGCAGCGCGAGGACAAGATCCGCATCGCGCGCGAAGAGGCCAAGGCGAGGGAGTACAACGCCATGAGGACAGAGGCAGAGCAGAAGGTGGGGATGCTTCTGTGTACACTTTATATAATGCTAGGATTGGAATAATAATGAGCTGTCTGATGGATCTTTCGAGGAAAAGTCTCGGAGTCCACGTTAATGGCTACGCTAACTCATGCGAGTTGGTAGACTTCATATAAGGTGAGACTCTTGTTGAGAACTACTGTTACGGATTAGTAGCTCTTGGTGTTTTACATCAAATTTGTCGTTTTATGTATTCCATTATATACACAACCCCCAATCCCTAGTTTGGTAAAGTGAAGGTCACTACGAAGGATAGTCTTCGAAAACATAGATAATTTTAAATCAAACTCTGCGACAAGGTTTTGATAAATTCTATCCTATTTTACGCCCTGGCTTAGTAATCTTGGTAAGAATGATTCTCTCATAGATGCTGGTTATGATGACGCACTTGTTGCAGGAGGACGCGATCACTGCGCTGGTGGAGGAGCTGTGCGGCGGCGCGGTGGCGGCCGCGCTCGACTTCCTCGAGAAGGAGCTGAGGAGACTGCGAGAGGAGAGACGCCAGCACGCCTTCATACTCATCGCTAGTGAGTATCATCTATATCAGTTAATAACACCCAACACTCACATACATAGTCCTGACACCACACTAAGATCGAGTCTTGTGTCGTGGGTATCGAAAACTACGAAAGACTTTACGTTCTCGCAACACTCAGACCCGAAAGAAATATTTTACTGGGGATCGAACCCGCGGTTTCTCGTTTTTCACAGGCGGTGTCTAACTGCCCGTACCACGGAGAATGTCAAAGTCAAATAACAAGGACTTTGCGCGAAAGATCCTCATTATTCTTGTCAATAAAGCAATAGTCTGTCGTCAAAAGATTCTTTTTTATATCTCCATATTTTAAAGCTAATGCAGCGACTGTTAATCTTAATCAACTGCCCTTATACTGCCGTTTTATGAATTCTGAACTTAATTAACGTAACCTCATTAATTGGCCGAACAGTGTCTGTAAATGTATATTATGTAGCCACTCTTGTAACCGGTGTGGCTGTAATCTCATCCTTTAACACACTTTAGGACTGCTTATTGACCCTTACCTTACCTGACTCGGAATCCGCGCTAGGCCAGTGTTTATGGCCTAAGCCCTATCAATCGAACTCTCGGTTGTAGATGTCTGTTCTGTGTTCAGTAGTGACCAATTATGGGCGTACAGTCGTAACTCAGAATCGTGAATAGCACTCTTGGCACATCTGCTTATCCCATCAGTGATGAAGTCGAGGTTATTTCAACACCTGATGATGGATTTGTTTGTCGCAGTGAGGGACAAGACAATGCGCGAGGCGGCAGAGGCAGGCAGGAGACAGAAGGAGGAGCACCGGCGCCGGGAGCACGACGAGATGTTCAAACGGGTAACTACTAGGGCACATTGGATGGTTACAGCACTATTGAGCTTGTAGCACCAGGGTAGTTGATACTACCAGAATACAATGCAGGTCCGAGGGGATTTGCTAATTGTACTCAATTGAGTTGCCAATTTTTCATGAAAGGAAATCTACTCAAACCAAGATGAAGATCTTTAGTTGGTGAGTGACCCGGAAATGTATTCAAACTGGAAAACTCTAATGCTTTGAAATCAACAGAGCACAGCTTAACTTATCGAAAGAGTTTCTCTGGTAATTAGCTACCGGAGAAACTACAAGGCAAAATTTGCAAGTCTAAATGAATGTTGTTTATTGAAGGTGTTAGTAACCTAGAAACCTGCCCAAGATCTCAACTGTAGACGAAATTCATTGCTAGGAGTGGTTCAGAAAGCTATTTACTATGGGAGGCATATCTGCAGGTGTTGGGAGTGACGCAGGAGACGGTGGACGCGTACCTGCTGGAGGTGGTGCAGCAGGGCGTGGAGCTGGCGGCCGAGGAGGACGCCGTGAGGTCTGCGCAGGCGCACGCGGACGACATCGACGCCAGCCTCCAGGAGAACGACGACTTGTGAGTGTTTTAGTCAACCAAGCTGACAAAGTCTTGTCTGAAATCTTAATCAACGATTTATAATTAATGTTTTTTTTTATTTATTAGCCTTTAGTCCACAACGCTGGTATACTCATAGTAAATGAAGTGAGTTGGCGGAATTTACATACCATAGAAACTCTTCTTTAGATTGATGCTGCCTATGCAGGTTTCGTTACTATTTTTACCTTCACTGTTAAAATGCTAGGTGTGCCTTGGTATGCCTACACGGTTGTACCATTCTTTATAAGTTGCTTTACCAATAAACCACTGAGTACTTTCGAAGGTAGGTGATACCAAATTTGGTTTTTATTCTCCCAAGCCCATCATTCCTATAAAAAATCCTGAACCATCATGAATAGACCCTAAACATCTTATTCGTGGAACCAGATACTAAGACTGTTTTCGATTTCACTAGATTCTAGACTGCAACAAACACCTGTAGACTGCACGATGAGGCTGTCAAGTTATGAATTGAATTCCTGGTCGTAAGAAATGTAGTTATGGTGCAGGTCTACGGCGGAGCAGGGCGAGTTGGTGGCGGAGCTGGTGCAGCAGTTCCTGCTGCCGCACGCGCACAAGGAGGCCGCGCGCATGCGCATCGCCGCGCTGCAGCACACGCGTCTGCACGCCGCCAGGGACGCCATCTTCACGAGGCTGGATGACGCGGATAAGAGAGAAGGTACCCACCTACCTCCTTAGCCTCAGCTGATGCTAGAAGCCTTTGGTTACAACCTTCCTCGATGATGAAAAGCGGGAAGATACCTTCCTTCTCACTACTTAGACTTGAATGGTACCAGCTAAACCTTCGCCTTTCCGATCGGTCTTTTCGCTAATCTATCGAAATTGTTATCTCTATCTTCTCAATATCATGAAGTCTCTGCTGATCATGGGTCTCTCACAAAGATTTTCATTGAACTTTGCCCTAGCACACACACTTCCAAATTTGGGTGCATTTAATTCTTTCAGTAATGTATACAGATTAGACATAGACGACCTAGTGATGGGTGCAAGAAGTTGCTTGATGCAAACCATTTCCAATAGGTCTCCATGGATCTAAAATGGCCTATGTTCAGTTATGACCATCCCATAGCTGATAATGATTGTGATCTGTTTATTACCACAGAAATGTGCACGAAATGCGGCGTGCAAGTGGGCGACAAGTGTCGCTGCGACATCCGCGCCACTCTCAGGCGGCCGCAGGAGACCGACGCCAGGAAGGACCCGAGATGGGTCCATACCAGGAGTGAGTACTGTAGTGATAGTCGTAACTGGACTTCAGTCGGTTTTATACCTGATCTGACCACCACAAATATTTACGAATGATGTCAAATGCTACATATCCTGTCGTCGTTTGCTTGCACTTGTCTCAAAGTTACACAATGCGCATCATAGACTCGGCTTCTAAATTTACAAAAAGCTAATTGTGCCTTATCTTTTAGATGACGTATTTTCTGCCACGCTGACATACTAAGATTGATAGAATGACACCTTCTAAATTGTTTTGCAAATTTTACAGCAGGATTCGTCCAGATCCTTAAGTCACGATTAAATCAAGCAATAGTGAACTAATAGACCAAGAGCACGTGGCTGCTAGACTATCATCAATTTATTAAAGCTGTAAGTTTGTCTGCGCATGCCTGCATGCCAATTATGAAGTTCCGATTGCAGTGGCTTTGAGCAAAATTTCGGGTTTGAAAGAAAGAACATTGTAGCCGGACAGAACCAGAACATTGTAACTACTGGAAATATTGAGACTTAACATATTATATCTCAGGATGGCGAGCGCAGTGAAATGCCAGACACATTGCTTTGTAATTCATGGTATTGTTTGGTTCTGTGTCCATGAACTGTCGTATCGTTTACCATCAAGCGAACGGCATGCTCGTCTCGCTATACATTACAATAAAACAAATTACGAAAGTCCAGCAGCCACAGGGTCTTGGTTTGTTAGGCTATTAGTATCAGTGATGTGTACCCTAGTTTTGAAAGAAAGAAAACAGATTTATTTGCCACCACAATATAACACACACACTCACACTACATACTTTAACATAAAAACTAAATAAAATAAAAATGAAAACAATAAGCAAGTAACATATAATGTAAGTTTGCGTGTCGCATCGCTGTGACACTTAGGATACTGACTTTTGCTACTGGAAACGCTGTTTTGATAGTCTTCCTACCGGATCTATAATTGAATGTTGTGGTGCAGCTCAGGCTCGTCCTCCAGCGCGGAGTGCTGGCGAGCGCTTCCCGCCGCACCACCACATGCGCTGCGTGCTCGACGCTGTCGTCGACGAAGGTAAGTATATAAATAAATCCGACAGTCACATACATAGTCCTTACCTCACGCGAATATCGAGTCTTGTGTCGTGCGTATTAGGAACTACGAGAGACTTTTCGGTCTCACACACACCTAGACCAGAACCAAATACCTGTGGGTCACATAAGTATTGGTTTCGGTGCGGGGATCGAACTCGTATCCTCTCATTACTATGCAGGCGTCTTTGCAACTCCGCCAAGGAGGCTGTCAAATAAATTCTAACATTTATGGTTGACACAACTAGCAACTCTACCTCTTCAGCGAAACAGTTGTAAATATGTTTATCCCTACCATTCTATGGTTTGCAGCGGTACTGGGAGCTCATAAACTTCACGAGGACAGAAGGCAGCTGCCCAACGAGCTGAAGGATGCTCTGTGGGGAGAAACTGCGAAAATCATCGAAGCAAGGGGTTTGGTTGACACCGGTAAGTATAGAATATTACTATAGCAAGCGTAATATATCATTTAATATTATGTAGCAAACTGTAGGTAATCCTATACCTTAATACAAATAAAATTGTAAGCCACGGGGCAGAGTTATAGACCACGAAAACTGTAAAGTAATTAAAAATGGGTCGGGAAGTCAAAAAATGAAATAATTAGACCAAAACAGTTATAAAATCCTTAAAAAATATTTCAATGTACACGTACTATTCGTGTTAATTAACCATACAATTAGAAAAAAGTATCTCTTATTTTACGTAAAATTGATTTTCAGTGTTCCCAGAATGTAGTCGCATCCATTTATTTTCTTTCCATTTTGGACTGCTTTTGTTTATACTTTTACTATATCCATCTTTTTATTTCTTTTTTTGTGTTCAAATAAGTGCGTAGTGGCTTTTAGATAAAGGTACCAGACGCGGTTGCCAACATGTTCAAGGTGGTGGCGGGTTCGATTCCCAGGGTGCACCTCTAACATTTCCGAGTAATATGTGTATTGATAGTCAATCACCACGCACTTTAAAGGAAAACATCGCGAGGAAATCTTCATGCCATAGTGATTTGTATGAATTTCTATGGTATGTAAAGTCCACCAACCATCATTAGGCCAGCATGGTAGACTATATGGCCTAACCACTCTCAATCGCACTTTCGATTGTAGAGGTTGCCCGTGCCCTGCAGTGGGACGTATATGGGCTGATACAGTACAGTACAGTTCAAAAGTAATAATTTGTCATCAGCGTTTGACCGCGCCATGGGCCTGATCTCGGTGCCAGTGAAGAAGTCTCAGTACCATCACTACATGAAGCGCATCGTGGACGACGCGATGGCAAGAAGCGAGCCCTTCAGCCCTGGACCTTGTGAGTGTCGTGTGATACAACAAATATCATACTCATAAATTAACGTATAGATATATGTACATCAAAATAAGCAGATAGATATCTTGTTGAAACCAATTTTCGGTGGAAATTTGCATGATCAAGTAAATCATATTTTTTTTTAGTTTCATCATTCTCTTATTTCAGAAGTTGGGGGGGGGGGGCAAATTTAACTCTTCGTAAGTGTCTCTCACATAAACTATTCAGTTTTGATTTTTTTTATTAAAAATTATTTTTGATGACCTATCTATAGATACCCCACACGTATGAGATAGATGGAAAGAAAATTGAGGTTCAGTTCTAAGTATGGGAGACCTCCATTTATTGTTTATTTGTATTTGCGTGTCAAAATCTTATTGCGGTTCACAGAATACCAACTTACCAAGTTTCAATAGCATAGTTCTTATAGTTACGGAAAAAAATCGCTGTGACATACGGACGGACAGACAGACAGACATAACGAATCCATATGGGTTCCGTTTTTCGCCATTTGGCTACGGAACTCTAAAAACAAACAATATATTTGAGTATAATTGATAAAGTTTCATTCCAATCCTCCCGCCAAACAGTAGTTTAAATACACTGTTGTGTTCCGGTTTGAAGGACATTGCAGCCAGAGTAACTATTGGACATAATGACACTTAACATCTTATGTCTCAGGACGGTGAGCGCAGTGGAATGCCAAGCATTGCTTTGTAATTAATTTATTCATGATGTTTGGTTTTGTTACTGTCCATTAGCGTTAATCTCGCTTACCATCAGGTGAATTGCAATTGGTATGCACTTGTCGCCATTCATGGAAATAAATTCAAAGAAGTCCACGTACTCCCAATGCGAGTTAGAAGTCCAGTACTTAGTACTTAAAAAACATAAATATTTTTTTTTTTCTGTACTGGCCTGGCATAGTGGCGGCATTGCACCTGATGGAAAGTGTCAATGCCGCCCAGGCAGAGTATCCATTGGCATCGGACGGCAGTCCCATGCCAATGGAGACAATTATGCCGGCCTGCTAAGGTGCCTCTTCAAAAAATAACCAAACTTATTAAGCTTTTCAGTACAGCTAGGTTGCACTGCTGCGCTGTTTCTCTATAGGAGTCTGTTTATTGTGTAATGTTGGATGCATGGTAATGGCTCCAGGTCCTCGCGAGCTCCCGTCACAGCTGCGTAGTCGGCAGCAGGCGCTGGTGGCGGACACCACATGCCACTGCGACCTGCAGCCCAGCGACTCCAACACCAAGGTCGTCTTCCAACCTGGTGAGCTGCACTTATGTCCCTATTGACCCTCACCTAATTAACCTCCAGTCAGGTTGATATTGACATAACATAGTATTTAATTTAAACCACATATGTCTCATCACCGTAAGTGACATTGTACAAAATGTGCAAATAAATCGGGAACATTTTTGTCAAAATCGCTTTTTTAGTTTTTTAGGCTTTCGATCAACCCCATTACTTAATATTTACTTGTCTGTGGATACAAGTATGTTTACCGCTTAGCTGTACTTCAGTTCGGTTGATCAAACACCTTGAAAACTAAAATAATTGCGGAAATTTGACAAAACTATCAGGTAGTTATTTTCAAACTTGGTACAATGTGTGTGTTTGTGTGTGCGTGTGCAGCTGAGGAGGAGGCGCGCGCGCTGCAGCTGCTGCCGTCAGCGCTGCGCACGCTGGAGGAGCTGCGCCGCTGCAAGTGCGACACTAGCGCCGCGCCCAGCCCCGCCGCAGGTACCGTGCCGTACAGACATACCATCATGCCGTCATAACGTCATAACGTCATACCGTTATAACGTCATACCGTCATAACGTCATACCGTCATACCGTCATAACGTCATACCGTCATACCATCATACCGTCATACCGTCATAACGTCATACCGTCATACCGTCATAACGTCGTAACGTCGTAACGTCATACCGTCATACCATCATACCGTCATAACGTCGTAACGTCATACCGTCATACCATCATACCATCATACCATCATATCATCATACCTTCATAGCATCATACCGTCATACCATCGTATGATCGTACCGTCATACCATAACGACGTCATGCAATCATATCGTCATAACATCATACGTAATACAATCACCTCATGTTAAAGCGAATATAAATACATATATACACCAGTCATTGCTGTCCTACTGCAAAAGCTTCTAACCTCCTCCCATTTTTCCTGTCCAGAGCTCTATCCTGCCAGTCCCTGAGGTATCGAATCTAAAGCGTCGTTAAATAGTTGTCTTTCCACATATTTTTTCCAGGTCTGGGTGTTTGTGAGAGAGAAAAGTCCTTCGTAGTTCCGATTGATCTTAGTGTGGGATCAGGACTATGTATGTGACTGTTGGTATTTTTTTTTAATTATAACTATTCCTTATTTGCAGAGGAAATGGACAACCTCGAAGTGAAACCTGACTTGCAACCAGAAAATCCTGAAGAAACAAAAGATGAATAGAAAATTGGAATTCTATGGATCATATTACCATAGACAAACTTTAATTCGTTGTCATAGAGCTTCTTCTACTTGCCCTTACTTTGAATTATATTACGTTTTCATTGAACGGGATGTTTACGAAAATTGTCCAACTACAAAACATTTTATATAATGACCACACAAATATGACTGACTCGGTCGCGTAATTGTACTAAGGTACAGTTACAAAGTTGACGTTTCGGGTTCGAATCCCGAGTCCGGCAAATTGACGTTTGATTTTTATATTAATTTTATCACCTCGGAATCAGGAATTTGGGCCCGATAGAGCGATAGTGCCGCTCATTATAACATCGCGGGACGGAACATACAAGGCGAAATGTGGGTGTCCGAAATATCTCACAGTTTCACACATGTTTCAGTGAAAACGCAGCTTTACTGTTTCGGCGTAACATCATTTTTTAGCTCTATTCCAAATAATTTTCTTTGATAAATGCATCGAGGTGCATTATACTAGAGCGGACATCGGGAACAAAATCTCTGCGTATGGTGCGTGCGCAAGGGTACGCAGCGAAGCGAGAGGGAAGATAATGTTACTTCGTAGGCGTGACAGAGACAGAAATAGAATGTACCCTTCATTTTGTTACAAACATTTTGTTTGCAGTGTCCCCTTTAGTATATTATCTCAATGGATAAATGGTTAACGAAAGACTGACCTCGTATATCAACCAATTTGGAAGTAGATATTTTAGTCTACCACTACCACCTGGTAGAAACCTAAGCGCTTACCTAATTCTTGAGGATAAATGTTAGACATTTTTAATACGCTTATTATCTTTTAGATGTATTTTATTCTTTAAAGCATTGCTTTGCGGTAAATATTATTTACACACCAGAACAATATTTACTTTCAAATTTAAATCATTATGAATTATAGTGAATGGATCTCATAAAATATATTCGGCCATGTTGCAATCGTTTTCAAATTCTCTAGAATAATAATTGTTAGTTTCGCAGGCTTTAAACATTAATCAATTAATATAAACATCATTGTGCCTAAAGCAATGTTTATTTTAAAAATGTGAAATAATAAAAGTCTTGTGAAATACAAATATGTATGTTTCTCTTTTTTTAGACTTCAAAATAAAATATATTTAAAAAAAACCGTCTTCCAAATTGTGATAAAAGAAATAAAATTAATCTTAAAAAATACTAACAACTTTTTTGTGGTTGGTGCCAAGTGACTGACTATAGGCTATATGCATATCATAACGCTACGAACTATGCAGGAAAAATTGTAAAGCATAGCTAGTTCCAAAAATTGAGGCTGGCACTGACCCCAAAAAATGTTGGCATGTTTAGGTATTTTAAATTTGCTAAAATATTAGTAACAGTTCTCTCTTTTTATTTCAATTTTAAAACTGTTATTTTCTCAATATTTACCATTGCAGTTAAAGTGAGACACACGCACGCACGCACGCACGCACGCACGCACGCACCCAAGCACGCACGCACGCACGCACGCACACACGCACGCACGCACACACACACACAATGCGAGTATGTTCACGATGGCAGCGGTCTCAAATCCCAGGGCTTACTTCTGATTATTCGGATTGACATGTGTATTAATAGTCAATCACTTGGATTTGCCATAACTTCGACTCAACTAAGCCACAGCTCATCTACTAAAATAAAAAGCAATTGCATATCATAATATTTAATATATAATAGTGTACATAAGATATACATTGGTTTGTAAAATACTTACATTTGTGCCTTACATATACGTTAAAATAAAAAAGCAGTGATATTTAAATGCATTTTATTATCATCTGATGATATATTTAAAATAAGTTCGCGACATTTAGACCACGTCCAGACGGGGCGAATTGGTAGCGAATTGCGCGCGAAATCGTACCGATATTTTGGCCGCTAACAAATCGCGTTTATTTCGCCCAATCCGGACAAAGTCTACCAATAACATACGAAATGTAATGAATTGAATAACTCTTCCAACAGTCACCTACTCTCATCATCCCATAGTAAAATAATTATTAAGTGGCATTTGTATTGGAAATCTCTCAAACATTTTAGTCCTATAACCCGTAAAGTTGTTATGTATGCCTAATCAAACCCAGGCATATCCGTTTGGTAAATTCTTATCCAACGTGCTTCATAAGCTGATTTATAACATTTAAGAATACTTTAGTACATGAATACATCAAAACCAATATAATATGCTACTATAAATTATACTACACAGAGTTCACCAAAAATACTATTGTATTTTAACATATGGGATATAATAGTAATGTATTAATGTAAACAATTTTCATATAGAAAAAATCTATTGCATTCATTAAAATGTTAACTCTATTTAATAGAGTATTAGTTACACGGTACAATAAATGCTTAGTACATAATTTTGTATTTTCATTTAGAAACATAATTTTCATAAGTTGGAATACACCATTGAATTATTTTTTTGTTTTACAGCAATATACATATTTTTTAAGAAAAACACATGCATTTACGACCTTTTTTGTAGATAGTTTATAAATCTATAAGTGTCTTATGTTTTGTCTACTTCGCTCAAACCAAGAAGCTTATACCCAAATGGAGATTGCATTCCGTATATAAAAGTGAAGCACGGTCATTCAATGTCAAATTTTGTGCTTCAGTGTTCTGTCTGTCTTTGAACAAGGTAGTGTATGGGTACACATATGGATATTTATAGTAAAACATCAAATTTCCTATGGTATAAATATATTCTGTATGTATTAATTTCAATACATACATATTTGTGATCTGTAAGTATAGTCTGACAAGTTGATACGTGATTCTTCGGTGGAAACGGGGCAAAAATGACACGACATCAAAAAATTCATTTAACTACCTTATTTCATGCATTTATTTTCCCACTCTTATCTGTCATCATTATTTTACATCTATAGACTTATAGACTATCAAAGTAATATACTTAGATCAGATCATGTTTCATGTATGGTAGCTTGTAACAGTATTTTACTCTCCTAGTTTAGAATTTTAGTACTCCATCATACAGTTTTCTTCGGTTATATCCTCACACACTTAGAGCTGAGATTATGATCACGGCATTCCTTCGAGAAATTAAATTTCAATAGTTGTCTACAGTATAGTTCCATAATGCATTCATCCACAGAAGGTTGATTACCGAACCTCTGTCTATGGCTATTACTTAACAGGGCCTTATCGAACAATGTCGCTTATAACGAACACATACAAATATATAAAACTACAGTAAGAAGCGTGTAAAACATTGTACAATGTATAAAATAGGAAATAATATCACAAGTTTAAATAAATTTAGAAGAGTAGAGTAGAAATTGACGCGTCCCAAGAAGAAAATCGTATGTGTAAATTAGCGTTTTTTGCGTATTTATTCATATGACAATGGAATCGTTATTTTTTATATTAAAATATAAAAAAGAACAACATATAATGCCATATTTTATTTAAAGTATTAATAAACTTAATTTCATCTTATTTTCACATACGATTTTGTTCTTGGGAAACGTATAAAATACTAGGGACGAGATCCGTTGTTGTCTCTTTACCAATATTTTCAAAAGTAAAGATGAAAAGATGCTGTTGTGCTCATAATATTTGCACATGTCTCACTGCGAGGCGAGAAACTTCTCTATTTTATAATTAGGCCATATTCCACAATACGTAGTGGGTAGGCGTAAGAACCCGGTTTTTTTATTACTTTAACTTCCTGTACAGAAGTCTAAAGGTTGTCTTGAGATCTTTTCGTTAATATAATGGTTTTTTAGACTTACGCGAATGTTACACATTGAAATAAAACTATTTTTGACTGTAAAAATAGTTTTATATTTTCGTTTAGTTAAATTAACTGCCTATGCGGTACGTGCCAGATGCTTACGTTTCTTTTGCAACAATTTTCATTAGTTATTTATAGTTCTCGTCCCTAGTAACACATAGAAATACGACATAGCAAATCATAATGTAAAATTACAAAATATTTCGATTTGGCAAACGCTAACACACCCATATTTTATTATATTTTTAACTTTACCCTTTTTATCAATACATTTTGTAATTAAACCGTTGGATAGTTAATTGACCACGAATAAACACGTATCTTCATAAATACTGCGTTGGGTTCGAATCCGAATTCGAAAGTCTCTGCCCTTTTCATTTTTTTTTTTTATACTGGCCTGGCATCGTGGCGGCATTGCACCTGATGGAAAGTGCCAATGCCGCCCAGGCAGAGTATTCATTGGCATCGGACGGCAGTCTCATGCCAATGGAAACAATTATGCCGGCCTGCTCAATATTCAGATTATTCAGTTATCGTTCACTTGAATGTGTTAACCACGGAAACTAAATGGTCGGTATGTTAGCGTTTGCATTACACGATTCTACTAAAAATTAGGCTAATAGACAGTCCCCACTGTCTATTGACTATGAGGTCCTCACTGCATGGTTAAACACGCTTTACTTTTTAACCGACTTCAAAAAAGGAGGAGGTTCTCAATACGACTGTGTTTTTTTTAAATGTATGTACACCGATTACTTGGAGACGCATAAACCGATTTAAAAAAAAGAAAATTAATAAATTGATAACAATGGTTCTAAACTTACGCTGTTAATTATAGCCCTTCTTTCTGGCGTAGGTATAGTTCGGTAAAAAATACAAATTGACTATATACTATGATGAAACATAATATTATACACTATTTTACAAGGCATATTCCAAAGTAAAAGGTTTTTAACACAGCAGAGACCTCTATTAAACGTTAAATTACTATGATTATGTCACATTATTGCGTTTAGGATTTTTTTATTGTATATTCGCTTAAATAATATAAAACGCGCAGTTTAGCTTCGTTTGATTATTGCAAACTGCCAATGGATATCAGGTTTATTTTTAAATTAACAAATACGTAAATATTTCAGTACATACATATTCACACAAATCGTCCCAAACTGAGATAAAAGCCTTGTGTTGTGAATCTCAAGACTTTTCGGTCTTCCATCATCCATAATTGTAACAAATACTTGTAAAAAATTGTAATAACATATTTTAATTTAAAGTAATCAAATATAAAACATGCTATCGTTACAATATTAGTATTTCGGCATAATTATATTCCATCGGCAATTTTGTAATACATTCTCACTTATTCCTCTTTCTCTTGTTAAAACCTACGCCGCCGTAGTCTCAGACGTCTGGGCTTTCATGTCATGAAAACGCTTTAAAGATCAGCCATAATTAATTAATAAAACTTTAATATATTATTAGTACTGTACTGATAAAAAAAATCTTTGGAACATATTTATCACACATACATCGTCTCTTTGTAGCAATAGCACCTTCACCATCTTGGTTTATTTCGAACGGGGCACTTTGAAAACAGCTATGATCGAAACTATTCCTCAATATCCGTTTCTTTCACTCACATAATCAAACAATATACCTTAGAGTATATATAATATATAGAGAGGGAGCGCTGGTACTTCAAAAACGTAGATAAAAATGGTGGTGCCGGGCCACCTTTTTCTGCCCTCCTATTGGCTAATATTGGAACAGGCTGTGCAACATATATAAATTATTTGAAAAAAATAAAATAAAAATAAGTAGTTTAGGTATATTTAATTCCACTCAAAATCGTTTTAAAAGGATAATAGCTAAATATAATTTCGACTAATAAAGGAATTTATAGCAATTTATAGTTAAATAATTATTTCAATTTTTACTAATATAGGTGCGCTACCAACATTACGAACAAGAAAATATCTACGTTTTTCAAATCGTGAATGTATGACAGCGCTCCCTCTATTTATAAATACTCTAAGCAATATACATGTCTCGTTTTTTCATTCTTCTGTATCAATAAAATTTGAATTTCGAACGACTTTATTATTAATACGATAGTTTACTCCGATGTATTTCTGTTATCCTGGTACTTGTTTTGCTACAATCGATTAAAAAACCCGCTTGGTTATATTAACGATGTCCTACCTGTGTTCTATGATATCCTAGTACCTACATTGATATAAACTTTTTTTTATATTTCTCTTTAGAAACTTCTATAATATGTCTAGGACTTCAGCCTTGCCAACATAACCGACGCGCAAAACAAGAATGGTTTTAATATTAAAGTGAGTTTATAAAACGCGTAGAAATTCATTACAAAAAATCGTATTTTTATCAAATTGCTTTGTTCCCCGCGTTTTACCGACTCAGTACGCGCTACCTAATACTCTGTGGGACGTACAAATACTGACTAGCATTTATGTTAGCTCTTAAACACTTGCGCGAGGAGGAACAGAAAGGTGAAGTAGGAGAGAGTGGTTCTAGGCGAGGAGTTGCACGCGTCGGCGTCGTTGCAGCTCTGCAGGCAGCCGTGGACGTATCTATAAATCGTATTAAAAAACGATGGTATAAGATAATATATTATTACGGTTGGTATGTGGAGAACAATCTTCACTACCATCATCAGTTACAATTGGCGGTAGGTCTCTCATATGTAAGAGGCCACCTGGGTAGGTATCACCGCAATGATTATTTATCCCTCCAAACAGCAGTGTAAATGGATTGTTGTGTTTCGATCTGAAGGAAATTGGACTCAGGATGGCGTGCGCAGTAAAATGCCAAGCATTGCTTTGTTATTTATGGTGTTACTTGGTTTTGCTACTGTTCATGAGCGGTCACTTACCATCAGGCGACCGGCATGCTCGAGCCATTCGTAGCAATAAAATAAAATAAACCTTTTCAGATGGCCATTCACAAATGAGAGACCTACTACCAGTACATCCACCTATAGCTACCTAGTACCATTAAACCTGTCTATTTCGACAAGCTAGACAGCTTACACAAAATAATAAGCATGCATGTTCGCCGCGCCGTGGACTGGAATGATTGGGAAGCCCTGAGTCCTGACTGAACATGGGAATAGTTCCGCTTGGCTATAAAGTCGGTACCTGTCATTGTAGTAGAATCGTCCGCAGTGCGACATGCGTATGATCTCCGTGTCGGTGGTGGCGGTGCCCGAGTCCAGCCCGCAGCCGCGCACTGTGATCGACTCGCCGGTGTCGTCTGACAAACCACATACACACATCACTATACTTGGCATGGGAAATCCTTACGACCATTTATGTTGGAAATCTTTCAATTTATCCCGCCGTTCCTTTCAAAGCTTTTTAAACTACGCAAAGGATTTTAACACAGATTTCATCAATAGATATTGATGATTCAATAGGAAGATTTTAAATACGTAAGTATAAATGCCGTCTGACGCTATTCTATATTCGCCTGGACGGCATTTGCGCTTACCATCAGGTGCTGCGTGCCAGTGCAAACAAAATAAATAATATATAGTTTAAAAAAAAATTGAGTTGCAACGATAGAATATGTAAAAAAAAATATATGGCTAAAGTATTTAGCCGAGATGAACTGGGATACAGAACTAATTAACTAGGTCAAAAATACTTATTTCAGGTGTGTGTAATGGAGTAAAATATCTACACCCAGGGGAAGCGAGACTGAGTACAACGCTAGAAAATAATTAAAATGAAAGCTCAAGCGCCCTCACCGAACACGCCAGCGATCTTGATGCAAGAGGTGGCGGGGAAGAGTCCGTCGCGGCCCTTCCTGCCGCCCATGCAGGGCGACTCCAGCATCTGCAGCGAGTGGTTGTTGTGGAACGGGTCGTCGCACGCCGGGAAACGACCGTTCATCGACACGCATTTGAAACAGTCTATGGCTTGCGCTGGGAACATTAAATGTAATTGCAATGTAAAATTGTAAAATGGTTTTGAAAAGAGCAACACTAGAGTTTCTTGCCCGTTCTTCTCTAGTAAAACCGCTTTCCGAACCGGATGGTAGATCAAAAAATTACTGAATATAAATGATGTTGGATATTTTAATGGACTCAATAATTTATTTTCATTTTCAATTCGCAAACTAAGGGGTCTCACGCCTCAAACCTAACGATTAATAAAATGTTTAGATTCAATATGTTTTTTACTAGTCATAAACCACGATTACGTATGAGGCTGTTGGGGCTAAGAAAAAGCCTCTTGTGTTACTAGCAGAGCACTCACCTAACGTTATCCATGAGAGCGTGAAAATAAAAACGAAGCAGCTTGCGGAGCTCGCTATGTTCATTATTCACACCTGGAACAAATAATGAATGATAATTAATGAATGATTCAGCTAACAGGATAAAGTTATAGCATCATCATCATCATCATCATCATATCAGCCACAGGAAGTCCACTGCTGAACATAGGCCTCCCCCAATGATCTCCACAATGACCTGTTGGAAGCGGCCTGCATCCAGCGACTTCCTGCGACCTTAGTCAGATCGTCCGTCCACCTTGTGGGCGGGCGTCCGACACTTCGCTTGCCTGTACGTGGCCTCCACTCGAGAACCTTTCGGCCCCAACGGCCATCGGTTCTACGAGCTATGTGCCCGGCCCATTGCCACTTCAACTTGCCAATCCTATGGGCTATGTCGGTAACCTTGGTTCTCCTACGGATCTCCTCATTTCTGATTCGATCTCGTAGGGAAACACCGAGCATAGCCCGCTCCATGGCTCGTTGAGTGACTTTGAGCCTTTTAATGAGGCCCACAGTGAGAGGCCACGTCTCGGTGCCGTATGTCATCACTGGTAACACACCACTATCGAAGACTTTCGATTTTAAGCACTGAGGTATTTTGGACGAGAAGACGTCGCGAAGTTTCCCGAACGCTGCCCAACCGAGTTGGATTCGCCGATTGACCTCTCTCTCGAAGTTGGACCTGCCTAACCGGACCACTTGTCCTAAATAGACATATTCGTCTACAACTTCGAGAGTCGAGCCCCCAACTCCAATGGGGGTGGGCACAACATGGATATTCGACATGATCTTCGTTTTATCCATGTTCATTTTAAGACCCACCTGTTGGGAAACTCGATCAAGGTCTTCGAGCATAGTGCTAAGGTCTTCCAGCGATTCTGCCAAGACTACAATATCATCGGCAAATCGAAGGTGAGTAATATACTCGCCGTTGATGTTGATGCCCAATCCTTTCCACTGCAAGAGCTTGAAGGCATTTTCCAGCGCGGCAGTGAACAGTTTCGGAGATATGACATCTCCCTGTCTCACGCCTCTCTGTAGTGGAATAGCCTTCGTGCTCTGATCCTGTACTCGGACCGACATGGTGGCGTTGTTGTATATACACCTCAACACTTCGATGTACCGATAGTCTATGTGGCACCGCTGAAGAGACTGTAGCACAGCCCAGGTCTCGATCGAATCAAAGGCTTTCTCATAGTCCACAAACGCTAAACAAAGCGGCAAGTTATACTCCTCGGTTTTTTGTATAACTTGCCGAAGCGTATGGATGTGGTCTATGGTACTAAAGCCTTTTCGGAAACCGGCTTGTTCGGGAGGCTGGAAGTCATCAAACCTGCGTTCGAGACGATTTGTGATGACCCTTGAAAACAACTTATAGACATGGCTCAGGAGCGAGATGGGCCTGTAGTTCTTCAGCAAAGTGTTATCACCTTTTTTGAAGAACAGTACCACCACGCTCCTGCTCCATGCCTCCGGCGTTGAGCCCTCGAGGAGAACGGAATTAAAGAGCCTCTGAAGGACTTTCAGTACCGGCGTTCCGCCCGCTTTCAGAAGCTCTGAAGTGATTCCGTCTTCACCCGGCGCCTTGTTGTTTTTAAGTTGTTTGAGGGCCATCTCAATCTCAAACAGGCTGATGTCCGGGATATCATCGCTAAAGTGTCGGATTAACTCGGCTCTCGGGTCTTCGGCCGAGCTAACAGTAGGTTCGGCAACCGAGGTGTAAAGCTGTCCGTAGAACCTCTCGATCTCTCTTAATACCTCTGCCCTAGTCGATACCACGCGGCCATCATCCGTTTTCAGCCTAGACAACTGGCTTTGCCCAATAGACAAGTCTCTTGCAAACACTTTGGAGCCTCCGTTCCGCTCAATTGTCTCCTTAATGCTCACAATATTGTGAGCACGGACATCGTGTCGCAAGGACTTCCAGATCCGTCTATTGAGCCGCCGATATGCTTCGGCGTCAACGGATGACTGCAGCGTCAAAGATCGACGTTCGGCCATGAGGTCAAGAGTCTGGATCGAGAGTTTTTGTGGTCTATCTCTACGGCGAGGTCTAAAATACTTAGATCCCACCGTATGGACAGCTTCTACCAAACCGCTGTTTAACTCGTCCACTGCAAGGTTTTCTTTTAGACAATCAAAGCGATTTGTCAACTCGAGTTGAAAGCTCTCGGGGTTTTGGATATGGGCGCGAGTAGGTCGGAGCGTAGACTTCATCAAGCGGCGCCTTTCTAATTGGACGTTGATATTCAATGTGCCCCTAACCATTCGGTGATCACTACCGGTTTTCACCCTGTTGATCACAGAGACATCACTGAACATCCGTCTATTCGTCGTCAAGATGAAGTCTATCTCATTTCTCGTAGAACCGTCAGGGCTCAACCAGGTCCATTTCCTGTGAGGCGGCTTCTGGAAAAAAGAGTTCATCGCGAAGAGTCCCTCTTTTTCCAGAAAGTCGGCCAGCCTCTGACCCCTGAGGTTCCGTTGCCCATGTCCAAATTGCCCCACTTTCAACTCTGCATCGCTTCTCTTGCCCAACTTTGCGTTGAAGTCCCCCATAACAACATTGAAGTAGGTTTTGGAAGTATGTATGGCCCGACTTATGTCCTCATACATCTCCTCTACTTCTTCATCTGGGTGTGTCGAGGTCGGCGCGTATACCTGTATGACCTTCAACGAATATCTTTTAGATATTCTGAGTATAAGGTATACTACCCTGCTCGACACACTTTCGATGGATACGATGTTGCTGATGAGAGACCTGTGGACGAGAAATCCGACACCTCCTCGGGACTGTTGGTCGTCCCCCCGGTAGAAGAGCAGGTTACCAGACTTCAGGGTTATCGTATCCTCCCCGATTCTTCGGACTTCCGATAACCCCAGAATATCCCAGTGTAACCCGCTCAATTCTTCTTCCAGTTCGACAATCTTCTCGTCTGTCCTCAAAGTGCGTATGTTGTGTGTTACCAGGGCCAGTCGTCGTCGGGGGTGGTAGCCGGGGCCAACCCGGGGATTCTTAGCACCCCCTGCCCCACCGTAACCATGGCTGCTACCATCGCCAGGAATAGTGGGGCTGCCGGGGACTGGGGGCCTGGTCAATTTTTGTGTTGCCATTTGAGGGGTATTTGCCAATACTCGCCACGCTTGGCAGGCGGGTTGGCGAGCGCAGGAGGGGACTCGCGCTGACGACGCTGCTGCCCATCATCAGCGGGGGAAAGGAAATAGGGTTTGTGAGTAGAGGATATAATGGGAAAGGAGAGTATGACCTGTAGGAGTGGATACTGCAGTCATGGAGGGGAATGTTTGTAGTGACTGCAGTAGCTCGGGGGGCCGAGGTCGCGTACTCGTAGCACCTATTCTAGGACAGGCCATAACCACTAGATAGGAGCATCCCTGACCCAGTTATAGTTATAGCATCAGCCTCTCCTAAATAAACCCCGATAACGTAAATGAGATAGCTGAATAAATGTAATTGGTAACTAAATCTACTGACCGACATCAACACATTTGTTTCATGTTGCGCTAATGTGTTTACGTTTCTCTGCTTTTAGTGGAAACAAACGAACCACATCAAACAGTCCGTAACTCCTGGACACAGCGCCGAAATTGCCGCGACCTACACATTTAGCTATAATGTTTATATTTACGAAAACGTGTGCAAAATTTACCTCCCAATATATTAAGCATATGCACGTTAACTATGAAGAATTAGAGTAGGATTTAGCTCACGCGGTTAATAAACAGCTGTTTATGATGTCCGTCGGCTCCATCAGGCGTTGCGCGAACAACTTGTTTCAATGTTGTAATTTTTTAATGTATTACTGTGTAAACAATAATTATTAATATCTAAGTAATGCGATAATAGTTTCTTAGATTTACGCGAATGTTACACATTGAAATAAAACTATTATTTACGGATTTTATCGCGGATTTGGTTTAATTTTTACATTTTTTGAATTCCCGACGTTTCGATTACTTTACAGTCCGCCCCATGACCACGAAAGCTGTAAAGTAATCGAAACGTCGGGAATTCAAAAAATGTAAAAATTAAACCAAATCCGCGATAAAATCCGTAAATAATAGTTTTATTTCAAGTAATGCGATTTGAATAATTTTAAACATAACATATTTTCGAGAGGAGGCGTTATAAATTATTTTCTTTGTAGTTTGTTTAGCTAACCTGCTTGAGTAAAAACACAGATTGTTTATTTCATATATTCTTAACTATATTAATATTATTAAAGATGAATAGTTGGAAATCTATAAATACGAATGTGCCACAGGTGCCACCCTCACTTCGCCGAGATTATTTCCTTTCATATTATGTGATAGACCGACTACCAGAGATAATTTCCAGATAACGAATAGTCCTCACAGTTCAATTCTACTGAACTGTAATGAAATTAATTTTGCTATATAATTTTAATACACTCATATTTGGGATGTAGCAGATGAACTCAAGTTGTCAGTCAATTTTTCAAGCACAGGAGAACGTTGGCATCCTACAACTACACCGACGCGACGCGACGGCCTAATTTTGCTCTTCAACCATTTGCTTCATACCGACAAAATATTGAGTAGAAAGTCTAGGCGAAATTAACATATTGCGCAAGACATGACTCTGGCGTTATGTAGTCACGAAAATAGTCTACCATTTTTAAAAAGAAAAACCCCTATCCCCGATCACCCACACTGTGGTTTTGACTTTCTGTTTTCTTCCACCTATCTCTTTTTATTACTCTGAATGGTGAGACTAGCATTCCGTTCGCCTGATGGCAAGCGATACGACCGCTCATGAACAGTAGCAGAACTAGAAGAACAGTAGAAGAACTAAACAACAATTGGAATTACAAAGCAATGCTTGGCATTCCACTGCGCTCGCCATCCTGAGACATAAGAAGTTAAATCTCAATATGTCCAGTAGTTACTCTGGCTACAATATCCTTCAAATCGAAAAACAACAGTGCGTCCACACTGCTGTTTGGCGGGAGAAATAGACACTGCGGTTGTAACTACCCAGGCGGCCTATCACATATAAGAAACCTACCACCAGTACACCTTTTGTCCCCGTATCGCAGTTGATTTCGAGGAGACCGGACCATGAAACTCCATCCGTACGTTCTCACTCCGTGAACACTCACTCCTCAGGTTCCATTTCTTTATTAATACAAAATATATATTATTTGTTTTGGGTCAATTCTAGAAAAATATCTTTCGTAGTTTCAGACGCCCTTTTTTTCTAATGATTAAAATCCTCTTAGGTAGATAGACCGGACATACCGGACTCTTACCCGGTAAAAACCCATGTCCATCTACACTGGAGGCACTTTTGGTAATTTCTGACACACACTTGGATTTTAAATCAGAACTACGTGTATTTTTTTTTCGACATATATTTCTATTTTCTTAATGCATTCAAAAAGAGAACATTCTTTCTAATATCTTTAATTTGTGTATATGGCCTCACCGCTCACGCAACAAAGTGCCTATCCAACGGCAGTAAAATATTTTATTATTATTTTATGAGCAAAATCAATTTCATAAAAATAACAAATCAATCAGCTGAGTGTTTGAGTGGAACTGAACGTATTATGTCACTATCTACGCCCGGCTCATAGGTTACTCGCGTTACCTTCTATTTTATCGCCTGGCCTTATGCCTCCATATCTCCTATATTCATTTTAGATAAGTAAGAGGCTATCCATTTTTACGTAGGGTATGTTTAAACGAGCTAGCCCAATAAGACGAAGAGGCAATACCAAACTGGAGGTGGCAGGTCTAATTTCAAGGCACGCGTCACTCCGTCTATTCTGTGCCCCTGCAGTATTTGTTAGGTGTCTGTTGCGAACTATAATCTTTCTTTTGAATGTCAACTATCTAACCCGCGTTCCAGCCCAGCATGGCGGGTCTACTGGATGCTATTCCCCATCTACATCACCTTTCGCACATAATGCGCGTGAGGGCCACCGAAAGGTTTTAGTCGGTGGCTGGCAAAAGATGTTGGATCTAGGCAGGGACAGTTGTCTCTGTAAGACTGAAGACCCTGACATCCAGGGCCCCCGCTACCATATGTGCAAAGTGTGCAATGCACACGGGCGCCATCCTTTAGGGGCGCCAAAATCAAGGGCCGTAAAAAAAGTTAGCCAAAAAAAAAAAAACAATTCCTATGATAAAATCGTAACCGGTCGATGTCGGTGCATAGGAGATATATGAGAATAACCTTTAAAGGTTTTTCATTACCTGATGATACTCACCCTGACCCGTTAAGTATTATACAATGTATATTTGAAAACAATTTAACTTCCACCCTTCCAAATGTAGGCGTTTCACTAAGAATTCTTCTGCTATTGCATGCGATATTTTCAAAGTTAAAAATTATTTAAGGTCAACAACGCTTCAAGAAAGATTGTCTGGGCTAGCAATATTAGCCATTGAACAAGAAATTTTTGATGGTATAAATTTCAGCGATGTAATTAACGAATTTGCAACAGCATAGTCTCGGAAAATATCGTTACAGTAGCAAGAGTATTCTAGTAGCGACTCTACTGCAACAGCTATTTTTAATTTTTCTATTGTACTAGATATCTTTTTTTTATTTTATAACGAAGTTACCTAGGTATTTGTTATTAAAGTACCTGCATATTTTAGTATAATTAGGAAGTGATACTTATGTTATGTACGTGTTAATGAAAAAGCGCAAAACCTTAGACACGCCAACTTATTTTGATTCAAATTTGACCCTTATTTTTATTAGTGGAATCGACTCTACTCACGATTATGAACAAACTAATTTTAGGTTTTGCCCTTTCTCCAGGCCCGGATCTAGGAGGGGCAAGACGGGGTCTGTACCCCGGACGGCAAGTTCAGGGGGCGGCATATTGAATCTTTAATAACGTAATACCACTTACACGGGCACTGCAGAACTTTTTTTTTCGCGGCGCGCGAACGTAGATGATTTAGCGATAGGGGTGTGTGAAAAATTATGAAGCTATATTTGGAAACTCTTTCATCGATCTCAACGACTACGTTTGGTTTCAAATATTCAGTTAGTGTTTACTAGTTAGTTTTGTTGATTAACCGAACGAAGAAACATATTTTATTAGGTACAGGAATTTGTCCGCGACTTCGTCTACGTATACGTATATATTATATATATATGTTATGGGCCAAGTGATTAATCCGGCATTATTCATAGTGCTCGGGCTATATGAATAATGCCTAATAAGAGCGGGCAATGTGATTATAATAAATCAATTTATCACATTGCCCGGGCACTATGAATAATGCTAAGTGCCTAATGGGCAGAGTGATGTAACGCGAATCAAAATCAAAACAATGAGACGAAGTGGTAGAATTTAGAATAGGGCAGCACGATGGAGTGGGTTGGGAGGAGTAGAGGGGAAGGGGGAGTGTCGTACCTCCCCTGGTACCACTCCCATGAAAAGGTAACGCACTATTCTTGAGAAATATCTATTATAGCAACCTAGCCTTCAAACTTTTTCACTTGTTGTCAATACAAATTAGCTTCTGCATCGTCTCCGGCGCTACGGGAAGTTCAGCCCCTTCGCCCTTGCGTAACAAAAGATAGACACCCATGCTCACCTCCGCAGCTTCGGCTTGCTGGTCGCCGGAGGCGACCAGCCTCAGCCGCTACGGCTCGCACGGATGCCTATCCTTCGTTACAGCGGGCGGTGGCTGCTCTCCCTCCGCGCCTCCGGCTTTTTATATACACTCTAGGGTCAGTACTCAAAAGACTACGTGAAGTCGGGGTGTTCCAAGTCGGTTTTGGGGCACAGTCGACCTAACTGATCCATAAAGTGGGTACACTAATTTTCTTCTGAAGATAATGTTTCGGTCGTTAAAACATAACTAAACATAAGCAGATCAATTCAACCTTTCTAATTTATGGGTCTATCGGAGATGCGACAATGCGGCAGCACACCACGTAAAAAATCAACTATGAATCCCATTGCCCGATCATCATGTAGCCATATTCATAATGCCCGGACAATGTGATAAATAGGTGAGTTTAGATTGTAATTAATCACTTGGCCCGATATGGCTCGGCAATATTCATACTGCCCGGGCATTATGAATACTGCTCGCATTAATCACTTGGCCCATAACATATATATGTAATATTTTAGCAAAAACTATGGATTTACCACCCAAAAATGACTATATTTAAAAATCATAAAAAATAATTGTCGCGTTTCTATGGCGAATATTTAATTGCATTGTGTTTGTAGCCACTAAAACTACCACCCGGCTTCGTTTTCGGTAGCAGTCTTGATATACCCGGTATTATGATAATATGGTTGTAAAAGCAAAAAAACCAACGTTATACCGCTACAATTACTTTACATTGTAAACTCTACGTAAGCTTTTTGCAAAAATCAACATAAAACATTCTCTCGAGTCCTTCCCATCTTCTATTCAGCTCTGAAATTATCATTTATTTCAACCCCTTATAGCTAATATTTACAAAGAAAGCATACTTTTAATTTTTTGGAATTCGAGACAAATTGGATTTGTATCTAAACTATAAATCAAGGTATTGGTTACATTATTAAATTTCTAGTACGGAGAAAAGTAAGAGAAACTATAGCGACACTAAGTTGCTCATAACGTCTGCATCATTCATAATGTGGATGCCCCGCCGTTGCAATCCATCCAAGGCCTCGAGCAGGTACTGAGCGGATTCATCCTAAAGGTCCGAGCAGTATTTCATACCCGGCTGGACCTGCGCTTTAAACAAGCGAATAAGTTGACCGGGTGTGAAAAATCGACGCACCCGATTCAGGAATCCAAGCTTGCGTGCTGTGGCAGATATTACGCCCTCGTTGTGATTCCTTGGATTGAGATGGATATACACAGCTTATCTCCCTAAGCACCCTGAAAAATTAGGAAATGGGATAGCGGGTATTTTTTGCACGCACACACCTGGGTTTTTTTAGCATTGTACTTAACCATATTCCTGGAAACCCGTGTGAGCTCAATGACAAGATCTTCGCGTCCCCGCAGTGTCGACCCGGCAACCCAGAGGCTCATAGTGGTATCGCCCAAGAACGGGTCTGTCATCTGCAAGCAATGAATGTTGCCTAGCGACAACATAATTGATATGGAGAATAAACGACGTGGGCGGCAACACCGAGCCCTGAGGAACTCCTCATTCCAAGATTCAGGCACAACTCCTGCGCGGTAGGACGCTAGGTAGAGGGAAGTCAGTGCAGAAGACAACTCGGCTGCTCAAGCTTTTAAAACCACCGCCGGTATTCCATCCGAGCCACTGGCGTCTCGCTCATCGAAAGACCGTAGCTCACGCCACACATCACACTGCCTAATGCGTATATCCGCCATTGAGAAACCGCTTTCAGAAAGTGTATGCAGCGTCTGGGAACCACAGTCATCGAGGCGGAAATGGGCCGCAAAGAGATTTGCCAGTAAGGCGGCCCTCTCTTGCGGCTTGTGAGCCAGCGACCGTTCCAGATACCTCAGCGGTGGCAACGCTGGACGGCAGAAGTTAGAATGAACGGCACTGGCCAAACTTCAATAAGCACGACTGCTAGTTGATAGTGCTAGTTGGTGATTGGCCAATGCACGCCCAATCCTGCTAACGCGCTGGGCATCCGCTCCAACGTAGGCCTTCTGGCAGGTCTTGGTGGCTCGGTTGTAGGCTTCTTTGAGGGAACTAATATTGGCATCCTTAATGGCGCGACCCCTGAAATAAGCGCGATACGCTGCCTGTTTGTCACCGACACCATTGTCACATGCACGATTGAACCAGGAGCGTCCACGACCTTTACTGGCGATCTCAGAGGAAGGAATCTAGTATTCCAATAAAAGCCTGATCTCGTCAGCAATAGCGTTGGCACTCGCTGAGGGATCTTTACCCTCAAAACAGTGCTGCCTTCAAGGGATGGATGAGAAATAATCTTACACACCATTCCAATCTACCGACGAGTAATGCCAGACCCTCCGTTTAACCTGCACATGACGCAGAGGTGGAGCCAGAGGTACTAACGACCCAAACAGACATTGATCGAAATTGCCCAGAGGCCAGAGGAAACAGCATGATCAGTCTTGGAGTAGCCCAGCCATAGTTCGTGATGTGCATTGAAAGAATACCAAGACCAATCGGCACGACGCCGACGGACCCATCTAAGCTTATGCACGGCATGGTGAGGCTTGCCTCTCGTTGTGATTAGCCACGATTGGCCCCCTGTACTGTACCGCGGGCGGCCAGTGGACAACCGTTTCTACGAGTCTCCCTGACCGGCGAGACTCTTCCCTTCGACAGCTACCGAAAATACCCACACAGTACAACCTCATGCCCAGAGTCAAACCCATCGAAAAACCGGAATAAAACGGGCTGATCCCGGAAATCGGTCCCGTAGGGGGTCACTATGGCGGTCTTTACGCCCCGTGGACGGTGGTCGCTACCCGGGCGGACACTAAAGTCCTACCACCACAAACTGTATCACTCATTTGGCACCACCAAGGGGTCACGTATAGTGTGACGTATAGTGAAACTAGAGTTAAAGTCTACGGACGCGAGTGACGTTAATCCTCAAAAGTGAAGCTACATACAAGTGAAGCTAATATAAAACGTGTAAAAAATGCTTAACCTGGTGGTAAAATGGCGTTCTTTCCCAAAGTTCTGTGACCTGTGTCATATGGTTGCTAAAAATGATGATTAAGACAAAAATATAGGTAGGTGGGGGCGGCATTTATCAATTTTGCCCCGGCTCGAAAAATACCTAGATCCGGCGCTGCCTTTCTCGATAACACACACATGACATGAGTAACATGGAGACATGAGGCAATATTTCTGTTGTTTGTTCCTAAAAAAACGTGATTTTTAGTTTTGGGTTATTTTCTAGTATTTATGAACAACGTGTCTGTACCCCATTAGTTAAGTAAATGCTTTAAAATGACTGTGAACAAGAATTCATTATTATTATTTTCTTTTGATATTTTAGTCTACAAATACATATTACTTTAAAAGTTCAGTTCTTTGCTTTATTTTAAGTACCTACCTACCATAAAAAAGAGATAATTCAAAATGCCTTAAGGGGCGCCAAAATGTTTTTTCGCACACAGGCGCCAGTAGCCCTTACGGGGGCCCTGCATGGATGCCCTTTTGCGCAAATTTGGTAAAGTTTTATCCGACTTAGCTTAAAGCTTAAAGCAGTAATAACAAAATGTCAACAGTGCAGTGGTAGATGGGACAGCTACTAATGACAATCGTTACGTAAATGTAGCAATGGAAGTACATTAAAAAAAAAACAAAGAAAGAAAATTATCAAAATCTCGTACATATCGTACATGTCCTCGTACCTCGTACGGCAAACCACAAATCTCGTATTTGTACGAGGAACCTCGTACGTTTGGCAACCCTGATAGTACATATTATAATATCTTGAGAACAATGCAACTGTTTTGCGTTATCCTTTGTTTTCTATACAAGTTGTAATCTATACTAGACTGTGCCTACTGCTCTGCTCGCGTCGACTAGGTGTAGGTTGCTAATTTTTTTTTTCTTGTTTTAGATTGAAAATGATATGGAGAACTATACTAAATATAAATTGGTCGGGGGAAGAATTAAACTAAAACAGGGTATAGTTCCACACAAATTCGAATGCCAACAGGAAAAGGAAGTTAAACCTCTATATCTGTATCTGCAGTACAAAAACGTAATCGTATAGAATATTTTGAGAAACTCTTAAATAAAGATGAAACCTCGATGTTAGAAAAACCTGAAGAGATATTTGTTGTTAGCTGTGAAGACGAAATAGAAATAGAAGACCCATTAAGTTTTGGAAATAATGATCAGTGTTTAGAAATATCAAAAAAATGTAAGGGAGTGCAAGTAAATCTGAGGGCTGAAGGTGTCCATAAATCAACCATGACTGACAACAAATGTTTAAAAAAAAAGAGGAAAATAATATTTTCACCAGATGAAGTATCTTTTGGTAGTATGAACGACACATCTTCAAACGCCTCTTCACATGAAATGTTTAACCTTGATCAAGAATCAAAGAACCCTAATGTAGATTTAGATTCGGAACCGGAATGCGAAACAGTTTATTTTAGAAACTATATGCAAAAGGCTGCTCTTTTATCCATATCTAGAGAACCACAACTGTTGTTAGGTTTACCCAAAGAATGCTATTTTTGTATTAATATGTTATCTGACACAACAAAATGTACTGCGCGAAATATAATGATAACTTTAAAAAAAATACGCTTGTATCAACCTAATACTATTCTGGCCTTGGATTTTGGTTTGTCGACTAGTTCTGTTACTAAAATCATCAGGGTTACTGTTCCAGCTGTAGCATCTGTACTTAAATCACTTGTATACTTTCCACCTTCATCCGATGTCGAGATGAATTTACCTATTCCATTTAGAAAAAACTACAGTCAGGTTCAAAGCATTATCGATTGTTTTGAGATTCAAATTGAAAAGCCTGTTGATGCCGTAAAACAAGCTCTTTCGTGGTCGGATTACAAAAACTGTAACACAATAAAATATTTAATATCAATAACACCCGACGGGTTAATAAATTTTATTTCACCAGGGTATGGCGGCAGAGCAACAGATTCATTAATTTTTGAAGATTGTGGTATTTTGCAAACTTTACCTGAAGGATCAGCAGTGTTAGCAGACAGAGGTTTTAAAAATATTTCGCATTTGCTACAACAAAGTGGACATACACTAATCAGACCTCCTAGCGTGAGCACTAAGGTAAAACCGACCAAAAAAGAAGTTTTGGAGACAAAAAAAATTGCAGCGTTACGGATACACGTAGAAAGAGCTATCGGCAGACTTAGATTCTTTGAGTTCATGTTGCCACACGCTTGTGTAGATCTAAAGCAAGTCGACCTGCTAGATTCAGTGGTGATTTCTGCATGTGGAATAGTTAATCTTCAAAGCAGTCTGTTTCATTTAAAGTAACTTCCTAGTGTTTTAAGTTTATTTTATTGTATTAAAAATATAAGATTTTGAGGTTACGTATGTTCCGTTTTCAACCAATGTTTGTGTTATTTATAAAGTTTCAATAAAACTATATTACATTAGGATAATGTTATTTTATTAATTTGTCAAAAATATTTTCCTTCCAAAACTTTACACATTTTTCAAAAAGATCATCACAATATTTTTTATTATAAACTACTTCATGCACATCAACATTCCTTGAGGTTTCAAAGTCAACGTGTGCAATACAAAATAGGGCTTTTCTTTTTCCGGTCATTTCCATTTGTGTTTGTATTTGGGCATAATATTTTTTGCCTAGTTTACCTTTACTATAATACGTAATAAAAGTGTTTGCTTTGGTTGGACATTTTACTTCTATAACGCAGTCATCAGTAAGCCCGTCAGGCGAGGCACCAATCATAGGCCACTCATATTTTATAAAAAGACCAGTTTCCACTATTTTTATATTGTGTAGCTTCGCGACTTCCTTTATGACATCTTTTTCGAATATTTTTCCTCTTTTGATAGCATTCGTTTCATTAAAAGTTACAGCACCAAATATTTCTTCAACTAAAGAACCATCTTTTGTTGTACACTGAGCAGCTTCGTGCATTTTTGAAGCTGTTATACGCCCGTAGCGCATCTCAAACCACAAATTTGAATCTGATTGAGCTATTGTACCCTCTTTTACTTGAAGACATCTTGATTCCGTCATTTCGTTCTTACAAAATGTTATAAAACTTTCGACGTCAAAATCAACACAGGATTTTTTAAAACGATTAATTAAATAATGAATAGACATCTTTTCACATATATAATGTGAAAGAGAACACTGTATTTGAAGATCTCTAAGTTTTGATGCTACTTTGTCAAAAAATATATTTCCATTCTGACCAGCTAAATGAATTGTTTTACCACTAGTACCAAAATCTTTAGCTTTAATCGTTTTCAGTGTGGTACCAATACCTGAGAGCTTAGATTTTTTCCAATAACACTTGGTAGCAGTCGTTGAAGGCTCCTCGCTTCGACGATGAAGCCACATTAAAAATGCTATGGTATGTTTACAGCCACCTCTGCTGGCGGCACAATCTTCGCAGGTAACATTTAAAACTTCTTGATCCTTTTCATTGCATTCTAAACTGCAATGATAAGGTGTGGTACGTACGCGGTGTTCTGGCGTGATTCTACATTTAACCGTACATACATCACCTACTCTTTTTACTTGAATATAACCAATAGCATCATCGCCATAGCTGTCTCTTGCCGATCTGAAATAAGTTTCAAATAAAAATAAATGGCCTTACGTATTTTATTAGTAGAAAAAAACAAATAACTAAAAAAGGTTTAGTACATCTGTTCAAACATCTATATTTGCAATAAAAATGAGATTAAAATGGCCTTACGTATTTTGTAAGTAAAAAAATACAAATAAAAAAGGTTTAGTACATCTGTAACGTTCAACCCACTACATCTATATAAGTACCTATCCTACTTCCTACTAATATTATAAATGCGAAATCAATATAGGTATGTATGTATTCATTTAAATTTACTAACGGCCGATGCCAATAATCAATCGAAAAAAATTAGATTGAAGTCAATCTGTTTTGTTGTCAATTGTTTTCTACTTTTCGATTGGTCTCCTGTCATGTTGCCATAGTTTATTCACTACTGAGGTTGATTATTGGCAATATAGTATCAGAAAAACGATTGAGCTGTCAATCTAAAACGGCAAATTTTGGATTGGGTTTGTTTATTGGCAGCGGCTGTAAGAAGAGCGTTACCTACCTATATTATACATACGTGCCTACCAATAGCTACAAAACTATAATACATACATATTTGTTGTCTTTAACTTACAAATTTAATGGTAGGTAGGGAGTTCTACTATTTGAGTTGCATTCTTCCATTACGACATTAGTTGGGTATTTTGTTTTGATAAAACAATTTAGAACAGATAAACTATTAAGCAAAGTAGTAGCACGGAAATTCCACTTACCGTTGCATTTTTATTCCTCGCATTTCGGCGGCAACGAAATCACTAGTTGTTGATAAGTAATGCGCAACCATTAATCCATCTATTTTAGGTAGATTATCCGATTGCCCTTTTTCGAATCCTTCATCCATTTTATTAATCGAATAATATTTACTATTATTAAACTATTAACTTAATACGCGAACGAAAACCAACAACAAAATACTGCGCAAGCTATTACAACTACTATAATCGCTGGCGATTCGATACGAAGTGAGTCGTGGCCCGTGCGGCGCGTTATACAATGACGTCACAAGCGATCGGTGACTGTAGCGGGACTCGATATTTTTCAAAACTTTGAATACCTATAAAATCAAAACTACTAGGTATTTTTGACTACAACAAAAACTAGTGTGTTTGTATACATAAAGGCTTTACTGAGACAACATTTCAAGCGATTTGGCATACCTAGTAACATTGTCCATTAGACAAAATATCCAGCTTTACCCACGGCTTTACCGCTACGCTTTACGTGCTCGTATCTTGCTATGTGATGCTCATATTCTATATTAAATTCCCCTAATGGTAGAAAAACCCGTTAAAGGGACACAACTGCGTTTCGGGTTTAGCATGTTTTTATCCGGTATAAAACAGGCTGACAAACTGAATAGACGAGTCTACCGGCCGGATATAACAATTCCTCGTTGGACGATGTATAGAATTTGCCAATTAGAAATTACGTTGCATTCGCATTTCCTATGGAATTGGAATATTTTTATTGCCTGTGTAATAAAATCCTTTTATATTCTTGAACATTACAAATAAATTAATTATCTGCCAATTTCCTACAGTACCTATTGCTCAATGGAAAACATTACAATTTACACATAGCAGTACAGCTGAGTTAAAAGAATCAGTAAGTACCTAAATTGTACGCACCCAAATTTTCCTATAAATTGAATAATATATATTTTTTCTATTTTCCGCATATTCAAACATTTGTTTATGCTGTTTATAAATTCCGCGGAAATTTTCACTCACGTACTAATAGAATATTATTTTTATTTATTGTTTTATTGGTTCCGAATTAAATAATATCCAAGTAAATACGCAAACAAATATTTAATTAACGTAATCGTAGAGGAGCACACCACCAAATTAAATCAATAATTCCGAAACTTTAATATATTACGACAAGGCAAGTAACTTTATTAAATAAATCAATAATCAATCAAAATATAATGTAACAACTCACGGTTATATCAATGTAATTACGTCTTCTCGGTGTTGTATAACACAAGTATGAAATAAGCGGCGGAAACTTGCGTTAAATTAGTATTTTTTATCAGTAATAAAGGTCAAATTCCACAACGCGACAAACATTATCCCAATTATCGACTTGTACTGAGGGAAAACCAATGGGGAAAACTCAGGAAAGCGCCTGAAAAGAGAATTCCAATGCTGCCAACCTTCCAACGTCCCGAATGAAAATGATAACTTGGTTACGTAAAATTATTTTTTAGAATATTACATTAGTATGAATAGAAATGTTTTATGTGCTAGTGAATAATGTTGGGACAATTTGTTTTTATAAACTTTTTTATCGTAGGTATTGAATGTCGAATATGGCGTTCCAGTGTACGCAGACTTAGATATTTAGCATTTACTCGGCCAAATAGAGGTGGGGTTGAGGTAGGTCAAGATTTCAAGCATGGCACTTAAAAGTACTCTCAACTCTGTGATGCTAGTCAGTAGGTCTACGTGAAAACTATACGCATAACAAAAATGCTACGATTTTTTGTCATTCAGTATCAGTACTAAAACAAAAGCAGGTTTATTAAAGTCACATCATTGTTTATAAACCGTTGAAGAGTGTGGGTTTGATTCCCAGGATGACCAATTTGGCTTGATGAGATGTATGTTTTGTACTAGTATTAGAGTGTGTTCAGATATTACGATGGGCTGAACCATCTTCCACATTACCGTTGGTACAGAAATAAACTTGGCAGAGTATAGTTATTTACGCCTTTTTTTTTTTGTTGACGCGGGGAAACCGGATTACCGCTAACGCCCCACCTTGGGGGAGGGTGGAGCGATTATGTTGGGTTCACCGATAGGCATACCAACCAAAACCCCGCGTTGCCCTCTTCAGCGCAATTAGAACGGCCCCGGGAACCCGAAGCAAGAGCGCTCCAGCTTCTACCGGGACCATCCCTGCACAATGCCGCTCAATTTACGGCACGTACCATAAGTATGTTGGAGGCTAGGAAGCCTCCTCATTTCCCGGCAACAGGCAATTGCTTCCTCCTCCTCCTGCTGCCGAACATCTCGAGGTCGCATTGTACGTGAGTACAATGGGCGCAACAACAGCCCCCCACTGCGCGCCCGCGACCTTCAGTTCCCCATTAGTCGCCTCCTACGACAGGCAGGGGATACCGTGGCGGGATTCTTGAAGCGCCCCCATACCACAGGGCGCATAGTTATTTACGCCTAACCCTTCAATACATAGGCTGGAAATTTTGTATTCAAAATTAGTGAAAGAAATGTATATTATATTTAACATATTTTTATTGAAATCTGGTGTTGGTAACTTAGCATGTTTAAACCACTGAAATCTATACAAGAGCCAGTTGCATAAACTAACTTTGACGATAACTTTAATTTTGAAATGTATACATTTCAGACTTATTTTACACTGCTATTGATTTTCAAAATCAAAGTTATAGGTAAGCTCAGTTTGAGCTATTGGGCCTAAGAAAAATCATAAACAGTTTGATTAAACTCTATTTACAACTATATTATATACACAATCTCTGTGATCTCATTAACATTTGCTAGCTTTTCAAAACTTTCAGAATTAGATTCTCATATTTACACACATTTAAAACTAATTTACAATTTCCAAAATTGACAATATTGTATGGCTTGTATATTTTTAAAACAGAGTCACTTTTGATTTTATCAGTAATGTAACAATTATTTATAATTATACTATATTGTTCATCTAATTCATTGACAGAATTTAAGATAGTACATCCATATTCGCAATTAACATTTCGAACTCGGAATACAATATGCTCTTCTTTAGGTATTACAAAATTGGAGTTATCAGCTAAAAACTTCTCATGTTGCCAGAGAGAGTGACTTGCATTATGTTTTTTCAACAATATGTTTAAACGGTATGCCAGTCCATCTTTCTTATATTTAATTTTCTTTGTATTTTGATCAGGCCACTTTTTGTCACTAGAAGCATTATTATTATCTAACTGTTCGATGCTATTACACTCATGCTCTGTTGTGGAACTAGAAATCTCCACTTCATCACTATGAAGACTGTCTTTTGGTGTAGTCACATCACTTATAGAATTTTGTGAGATGTCGTCTGAAACAAAATTACTATCAAAGAATGATTTTACCCTTTTATGCAAGCTGTCTTTTGTGTTCTCATTCCTGGCATTGTGAGTGACATTAGGAGATGTGGCTGAATAATAAAATATATTCTCTTTGACTGAACGATCACTACCACTTGAACTTTGAGCAATTTCTAAGCTTGAAATACTGTCACAAGCAGGATTATGAATCGCAAGTGGTTTATGTAAATGGTTCTTAAAAAGTTGTTTTTTCACTTTGGCGGGGTTCTGATGTAAAATTGGACTCTTTTGGGTGCATCTCGGCACCAAAATCGGCGAACGTTCAATCAACTTGGAGCCTAAAACTGGGCTTCTTAGGACTTCTCTGGTCTTGCGTATGATCGGGGATTTACTCTCTTTGCGTGCAGGTGGAAGGTCTGCCACTTTGATCGTCAAGTTCGACGTGTTGGCTGCCTTTTTACGTTTTCTTTTTGTATATCGATTTCTTCGAGTCAGATTGCAAAATATCTTGTTGCTTGTCGAATATTCTTCACCGCTCGAGGAACTCATCGACCAGTTGATGTCATCTGAACATTCTTGCGAATTTAACAAACGGAATTTGTGTGCAAAATTATTCTCTTTATTTGTTTTCATCAAAGTTTTCATTTTGCTATTTACAATAAAATTTATCAAGTCAGAACTGGAAATGCACAGATGGAAATGTCATTATTGTTTATTTTTAAATCTTAGGCAAATGAATACCTTACATACAGTCTTACTTCTGTCTATACAAAACTATACTAAATTGCATATTCAAATCAAAGTAAAAAATATTTATATCTACAAAAGTCCGGCCAGGCTTCGTCCAAATGCAGATACATTTTGAGTCCTCTCTAAATTACCAACATATTATATCGTGTACTAACTTTTAATTATATTTTTGACAACCTCTGTGACGCAGTTGGTTAGACGCCCGCTGTGAAACAAGAGATCGTCCCATCTCGTTTTATCCCGTCTCGTTCTGTTAAATCCTGTCTTGTCTCGTCTAATTCTGCCCCTTAGCTCAAGGCATGCAATCCTGTCTCATCCCATCCCGAGTCTAAAAACGTAACATATTATATATTTGAATCACTTGCGTATCCTTGCGTTAATAAAAGTAGCCTATGTGTTAATCCAGGCTTTAATTTCCATAGCAAGTTTGATCGAAATCCGTAAGATTTCTGCTATTAACATGCCCAACCGAACTGACAAACATACAAAAATTCCCACAATCTATGTATTGTTTTGGGTTCTATTACGTTCATACGGTTCTACCAATTTTTTTTCTCAAATATCTTCCATGTAGAAACATCGATCAGTTCCAAAGATCTATAAGGTTTCGCACAGTGTTTTCCGACGTCATTAAATGGTGAAATGTAATCAGTAGGAGAAGTAGCTACACAAAGTCAACTATTTATAAAACATCCTGATGCTATTGATCGCCAGATTAATGAAACTATGATTTACATATTAAGTACTTTAATGACTTTTATACAATAACAACCTTATGAATCACATTAAATTCAAAAATTACTTATATTTTTATGCCAAAAACGAGGGACTCGATTTTGTCCACAAGTATCCTAGCACGGAATAAAATTTCGTCGGCTCCACACTTATAATGCAGTTCATAATTTTGTTTACAAGTTTCTTGTTTTTCGAATTAATGAGGTTGTTTAAGAAACTGCTTTCTTGAATGATAAATATAAAATGATCAGCATTGTTCTTGTCTACGACTTTGATCACAGCGTCTAACAGAAACTCGGCGAAATGCAATAATTTGTCCTGTACAACCACATCCAAAACCGTTAAGTATTGCTGTGTACTAAATTTTCGCTGGTCTATCTCCCTACTTTGCTGCACCAATATGTGAAAGATATGTTGGTTCACAAAGTCGTTGTTAATCGCATTACCCAGACCAGAAGTGCACTTTAATTTGAGATCAAACTGCACGCGGAAAACCTCTTTCCTGTACAAAACCATATCATTTAATACAAAATCCAGCATTCTCTGTTGCTTGTCAGGTTCTCCAGTTTTTAAAATATCAAATATGTGTTCCACGGCAAAATATTCCGCGAATGTGTAATGCACGAATTTTGGTACACCGTTAACAATTCTGTCTACAAGGCCGGCCTTGTCTTCGCCGACCTCCATGCTTTTCATTATAATTTCGATCTCATTAAGTTCGTCTGCATTGAGTGCATCTTTTTCAAATACTGTATAGAACGCCAACTTCTTGTGCTTGTCTCGAAACTCTTTCATCTCTCTGTCATACGTCAGCTTCACGTCAGGTATATGGATATCCATTTTAATTTTCTCTTCGAACCGAATGTTTTTCAGTTTCGTTTCGAGAAACCGCTCGTAAAAAGCAAATGTGTTTGTGTCCAAGTCCCATTGTCGTGATCGCTGCTCTGGGTCTGCTAGTCTTGTGTCTTTAATTTGGCTTTGAAGGTAATTTACGGCTATGTACACATTTAACGGCACACCTGACAGCGTGATAGCATTCGTATAGTCCTTATCATCATCAAATAGTTTCCATACAATAAGAATGTCTTCTTGGAAATCCCATTTTTTTGCGTACGTCTTGTCAGGCAAATGTATGCGTTTCACTTCCGTCTTGAAATACTCCACTGCTGCTATATAAATACCGTGTAACTGTACGTTACTTATATTTATGTCGTATTTTGTCTGAACGGTAACACGTAAATCGAAACGTTTCATATACTCGAATAATCCGTCGACATTCTTTAATTGTTCAGCAGTTAAGGAACCCAAATTCACATTTCTCCTCATGTATTTGTCTACGAAAACATGTATGTCATGATAGGAGAATGGCATGAGAGTGAAAGATTCTCCAAATTCGGTTTCTAATATATCCTTTAAATCATTGTAAGGACGGCTAGTAATCCAAGCACACCTGCCAACAAATTGTCTTTCAACTGTATTCTCAAACGTAGCATACATTGGGTTACGGCGCGTAATACTTTTTAACAATTGAGACACTTCCCTCGTGTAATGCGGCGAGACTTCATCAAAACCGTCGAAAAGGAAAACTACATTTTCTTTTTTAAAGCAGTCTAAGAAAGTGTTTAACTCAAACAATTCTATTGGGTTATCTACTTTAAAATCATCATATTTCAGTTCACCGTCAATAATTTGAAAATTGATGTCCCTGATGGGATTGCTCTTTTGGCATTGATTTCTGGATGTCTCTTTATTAAGTACTACTTTACTCATAAACTTAAGAGCTTCTATAATATCCACGTCGGTTCCATTCTCGTGCCATTCGTTAAATTGTTTTGTATGATCAATAAGATTTATTCTTTGTATCCATATCTTCGGATGTCGCCGCTTAGTTTCTAGTGACAAATGCGTTAGTAACGTAGATTTTCCCATGCCAGGAGCGTCTAGGAGAAGAACAACATCTAACGTGCCACTATTGCGTATGTTCTCCAATATATCGTAATGATCTATGAGTGTTGAAGGTGAAAAACGCTGAGGGATTTGAAAAGGGCTATCTTTACTGAAAGTGCATGCAGATTTGTCAAAATTTTCATCTGAATCAGTGGTATAACAAGATAATATATTGCATTCCAAAACTCTCGGCACATAATAGTGTTTGATTTCTTCGTAAGTCAAAGTCTCTAATAACGGCCCTGAAGCAATTTTCTCGTTGTTTACAATTTTTTTGACTATATGTCCGTTGATTAGATGTCTAGCGTTTGCAAACACTTCAGCGAAAGTCACCTTGATCCCTTGGTAAAAAAAATAATTTTTAAGAATTATGTCCTGTGATGCATCTGTTAAGTCAACCAAATTCATTTTGTCATCAACTACGAACGTATATTCCTCGTTTTGTGTGTAATTGCTAGTCACCAATATTATTTTCTTATTTTCGCATTTGCGAATCATGTCTTCAATGTTGTTTCTGGTTTTTGAAACGTCTTCAGAGACGATAATCACATTACTTGTATTTATTTCACTGAGCTCAATAGCTATCACATCGAGGCAATTTGGTGACATTCGACGGATATAATCGACGTCTATAAATAAATAATTTTCTTCGGCCTTAAACAACTGTTTAAGTTTGTGACTTGTAAGTATACAAGCGTCACTGAGGACGACGACTACGCCCGATTTACGTTTATCTTCAGCACACGCAGACAAAACATCCACAGCCTCTTCATTAAATTCCAAACCAGTGGTTTCCATTTCGTTCAAGTAAACAAAATTCAGAAATGGCAGTAATCCTTTATTTTTTAAGTCACTGAATATTTTATTAAATTCATCCATATGTCGTGTTAAATAGTTCGCCGTTTGATCAATCATCCACCATTTTTGTATCTCGTTGTGAACTTTCAAAAATACGGCATTCGATTTGATTCGCGATTCTGATTTGGTAAAGTTAGTGTTGAACTCGTGGGTTTGCAGTTCTTTTGTTGCAATCTCTTCCAGATGCTCTTCTTTTGCTTGACACGTGTAGAAATACAGATTTTTCAAGAAATACCTAGCAAAATGCTTCTCATGTTCCGTAGCGCGCAATGAAAGTCTTGGGAAATCTTCAATTTCTACGGAAAATCTATACTTGCTGAGATCTCCAAGTTTTTCTTTTAGCTTGACGTAAAATTTCTTAGCGTTCTCACCTAAAGAATCTGTTTTTAAATTAAACATTAACTTATTTTCATCGTCTGATATTAGCAAGTTTCCCACTGCGCCTGCAATCCCACCATTGATACTCAGTATTCCTGCTTCGGACCGCTTGTCTGACGCAAATGATCCCTCGCGTATAACTACATTCCCATCCGCGTCAGCTGACCTGTGAATAACATCAACAAGTTTGTTGGCCAAGTGTTCTAGTCTTTTATCAGCTTTTTTCTTATTTATGGTCATATCAAAGTTACCGAACGCCCCTGGTAACTTAAATGTCATTTGTTGTAATTTTCTTCGTCCAGCAATCTCAAAAGCTTCATTGATTTCTGACTGAGCTACTTGTACCGTTTCTAATTCAACTTCATACGTGAAACTTCTTTCAATAGCTTCATCTATTATTTTGAGGGTGCTGGTACTACTGTCATACACGAGTATACTTCCAATCAATTCGCTAATTGTTTCGGCTGTTGGCTCACGTGAAATTCTGTGTATACAAGCTTCAATTTCTTCTGTTGTTAGTTGGTTACGCTTGACTACTTCAGCGTAAAGTGTCTCTCTCAGTACAATTACAAAATGATCGTCAGCAGAAAAAAAGTTTTCTCGTAAAGACCCGGTGCGGTGACCGTCTGCGTTAATTTCAGTAACTTTAACAACCTTTTGAGCGAGCACCACGTGAAAACTACGTATATTCTCATCAGTCAACATCATCTCATATTTACCATCTTGGATAAATTTAATAAGCTTTCTGCCCATTTGTCGAACACGCTCTGTCAACTTGACGTTAGTTAATGATTCCACATATTGCTCCTCGCATATAAATTGAAATATGTTTTGGCTATCTCCTGTCCCTATTAGATCAGTAACATCATCGTCTGCAGTATATTTCTTGCGAGTATCTCTCACATCGTCTTTAGCTGTTGTGTAAATAACATAATAGCATTTCATATCTTCGTATTTACCTCGAAATAGTTGATCATCGGTGTCTGGGTTAATTTTTTCTCGTATTTTCATGTAACTATCAAAATATTTAAGTAGGCTGAAATCTCCATTGGATTTCCACAAATCTTGAACCCCGATCTTGCCTTTCATGGTATCATGTCTATATTTTGCTTGCAGAAAGATGGCGCAATCTTTTTGTCCAGTTTTAATTCTCATGCAGACGTCGTCCAAACCGCCAATATCATCCACATTGGTTCCTAAATAAAATTCTCTGATTTTGTTACATCTCAAGGCTCGTAAGTAGATCAGTGTTAATACTTTGGTCTCGTAAAGTTGTCCGCGTACGTTTGCTGTTCCTGGACGTTTTTTATACTCACATTTTTTTATCGGTGTAAATACTTCGTTGACATCAACAGGAACGATAAGTTTTTCTCTCGATTCTATATTTTCGTATTCTGCGAGAGTTGCCACAATTTCTGAACACTCCGGCAGTTCTTTAGCTAAAGCTGTTTTACCCGCGTCGTTCGGTATGTCAGTTTTTGCACCATGTTGCAATAGAATGTTCACAATTTCTTTTTCACGTTTGGACACAGCTAAATGTAACGGAGTGTTGTTAGCATTGTTAGCAAACTTTGTGTTCACATCTGCGCCATTTTCGATACATTCCAACACAGTAACTCTCTTCAGATTCGTCGCATTGTTCTCCCATAACGCTAAATATAATTTGATATCCCGTATGAATTTGAGTTCGTCCATTTTTTTTTTTTTTTTTAATAATAATATATCATTTAGGACATGCGTCATGAACTGAACGTTGGCTGTTGTTATTTTTATCCGATTGACAAAAAGTCTGTAGATTTTTCTCTTCATTCCACTGAAAAAGAAAATAGTTAGACTTTACTTACGTCGTAATTAAAATATTCTAACTTGAAGTTCTTAGCGTGTGGTTCTATTACTAATTTGGTTTTTCGAATCCATTGAAGGAATCATAGTTGCTAAACATTGGAATCTTAACATATCAGATTTCATTTCAAAATGTTCGTAGTCCTTAGGTACGATCAGGCAAAAGTTATCTTCAAAGCAGTGTTAATTCCATTATTATATTAATCTTTCCTGATTTCCTTAAGGAAGATTTAAATATCAACGGTCATACAACCGAGATTGATAAAAACAAGTGACATAGCGAAGACAAAACAGGTTAATGGACCCGTCGCATCGGCCCGGTCATTTTAGATACAAAGAAATATCAGCCTCTTTAGCTATAAAATCACTAAATACTAAACTTGGTACTTCAGTTTGTTTCTTCTACTCTACCTTTACAATCTACCCTTATTGTTCCTATTTAGACCCCATTACCATGATGTTATCAAGAAGTTTATATGATACAATTATTTAATGAAAAATAATCTTTAGAGCAATGCAGAGATAAAGTTAGTAAAAGAAACGTCACGTCGTTGGTCCCACGACAAAATATTTAGATGGAATGTAAATCTTAATGTCTTGGATTTAGTTCCAGTTAGAAGAATCTAGTTTATGTAACTTTATAGATTTAACATACTTGGTTAGCCCAGTATAAGTTATTTTCTTTGTGGATTAAGTAGCTAGGGGACCGCTAGTTAAATCAAGTCTTTTAGCAATACGCAACATTAATATTCCCCTGACCCCAGATTGAGAATTAAAAAAAACATATTTACCATTATGCGTAAAATATTTAAAATCCTTCAGAATTATGCACAGTGGTAAGGTTATGTTGTTGTAAAAATAGTTACTTGTAATGATTATGTATGTACAAAAGGAAAATTTTGCATAAAATTAAATTAGTCATTGATAATAATTTATTTAAAAATTTGGGTTGCCATTCCGATGAAAATCGACTATTCATTCAATATTAGGTATGCGATTTATATGTAGGTAAGATGTAAAACTGAGGATAGGACCTTCAAAACATTTGACAAAGAGGACCGTGAAAATCGCGCTAAAATAAATATTTTTATTTATTTTATTAGATGTCGATGTAAACTATCTGTCATCGTTGCAAGCGACTACTTATTTCAGTAACGCTCCGTTAAAGATGTACTGGAGCGCGCGCACCACTTACGTCGAAAGACAACGCGCTTTCCGCCCAGTCCATATATTCATGTCAATGGTATATCATACTTTTTTATAAAATCAGACTTACCTACATTTTAGGGTCGTTACTAAAATAAAACCGATTATTAGATCTATCTATTTGAAATTAAAAGATATTAGCATAATACATAAAAGAATAAACTTGTCTAAACACTGCACCGAATAGCAATAAATCAGCAGCGCTCTCTCAGTCTACATTAAACTCGTTCTAGAGGTCACATTGTTGCCGATAATTTCACCAAAAGGCATAATTACATTCATGTAGTTTCGACTGCGGAGCAGATAACTGCAATCTTTAAATGAATGTTTACATATTTCATTCGAAAATACTCTTTTTTTAATTATTTTGGTAGTTTTGTGAAGGTTTATACAATCTCTTACGTAGTCGCATACCTGCAGCATACTACTTAAACTATAAACTTAGCTTTACAAAAGGTGAAATACTCAAACGCCATCTAAACTGAAATAATAAAAACAAATTAAAAGAAAAAAATAAATTCATGATCGCAAAATTATTTAGGTAATCTTTAAACATGTAGGTAAACTCGGACAGAAATAGGTTCCAACGAAATATGGCAAGGAAATAAACAAGCGTAATTTCTTCATATTATCCTGCCCTACATTTGCTAACCTAACACATTCTGATAATAAATGCATAGGTAATATCTAAAAATACTTACATTCTAGCAAAATAAAATATGGTATCATATGTTTAATTGTCGTTGCTCTTTAGTCATCCAACTTGACCGTCTTCAAGGCCATCTGCCAATGTTGTCTATAAGTTTGCCACAAAACAGCAGTTTTATTTGATAATAATCATACTTGCTTTTTATTCTTCACTAGTCGCCTGACTCGTTTTTGTCTGGGAGCATATTACCTTAAAACATCGCCCTATTCCTTCTCACTGCGAATATTTGTCACACATATTTCAGCTCCTCCAACACACACAGCATTAATAAAGTCTCCACAGTTTAAATACGCACAGTGGCCGATCAACAACTACAACTACTTAGTTGCATGTGATTTATTTAGCAATATTTTATTTTACGCCTCACTATGTAAACTGCAAATACAAAGCGAATTCTTATGACGATTAATATAAAACACTATATAGTTTAAGCACATTATTAATGATTTAACATGAATACTTACTTTTTAAAATGCCGACTAGCAATGAATAAAAAGGAATAACATATCAACCACTAAGCTGGTATCACTAGGCGACAAAACTACGGCACTGTGAACTGCACTGCAGCAATATGTCCACGTTAGAAGCCACTTAAACTGCACCCTCTAGATTCTAGAACAGCGGCCCTCAATCTTTTTTTACAAGTGCTGCAAAGACGTGTTAAGTATGGTGTTGCGACTTGCGGGTCGAATCCAAGCAAGTCTTAGCGGAAGGATTGTCTAATTACCTATTTTTTTATTCGGCAAGCGTAGTTTCTATGATTGGCGCGAAATTTCAAATGGGGGGTAACCATAAAAGCCCGGCGCGTCGGGCCACAGGGTGAATATATAAAAACGCACGTCATAAGCGTACGACTGATAATGTGCACACAACAAAAGAACCCATTGTTCAGATCGGTCTATGTCGAAGACGCGTTTCTCTAGTATTTATGACCGCTACGCATTGAATAAAGAAGCAGCTATAAATACTAGAGAAATGATTCTTCCACCGATCTGAACACTAGATTCTTTTGTGGTTATATGCACATTATCAGTGGTATGCTTAAATCGTGACCTTGTATGTTGCATTGTACTGATTGATCAGTTAACCGCTTCTAATATCTATGCGTAAGATGGAATACTATAGTATGATTTCAGCTTAAGACGTACGTACGATAGTTTGATTTCAGCTTTAAAGAAGGTATGTTTACAATTTTAAAAGATCGTTATAACATTAGACATAGCAGCCAGTAAGTTATTCCTTAATTATCGTTTCGTGGTAAATAAGCAGTCTACATAAAAGAAAACTAATCCAGAAACCACATTTTGTTTAAAAAATATTTACCCATGAGACGACGAAGCTAAGAACCAAAGGAGGTAGAAAGGAGGACGGTAGTGAGCAAGAAGCTTATACCCAAATGGAGATTGCATTCTGTATATAAAAGTGAAGCTTTATAAACATCTTAGTGTTTATAAAGCATAGATGCGTTGTCCGAGCTTTATAATGGCAAGACGTTTGGGAGGTAATTGCCGCACTAGCAATCAGTCACGCTTCAACCAGTGTCGCGGACACACGTTTCTCTGACTATCTGTATTCTCGAAACCAAATGCGGAAGAATAGATAAAAGTAATTTAAAAAAAAGTACAAATGATTCTGAACTGTGAAACAAAAAAAAATATTTTATTTAGTGCGTAAGTACGCACTAATTTAATTTTTTATTGAATAATTCGCTCTCATGGCAACGTTTGACAACTCCCGCCACGTCATCCCCAATGAATTCTTTTATCATTGGTCATCCCTTACTTCATGCTTGATGCTACGTCACACGCGCTTTGGCCAATAATCGTGCGGCACTTATTGTGTCGTAACTAACGATGTCTATTCATCTTCTTCTAACTTATGTTTCTTGCTTTTTTACTCTTTCTTCGAACCAAATTGAAATAACAATACGCATCTCGCCATTTTTTTGTGCCATTTTGTTCGTGTATGACGTGTCTATTTGTAAAACGTCATTGAGTGAAGCACAAAAATTTGACCTTGAGTGAAGTCGCTGTTTCCTGCTATGTTTTCTTTAGAGTGACAATGAATGAAGTTCACTTGTAGCAGTTATTACGGTAATGAATAGCAATTGAACTGGAGTCATGACATTGATGCATGCACTTCGAATGTGGCTTCAAGTAACTTGCACAACTTTTTAAAATTGTATGGGTTAAGAGAAGACTATCCAGTCCTCATAACTAATACCTTGGCTTTGTGTAATTCCCGAAAGCCAAGTTTCACCATTGATATGTAGTAAACGATAAAAAAACTTTGATCCCCAGCATCCAAACTCGTCAAAACTTTTGTTAACTACTATCCAACTAAACTAATAAGTAGGAACCACTTGGCCTTTCTTACTTTTCAATTTGTAGAAGCTTATCTATACATCTATACATATAAATAAAATTGAAGTGTCTGTTTATAAAGTGAAAATTAAAGAAAATGTCCAACTACATATCGTTATATACACGATTCCTATAACGAAAATGATCTTAGTTTTTTTGTCTGTCTGTCTGTCTGGCCGATTTTGACGGGACTTTTATCGTCAGATAGCTGATATAATAAGGAGTAACTTAGGCGACATTTATTTTAGAAAAAATATTTTATTTTCGAAAAATAAAGTAGTACTGTCCAGTACCGCGCGCAGCTCACGCGCATGCCACCACTGGGCCGTCACGTCGGGCGCCTCCCACCACTTCTCCCACCAACGAATGAATATCAAAAAAAAACTAAATAAACTAATTAACTTTTTTGTTAAATTCCACGCGGACGAAGTCGCGGGCATAGCTAGTCTTAAATAATTTCAATAATCTTTTCCGTAAACCACTATTCCATGGTTTTAAGGAAAATCTTGTAGAAAAGTATGAAACGTTAAATAGTATAGTTCGCGTCACGTAAAAAGAACGCTGTAAAAATGTGGAGGGGCTGTGTTTGCGCAGAATAACTCGCGCGCGAAAGTAATAGGCCCCCTTTTTTTTAACTAGTCTTAGCTTCGTATATTGTTTACTGGAAGGTACATTGAAAAATAGATATAATATCATGTAATAGAATTAAAAACGTAAATCACCTACTGCGCAGCTTTACCGCCAGCGTTCTTTTTATGTGACGCGAACTATACTTGCCTATTAGTTTAGTTGGGTTGTATACATTGAGGTAGTGGTATAACAAACTTAATGATTATATTATATTATGTTATGTTTTTTAACTGCAATTACACTGTTAAGGCAATAAACAGGAGTTGGAAATAAGTAATTGATAGCCTTCGATTGTGATGAAATAAAAATATGTGAAATTCAATAATATTCGCACTCAATAGCATGGGTTGTAACATTGTCATTACATACCAGACCACCCACGGCACCGCAAGGGATCGCTGCTTTGCAAAGTTATAATATTGAATAATTACGAGGTATGAGACTAGGTGGAGACATGTACAGACTAAGTGCCATGTATGTGTCAAGATATTATATTCCATCCATTCATCAGCTAAAGGAAGTCCACTGCTGAACATAGACCTCCCCCAATGATTCCCACAGTGACCTGTTGGAGTCGTCTGACCATCTTGTGGGTTCACCTCCATTCGAATACTTTTTGGCCCCATCGGCCATCAGTTCACCGCGCTATGTGCCCCACCCATTGCCTCTTCAACTTACTAATCCGCTGGACTATGTCGGTAACTTTAGTTCTTCTACGGATCTCCTCATTTCTGATTCGATCTCGCAGGGAAACCCTGAGCATAGCCCTCTCCATAGCTCGATGAGTGACTGAGCTTCCTAATAAGGCCCACAAGGTACATATTATATTACAACACACTTAAACGGTGAAAGAAAACATCGTGAGGAAACCTGAAAAGCTATATGATACTACTTCAAATATTTCCAATACATGAAATGAGTGGGCCAATGTTTAATGGAAAAACAAAACTAGCCTGAATGGCTATCTTGTAGAAAAAACTTTTTTATCAATTTGTACTTGCGTACTTAAATAATTATTGGAATTATTATTCAATGGTATTTAAATGTTCACTTCGTATTATTTTCCTAATTAAACTAAAAAATCGTAATTCGTCGAGTTCACATAGTAATGCACTGATATCTGTATGTTGGCACAACTGACGCCGCCATGTTATTTTGCTAACTTCAAGCCGGTGTGCACTCAAAACAAATATATTTTGATCGTACGCCCCACATTGTTGTTTATCTGCAATAAATAAATACAGTAGCGAGACACATTCTAGTTGGAGTTTATTGATAGCTCATTGTGAAGTTAATCGGTAAATTATAAATTGAATCTTCATTTGGGAGCCCGATCCGCCACGATGGAAGTCGAGCAAATTGCTTCCGACTCTGAAAACGTGGCGGCCGACGAAAAGCCGGTCGGCGAGGAGGGCGCCGGCGACGCCACCACATCGCATACCGATAAGTTGCGTCGCAAGAACAAGAAATACGCACGTTCGAACAGCAAGGATGGTGCTGTTACTGTGGTCGTTCCACTGCCGAAATATCGCAGCTGGAAAAATAGCCGCCGACCGCGCAACGGGCACGGTAGAGGGCTGCCCAAGAAAGGTGCGTATCGTATCTTTGTCTAAAGATAAACAAACCGGTCAGAAGCGGGGAAAGTTCTAGAAGAGGTGACATCGTGCTTAGAGTTTAGACCATTAATTTGTCGTAAATTAACATAAATTGTTTACTGCGCAGCAGCATGTTATGGTGGTTTTGTGTGATCGGACGCGGTGTGAAGGTCACGTCGTGTTTCTGCGCAGTTCGCCCCGCTACTGATGTATAAATAATATGAGGCTGGCCGCTTTATCTGCGTGTAGGCTGATTATAGTTGAACGACATGTTACGTAACGGTTGATTGTAAACATCTTTCGACATCCAAGGCTATTTTGGTTGGCTCGTTCGATATTCCAAAGCGCGCGCGGACCTACGCTGGTCACAACACAGTATTTATGTTTACAGAATACAGATTTATGGTAGATCGACGTTAGAACGGCTATTTTTCCCTTCCTCAGTACATAAGTTGCTTTACGTGATCAGTACCCGCGCCAATCATTACCTTCGATAGACATACCCGCTTTTACTATGCGTTTCAAATAAGAATAGGAACGTCAATGACCTTTAGTTGTCAAATATCACACGAAAAGTATGGTTAGCAACTAAAACATATTTACGCATCAATTATATTTTTTTTTCACATAGTCAAATTCTTGAATATAAATTAACTAAATAAATTGAAACAATTACAAAATGTTATAATGGGCACATAAACAAGAATGTTTAGTCATAAATAGCTTAAAAAAGTATATATTTTAAATTTTTTATTTACTTCATATGAAATTATTCGCCAGAGAGTAACTATAACACGACATTATTCATTCATTAATTTTTTTACGAATTATTAAATATTGAAAATATTATTTTTATTCAACAAAAATATTATTTTAAGGAATCTTGTTTTACTCACCCTACCTAAATTGTGCGATTTGACAGCTACTACGAACCAATATGGCGCAGGGTCAGTCCTATTCTTAGTTGAACCGCATAGTAGTCATAAATATTTTATTGGCGTCGAATATCGGCGTAAAGCTATACTATATTATTATAATGAATGGAGTGAACAGGTTTTGAATGATATAACTTAACAAAATCTGACTATCTTGTAAATAATATTGTTTACATACTTATGTTTATACCTACATATCAATCTTAAGATAAGCATAGATTAAATTACTTTCCAGAAGTGATAAAAACTACATTGAATGGTTGTTACATAAAACATGCTTATGATAATACCAATAATGTAAAATATTGATAAATAAAGTCATGTGGTTTATTTTTAATGTTCTGACTCATAAAAATATATCCATATAAACATGGCATTTACATACATTGTATGTCTTCTGGTTAAACTATAATATACATTTACAAATATTGATATTAAAAAATATCTTCCCCATTTACCTCCATAGTGGTTTTCCATACTACCTACACATATTAATAATCATGATTATTTAATTTATTTATTTATTTAACACTTTATTGTACACCATATACATAACAATGACAATACAAAATGAAATTAAATATATGCACAAGTGGCGGTCTTATTGCTTGAAGCAATCTCTGCCAGACAACCATGGGATGGATAAACGAAAAGAACGAAAGTTGGGGCTTCGGGTGTACGAATATTACAATGTATAATATTATTAAGTTTATAAATAAACATACATACATACATATATACATACATACATACATACATACATATACATGTTGAATAAACATGCAAATACACAAAATACACATATAATATATATATACCTATAACAAACAAAGGAAAATGTGAACAACTCCAATATCCTCATAGAATCTGTAAATAGTGTTCTTTAACCATTTTTCTAAAGATTGGCAGAGTTTTAGCCCGTCTCACCGTTACTGGCAAATCATTCCACAACCTGGCAGCTTGTACGGTGAAAGATCTGTCTATGAAGGAAGTGGAATGCGCGGGGATTTTCAGCCTTAAGTTCTCCAATGACCTAAGAGACCTCGAATGCGTATCATGAAGGAATTCAAAGCGATTTTTAAGATATGAGGGAGTGAGAGGATTGAAAAGTATATTATGTAGAAGATAAAGAATGTGTGTATTGATCATGAGTTTATAGGAGTCCACTCTTGGGCATAAGTGCCTGGATGATGGTGTCTTGTCCAACCCTGGCCAGTAGTACATCTATTATCACTCAACATAGCCTGAGAACTACCACTTCTATCCTGGCCCTTTAATTCATACAAATTGTGCTATATAGCATACAGTTATATTTTTTTTTCATTATCTTTATTCAATGTAAACAAACAATCAAATCTTTCCTTTTTATAATATTATTTTTTATAAAATCGGTAGTGATAGTTCTTGTCCTATGTATGGATCCTAAAATGCTGGCTTTGTGTGGGCAGAGGTGCTAGACAAGTCTCTGCTAACCCCTTTAAGGATACTGGTGTGTGAGAAATAAATAAATAAAAACACCAAACAATCATATACATAGGCCTGACCCCACACTAAGGTTGAGTCTTGTGTTGTCAGGAACTACCAGACTTTTCAGTATCAGAAATACCTAGACTAGAAAGAAATATTTGTGGGCTGTACAAACTCACAGGCGGCGTCTTACCAACTGCGCCACGGATTAAGAAGGAGAAAGAAATAAAATGTGCTACATGTGAGATGCAAAAACGTAAGAAAAAATATTTTGAAGACCACTGAGAATTACATAAATATAGGAAATATACGAATATAAGTTAACCTACAAGTGGTGAAAAAAAACAATTATCAAAATTAAGTATGGGAAAATTAGGCATAATAATTAATTGTTTATAATTAAATGTTTATATTGATAAATTGTTTATCTACCATGGTTACACAGATAATGATTTGTTATGGGCAATGGTCAGATAACACTGTTATTTGCAACAATTTAACACATTATTAATTTGTGTGACATCTACAAATAACATTACACACTAGGTAATAGACGCAAATTAAGAAAATGTATTCCAAATGGTTATTTATATGTACATAGCAGTGGTTTACACATTCTAGACTCTTCACTTATGTATGAATGCATAATCATATTTTGCTTGCTTTAATTGTGGAAAAAATTGTGAAGAACTATGGATAAAATTCCTCAGTAATAATAAAAACACTAGATAGTTTATCAATTCCAATTAGTGTAAAATGTAAGACTACAAAACTCATCCTAAAAGGATGTGAGTCATGCATAAACATCATTTTTCAACACCCAGGATAAAAAATATGTTTTTGCTCTTATAAAGATTGTCTATGTCTGCCTTTACATTCGGGATACGCTGGTGTCGCAAGCTTTAGAATTTACATTTTGGCTCATAGGTCATATGATGTGTTTCAATTGTGAATATTAATAACAGTTCACAAAGGTTCGTGGTGGCCTGATGGTAACGAAATGGACTCGCCTAGTTTAAATCCCGGACTAAAATTGGAGGACTATCGCTTAAGCCAGTGATTCTCAACCTTTTTTTGTTGCGGCACATATTTAACGATTTCAAAATTTGGCGGCACACAAAGAGCGCTTTGAGACATATTCCTATTGCTATGCACGCCGCTTCATCACAATTTGGCACTAAGAAAAAACGCGTTGCAAAGCAAATAATAAAATAATTAACTTTTTTGTGGATTTAAATACATATTCATGTTAAAAATATGTCGGGGTGTTCTTATGTAGAGCCCACATGTTAAATAATCGTAAATCGGCCCTTAGGAATCTACGGGTAGTTGTAGAAGTAATTTTATTAAAGGAAACCCGATTGTGGTTCTATTTCACTACCCACAGTCAGAGTAAGGGTGGGAGCATGACAGTTTGCAATATAAAGCGCGTCCGGATCGTAGACAAGGCATATTCGAGATCCAGCACTCGGCAGTGAAGCATAGACATACGCGTGTTAACTATAAAGTAACAAGCTGTCGCAGATATTGGGATAAATCGTTAATCCGTTAATTATAACGTGTGGAGATAATTATAATTAAATAATTAACACAATGGATTTTATTACCGTCATCCTACATCAGAAGTGGGATCGTCCTACGTTGTAGCCGCAACCGCTTGGTTATCGCCATCAGCTGGCGCAGATTCTGACGTGAGTACCACAACTAATAACTTGAGGTAAATTATAACGACTGGTGACTGTTATGTGTAGCTGTCGTGTGTGACTCACGTGTGTGATTGTCATATTTGGCCCACGTATGTGGCTGTCATGTGTGGTTCACGTATGTGACAGTCATGTGTGACTCACGTGTGTAGCTGCCATTTGTGGCTCACGCTCAGAACAATGACTAAAGCAGGCTCATGTATGTGGCTGTCATATGTGACTATCATATGACTATCAAGTTATACCTTCGAAACTAATTTAATGCCGCTCTGAAAGATGCCTGCAGGTTGCTGTATTGGAAAAGAGTTCAGCACAATCAATGGAACTTCGAAAACATTCAACTACCTACATGAAGGAGTTATACGAAAAAAATAAACCTACTACTAGAATCAATCAAGAAAGATTGATGGGCATCTGTTCAGCTGTGCCCTTGGTATTGAAATAGCCCATGTGCTGCAGTGACTGCTTACCATCAGGTGACGCACAAACTCATCTGCCTGCCTAGGCCATTAATTGTTATCAGGAGCAGTGACATGGAGCTGTGACTGTGTGCCCTGGAAGTTCCAAGACACCTGCATCTTCACAGGAGTGTTTCAAATTGGTGAGATCTTTCCATTTTTGTTTGAATTTGGTTTTGCCATTTTACTTTCGTTTATTCGTAGAGCAATTTAAGAAAATATGAGGAATTGCGCAACAATATAGATTACACCACGCACTAAAACGGTGAGAGAGGGCATCGTGAGGAAACCTGCATACTATAGCGATTTATAAGAATTCCTATGGTATGTGGGTCCGCCAACCCGCACTGGGCCAGCGTGGTGGACTGTATGGCCTAACCACTCTCAACCGTGTTCTCGATTGTAGAGTAGGCCCGTGCCCTGCAGTGGGACGTATATGGGCTGATACAGATACTGATAGATTACTTAAAGAAAACACAACCTTAAAGCAGAGGTACACAGATACCAATCTCAAAAAGGGATATTGCATTGTTCCAGACAAACTTCGTGGACTCAACGATGAAACGGCAGGTGCAGAGCACGCCCCACCGCGCCGGTCCGAACTGCTGTATTGGCGCAGCAAAATCAATTCTTAATGTATTAAGACCTGCTTAGTAGTTGGACCAAAAACAAGCCCACTGAGTTTGATTCGCTGGATCTACTCACAGCTGGGTCGTGTCGCGTTATTTCCAGTGGTAAAGTAAGCCCGCTGAGTTTGTTTCGCCGGGTCTTCTCAGGACAGGGCCGCGTTGGATCCGGTGGTAATTTTAAAACGTTTATACCTACGTCACGTTTCGTACATCTTTATGGTTCAAACATCAAGGTGCCCGTGCACTCTTATTACTCCCGAAGCATAGAATCAAGCTAGGCTCGATGAGAATAATACACTCAAACATTTAAGTTATAATTGATTCCAAGAGTTCATTAAATGGCAATAGCATTTAGTAAGAAAGATTTGTAAGGTTAACATTTTCATAGACACAGTTCACATGAAGTAATTTGATAATTAATAATTACTGTAATTATTGAGGGGTTTCTTAGAGACCTGAAAAAAAAAAGAGAAAATACAGTCTGATCTACCCAGTTATGTAAAGAAAAAGGAAATTTGTTTGAGCTAAAGGGGAATTATCCCGGTCTAGCACAGTTCGGTCCAGTTTTAAAACTGAAGGAACAATCTGCGCACTTGAATGGTTGTCTGAAGGGAATGCATTCCGGACCAGACTGTATAATAATTATTACCATTTTGCGAATTGTTATATTATGTGAACTGAGTCAGGATGAACGAACGAATGATTTCCTTAAATGATGTATAGACAGTAGACACGCACACGAGGACGTGTGCTCGTCAGTATGGCCGTGTCGGGGTGTTCTTATGTAGAGCCCACATGTTAAATAATCGTAAATCGGCCCTTAGGAATCTACGGGTAGTTGTAGAAGTAATTTTATTAAAGGAAACCCGATTGTGGTTCTATTTCACTACCCACAGTCAGAGTAAGGGTGGGAGCATGACAGTTTGCAATATAAAGCGCGTCCGGATCGTAGACAAGGCATATTCGAGATCCAGCACTCGGCAGTGAAGCATAGACATACGCGTGTTAACTATAAAGTAACAAGCTGTCGCAGATATTGGGATAAATCGTTAATCCGTTAATTATAACGTGTGGAGATAATTATAATTAAATAATTAACACAATGGATTTTATTACCGTCATCCTACAAATATTTTTCTTTTTAACTGATATAATTTAATAATATTAACATTATTATATATTTGCAAAATTTGGCGGCACACTTTTGAAATTTGGCGGCACACAAAAGTGCCGCGGCACAGTGGTTGAGAATCACTGGCTTAAGCCATAACTCCTCTCAAACGTTCTTTTGATTGCTAAAGAGGCCCGTGCTGTATAGTGGGACTTATATGGGGCTGGATTATTTTTATAATAGTATTATTTACCCATACAAACTATTAACTAAATTAATTAGGCAAGTGTATTATTTACTATCCTATATGGCGGTTAGACGCCGCCTGTAAAACGAGAGGCCGCGTGTTCGATCCCCGCACCGAGAGAAATGTGTGTGTGGCCCACAAATATTTCATTCAGATCTGGGTGTTTGTGAGACCGAAAAGTGTCTCGTAGTTCCTGATACCCACGAGTCACGACACAAGACTTGATCTTAGTGTGAGGTCAGGACTATGTATGTGACTGTTGGGTGTTATTTATTTATTTTATATATTAAGATTGTGCCCGGCCCATTGCCTCTTCAACTTGCAAATACTACCTTAGCCGGGCACAAAGCTCGTAGAACCGATGGCCGTTGGAGCCGAAAGGTTCTAGAATGGAGGCCACGTACAGACAAGCGAAATGTCTGACGCCTGCCTACAAGGTGGACAGACGACCTGGCTAAGGTTGCAGGAAGTCGCTGGATGCTGGCCGCTTCCAACAGGTCGATGTTGAGATCTTTGGGGGAGGCCTATGTTTAGCAGTGGACTTCCTGTGGCTGGCTGGCTGGCTGTGATGATTAAAATTGTAATTAAGAAGTAACTGTCTGTGTGCAGGTGGCGCGGGCGGCAAGGGCGTGTGGGGACTGCCCGGCTCGGAGCTGCTCGAGGAGTACGTGGAGGACGCCAACGACCCCAACTACGACTCCGAGGCCATCACCAACGGCGACGTGGAGTTCAAGCAGGTGATCGTCGAGGCGGACCCCGAAGAGGTCGTGGTGAGTTTCAACTACATACTTTAAATTGACTCTAAAGTGTCCATCTCTAAGGTAAATTCAATGTCATATAGATCCGTATTCGGATTACAGTGGGATGCCAGAGTAACAACTGGACATATTGAGACTACACATCTTATGTTTCAGGATGGTAAGCGCAGTAGGATGCCAAGCATTGCTTTGTAATTCAAGATTTTGTTTGGTTTTGCTACTGTCAATGAACCGTATCGCTTACCATCAGTCGAACGGTATGCTCGTCTCGCCATTCATAGCAGTAAAAAAGAAAAAAAAACCTGAAAGATTCACCATCTGGGTGTACTATGAAGGGTCCTTAACCACTATGGACGGTAGCGGCTTTTTAGATGGAAAAGAATACCCTACCACTAAAAACGTGAATGATAAGATATTAACGTTTAACAATTTAGCTTTTACGGGGTCGATGCCTATAAGATTTTACGAGGGAAACTTTTTACGGCTTGTTTCCGTTGACCGATAGGTTAATACTGGCGGTAGAGGCAAGTACGACATTGAGGGTGCTACTGACCCAAAGGCCCTTAGTTGCCGTCCCTTAGTATGGCGTGAGCCGTGACGGTATTGTAGAACGAACCCAAAATACACGGCGATTTGAGGCGGGAGATTAGAAGGCAGATGATTATGGAGATAAAATAACACGAAGTTTGTACACAAAAATAAACTAATCGTAATACGTCTTAGAAATTATGCAGCGCGCCATTAGCATGTAATATCGGTGCGGTTCGATTGGCGTCGCGTCTCATTCGGCCGACCTTGTGCGCGCTGTTTACAAACGCGCATGTTTTTGACGAAAACACGCGATTTTGTGCGCCTCGCGGGAACGGCAGGCGCGGGGGAGGGGCGTGTTGTTTTTTTGCGCACTTCATTGCGGTCGCAGATGGGTGTGATGCGTGACGGCTACCATTGTTATGCGAACGCGCCTCGATCGTTTTTGATTATTTAATTATCATGAGTTAGTTGCGAGTTGGCTGGAACGGTCTTAACAAGAACGTAATATGGGGATATAGGGTAAATTAACGGCGACGTAGTCTTTCAATGGATAAAGTCTTTGACCGAACTTTGCAGTGGTTATAATTGTATTGACTATGTTATTCACACAACTACACTCTTCGAAACTACCCTAAAGTGACTGAACCCCACTAGGCATAATATATTCTAATCTCTTCTAAGTTCATAATTCATATTCTATAGTCTATGGCCTATGCTAATAAGAGAAAAAAATTGATTGCACTGAATAGGATGTGGAACTGTTGGACCGATTTCAAAAAATCTGTCACTATCGAATCCTTCAATATCCCTAGATGAACATAGGCTATGGATTACGGGCGGAGCCAGGCCGGGGCACTAGTATTATACGAACACAATGAACAAAATGAAACATTATCAGGACACTGGACAAGTTCACACAGAGCTGTATGAATCGGACCATTTTGGTAGTATCGCTAACAGATCTCGTTATTGTATTATTAATAAGTGTAAATGACGAGACGGAAAGGTCGCTCATATGTCAAGGGTCAGAAGTCATGCCGGCTAAATAAGAGAAACACTACTCAGACTTTATAATACCTATACTGCACAGCCCTATACTAACTTCTTTACTCAGAAATATTAACACCTGTGGTAAGCACCGTCCACTGTAGTCTATACTGAATATTTGTTGACGTCAGGCAGGCGAATCAGAAAATCAAAATCCCATCAAAAACATACTGTAAAAAAATTCCAAGTCTCGCAGCTCAGGTTTTCTACCGCAAAAAGTTGTGAGATGCATGTAATACCAAGTCGATTGATTTATTTAGTCCTTAAGGGACCTTCTATATAAAGTTATTACGTTAGTTATTACCATATCAATATTAAAAATTCTTTACGTTTTAAATAAATGGATCGACTTGGCCATCGCATGAAAACATAATGTATCGTACAATTTATACTTAATGCTGCTGGCCAAGTCGACCTATTGACACCGTACGGCGTACCTGTGCGTGTGTGCCTGTATTTCGGTCGCCTGCGCAGGTCGCGTCAGTTGTTTTCTAGCATGGCCGATTAACGTCCCTTAAAACATTTGCGATCCTTTATAATCTATGCTTATACCATTACATGACATTAGCACCCCCCATACATACCCGATCACCTATCGCTCTGGCTACTGGGGCGGCGTCTGCGCCGCGGGCCGATGTTTATTTACAACAACTTCTGTTCACAAGTATTGCGTAATACGTCGATAGATTTTATTGTATTTTCTTGTAGTGAAGTTCCTACTGTAGTGACCAGAAACTATGTTTTGTGCCGTGATTATTGTGCAGTGAATATAGTATTCAACGTGCAGTAAAGCAAAAGGAAAAGAATGCTCGTAACTTATAAGAAATCATTACTCATCAATCCAATAATCAAATGTAAATATTCTCTCCAAATATTTGTTTGATTTCTATCAATGTAACAAACACAAACAGTAGATACTTCATTATTTTATAAATACATGTATTGTTATTGCAGCCTAATTTATTTAATTGAAAATGTTTATTGTTATCTACATTCATGTTTGTTCCATTTAGTTTTTTTGTGTTTATTTACTTTCCATTTTTTCTTTTTTACTTCTATCGCTTCCTTTTCACTGTTTTTGTATCTTTTATCTTAAAATTAAAGCAAGGCCTAGCAATGCCAGTGCGTCATCGTCCTCATTCGATGCCATCGCAAAAAGAACTGAAGACCGCTCCGATACATCGTAACTTTCCCATACACGGTACCAATGTTCGGTCTACCTGCGCAGGCATACCTGCACAGATAACCTCTCCGGTAGACCGTAGTGTGTATGGCTTACATAAGACTTGATGATCGGTCAGTCAGTGAGTGACAAAATTAAGAAAGTTTGACTAGTTATAATTATTAAACTACTGGTTCAAATTGAATGAAATTTTAAATATACCGTGTTTACACAATGTCTGCTTAGTAACTGAAAATTCAGGCTTCATGCTTTAGCCACAACGAAGTTATAGGGGGTTGAAAATGGTGTGAATTGCTTCGAAAAGGATGTTACGGCCTATAGCTCGACTTGGAGGGGGCTCGGCCGCGCCCCCAGATTATTATTTGATTTCACAGGCAGATCAGTGCTCGGTGGTCTGTGAATAGCGGACCAGACGCGGTTGCTAAAATGTTCACGGTGGTCGTGGGTTCTAATCCCAGAGTTCTGACTCAGAGTCATGTGTGTATCGAGAGTCAATCACCACGCATTATTACGTTGAAGGAAAACTTGTTGAGGAAACCTGCATAGCAATTTATATGAATTTCTATGTTATTTAAAGTCCGCCAACCCGCGCTAGGACAGCATGGTGTCCACCAAATAAATAAATCGCCTAACCACTCTCAATTGTTCTCTCTATTGTAAAGGATCGTGCCTCACAGTAGGTCGTATAATTGGGCTGATCAGTACAATACCGTATGCGAATCAGAAAGCCGACACATACATGTGTCGCTATAACGGGTCCCTAATCACTATGCACTGTGGTCGCTGCCTGAGCGTATACTGCTGTAATAATTATAAAAAAATGTTTTGTAGATAAAAATTGATATAAAAATATGTATTGATAACAAAATATACCTGGCTTCGTTTGCGGTAGCGGTCCTGATATACTCTGTATACCAATATTATCAACAAAACTCATTACTCTTTAAGTGTAGATCATTAAGAGTAATATTTTTTTGTTGCCAAGAATGACTCATAGCTTGTGCCATATAAATAAATAACGATGTGTTAGGGCGATACCAAAGTCGTTAATGTGGGGAACTACCTATCAGCCTAAATGCATTAACTATTAGTTTTCATTAAGCGGAACTGCATATTGGCCCCAACGGCGGGAAATAAAGATCATATGTTTGACATTGTCTCACAGGAGATTGACGTAAAGTGACAGCTTAGCTGTCGCCTTTCATTCGGTGAGTGAGATTGTTGGATGCCCAAAATACCCCTTTCCTCTTTTCGTACTTTTTCCTCCTCACTCCTCTCCGAATTTGGTGCAACCGCAACTCATCTTTGTGAGAATTTGAGGCATAAAATGCGTGGTGGCCTTTTGATAACGGACCAGACGCGGTTCAAGTCCCAGGGCACACCTCTTACTTCAGGATCATATGTGGATTGATAGCCACTCACCATGCACTATAACTATGAAGGAAGACATCTTGAGGAATCCTGCACACCATAGAGACTTGTATAAAATTCTATGGTGTGTAACTGTACCCTACTCGCACTAGGCCAGCGTGGTGGACTAAATGGCCTAACCACTCTCAATCGCAGTCTCGATTATGGAAGAGGCCGGTGCTCTGCAGTGGGACATTTATGAGTTGATACAGTACATTTGAGGTGACAATAATATATTTTGATACTCGACAAGTACCTAATGTGAAACATTCAATTTATATTTTGTAGTCAAACGAAATAAACTGAATGCAAATGTGCATACATTCTCCGTTGTTTACAACGTGTATGTGTTGAGAGGAAAATTGTGCCGGCCGCGACCGCCGCCCGCCCGCTGGTGAATGCTGATTAGTGTGACACTGCTGGGTCGCACGCATCACGTCGCGTGGGGGGCAAAATAAAGATAAAACTCATTACACTGCTCCATCTGTCATTGTGTTAATTAAGGCGGTAATTTAGACTAAAAAGACGTAGACGATGATTTATTACGTTTGTTAGTTAAGATTTTGTTTTTTTTAGTTGAGATTTTAAACTAAAACTTTGGTGGTATTTTTACTACTCATTAGAATTTTAGTGAGTTAAGCGTAATATTTGTAACATAACTTTAATAAATATTCAGTTGTTAATGTGTTATTTTCTATCGGGGTAATTTAAACTCAATCAATGAAATCAGACAGTAAGACGTCATTATATTCAAAACTCGAAACTTGTTGAATTCGAAAGTGTGGATCCCCATAGTACGATGTTCCCTATTTGGGCAATGTTATGACTCACCAAGGTTACGAATGTAATATGACGTATGTATTAAAAGTGTAAGTCGCGCGGGGGGTGTGGCCTCCCACACTTGTCGTCTCGGCCGCGCGCGAGTTGTTTGCTTGGCTCGGCCGTTGCTCCCGCAATATGTGCCGACGCCGACTGCCGACTAAATCGGACGCTTGCGCAATGCACCGTGCACTACTGTATCTCCATTTATCATCTACGTCATTGATGTGACGTCACATGTGATATGTGTTATGAAAATTCGCACTTATACTGGGTTAGGAATATTGGTGTACTAAGCCAAAAGGATGAGGCTCATCAATTTATTTATTTTATTTTATTTGGAAAACAAAGCGTTCATCACCCATGAATAACATATGACATTTGTTCACAAGTATGAAACAAAATAATAATTATTGAAGTATCATTATGAACAATATTACTACGGGACCCAGAAATCGTGAAAAAAAAAACAGCTGTTCCACACTAAAAGAATATTTTGACTCTGGAATAACATATGGCGTAACTGTACCACTGGAATGTAAATAACAAGTTATATTTGTATTTCGGACACCGTAAAGTTAATTAAGACTACTGAATGGTACGAGTAGATCGCGATAGTTAGTCTAATGGTCAATTTAGTGATCATTCTTCAACCATATTTAGCAGTTCAGGTTGGATCTAAGTAGGACATGGAAAATGATCACGCGCCGTAGTACAACCGAGCGACCTCCGCTCGATAGCTGTTATCTCTTTGATTTAGATGCATCAACTGACGCGGTGTAAAGGCTGGGTAATATTGATGAATAGTTGAATTACAAACAGACGCGGATGGCAAGATGTTGCTCAAGTTGGTCACGGGTTCAAATCCCAGGGCACACCGCTGATTTTTCGGAGTAATGTGTGTTTGGATAGTCAACCACCACACACTATAACGGCGAAGCAAAGCACCGTGAACAAACCTATATACCATAGCGATTTGTAAGAATTTCTATGGTGTGTTAAGTCCGCCAACCCGCACTAGGCCAGCGTGGTAGACTATATGGCCTAATCACTCTCGTCTGTAGAGGAGGCCGGTGCCCCGCAGTGGGACGTATATAGCTGGATACGTACAATTAGCCGCCCTATTAGCCTAGTGGCTGCAAAGGCTAACAATGTGTGATTCTTGATTTCGATTACTTACTTAGTAAAAGGGCGTTTCAAAATCTGTTATTATGCGTATTGCATGCTGTATTATGTTGATAACGTCTGTGGCGCAGTTAGTCAAAAGCCAATTGTAAAATGAGAGACTGCGGGTTCGATTCCAGCAACGAGACAATTGATAGTGTGAACCAGAAGTATTTGTTTTCGGTTTGGGTGATGAGAACGAAAAATCTCATAGATAAATATACCCTTTATTAACTCAATCTTAGTGTGTGGTTATGAGTTAGGACTATGTATATAACTATTGGGTGTATTGTGAGAGCGGTATAATAATGTGTGTTGTTTGTTCGCAGCGCAAGTCTGAGCCTGTTATCCTGGAATACTTCGAGCACGGAGACACGCACGCCGCCGCCGAGGACTTCCTCGAGTTCGTCACCGCCAAGCGGAGCCATCTGGTGAGCGATATACACATCAAAATCCCCCCCCCCCCCTCCTGCTCCCAGGGGGTTACTCTGTAAAAGGGATATGAACTTTGAATGTTCGAATGCTCAACGTCCCGAGTAAGATGTATGATTTCCACTTCTAAATATGTATCAATACTATTCTCTATTGTACTTATTATTTTCTCCGAACGTAGTCTATGGTAGCGACGAACGATAGAGGCATCCAAAATTTTTGGATTATCTAGGCACATTATTTTATTGTTAATTGTTATAATTTAATTGTTATAATATATTCATTTACCATTATTTATTTTATCAAGAAATGGCGAAACGAGCTTGCCATTCAGCTGAGATAATAGGTAAATAGAGTAAGCGACAAGACACCTCATGGAAAGTCGCAAAATCAAACATCACCATGACCTACAAAGCAACACTTGGCACTCCACTGCGCTGGCCATCCTGGGACATGAGATGTTAAGTCTCATATGTAGACAGTAGATGCTAACAATGTTGTCTGTTTGTCGGCAGGTATGTGAGACTATCGTAGAGATCGCGCTGGACCACAAGCCGTCGCACTGCGAGATGGCGTCCGTCCTCATCTCCGACCTTTACGGCAGGGTCTTCTCCGCCAAGGACATTGGAGTAGGTCAGTGGCTTTAAATTACTGCTGAAGCGCAGAACTTGGTGTTATAGTAATTCATACATAAACTCATGGCTTTTCTCCGAAGGGGTAGGCAGAGGTGACAGGACACCCACATTTCGTCTTGCATGTTCTGTCCCACGATCTGATAGGTGACTCTGGGCTGATAATGAATAGAAAAATTCAATATATTTTTTTCCAAACGTACTCTAGTACAACTACGCCACCGAGGAAGTGAAGTGCAATAGTAATAAAGGTTTTATATTTGTACTGACTAGATAATACCATACTCTTTACGGAACTGTGGAACGGTGAAAGAAGTTCTTATGTGGATTACTCACCAATCGAAATGCAACAGCTAAAATATTAGTGGTACAGTGGCAGTGATGTGTTTGAAAATACTTTATGGTACTTTAAAACTTTAACTGCGGCAAAATGACTTAATATAGTGAAGGAACTTTGTTACGTGGTATATATGCCAAGAAAAACCGAGTATTAAACTTCTACTGGGGCGGACAACACGAGCAAAAGCTATGTGGGTATCAGGCATGGGAAATGAAGCGAGAGGAAGGATAGTAGTCGTATTCATGCTGGAACGCGACCACCTCACATAGTGGTCAAAGACTCGTCATAGTGACCTGCGTAAGTCTCGCATTTTGGTTTCACCTTTGCATGTATGTATATTCGTATACCATGACACTGGTGTAATTATTATTGCGCTTACCATCAGACGCACTTTTTCAAATTAAAAATGAAAAAACGTGTCACCTGATGGTAAATGCGCACTGCCGCCCATGAACATCCGCAACGATTTGATCGTCGATTTATCGTCGGCCTATCAAACTGGGAGGAGAGGGGGAAGGAAAAAGGTTGGAAGAGGAAAGGGGTATTGGCCATCCGGCAAGTTATTAGGCAATATACCCCTACTTAGTACTACTACTCCGCCAACCCGCACTGGGTGCGGTGTGTCCACATGGTGGACTATAATATGGCCTAACCACTCACAATCGTACTCTCGATTGTAGAGGAGGCCCGTGCCTTGCAGTGGGACTTATATGGGCTGATACAAAAAAAATACCTCTACTCGGTTAGTTGTACATGATGTATGTATGTATGTGTATGTGTGTCTGTGTGCGTGCAGCGTTCGAGCACCTGCTGGACAAGCTGCCGGACCTGGTGCTGGACGCGCCGGACGCGGCGGTGCTGCTCTCCAACTTCATCGCGCGCTGCGTCGCCGACGACTGCCTGCCGCCCAAGTTCGTGCAGACGCAGGCGCAGATACACACCAACCAGCACGCCAGGTACTAACAAATGCTTTAATTTTTAAAATTTCGTCGTTTTTAATGTTCGTGGCAAATAAAATTATTTTTCTTTCTTTCTTTACTACACACTACTAGTATGTGGATGCATGCGTACGTATGAAGAGGCATCTCGGCAGGCATAATTGTATCGATGGCATGGGACTGCCGTCTGATGTCAATCGATATTCTAGCTCAGTGATTCTCAACCACTGTGCCGCGGCACTTTTGTGTGCCGCCAAATTTTGCAAATATATAATAATGTTAATATTAATAAATTATATCATTTAAAAAGAAAAATATTTTTAACATGAATATATATTTAAATCCACATAAAAGTTAATTATTTTATTATTTGCTTTGCAACGCGTTTTTTCTCAGTGCCAAATTATGATGAAGCGGCGTGCATAGCAATAGGAATATGTCTCAAGTCGGCGCACACTTGCCACTTCTGCGTACAAAACGTGTTGTTTTAGTGATAGTTGGGATTCACAAGGTGTTGCATAGTAGTTACTGAACCTTTTCTTTACGATATGAGAGTAGCATTGTTATATTTATTTATTTATTTATTTATTTATTTATTTATACGACCAAATATAAATCAAATTATCAAAAAAAAATCAAGCTCAAATTTCGCATTCAAAATATTTTTATTATTAGCTTGTAATTAATCCCTTAATAAACGTTTAGTTATTATTGTAGTATATATTAGTTTATTTCGTATATTTAAATATTTTGGCATAAACTATTTATGCTGTGTGTTTGTAGTAAGTAAATAACTTTTATCTTTTTCTTTGTGTGCCGCCAAATTTTGAAATCGTTAAATGTGTGCCGCCAAATTTTGAAATCGTTAAATATGTGCCGCAACAAAAAAAAGGTTGAGAATCACTGTTCTAGCTGGTCGGCATTTGCGCTTGTGTGCGTGCGTGCGTGCGTGCGTGCGTGCATTCGTGCGTGCGTGCGTGTGTGTGTGCGATAATTGTATCGGATGGCAAAAAATAGATTCATCATCATCATCTCAGCCACAAGAAGTCCACTGCTGAACATAGGCCTCCTCCAAGGATTTGAACCTGTTGGAAGCTGCCTGCATCGAACGATTTCCTGCAAATTTAGCCAGGTCGTCTCTCCACCTTGTAGGCGGGCGTCCGACATTTCGCTTGCCTGTACGAAATAGATAACCTTCAATTTATTTATATCAGGGCATCTGCATTTGTGTAATAATTTTACGTCAACAAGACAACATACATGCGATCTATTGCTTGTTCGATTAGGTATTCTCAGTACGTTAACCGGCATGTTTCGATTCCAGGCAAGCCATACACAGGGCGGAGACGCTCTTGTCCATGAAGCAGGGGCTCGTGAGGCTCGACAATATCTGGGGCGTCGGCGGCGGCATCAGGTGAGTGAAATACATTGCCATTTTTCCTCTACATACTTTACTTAACTTGCGAGATGAAGCAGCAATGGACAGTGCATAATGCGAAGCGATCGCGTATGAAATGAATTTTACGAGTGATAAAAACCTCATTAAACATGAATTTGACGGCCTCTTTCGTTAGATATCGTCAGTAAAAGGAAAGGCCTCAAGTTAGATCCCCGCATCGGGACAAATGTATGGTTTATATGGTTTCGGCTCTGGGTTATGGACACCAAAGACTCTTATAGTATCTGATGCTCACCCCACAAGACTTAATCATTCCTTAAGGATATAAAGTGCGAGTATATAATTTTAACAGCCTCCGTGGCGCAGTTGGTTAGACGCCGCCTGTGAAACGAGAGGTCGCGGGTTCGATCCCCGCACCGAGAGAAATGTTTGTGCGGCCCAAAAATATTTCTTCCGGGTCTGGGTGGTGAGACCGAAAAGTCTCTCGTAGTTCCTGATACCCACAACACAAGACTCGATCTTAGTGTGGGGTCAGAACTATGTATGTGACTGTTGGGTGTTATTTATTTATTTATGTTTGGTGTGTGGTGCAGGCCGGTGAAGTCGCTGATCCGTCAGATCCAGCTGCTGCTGAAGGAGTACCTGACGTCGGGCGACCTCGCCGAGGCCATGCGCTGCGTGCGCGAGCTGGAGGTGCCGCACTTCCACCACGAACTCGTCTACGAGGTAACTTAATGCACCACACTGCTGAACTAATACTCTTTTTTTTTAATTTAGCACATATATATATATATATATATTTATTTTAATTAAAGTATTGGAAAACGTTGATTTAAATACTTTGTTAGATAAGCACACTTTGATGTACCACGTGTAAATCTAAACTAGGCATGCTGTGTTCACTTCAAGTACATGTCAATTAGGCTAATTTGTTATATTATATGAAATATTGTATTTATTTTTATTTTTATTCTACACATAGTAGTTGACTATACAGTCAGATATTTATGATTCATATTAAAAAGGATAATTAATTTGCTATGTTCGACAAAGTCGTTCATTTTCGCACACATCTGCATTTGTGCGTATACGCGCACGTATACCTTGGTCACAACATCCCACAGACTACATGCGACGCGATCGTGACGACGTGCTGGAATGAAAAACCATACTTAATGGTCTAATACATCTTAGCGGTTGAACATTTTTATTTGTACCGAATTGTGTGAAAAGATTTTTCCTCACGCGTTCCCTCCGTCTTTTAATCCTGAATCTTTCTGGTGTCGGTCGCGGGATGTCGCTAGATACAGGCTGCCTCCAACAAGTCACTGTGGAAATCTTTGGGGAGGCCTATGTTCAGCAGTGGACTTCCTTTGGTTGATGTATGGATGAAGATGATGGTGTAGTTGTAGAAGCATTGCTGATATCCCGCTGTTTGTTTGCAGACGGTGGTGCTGGCGCTGGAGACGGTGAACTCTTCGGTGGAGGAGCAGCTGTGCCGCTTCCTGGCCGAGTTGCGACGTTGCGTCATCGTCACGCCAGACCAGATGGATAGGGTAACTACGCCGTCCTTATATTAACAACACGTGTCGGGGGAACATTCTAGAAGCGTTACCGGGCCTTCCCCTACAATCTAGAGGACGATTGAAAGAGGTTAGGCTATGTAGTCTACCAAACTGGCCTAGTGCAAGTTGATGGACATACCATAGAAATTCATACAAATCGCTATAGTGTGCTGAATTCCTTGCAAGTTTTTCCTTCACCATAATGTTGGCAGTCCATCTGTTCCTTGACCAACAGCTTGAGCCAATCTGGTGGTTGAGTGGTAACTCATTCCCTCTGTATGCAGGGTTTCGAGCGCGTGGTGGAGGACATGGGCGACATCGTGCTGGACGTGCCGCTCGCCTACATAATGCTGGACCGCTTCATGGAGCGCTGCCAGCAGAAATTCCGCCTCGGCGACCACGTGCTCAAGCGCATGCCCACCAGGTAACACTACACTACATCATGCTTGATACTGCTACTAGATGTAGGCCTGTTGCATCAACTCGTCATAGAGATCCATTGGTAGCAAACGTCTGTAACGTCCTTTTCCTGGTAGAAAGATGGGCACTTAGTCCTGTTGTACATGGCACGGCAAAGTTTAGCATAGTTACGGCATCGCCGCCGGATTTGCCGTGCAGGTACGTTTACAAGCGTGTCTCTCATAATGAATCATAAAACACTGACAACCGTACCTACACACGGCAAATTAATCGTAGATTGTCACGCCGAAAAAACGTATATGTACAAGGCCGTCGTGAGTTAAATCATCTTTCCGTATGATATCTGCTATCTATAGGGCCGTATGTAAATACTTTATCATTTGAGCATCACTCATAACAGTTGCAGTAGCTAATGTTTTATGAACACACATTAATTCTATGTATGTAAACTTATTTTGAAAAGAGCAACGCTAGAGTTTCTTGCCCGTTCTTCTCTGGCGAAAACAGCCTTGTGAACTGGGTGGTAGTGAAAAAAAAAAAAAAGTGACTGAATCTAAATAGTGTATGACATTTTATGGATTCAATAAATATTTTCATTTCATTTCATTTCATTTCATTTCATATTATTGCAGGGGACGCAAGCGGTTCGTTTCGGAGGGCGACGGCGGCGTCATCAAGGACCACGCGCTCAAACTACGCGAGTAATGCCCACACACACACACTCGTACACACATACACCGACTCATACACACACACACACACACACACAGGCGGACACCCCTCTACAGCAGTAATCATCCACAGACACTTGACGATAGTTTTGACACCATTTCAGTAACTCTAAAAAAAATCCCCAATTGAACTTTAATCATACTTTTGGACCGTTGGTTCAATCTATTTTACGGTTAAAGGTTTCGATATTTAGAGACGTAGCGATGACTGAACACGCAAGATTATTATTATTCATGTATTATTACTTGTGATAACTCACATAAAGTGTACTATGAATTCCTTAAGTTCATAAACTTCATATATTCGTCGAGTGAATACAGTCGAACATATAAACATATTCTTGACACATTGAAAGCTTCAAGTAGATTTAAATTGAATAAAATATATTTAAAAGATTTCGATGTGTAAAATAGATATATTTATTCGTAGTATTTTGGTATTAATATGTTAAATTTGAACTGACTGATTTGAGTTTCCTAAGTCACACGTGATAAAATGAAGGGCTTGCCTACTGTTATATTTTGGGTACGAAAATGATTCAGATAATTGTGCGTACAATTGGCACCTCTGCCTATCAGTTCAGGGGTTTAAGAGTAAGATTATGTATTGAATATCAAGTATTATATAAATTTGAATCTACAAAGTTCTGAAAGTTTATAGATTCAGAAAAAGTGTCTGAAAGTTTAACATCAGGAACTGTAAGGAGGGTATTTGTAAATCTGTCTGTAAGATGGTTCTTGTCCGTTCTGCAACATTATTTCTCAACAGGATTACGTGTCTTACTGCTGGGCTTGGGTCAGTTCAGTCTCTTCACATTATATTTAAAAATGCGGCTACATCTTACGATATTGATTTCAAAGTGATGTCCAAACATTTTCAATGTGCTACAGCAATCTTAAATTTCTATTAATTAATATGAACATTTTAAAAAATCGTAGGAAAGAAGTGATGTGGTACATTGTATATGGAATGTTCATCACTGATATATCCCAACAAAATAGTCTTGTAGTAAAAAGACTGCACCGAGCCCATCATGAGACACTGACTCAACTCATCGTCACCAAACATAGACTCACTAAACAAGTTCCGTTATTATCATTTTCAATTATTTTATTTTGAATTGTGAATGTTTTAAATGCCATGTGTTTTGAACAAGGCTGGTCGCAGAGCTATATTGGTCTGATATTTAACGGTGAAAACGTGCTGTCAGGGCGTCTGTACATATTGTCTTGTCTAAAAGTCATATTACACTGCCATAGAGTGGAAATAAGTGACTAGTAAAATAAAATACACCTAAGTGTCACACGTTCCTGATCTCGTGTCTGTAATTAGGTATCATAAGGACTAAATTTTATCTCTCTTATTGCTATGGAATTAAGCAGACAATAGTTGATTTCCATATCTTATTAATTTGGCCATTTATTTACTTTAGTTAAGGGTTAAAAATAAATGATACATTCCTACAGAGTCGGCGAGTTAGTGCTCCGCCTATTTGTCATTTTCAATACTGGTTTGAAAACTAGTAATAATAGGGATTGTTTGTGTATAAAATTAAAAATTGAAATAATTTGGCACCTAATTCTTATGTAATTAATTTTACTAGTCACTTATTCATACTTAAAAATGAGCCTCAAGGCCCATCAAACCTTCAGCCTGCCTTCTTAATATTAGTAGCATCGACAACAGCACATTTTTCACCGTAAACTCTGCGCCGAACAATTACTATAAGTAACTGTAAGGAGTACAGATTGTATCGCGTTGTGGAACAGTACAGCGCCGGTCGGCGTATTACATTTTTTTTTACTATATTTTTTTGTTATTTTAAGAGATGAGTGTGGGCCGGCCGTTTTCGGAAAGATCGCAGGAATGCCGAGATAACCCAACATAACACCATTGCATAGGGCAATCACTCCCTGAGTTTAAAAAGTAAATTTTACCATCAGCAAATACACCAGAATGTAATGTATATAAACATAAATACATTATTTTTATTTCCTGACAAAGGATAAAAATGATTTGGAATATAAAGGGAATCGATCTTGCGATCTTTCTGAGGACGGCGGCGCGGGCAAATGAAGCGTGATGCATTAAACTGAGAGACGGATTGATTGGTCGAAAATTTATAATTTGACAGACTTCGAAACAGGATAGGAGTAATCCTGGACATTTTTTTTATTACTCTTGAGTACTTTTTGTAATCAGAGTACGTAAACGATAATTCGTTGTTTTTTTCTTTTATGTTGTAATATTGGAAATATATTCTAAATTATTTAGATCATGCTATAAGGCTTATTGATAGTTTTGGGAATTGCTTCCAATTAACTAAACTTTCATGAGTTGTACCTCTGTATAATTTCAACACTACTGGCTTATTGTCTAAAGATATAGCAATTACACAAACATCGATTTGACAAATATTGACCATACCAAGGACCATTAGTTTGACTTCACACTTTGACGTAACTAACAAACGAGAAGACACGCGCATAAAGACTAAGTAATATTCTTTGAGATATATCATATTTCTCCATTATCACGAAGATATTTGATAACCGTAAATAATCTGTATTCAGCCCAGCATTGTTATTAATACCCGTTATAATAACATACATCTTGGAAATAAGATTAACTCTATAGATTTCTCAGCATTGAAGGGTTTATAACATTTCCGGATTTTTGCAATTTTTAGTAAAAAAAAATTTGAGCAGTGACTAAGTAATTTGACAATAGTTTTCGGCCTCAAGGCTCGTCTCTCAGCTTGTGGCGTCGCGTACTATTAGTGCCTGATAAAAAAAGCAATTTTGATCACGCAAAGGTCATGTGAACGGAGAGAGAATGGTCGATGGAACGAGTGTACGATGCGAGTGAACGAATTGTTCGTTTGTAAGGCTGTCCAAATTGTGAGCACCTCCACTCGGCGGATTGCCCAAAATATCAGCATTTGAATGCATTTCAACACAAAATCATGTGTTATATTATGCGGTTTTTAAATAATGTAATGTTACGCATAATATCTAATGACGTTAGACATAGACAATTTTATACATTTGGGGCTTATAAAGAAATCAAATTATTAAGATACTCAAAAAGAATACATTGCATTAATATGTATTTAGCATCACCGGTTCAAGATGCAATCGCCTGAACTTAGAGAAATCAAGAAGAAAAGTATTTTTTTTTTTCAACTCATTATTATGTTGGCATATTGAGGCTTATTAAAACAATTATTATATTAGCAAGACTCGAGAACAGTCGCTGAGTGGACGGTGCAAATGTTGTATATGTACGATTGTCGAAGTTACACTGATTTTGAAACTAGCAATATTTACCAAACATATTTAGTAATTGGTTAAATTTCAGTGACATCTTCGCTGCTTGTGAAGATGTCTAAATTTATATTTTAAGATCATTTATAATACTTTAAAATACAGGTGCACCCTAAGACCAGTTGCATCAAGTGACTGATTATAATTTTTAATTTGAGGATAGGGATCCCATACATTTGGCATCCTAAATGATGTTTAGAGTTACTTGTAACTGTACTTTTATATAAAATAAGTATAATCCATAAACACCCGAAAGAAAATAGATTTTATAACCTATTTCCCGTGTAACTTGGACAAACGTAACAATATTATGTATATGTATGCACAGTGCCAACTAGAGGGTTGTATCGTGTCTTGAAAGGGTCGCTGTACAAATGGACATGCATTTAAATATCGCATTTAACAATTGGGCCTAGTTATGTCAAAATGTCTTGTAAAGTTTATTTTATGCATATGTCATGTTCGTACATATTTTTGGCAGATTTTGATATCAATCTGATGACCATTTATGATACTTTGTGAGTTGGAACATTTTGAATAGCTGGGTCCAATTATACCTGAACTTCAAATTGGGGCATTTCACACGGGCTACTGATAATATGTGGCTATATAATCATCAAAAAATCACATACATTTATGTTTATAAACATAATTTTTTTATTGCATATGCCCATTATTCATTGTGTTAACTACCATTACAATTGTTTAAAAAATAATTCGTTTGCCATCGTCATGTAGACGTCTTCGTGAATTTTATAGGGATAAAGTTGGGTTTCCCGCATTTTTTCTGTTTTGCCTATTACTTACAAAACATATGTTTTAAATATGATCAAAATTCTTGATCTCGGAGACAAGCAACCTAATCAGTTGGTACTGACTGCATAACGCGTTGGTAAAAATTAAATTCGATCCTACCCTCGAAAGTGAGAAAAGAAATTGTTTTATATTTTTCAAATATGCATTATAAAAAACTTTTAATGAATTATTTAGAGATGTCGTTTTAATTTTTACCAGCAACACCCGCCATTGCAAATGTTAAGCATTTAATTATAAGTTTTTTTCGTAGATTAAGTATTTTTTGTCGCGTAGGCTATGCAAGGTTGTCAACGCTGTGTAAATATGATTCTTTGAGGCAGAAATATATTAGATGCGTTTAATTATTCCTTTGTTTTATTTATTATTTTACCTTTAAAGCTGCTAAAAGGGCGATATAAAGCTCTTATAACCAATAATAGTGTTGGTTGTTTAATTATAAGTCGGATTCTAAGAAACACTTTTTACTGGTGGTAGGTCAGGTTATTGTTATCATAATATGTGAGAGGTTGCCTGGGTAGGTACCACCGTACTGTATATTTCTACCGTCAAACAGCAGTGCAGAAAATGCAATGTTGTGTTTCGGATTGAAGGACATTGTAGCCAGAGTAACTACTGGACATATTGAGACTTAACATCTTATGTCTCAGGATGGCGCGCGCAGTGAAATGCCAAGCATTGCTTTGTAATTCAAGGTGTTGTTTGGTTCCGCTACTGTTTATGAGCGGTCGTATTGCTTACCCTCAGGTGAAAGGCATGATGCAAATGCAAATGATACAAGGTTGAAGGAATAAAAATATAAGGCAATTGTTAAAAATATGTTTATTATGTATACATGAAATTAATATTGCTTGCGGTCATAATACATTTTTATGATTTTATTAAATATCTGAAGTATAAACTGAATACTTAGTGTCCAACGCGCCGTCGAATTAAAGGCTCATGGAGGGTGAATATGTCAGGGGCAAAAACCGCCCCGAACGCCCCTCGTATTATTATTTTTTATTTATTAGATCGATACACCATCGGTGCGCCACCGATAAAATTACATATTGTTTTATATATACGTATTGTGCAAGCTGACAAGCCTTATAGGTGTATACAGCATTACTATTATTATCCTATTATTATTATCTAGTATTATCCTTGTTTCAGCCGGTGGTCGTGCACGAACTTGGCAATCTATATTATTAATTAACTAACAAGTGTTTTAAACGCAAAATTATGCTTAGCATCGGAAAACATCTCTTCTACATTTACAATAAGACCCTTTAATTTTAAACAAACACAAATACATTAACAATTATAGAAAATTCATTATTGCTTTTGGAATTAGTCTACTACTTTAATATCACAATGTTATGTTATCCACTAATGGATGTTTATATTGTACAGAGAATTGTGTCGAAACCTCTTTCTGACTCAGCTATCCAATGATGTAATTCAAATTAGATAACAGTTAAGGTCCATTTAAAATACTCGTAATGTGATTTATTAGGCTACTGGCTATGATGGGACTGTCATAGACTCTTAACTAAAAGCCCCTAAATAAATTTTGATTAAAATATATACTAAAATAAAATTCTTATAAAATACTACTGAATACTGAGCACCGGGTTACGCATGACGCCGTAATACAATAACACGAAACACAAAATGTATCTAAAACAGTGATACATAATTTCACCATTTCTTTTGTACATGCCATATACCTAAGTACATTTTTTATTGCGCCCTAGTGCTAATGCTAAATCCTAATCTAGTTTTCTAAATTAATCATCCGGCATCCCCAATTTACATAGAAACAGTGCATTCGCTGTAGTGACGTGTAATGTACCATCCTTTTCAAAATGAGACTACAATTATTAAAGATTATTATATTCACCACTGTCAGATGCGAATACTTCAGTTTCCTATTTCCAGGAGTCCTATTTACCGCCATAATAATATTTTATTTACGGATTCATATTTATAGGATAGATGATGTATCAATGTACTGTTCAATATAGAATTTTATTGACAATAGTGTTATGCAGGTTAGTCATAAAACCGAAAGGGGGATGCTACACTCATCATAATTAACAACTTTTACTAAGGTTGGCCACGTTTAAATCGTTAAAAAATATCAGCTGTTCCATACATTTTGCAGATTAAAACGATTATTTTTTAATGGAACAGCGGTTACTTCGCGGTTTCAAATTTTGGGTGAGCCTTCTGGGTGTAGTCAATCCAAGCGACCCGTAAAGACCGTGTCGTTCCTTAGTAAAGTTCTAAACGAGTTCAGACTTATTTATTTATTTTATTTGTTTATATCCTTGATTGTACACTAAGTAAACTTAATAATAGAACTTATATTACAAAGTAGTACAAAAGACGGTCGTATCGCTCGAGGCAATCTCTTACTACCTTGGGATGGACAATAAGGAAAAAAAGACTTAGTGCGTTCTAGTGTTAGATCTCGCTCGGAGCGACATCCTTGAACCGGGATATCGGGACCCGCAGTCGGCACTCTCATTCGTGTTGTTGGATGGTGGGGCTGGCTAGCTCGGGACGCAAAGGTGATTGTAGCATCCTCCTTTCGGCTTTATATACCCTTTAAGACTACGTTTGTATAAGGCATCGTTCATGTTATTTCAAAATACTGTTTAGTTTTAAACTTATATTTACATACAGCCTAGTTAATTAGAACCGACGCGGTTTTAATGTGTTCCAGCTGAGTTCAAAGATTCCATTAAACAGGCGAAGGTAACTGCCAACGCACTGATACAGGTTCAACCGACTAATATAAGATATGTACCGAAGGGCCTATCTTTTAGTTTTTAAATCAATGGTTCAATCACGACAAATACTTTTGAATTCATAAAGAAACATTGTATTCATTTGACAGCCTTATGAACACAGTAGTTTATGAAGACCCTATGTTACCACAATGTCTATTTCTTCAAGCAGCAGTGTAAACGCACTGTCGTTATCCGGATTGAAGAACATCGAACCCAGAGTAACTGCTGGACATATTGAGACTTAACATCTTATGTTTCAGGGTGACGAGCGCAGGGCAATGCCAAGCATTACTTTGTAATTCATGGGGTTTGGCTTTGCTACTGTACATGAGCGGTCATATCGCTTACCATCACGCAAATGGCATGCTCGTCTTGCTATTCATTACTATAAAAACAAGACGGAAAGAAGGTGCTAATTCCCTACTGTGACAAGTATCTAATTTTAATGGTGTGAAAGCAAAAGCTTCCAATAGATTCAGATATATGCTATACAACTGATATCTAATTGAGTCCCCACGGTGTTAGGCACTTATTGTGGTGAGAGAAATACTGCATGACACATGAAAATGAAAAATAACTTTAATAATATACACCGCGCGTGGGCCGGCGCTCGCTGGGTGCTTATGTGCCGGAAACCCTGCAATGACACAACACTCATGTAATATCGTTTCAGATATGCAACAATTTCAGGAAATAATTTAAATTTTCATTTAACAAAATTGTTAACACTGCGTCTAATGCTATTGCAGTGCAGTACAAATATTAAGTTACTAGTAATCGACATTATTATTTCACTTTGCTCTTAACCAGGCAATAGACATAGAGAAGATGAAATTCGATACAGGGGTTCATTTTCACCGGATTTGATACGTCGTTGCCCAGGTGGACACGAATATCGCACAACCATCAAATGTGTTCCGGCAAGTAAAAGGTGGACTTACTTATGAGCCGCCTCCCCCTCTAGGTCTTCGCTCCCCCCGGGCCTCGTACGGCGGGGGGGCCTGCGGGAATCTAATCCATTCCATCGCGACGGTGACCACAGCCACCACCACCGCCACGCCGACTAGGATGCCTGTTCTTAATCCATCCATCTGGAATATCAGTTCAATTAAATAAATATAGACGTCTAATTAATGACTGCCTGTATCAGCTATAGTTAGGAGATTTGTTAAAATTAATGAAAAAAATATTAAACTATTCAGTTAATAAAATATGTTAAAAATTAAAACAATTAATTAAAATATGCTCTGTTATCACTAGTAAGTAAAACGGGAGTAACAAAAGTAAATATAAATATGTTCGTAAAAATTCTACTACGTATGGATATCTTTTTGCTTCGCTATTTTACGACCTTCTTGTGCAAGTATTCCCCATACCATACAAGTTTGAAGTTACTCTATGTGTGCGTCGTATGCAAAGTATATACTATGTGGACGGTCAGCGTATGCTACAAAAAAAAAAACCGAGATAAGAACATATGGAGGTTATGGAAGTAATTTAAAATCCGTCTGGTCATTTGCGCTCATAACTTTTGCTAAAGTATCCATGCATTCAAATAATGTTTCTTGGGTATGTACTTAAACGCAATGATGAATAGATAATGTTTTGTGAGTAAGTGCAATACGTTTTCTTTTTATTGGCCATTAGCAGACAGACGAGCATGCAGCCCGCCTGATGGTAAGCGATCACCGCCGCTCATGCACCTTCGCAATTCCAGGGATCCAGCACGGCCAGGTTGCTGCCTACCGTAAGGATAGGACTCTCTTTAAGCCTTGTTTGAAGAAGGACAGGTCATAAAGCTCGGGACACCGAAGCAGGGAGTTCATTCCAGAGCTTGCAGGTGCGTAGCAAATAAGAACGCTGGAAAAGTACCGTTCGGGAACGGATAGTTTCCAAGTGGTAGGAATAAACTCTACTGCGGAGGCGGGTGGAGCGATGGTAGAAAGGCGATGGTGGTGCCATCTCAAACAATTCCTCGGAGTAATCCCTGTGGAACAAACGATAGACCACACAGAGAGAACCGAAGTCTCTCCGTAGTCCTAACGATTCCAGTTTGTCCGTGTGAATAACATCATCGACTATTAGACAAGCTCGTCACTGTAAGGAGTCAAGTGGGTCGAGTTGATATTTTGGGACACCTGCCCAGAGGTGAGAGCAGTACTCTACGTGGGGCCGGATTTGCGCTTTGTATAGCGTCAACCTATGATCCGACAAGAAGTACCGCTTGGCTCTGTTCTGGATACCCAACTTTCTGCTCGCCAACTTTGCTTTGTCCTCCAAATGACTCCTAAACTCGACCTTGCTTGATATTTCGACGCCGAGGATCCCAATACTCTCGGATCCTTGGAGAGTAACTCCTTGGAATTGCAGCGTCATGACAAAGGGTCTTTCTTAACATTGAACACGCAAACTTGTGTCTTCAAAGGGTTAAATTGAACTAGTTTCAATTCACCCCATTTGGAGGCCCGCCCTAGAAAGCGCTCGACTTCAGACACAAGTTGAGACAGTCTTTCCTCAATGGAACCCCAAGGGAGAATTTGTTGGGCGATGTATCGCGCGTCACTCCTGCTATCATCTGCATAACAATGCATGTTATCAATAGACAAAAAGTCATTGGTATTCAGGATAAATAGAGTCGGTGACAGCACTGAGCTTTGTGAAACACCAGCATTGATGGTCTCCGTATCGGAGCAACAGCCGTCCACTATGATTTTTATGCTCCGACGTCCAACAAGCTGTCAATCCACTTGCAAAGTCCCTCGGGGATTCTAAAGGCAGGTAGCTTTGCCAGATGGGCGCCGTGCTACACTCGATCGAACGCCTTGGCAATGTCAAGGCCGACCGCAATAGCCTCACCCCCACTCTCCAAAGCCTCCGCCCAACTGGACTGGACAGGCAGAAATTGCCCTCCACAGCCTTGGCGAGTTACCAAAAAAATGAACGTCTTCATACCTAACCTAATTGTGTCCGCAATGCACTCTCTACATACGTTAGGATCATCAAAGGAGAAGCAAAGCCGACCTCATGGGAAGGACGCGAAGAATTCTCAAAGTCCAATCTAATCTGCCGACATATACCGCCATACTGTGCGAGTTTCAGTTGTGGAAGAACGGCTGGAACTCGCCGCAGGGGCCCACGAACGGACCAGACAGTGATCGGAAGATCTCAGAGGAACATCAACCACTATCTTGTATCTGTCCGCGTGTGTCGTAAGCAGAAGATCACCCATAAAGGGCTCATGGCTCTCAACATCTTGAACACGGGTGGGCTATGCTACCAGCTGCGAGAAACCATAAGCCAAGGCCATCTCGTAAACAGCCCGACGGGGAGGTCAGTGGTCCTGGATCCCAACCACTCTTTAGATCAGTCCCCATTTGGACGTTGTCAAACAATTGATTAGATCCCGAATCACTGGCGTGGAACCTGTACAGGCAGGCGTAGACTCGGGTCCTACGCCTAAAGTCTACCCGTAGCCATAGCAAGGACAGGTCCCTACGCTCGAGGCCCCGTAGGCGGTGACAACAGATATCAACCCTGACGAAGACGCACACCCCAACTTTACGTAGGAATGAATATTCCAGCACGTAACTGGGTCGACTGCATACATGCAAAGTTATATTATATACTTACTAAGTTACAATTTATCGCCGATGTATCACGACGGAAACAGAATACAAACCACCATGATACTTACGATGTATGGTAAATGGTCATTAAAATATTATTATGCGTATTTATTTATGTGGTTACTTACGATATTTCTTATATGAAAACCAACTAGATGTAAACAGTGGTTATAAATAACGATGTATCATAGACTACACGACACTGTCGACACTATCGAAACTACAGAAACACTTGGTATCACACTCAGTATCAATGTTTTTATGTTGTATGCCGCAGATTGCAAAATATAGTTTAATTTACAATTAAAACAAGGCTCCTGTTGCAGCCACAACATGAAGATAATATCGATAATTATAATTTTATCTTGACGTAATAACCACACTCTGCACAGTGACGACTTGGTGACGACCAGTGGCGACCAAAGACGACTCCTATCACAGGGACGACTCCGCAGTCCGCAATGATTTTTCAACGAAATATTAAGTAGGTACAGTGGTCTATTCTTTGGTAGGTACCTCCCTATTCAGCATGTATTGAATATTCCAAGTGCAAACCACAGTGCACAACACAGTTCAAACATTGAAACTGCGTAATTCCCCAACAAAAGACGGAATTTCTATTGCGTTTTGTTGGCCATAAATAGATTTTGAAATAAAAAATAAATTGTTGCAATCATTGATTTTATTTCACTAGTTGTAATAAAAAAATAAGATATATATGAAATATATTGAAATCGATGATTGAAATGAATATAACGCGTAGTAGGTATAAGGTCTACCAGAATCTCATGGCATAAAATTAAAAACAAACATAATGATTTTTATATGGCAATACAGTCAGTCAACAGCTGTTTCAAAACTTGAGTTATGTCATTTGATGTGAATATTTTAAGATTTCTTTAATTCCTTAGCGAAAATATACAAATTAGTTCTACGATCACAAGTGCAACACATTGTTCACAAGGTTTATCGCCAGATCCGTGAGTAATTTGGCCAAATTTATACAAAATCGTCGATTTTAAAATTGACGTCGTTTTAACAAATAAGTCGGAGTGAATAGTTTTGATACTTCATGTTTTTTGGTTAGTTTTAGATTTGTACATGTGTTTTATCGTATTTACTTTGTTATCATGATTTGAAACTAAACAGTTATGCATTGAATACCTATTTTCAGGAGTTTCCAGAGTTTTTAGATAAGGAACGGTTTATTATTAATACTTTATCTTCAGTCTTCATCAGAAGATGTACAGGAAGAGTATTTAGAAGAAACCTATGACTAAACTGTTAATGAAATAAAGAAGACTGAAAATAAAATTATACGTTTTTTATTTTACAATCTTGCATCTTTCATATAACATTTTTGGAATCTAATATTTATGTAAATAAAAACGACTCATAATAAAACTACGTACAATTAAGAAATTGAAAATTGTTAGATTAAGTGAGAACTAATAAGAAGAGAGAAGTAAAACGAAACTGGTGGCTTGGTACCACCATTTTTATCTACGTTTTGGAAATACCAGCGTTCCCTCTATATTATAAATACCCGTAAGGCACGTATGTATTTTGTAATTTGACAGCCTTTTAAAATGACAGCCTCCGTGGCGCAGTTGGTTAGACGCCGCTTGTGAAGCGAGATGCCGCGGGTTGGTTTTGCACCGAGAGAAATGTTTGTGTAGCCCACAAATATTTCTTTCGGGTCTGGGTGTTTGTGAGACTGAAAAGTCTCTTGTATTTCCTGATACCCACGACACAAGACTCGATCTTAGTGTAAGGTCAGGACTATATATGTGACTGTTGGGTGTTATTATTTATTTATTTAGAACTGAAAAAAATCTTATTTACATTTTTTAATCGGCTATTAATCAAAAAGTACAATTTTGAAGTCATTTTAATGTTTAAATAACCTATATACAATACAATACAATACAATACAAGAACTCTTTGTTATAACCAAAACAAGGAAATACAACAAATAAGAAATTAAAAAAAAACACTAGTGTTACAATGGGCGGTCTTATCGCTTAAAGCGATATCTGCCAGACAACCGTGACTATATATTTATACTTAAAACATTATGTACTTTATTTACAAAGTTTTACTAAAAAAATCATGTTAATTTGAAATAATAATAAATTACAATTATTGAAAGTATCAAAATATGTTCATCCAATTACCCCAGTGTTGCGATGCGCAAATTCAAATTTCCCAAAATGCCATGAGATTCTGGTCATGGTGGTTATACCACTGTTTTAATATTTAGAATTTCCAGAATCTAAATTTAAATCATATTTAAATCAAATCAAATAAACGAATTACTCGTACAATAAATGTGTATAATATTCACAATAACTAAAATAAATCCGTGTTTAGATTCTCGTTTTTAAAAAAATACCCCAAACATGTACTATGCCATGATTTTCAATATTTCAAGCATAATGTCATTTCTCTCTACCTAAACCCAATCTTATGAAAGAGACAACATTTTGTTTGTATACCGTACCGTGAATGTCAAAAGGCCTTTGAACGTCAGAAAATAGAAAATATTTTCGCATTGTAAAAACGTACGCAGTTACAGCATCAAGTGTGTTTTAGTAATAAAAATGAACGTGCGCGAGGAGGATAAGCGAAAAACCTCGAATACAACCCGTGGTCTGGCGACCGCGGCGATCGGCCTTGGTATCGGGGCTGCATTGTACTATTTCTTAAGCAAAGGCTCCCCACATCCTGACTCTGAAGGCGCCACGAGCTCCGGGTGGACTCACGAAAGGGTCTTGTGAGTATCTATATTCCTATAAAATTATGATATCCATTGCTACCAAATGTACATTTGTGGGTAGCTTGTAGAATGGTATAACTTTATTATCATACCTACTTTGTTTGTTTCAATTTCGTAATGATATATGAATTTAGTTCACACTTTCAATGCGAATAGATTACTGATGACTACGGAATCCGTGCCATTATATATGCACTAGTGAAACTGTATTAATATTTTTTTACTATATTATCTACACTATCTGTATTAAATTATTAGCACTAAAAACAAAAAAAAAACATATGTAACACCTATATCTTAAAGGTGTAACCAGAGACAATGGAACTCCAGTATGCACTATCCAGAGATTAATTTTAAATTTTCCACCTTGATAAATCTCTAAGCATTTTCTTAGGTTTTTTGCAAAGTAGAAATTGATGTTAAGCAGAAACTTCTCTTTTCTTTGGGGTTGAGACTGCCAAAGCTACAACATATCTATCCTTTTCTTATCACTTGCTTGTTTGATGGAACTATATTATAAAAAAGTGAAAGTTGTATTTACATTTTTAAAGTACTTACTTGGGTTAAAAGTTGTACTTAAAAATTACATTTTTAAAGTCCTTGTGTTTTAATACCTCCTTTATTGATTTGTCCTGATCCTACACACAACTGTGGGGCAAGCTTTATTTAGCTTTTTAGTTCACTATGGTCTTTCTGTATCAGATGTATATTATTTTATATGTATAAATCCTTTAGGGAAACTAAATTATATGCATTTTAATAGAAAATAAGTACTTAAACTGTATTATGTGTTAAAATAATTATCAGTTAAAATTATAATTCCCAGATGTACATTTAAAAAATATTGTATAGTATATGTTTAGCAAAGGTATTCCTGATATAGCAGCTATTAATATCAGGTTAATTAAAATCACTAGTTTAAATTGTCTCTTAAAAACCTCATTTGGTTACATCTGTCCATTTATTTGCATGTTCATTGATCATCTTTTCTAATCAACCATAGTCGATTGGCCGCACCCACAAATGATTCAGATTCATACTCAACTATATCAGAAGGAACCACATCAGACACAAGCATCCATGACAGAACAGCCGAATTTGCAACATCAAGCACTCCAGAATCAGATAATGATTATTCCACATCCGAAAACGATTCCTCATTTTCTCACAATTCCATGAGTGACACATCCAATTCAGATTACACTTCATCTAAAACTGAGTCCACTGAGTCCGACGTCAGTGTAACATCTACAGAAAATGGCTCAGATATGCAGAGTGATAGTCAGTCAAATGATGATTATCAGTCAGACACTGATTATAGTCAGTCAGATGGTGACTATAGTGATACAGAAAGTGATTATGCTGAGACAGACATGTCACAATCTGATGAAGAAGATGCAATGGATGTTGAAATTTCCAATTTATTTGAGAATGCATCCAATCCGGAATCTTTGGAGACTGGTTACATGTCATTGCATCATGTCGGAAACTCGGAGTACGATTCGGAGACAGCAATGGAATGGGATATAACGAACACGTCTTTAGGAATTCCGTCGGAAGAGCGCAGTTCTTCGTTGTCGAACTTCTTTGGGGGGCTGACGAACATGATCAGTCCAAGGAAGGCGTGAGTATTGGGCCGCGGTGGTGGATTGTGATGTCTTACACGTTCCGGACGAAACAAATATAAATTACCATTTACTTGAAACATGGTAAGAGTCGTTAAGACGACTTTCGTGCCATTACTACTGCTTCGTAAATGTGGGGTCAAAAAGTTTCTAATAGTTTCAGATGTCCATGACTCAAGAGTTGGTATTTTAGTGTGGGGTCATTACTATGTTTGTGACAAGGTAGATATATTAGAATTTATGTTTCCATTATAGATAGATAGTCTACGGTCATTTGGCTTGCTTTTGAACCCATGGTGGTCATGCTGTTGTCAATATTTTAGGAAGTTTTTCTCGTTTCAAATTTTATTATATTGGACATTAGAATATGTGTATAAATGCTTGTTGTGTACAAAATAATGCGTTAATAGAAAATCTGATCGTAATATTTTGACAACAACGCATTGGCATGCCCAAAGACCGTAGACGGTCTGTAAAAATGTTGCATGTTAATATGTTCAGATTTTTTAAATATTATAGGGAATGTTTTAATATTTTTGCAGACCGCAAGACGACAGATTGTCTAAACTAAGAGAGCAGGCCTTGTAAGAATTATTTTTTAGTGTATGCTTGTTTATGTTTTATTTTGATTAGGGTACGCAAAGATATGAAGCCAATGTAAAAGTCTCTGGCTAGTTACACCATGCGCATTCAAAGCGACTTTATTAAAGAAACCCGTCAAATTCTATATTAAACATGAAAACTGCTGCTGCAACTGGCAACTTTTATCGAAAACTAGTAAAATGTAACAGTTTCATTCAACTAAAGTTGATCGATCAGCCAACCTACATTAAGCCAACGTGGTAGACTAAATGGCCTAACTACTCTCAATCGCATCCTCGATTGTTGTGGTCCGTGGCCTGCAATGGGACGTATGTATGTATATGGGCTGATACAGTACTAGTACAAAGTTGGTTTATGTGCACAGCGCTTAAGAGCTGGCTGTAAATCGGATGCCACAGTCTCGATTGTTTGTGATATTAACAAAATATTTGCTTCGTTTCTATGACTAGCTATTTTATAATATACTAGCGGTCGGGCCCGGCTCCGCCCGGGTGCATACACGTTTTAAAATGGCGGTCAAATGTTTAATTCTGACTATCAGTTTAAAATATCGACCAATCGGACCACGAAAAACGAACAAAATTTCCTCGTATTTGCTAGAAATATCACTACTGCTTTCCTCCTGTATGTCACAGCGTGATGATATATAGCCTATAGCCTTCCTCGATAAATGGACTACCCAATACTGAAAGAATCATTCAAATCAGACCAGTAGTTCCAGAGATTAGCGCGTTCAAACAAACAAACTCTGCAGCTTTATAATATTAGTATAGATATATTGCAATTTTAATGTTTAGTTTAATATTTGACGATACAATGGAAATATCTTTGCGTACTTAAAACATGTAGAAGTAGATAATACGTGTTAGCAAATGTAACAAATAAATTAGTGCAACTAGGATATATTGTAAACGTACAAACATAAACTCACGCGTTTTTTTACCAGAAGAGGTAGGCAGTGGTGCTATGAAATAACACATTTCGCCTTGTATGTTCCGTCGCACAATGTGATAGGTGGCGACCTTATCGCCATATCGGGTACAAATTCCTGACTCTGGGCTGATAAAGAATAGAAAAATCTAATATCACTTTGCCCAACTCGGGATTCGAGCCCGAGACCTCAGCTTTGTAACCGTACCGTAGTACAACTACGCCACCGAGGCATTCAGGAAATATTGTAAACCGAATAATCTTTAAGAGCGTATACACCTTGCGCGCAAAGTCAACTATAGGTATTTCTTCGTTAATTTCACGCACACATAAGCGACCAAAGCTGTGTGCGTAGAGCTGCCGCGTCGGCTCGCTATACAATCGGCTCAAACAACTTTGATCCGTGCGCTTCAAATATTCAATTGAAATGTAACTGTAATATAATATCATAAAAATATTTTATTTGCATTATAAGTAGACAAATATTACTGTGCAAGCAAAGAATAATACAAATTTAGATACTAATCATATTTTCGTTATTATTACATTGTTAAGTTGCATTCAAATCAGTGTTCAATCAGTAGACACTACGGACGTTTTATTAATCATTTCGTGTTTGAACACATAAATAGTGTTAGGGGCCTTACAACCCCTTACAATTACGAAATATATTTAATTTTATATTACAATACATAACATAATTTAGCCTCGGAATTACATCCCATTATATTACCTGAAACATAATTTATACTCACTACAAAATCATTGTAGGTAATAAAAATAATTAAATATTTTACTACCAAAGTACTAAGATGTGGTAATCGCAGTCCGCGCGTGGCTATTTTTACTACGTACGGCAAAAATCGACTGCAGCTAGGCCGGAGCGACGAGCGATACGTCCTCCCTCTAGAAGGCCTTGCGGCGGTCTGATTTGATCCACGTCGGACAGCGTGTTTTATAGTGGTTTTTAAAATATTTGTAGAAAACATGAAAACTAATTTTGTTGAAATATAAAAATGGTAATTTATTGATAAGATGTTCTTCTATTATAATATGCAATTGCTATAAAAAATTATGTACGATAAGTTGGTGAAAAAAAATATGTTCTTGACGAGAGTTTCTGAATAATTTCGTATTGTTAAAATTTTTATTTTTCAGGAACTAAACACAAAAAGATTATTTTTCTCAGCAAAATCCCTCCATAAGGGTCTTATTAGTCTGATAATATTTTTATTTTCATCTTATATTTAGTGGTTTCGGATATCTTAAGCTTCTAAATTGCCATTTAAAGCCTAAATAACGAAATTTGTGTTCAGTAATCCTTATAGTACTCACAAATTATCCATCAATCTATAATGTTTTCCACCAAAATCCCTATATGACAACCTTTTCTAAAATTAGTAATAATTATTTTTCCTTTAAATTGTTTATTGGTGGCTATTAACTCATTTGAAAAGTCCTGTTTTTAAGCCAAAAAGCGCGTGCAGGGTATAAACGCTCTTAACGCGTCAATGGATAATGACGATTTATTTTTATCAAATTGAAAACAAAAACTAGTTTTTATTTATAAAATGCCCACGTTGATTCCTAAAACCTGTTATAAGAATTATTTTAACCATATCCTGGTTGCACTAATACAGTCAGCAAAATAAGTCGCTACACATTCACGAGATTTGCAATTGTTTTATCATCCAAAATAATAATTATTTTCAATATCGTATGGCACTTCTCGGCATAGATGACTTTACTTGGTTATATTTTACGACTACAGAGTAGTGCGTACAAATTTTAATTCATAAAAAGGTTATCAAAAAATGTGAAGTGTTCAGCGGCTTATGTTGCTGACTGTTCATGTTTTTGATTTTTGTATGGTCTCGTAGTTTGTTATTGAGATTTTTGTTAAGCATGCATGATTTACTTTATTTATTTTTAATAACACAACTTATAATATTCATTCCAAGTATTTATTTCGCGTGTATTTTTAATAAATTTAAGGTATTTGTTACGGAGCGCATTTTTAGGCCCAGTTGTATAACTAACTGCTGATACCGTGAAGGAATGTGCTCTAATTTTTAGTTACCCATTTTTTCATACATTAGGTTAAGGCAAACGAACAAACAGGTCACCTGATAGTAAGTCATCGCTGCCAGTTGCCACCGATGAAAAAATCTTATCGCTTGGATCATAGGGGTGTTGATCGACAAATCGAGACGAGCAGGAGGTAAAAAGGATGGCAAGAGCCAGGAGAGGGCATGGGTATTGGGTATCCAGCAATCTAACTTAGCGCACGGAATGCGACTGTAAAGCTGTCGCTTCACGTCGATCTACTGTGGGGCAGTGGATCCTGCATTAAAGCTGAGTCAAGGCTGACAATTGCATGGCCACTTCACTTTATTTGATTCTATGTTTACTATTTAAAATTTTGTTACACATAAGTTCACGCTTGCATACCCGAAGGCGTAGGTAGACGTGGAGCTATCACCTCCCGAAGTTGGCCAGGGTTAATATCATAACAAGAATTTTCGAACTAAATAATTCACACAAATTGGTTCAATTATTAAAGGCAATGTGTAATTATTTTAAGTTGATGTAGATAACCACGTACAGGAGTTTATACTTATTGTAGTTTTTAATTTAGTTGTGTTTGTTTTTTTTTTGCATGATTATAGTTTATTTAAAACTTGAACAGGAACATACATTACAATGTTGATATCCATTTTAACGTCAGCAATTTTTGAAGGTGAAGTCATGCTATTCTAAATACCGGGTATCTCAAGACTGCTACCGAAAACGAAGCCGGGTGGTAGTTTTAGTGGCTACAAACACAATGCAATTAAAAATTTCGCCTAGAAACGCGACAATTATTTTTTATGATTTTTTAAATATCGTCATTTTTGGGTGGTAAATCCATAGATTTTGCTAAAATAATAATTTAAACTCTTTTATACCTTAGAGTATTTATAAATAAAAGGGTATATACTATTATTTTAGGAAAAAATGTATTTACCACCCAAATATGGCCATAGGAAAAAAATAACAAAAAAAAAATATTGTCGCTTTTTTTTGCAACTTTTTCTGTTGCGTTGTGTCTGAAGTCGCTTAAACTACCACCCGGCTTCGTTTTCGGTAGCAGTCTTGATATACCCTGTATAAAGGCTCGGATGGGTGTACAATCTGGCTGATGGTATTAAAATACAGTTTGTTATTAAAGTATATATTCTAAAATATACATTATTGGCCAATTACTTTGTCAACTTGAGATTTTCTCGACGCGAGCATCGTATACCATTATGGCATGAAACAACCGCCATAGAATATCGTGTTGTTACAAATGATTACACGACGCAACTTTTTTATATCCTTACGATAGTATCTTTCATGAAAGAAACTCTCCCTGTCTGAATTGGGCTTTATACTTGGTGTATTTTCCTGTTCACGCAATTTTATGATTAAAACAGTAACAAATAAGTTAACCACATAATATGTATTCACTCACGGCATTATTTTTGTCCTTTTCGAACGACTTCAATTCAAACCATTTACGCCCGAATACTGGAACGCCACTTAAAAATAAGTTTAACTATGTTAATCCCGTTTAAATGTCCTGACTAACAGCCGCTGCCAATAAACAATCCCAATCCAAAATTTGCCGTTTGAGATTGACAGCTCAATCTTTTTTCTGATACTATATTGCCAATAATCAATCTCAGTAGTGAGAAAACTATGGCAACATGGTAAATGACAAATCGAAAAGTAGAAAACAATCCAGATGGACTTCAATCTATTTTTTACGATTGATCATTGGCATCGGCCGTAACAGCCGCTGCCAATAAACAATCCCAATCCAAAATTTGCCGTTTGAGATTGACAGCTCAATCTTTTTCTGATACTATATTGCCAATAATCAATCTCAGTAGTGAGAAAACTATGGCAACATGGTAAATGACAAATCGAAAAGTAGAAAACAATCCAGATGGACTTCAATCTATTTTTTATGATTGATTATTGGCATCGGCCGTAAGTGGGCCGTGCGCTGTTAAGGGCAACTTATTTGAATGGCGTTCCAGTATTCGGCCGTTAAACTACTTATTTCAATTTAGAATTCAGTTTTAGCTTAAAAGACAACAATCGATAATTAAAATACATTTATAAATTGTCTTTGAATAACGCCATTAGTGATAAGCCATTAATTCTACGGTCTGTCTGAATGAGGCCGTAAGTGTTTTTTTTTTATATTTCGACTGTTGATGTATTAATCTTGGATATCTGGTATATTTAGCATATCCATAATATAGAGGGAGCGTTGGTACTTCAAAAACATAGATAAAAATGGTGGCGTCGGGCCACTTTTTCTGCCCTCCTATTGGCTGATATTTGACAGGTTGTCCAACATACATTAATTAGGAAAAGAAAAATAAGAATAAATAGTTTAGGGCTATTAGAAAATATCTACGCTTTTCATGCTGCGAATGTAGCGCTCCCTCTATATTATACTCTAAGCTGGGGCCCTACTCTGTAAATCCGAAACGAAGTTCGAATCTTCGGATGATCGAATTTTATATACGATACGAATGTACCAACATGTACTTATGGTCGTAATTATAGACTTATGGTTACGATGTACGTTATATGAATTCGAACATTTACAGAGTAGGTACATTCGTATCGTCATAAATTTCGATCGTCCGAAGATTCGAACTTCGTCTCGGATTTAGCCCCTGGTACATTTAGTCGGCATACATTAAGTGCTTTGTTGTCGGCAGCCGCGAGAGGCCGTGGACCCTGGAAGAGTGCTCCATCTGTTTCGACGTGATGCTGCGCGACCAGGAGATCATGACGCTGGCCTGCACGCACAACTTCCACGCGCAGTGCATCATGCCCTGGCTGCAGGAGAAGCAGACCTGCCCCAACTGCAGGAAGCATGCGGACTAGACCACACATTACTGGTAGGTACTTCTAACGAAGCTAGGTGGCGGTATAACTTATAAGTTACTTCAGACACAAAGAAACTAAAAAATTGCAAATCGTTGTCTGGTCTGGGTGTTATTGAGACCGAAAAGTCTCTCATAGCTCCTGATACCCACGGCACAACTCGATCTTAGTGTGGGGTCAGGACTTTGTATGTGACTGTTGGGTGTTATTTATTTATATGTTTATTTTTCAGAACACACTACCCATCGCTTCGACTGCACTCGCGATGTCGGCGGGACCGACGCCTTCAACACAGCTTAGGTTCATATTGGGTGCACATCATCATATAGAAATACTAGGTTCATGTATCGTAAACTGACCAGCCAAAACAAACTTTATAATGTTGCAATTTTAGAATCTCAAAAGCTATTTTTCCGTATAAATAGAACATTTACAACGTCATAATAAATCCATGTTTTATAAAAATTGGGTGAATTATTTATGTTAATACGAATTTAGTAAAGATATTATTATTATTTACGGAAATAAGCCATCGTGTTTTTTTTTTATTATAAGACCATTGGTTTTTTTTGTTCGTTTCCGCCTTTTCTATAATAGAAACGAATATTTGAATAAAAATGAACGATTTGTTTTGGTTTGTCAGGGGAATTTATAAAAATAGTTTTAATTGGATATTAATGAAACAAATAATCTAGTTTTGTAGTGCCCATTAGGGATAAATTGTAAATAAAAGTTTGTATCGTGTAGTGATTTTTGAAATAACATTAATTTATGTAGGTGAAAATTATGTTTTGTACACACTAACCAATTAGTAAATATAGAAATATTTTTCTATCGTGACAAACAATATCGGTCATAATTGAAAAACAACAATAATTGACATAATAATTTAATAAAAATATGAATATGTAACTTAATAGAAAATACCAAGATTGCAGACATTTAGTTATATCCATTGGAAAATTGCTGAAACTGAGCTCAACTTTAACAAGTTCTATTATATTCGGAAGCAATCGGTTTTCAGTTAAATCGTCTTTCTAAAATTTATATATATTGGCCAATGATCGATTCTAGTATTTTGCGTTTCTAATCATCCAGCGAACACTGTCAGGCTTATTTCAAGCCGGAAAAATTATATCGAAGAGAGAAAATGTTGTATGTAGGCTACAGTTAATAACACTTACGCCCGAATACTGGAACGCAACTTAAATATAAGTTGCACTTAACTACGTTAATCGTACCGTAACCCGCTTAAATGTACTTGATAAGTGGGTCGTGCGCTGTTAAGAGCAACTTATTATTTGAATGGCGTTCCAGTATTCAGGCGTATGAGTTCCAACGTTCGGTAGCTTAACAAATTAAATTATCCATAATGGTGCACCCATACCGCAATTTTATTTTTCTTGAGCAACGTTTCCCAATGTTAATCACCAACATCGGATAACAAAATGTCAGTATATATTGCCGTGTAAGTAATGATTAACATGTGGTAATAATAGGCAGCCTTCGTGGCGCAGTTGGTTAGACGCCGGCTGTGAATCGAGAGGCCCCGGGTTCGATCCTCGCACTGAGACAAATGTTTGTGTGAAAATTCTCTCGTGTTTTCTGATACGATACAAGATTTAACTAATCTTAGTGTGGGGGTTCAGGACTATGTATGTGACTTTTGGATGTATGTACTTATTTATTGTTGTTACGTGTAAAAAAGTTACCTGCAGTGTTGATGCACCATTACTTTGAGACCACGGAATCGGTTGTACAAAGTGATAACGACATGTGATATCAAACCATAATTCTCTAAATTAACTTTGTAAAAAATATTAAAATTTCGCTTGTGTAATTTATTTATTTATTTTGCAACGATTTAGGTGTTCATTGGGTTTTATAAGCAATAACGATAGCTTGCTTGCTGATGCTTTAGGTAAACTAGTCGTTTGAATATTTTCGAAGGTCTAACTAATCGACTACCTACACGCTATGTGCTTGGGGTGATATAAAATAGGCCAGGTTTTTCTCTATGTAAACTCATTTATTTAATTCGTTTAAAAACATATTGCTTATGATAACCGACATGTTCCAAGACCACATACCGGGTATATCAAGACTGCTACAGAAAACGAAGCCTTGATATACCCTGTATTTTCGAACGAAATGTGAAGTTGCAATAATTTGCGATCATGAAAAATATTATCGTTTACAAAATTCGTATCAAATATAACAATAATTGCTCTTTTACTTATTTCTGTCTTTTCCTAACTACCTTTAGATGTTTATCATAATTATTCCTGTAGTGATTTAAAATATAATAGATTTCTATGTTGGAGACAATCTACACTCAGTGAGCCAGTATGTCATAAAAAATGCTATTATTGGTTTGACCTTCGTAAATATTACATATCCATATACTAACAAATAGGGGTTTCGTTTAGGTATTTAAGCAAATGTAGCTATTGAAATTAAAATTATTATTTACGGATTATATCGTGGATTTAGTTTAATTTTTACATTCTTTAATTTCTCGATGTTTTGATTACTTTACAGCTTTCGTGGTCATGAGGCAGATTGCACGGACTTCGGGGAGTCTTAATTTAAAAATTACGAAATCCGCGATTAAATACGTAAATAACAGTTTTATTTCAATGTGTAACATTCGCGTAATTTAAGAAACTATGATGCAAATGTAGCTTCAATATTAAGTGCGATGTAGCGATGATTATCCTTAAGGTGCGTCCAAACATTGAGCGGCAATCGAGCGCGGCTGCCGCGCGCGGCACGCCGCGCTATGATTGGACGACAGCCGCATTCGAACGCGCAATACTGCCGCGCAAACATTAGTCGGCTTCGTTCTAACTTGAGCGCGGCAGAAATGTGTCCTGCAAACGCCGCGTGTTGCTGCCGCGCTCTTGCCGCTCAATGTTTGGACACACCTTTACGCAAATTATTTTTCATCCCCAATAATTAAAAATTTGTTTAGTTATTGAATTTTTGGTCCTTTTCGCTCAAACTTAATTCAAAAGTTGTTCGAAAGGGACAAAAAATTCGATTACAACAATAGCTTTAAATCTGTCTATTAATACGGCCGTAAATGTTTGTTTAAACTGTTATGGTCCTTTTACACCTTTTGAAATATTGTAGGAAGGCACAGTACTGTAGCTGCAAAGTAAATATGTTTGCTGCGTTTAGTACCATACATATGGGATCTATTTCGTTTAGAGTGGTTTTCGTAGTTATAATTTTGCGTCCTTAATGCCTTATGAATAGTGTTAGACATTATTGTTGAAAATGTAATAAAATTGTATAATAGAAATAAATAGATTCGATTTTTTAGATGTGTTTTATTACTTAATTAATATGTAAATATGTATGAAGGTATATTGTATGTTTGTGAATGTTTTCCAGTTTGTATCCAACTTTTTGAAGTGATACTTTTAGCAATGTTATTTATAAATTCGATGAAACAAAAAAGCCACACCAAAAAGATACCTAAGGCGCGTTTGTGTTATTATGTACGCACGTGAGAAGTTATAGCACTTTTTAGTTTTTAATATAAAAGTTACTTTTATCACGAGTTTTCACAATGGCCTATTATGCACCACCTTATTAATATTTATAACAAAATATCAAACTACACAAGTATCGTCGGTGTGCCATAACATAAGGAGACACTGGTTGGTCCTTCGTAGTTAATGGGCGTGGCTTAAACTGGTGTGAGCATCAGTTGTAGCCAATAGGAAGTTAGTAGTTAGAATAGCTTCTTATAAATATATCTCCGCTAATTTCATGTGTTCCTGGTACTTGGAAGGTGAAAAACTGTTTCAATTTTATAATAATATACTTGCTATATCGCGAATAGAAATTTTCCTGCAACGAACAAAAGTAATTTCTGCAAGCTTCATGCATTTCTGGTACATAAGTTAGTAACTAACATTTCTCTCATGTATTCTTTAAACGCGACAAAAGATGCGACGCAAAAGTACTAGGGCAACAAAGAAAGGAAATACGTTTCATTAAATCTATGTATATCAATCAATATCCTAAATATTTCTCCAATCACAAAATGTACTAGGGCGATAAAGAAAGCTGGAGGCTACTTTAGTTAAGAGTCCTACCGTAGGTTCCATCGCGTGATGTCTGTATCATCCTCCTTCACGGGCTTCCTGTACATTCGATAGTATGATTGGGAGGGGTTAGGCCATACAGTCCACTATGCTAGTCTAGTGCGGTTTGGCGAACTTGAACGAGAGAAATTCTTAAAAATCGCTATGGTATGCAGATTTCTTTACGATGTTTTCCTTCACCCAAGGTGTATGAAAGGCAATAAAACAAAACATAATGTCATATATTTTTATTTCTAATAATTATAAAACATCCACCGCACCCAGTGTCACTGCAGGGACGCCGACAAACAAATATACCAACTCTATACAATAACTGGACGAAACACGAAGGGTCTAGTCCTTCCTTAGTACATACGCCTCACATATTCTTATTTCATAGGACGCGCAATATATAACTTGGCCTATGTTTTAATATAGGGAAGAAGATAGGAAAGAAATGGTAAGAAGCAAGAATCAAGGAACGTTCCTAGATGAAAGAATTTTTAAAATATATTAGTTAATATTTTAAATAAATAAAGATATATCAACGATTATATGACTATAGATCTTCTGTTTCATATTAGAAATGAGAAGACTTCGGATAAAAATGTATGAAGCCTGCAAAACTAGGCCAGTAGGAACTAACGTCTATAATTAAGAAGCCTGTGCCCAGCAGTGGGACGAGGGAATATAGGACAACTAGACCCCGACCACCAACCAACGGCGGCCCCGTTCGCGACAACCATCTCACGTTACGCATATTCGAATGTAGAAAAATAATGAAGGAACCCTGCTCAAAATTAAATATACCGGCCGCGTCGTGGGATTACGCACAAGTTTAATAGTAATTAGGAAGATTTAAAAGGATCTAGTGTGTAGTGTAAAGTTTACTTAAAATAAAAAGCACCGTCCACACACTTTCCTCCTGGCAAAATCCAATAAAGTGAAGTTAATTGGTCTATTTAAATTTACTTGTAAAACGTTGTTTACAATAATGTACTTCATAATGAAAGTCTCATTATCTGCCAGCGTACTAGGCCTATGAAGTAGTTTTCAAATTGCGGCTTTATCGATTCAGAATACACCTAAAAGATTTGATATTTATGGATTATTTACAAGGCGATATGGTGGTTCAAAACTCTTAATTTAGTACAAACTATAGCATTGACGATTGATGGAAAATCGTGCGCGAAATTCCACAACACTGCCTCACAACACCCGCCTTAATAATAGTGCAAAACTGTCGTCCAAAGGAAAATTATCTTTAGATTCCAAAGTACAATGGAATATTCTTCCACTGCAGTTTTGAGATAATCAATATTTATTTATAATTTTGAATGTTTCAATTTCGTGTGCGCCAAAAAATAATTAATATTAATGATGGCGACATCTAGCGGCAACTCACTGAACTTTCAGCTTCAACGTGCCAATTCTCCTTTGGAATGCAGTCCCGAAATCACACCGACGCCACAAATGCTAAGAGCGTACTCTACGAAAATTTAATAAATTAACTAAATAAATTGCTGCTTAATAAAACTTATAAATAATTTAGTTACATTCCTCCGGTGTGACCCACACTTAAAATATAAGTAAAATGTTGCCAGTCAAAAATATTTATGACTAATGTCAAAATTGTCGGCGTGCAACTGTGGAATATGTCACTTTACATGATAAAGTTCTAAAATCATTAACTTATAATATTTTTCTATGTATAACAATGGTTTACAATCATAAGAATGAAAGCCAATCGATTTCTCGCAAGTTTACACAATTTGTAATATTAATTGTAAAAGGGTTCTCGTATTTGCTCAGTCCAACCAGTATTGCGAGGCTAAATATTAGAGAGATTTCTTTGAAGCCCTTGAGTTAGACACGCAATATTGTATTTGGTCGCATACAATAAATATACAATACAATATGCATTAGCATGTACAATATGGAATAATAATGACTAATCATATTCTCTGATAAATTTAAGTAAATATTTTGCCTATAATTTCCATTTCTATTCTAGGTTATGATATGCAATTAAAAGTAAATATACATCGTATTTTAAAGAGCTCAAAACCCAGTTTCGTTAAGCAAATCCGAGAACTCTTTGTACCAAGCGCAAACGGCTCTATCACGTCACAATTTAACAATCGCCAACAAAGCATATGCATTTATATTTCGACAATAATATATAAATATTACAATCGTTTAAAACAATAACCCCACAATCAGGTGATATAAACTATAGAATAATTTGTGCTTTCACTAGGCACTCAGCGGTCAGGACATAAAGATAGGTCACGGGAGACCTGAGCTTGGACCTGATTTCTGCAGTCTAATGGTCTGTTGATCCTGGCCTTTTTGGCATAAGCCCCGTTGAATACAAGGTTTTTAAAAAATTATTTTTCGAAAATGTTAGTTGTATTGTATCTGAAGTCACTAAAACTACCACCTGGCAGTTTGAATATGTAGTTAATTGTGAATATAAGATATTACATTAAGTGTGCCATCTAAATGTGGGTATTTTACCAGACAATCCCGACCACTCTTATCCGTTGTTGAAATTGGCCGTCAATACAAACATTTAGGCATCCATAGGCTGGTAACGCAAATAATGCTTGCTGCTATATCTTAAATACGAATTCAAACATTTGGCAGAAACTACATTCAATCTGTTTATCAAATAAGCTAAATAAACTCATAAAATTCGAAAAAAAAATCAAATGGGACAGCATTTGAAATCTATAACAATCAGATTTCTGATAATATCCTCGCCTGACAGACGAAAGTTAATGTCCAAAACGCCAGTAAATGCCGAAAGCCGCGTGTGTAGCCAGGTCTCCCCGTGGTCCTGTGTATCGGCTAGGTGTGTGGCGTCGCGAGGTTCATCTGTCGGCGTCGTTCTGTTTCTGCGTGTCTAGTCGCAGCAGACAACCCACTGCGCCGAAATATCTGGAAACACAAATACATTCTTATTTAATTTCAATACATACATACATAAACTCACGCCTATATCCCAGAAGTGGTAGGCAGAGGTGCCAGGACACCCACATTTCGCCTTGTATGTTCCGTCCCACAATGTGGATAGGTGGCGAGCCTATCGCCATATCGGGCACAAATTCCTGACTCTGGACTGATAATGTATAGAAAAATCCAATATCACTTTGCCCAAACCGGAATTCGAACCCGAGACCTCAGCTTTGTAACCGTACCTTAGTAAAACTACGCCACCGAGGCAGTCGAGGCAGTATATTTTTGTACTGTTTTCTATATTCAATGACAGCTTTCGTTCCGCATTTAGACGCCGGCTATGAAACGAGAAACTGCGGGCTCCCAGACAAATATTTCACATTTGTTTTGGGTCTCGACGTTTGTGAGACTGAACAATCTCTTCAAAGTTCAAAAGTTCATATACCCACAATATAAGACTCCAGACTATGTGTATGTTTGGTGTATTTATGATTTATTTATTTTGTGTGATATTTATCCTGGCATAATATCATTCATTTATTTACCAAGTAATAAATCATATATATTGACAGCCTCCGTGGCGCAGTTGGTTAGACGCCGCCTGTGAAACGAGAGGCCGCGGGTTCGATCCCCGCACCGAGAGAAATGTTTGTGCGGCCCACAAATATTTCTTCCGGGTCTGTGTGTTTGTGATACCGAAAAGTCTCTCGTAGTTCCTGATACCCACGACACAAGACTCGATCTTAGTGTGGGGTCAGGACTATGTATGTGACTGTTGGGTGTTATTTATTTATATATGGTGACTGACTGTTCGTGTACAAGACTGAATACATTATTATAGCATTTTTCAGTGGGCCTACATTTGAAGTAGCTTTAATATAAGTCAATGTATCTAAACGGTTGGTAAACGAACCAGACGCGGCTACTAACACATTCATGGTGGACGCGGAATCGAATACCAGAGCACACCTCTAACTTTTCCGAATCATGTGTGTATTGATAGTCAATCACCACGCACTAAAACGGTGAAGGAAAACATCGTGAGGAAACCTGCATACCATAGCGATTTATAAGAATTCCTATGGTATGTAAAGTTCGCCAACCCACATTAGGCCAGCCTGGTGGACTATATGCCCTAACCATTCTCAATCGTACTCTCGATTGTAGAGGAGGCCCGTGCCCTGTAGTGGGACGTATATGTGCTGAACAGAGGTCACTTGAAAATCTAAAGGCGATATATGTATGGAGCAATAACAAGTATAGTGATACCGACCCCTCGTGTTCTAGGAAGAGAGCCTTGAGCGCGCCTCGCGACCAGTACGACATCGCGTACGACAGCAGCTTCATGGACAGCGGGTTCACGCGCAGGAAGTTGCCGCAGAACACGACCTGAAACATCACAACATAATATATTTACCATCTATACTTACTGGGAATTTATAAGTTCGTTTAAATTCGCGCCGAAAAATGTGCGAAAATAAATTTGTCGCACGTTAAATATATGTTTATATATTTGATTATTTTTCGTGTCGCTCTTTCATTTTAACATTTTGTCTTAGGAAAGCGAGTGCAGTAGAATGCCAACATTGCTTTTTAATTAAAGGTGTTGTTTGGTTTTGTTACTGTTCATGAGCGGTTGCATCGCTCACAACCAGGCGAAAGGCATGTTAGTCTCGACATTCATTTTATAAAAAACTTCAATCAAACATACAATAGATTATAGTCCCACAAAGTTATCTGACCCGGTGAGAGAGTCGCTGTTGTCGAATTTGGTGTTGCCATTAAAAATACATATAGCAGTAAAGTGGGTTCCTTCCCAAGATTTCTAACAAATCGCTTTCCATACCCTTAAACAAGTGTATCTGTATCAGCCCATATACTATATGTCCCACTGTTGGGAACTGCCCTATTCTACATCGAGAGTGCTATTGAGGGTAGTTAGGCCATATCATAGGCCATATAGTCCACCATGCTGGCCTAATGTGGGCTGGTGGACTTACATACCATAGATATTCTTATAAATCGCTATGGTATGCAGGTTTCCTCACTATGTATTCCTCCACCGTTTTAGTTTGTATTTATTGACTATCAATACACACATGACTCCGAAAAGTCAGATTTGTGACCTGGGATTCAAGCCCACGACTACCGTGAACTTGTTGGCAGCCGCGTTAGGTCCATTTACCAACAGGTCACCACGCACGTAAAGATACATTTTAGTTTATGATATGTGCTTACACCTATTTTACTAGTATGTTCAAAATTCTGTTTACGTGGAATTTATTTTGAAAAGCTGACAACACAAGGCTGTGGTGGCAGCTACGCGTTGATAATTTTTTTCGAAGGGTATTATTGGTGTCTGAAGACGCTTATCTTCCTTCGTAAAATTGAATACCTGGGGTCTAACGTTCCTAGCGTCACTTTTTAAAGTTTTCGGCATTTTTCACTAATTTTTAATAATGCAGGAAAAATAAATACGTTGAGTAAACAACCAATGGCGGTTATGTCAGTGAGTGGCAGGTAAATTGTCAATTTCAAATGACGTCTTTGTTTCCATTTTTGGCCACCGGGCCAGATAACTTTGTGGCTCTATATAAGTAACGGCCAGTGGCGTAACTACACCATCTGGGGCCCGTGGCAAAATCATCGGATGGGGGCCCCCCTTTTTATATGGAGAGAAAAACTGTTAAGCTTATTTTCCGATACCCCGAAGAAGACCGAAAGGAATATATAAGTGTCACTGGCCTGCCAGTAAATTGAGGCTGAAGCGGGTCCCTAACAAAAACTCTACGCTAGCATACCGAATAAAACCCTAACCTCCGCATTTCGGTCGGTACTACACATCTACTAGTCGAGTGGGTCGGAATGTGTCCCTGCAGTGGTTCTTAAGATGTCCGCTCCAGAGATAACCCTCGTACTCACGCGTCTTTTCTATTAAAACAACCTAGGCCCGGCTTCATGGAATATCGCCCATGTTCATCCAATTCCCAAGAAGGGTGACCGCTCGGATCCTTCGAATCGCAGGCCAATTGCTGTCACATGCTGACTCTCCAAGGTCTTGGAGCGAGTTATAAATATGCAGCTCTTGAAGTATCTTGAGGATCACCAACTGAGGGTCGTTCGGATGGTGATCTTCTCGTTTATCTCACTCACCATCAGGTTGAGGCATTGGATAGTAGGGATGAGGCGATTTCAGTAGGCCTTGAAATTATCATCTAATGTGGCATGGCGTCGTTTTGGGGAAGCTACCTGCCTGGTATTTCAATCTGAGGAACTCTGAAAGTAACTCGCCAGCTTTCTAGATGATCGCAGCATAAAAATCGTATTGAACGCTTTTGCATCGAAACCAAGACCATTAATTCTGGTGTTCCATAAGGCTCGGTGCTTTCGCCGACCCTATTTATCCTCCATATCAATGACATGTTGTCTATCACCAGCTGGCATTGCTATGCAGATGCTAGTGCAAGTTAGGCAAGATACATCTGACTACAGAATCTTTATCAGGGATTCGTATCAAGGAAAGATGGTCTCAAATTTTGTCGGAAATTGAGACCTTTCTGGGGCAGGCCTCTCAATGGGGTAAATTGAACATAGCACAATTTAACCCCGCGAAGATATAAGTTTGCTCGTTTACAAGCAAGAAGACCCCTTTTGTCATGGAGATACTCTCTCTAAGCATCCGAGAGTATTCATTGACCTGAATTATTGATAAAATTGCAGTTTGGGTGTCATTTGGAAGGCAAGGGCAAATTGGCCAGCAAAAGTTAAGGATTCTCAATAGAGCCAAGCAGTACTTTTCGCCGGATCATCGGTTATTGCTCTATAAATGCGACGATCCGGCACGACGTGGAGTTCTGCTCTCACCCCTGCGTAGAAGCCCCAAAATACCAGCTCGATCCACTTGACTCATTACAGCGCCGAGCTCTTCGAATCATCGATAATCCCGATCTCACGGAGAATGTGGAGCCGTTGGGATTGCAGTGAGACTTTGGGTCTCTCTGTATATTCTATCAATTGTTCTATGGAAAGTGTTCTGAGGAAGATGGTGCCACTATCGCTATTGTCCCATCACACTTCCCGTCACCGCAGTAGAATTCATTCTTACTACCTGGAAACTATACTTTCCCGGGAAGTACGTTTCCAGTGTTCTTTTCTACCAGGCACGTGCAAGCTTTAGAATGACCTCCCTGTTTCGGTATTCTTCTTTAAACCTATCCTTCTTTAAACTAGGCTTTAAGAAAGTGCTCTCCTTATGGTAGGAAGTGACTTCATTTTGGTGGATCCCTGGATCTGCAAAAATCTATGAGCGGCGGTGACCGCTGACCGTGAGGCGGGCTGTATGCTCGTATACCTACAGGCCATAAAAATAACTCCACAACGAGACCAATTAGTCGTCGTAATATCTTTACTACGTGGGCGGAGCCCAAACGCAGCAATGGTGATGGGGCCCCCTCAGAAGCCTAATATTGAAGTTTCGTTCTTTTTTAAACCAAATCCGCAATATAATAAATAAAATAAATAACACCCAACAGTCACATTCATAGTCCTGACCCCACATTAAGATCGAGTCTTGTGTCGTGGGTATCAGGAACAACGAGAGACTTTTCGGTCTCACAAACACCCAGACCCGAGAGAAATATTTGAGGGCCTCACAAACATTTCTCTTGGTGCGGGGATCGAACCCGCGGCCTCTCGTTTCACAGGCGGCGTCTAACCGCCTGCGCCACGGAGGCTGTCAAAATCGGTACACAATAATCTGTACATAATAGTTTAAAAAAAGTTAGTAAAATTCGCGTAAATCTAAAGAACCATTATTATTATTTTTATGTATCAAAAATAAACCTTGGTTTCTTCAATGGAAACTAAGAAAATAATTGATAATCATCAATTTTGTTGGTAATAAATTGACTAGGTTCTTCTCTTCTTACGGCCTCTCGGGCCTGAGAGGCCGGGCCGCCGAGGGCCCCTAAGGTCGGGGGCCCGTGGCATTTTGCGCACTATGCCACCCTATTGTTACGCCACTGGTAACGGCCTAAAAACAGCCAGAGGAATAAGCGCACTAATAAGCATGTATTCTTATTTGATTTTAGTAAAGTGAAAACATAATAAATCTTAATTCATAGGAGTAAGGTGTATTATTATCTGAAGTCGATTATAATTTAATATTTTTTGCTATATCTCGTAGTTGAAATTCAAATGTATAAGTATAAGCAATCTCGACCATTTGGCGTGTGATTTTGTTCCAGACCCTATATCTACCAAATATTTGATATAATATAAATATATCAAGTGCGTGTGTACCCGTTCGATGCGTTCGTTGGATGCGCACAGCCTGGCGATGGAGCCGATGTTGTTGGTGATGGTGACGAGCGTGGCGCGCGCCAGGTCCGCGCGGGACACCTTCGCGCGACGATCCGCAGAACACATCTGACCGAAACTTAAACAAAACAGGCCGTTACTCGCATACTGAACCACACTTCACACTTCAATAAATAACAAATAAATATATCCTGACACTAAGATCGAGTCTTGTGTCGTGGGTGTCAAGCACTACGAGACTTTTCAGTCTCATAAACATTTTTGTGGGCCGTACAAACATTTCTCTCAGTGCGGGGATCGAACCTGCTGCCTCTCGTTTCACAGGCAGCGTCTAACCACCTGCGCCACAGAGGTTGTCAACTTCACACTTAAAAGACGGCGTGCGCTTTAATTACTGTTTCTTTTGAATCTCACTTTACAATTATTAAATAGGGTGGGGTGTCCGTTTTTGAAAGTAGCAGTTTTAGTCGATGACTATTCTCTTGAATTCATGATTATATTTCGAAAAAACTATACATTTTTGATATCGAACGTGCACGAAAGTATTAGAAAAAAGTCCTGTCTGATATCAGCCACTGTAACTCCTCTAAGCCGGGATCAACAGTGGCACACATTTTAATGATATCTATTATTGAAGTTCAACTAATTTCCGGGAATGTCTAACTTGACTTTAATCCGCTACAAAATTAATCAGATGACTTTTCAGCCAAATTGCTCGCTTTTAGTTATGCAATTCTCCCACTTCCATATTTTAAAAACAGCCCCGACATATTTTTAATCGATAAGTTATCGATTGTGATAATCGATACAAGTGCCATCGATTATTAAGTATCGATGAAGCTGTAGTTGTACCTGCTAGCGACAAGGTCCCCGGGACCCTGACATTTTAATAATCGATTGTGAAAATCGATACAATCGATGCAAGTGCAATCGATTGTCGAGTATCGATATTGTTGTGTAGTATACCTGCTGGCGACGAGGTCCCCCGGCAGTCCGAACCGCGCGTAGTCCCCGCCGTAGATGTCGCGCACGAGCTTGTCCACGGTGGTGTTGTCTCCGGACGCCGCCAGAGAGATCGCCTCCTCGAAGCTGCTGCAGCCGGTCAGCAGGCAGCACAGGCCCAGGAATGTGCCGCCGCCCAGACTGAAAACATTGTGGGTAATTTAGGAGGATGTTGATGGTTGGGTGAAGTAAAAGAATTCAGCTAAAAATTAAAAAGGTTTTCGAAAAAGGTACATACTAACTAATATAACTCATCACTACATAGTATTAAAAAAAGCTTCATGTCTATCTGTCCCTATGTATGCTTAGATATTTAAAACTACGAAATGTATTTTGATGCGATTTTTTAATAAACAGAGTAGTTCAAGAGAAAGATTTTATACATAGAGAGTGTCCCAGTTAAGAAAATTAACATAATATATCTAATGTGGAGTGGAATCAAAAAACATCTGCACCCAGGCGAACTTGGGCCGGGCCGAAACTTAATAATAATTTAAATTCCCCCAAAACACAACAGGGCTCGAAGGACCATGCGGGCGAATCGCTCGCGCGTGAATCGCTCGCACGTACATCGCTGGTATGAGATGTGTCTGACCTGGTGCCACTGACGCGATAGTAGTTGTTCGGCGCGTTGACGACGAGCAGCGACACGCCGCTGCCGATGTTGACGAGCAGGAACGGGTAGGGAGACGAGAAGTCGAACGACTTGCGCACGTACTGGCTCAGAGCCGCCTCCGCGTACGGCGGCTGCAAACATACCATACACTGTTAGTTGCTACACAACATGCTATTGAGGAGACAAAGATATGTACTAATGTACGAAACCTTCTTAAATCCAAAAATTAGGAATATCTTGGTTTTTAACAATGTGTCAGATGGGCTTAGTTAAAATAAAATAAAATACGTGTGTGTGTGTGCGTGTGTGTGTGTGCGTATGCGTGTGTGTGCGCGCGTGCGCGTGTGCGCGTGCGCGTGCGAGTGCGCGTGCTCGTGTGCGTGTGTGTGTGTGTGTGTGTGTGTGTGTGTGTGTGTGTGTGTGTGTGCGTGCGTGCGTGTGTGTGTGTGTGTGTGTGTGTGCGTGCGTGTCTGTGTGCGTGCGTGCGTGCGTGTGTGTGCCTGTGTGCGTGCGTGCGTGTGTGTGTGCGTGCGTGCGTGCCTGTGTGCGTGCGCGTGTGTGTGCGTGCGTACGTACCTGTGTGCGTGCGTGCGTGCGTGTGTCTGTGTGAGTGAGTGTGCGTGCGTGCGTGCCTGCGTGCGTGAGTGCGTGCGTGCGTGCGTTCGTGCGTACGTGAGTGAGTGCGTGCGTGCGTGTGTACGTGTGTGTTTGTATATATGTAGCGTGCAGTACTGACGGTGTCGGTGGCGTGCTGGTGCACTGGCATCTCGTGCGGCGGCGCCCAGTAATAGCACTCGTGCGAGTTCATGGCGTCCACGAACAGCACGCCCGCGATCAGTGCGTCCAGCTCGTCCAGCTTCCACAGACGCATGTTCACCTCCTGCCAACAACACAACACAAGTCAGACGTCTCCTCCACAATATACAACATTACTTTTTTTAGGACTGAACTCATTATACAGCGTGATATTGACATCTGGTATTTAATTTAAACCACATGATCCTAACCATCCCAGGTAACATTGTACCAAGTTTGAACAAAAGCTGCCTGATAGTTTTGTCAAAAATCGCGATTTTAGGTTTCAAGGCTATTGATCAACCCCTATAGATACCGAGTCTCTTACAGCTCAGATAAGTTTCCGAACTGAACTGAAGTTCAGCTAAGCGGTGAAAAAACTCGTATCTATATGGGATATCCAAAAATAGTAAGAACTAAAATCACAATTTTTGACAAATAATCTTCTCATATTTTTTTCAAATTATGTAAAATGTCACCTGGGGTTATGACACACATGTGGGTTAAAATAAGTACAATGTGTCAATATCACCCTGTATATCTCCTCGACAATATACAGTTACTTTTTTAGGACCGCACATTTTTTATAGAGCTATAGAGAATGACCTACTTAATAACATATTTTGAAAATATTCAAATTGATATTATTTGTGTATTTCTATTTTTAAAAATCCTAATCAATGTTCAAATTATACTCAATACTAGCACAGTCGCCGGCCATTTTTATTGAAAGACGCGCGCGTGCGCTTCTTTGTACATAGTTCATGAAGAGGCTATTATGGTGAGGATAAAAATGAATGAAGATTTTGAAAAATAAAACAATGTTTTATATTTTTTTTATTTTAGACATGGACTATATCCCTTTCAGAACGATGAAAATTATTTGCAATTTAGAAAAAAAATTTGGTCGGTATAAAGTTTATTGGGTCTAAAGTATCCAAAAAAAATAATTTAAAAATCCTCCCCCTACCGTTCCCCCAGAATTGACCACGCACGTTCGTGCGTTCCCGGTTTTATCACTACTAACGCACGATCATGCATTACTATGGAAAAGCAGTAATTAAAAATGATTTTTAATAATTATTGTATATTATTTGGGCGTAGCTGTTGGTAAACGAACCAAACGCAGCTGCCAACCTGTTCACGGTTGCCGCGGGTTCGAATCTCTCTAAGTCATCTGTGTATTGATAGTGAATCAGCACGGTCTATAATGGGGAAGGACAACATCGTGAGGAAACCGTATATCATAACGACTTGTATGAATTTCTATGGTATGGTAGTCCGGTAGCCCTCACTAGGCCAGCGTGGTAGACTATATGGTCTAACCACTCTCAATCGCACTCTAGATTGTGGAGGAGGCCCGTGCCCTGCAGTGGGACGTATATGGGCTGATACAGTACACCGTCAGCCGTAAACTGCAATTAATCACCACGGTTCCTTCCCTTGTCCTCTTGTATCACGATTAATCATAATTGTTCCTGTCCCTTGCAACTGCATGTTGTTCAGATAGTCCAAAAGCAGAATTGTATTAACATGTCAGTCAACATAGTCTGTGAGCACCTCTTTGCGGGAACTTTCTTAACCAAACATAAAAAAAAAACAGCAGGCCTACGAGCAGGCCCTTCCGCTCGATTCGATTTGTCAGGAAAAGCGGAATTTTTAAGCTAATATATTTCAAAATCAAGCATTAACCTATTGCTAGTTATGATGACATAGTTTTTGAGGCCAAGAGGACGTGGTTTGTTTTTAATTAGTTTACGTAGTTTGCACTTCCCAGTGAATACTTCTATGAAGTAATTGCTAGGAACCCTTTCCATTCATCTGCAAGCGTTTTTTACAGCGTCATCCATAGGCTGGACTTTCCAAAGTGGGTTTCTACCCATTACAAAATTATGCCAAATAATTTACGAATTTCTTGGCTTGATGTACTTAAAATTGTTGCGGCTTTACGATTACAGTAAAGGTTTATGCAGGTAGCAAGGTTTTGGAAAACATACTAGTTAAAATATTTTTCGATAAAATGTAAAGGGTTCATTACTTCTCCAGCACTCGAGTACGGGGTATAATAAAAATTCTTATTGATAAAATTATTGTCTCTTCAAAGTCTCGATATTTTCCTTGGACAAACGGCGCTTTTGTTAGGCGCTACGTTTTCCGGATTCCCAGAAAGTAATTAAATATTTAAAGCATTAGACTCTATCTAGTCACGATATTATTGTGGTTGGAGCAATCCCGCAGATTTATATCTTGATCGAGAAGACGAAGAACCTCAGCTATTGGTTCTGTCACCTCATCACAAACATCCAGGTCTGAGTGACACCCACTATTAAGTAAATTTTGTAATAAATTTTCGTCTAGAGGCCGTCCTGTATAAAATAAAGTTGGTATTAGTTGAATGAATATTTAGCTTCAACGGAAAAAATAAAACGAAAGCGCACGATCATGCGTTCAAATTTCATGAACACGTTATGATGTCTAATATTAATAATTTTACAAACAAATTATCGTTATGCTATAGTTTAGTGTCTAAACTAGCTATTTTAACTAGAACAAAACAAATTAATCAATTTTAGACCATTTGTCAAATATTTACGCCGAACATGATCGTCCTCAAACATAACGTCCATCTTTGAACACATCTGGAATTGACAACATTTCATTTTTCTAAAACACACATTTTATAATTAATAATTAAATTAGATGACAAATGAAGAGACCCATATTTTTTGTTTTTTTGAAATTTAGAGGTTTTCATTCATGAATTAATGTTTAAAAAATGTTTCATTCTAAATAGACGTAAACGCCAAATGACGTCATTTATACGGCTTTATGGCACGTGTGCCTTTAAATTTAAACCTGATCCTATAAAAAAGTTAAACATAGATGTCAGTTGTTACATGTCGGTTGTCACTTGTCACTTCAAAGTTCAAAAATCAAGTTTGCCGTCTTTGCCGTTGTTTACGTTACCAATTTTAGTTCCATTATTGTTAATTTTTATTTACCATGAGGGTGACTGAAAGTTTCCAAGTTGCTGACAGCAGGAATTTACCTAAAGTCAGCTATATAATGCTTTTGGAGTACATGCATGAGAATGATTGTTACAATGCAGCGGAGACGCGTAGTGCCAAAGCATTATTAGCATCGCGGGATTCCTACGTAGACACCGCGGTGGGATATGTGGAAATTAAGAGAGACGGAAACTCGTGCGTCGTCCAAGGCAGGGTAACTCCTGAACATAAAGTTAAAGCGAAGTTGTATATGGTAACAGCAGTAATCGACGAGTCCCACGAAAATATTACTAAATTAGAATGCCATGATTGTGCAGCTTCTGCAGGAGGTTGCAAACACGCCATCTGCTTTGCGATGTGGCTAATAAAACGGTCTGATGAACCTTCAGTAACATCCACAACATGCTACTGGACTAAACCAAAACTTGCTGGATCAGTAGATGGTAGAAATTTTATATTGGCTAAGGATATTGGTAAAAAGAAAAGGGCCCAACAGTCAATTAACATGACTATTAATTTGGAAAAGTTTTCTGAGGAATGTAAGAAAAGGAAAATGGATACAGGGATGATTATTATACAAAAGTCACGACTATAATATATTAAACTTAATGTTGGATTTTTGTCAGCAAATAAATGACCAAACATTTGAAAAATTTTATCAGTACTGCGTTAACATCATTGATCAAACTACTATTAGTAAAATCGCAGAAGCTACAAAAGGACAAGCTAGTTCAAAATTATGGCATTCTATGCGTCAAGGCAGAATAACAGGGTCTAAGCTTTATGAAGCCACTCATTGTTCGAAAGAAAATGGAAGTTTAGTACAGAGCATTTTAGGTGGTTACAAAGTACCTGAAACAAAAGCTATAAAAAGAGGCAAAGTCTTAGAAAAAGAAGTCCTCAAGCAGCTAGAAAACATGTATGGGGTTATAGAAACCACAGGGTTTATCTTAGTATCCCCCATTATTGGAGTTTCGCCAGATGGCCTTTGCAAAGATTTCGTTATAGAAATTAAATGTCCAATGAGCAACAAAACTTTAAAAAATTATGTTAAAGATGGAGAAGTTATGGGAAAATGCAAAGCCCAACTAATGCTGCAAATGCATGCAACATCCAAACGCAAAGGTCTGCTGTGTGTTGCTGATCCAAATTTTGAAATAACAAAACTTGTACATGAGTACTGGATAGATTACGATGGTGATTATGTGAATCAATTGTTAAAAGATGCTGAAAAATTCTGGATACAATTTATTTTTAATAAAATAAAAGATTAACAAATATTTAAAATAGTTTATTCATTTTTTATTATAGATGTGTGTAGATTTATCAATCCACAAGCTACAGTTACTATTTCATCAACATGCTGTATTAATTTATTATTAATGACAGAATGTGGTTTCAGTAACTTGAACAGCCTAACCCTTCTTATCACCCTTTCTACATGAATACGTAGACTAGCAATAACTTTGCTTTTGATTACTTCTTGTTTGGTTAGTTTAATATCTTTCGATACACTTGGTGGTCGAAGAAGTGTAATGTCTTTCCTACTTAATAGTGTATCAATGTGTTTAAAACCCCTATCAGCTAATATAGTACACTTTGGAGGTATTGCATTTAGTAAGCCACTATGCTTAACAATTTGTTGGTCAGAAGTTCGACCACCAAAACCAGCTGATATGAAAATAATAAAGCCATCAGGAGTTGTAGCTAGCAAATATTTTATGGTATTACCATTTTTGTATTGGGACCATGTTAGTGATTGGGTTATTGGGTCAGATGGTTTTTCTATTGATATTTCAAAGGAATCTATGATACAAAAAACATTGTGATATTGTTTATTAGCTTTAAATGGTAATGGCAAATTTCGTTTAAGAGCGTATACACCTTGCGCGCAAAGTCAACTATAGGTATTTCTTCGTTAATTTCACGCACACATAAGCGACCAAAGCTGTGTGCGTAGAGCTGCCGCGTCGGCTCGCTATACAATCGGCTCAAACAACTTTGATCCGTGCGCTTCAAATATTCAATTGAAATGTAACTGTAATATAATATCATAAAAATATTTTATTTGAATTATAAGTAGACAAATATTACTGTGCAAGCAAAGAATAATACAAATTTTGGATACTAATCATATTTTCGTTATTATTACATTGTTAAGTTGCATTCAAATCAGTGTTCAATCAGTAGACACTACGGACGTTTTATTAATCATTTCGTGTTCGAACACATAAATAGTGTTAGGGGCCTTACAACCCCTTACAATTACGAAATATATTTAATTTTATATTACAATACATAACATAATTTAGCCTCGGAATTACATCCCATTATATTACCTGAAACATAATTTATACTCACTACAAAATCATTGTAGGTAATAAAAATAATTAAATATTTTACTACCAAAGTACTAAGATGTGGTAATCGCATTCCGCGCGTGGCTATTTTTACTACGCGCGGCATAATCGACTGCAGCCAGGCCGGAGCGACGAGCGATACGTCCTCCCTCTAGAAGGCCTTGCGGCGGTCTGATTTGATCCACGTCGGACAGCGTGTTTTATAGTGGTTTTTAAAATATTTGTAGAAAACATGAAAACTAATTTTGTTGAAATATAAAAATGGTAATTTATAGATAAGATGTTCTTCTATTGTAATATGCAATTGTTATAAAAAATTATGTACGATAAGTTGGTGAAAAAAAATATGTTCTTGACGAGAGTTTCTGAATAATTTCGCATTGTTTAAATTTTTATTTTTCAGGAACTAAACACAAAAAGATTATTTTTCTCAGCAAAATCCCTCCATAAGGGTCTTATTAGTCTGATAATATTTTTATTTTCATCTTATATTTAGTGGTTTCGGATATCTTAAGCTTCTAAATTGCCATTTAAAGCCTAAATAACGAAACTTGTGTTCAGTAATCCGTATAGTACTCACAAATTATCCATCAATCTATAATGTTTTCCACCAAAATCCCTAGATGACAACCTTTTCTAAAATTAGTAATAATTATTTTTCCTTTAAATTGTTTATTGGTGGCTATTAACTCATTTGAAAAGTCCTGTTTTTACGCCAAAAAGCGCGTGCAGGGTATAAACGCTCTTAACATTGAATACACTTGGAGAAAAAATTGTTTGAAAAATACACTAAGAATATGTAAAGTTTTGAAAAATATTCTCCACAATGTAGATAAAGATACCTCAAACATATCAGCAATTTGGGAAAATGGAAGATTATTTTTAATTTTATATAATGTTACTATAACATTAAAAGCTTTTATTTTAAGATTAATCTCAAAATATTCTAGCAACCAATAATAGCTTTTTGGCAAGCCAAGGTATTCTCTGGGTTTTTTTTTCAATTATACTAAGCATAAAGATTCTGCCTTGATTAACATTCTGCAAACTAATTTCGGAGGATATTTCTGACATTTCAGCAGATGTAGTACTCCCTTGTCTGGAAGGTAAAGCGATATCGACCTCAATGTCTTCTTCAGGTAGATGTGTAATTATTTTCTTTTTAGATAATGCACAATGAGTGGATCTATCTGATGTCTTCGGCTTTACTTGCACTCCTTTGCTGACTTTTGTACAGATTATTTTTGGTAATGTCTCTGTTATATCAAACTGCTTTAATGAAGTTGATGATGTGCTGGGTTTAGGTTCATCAACATCTGTATTTAACTTTGTCAATGTAGGTGCAAGACATTGTGGAAGCCGAGGCTTTAGTTTAGGACATCCTTTCATTAAGATCCAGTTAAAGTAATTTTCCACATCTTCCTCTAGCTAAAAAAGAAAGTTCTAAGTTAATATTTATCATATGAAATATTATAATATAAAATAAATTTGATAGGTATAGTTAGTTCTCTGCATGTTTGGTTATTAAACACCTTAAATCAGTTATGTACTGTACATCATATATAGCACCTGAATAACTTAAAGGGTTATGCCCTTTAAATTATTATTAAATAGGTATACTTGTCATTCATTTTGAAGCATTATGGACACAGACTCAATGCTTAAATTGTAATTGTACTTACCTACTACAACCTATAAATTAAATAGATCTATTTACATTTCTTGCAACTTGGATACTAAAAGTGTCTGGGAGAATTTGAGTATTCAGTATGTATTAGATATTTAAATAACTTTACTTACATTTAGATGGTCTTCACATATAAATAAAGCGCGTTTCGGGCATGAAACACCCGCAGCGTTACACCATTCTTGCTTATTTGAGTTTGGCACTGCGAAAAATCGTTTCTGCTGATCCCTAGAAGTGTTTTTGCAGGCTGGCATAAAACAATATTTGGGATTTTTCATTGGCGTGTCTTCGTCAATAAAAATCATATTAAAATATAAATAAACTGAATTAATAATAAACTGAATACAATAATTAATGTTGACTTTTTACGACTATGACATTTGTCATTATCAAATGTCAAAATATTTCAAGTAGTTTTTTTTTTTTTTTTTTTTTTATAATGGCCTGGCATAGTGGCGGCATTGCACCTGATGGAAAGTGCCAATGCCGCCCAGGCAGAGTATCCATTGGCATCGGACGGCAGTCCCATGCCAATGGAAACAATTATGCCGGCCTGCTTAGGTGCTTCTTCACACCACGGCGGAAGGACCCGGGATTGTAGGAAGGAGGGAACACGTGCGCCGGCAAACAATTCCACAGCCTGACGGTGCGGCACAGAAACGAATTTGAGAACCGTTTGGTTCGCGCCGGGATGGTGTGGACCGTCAAGCTATGGCTTCGCAAGCCAGCACGCGTGGTTCTGGTTAGGAATGGAGAGGAGGGGAGCAAGTTGAACAATTCCTCAGAGCACTCACCGTGATACAGGCGGTAGAACACGCTTAGAGAGGCGACATCTCTCCGGAGTTGTAGCGACTCCAAGTTGCTCGTAACGTCTGCATCATTCACAATGCGGATGGCCCGCCGCTGCAATCCATCCAAGGCATCGAGCAGGTACTGGGCGGATCCATCCCAGAGGTGCGAGCAATACTCCATACCCGGCCGGACCTGCGCTTTATATAAGCGGCAAAGCTGACCGGGCGTGAAAAACCGACGCACTCTGTTCAGGACTCCAACCCTGCGTGATGTGGCAGATATTACGCCCTCGATGTGATTCCTTGGATTGAGATCACAGCGGATATCCACACCAAGGATACACAGGTCATTCCGCACTGAGAGGGGAGTACCCTGAAGAATGGGGAGGGGAGAGAACGGGGATTTTTTGCACGTGAACGCACACACCTGGGTTTTCCTGGCATTGAACTCAACCATATTCCTGGAACCCCATGTAGAAATGAGATCCAAGGTCCGGTTGAGCTCAATGACAAGATCTTCGCGTCCCTTCACAGTTTCGACACGGCAACCTGGAGGCCCGCAGTGGTATCGCCCATGAACCGTGCTGTCATCTGCATAGCAATGAATGTTGCCAAGCGACAACATGTCATTGATATGCAGAATAAACAAGGTGGGCGACAGCACCGAGCCCTGAGGAACTCCGGCATTCAGTTCTCTACAACATGAAAATCTTAGGCAAAGAACATGACTTATAAAGTCGTATATATGACGTCATCGCACCTTTTTTAGATTTTATTTTTTTTCTCCATTAATAATTGACTAAAAAAATATAAAAAATCAAGAGCGTACTCAGGGCAGGATAATAAAGAAACGGTATTTTTACTATAGGCACTTTGAAATTATGAAATGATGTCAATTGTCACTAACATCCCGATTCGCCGAAATTTTCTTTAATTATGTACCTAGATCATCACACGAACAATCGAGGCCGTTTCGACCCAGTAAAATAAAATTCCGCGCCAAAATATTTTTTTTTTTGTCGGAACGCACGCTTGGTATAGTGCGTTCTGAAAGGGATATAAGTATTCATAGTACTGAACCTCCTGTTAAAATTTGAATAGTCAGATTCAACTAACCCTGTGTATCCATTAGATATCCTATCACCAAATTGAAAAATCTTCTAGTTTCTTATACTTATGGCTGAAGTATGTATCTATTGTGAGGAAGATAGTTTGTGATACTCAAGGCTCAAGACTAGTATCTGTGGTGGGGAGGATAGTTTCTGATACTCAAGGCTCAAGACTTGTATCTGTGGTGAGGAGGATAGTTTCTGATACCCATGGCTCAAGACTTGTATCTGTGGTGAGGAGGATAGTTTCTGATACTCATGGCTCAAGACTTGTATCTGTGGTGAGGAGGATAGTTTCTGATACTCATGGCTCAAGACTTGTATCTGTGGTGAGGAGGATAGTTTCTGATACTGATGTCTCAAGACTTGTATCTGTGGTGAGGAGGATAGTTTCTGATACCCATGGCTCAAGACTTGTATCTGTGGTGAGGAGGATAGTTTCTGATACCCATGGCTCAAGACTTGTATCTGTGGTGAGGAGGATAGTTTCTGATACTCATGGCTCAAGACTTGTATCTGTGGTGAGGAGGATAGTTTCTGATACTGATGTCTCAAGACTTGTATCTGTGGTGAGGAGGATAGTTTCTGATACCCATGGCTCAAGACTTGTATCTGTGGTGAGGAGGATAGTTTCTGATACTGATGTCTCAAGACTTGTATCTGTGGTGAGGAGGATAGTTTCTGATACCCATGGCTCAAGACTTGTATCTGTGGTGAGGAGGATAGTTTCTGATACCCATGGCTCAAGACTTGTATCTGTGGTGAGAAGGATAGTTTCTGATACTCATGGCTCAAGACTTGTATCTGTGGTGAGGAGTATAGTTTCTGATACTGATGTCTCAAGACTTGTGTGTGTATGTGTGTTGATGAGTTGGGAGTGCGGTGTATACCTTGATGAAGTCCTCCTCGAACTTGTATGCGCCTCCTCCCGTCGCGTAGATGGTGTTGACGAGGTCGGCCATGCCCTTGGATCGCGCCAGTTGCAAGAACGCTCCCACCTCGGACGTGGGGAACCGGATGAAGTGCAGTGTACCGCGACGACCGCGTATACTCACGTTGTCCATCTGTACACAATGTTATTCTGTATCTGTACATACATAAACTCATGCCTTTTTCCCAGAAGGGGTAGACAGAGGTGCCAGGACACCCACATTTCGCCTTGTATGTTCCGTCACACGATGTGATAGGTGGCGAGCCTATCGCCATATCGGCCACAAATTCCTGACTCTGGGCTGATAAGGAATAGAAAAATCCAATATCACTTTGCCCAACTCGGGATTCGAACCCGAGACCTCAGCTTTGTAACCGTACCGTAGTACAACTACGCCACCGAGGCAGTCTGTATCTGATCTGTCTGTATCGAGGTATTCTGTATCTGTATCTGGATGATATGCTCAATTATATTGGTAATAAAATTTACACTGTTCTATCGCAAAGGATACAGGTGTACAATTTCAACAAGAATTGTAATGTACATTGCAGATAGTTTCTCCCACTGCCTAGTAATTGTGACATGCCAAGCATTGCTTTGTAATTCATGGTGTTATTCGGTTTTGCTACTGTTTATGAGCGGTCGTATTTCTTAACATCAGGCGAGAGGTAAGCTCGTCTCGCCATTCATAGCAATAAAAAAATGAGGAAAGGTATTTGTGGTGTCAGTCTGTATCAGCCTATGTATGTACGTACTACTGCAGGGCACGGGTTTCCTCTACAATTCGTGTGGACTTACATACCATATATGCATACTGCCATGGTAATGCAGGTTTCCGTACGATGTTTTCCTTCACCGTTATAGTGGGTGGTGATTGACTATCAATCACACATGAATCCAAAAAGTTAGAGATGTGCCCTGGGATTTAAACGCCAAAGGAAGTAAATTTTTGTGTGTGGGGGTTAATATTTATTATCAGGTGATCTTTATTATCATCTGCATAATATGATATAGGTCATTGAAGACAGGTCTTTTTTTAATTAAATTTATAGAAATTGTTGTTGCGTGGGGGTGAGTATTGTCAGGTGATGCATCTGTTCTATTGTCTCCCTTTTATAAAAATACAAAATATATTCCGAAGACTGGGTTTTGTGGACATTAAGAGACAGCAATTTCTGCCACCACCTGTGATAAATTATAGCACAATTTTTTTTAACAGCATATCCTCTTATTCAAGTTACTAATAACAGTGACTTATGTGTTATATTGATGTGTGATTGGCTCGTACCTGCAAGTGCACATCCCGGCGTCCCGTCTTCCCGTAGGCGGAGTTCCTGGTGAGGTACCGGCGGATGTTCTTGAGCACCTCGGTCTCCTTGTCCAGCTCGCGGCGGTTGTTCTCGCGCGGCTCGAAGTAAACCAGCTTGGTGAGAGTGCCGCCTATGTCCATGCCGAACCACGGCATTGCTGCAAAATAATCATAAAATACATATATTAAAAAAAATCGTTGCTATTTTTGCCCAAAAATGAGTTGCATTGTGTCTGAAGTCCCTAAAATTACCACCCTACTTCGTTTTGGTAGCAGTCTTGATATACCTTATATACCGGGTATATCAAGACTGCTAGCGTAAACGAAGCCGGGTGGTAGTTTTAGTGACTACAAACACAATGCAACTAAAAATTTCGCTAAGAAACGCTACAATTTTTTTAAATTATTTTTTAAAAATCGTCGAGTTTGGGTGGTAAATCCAGTTTTTGCTAAAATAATAATTGAAAGCCTTGCGTACCATAGCGTCTTTAAAAATAAAAGGGTGTACACTATTATTTAAGAAAAAACGATGTATTTACCACCCTAATAAGACAATAGAAAAAAATATAACAAAAAAAATCGTCACTTTTTTTTCAGACAAAATTTATTTGCATTGTGTCTGTCGTCACTAAAACTACCACCCGGCTTCGTTTTCGGTAGCACTCTTGATAAGTTGATATACCCAGTATATTTATCATTGTTTTATGTCAGATATTTTTTATTCATTATGTAGAATTATATTCACATACTCAGTTATGTTTCCGTGTTGTGAGTGAAATATTGCTGAAAACAATAGCACATAACACAACCCGAGGTCGAAATTACAATACCATATATTTATTATACATAAACGCATTGGTAAAACTGTAAGTTTGTGCTGAAAAATATATATAAATAAAAAATTAATTCTTGGTTTTAATCAGCTTAGCAAAGCTTATGTCGACCTCTTTATGTCACTAGTTTCTTTACTCTCAGCACCTAGATCTATAGACAGAAGCTCGCTTATTTATTTATTTAACACTTTATTGTACACAATTGATTTTATTCTGGCCCTGTATTGTGACTGCACTGCACCTGATCGTGAGCTCAAATGCCGTCCAGGCAGAATGTCAAATGGCAAAGACGGCGGCAATCCCAGGCCATTCGACACAACTATACCGATCTGCTAAGATGCCTTTTCAAACTGTGGCGGAAGGATCCAAGATTATAGGAAGGAGAATAACACAGAAATAAAAAAAAAAAATATACAAGCGGCGGTATTATTACTCAACCTTGATAGTCAATCACCACGCACTAAAACGGTGAAGGAAAACATCGTGAGGAAACCTGCATACCGTAGCGATTTATAAGAATTTCTGTGGTATGTAAGTCCGCCAACCCGCATTAGGCCAGCGTGGTGGACTATATGGCCTAACCACTCTCAATCGTACTCTCGATTGTAGAGTAGGTCCGTGCCCTGCAGTGGGACGTATATGGGCTGATACAGTATGATATCAATGGGATATATAAATCCCATGGAATATATAAATAAATGAGAAAGGACGAAGGCTCCCTATTAGTTTATAAAGCTTTTACAAAGGCCTTATCTAGTAAAAACTAATCATCATTATCATCATCTCAGCCACAGGAAGTCCATTGCTGAACATAGGCCTCCCCCAAGGATCTCCACATTGACCTGTTGGAAGCGGACTGCATCCAGCAACTTCCTGCATCTTTAGCCAGGTCGTCCGTTCACCTTGTAAAAACTAATAATGTATACAATATACATATACAGGTGGTACATACGTGGCGCGTCATTGTCCGGCGGCGTGGGGGGCGAAGGGTCCGCCATCTTGGAAACGCAGTTCTCCTTATTCATAGCTACCGAATGCGAGTACGGCGTCCGTCTCGCTCTCTTCAATAGCTTGCTCCTGTAGTGTGAGCGAGACAAATATACATTAAAGTTTCAGATTAATTAAGACAAATAAACAATACCGTGCATAGTTTTCAATCAAGTAGAGGAAATATTTCAATATGGAAAATTGGCTTCAAATCAGAAAATTATATCTCAATTATAGGTGATGTTTCAAATAACCACCAATTAAGTAAAAATTTGAATAATTGATTGAAGGATCAATAAGATAGCTGGCAATTGTGAGACATTCCGTCTTCCGTGGACTATATTTATTTTTCTCTTTAAAATGCAAACACTGCCGGCTTTATTCATAGACAGTTTTATAACCTATATTAATTGTCAAATGTTTTGTCCCTTTCGAACGACTGTCGGACTCAGTTTGAAAGAGGAAGACAGAACATACGATGACAAAAAATATATTTTAAACCTATCTATCTATCATCATTTTTGTTTCATATCGAGACTCGGAGGATATTCTGTCCTCACAATAAGCCCTTTCAAGAAGAGACAAAACAGCAATTTTCTTCAGTTTAATCTGTTATATGGATTAACCGGAGTTCATTTTAAATTTACTGCATGTATAATATTTACTTTGCTGCTACTTACAAACTCATTCAATTTATTTATTGAACAGCATGTAACGATTTTTTACTTGGTATCCTCATTAGTGGCAGAGCATTTTCAGAACCTAGGTAGTAATGAGTTTAATTTTCAGATTATGTAACTTGCACTTTGTATTGTCTATACAGGTAGACGAGGTGGCCTGGTTGATTGTACTGTACTGTATCAATATTCTTCAAGAGGTCTTTCGAGACGGGCTTATTTCTCTTAATCAATGTCTCGCTTTCTCGTAAGTTTTGCCTATTACAGACTTCAGGATATTTCTTTATTGCAATAGCGAGACGAGCATGTCTTTCCCCTGATGGTAAGCGATAATACAGTAGTAAAACACAACAACGCTATAAATTACATCCAATGCTTGGTTTTCCACTGCGCTCGCCATTCTTAGACATAAGATGTTAAGTCTCAATATGTTCAGTAGCTACACAATGTTTTTTTACACGCTTTATATTAGCTTCACTTGTATGTTTGTATGTTTGTATATTTGTATGTTTGTATGTTTGTATGTTTGTTTGTAACCGACTTCTTTGGGCGCGATTTTGACCCACTTTAAACGGCCAGATTTCGTTCAAATTTTGCACACCTGTCAAAGACCGATGACAATACAATAATTCGATTAAAATATATAATTATCCTGATTAGATTCGCCAGGATTAATTATTCTTATAATTGATGACCATTGCTACATTCATCGCTAGATGGCGTTAACATTGTATTCTTCCAAGAAGCTTATACCCAAATGGAGATTGCATTCCGTATAAAACACTAAGGCTCAGTTGCACCAAGTAACTTTGCCAATACCTTTGCCTATGAAAATGTCATCGCCATACATTTGAGACGTATTTGACCTTGCGAATGTGTGGAATTGACAGTTTCAAGGGCAAAGGTATTGGCAAAGTTAGTTTGTGCAATTGAGCCTTAAGCACAAAAATTTGACCTTGAATGCAATCGCTGTTGCCTGCTATCCTTTTCTTTAGAGTGACAATGAATGAAGTTCACGTGAAGTTCATTCATTGTTACGCTAAAGAAAAGGATAGCAGGCATCAGCGACGTCATTCAAGGTAAAATTTTTGTGCTTCACTTTTATATACGGAATGCAATCTCCATTTGGGTATAAGCTTCTTGTATTCTTCAAGTGTCAAATGTTACTACTGACCAACAGATGGCGTTATTGATTGGAAATACAGCCGTAGATGGATGTTTTTAGTCAAAACAATTATATAATAGTTAAAAAAAACTAAAATACACGCTTTAATAAGATATACAACTAAAAAAGTAAAAATAATTGATACTGAATTTAAGATAAGAAAATGGAGTAAAATACATATAATTATTTTATTGTTACAAAGCGTGGGGTGCAGGAGGATAAGTAATTGTTGTAAACACCCCACGCTTTGTAACAATAAAATAATTATATGTATTTTACTCCATTTTCTTATCTTAAATTCAGTATCAATTATTTTTACTTTTTTAGTTGTATATCTTATTAAAGCGTGTATTTTAGTTTTTTTTAACTATTATATTTATTATATATTTTTATACAACTTAGGACGCAAACAAGCATGAAGCCCGCCTAATGGTAAGCAGTTATCGTAGCCTATAGACAATTTCCTTAAAATCAGAACACAACAGTACATTTACTCTGCTGTTTGGGAGAGAAATTGAAATTACGGTAGTACCTACTCAGACGGCCTCTCACATATGAGAGACCGGCCACCAGGAATGTCGTGCATATTAAAACTTTAACACACTTTCTACTACCCATTATAAAATTAGATCATAAACGTAACTACGGTCATTCCTAATTAAGCGAGCCATTTGTTATCAAGTTTTGCAATGCAAAAATATTGGGGCGAAATATAATAATGCAATGTTGTAACGTCTCAGTAGTCAGGCTATCTTCCTTCTCTGTTTATTGATTACTCATTCACGAATGAAAGCACAGATGCGAGAGGAAATATATTATGACAGCCTAAGAGTGGCAGACAGAAGCAGAAGTTTTAGGTATTATATTGCGGCGTCCCCTCTTTTGTAATGCCATACATACATACATACATAAACTAACCCCTTTTTCCCAGAAGGAGTAGCAGAGGTGTAATGTCAATGCATCCAGTATTATATGTCAATGTGGACGGTACCTGTGCAGCGGTCTTGCCGAGGTGGTGAGCAGCGGCGCCGCGCGGCGCTCCCGCCCGCACGCCGCGAGGCAGCCCTCACAGCGGTGCAGCCGCATCTGGAACGAACATAAGCCTCATTACCTCTCTCTTTTCACAGTAAGTACACTGGACAGTCAGCTGGAAACATCCATCTCTCTAGTACATTTTTATTCATAGAGACCTGTTGCTTGACTCTAAATACATTAGCTTATTCCTTATTTCTACTCGGCGTTGCCTGGCCAATGTTAGGGTTAATTTTCCTGATCTATAGTCTACATATAGCTCGTTTTTTCGCTCGCTTGAGACGACCATTCCACCTGATGGTAAGTGATACGAACTCATGGACATTAGCAAAACCAAACAATACCATGAATAACAAAGCGATGCTTGGTATTCCACTGCGCTGGCCATACTGAGACATGTTATGCCTCATGAGGTACTGTAGTTCCTCTGGCTACAATGTCCTATCCGGAATACAAGAGTGAATTTACGACGCTGTTTGGCAGGAAAAATAGACATTGGGGTGGTGCTTACCCAAGGGGCATCTCACATACATACGACTTTCGAGGCAACTACCACCAGTAAGCTTAGTTCGAAAGTTAAGGAAGAAGGATAGTATCCTTGTCTTTAGGTCATTTAAAATTAAAACCACATCATATCTAGCATCGTTTTGACGTCACTACCAATTGTGGAGTTATTTTTATAAACGAACCGTAATAGTTCCGACCTAGACCGCGTTCCGTACATTAGTACTCTCGAGAAACCGCGATCGATTAACATATAATATATTCGGCATAATAACTAAAATTATACCAGGCCGCACTAGGTCAGCGTGGTGGACTTTATGGTCTCACCACTCTCAGTCGTGCTCTTGATTGTGGAGGAGGCCCGTGCCCTGCAGTGAGACGTATATGGGATGATACAGATACATAGCCAAAATTATTGGAAACACTACCCTGTCGCATGACCAAACCTTCCGGAAGACGATTTAATAGTACGTAATTTGTATTATATCAAGGTTAATTTATTAAGCAGTGATAAACAAGTAAACCACAATAGTAACATAATCAACCAATTGGACTTTAACCGTATTATGAATAAATATTATGTAGGTTTCATCAGCCTCCAAAAATCATATATAGATTACAACACAGAGCTTCCGGGATTTCTATTCCTCCCCACACATGGCTGGTAGATTGGCAAGAGTAGGACGTAACTCCTCGTATTATTGACCTTGGTGTCATCGGGCTATTATTTGCATTCGATATTAGACTGCATTACTAGTAGATGGAGAGTTGCGTCTCGTTAAGTCGACCGGTTGTAAAATCATATCTATTATTTCACATTTTCACATAATAATAATAAAAAAATTAAATATAATAATAATAAACTCTTTATTATTGCACCACAAAACATAAAATAAAAATATGAAACAGAAGAACATTTGGTGAAACAATTGGCGGCCTTATCACTAAAAGCGATCTCTTCCAGACAACCATTACCATAATATAATTTGATGGATTATAAATATCAAGATCCATCTTAATGACCAAACAAAGGCAACGCATTAAAATTCTACATCAACATAATCTCACTTAGCATAACATGAATTAGTACAGTGACTTCATGACCAGCTGGTAAAATTAATTATTCATTGTTTCGAAAGTTCTGGGTCGTTGCAACTTCGCGTTGTATCGTCGTCTGCGTTCATTGACTTGCCATACACATTTGACAAATCTCTTATTTATACGACACAGTAAGTTTGCAAGTTGGCTTCAGTTGAATCCAATGTTCAACAGCATTGGACCCAAAGATTCCTTGGTTATTTATACATTTAAATGATGAACGAGTGGTGTTGGAGAATCATATTTGTTGTGGAATTTCGTTCGATCCATAGTCTTCCCTTTTATCATTATCATCATTAAGGTCGTTATTGGACCAACTATTTCACTGGGGTATTAGAAACATATGGTAAAGGGGCTCTCCGTTTCAACAGTTTAACAAGATCTAAAGTAAAAAATATTGATCCTAGTATTTCACTGGGGCTTATGGTAAAGGGGGCACTGTTCACAAGTTTAACAAGGCCTAAAGTTCGAAAATAAAATTACCGCTTTATTCTTCTTAAACAATTTACGAATGTAATTATTTACTATTCATTGAATTAGTCTTTTGCATGACTTTTTGAATCCACAAATAATAAAACACCTAGTAACTCCCTTAGCACTTTCGTTTCTTACGCAGTAAATATTATTGTTTTCCTTCATTCACATGACGCACCTTTCTTCCCTGAGACCCAAATACCCAGTTACTATTGCACCTGCCAAACCGTTACGTCTCTTTTCAACTACGCACTTGACATTATTATCTGTCTCGTTTTATAATCCGGAATTATTTGATAATTCTTTATCTGCCACGATAGTACCTATCTCTTGAAGAATTTTCGCCGTATCGATATTAAAAAGTGCACGTTTACACAATGTGTTCTGATGATACATCTATGTTTGAATACAATTTCTGTGAAATGCTAAATTATTTTGGTATTGGAATTAACACTGTTCTGTCGCAACGGATACAGGTGTAAAATTTCAACAAGTATTGTAAATGTACATTGCAGATAGTTTCTCCAACTGCCTAGTAATTGTTGGTATATTCAGTGAAACGCCAAACATTGCTTTGTAATTCATGTTGTTGTTTGGTTTTGCTACTATCCATGAGCGGTCATAACTTACCATCAGGCGAATGCCTTGCTCGCAGTGTTGTAAAAAAGCTCGAGTCGGCGCTTAAACGCTCGAGTCGACGCTCAAGCAGATTGCTCGTGCTCGAGTCGGGACTCGACTGAAGTGCTCGACGCTCGAGCGGTGGCTTGAGCGCTCGGCTCGAGCTTGAGAGCGCGCTTAGATTACATAGTTAGAGAAACTGTAAAAAAGATCTGTATCTGTATCAGCCCATATACGTCCCACTGCAAGGCACGGGCCTACTCTACAATCGAGAGTTCGATTGAGAGTGTTTAGGCCATATAGTCCACCACACTAGCCTAGTGCGGGTTGGCGGACTTACATACCTGATACCATAGAATTTTTTATAAATCGCTATGGTATGCAGGTTTCCTCATGATGTTTTCCCTTACCGTTTTAGTGCATGGTGATTGACTATCAATACACACATGACTCCGAAAAGTCAGAGGTGTGCCCTGGGATTCGAACCCGCGACCACCGTAAAAAAAGATAGTATAATTGAAATAAGACAATTTCAATTTTATTTTTAACGATATTTATATTATAATAGTAGAAAAATACTTATTTATTATTAGTATACAATATGCCATATGATCTACGCCATAAAGCCCTAATTACATTACAAGTGTGGTTTAGCTTTTTGTTTGTTTTTGGTTTTTGTATTTTACTGGTGGTAAGTCTCTAATATGTGAGAGGCTGTCTTGGTGGGTACCACCGCAATGTCTTTTTCTCCCGTCAACACAGTTTAAATGCACTGTTGTGATTCGGATTGAAGGACATTGTAGTCAGAGTAACTACTGGACATATTGAGACTTAACATCTTGTGTCTCAGGATGGCGAGCGCAGTGGAATGCCAAGCATTGCTTTGTAAATCAAGGTGTTGTTTGGTTTTGCTACTGTTCATGAGCGGTCGCATCGCTTACCATCAGGCGAACGGCGTGCTCGTCTCGCCATTCAATGCAATAAAAAAAAATAGCTGAAATTTCTGTACAATTCCTGACTACCTACTGATTTTTCTTAGGAACTAAGTTAAATTAAATACCTACCTAAAATCATCACACACCTTTGCAACACTATATTTTTTTTAATCATGAGAAAAGTCACATACTGGCCTGTATATTTTCGTTACTAAGTCTGTTCCTTCTTTTAGTTATGACTAGCTGTGCCCGCGACTTCGTCCGCGTGAAGTTTAACAAAAAAGTTAATTAGGTCTTTTAGTTATTTTTTAAATAAATGAAATTTTCTACAACAAATGTAGCCTAAGTTACTCCTTATTATATCAGCTACCTAACAAAAAAAGTCCCGTCAAAATCGGTCCAGCCATTTCAGAGATTAGCCGGAACAAACAGACAGACGGACAGACAGACAGACAAAAAAAATCTAAGGTCATTTTCGTTATAGGTATCGTGTATATAGGGTGGACAAGAAAACGGCGCACCTGCCAATATACATTATAGTATATGGTGAAGGCATCTTAATTAAGACGGATTTGCATGGCGCTAGCGAATATTAAGAAAGATGCCGAGAAAAAAAAAACTAGCGTTACATATGCTATCCCTTAACACATTACGCTAAAGTGATTGAACCTTACAACTGAACGGTAGACACTCAACAATAAATAAGCAGAGCTCATTATTTACTTATAAGTCGTGCGATTGTGTACATAACGCTCAGGGTACATAAAAAGATATTAAATTAATACTGTCAACAGTCACATACATGGGTACTAACCCCACACTAAGATACAAATCTTGTGTCGCGGGTATTAGAAAAATAATTATGGTTCATGGAAATTATTTGTCTCGGGGCAGAAACCGAACCCGCGGTCTCTCATTTCACAGGCAGTTCTTACCAACTGCGCCACGGAGGCCGTCGGTGACTCATATGGGCTGGTTAGTTGTTATTAATGACCACTAAAATAGTTTACTGACCTTGTAATGTAAACCGTAATGACCTTGATAGGCAAGGATGGAAGCGCAGGATCCGCCAAAACCCGCATGAAAACACTGTCATAGTTTGGTAGCACAAATCACTTTTTCTTTTACATTTCACATAACACAAGTTACATCAAAAGCTATCAAATTGGGTAATGTTCAAAGCATAGTGAAATTAATAAAATTTACTCAAAATAACTGAAAACGAATTTACAATAATATGCACACGACTAATACATGCACACGCGATCGTAATCCGAATTCAACTAATAAAAAATAAATTATTATTTTGATTTTTGAAAGATAAAGGCCTGTTCACATTAGATACAAAGCTTTCCTATTTGAGTTCATAATAATTCATGTGAACAATTAGTATTAGTACTGTATCAGCTCATATACGTGCCACTGCAGGGCACGGGGTCTCCAGTGCAGTAAATTAGTGCTTAGTGTTTATTGATTTCACTAATTTTATCTCACAGAAGTCTCATATGCAAATTCTATGCTATAATGGTAGACGACATTTCTCTAGGTATAAGAATTTAGAAGAAATTTTATCACTTTAAAGTAACATAATTTTCAAAACACATTAGTAATGTTAAATACAATAATAAGCAAAAGTAAATAGGCAATTTGTAACTGACTGGATCGGTTGATGACATATTTAAATAATATTATAAGCTCTTGAGCAAGTAAGGACCATTCTATTAGTCCAATAAGATCTTTTTTTTTAACGTAACTTTTATATCGGAGTAGGTACTTAATCAAATTAAGTTATATCAAGTGTGTAGTGTGAACACACCTCAAGATGTCGGTCTTCTTTTGGAAAATGCTAAAAGTTACCGACAAAGAAATTGCCGCCTTTCGGCTCGCGCTCACAAAGGGCGGCGGCAACCTCAAAGGAAGAATAATCGAGCCGCGTTGGATCCGACGAAGTACACTATGACCGGCGGCTTCCTTTGACTAATAGGGCCGAATCCATCGGGCCAAATCCAAATAGGGCCATCATTTTAAAAATCTTATTTTTTATTAATCAGTGTCAAAAGATTATTTTTTCAATGAATATTAATTATTTAGAAAATTTAAATGTTATGTAGGTATTACCAAAACTTTTCTAGTTATAATTATATTCGCAATCTTACATGATTTAAGCGATGACCAGTGTGATTTCTTGGTGTCTTTCAGTTTGGATTTGTGACACTAAGGAAAATAATGGTGGTAGGTCTCTCATATGTAAGAGGCCATCTGGGTAGGTATCACCGCAATGTCTATTTCTCCCGTGAAACAACAGTGCTTAAATGCACTGTTGTGTTTCGGATTGAAGGACGTTGTAGCCAGAGCAACTACTGGACATATTGAGACTCAACATCTTATGTCTCAGGATGGCGAGCGCAGTGGAATGTTGCTACTGTTTATGAGCGGTCGTATCGCTTACCATCAGGCGAACGGCTTGCTCGTCTCGCCATTCACTGCAATAAAAAAAAAAAAAAAAAAAATAAAAATAATGACAAACAAAATAGTCAATCCATACACGATGCAACTGCACCTAAAGTTATTATGTTGTTAATTTATTGACGCTTAAATCTAAGTACGCCCCTGTTTAACTGATTGATTTATTTGAAATGAAACAAAAAATACCCTTTTTTGAAGTTAGAGAAGGATAAATTATACAGCTAAGAGTTCATGACCTTACCCATGTGTAAACAACGGTTAATGCGAAATATTTTCCAAATATTATTTTTTTATTATGATATTAATATTATGCCCTTGTACCAAACTGAGCAAGTGCGCCATTTTTTTGCGCTCCTGTACAACGTATGTCCTGTATGTACTTGGACATTTTTATTTATTTTCACTTTACAAACAGACACTTCAATTTTATTTATATGTATAGATAAGGCCAGCTTATACGACCAAAGTCAAAAGATAAGTAATACTCACCGTACCTACCGCCCCCCACAACTCCTAACATTTTTATTTATCACATTTTTTTCATCTATCCGTATTTAAAAACTACAACGCTTGAACGCTCGAGCGCATAACTCGAGCATGAAAGTCTAAACTCTCAACGCTCGCAAGCCTTAAACGCTCAAGCGTTTAACGCTCGAGTCTAAAACGCTCCAAAGCGTCGACTCAGCGCTCGACGCTCGACTCTCAGCGCTCATTTTTACAACACTACTTGCTCGTCTAGGCAATCATAGCAATAAAAAAAGACGGGTTGCACTCCGGGAGTGCCGGCAGAAGTGAAAACTTGATTATTAACGTTGAACATGTTTGATATTTTGGAATGGTTAGGGAATAATTTTGCACCAATTGCTTTATCAGTATAAAAGTACTATCATCTATGTGGTAGAATACAATATTCATTTATTGCGCTATCGTACACAAACATGACAATTTATATTACATTAAAAATTTAACACTTTAAAACTATTACAATTATATTACATTAAAAAGTTTATCTCTCCGAAAAATCAACTTTCATCCATAATTTCAACGACTTTTTCACCATCATCATTACAAGAACTATCATCGCCAATATCTAAAACTGATACGATAGGTTTATGGTAGCTGAAGTAAGAAACGAACAGTTTTGATTCGAACCTATTTAAATGTCTAATAAAGACCGCATCAATAGTAGTTTTGTATTTCGTTGTGCTAAGATTGCGATCATTCGACATAGTTAAACCAAATTCATTATTTAAAAATTCAATTCATAGTTGATTTTTATCGTCTGCGAAGTTTATGTTGAAATCTCCACTCAAAATCATTGGCAATTCATCAAAGCTTTATAAACTGACAGCTAACTGACAGCTGTCTACTCTCCATCCGTCTTACGCTTTTTCGATCAGGTCACCTGTCCTGACGCGAGTTTAAGATTTTATACCCATTACAGAAAAAGTGCTCAACGCCGCTAAAGAAGTTTTCACTTCAAAAATACCGGGGGAAGACCGTGGGTACAGATTGCAAATTACATATAATTTTAGACTGCTGCCCCAGCCTGATCCCACGGCTGGCTACGATCATGCATATGAGAGACCTACCACCGGTATATAGTAAAAATAAGAAAAATCGTATTTTGCCTGCTCTCGATTGTCGAGCTCGTCAAGACGATTCCTCTGACTCCAAACACGGGGGGTTTACTTTAAGAAATGACGGAGTTATGCCTGGACAAATATTTTAGGGGAGAGAGGGAGGAATTTGGGGATTTGGTTGGGGCCAATCTGTAGAGCTCACCGAGCCGGTTCCAACGATACCAAACTCGGTGGGTCTACGATCTATATTGGCCGAGATAGGATTGGGGGGGTGAGGTAAATTTTCGGGCTGACGGTAAGGGAGGGGGGGGGGGGAAGGAAGGTTTCGTGGGGAGGCTAACTTAAATTAATTTTTTGGAGGTAAAATATTTTTTTTGGGGGGGTAATTTCTTGCGTAATTTGGGATTTCTGGCGGGGTCAATTTGTAGCCCTCACCAAGACGGTTCCGAGGATACCAAACTCGGTGGGTCTACGACCTATGTTGGCCGAGATAGGATTGGGGGGGTGAGGTAAATTTTCGGGGTGGGGGTAGGGGAGGGGGCGGGGGGGGGGGGTAGGTTTCGTGGGGAGGCTAATAGGCACTATTTCGGAATAAGGGTGGGGGAAGGCAGGGGGGGGGCTATGGGACAATTTTGGAAAAAGTGGGTGAAACTGAAAAAAAAAAACGAAACAGTAGGCCCAGGCATACATTTTCGCCGCGCTGTAGAGAGGGGATAGCTGTCTACTCTCCATCCGTCCTACGCTTTTTCGATCAGGTCACGTGTCCTGACGCGAGTTTAAGATTTTATACCCATTACAGAAAAGTGCTCAACGCCGCTAAAGAAGTTTTCACTTCAAAAATACTAAAATAAATATGTGGAATAAATAAGCGGAAAAATCGGATTAATGCCATAGTTTGGATATTTCTTTGTGATTAACAAGTGCTATTGTTATTAGTCGTAAGAAGCAGACGCACAAAAGAGTCACAAGAATTTTAAGAACCTATACACACATCTATAAAGGTAAAGATGACCAGTTTCAGACTAGAAATGATTCACGGTTAGGTAAAATTCGGAAAACAAGCGGATATTTTTAATCGTAGCTCATTACTCATTAGTCATTAGTGGTGATAATATCTGTGATAACACGAGACTTGCTTTTGATCCGACACAGAGGGTCAAAACTCTACGCAATTCCTATAATCACACATATAAACACAAAGACAGAACTATTCAGACAGATTCTGACAGCCTCCATGTTGGTTAGACGCCAGCTGTAAACGTTAAGTCGCGGGTTCGATCCTCGAACTAAGGCAAATATTTGAATGATCCACAAAGTTTTTGTTTCAGGTCTGGGTGCTTGTAAGACCGAAACCTCGCAGTTTCTGATGTCCACTACACAAGACTCGATCTAGTGTGGGGTCAGGACTATCTATGTGACTGTTGGGTTTATTTATTATCTGTGTTTTGCTGAAAGCCCAAAAGACACGAAAAACTCAACGTCCGTGGCTAATACGAATTTAAGCGTTTCTATTGGACAGATGCTGAATTGAGCTGAATTAGTGAGGTCTATTAATTAGTCTTAGGCTGGTTTTAGAGTCATGCTGACTGCACGCTATCCGTCAGCGCTGACAGCTCAGCGCGTAGCTTTCGGTCGGGGGTGAAAATATTGACTTATTCATAATCTTGTAGCTAAGAATGACGATGCAACTACCCAGTCCGGCATAACAGAGTCGAATAAACGAGAAATTATAGAGATTAGATCGAAATTGGCGCCAGTCGATACTCTGATATATAAGCGGCGCTTAGCATCATATATCTTTAGGTATAAAAACAACAAATATGTATCTGTATCAGCCCATATACGTCCCACTGCAGGGCATGGGCCTCCTCTACAATCGAGAGTACGATTAAGAGGGGTTAGGCAATATAGTTCACCACGCCGGCATAGTGCAGCTTAGAGAACTTTATATACCATAGAAATTCATACAAGTTGCTTTGGTATACAGGGTATATCAAGACTGCTACCGAAAACGAAGCCGGGTGGTAGTTAAAGCGACTTCAGACACAATGCAACACAAAAAGTTGCAAAAAAAGCGACAATTTTTTTGTTATTTTTTTCATACATACATAAACTCACGCCTTTTTCCCAGAAGGGGTAGGCAGAGGTGCCAGGGCACCCACATTTCGCCTTGTATGTTCCGTCCCATGATGTGATAGGTGGCGAGCCTATCGCCATATCGGGCACAAATTCCTGACTCTGGGCTGATAATGAATAGAAAAATCCAATATCACTTTGCCCAACCCGGGATTCGAACCCGAGACCTCAGCTTTGTAACCGTACCGGAGTACAACTACGCCACCGAGGCAGTCATGTTATTTTTTTCCTATGACCATATTTGGATGGTAAATACATTTTTTCCTAAAATAATAGTTTATACCCTTTTATTTACAAATAATCTAAGGTATAAAAGTGTTTAAATTATTATTTTAACAAAATCTATGGATTTACCATCCAAAAATGATATTTAAAAAATCATAAAAAATCACTGTCGCGTTTCTTTGCGAAATTTTTAGTTGCATTGTATTTGTAGTCACTAAAACTACCACCCGGCTTCGTTTTCGGTAGCAGTCTTGAGATACCAGGTATAGAATTTCCCACAATGTTTTCCTGCACCATTATAGTGCGTATGATTAACCATCTATTGATATAAGACACGTATGGATCTGAAAAACAGTACATAGTAGGTTTTCCTATTGATCCTATATGACACAACCACGGAACACTAAAATCTAGACAGTCTGTTTTTATGCGAAGACGACATATTTTCTATGCCGTGCGAACGTGGTGTGATCTGTGACCCCAAATCATTGTCGTTTTTACAATGTAAATTAACTTTAATGACGTGGAAATAAGCGCGGTATAACTACATACTACAGTCTACACGGTAGACTAACCATCTTGAAATTACATTTATGTAGCTAAAACTTTTATAAAGTAGGTGCACAGTACATATGTTAATATAATCTTTTTTGTTTTCTATTGGCTTTATTCAAAGACAGTTTTAAAACCTACTTTGTTTTTGAATATTTTGTCCCTTTCGAGCGATTGTAAATTAAGTTTGAGCGAATAAGATAAAATATTCGTTAATTAAAATAGGTTTTACAATTCTTTATGTAATAGGGCGTATGGGAATAGACAGGGACTATCATATTATGCTTTATGTCAGAGTTTTGGAACACCTTTGTCGTATTTATCAATCATACATATTTTAATTACTGTTCGCCTATTATGGGTATTTCTAACTTACCTACTGTTTTGTTTATATATGATTTATTTGCTCAATGCAATTTGACGCAGCTACTCAGACACACGTCTAGAATTTCTATCCGTATTCGCTAAATAAATGCCTTTTGTAAGCTGTTTTCGTGTTATTTATATGTCACTAGCGGTCCGGCCCAGCTTCGCCCGAGTGCATATAGATTTCTCTATAATAATATGCACGTATTATACACATAAACCTTTCTCTTGAATCACTCTATCTATTTAAAAAAAAAACGAATCAAAATCCGTTGCGTAGTTTTAAAGATTTAAGCATACAAATGGACATAGGGACAGAGAAAGCGATTTTGTATTATACTATGTAGTGATATGAATACAATTATGTATAAAAGTATACAATAATATATACGTTATTGAATGTGAGGCTTAGGACCTTGCGCCCACCGCGGTAGACGTTTCTCGCATTTCGGTGTAAAATTTCGCATACAAACACAATCAAATTTGTTTTTAACATCACCCGAAGATCCGCAAAAAGCAATGGAAAATTATGTACTAAAATACGAGAATATTAAAATGAAATAGTAGGTATTGTTTTGTTAAAAAATTGAAATTGACGTCATTTAAAGGCACCATTATCATATAATAGATATCAAAAGTATACAACTGTATCAGCCCATATACGTCCCATTGCAAGGCACGGGCCTACTCTAAAATCGAGAGTACGATTGAGAGTGGTTAGGCCATATAGTCTACCACGCTGGCTTGTGCGGGTTGGTGGACTTACACACCATAGAAATTCTTATAAATCGCTATGGTATGCAGGTTTCCTCACGATGTTTTCCTTCACCGTTTTAGTGCGTGGTGATTGACTATCAATACACACATGACTCCGAAAAGTACAACTATTAACTATAAATACTCATGTAATTGAGAAAGTATATGCCTGGTATCACTGGTGGTAGGTCTCTCATATGTGAGAGGCCATCTGGGTAGGTACCACCGCAATGTCTATTTCTCCCGTGAAACAACACTGCTTAAATGCACTGTTGTGTTTCGGATTGAAGGACATTGTAGCCAGAGCAACTACTGGACATATTGAGACTTAACATCTTATGTCTCAGGATGGCGAGCGCAGTGGAATGTTGCTACTGTTTATGAGCGGTCGTATCGCTTACCACCAGGCGAACGGCTTGCTCGTCTCGCCATTCACTGCAATAAAAAAAAAAAAAAAAATATGCCTGTTTTATTGAATCAACCATTCAAAATAAATAATTCGTCCAATTACATAAAATTCTAACTCCACCGTAAAATACACATTCTTGTAGTGGGTATTACGCATAACTGAAATAACTGAAACTAAATAGTTTCCGACACCCGAAGCATTCGTGGGTCTCATAAATATGTCTCTAAGCGGGCATAGAACCTATACCCCTCTCGTTTCACACTCTGTTTCTTGATCAACTGTAAAGTATTTTTAAAATTTATAATATAATTGTTAAAATATTCTTTTCACATAATCGCTTATCATTATTATTTGTTATGTATAAGTACCACGTACTTGACTGTCAAATTATGTCGAAAGGTCATCAACCCGCGTCAAACTGTTGCTTTCAAGTCAATGTGAAATTTCGATCAGTCCTCTTGACTTGATTGTGTGAAAGATCGCGGGGTCGTCAATTTCCATACAATGCTTTCAATTGTCGATACGACTTTTACATAGTTTACTGTGCATCACTCCAATACTTGATACACTAACTTCTGAAGTTATATAGGTTATGGGATAAATAATACACTGATAAGTTCTGAATTTATATAGGCTATGGATCGCCCGGTTACTCGTGGGTGTCTGGTTCACAAAACTGAATCTTTGCATGAAAATTATGGAACATTATTGACTAGTGACGGAAGGGTCAAGTGGGTAGCATTCTAGTGAGTACATCAGAATTGATGGTTCAGTCAAGAAAATCATATTGAACGAGATTTCTACAGTCGAGATTTCGGCAGCGTTCATGGTCTTTGTGGCATGCAAGGCTTGTCTCTTATTATCACATTGGGATATACCTAAGCTCGGCCAAGGGCGGATCCAGGGGGGAGGTCATGACCCCCCCTGGGCTGGCCCCAGATCGCATGCCCCAGATTTTTTGTATGTCGATAAATTAAGTAAAAAAGTATGTGTGTGTTCACAAATCATACCTGTAACAAACTTTAAAAAGTCATTATTACGAATTGGAGTTTTGAAATTGGACCCAGTGTTATGACATGAACTGTAGTAGTACAGTTCATGTCACCTGTACCCTACTGTAACCTGGCGTAAAATATGACATGAACTATAATGTGACCCCCCCCCCCCCCCCCCTAGCGTAAAAGCTGGATCCGGCCTTGAGCTCGGCACACTATAAATGACACCAACGGTATCCCTGCCTATCCTTTCAGGGATAAAACCTTGAGCTTGCACCTGAATTACGTTGTTAATAGCAGTTTATTTTCCGGCAATACCGAGTGTTGATCACCTTTATTTATCAATCGCAATTACCAGCAAGTTCACTAGTGGAAATTACAAAAGAAACATTTATTTTGAGGTTATTTTAAATGCCATGAGTATTTTTAACCAAATTTAACGCAAAAAGCTGTGAGTTTGACGCATTTGTCTATAACTAGAATGTTTTCTCATACATACATACATACATAAACTCACGCCTTGTTCCCAGAAGGGGTAGGCAGAGGTGCCAAGGCACCCACATTTCGCCTTGTATGTTCCGTCCCACGATGTGATAGGTGGCGAGCCTATCGCCATATCAGGCACAAATTCCTGACTCTGGGCTGATACTGAATAGAAAAATCCAATATCACTTTGCCCAACCCGGGATTCGAACCCGAGACCTCAGCTTTGTAACCGTACCGTAGTACAACTACGCCACCGAGGCAGTCTGTTTGTTGTTTTCTCATTTAAGTTTTATCTCGTTATATCTAGTAATTCAAACATTTTTTAAACATATGGGATACGTCTTGAAAACATTGTTTTTGTAATATAATTTTAAGGGTTATCGCTCTTTACTGGCTTGAACAGAATATATCTTGAAAATAATTATCTTCAATTGTTCCAGTTTCTTGTTATAATTACTTTTGATGTAAATAGCCCCAAATTTACGCGTAAGGTGGGACTGGGTGATAACTGCGTAAGTAGAATTCGCGTATTTGGAGTATAAATTCAATATATTTTATATGTTATATGTTTTTTACATTAGCATGCAATGGTTTAATTGTAAGAATAAATTATGATAATGTATAAACATATTTTTTAATTTGGGTTTTCGTTAGAGGTTGCAATAATCGTTTATTACTATATTTCATATAATACATGACATATAATTTGCATACAATAGGTATGCGATTTATCATGTCGGCAGTAACCTTATTTAACACAATGTTCAATTAAGGTTTAATTCTGCAATTTTAATTGAATAAAATTGCAATAAACAATATCGTAACTAGCAAATGAAGCACTAAAGCACAGAATACTAACAGAAGTCAAGCTTGTGTATGTACTTCACTTTTATTGCCACACTCACACTACGCTCGGCGTTCGCGCAAGGGTTGTTAACTCTGGCTTATGCGAAAACACGTATCGTGTTAATAGCACTCGTATCGTATGATTGAATTTTTAAATGAAATATACAAAACACAAATATACAATAAATAAATTTTAATTTTATTTATGAACTCTCTGAGAATCTGTATGTCATTATTCTAAGTTTCTTTTTATTGTTTTTTATAATATATGTTTTTTTAAATTAAATTTATATTCAATTATTATAATCTGGTGTTTTTAAATACAAGTGTAATAACTTTTATTCATTTGCTCCATCTTTGCACAAAACATCTCACTATTTGCATTCCCGAAGCGGGTGACACTCGCGCGCGCAGTGGTCTTAGACCAGAGTCGATAATTTTTAAAACCAATAAAAATAATAGTAGGATGAAACCCATTAGAAAAGGATAGTATAAAAATGAAAGGAAAAATAATTTACGGGCGATCTGAGGCCGGGAAGGGGATCTTTTTTATTTCATACACTTGCTTATCATCTGCCTTATTGCAGATGATACAAACATATTCATCCATACTGATAATCTGAAACACAAAATCGAATTAATAATGCCTTCACTATGTTATGGTGAGTATATACCCATGAAAAAAAATATATTAAAGAAATAAATGTCAAAATGTATAAAAAATATATTATGAATATATTAAAAAAAGCAGATTTGCTTTGCATTTTCTGAGAAGATTTACTATAGTAACATATATATATTTTTTCACCATCGGAAAGAAGAGATTTCAACGAACAGAAAACATACCAATTTTTTGAAAAAAGCTGATATTTTGACAGGTGATTTTTCGATTGAAAATTAGGGTGCTTTTTAAATTAATATCGAATAATTCAAAATAAGGCGAAAAAATAAATATTTTTAATCAAATAAATTACAGCGTATTTGGGACATAAAAAGGTAAGTTTTCACCAAATTTCATTAAAAAAATATTTTTTTTGTAAAAGATAAAAATAAAAAACCATTAACTTGGTTTTTTGAATTTTTCACATAAACTTTGAGGTTTTGTGAAAAAAGTGTAAATACAAAAGTTTTAGATCTTTTTATTACCTACAACTTTGCCATTTGACTTTTTTCGATAGGACTTTTAGTTTTGCCGGAAATCGAGAAAAACCGTTTTTTACCCTTAAAAACCCACCCCCATCCCCTTCCCGACCTCAGATCGCCCGTAAATTATTTTTCCTTTCATTTTTATACTATCCCCCTCCTTTTCTAATGGGTTTCATCCTACTATATTTTTTTTTCACTTTTTGTTATTTTTAAAGGCTTCTACCCTGGTCTATCTCGACTGGTTTGAAATATCGTGTCGGTGAACGCTGTCTATGTGTGCGTTGATTTAGCGCGCTTTGTATGGAGCTTGACTTCTGTGAGTTTAGTATTCTGTGACTAAAGTCACACGCAAATTATCATAAAACTTTAAACATGATGGCAAAATCAAAAGTAATTATTAAAACGAGGAAAAAAACGCCGTCATTTTGCTTCAAGGTTCGTGTATTTGTCTCAAGTCTAGTTTTGTTTATTTTTAACATAACACGTCGTTATTTAATACCTAACAGTAGAAAATACACATTGACAGGTGTTTTTACTTATTAAATTAATGGAAATATCCCTATTCATATTTACACTATTGGAATGAATGGAATTAATATGCACAAAACGAACTTCATTGACAAAGGTATCGAATATTAAATATAATCTATTTTTTTTTTTTCTTTTTTTTTTTTATAATGGCCTGGCATAGTGGCGGCATTGCACGGCATTGCACCATTAATAAGTAAAAACACATGTCAATTTTATCGATATATTTATTTATTTTTTAAATCGCTTTATTTACATATTCCATTTAAAAGATTTGTGTCAAAATTGATGACGGGTTTAGAATACTCTGTAATTCCATAAATATGAACTTAAGAAAAAAAATATTTCATGAAAAAAAAAAACAGCCCTATAATATTATTTTAGTTTTGTAATTATTTACATAACAAAATTAATACACTGAAGATTTATAAGTAAATTTCATAAACATAAATATTTCACATACGACTTTATTCTTGGGATCCGTAAATTCAAAAATCCAAATAGTCAATGTGACTATTGATTAATAAAGGAACATCAAATCTATCAAATGCATATCATCGTCTACCCTGGGGGCCTACTCTGAAAATCAGAAACGGAGTTCGAATCTTCGGACGATCGAAGTTTATGACGCTACGAATGTATTTACTCTGTAAATGTTCGACTCGTATAACGTACATACATCGTAACCATAAGTCTATGGTTACGACCATAAGTCAATAACGACCATAAGTCTACGTAGGTACATTCGTATCGTCATAAAGTTGGATCGTCCGAAGATTCGAACTCCGTTTCGGATTTTCAGAGTAGGTGTAGTTAGCAGAAGTTGCAGTGACGGGTGTGCCGGCTTGCCAATCAATTACATTCATATACGGCTTCTACGATTCTCCTTGACCGTTCGCGATCGGCTGATAACTCTACATTATGAATCTTTGCTCATCACTGCTCTGATGCAATTAAAATAACCTTGACTTTGACCAGAGTTTTAACTGGAAAGCATGTTACTATTATTATTATATACTATGGTAAGGGAAATAGAGTCCACAAACGGTACGGTACATCGTTTTCTCATAAATACTTAAAAAATTGTTCAGGAATTTGATCGTGTTTCTTAAAAGTTACTTGTTTTAATTTGGTACGATGTTCTCAAGCTTATCTATCTCAAATTCTAAAACGTCAATTAAAATTATAGGAATTTAGTCAAAATGTTGCAGAGTTGATAAAAGTATATTCTTTTCAATGTTTACTAGAATGAATGTTACTTGAAATCAAACGACATAAATAAAATGAATATCTACATTGTTCACGTAGACAATTAAATAGATCTTGTAACAAGTGAATACACATGCACTAATTATTATCTATTTACAAAACATAAGACATCACTTATTTATAAATTCATAAATCTCTCGTCACCGGTTTATCTTCAAGCTCTGAGACAGCCTGTAAATGCATAGATTAGAATTATATACAGGGATAGATGCCAACTCCACCTTTTTTTAATTTTCCGACGGGATTCGCCATCAGAGGGAGCGCTAGGCAAACGCGTGAAATTTCATATTTGTTATTCCAATATTTTAAAAATGAGTATCTTTCGTAACCTCTTGTAATTGTAACTAATATTAAGTTGAAATTGTTTTTAATATCAAGAAAGTCCATAAAAAACATATTTCTTGGTTTAGTGGTACATTTCCGCCATTTAACAATTGAATTTAAATCTAATTACAAGATAACCCGTTCTCGCTAGAGCGTGGTGGTAGAATCGAAATAATAGTTTTCAATATTTTTCATATACGATGTCACACCCCTGTGTGTATATGTAACAATCAGCCAAGAGGGATTTGGCACACTATAGTGGTAAAGAACTTGACCGCTAAAAGGGTACGAATTGCTTCCGTGTGAATTCAACAAATTGCGCTGGTGGAGTACAATTAATAACTTTTCCTGTATTCAACTTTATTATGAAGGCCTTTTGAAAGTAATCTAGGTCATATGCATATTGTGCCCCCGGTACTGGAATAAATTATTGGGATTCCCGTCAGTAAGCCATGTAAGAGAGTTAAATTTTGTGTAGATCCTCTGTCAATGGTTTGGAGCAGTTCGACCTTACTGCGTCAACTGACGATGTATAATAATAATGGCACTGCACTTACTACACTGTTCGTTGGAAAATGTTTGTGTCAGAATGTAAAAAAAAACATTTTTTAATGCATGCCCTACAATAACTCTCTAATGGCGCATTAGGACTACAAAAGTGTGTTTACAAACAATAATGTCAAATGTACAAACACTCAGACCCGGAACAATAATATGTACCACGTACTCTTATTTGTCGGGCGGAAAGACAAATATATTTTGTAAATTAATATATTTAAATGACACATTTGCGATCCATAATGGTAAAGGTAAATCAACAATCAAAGTCTCATAAATAAAACATAAACTATTTTTTCCATCGGGCTTTGATGTTAAATTTAAACGCCTTTTACATTATTACAATGTATTTGAATAAGTGGCCTCATTAAAAAGAAAGAGACAATGTGAATGAAATTTAAGGGGGACTTATATGGACTAAATCAAACGCCAGTAGAATAATTAAAATCCGTGCTTGATGTGCCAGGATTCAAAGGGGATTCTTACACTCTTACCTAGAAACTTCCATAAAACTTTCTTCTTTTATCCAGTCGATTAAAAAGAGAAGCATAGAGTCAAAAGGGTAGGCAGAGGTTTCATTACCGCCTCTAGTTCGCCACGCGTATTTCCTTCCCAAGATGTAAAAGGGACGAGCCTATTGCCATCTTAGATTAGATTGAAACCGTTTCCCACAGCGACAATCGATAGAGCGACTACCAGTTTTCTCATCCGATGACAAACCAGCGAGTAAAAAATTGAAAGTTGTATCCATATTACTTTCGTTTTCATTGCGTTACGAGGAAACGTTCCAATTACGGCAGACATTATGGAACTCTTTAATTTGTACTTGATTTGTAGGTTGCCTGGTGTCCCAGATTTTTGGGAACGTCCCTATAATTATATACCAATAATTATTATATTTTGCCTCGGTGGAATACTTGTACTAAAGTAAAATTACAAATCATAGGCCTTGGGTTGGAATACCGGGTTAGGCCAAGTGATAATGGATTTTTCCCGGAGTCTAGAATTTGTGTCCGATATGGCGATAGGCTCGTCACCTATCACATCTTGGGACGGAACATACAAGGCGAAATGTAGGTGTCCTGACACACCTGCCTACCTCTTCTGAAAAAAGGCGTGAGTTTATGAATGTATGTATTTATGTAAAGATTAAATGATGCTAAAACTGCTTACTGCTTCGTTTTTTTTTTACTACATCCCGACTTCAACCAATCCTGATTTTTTACTTCAAGATTACAAAATCTAGCCAATCCCGAAATTAAATCTTGCAAAAGCGAGAGTCAATCATTATGGAACCTAATTACAACCATATTAGAAAGAGTAAAATTAATTAATTTCTACTATATTTAGTAAAATTTCCATAAGTGATTGTTCCTTCTTGTCCATATACGTTTTATTATCAAAGGACACACGCTTACAAGATCATTGGCGGGTCATGTTCCGATATAGATATTACCGGTATAAATACTACATTAAACAATTTATTTCAATTAGCAGTCATTAGGCAAAAACAGAAATGAATTCCAATAAACAATAATTATATAATAATTGAAAAAAAAAAACTCACTTGGTGTATCGTAATGACTCCAGATTGTTCCGTCATGTTCACTATCACACTAGTATCACAGATTGAATAAATAAAATTAATTTAAATTAAATAATTTTACATATCACTAGTCATCGTCCGTTTCCAAGTCCCACAGTCCGGCCAGACCTCGCAGCAGGTCTCTGATGATTGAATCAATGATTTTATTTAGAAATATGAAATAATACATGAATATCCACCAGAACTCGATGATAACGCGCGCGTCCACGGAGAGCATTTAGCGGCGTCCGCAGCTAACGGCGGTTGAACGCCGAATGAGTTCGCGACAACATATCGCGAGTATTGAGGACCTGCGTATGCGCATGATAAGGGTGTCGCGCGCTGTGACAATCATTACTTGATCACGCTAGTGTTTTTAATACTGCTATATGTAATAGGTTAATGAGAATTCCAATTAATTTGTATTAAGAATTTATTACGGTCGCTGAGGAAATCCTTGAGGAGGAATATGTTCAGCTAAGAATTTTTGGAGCAGTACACAGGGGGATTTAGCTATTCGCAGTGCAATTAATTTTTCGCCGGAAGAAGGAACCAATCTGCAAGTCGTACGTAAGCGTACGGCATCAGCGCAACACAACCAACCCATTTGACAAGCGTAGGTAACTCCTATTGTAAACGCCTCAGAAATGATCCTTGGGAGGTATGTAAGAGTAATTTTGGTATCTCAAGACAGATGATCGTGGATGATGTAGGCTTGATACGTGATAGCTGTCAAGTTTAAAAAAAAGCAAAAAAGCAAATTCAGCTTTTAACGCCCTATGCTTTAAATATGACGTCAATTTACAAACACAATGTGATCAACACGACATGACAATGCCAAAGGTCTCACCGACTCTTCATAAAATATACATATTTTTATATTTTAACAAAGTAATATTGCTACATCGAGACTTGAACCGGCGACCTCGTTCTCGCTGGCCGTCCGCTGCCAAGGTCATTACTACAGTAAACATTGCAAAACTAGTTTATATAACATCTGATGATATGATTGTGGGACATGGTACCATGATGGCCATTTATGTACAGTCAGCAACATAAGTCGCTGAACACTTCACCTTTTTTTATAACCTTTTTATGAATTAAAATTTGTACGTACTACTCTGTAGTCGTAAAATATAACCAAGTTAAGTCATCTATGACGAGAAGTGCCACACGATATTGAAAATTATTATTATTTTGGATGATAAGACAATTCCAAATCCCGTGACTGTGTAGCGACTTATGTTGCTGACTGTACTTACATAGAAATGTTCCATACAAATGGGAAAAGTTGTAGATCTTAATAATATTAGTAATGTAGGTAAAACTTAGATCTTACGAGGACCATAGAATGAAAGAACGGTCTCGAATGGTCATGTTCCAATATATTTGAATCATTATTCACTTTTAGCGATTCTTTCTAATTCAAATCGTATAAAGAGCTAATTTTGGACGCCTTACAAATGTAGTTTTATTTTTTGTTGTTTTTTACACTTTTATTAATTTCACGTGTTTTTTGCGTGTTAAAGACAACCTAGACATTCCCAGAGACTCTTTGCCATTTGCCATTGAATGCCAATATCGATTCTAACTAGGAGTGAGGCGTATTTATCGTAACAGTTCAAAAGAACAGGTAGAAGGCAAATAACAGATAACAGTTGTTCTCACGGTTAACATATATCTGTTCCACAGACCTAATCTGTTCTTTAAAATATAACAGTTGTTATTAACAAAACTGTTCTCATCACCCGTCTCTTTTTAATGTACACACGAATGCCACTTGTTAAAACGAGACACACCTAGTATTTATGCGAAAAAAGCAGTTGGCAGTCATGTACGAAGAAATCGTCTTTGAAAAATGCTTCTTGAATTAGGTCGTGTTACCTGTTATAACGTTGACGTACATATTACGTAGTTGGTCTCCCTCATACCTTCTGAATAGGCCTTTGCTAGAACGAGAAGCACCTAGTATTTTAACCATAAATAATAACAACGCGTATCCAATCATACTGGCAAACCGAACTTGAAAAATAACAGGCTGTTATTTAAGAACAGTTATTAGGAACTGTTATTTGGAAGGAACAGTAACAGGAAGAACAGATATTGAGTTTGACCTGTTATAACACAACTCTAATTCTAACTTCTATAATTCATATTTCATACACATAAGCCTTCTAATGACATCCAAGGCTTCTTCAAAACTTCAAAAAACATACACGGAGACAAAACTTCTATTTGTGCGAAATATCCTTCCAAAAAGCCATGATAAACAAACTGATTAGTACTTTTGATTACGCAAATCGCTTCTCTTGGAGGTGTGTCTGCTCCTTAGGCTTGTAAACATGCTAACAAGATCCCATAATAAACAATTTGTATCAATAAGACATGATTCTCGTCATATGAAGAAAACACCATGATAAATATAGAATATGACACCACAAGTATTAGGTATTGAAGTTAATGTATAGGCTTGTGTATTGTTACAGATATTTTTAATTATAATAAACACACCCAACAGTCACACACATAGTCCTGACCCCACACTAAGATCGAGTCTTGTGTCGTGGGCATCAACAACAAGAGACTTCGATTTCACAAACACCCAGACCCAAAACAAATACCCGTGGATCACACAAACATTTGTCTCAGTGCGGGAATCGAACCCACGGCTTTACGATTCCACCCGGCGTCTAACCAACTGCATCACGGAGGCTGGTATTTGTATGGAAGGCATTCAAGTTCATGACTTTATGATGCGTATGCAGAGATGCGTCTAATCAGGCACGCTTCATCACGATATCATTATCTTTAAACATCTGAGATCATCTGCTGAATGTTAACATCCCCCGATGATCTTCACAGCAATATGTCGTAAGGGGAATGACTTCTTTTGATGTATATTCGTGTTTATTTGATGTGCTGAAGGCAATATCATCTTCATTTCTTCCACTTACAACAATTTCTTCATGCAATCTACTTAGATCACATGCATTGTAATTTTGTTCCTTTACTGCCGTTATATGCAGACGAGCTAGCGCCGACCTCATGAATGCCAGGGGCTCAGACAAACTGCTGACTGGAGTTTGAAAAGAGCAACACTAGAATTTTTTGCCCTTCTTCTCTAATGAAAACCGTTTTCCAGCCGAGTGGTAGATCAAAAAATGACTGAATCTAAATGATGTTGAACATTTAATTCATATGGAGAAAACTGAAAGCCCAGTTTGAAGAAGGATACGTCATGGCGCTCGGAAGAGACCAAAGCAGTGAGTTCATCCCAGAACTTGTATGTCTGTATCAGCCCATATACGTCCCACTGCAGGGCACGGGCCTCCTCTACAATCGAGAGTGGTTAGTGCGGGTTCGAGACAATATAACATTACCATGCAGGTATCCTCTCGATGTTTTCCTTCACCGATATAGTACATAGTGATTGACTATCAATACACACATGACTGCGAAAAGTGAGAGATGTACTTTGGGGTTTGAACCCGCGACCACCGTGAACAATGTTGACAGCCGTGTCCGCACTGCCTAGTCTAAATATAAAATTCAACAGCAAGTGATGGTTATCTAATCTAATCGATAGCCTGTTTGATACCGGTTAGTAATAGGCCGAACTCTTTCTGTCGGTTCTTCTAATATTATATTCTTCTTCTATATCCGATTCCGACTTCAATTGCACATAATATACACACGTGAGGTCATCCTAATGTTTTCTATTCTCGGTAACAAACGACACCAGGTTCACAACACCAATAAAATATAATTAGAGATATGAATCTTCTCGTTTGTTTACAATTTGTTTAAATTACATTTATACTACTTAAGCTGAAGTTTGTTTGTTTGTTGTTTGTATCCGCTACTCTCAGGAATTACTTAACATTTTAGATAGGTTATATATCTTGGAATGCTATTTAATATAATCACGCTACGTCGAATAGGAGCTGAGCAGTAATAAAAAATGATTTTAAAACAGAGAAATTATGTTCCTATTGTGAGCTTTTCTTGCTTGTGCTGTGTAAACGGATGAAGTTGCACTACAATCATGTATTACGCGATTGTTTCTGTTGAATAGGTCAAACGGGTCAGGGAGGGATGAAACGGGACAGGATGGGAAAAGCAGTAGAGGACGGTCACGTCGAGTTGTAATATAAACCAGTTAATATATGAAATAGTGTTTCTGATGTGGACTGGGGTCAAAAAGTATCCGCAACATGGTGAAGCCGGGCCGGACCGCTAGTTATTTATAAAGACTAGTATATGGAGTTCCACGTACTACATAATTCGAAATCCTATGTATGATCTAAATACAAAAATGGATTTAACGATTGGAATTTGTACACACATTTCGCTTGTATTGGTACTTTGGCGATTAGGACCCTTTAAAGGATAAAGTTGTAAGCTATTGTTTTGCTGGTAAAGTCACAATATGTAGTTTTCTTTTGAGTAGTAAATGACTCTTAATTCGTGAGTAGCATAAACTATTTTGTAGTTTATGCTACTCACGAAACAAGACTTTTCCTAGTGTGGGAGTCAAGACAATGTATGTGACTACTTATTTATTATTTACTATTAAATAGTAACTACATTTTCCATATAATTTATCTACTAAAGAACAGTATAATTTTCTATGGAGTTTGAACCCAATTAAACGATGACAATGTCCGCATGTACGCTATAAAAACTTGTGAGAATAATTATATTTTTAGTTTACAGTACAATAGAGACATTATTTTGTAATTTATGTTTTTTTTTGTAATCTATAAATTTATACGTTTTTACATTTTTTATGTTCCCTCATTCGTCTAATGCAGGGTTTTTTAAAGTGGGGTCCACGGACCCCTTCTATCTTCCTTCGGACCTCTGTCCGTAGCAGCTCTGTAAACTTTTAATATATTTATCAGAAAATTATCATTGAAATGCCTATCAATATTAAAAAGAAACAAATAACAATATTCAATTATTATTGTTTATTATTATTATTCTCTCGCTATTTGCACTACCCTTTATTTCAATTTCACAATAATCCAGTCCATCCAAAGGTTGCCTGGAAGAGATCGCAGCTAGCTATAAGGCCGCCTATTGTAACCATGCCTTTAGTTTTTAAGTACTTGTATGTGTCTTTTGTCATTTTGGTGTACAATAAAGCATATATAAATAAATAAAGAAGTAAACAATTATAATTATAAATTTCCAATGAAAAGCAACAAAATATTATTTATTTCATTGTACATGTTAATTAATTTGCTTATTGACTTGACTAGCCAACAAATCAAAATATATGCGTAACATAGTAAACAACCAATAAAAGTCCATGTTGAATAAAAATGAGCATTCAACACAAGGGTTGTTTTTCTTTCTCAAATAATTTTTGACGGGGTCCGTGAGCTATTTTAAATTTATTTAGGGGTCCATAAGCTATTTTAAATTTAGTTAGGGGTCCGTGACTGCAAAAAGTTTAAGAAACCCTGGTCTTATGGCAAGATTTGAGTCTTGGGATCGATAATCTCCTGGATTCGATTTTGATTGATTTCGATATTGCGAAGTCTTCATTTTTTTTTCTCTAACATACTTACATAAACTCACGCCTTTATCCCACAAGGGGAAGAAATAGGGGCAACTAGGACACCCACATTTCGCATTGTATTAGACGAATAATGTCTCAATGTGTTATAGGGGGCGAGCCTATCACCATATCGGGCACAAATTCCTGACTCCGGGCTGATAATGAATAGAAAAATCTAATATCACTTTGCCCGACCTGAGATTCGAACCCTAGACCACAGTTTTTAAGTCTTCTTGTGACAATAACAAGCTCGGAAAACAAAGCCTGTTTATTAGACAAATATTTTGGTAAATTTAAAGCAGAGTAAACCTTATTTATTTTTATCTTTATTGCGTTATGTTTGCATGTGCAGTCGGTCAAAACATGTTATTTCAAAATATTATCATAACGAACCAGCTGCGGAATGCACAGGGTCACAGACCAGACAGAATGCATTTTTGTTGTGAGGTTACAATGTCATGAAAAATCCTAGCACATTTTTGAGGAAATAATATGTAGTTTTTTGTTTTTACCATTCTGTACTTACAAAACGAAGTTCTAACAACTGAAATAAGTTTTAAGTTTACCACTTCTAAAAATCAATACTAATAAGTAACCTCTGTGTATCAGCCCATTATAATGTCCCATTCGAGAGCAGGGCACTGTCCAGCAACCGAGAGTTTAATTTAAAAGTGCCTGATGCACCACCCTGGTCTAGGGCAGGTTGGCGAACTTCAAATACTATTGAAAATATTGTATCGATAGATATGGTATGATGGTTAACTCACGAATTTTCTACATGGAGTAGTAAGTATTCTCTTATCAGTATATTACAAAGTGTATATCCCTATGTATCATTTATAACAAAGTATTCGTTGATAACAAAGTCGTTTTTATTTTTGGCATTTTTTTTACTAAGTAAACACACTTACAAAACATGTGAACTTTAATCGCTGATCCATTGTAATATTATGGATATCTGGCAAAGATCGAACTTCATAATACATATAGCGATATGACCAAGATTGTTGCACTCTTTAATAATTATATAATTGTAAACTATGTGCCATATTTTTGTATCAGAGGAGTACAATAACGTCTTCTATCAATGTATCTACAGAAGCTACTTCTTCGCCTTGGTTGTGTCCCAGTGATGTCACTAAAGCCAAGCCCATTCATGCCTAGTCCAAACAGGTTACTCTATCACACATAATAGTGTGTTACAAAACGGCAGAATCAAGTGTAGACATTGTGACCGAGAATTCGCAAACGGGGTCACTGCCAACCTGATCCCGCATGCATTATTCATTATTTATAACATTTTATATTATCTTGAGTTGCTTTGCTTCATTGAAGCTAATATTTAGTAGATTTTTTGTTGAATAATTCCGGCAAACGAGCAAACAGATGACCTAAGTTGTTTATTAAGTGTAAGTGATCACCGCCGCTCATGAACATGCATGTTGCCGGGTCGTCAAGTCAGGGGAAGAGCGGGAAGGAAAAAGTATGGAAAGGGTCGATTTCCTGTGAGACAGTGGGACCGTCCCAGACGAGCCTGAAGCCCCAATCACGACTGACAAGAAGGTGGCTTTACCCGTTCCAAAATCCTGTAAATAAATGAGGCGCATTGATCCCAATGGCCTTGCTACAACAGGCAGGAATACCGTGGTGGAATTACAACGCCCCCTCATTTGGTTGAGTCCCATAAATCCCGACCTCACAATAAGACACATGCTTCGTAACATAAACTCCGAGACTTCGAACTCGCGGCCTCTCGTTCCCAAGTTTCACCAACTACGCCACGAAAGCTATCAAGAGCAAAGATCCCATTCCGTTTCCGATACGTAAGACGTTTAAACTGTGGTTTAAAGTGTAATGAGTAATGGTGCTTATCAATTTCCTCCAATAGCTTATCAAGTTTATCAGCGAAGTGGGGTCAACTGGACACAGCATGGCATGCGTCTGGCACACGTGTCCGTCACAAAGTGACCTTCGTCACGCGGTACAAACTGTCTCCGAAACGTGAGACTACAGTGGTGGGCAGAATGCATATGAAGAGTTCTTCCATTTTGGGAACTATTGTATTATTGTACTGACTAGCAATATTCTAGCTAAGGAAGCCAAGTTACGAAAAAGATTCTATAATTATAGTACCTAAACGTACCTACGCAGCTGCGGTTCTACATTTTATGTGATGCGATTATTCTACTACATAATATGATGAATCGAATGTATTAAGATTAATCTCACAAATCGCAGCAGGTGTCCGAACGTATACTGGCTGGTCTTCCACCGTCTAAAGATGCGCGGGGTTTGAAGACCTGGAAACAGGACGGAGGAGACAGGATGGGATGGGGTTAAAGCAACAGATGGGAATGAGAAAGGGCTAAGCTCCTCAGGCGTTATATTCGTAGTTTAGCAGGTAAGAAACGAGAAAAACATCTAAAGCATTCGGTTTGATTCGTGATGGAGCTTGCGGAATATTAAGTAGTGAAGTAATCGCGTAAAGACATGGGTTTAATGCAGAGTGATAGAATATTTGTGGTTGGAAAAAATTGTGAGGAATTAAATGCGTGAACCAGACGCGGTTGCCAACATGTTCACGGTGGTCGCAGGTTCGAATCCCAGGGCACACCTCTGAGTTTTCGGAGTCATGTGTGTATTGATATTCAATCAATACTCACTATAACGATGAAGGAAAACGCCGTGAGGAAACCTGCATACCATAGCGATTTGTATGAATTTCTGTGGCATGCAAAGTCCGCCAACCCTCACTAGGCCAGCGTGGTGGACTATATGGCCTGATCACTGTCAATCGTAATATTGATTGTTGAGGAGGCCCGTGCCCTGCAGTTGGAAGTATATGGGCTGATACAATACAATTACAACACGAATTAAATGGCGACCTAGGAACCGCTTTAAATACCTCACAGCTTGCTACCATATTGCTAATAGACCAATAAAGTGGGGTTCCCAACGCGCCATCGATTCTGTTTAATGATACGAAGCACCGACGTCATCATAACGTCAACATGTCAGCACTCAACGTATTTGCATACGATTAGGAAACAATAGCGAGAATATGTTTTGTCAACTGCTATCGTAACCAACTGTTGGCCGATACCGTCCCGAAATAAGTATAATCATAGATATAATATTTACGTCAATTACCTGTATGTTTTAGATGTATTGTGTACAAAAATAAGTTTGTAAAGAATGTATAATATCCTAAGTTTCTGAAGCCGTCAGATGTACGTCATTACAAAGCTGAATTTTAAAGAGTAGTGTAATTGAGGAAAAAAGAAGACATGCATACTTGCTTATTTGTAACTGAACTCCATTTAACTTAAATTTCGGATTGGTCTAGCACAGGGATCGACAACCTGCGGCTCGCGAGTCACACGCGGCTCTTTGAATGTGAAGCTGAGGCTCTTTAGTTCCATACGCCAACATAAATTAAGTATTTAAAAAAATTAACATTTAAAAATCATTCTGAATCGATTACCGTGGATAAGAAACAATTTCTAACTCTCAACCACTTCTAATAATGACTGAGATATACATAATTAATCATTTTTTCATCATTTTTTTTAGGATCCTCTAGGAATCCTGCTACTAGTGTTGGAATAAATAGCAAAAATAATCACAAATAGCAGGTGAAGTCGATTATAACATTTCACAAGTTATAAAATAAGCAAAAATTTGCGATTTACGATTGTGGTTCACAAAGCCGATCGGCTAATATTTTATACGATCTCGTGTATTCTATGAAGGAGTGAGTACTTTACGACCCCATTTAAAAAAGATACTGACCAGTTAATTATGCGTGTGTAATTTTAGATGTGAAAAATGTTTATCATATTACATGGTCAGTTTTTTGGTTTACAAATTCTGTTGGGGGCACTTAGCAATAGCAGATATATAGAACATGTAAGGCATTTGAAAAAGCAATAATTTCCATTACTACCTACCACCAAATGTCAAATATTTGTAACTTGTTTATTACTAAATGGATTTAAAGAATCTTACTATGAACAATGATCAAATTTGACTAGCCTATTGTGTTGACCGACGAGAGAGAACAATTATTGTGTTTGGATCACACAACACTATCAGACGCATTCTGCCAACTATACATAAGATAAAAGTGCAACACAATTGTGACAGACGTACAAATTCCTTCAAACACGCCCAAAATACGACGTTAAAAGTGAAAGCAACACGTTATTTTCTAGGTCCTGTTTATAAAACACTGCGCGTAGGATTGCACGCAGCGTGGTAGGAAAATGGACAGAGCCAAATGTATGCGGGTTCTTTTTTGTGGGATTGACAAACTGATGCCACATTGTTGCAACCTAAAGCCCCATTTACACTGTGAGAATTTCTCGTTGAAATAAAACTATGAATTACGGATTTTATCGCGGATTTGGTTTAATTCTTAAATTTTAAACTTGCCTTTTCATCACTTTACAGCTTTCGTGGTCTTGAGGCGGACTCAAATCGTGAATTCTAACGCCCAAATACTGGAACGCCATTCAAATAATAAGTTGCTCTTAACAGCACACGGCACACTTAGCCAGTACATTTAACCGGGATTAACGTAGTTAAGTGATACTTATATTTAAGTTGCGATCCAGTATTCGGGCGTAAATCTAAGAAACCATTATAGAATTTCTCGCCTCGTAGATACGGTTACTGAACTGGATCGGACCATACCCACTGCAAGGCATGGGCCTCCTCTACAATCTAGAGTAAGTAAGATTGAGAGAAGATACGACTATCGTGAGAAGTGTCCTAACACTTCCACTTCTAGGAAAAAGGCGTGAACTTATGTATACAGGGTATATCAAGACTGCTACCGAAAACGAAGCCGGGTGGTAGTTTTAGTGACTTCAGACACAAAGCAACTAAATTTTGTGCAAAAATGTATGATAATTTTTTTTGTTATTTTTTTTCTATCGTCGTATTAGAATGGTAAAAACATAGTTTTTTCTTTAATAATAGTGTACACCCTTTTATTATTAAAGAAGCTATTATAATTTATTTATTATTTATAATTACCCCACCTGGAAGAGTATGTGGAAATGTTACCAGTGATAGAGTTATGCTGTAGTAAGATTAAACAACAAGTTATGATATAATTATCTTATTAAAAAACTAGCGGCCCGGCCCAGCTTCGCCCGGGTACAAATAGATTTCTGTACAATAATATGTACGTATTATACATATAAACCTTCCTCTTGAATCACTCTATCTATTTAAAAAAACAGCATCAAAATCCGTTTCGTAGTTTTAAAGATTTAAGCATTCAAAGAGACATAGGGACAGAGAAAACGACTTTGTTTTATACTATGTAGTGATATGTGGAAAGTTTTGCTTTTAATTAGATCTGCGATGTTGGCCAGTACTAACAATCCTTTTTTCTTCGATTCTAATTATTATACGGTATTTTTCTCTACGTAATTCACAAAGAACATTGGTAACATCATTGTTAATGCAATTCTTAAGCGTCTATAAATTTCATGTATAAAAATGTTAATAATTAATTTTCTAAGTAATTTTGGTGCCTAGCTCACGGCGTACCTAAGGCTGAATTACGAAAACACATTTTTCGTAAAACTCTATTGATATTTGCTTTATTTTTATTGGAGAAGCGTTATGTCGTCTCAATGTTGCCATTTTTAAAATATAAGCTTGACTGGCTTTCTTGCATTATCTTTCTCAGATAATTAATGTAAAAAAATAGTGCAGAGAAGTGAGAAAAGCAAAATAATCACTGATTAATTAATTAAGGAATAACAATTTGTTTCTGTCGACCGAAAGCGCTATTGTGCAAATAATAATAAATAGTCGTCCCCGTTTCCTTTTTATTTCATTGTACATGATATTACTATTAGATTAATAAAATAAATAAGTACTTGATATTTAAATTGCGTGTAAAATATATTTTTTTACTTTTATTTGTGCGTCATAACTTTGCCTCACGCCAATATAAATGCAACAAAATAACATTAACTACCCACAGTTTGATAAGATGTAGAAAATCTGTAAAACTTTATAGTGGAATATCTTTTTTCCTAGGCTTGCTACAATAGTAAATTTTAAGAAATAATTGTTAAGGAATTCGAAATCTATATTTTAAAATATTTTTCATCTCAATACACACAAAAAAAATTACAACAAAAAAATGTATGGAGGATTATCATTGTTCTTTTAGTAACGCACGTCCGAATGCCCTTGATTTGTTATTTTATGGCCGTAGTAATAAATTATAAATGAAATCTCGCGACAAGCATATGAAGAAATGTACCAATTGTTAGATTAAACGTTAGAGCCACTGCACACAATCAAGTGCGTTTGCGCAAACGCGATTTTGCACCAGGAGTTTTTTTTTTCTATGAAAAGATACAAATTTTGAATGTTCAGACGCCGCAAAATGTTGGAATCCTCCTTCGTACGTCATAACCATAGACTAAGTTCGGAGAAAATGATAAGTATAATAGAGAATTTAATTCGAAAAGTAGAAAACTTATATTTGACTCCAGACGTCAAAGATCCGTACATTCGAAGTCCGTATCGTTTCATAGAGTATCCCCTCGAATCGAGTTTCGCCTCGAAAATTGTGAAGCAGTTTGCGCAGCTATTTTCCCACACAGGTTCAAGTATACTGGTACATGCTCCGACTTGCACTGTTTTATCGTTACATGTGTAGCGGCCATTATGTTGATATGTTGGAATTATTAAGTATCGACAGTCAACGCCATCTATCCCTCATGTTGTGAACTAAATCCGGTATAACATAAAAATTAGAATTTATATCAGTGTATTATGTACAAATTGCCTTAATTTAGGTGTGCGATAAGAATAATAGAGCTTTAGGAAAAATACATTAATGATATCCCGGAATCATAAGTTTGTTAGCGTATTTACAACACAGTTATTATAGGTATCGACGATCAAAAAAGGCTTATGACTAGATAGTTGGTACTTCTTTTGTTAATATGGCAATCCGATGTACTACGACTGAAAATGTTTAGATACTTGTTATTTTTATAAATTGTTGTTAATTGTCATTTTGTTTATTTTAAATCACAAAGCAAAGACCACATGAAAATGTATACAAATACCTACGTATAAAATTATTTAACAAACATAATGAAATTTTTAATAGTTTTTTGCAAGTTATATTCAGCGTTGGATTCCCTATGGCTGAAGAGAAAGAGAAAGCGAGAAGAAGACAAAAGATTAGATTGCTAAAATAGGTTTTAATTGTCTATGAATAGGCCGCTAATGTCTCGAGCTTACTAGTGCAGTGCCTCGCAGTGCTATGTTACACATACATTCCTGAGTGTTATTGCTACTATTTGTGAGCAGGCGTGACGATTACTACCGAGCCAGCGACAATCCAATATCACTTGGCACGACCCGGGATAAAATAATTCTCGGCAGAAAAATCGAAGCACTGCAAGTTTATGTTTTGTAAGAATTATCAGAAAAATGTGTATATTTATTGTATGTCAAGTGTCGTTTAATAGTGAATATTATGGGGTTTTAATAACCTAATTTTTATGTACTAAATTGAAATTAAAAATTTAGTAAATACGATGAAATTTTTATCCGTTTTTCGTGATCTGATTGTTCGATATTCTAAATAATTGATAGTCGGAATTGGTCGTAAACATTTTGGCCGCCATTTTGAATTTGTATCTGCATTTGTACCCGGGTGGAACCGGGCTGAACCGCTAGTATATCATAAAGACTCACCTAACACCATGACAGCAGAGATCCTCCCGCGCCGATATCTCGTGCACACATACACATGTCAGAGGACTGGGGCATGCGGTGTTGGTGTGTGTGTCACCGGCATGCCATGCTTTGGTGCTGCAACAAATTAAAGCGTACCTTGAAATGCAGGTTCGATTCATTGACAAAAGAAAAAGTTGCTATGAATGGCGAAAGGGCATGCCGTTCGCCTGAAGGTAAACGATACGACCGCTCATGAACAGTAGCAAAACCAAACACCTTGAATTACAAAGCAAAGCTTGGCATTCGACTGCCCTCGCCATCCTGAGACGTAGATGTTAAATCTCAATATGTAGTAATTAAATCAATAGTATGTATAGTAGATACTGTTTGGCGGGAGAAACAGACATTGCGATGGTACCTACCCAGGCGGCCTCTCACATATGAGAGACCAGTACTGTATCTGTATTTATTTTTAAACTTTATTATACATCAGATATATGAGTAGACAACACAAAGAAAAAAGTACATTAAGAAGACACGACAAAGGCTCTCGTATTTTTTGATGGCTACGTTACATAATTTGTATTCTATTGTTGGTTTAGAATGACGGAACGCGAGATCACACAGATAGTCGGTATTTGTAGTTAAATTGTTAAATATTTTTCTCATGTTTTATCAAAACATCTCTGAACACGCTACTCCAGACTCCAGTACCTATGAGCCAGGATCAACATTGGTATTTTAATAAAGCACTTTAACTTAACCAATCGTTCGAAATTTCTGAGCTGTTTTTAACCATCAATGCAATTCACTGAATACATAAATAATAAATCAGTGTCAGCATCAGCCCATATACGTCCCACTGCAGGGCACGGGCCTACTCTACAATCGACAGTACGATTGAGGGTGGTTAGGCCATATAGTCTACCACGCTGGCCTAGTGCGGGTTGGCCCGCACCAAATAAATGCACCCAACAGTCACATACACAGTCCTGACCCCACACTAAGAGTCTATGTCGTGAGTATCAGGAGCTACGAGAGATTTTTTGGTCTCACAGTCAGACCCAAAACAAATACTTGTAGTTCACCCACATTAGTCTCTGTGCGGGGATCGAACCCGCGACCACTCGTCACATAGTCTAGCCGGTGTCTAGCCTACTGCGCCATGAAGGCTTTCAACAAAATACTGTAAACAAAATAGCTCGGTACATACCTATATTTATTAGTTATGTAAGAAAACTTCAAATCGATTGTCTCACACTTAATACAAACAATAAAATGAATGTTATATACAAATACCTAATTCAAAGTAAATAAACAATACACAATAAATTTAATTATTTTATCAATGTTAACAAAATTCCTACAAATCAACCACCCCACTTGAAGTGTAAGGGCGTAATAAATCTTTATGTGCTTATCAAAGCAATGATAACGGACATATCACTGATAACTGATAACGTGGAACACTTGCCTGCAATTAAGCAGTTTAATGTCAATTCACTGTTTCCTGTATTAAATGGATGATTTATTACGGATACCTACATAAGATTAGTTAATGATAAAAAAATCAACAGTCACATACATAGTCCTGACCTCATTAAAAGGTGGAGTCTTGTGTCGTGGGTATCAAGAACTTCGAGACTCTTCTGTCTCAACATGTCATATTTAATTCGAATCTTTGGTCAAACAAATACCTATGATTTACACTGTGGATTCACACAACTATTTGTCTATACGCGGATCGAACCTGCGGCCTCTCGTTACACAGTTGGCGTCTAACCAACTGCGCCACGGAGACTGTCGAGATATTAGTATGCCTTATAAACAGAGTAGTGAGTAATACTAAAATTAATTGGAATATAGTGTACCATGTCAACAATTAATTAAAAGTGGTCATGAAACCCAATAAAAAAGAATCAATACTATATTATTACTCAAATAGTTATATCGTAAATGGTAATGATTTGTTCTAATACGATGGATATCCGAGCCTGCCTACAAGGGGGCCTAGAGAAGTGTACGTCAGCGGAAAGATCAAATGTATTGAAATAACAGAAGTCACGTGACAGCTATCTGAAAAGTGATATTTGTCTAGGGGCCAAGGTGATAATTTGCATACAGTTTTTGAACCTTTACTAAGTGAAGACAAACAATAATTGTTTCTAAAAGCCGGCATAATTGAGATGAAACAGATTTCGTCTGATTTCAAGCGAGAATCCTATGCCATTGTCGTATACGATAATTGCTGTAAGATTATCGTATTGTAGCAAATGATTATACGATGCAACTTTTTAAAATACTTATGATAGTCGCATTTTCGAGACGAGAAACTCTCCGCGTGTATATAGGCCTTAATATAAAAAACAATAAATCTGTATGGACTTTACAACAGGCAATCTTATCGCTATCCGTAATTTGTTTTAGAGAACGTTTCGATGGACTAGGGTGAATAGAACCTAAAATGTATTAACCGTTGTAGCTAAAGCATGTTCTATACTAGTGATTCTGTAGCTTTTAGTTACAAAAGTACTGAGTATATAGATCTCAGATCTCATCAGTCTCAGAGTGGGTATTTGTGATATAGACCACCCAGTTTTTTGACTGGTTTATTGTATGATAATAGCACCAAAATGTAAATAATTGTTTTTTTTTACCATCCATAAATTAACAGTCATAAAATAATTTAATGGATGGTCTCAGGTTGGCTTCGAGGACCACTTGTGATGCTTCCAGGGACCACCAGTCGCCTGTGGGGTGTGGACCACTTAAGAACCACTGCTTTATAGCAAGTCTGCTTAGTCAATTAAGATGGAAGCCACAAAAAGAAGCACCCGAAAGAGGCCAAGGTCGTATATGTTGAATGAACTTAAGTTGGATGGTGTCCAAATGTGATTCTCAATGTCACTTAAAACTATTGTTTTTAGAAAATTTTATTATTTTAATATATTAACGTAATTCTGTGAGACAGCAGATTATTACAGACGTTATCTTTGATTTGACAGCCGCCGTGGAGCAGTTGGTTAGACGCCGGCTGTGAAAGGAGAGGCCGCGGGTTCGATCGCCACACCGAGACAAGACAAATGTTAGTGAGGTCCATGCATTTGTCTCAGATCTTGGTGTTTGTGAGACTGCAAAGTCTTAATTGATCTTAATGAGGATCAGGACTATGAATTGACTGTTGAGTATATTTATGATTATAATCTCGTACCCTCATAGTTAGCTGTTATAAAAATAATAATTTTCTAATAATTGGTATAGATACAGTCCAAGGGACAAGAGTTATCAAAAGTGTTTAATGTTAATATATGTTGAAATAATTAAGATAGATTGATGAGATATAGTACAAATTCTACGCAAAGCTATGATAATTGTTGCAATGTAAGCATTATAGTTGTTTAGGTTCCATTTACATGTGGTGTGTTTCCCACCTTGAAGATATTTTTATTGTAAGGATATAAAACTCCAGGATATAAATGACAGCCTCCGTGGCGCAGTTGGCTAGACGCCGCCTGTGAAACGAGAGGCCGCGGGTTCGATCCCCGCACCGAGACAAATGTTTGTGAGGCCCACAAGTATTTGTCTCGGGTCTGGGTGTTTGTGAGACCGAAAAGTCTCTCGTAGTTCCTGATACCCACGATACAACACTTAATTGATCTTAATGTGGGGTCAGGACTATGTATGTGATTGTTGGGTTGTATTTATTTATTATTTATTTATTTATAAAAAAGTTGCATCATGTAATCATTTGTCATGATAATACCATTCTTTCCATATAATTTGGACTAAACACACACATTGCTAAATTTGTTTTAACCATCAGGCAAATGGCATGCTTGTCTTGTTATAGCATATTATATAGCAATTTAAAAAAAAAAAAACAATTATATTTTCGGGAGACTATTGGTGAACTGCCTCCTTCACACATTGCAATAACAAACACAAACTTCTCCTAACTCCACCAAACCTATTTTGAGTTTATCATTATTAACCAAAGAAACCCCACAGCTGAACACAGGCCTTCCTAAACATTTATTTTAAAAAATATCCTTTGTCAAAGCAATGTAAACACAAAGTCTTTGATGAGCCAAAATAAATTAACATACATAAATGTACATTTTTAACTTAAATTTATGTAATCTGTATATCAGAATAAATATAATTGAAGTATATTTAAGCACATAAAAACTTTCTGATGCAAACAAATTGTATTTTTAACTTAAAGCATTCTAATAAGGTATTCTGAATAGTTCAACTCATACAAAAAACATATTTTAGATTTTAAATGGATAACAATCACTATGAATCAGTACTTTTGACAATGTTTGCCTCATTAACCTTCAAATTGATAGATAAAATATGATTAACAGCAATTACAAGGTAATTGTTGTGTAAAAAGTATTAAAAAGGTAAGTTTTAACTTTATGTTTGTCAGTACAACAATGTAGATTTATTTATATTTGTTCATAATTAAGTATGTTTTTTACACAAAGTATTTGTCTTGATGACAGACAATTATTTTTGCAACATATTATTCAAAATTGGTTATTTGATGTTATCTTAAACGACTTAAATAAAAATATACTTGTTACCTAAAGTACACACAACACAACCTTCAAAGATATCATGGTTCCATTAAACAAATAGATATGTTATATTGTTTATATGTGTATATGGTATACATTGGTCAATTAAGCTTAGACTGCTGTCTTTACCGCAAAGGATTACAGTGTAACACATTTCAGGCAGTAACTTTGTGAGTTACTACCATCTAAACAATTTACTTATAACTTATAAGAAATGATATGTGTATATACTGAATTAAAAACCCATCAGCAACTATTCTGAGTGCAAATTGGCGCGTCAAATTACATACGAACAATAACTAATTACTGTAAATCAACAGTTATTACGGTCTGAAACCTGTTCCGCCGCATTCCAGACGGAGAGTTCAAATGTGTTCACGAATCAATTGCCGCGCAATAAAACACCGACATGATGCAACGACACACACAACAATGTACAAATAATACAGATCAAATAATCAAAGTCCACGTACACCGGTTAACTGTGAAATAATCGCGTTTTACGCAAAAAAGTGTGCCGCAGCCATCGAAATTACTTGAGCAAAGAACACATTTGTTTTGATGTAAATAAGTATTAGAAACAATAACTCACCAGCAGATAATATGGAAACTGGTTTTTTGCGCGCGTAAACGGAATATACTTTGTAATAGCGTGAAAAATTAGAAATATTACGTTTTTCACAACGGTACAAAACCTGCATGCAAGACGGAAGGCACAGATTAAAAATAGGACAGGCGAGATTTGACATTAATCACTATGGTTGCAAGCCGAAAAAAATCTGTCTATGTTAGGTACATAATTTAAAAACGAACTTTTAAATAATAATCGGAAAAAATGTTATAATAATAAAGCTGCAAGCAGAATGTAAACCATTATTTACGAAGGTTGACAGCACGTAGGTAAGTATATTATAGTAATATAAAGATTCCAACGAATTGAGAACCTCCTCCTTTTTTTGAAGTCGATTAAAAATAATACATAATATAATTTTTCCTTTTGATCCAGTTTTACCATATACGATAATTACCATATGCGCGCGGTTTTTTTGAGCATAACACGGTCTCTGGTAACGTCGTTCTCTAGGCTATTTTATAATATAAATTATATATGTTATAGTAATATTTTGTTTATTTACTATATTAAACTTAATATATAGTATATATATTAAATTTTTTTTTGTAGATAAATTCATTTATTTTTTAAGTTTTTTTGCTGTTTGTTGGTGTCTTTTTGTGTGTTTTATTTACGAAGTCACAGTGAAAGTGATAATTACGAGACTGATATTGAAACTTGGCCGACTGCAGAGGACAAACCGCAAGAACTGAGTGAAAATCTTAGCATGATCAACAAACGTTCCTTAAAAACATTCTTAATATCGAAATAATTTACACAGTAATAAAAATTGTATTTAAAAAATCTACGACAGTTTTTCCGATAGCGGTAGCTTTATTCTGCTGACACGGTACTTTGGTATTTTTCATTTGGCAACACTATTTTTCTGTCAAATGTCAAAGTCAAAATTTTTCACACGCCATTGTGCGTGAAAAACAGTTGAGATTTTTAATAATTGACTTCCGCGTTCAATATCAAAATAAACAATCAAAATTGGTTTCCTAAAACAAAATGGGCTTGCCGGTGTGCGGTTTGCCTGCGGACAGTCTGCCTCAATGTTGGTCAGATGATGTGCGAATGAACGCGCTATTTGCACCATTTCGTCTGAAGACTGCGAACCCAGAGTCTTGGGATATGAAGATGAAATTCTGGTCAGACATGCTGCGGCAGTGGTGCAGCTACAGACGAGAGCCTATCGTGTCGGCCGCCGATGCTAAAGGCGCGTTCCAGCGGAAAGGTCGCACGCCTGCCTGCATAGATATTGTTGTCGAAGAAATGTTTCGGTGAGTATTGACCACGCTGCAACAACCATCTTATTTTAATATCTCAAATATTAATTTGAATACGATACAATAATGATAAAATGAAAGAAATAAAACATTGTTGATATTGTGGTAATTTAACACACAGTACGTAAAATTTCACGTATTTACACGTTCGCTGTCATTGTTACAATGGACGCGATGTTTACGCCTGTTGTAGTGAAATGGCAAGGACCATCAGCTGATGTAAAATTGCCAAGCATTTCGCATTGAAATATTTTACATTTACTGCATGTCACTTCTATGTATCCAAGCAAGTTAATGATTAAACAATGTTGACAGTCTGATATACTTTATTAAAAAAATGTATTATAATTTTGTACAGCACAATCTAAAATTAATAAAAATTCATTAACATTTCAAAAGATCTTGTAACAGAGAACATGATTCATAATTAAACATTTTAATTGATTTAATTTAATACATGCCTCTGTCTGTCTTCGTCATATGTAATCATTGTCCAGAATAAAAGCTTTATTGATGTTACAAAATGTTATGTAATATTATTATTCTGAAGTAATTTACTATGAAATAATTTTACATAGATAAAAAATTGGTAATATATTTTATAGTTCCAACATAGTGATTTATAGTAATTAGCAATCCATTGCTGATTATTATGGCACATGTCTCTTTATACAACATGATGTAAAAATATTTTATATGTAACATAATATATATACAGCTGACAAACATGCAAAAAATATACATGATTGATTCTTATATGAAAATTTTATATGACTCAACATTCAATGTGCAATGGTACCTTGGCTTAAGTTTTCTAATTGATAAATTTCTGATTTAAATAAATTCTGAGACTTGCTACATCATTTTGTCTTTGTCTCATGTTGTGTTGGAGTCCTGCCAAGAACCCATAAACCCACCAAACAAATATTACAGGCTCTTGACAGAATGGTTTACTCAATCTGATGAGATAGACCTGTTTACAAGTTTTTTGTAATATTTCATTCAGTGTTATATGTGCCAACCCGCACAAGTCTTTCACTTTAAGACTGGCTTCGTATTGAATTATCCATGGCTGACATTTAATTTTTATTGGTACAATCTAATATATTTACTTATATATAACGTCAGTTTACTGATGATAGGTACCATCTCCTTGTCGGTGATAATCATTTAGTCTGCCATTACTATATGTGCATAGTAAAGTCAGATTACAACAAATGTCATAGACATGGCAAATTTGACCCCTTCATGTAGGTGTTTAGAAACAGATATGCAATCACCAGCCTATATTTTATCAATTTATATGTATATCATTTATTCTAACTATATTTCAGCAATGGAGAACTATCGCCAATATCCAAATACCAACAAATACTGCACAATGGGCCTGAAAGCTGGATGAAATGGGGTGCCAGGTTGGCATTCAAACCAGCAGCGTTTGCTCTGTCCGCTATGGTCTCGTTACTGCCAGCAAGACAAGCATTGGACAACAACGGACTGCCCAAAGCCAGCATAGATTCCACACAGAGATTTGTGGTCGAATCTGTGATTAAGGTAAGATTTCATAATATTATACATTTCTTAGACACTGCATATGAAACGAGAGGCCGCGGTTTCGATCCCCGCACCGAAACAAATGTTTATGTAAACCACAAGTATTGGTTTTGGGTCTGGGTGTTTATGAGACTAACAAGTCTGTTGAAACATGCAGGCATGTAATAAAATTTAAATTATTCTAATGTACTGTAACAACATAAAATCGAACAGTGTGCTCAAACAGAAATACTATAATTGATTTAATGGTTGAGTGGCACCCATTACATAGTATAAATGTCAAAGACAGAAATTCTGAGTCCAATTTTCGAGTGTCATTTTGACAGCGAGAGGTTAAACACGCGTTTTGTTTGTTCTCTTTAAAAAATTATATATTTTCTATTACTTTGTACCATTTAATTAATTATTTTTATATGTAGTGTTATTACTTAATTGTGTGTAATATTAGTAGTAAATTTGTTTAGTTTTTATTTCTTTAGTTAAGAGTGTTGTGTTTGTGAGTGTATTTGTTTCTACCCTCAAATGGATCTGGACGACGATATTCCCCCAGATGGGGGAGGCGGTAACTCTAATATAGTTGAAAGCTCTTCTCTTTTGGGTTTACATAAAAAGGCCATAAAACGACCATTGGAGTCGCCCATAGATAATCCTAAAAAAAATAAATCTCCGGCAGAATCTATTCAGGACATCTATACTTGCCCGGACTTTGATAAAAAAAACATGTATTTCTCTTCTGATAAGGGACCATTCGTGGTTCATTTATCATCAGAGAACGGTAACCCCATTCAGGCGCTCAAAATTGCGAAAATTTTGTTTAAACTGGAAGTGCCCAACATTGTTCCTGGTAGCATAAAACCACTTGGTCGCAATAAAATTACAATTGAATTCAATACTGCGGATTCGGCAAATAACTTTATAAACTCCAATGTAATTACTGAAAACAAACTTATTGCTTCTATACCACGATACCAACTTTGCAGAATGGGTGTGGTCAGGCATGTCCCCACTGACTGGTCCCTTGAGGAATTCGTCTCAGGTATCCAGTCCCATCAGACCTATGGTGAGATACTAAAAGCCAGACGCCTCAATAGAAAATCAATTATAAATGGTGTTACGGAGTGGACTCCATCCACCACAGTGGTTCTAACCTTTCGGGGCAATCTCCTTCCTGAGAGAATTTACTGCTTTAACACGTCTATGCCTGTCTCTTTGTACCAACTTCCCACCATACAATGTCGTCAATGCTGCCGCTTTGGTCACGTAGCATCCCAATGCAGGTCACAACCTCGTTGCTACCGCTGCGCCCAACCCCACCCAGGATCTACCTGCCAGGCCTCTATTAATAATTCCACATGTTTATTATGCTCTGGGGCTCATATGGCCACTTACCCCAACTGCCCAGAACATTCCCGCCAAAAGGCTATAAAGTCTGTGATGTCAGAAGAGAATATTTCTTTCTCGGAAGCATCTCGTAGATTCCGTCCTGTTAAAAAAACTTTTGCCGACATTGCCAAATCCTCTAATATACTCCCTCCCAAATCTACTGCATCTCTATCTCTGCCTTCTCCACCTCCCAACATTCAAAGGAAAAAAACCTTTTTTATCGAACGTCGCGCTAACACAAGCCAACCTAAAGGCTATGACATGAAAGCGCATAGTAATATCACATCTACCCCTTCGTCTTCTACACCCAACGGTTGTGCCATCCCCCCCAAAGTCCCATCCAATACAACCCAACCTGAAACCTCTTGCTCTTCCCCTTCTCCAAATGAGAACCTAATCGAATTACTCCTATCTGCTCTCCTAAACATCGCGTTGAAGTTCAGTGATGCCCTTCCCCCTAATATTTTCTATCTTTTGGAACAGCTTTTTACTCACTTTAAAATACAATATGGCTCTCAACCTTCTCCAATGGAACTGTAGGAGTATCCGCTCCAAAAAACATGACATTATTCATCTCATTAATCAATACAACCCCCTCGTTTTTGCTGTCTCTGAGACGTGGTTGAAACCGGGTTTACCTTTTAGGTTATCCGGATATTCCTGTCTGAGGGATGACAGAGACGATGGACGGGCTGGATGTGCTATCCTCATCAAAAGATCTGTGAACTTCTCCCAAATTTCCCTCCTACCTCATAATTCCTCATTCCAAATGGTCGCTGTAAGAGCCCTTAATGTAACCTTTGTCTCGATCTATATCCCCCATCCAGACATCCATATAATCAATGAGATCCATAGACATCTAAATTATATTCCTTCCCCCCTAATTATTATGGGTGACCTTAATCTTCACCACTCTCTGTGGGGATCTCCCTTCAATGATTCCTTATCATCATCCTTCCTTGACCTAATTGACGACCTAAATATTTGTGTTTTAAACGATGGCTCAGCCACAAGAAGAGTTTCTCCTACCCACAGTCCTAGTGCAGTTGACCTCACCCTTGTATCTTCCGGATTGTCTTCGTCCTTATCTTGGTCAATCCTTTCTCTCTCTTATGGCAGCGACCACTACCCTATAGTATCCACATGGCATACTTCTATTCCCCCAACCCCAAAACCTGCTCCCCTTCTAAAATACAGACTTTCCAAAGCAGACTGGGATAGCTACAGACATAAACTTGATAGTTTACTTTCTGCTATTGAACCTGTATCATGCACCAATTTCCTTTCAATATGCAATTCCTTTTCTAGTGCTTTACTGTCGGCTGCAGATTCTTGTATCCCCCTCAAAAACTCTTCGTCTGGTAAGATATCGTCGCCCCCATGGTGGGACTCTGAATGTTCAGAGATTATAAGACTCCGCAACTCTGCTGAGTTATGTTTTGCGTCAGACATGTCTCTCCAGAACTTTATATCCCTTAAAAAGATTACTGCGAAATCTAAAAGATTTTTGGCCAAAAAGAAAGCTGAAGGCTGGTCTAGATTTTGTGAATCGCTTTCCCCTCGTGCTCCGTCTTCTTTGGTTTGGAGAAAAATTAAAAATTTTCGTGGTTCCGTAGGCGATGCCTTGAGTGCATCATCAAATAATACCGATCTCTGGCTTCATGATTTCATTAACAATATAGCTCCTCCTTTTGCCCCTTCTGCGGACTGCTTTCCTACTCTTCTGTCCTCTGTTTCTTCCGATCCTTTTAATGATCAATTCACTTTTGATGAACTCTGTTTCACCCTGGAGAAGCTTCAGGACTCAGCGCCTGGCATTGATGGCATCCCTTACTCTTTCATTACTAGATCTTCTAAATCTTCTAAAATTTTCTTCCTTAGTATAATCAACCATATTTATCTTTATAGTTCATTGCCAGATTGTTGGAAAACACAAATTATTTTACCAATTTTCAAACACGGTAAAGATCCTAATCTCGCGTCTTCCTACAGACCCATTGCCCTTTCTACAACCTTATGTAAAATTTTAGAACATCTAGTTAAAAATAGATTGGAGTGGATCCTTGAGAGCAGAGGGCTTTTAGCCGATTCTCAATATGGTTTTAGACGGGGCAAGAGCACTATGGATAACTTGAGCATTCTTACTACGGATATCCGCTTAGCATTTTCTTGCGAAGAAAGCGCTATTGGAGTATTTCTTGACATAAGCTCTGCTTATGATAATGTTCATCTCCCCCTGCTCAGGCAGAAACTACTGCAGCTGAGTATCCCGCCGAGGATGATAAACATTGTATTTAACCTTTTCGTAGGGCGCTCGGTCATTTTTAGTGTCAATGGTTCCATCAAAAATTCAAGAATTGTATGGAAGGGCCTTCCTCAAGGCTCTGTTTTAAGTCCAATCCTTTACAATGTGTACACTGCTGACCTAGATAAATCAGTGATCCCTTTAGTGAATATTTTACAATTTGCCGATGATATAGTTTTGTATACCTCTTCCAAATCGCTTATGGATTGCGCAAATAGACTAAATACTGCGCTACTTCACCTCAACCAGTGGCTTCAAGATCATTGGCTTTCTCTCTCCATACCAAAATGTAAAGCTGTGGTCTTTTCCCGCAAAAGATCCGTACCCCCTATATCACTTTCAGTTAATTACCAACCTATTGGCTTTCATAATGAAGTTAAATTTCTAGGAGTGATTTTAGATTCCAAACTGACTGGCGTCCCACATTTAAGATCCGTAACTGAGAAGTGTGAGAAGGGTATTAATGTTTTGAGAGCCGTTGCTGGTGTTCGTTGGGGATCTCACCCCTACAACCAAAAACTATTATATAACGCTATTATACGTAGCCATTTTGACTACGGCTCATTCTTACTAGAGCCATGTAATAAACTGGCTCTTCGTACAATAGATCATCTACAAGCCAGATCCCTGCGTATAATATGTGGCGCGATGAAATCTTCTCCCATAAATGCCCTCCAGGTAGAATGTTTGGAACCCCCTCTTTATCTTCGTCGGCAATTTCTCTGCGATCGCTATCTTTGTAAAACCCTTCAGTTATCATCCCATCCTTTACATGACAAATTAAATTCACTTTCTCAATTGATCCATAATTCCAGGTACTGGTTTAACAAGACTGCTCCCCTCCTTATTAACAGCTATCAAAAATTCTCATCCTTCAGGCTTTTCCGCACACCTTGCCATTTTCCCTACACCTTCCCATTCGAAACATTGCTCTTTAAGCCCCAAATAATTCTCAACTTTGGCGTACAAAAAAATGACACAAATGCTAATACCCAATTTAATAGAATTCTTGCTGAAAATTGGGAAGGCTGGCTTCCCTTATTTACGGATGCTTCTAAATTTTCTGCAGATGAATTCGTAGGTGCTGCTGCATGGATTCCAAAATTAAGGGTTATTCTTAACTATAAATGCCCTCCTGCTACCTCTATTTTTACCGGTGAGGCAATAGCTGTCTTAGAAGCAATTATGTTTGTTCTCTCTCACGGCATAAATAAATCCATAATTTTTTCAGACTCCTCCAGTCTCCTCCATGATATTCTTAAGTCCCCCTTTAACAAAACATCTTTTTACCTCACATTAAAAATAAAAGACGCTCTACGACTATGCCATACTTCTGGTATTCAAACGGTGCTAGCATGGATTCCTAGTCATTCTGGCATATCCCATAATGAGTTTGTAGACCAATGTGCGCGTAATGCCATCTCTTCGGGAAGGTTAACTTACAAAGAGTGTTATCCCCGAGACCTTCTATATTACACCAAATTAAATCTCATGACGGCTTGGGACGAAAGTTGGCAGTCTACTAGATATGTTAAAGGCATTCGTTATGGTTCAATTCAACCCTACATACCAAAGAAGCCCTGGTTTTTCATTTTCAAGAAGATTAATAAAAAAGTTACATCGACAATCATTCGTATGCGATTAGGCCATGTGTGTACCCCAGTATTTCTAGCCAAGTTACGTATTCGCGATCATTCTCTGTGTGAATGTGGTGTTGAAGATGGTACCTTGGAACACATGTTACTGGAATGCCCCAGAGTACTATTTCCTTTGTACGAAATTCTCCCACCTGGTATCCCCCGCCCGGTTAACTTAACTTTTATGTTAACATGTGTTTTTTCTCATTTCATATATAGTTTGTGTAAATTTATAAAACTCAATAACATGTATTTATAAATCCTTTTCCTTCTTTTCCTAGATTTCATAATATATAATATAGGTGTGGTCCGCTGTATGTTTACATGCTTCTATAGTCAACTTCTTAACTTGTTAACACTTCTTCTCCCACACTGCTCATGGCAGTCTTATAATACTAGCACTAACCTAACTAATATCATAATTATATGGTCAGAGCCTTTTTTTAAAATTTCGTATCTGTTATGCTACCCGTCATCAATTATGAATTTAACCTCTCTACCTGTATCAAAAATAATCGTCTTTACTACAAAACAAACAAACAACTTGACATTGGCAAAATCTCCAATTCCACGGGGGAGCCATTTATCATTTAAAGAAAGAAGAAGAAGAAGAAGAGTCCAATTTTCGGTTCGGAATTAGAATTTCTGTGGGTTTCAAGGTTTAGAAAATTTCTGCCCGCAATTTGTGTTCAATACAGCAATGGATACGCTCCCATTCACATGTATCGACAGAGTTATGCACTTTGTAGCGCCTGCAGAGGTACAAGTGGTAGCCTTTTGTTAGGAAACCCGCGGGGGCAAAGTTATATGGATTTTTCTATTCATTATGAGCCCGGAGTCGGAATTCGTGTCCGATATGGTGATAGGTTTGCCCGCTATCACATTGTGGGGCGGAATACATAAGACGAAACGTGGGTATCCTGATTCCTGATAGCACCTTTGCCTACCCCTTCTGGGGAAAAGGCGTTAGTTCATGTATTGTCCGACCAGCACACCTATAATTTCAATTCCTGTAATAGAAGAACACTGGCACACATTTTAGTAAAACCAAGCCAAAAACTATGCTAGTGTTAGATAATGTCTAATTAGTAACTTGTCTTTAACCAGCAATGCAATTAATTAAATACACAATTAGCAGGAGTTAGAAGTATTTTTTGTTACCTTGTTTCATTTTTAGATATGAACTCATATATTTACTATGAATCACTCTCTCCCCAACTAAAGGAAGTCTTTTACTGAAAAATAGGCCTCTCCTTGTATCTCCCCATAGACCTGGAAGTAATTTAAGGGCATTTAAAACAAACCATCCGATTGTCTCCTAGGAGCAAGCCACAGAACTCCTAGAGAAGTACCCGGCCGGCGTGGAGCGCATCGGCACTGTGGAGGAGCTCATGCGCAACTGCGACTACAAGCAGAGCCGCGAGTCCTTCGAGCTGCTGCTCGGCTGGCTGGTGGCCCAGGGCACCGCTGTTAAGAAGGGAGACGTTGTTAAACTCGGTGAGTTGGAGTGTGTATATTTTTCTAGGAAATTCTTGTATCGCAAGGCCAGTTCTGCTGAAATAACTGTAAAAATTCTTAAGGGGGTATTCTAGTCTAGAGGTCCGAATTTCGAGCGTTTTTTGGCAATTAATATAAAAGAAGCAGTTAATATTTTTACTATCGAATTTTTTATCATTGGTTTATTGATATTTCAAGAATACAAAAAAATACATTTAAAAAACAAAAATAAATTTTCAAAAAGATATAAGTCCTTGAAGTAGAGAAAAAAAAAAAAAGGCCGTGTCCTCGTGAAAAGGATTTCTCCCCTTGTATTCATCTGAAAAAAAAAACAATGCCAAATTATTGATCAGTACAAATGTCATTATCGCACAAACCAACAAAACTTGAAAAAAAAAATTTTTTCACAAAATGGCGGCTGTTTGAAAATAATGGTCGATTTTTTTACTCATTTTTCAACTTCCTCCAATTTTTTAAAAATATTACAAATTTGAAATTTTCAATTTTTATTGCTTTGTGCAAAAGCGAGATAGTTGAAGAATATTCATGGTAAATTTCAAGTAAATCGGCTGATTAGAACCTGAGATATCTGCATCACCGTATCGAAAAAAGTAGTTTCGAGAAAAACGCGTTTAAAGTTTAACGTTCAGTTTCAAGCAGCATAACTCTGATAAAATAGTACGTATAACTTACATTCTTTTAATCAGCCATCCCAGCTTCATACATTGGGCCTTCCTCTACTTCATATTGACTGTTTTCAGCATTTCTCTCTGTATAACGAGCAGTTCTTTCCTCTTTTGAAGCATCTGAAGCTCGAACCTCGGACCGTTTAATTCTTACTGCGTTGCGCCTAACAGCAAACCCATGGGATTCCAGACCTATTTTTATTCCCATTAGACTCATAATTTGTAAAATAGGATAAAAGCCTTCATTAAAAATGCACGCGTAATTTCTCATTTATACTTCTTCACAGCTTCGAGGTTTACATGGAACTAACTCAAACTAAAAACAAATTGAGTATAGATTCTTGTATAATACGTTACAATGACCTTCAGACTATTGATATAGTAAACTAAAAGTACATGAAAAGAAAAAAAGAAAGCTATTCATACTCAGGTAGCCCGGACCGCCCGTAGTCTATTGTTACAGTCGTCCGCTCAAACCGGTCTAGTTGCCACGACACTAAAACGGCTGTAACTTTGAAAATAATTTGAATTTTGAAAAATCCTTCTAGGGAGATATTTTTGAATATCTAAACTATTGAATTATGAAAAAAAAAAATTTTCATTTTTTTCAAAATTCTAGACTAGAATACCCCCATTTCTGATGATCATGTCCATTTACTACTTATTAAGCAATACACTTAAAAGTAAAAAAAGATGAAATTGTATTGACCTTGAATTTCTGCAAGTATGGGGCAACTCGACTTGAGTGATGCCTATGTCTCGAAGAAAGCCAATGGGAAGCAGTGACTTTGCTGTCATGATCCTTCGAGATTTGAGATTATCAGATTGCTAACACTGTTTTATTTATTCTCCGTTTTCCCAATTTAAAAGGACACCAGTACATTTATTACGATGTCTGTATCAGCCCATATACGTCCTACTGCAGGGCACGGGTCTCCTCTACAATCGAGAGTACGATTGAGAGTGGTTAGGCCATTATGATGTAGTTACAATAAATTTAGAGGCTTGTATTGTATCGTCGTTTGCCGTGCTCGGTACACAGTACAAGCACTGTATAGTAAGTAATAATTAATACACCCAACAGTTACATACATAGTGACCTCACACTAAGATCGAGTCTTGTGTTGTGGATATCAGGAACTACGAGAGACATTTCGGTCTCACAAACACCCAGACCCGAAACAAATACTCAAATTATTTGGTTCGGTGCGGGGATCGAACTGGCGGCCTGTCGTTTCACAGCCGGCGTTCAACCAACTGCGCCACGGAGACTGACAAATATCTGTATGACTGTTGTGGTATTTTTGTAAAGATATTGCCGGGTGGGAACGTAGAATCTCTTTGTCAGGTGCTACGGGGCTATCTTACTATGTTATTTAACGCAATGTTAAGAATTGGATACTTTCCAGACCTATGGAAGGTATCAAGTGTTAAAATTATACACAAACCAGGAAAACCTATCCACGAGGTGACCTCATATAGGCCAATCAGCCTTTTGCCGATAATATCTAAATCATTTGAAAATTCGCTTCTCCACAGAATAATGAATATTATCTCAGATAAATCTATTATCCCAGAACACCAATTTGGATTTAGGCAAAAGCACGCGACTATTGAACAGGTTCACAGAGTCTGTAGAGTGATAAGAAACTCCTTTGAGAAAAAAGAATACTGTTCATCAGTTTTTTTGGATGTGCAACAGGCCTTCGATAGAGTCTGGCACAAGGGCTTGTTGTGTAAGATAAAAACGTTTCTACCGCATACTTTTTATCATATCCTGAAATCTTACCTGAGTAATAGATTGTTTCAAGTGAGAGAGAATGACTGCACGTCAAACTTCTATGAAGCTCTTGCAGGGGTACCGCAAGGTTCGGTGCTTGGACCTGTCCTTTACACTTTGTACACAAGTGACCTACCGCAATATCCTGGTGTTACTGTTGCAACTTTCGCGGATGATACGGCCTTGTTATCTTCGAACAAATGCCCGACTCAAGCTTCACGGCAACTGCAGAACAGTTTAAACAAAATGCAGGAATGGCTGGCCAAATGGAGGATTGTTGCCAATGCATCGAAATCAGTGCAAGTAACATTCACACTGCGCAAGAAGGATTGCCCACCAGTCAGTCTAAATGGCACTCAACTTTTACACCACAACACAGTAAGATACCTAGGGATGCACTTGGACCGCAGACTTACCTGGCAAAAACATATCAAAACTAAACGAGATGAAATTAACATGAAGTACAAGTGCCTCTACTGGCTACTAAAACGGAATTCAAAACTATCAGTCGATAATAAGTTGCTTGTGTACAAAACAATCCTGAAGTCTATTTGGACATATGGAATACAATTATGGGGATCAGCTTGCGCCTCCAACATAATGGTCATCCAAAGAGTGCAAAACTACATCCTTACACAAATATCAAACGCGCCATGGTTTACCAGAATTACAGAAGTCCATGAAAATCTTGACATGCCTATGGTGAAGGAGGAAGTAGATTCTCATGGAGATAGATACAAATCAAGACTAGAAAAGCATCCGAACCCTCTAGCGGGTCAACTCACTATCCCAGAAACCATACGGCGACTCAAAAACCGTCGGGATGTATTTGACCAAGATTAAGCAGGATTCACAATCCAGAAAATAAATGGTCCAGCACCAGTGGGAGCTGCGGCATAAACGCCAAAAATAATACACCTCATCTGCTTATAATCTTAATGATTGATCGCATGATAAAAGGTGCTACGGGGCAAAGTCGAAATAGATTATACGAAATCGTATAAAAATATTAGCCGATCGGCTTTGTGTATCATAATCGCAAATCGCAACATCCAGCTTATTTATTTATCTTGTGAAATGTTATTATCGACTTCACATGCTATTTGTCATTGAGTCATTGCTATCGCTATTTATTGCGGCACTATCATCAGCAATGATCTAGTTATCGAGTCTCCGGCAATCAAGGAATTTTTACTTGCAAAAAGTGTATAAAGATATGCATATGTGCGTGCAGGTCAGCCGTTACAAGTGAAGTACAGCAGCGCGCCGCAGCACTACTATTTATCTATTTATAGGCGCTTCGATATAAGTGTCATTTTTGAAAATTCATTACACTTTGAACCGTTGTCGTTGCTGTTTCATTTGTAAATATTTCAGAGCCGCTCCCTCAAAAGTTGCGAAAATTATTCCCATCCATATTATCCATATTAATACAGGTGTGTAGTCTCAGAAAGCACGAATACATCTACTAAAACACCGGATAAAATGTTCGTGAGCATTCCAAAGAACACCAAGATTCGGGTAAAGTGGTTAAAACTCGCTCGTATAATAATGGAATGATACACTAGTATACAGTAATTGTGATGTTTCTCTACAGCGGATCCGGACAAGAAGGCGACAATGGTGACGGAGACGGAGCAGGCGCTGGTGAAGCTGAGCAGCGCGGAGCGGCGGCTGGGCGCGGAGGCGGCGCGCCTCGCGCGGGACGTGGCCGCCGCCGCCGCCGACGCGCGCGCCGCGCTGCAGATAGGGAACAAGATCGCTGTGGGTACACGCTGGCACTTCGCACATGCATCACTCTCACAGTGTTTACAATATAGACGGAGCTGGCACTTCGCACATGTATCACTCTCACAGTGTTTACAATATAGACAGAGCTGGCACTTCGCACATGCATCACTCTCACAGTGTTTACAATATAGACGGAGCTGGCACTTCGCACATGTATCACTCTCACAGTGTTTACAATATAGACAGAGCTGGCACTTCGCACATGCATCACTCTCACAGTGTTTACAATATAGACGGAGCTGGCACTTCACACATGCATTACTCTCACAGTGTGTACTATATAGACAGAGCTGGCACTTCGCACATGCATCACTCTCACAGTGTTTACAATATAGACGGAGCTGGCACTTCACACGTGCATCCTTCTCACAGTATTTATAATTAGAGGTAGCACTGGCACTTCAAAAACGAAAATAAAAATGGTAGTGCCGGGCTAACCTTTTTCGGCTCTCCTATTGGTAGTTGACAGGTTGTCCAACATGCACGAAATAATAAAGAAAAATGAAAATAAATAATTTAGGACTATTTTATTCCAATCAAACTCATTTAATATATTAGCAAACTATACTTCCAGTTGTTAGAAGAATTTATAGCAATTTGTTTAAATAATTATTTAAATTTTTACTATTATAGGACTACCAACATAACATACAATTTTTTTTTGAAATCACCATGTATGATAGTGCTTCCTTTATGTTATAAATACTCTACGACATTAAAGTATCTGTATCAGCCCATATACGTTCCACTGCAAGGCACGAGCCTACTCTACAATCGTAAGCACGATTGAAACTGGTTAGGTTATTAGTGGTTTAATTAATGTATACCCATATTTTTTTTATTGTTATGAATGGCGAGGCTAGCATGCCGTTCGCCTGATGGTAAGCGATACGACCAGTCATGGACAGTAGCAACACCAAACAGCACCAATGCTTGGCATTCCACTGCGCTCGCTATCCTGAGAGGAAGATGTTAAGTCTCAATATGTCCAGTAGTTACTCTGGCTACAATGTCCTTCAAACGGAAACACAATAGTGCATTTATACAGTTGTTTGGTGGGAGAAATAGATATTGCGGTGGTACCTAACCATAATCACAACTAGTGTCCAACTGAAACAACAAACAGGTTCTAAAGCCACAGGAAATCTACTGCTGAACATAGGCCACCCCCAAACAGTTCTATGTGATATTGTAATTATCTAATTATTTAAAATACATAAAAATACTTCTTTTTTTATTACATATTAACATTTTGTTTCAAACTCATATACTTCCTGCTTTGGTGTTCTCTGAACAATATGACTTGTCTCTACTATGCACTCTCCTTATGGTAGGCATACCTGATTGTGCCCGCTTACAATTAGACCGCATTGTCAAGTCCAAAAGTCATAATAAAATTGAGTAATAACATATTGTGTGTTGTTTCCGCAGGCGAAGAACAACCTCCGTCGCAAGCACAAGTTGTCAGCCCGCCTGGAGCGCTGTGAAGGAGCCCTTGAGAACGTGCAGCGTCTGCTCGCGTCCGTGCGGGAAATGCACCAGAACGCAGACATCGTACATACTTACAAGTCAGTTATATTCACTATCTATTATTTAAAAAAATGTTCGCTTTGAATGGCGAGACGAGCATGCCGTCGCCTGATAGTAAACGATACGACCGCTCATGAACAGTAGCAGAACCAAACAACACCTTGTATTACAAGGCAATGCTTAGCATTCCACTGCGCTATCCGTAGAGCATAAGATGTTAATTCGCAATATGTCCAGTAGTCTACTAGTACTCTGGCTACAATGTTCTTCAATCCGAAACACAACAGTGCATTTACACTGCTCTTTGACGGGAGAAATAGACGATGCGGTGGTACCTACCTAGGCAGCCCCTCACATATGTAGTTGTGACATTTTAGCAATCGAATACCACGCCAATTGGAATACGGTTGTGTCCAAGATTTTATTTGAGCAGTAAGCAATCATTGCTTAAAAGCATCGTTTATAAAAACAAACGAATTTGAAAACAGCATCAAAATTGAATGTAAAATGACTGAGATATTAATACATTTAATAGTACGGTGGGGACACTCGTTGTCTCTTTCGCACGCGTGCACCTTATGGAAGATGACGTCACGCCGTGCATGTTGCATCCTTTTCTATCACTCCTACCACCAACATTCATATATTTGTAACTTGCTTATTACTTAACGGATTTTAAAAATTCTTTCTGATTATGATAATGCGTAACGTAACCTTCCGTTATAAACTAAAATAAAAATGTATGAAACTAGCCTATTGGCGTGGTATTCGATTCAAGTTAGGTTTAAATTAATTTTAATAGTTTATTGAGCAAAAGTTTATTAAACTTGAGTGGTAATCAATAAAAGTTGAAAAAAATCGATTGTAAGTCAAGATAGAATCGATTTAAAGTAATAATCGATTAAAGTTGAATTGTCCTTTGCAACAAAAAAGGTAATAATTGAAATCCAACCAAATGTAAAAAATGACTAGACATTGAAATAAAAATGGTAGTTTAAGAGCGTTTATACCCTGCACGTGCTTTTTGGCTTAAAAACAGGACTTTTCAAATGAGTTAATAGCCACCAATAAACAATTTAAAGGAAAAATAATTATTAATAATTTTGGAAAAGGTCGTCATCTAGGGATTTTGGTGAAAAACATTATAGATTGATGGATAATTTGTGAGTACTATACGGATTACTGAACACAAGTTTCGTTATTTAGGCTTTAAATGGCAATTTAGAAGCTTAAGATATCCGAAACTACTAAATATAAGATGAAAATAAAAATATTATCAGACTAATAAGACCCTTAAGGAGGGATTTTGCTGAGAAAAATAATCTTCTTGTGTTTAGTTCCTGAAAAATAAAAATTTAAACAATGCGAAATTATTCAGAAACTCTCGTCAAGAACATATTTTTTTCACCAACTTATCGTACATAATTTTTTATAGCAATTGCATATTACAATATAAGAACATCTTATCAATAAATTACCATTTTTATATTTCAACAAAATCAGTTTTCATGTTTTCTACAAATATTTTAAAAACCACTATAAAACACGCTGTCCGACGTGGATCAAATCAGACCGCCGCAAGGCCTTCTAGAGGGAGGACGTATCGCTCGTCGCTCCGGCCTGGCTGCAGTCGATTATGCCGCGCGTAGTAAAAATAGCCACGCGCGGAATGCGATTACCACATCTTAGTACTTTGGTAGTAAAATATTTAATTATTTTTATTACCTACAATGATTTTGTAGTGAGTATAAATTATGTTTCAGGTAATATAATGGGATGTAATTCCGAGGCTAAATTATGTTATGTATTGTAATATAAAATTAAATATATTTCGTAATTGTAAGGGGTTGTAAGGCCTCTAACACTATTTATGTGTTCGAACACGAAATGATTAATTAAACGTCCGTAGTGTCTACTGATTGAACATTGATTTGAATGCAACTTAACAATGTAATAATAACGAAAATATGATTAGTATCCAAAATTTGTATTATTCTTTGCTTGCACAGTAATATTTGTCTACTTATAATGCAAATAAAATATTTTTATGATATTATATTACAGTTACATTTCAATTGAATATTTGAAGCGCACGGATCAAAGTTGTTTGAGCCGATTGTATAGTGAGCCGACGCGGCAGCTCTACGCACACAGCTTTGGTCGCTTATGTGTGCGTGAAATTAACGAAGAAATACCTATAGTTGACTTTGCGCGCAAGGTGTATACGCTCTTAATGATAATAATGTTGATATGTTGTTGACAGGACGAGTGCGGAAGCCATGAAGCGCGGCATGAAGGAGTCGGGACTCGACGAGGACGCCGTACACGACACACTGGACGACTTGCAAGAGGTCGGTAATTTGTATTAAAAAAGACTATGAAAAAGAAAAAAAAAATGGGTCATCTAGGTCAGCGGTCGGCAACCTTTTGGCACTCACAAGGGTGGATCATTGGGGACATGAACATGGCTGGCTCCAGATTGAGAAAATTTATTTATTATCTTGTTGATAAAATTAATAAGCCCAATTAGTTCATATAGTTAGACCATAGCTATGTATACGTTTTATTAAATACAATAAAAAATGGAGCCAAATACATAGGGTATGTTTGTATATGTTTGAGACTTGGCAACATCCCTGCTGATGTCAATGATTATTTTTCTTCAGGTGATGGATAGCTACAACGAGATGGAGAAGGCGATATACAACGCTTCGCTGGGCGGCGAGGAGTTCGACCAGGCGGAGCTGGAGCACGAGCTGAAGGAGCTGCTGGGAGGACCCGGAGCCCCCGGCGGAGGCACCCCCGGGAAAGAGGACAAGAGAGACGGTGTGTATTGCCACCTGTGTCAATGAAATGTCAAGTACAGCTTGCAGTGGACTGCCCATATGGGCTGATATTAATATTAATATATTTACTTATGAATACAGGTAAACAAATCCCGACCAGACCGAAGGCCGCTGAGCGCGATTTCATCTTCGACGGCGAGGAGCGAATGCTGGCGGAACTTAACGAGCTGGACATCGAGGACACCAGCCTCAACGAGGAAGAGAAGGCGGAGAGAGCAGAGAAGAGAGAGAGAGAGAAGAAGAAGGCGCTGGCGGTCGCTGAGGGGTGGACGGCTGACGGTAAGAGATCAAACATGGTGCGATTTGTTTTATGACGACAGAGTTGATGTCTTTAGGTCTATTATTAATTAGTAGTGGAGGACGATAAGCTTAGTAATATGGCAAAATGTTGACAATACATATAGAAGAAATAAACCCAACAGTACCCCAAGCAGGAATTTATTATTTATTTTATTTTGAATTATCGTATAGTAATAGTATCGTGACAACGATTTCTATACTATTACTACTCCATATCGGTAGCATGAATCGTTTAACCATACTCTCGTAAACTCGATACTATTACGTTACGATAGTGACAGATAACCTAAGGTAATGAACGAATATTATTGAATGATTCGTGCGGAATTGTCATTCACTACGTGGGTAAATTAATTAATTATTATTATAGAATAACAAAAAAATATAAAACATGCATTAATGTCGCGTAGAAAGGTTATGGAAATAAATTATTAAGCAAATACATATTTATTGCTTTTATTCCGCAATATACAAAAATGACTCCAATTAATTTTGTATTTAGATTTCCGAACGTAGCAATTTTTTTTTGGTTAGTTGTCACACATTAGCGGTTTTGACTTATAATTTAATGCAAATTAATAACTCTCATATTATATAGGTTATAGATAAAGATACGTATATATGTTTTATAAAATCGCTCTACATTTTTAAGAAGGAGAGCTTCATGAAAGTATTCTCTATATTTTTTCTCGTTAAGTTCCTCGGCAACTATTTTCACATATTAAATGCTCACACTTCTCTGCCCTAAGAGCTTGCTCGACTATACATTGAATATATATATGCTTATGACATAAAATGATTAAGTAGGTACGCAAAACTAAAATCAAAGTTCCATGTAAATATTTTATTTATAAGTTTTTTACAGTTTTAGGTTAAGTATGTTTTTAACTACAATAAATTCCACTTTCAATATCCTCATACTTGTTCACAAGATTCCCAAGTTCGTTGCTCCGATTCCAAACAGTCCACAGTCTAAGAAATAATCTTCATATTTGAGTTAGGTTTCACAATAATTGTAACTTCATATCGAAGCATTGAATTTCATATTATTAGCGAAATACGGAGTAGATAATTACACACAATAACACTACGGCATCGGGAGACACTAAACATGACCGTAATTAACACATTTTTCCTTAATTCGATGTGTAGAAATGCAAAAATACACTCCCGATAATGTTCTCACGGTAAAAATTTCGGTGACAAAACAATAGTATTTCTCGATAGTAAATCGACGATACTATACGTCAAAAATTATTCCTGCTATCACTTTTCATACATTCAACTATCGCTAGACTATACGATTACCATACTATAGTGTCGTAAACGTTTCCCGCTGCCATAATTTAGTTCCAAATACGCTCACCATGGCGCTGTTCAAATTCCCATACAAAATTTTACTATTACGATTACTATACTATAGAGTCAAATGTTTCTGCTTGGGGCACAGTTATAAAATAAAATTATCAACTGAATTCAGAACCTTATGTATACTTATGGACTGATATCATAAAGAGGAAATATTTGATTGTTGGCATCAAATACCTGCCTACCCCTTTTGGGAAAAAGGTGTGAGTCTATATATGTAACATCAACCCTACAGTCCAGTCTTTATTTACCTAGCGTTATAGCCTGTATAAGTGTACCAAAATCATGTATTATGTAATATTGCAGAAGAGGAGACCAAACCCCCGCAGAAGGAGAAGAAGGAGAAAGAAAAGAAGGAGGAGGAGGGGGAGGGGGAAGAGGAGGAGCGTCCCTCCTCCCCGCGGCCGTCGAAGCCGTGGTACCCGCCCTCCGAGCAGTGCCTCAGCACGTGGACCAACAACAACGCGCCCGCACATCTGAACCAGTACGCTGAGTTGAGGCAGGATGATAGGTTGCATCCAGGTACATATCGACGCAGGAAAGCGACTTTGTCGTATCTCCAAAAATGCGTATACGCGTTTTATACATTATTTAATTCAGAAAAAAATACGGCATTGAATTTCATCGTGAAAATATAATGTTTTATTTTAAAATGTTATTACTAAAAAAATGGCATTCCTAGATCTTCTAGTTTAGAGAGTTTTTTTTTGTTCTAGTGTACAATTGCATTTTGCGAGTTACGATAAAATTGCTTACTGCCGTCGATACATTTATTCATTGAAATGAAACTATTATGTACGGATTTTATCGCGGATTTGGTTTAATTTTTACATTTTTTAACTTCCCGACGTTTCGATCGCTTTACAGCTTTTAGTGTTCACCAAACTGGCTCGATGCCGGGTTGACGGACCTCACACAGCGTAGAAAATATCGTTGAGATATTATAGTATGCAGGATTCCACACACATTTTTTTCGATCATATTTTGCGTGGAATATTAACATGAATGTCCCCAGCGTGTAAGAAAGAAATGAAAATTATTTTAAACTTTACGCGAGATATGCATAGGATCTCGACATACTTTTTCCAATATCTACCGAGATACCGGAAATAGTATTCTATTTCCGGTATATCCTCCTTTCCTCATGAAAAAAAAGTCTGAGAAGATGTGTGTGCAGGTCAGCCGCTCCAAGTGGAGTACAGCAGCCCGCCTCAGCATTACGGCGGGGACTTCGCCGTGCGCGACCACCGCGCCGGGCCCGGCGTGTGGCTCTTCAACGCCGATCACAATGACAACGCCAACACCAACGCCAACACCAACGCCAACGCCGACGCCGACGCCAACACCAACGCCAACACCAACGCCAACACCAACACCAATGCCAACACCAACACCGACCAGCTCGGCAACAGCACCGAGTACTTCAGGTATATACTGTACACTGCACTAGCAATACTACTTACTATACTACTATTTACACTTACTCAACGCAAAACTGATACACCTTCGTGCGAACTCGCATGCGCAGAAACACTTCAATACCCGACTTTTACCCAACCTTTATCCGAAAGTATAATAGAGGCGAGCCTGTTTCCATGTCGAACAATTATCACTGAGAGCTAATAATTTTCTATACATCCATCGCGGCGTTATATTTAGAGGCCGTCCATTAATCACGTGAGGTTTGAAAGAGGGAGAGGGGGCTTTGACAAAAATCACGATTATCACCATGGGGGAGGGGGGACCTAGTAAGACATCACGTGTATTTTTTACGGCACATTATAATTTTGATTAAAATGCTACATAATATGTTTTTCGTATGATTACAAGATCTTCATGGTCCCTTATTTCAGAATAAAATAATATTATTCTTTGTACCTGTACTTAAAGCTAATATTCGAAATAATTTGAGATTGTTCGTAGGTACTGAAAATACACGTGATTTTGGATGGGAAGTGGGGAGGGGGGGGGAGGCTCTTAAAGCTCACCAACTATCACTACAGGCGAGGGGGGGTTGAAAAATGCAAAATAAAATAATCACGTGATTAATGGACGGCCCCTAAGATCATTTCAGCAAACTGAGTGGGTTTTATGTATATCTTAAAAATATTAATTCTTATCCCCTCACAGTTCAGAAAGCCCGGGCAAGTCGGGAGGCAGTTTCCAAATGGCCCCAGGAGGGGAGAGGCGCAAACCCGCCGCGTGGCCCGGCGAGGACGCCGAGCTCAAGGACATCGAGAGGAGGCTCAAGAACCTGCGCGGGTACAACTTATAATATTACCTCACTCGGACACACTAGGATAAGGTCAGCACTGCCTGGACTCGACGGTACTCCTTGCCCATCACTAGATAATTGGATGAGCAGGAATGCCCTTAATCCTAGGTACCATGTATATTCAATCCTAGGTACCTTAGAATAAGGTTTGTATTAGCGGTGTGCGAATGCAATACTAATGTGGAGGGGGCTTTTACATTTTGTGGTGGTAGGTAATTCTTAATAGAATGGATGGAATGAGGGCCGTTGATCAGATAACCTCTCCAATTGATAGTAAAATGCTTCATAAACTTAATTCGGTTTTTAATTCCTGGAAATGACTACACATTGCAATTACAATCATTGCCTTTTAATTCAAGGCGTTGTTTGGTTTTGTTACTGTTTATGAGCGGTCGTATCGCTTACCATCAGGCGAACGGCAGATTGTATTGCCATTCACAGAAATAAAAAAAAAAAAAAACAATTTCAATTACACAATTTACTTTGTTGGATGAATAAATGACATCATCTAACAGAATCAAATATTTTAGAAAATAACTTTATCCCCCCTCTTCCCCCTATGAGTACCGCGAGTTCCACTGCCCGTAGGTAGTATGCAATGCACAAACCGTTCCTAATGTAATATACATAATGACAGGGTGTACATATAAGGCGATGACATGTCTAGTATGACGAGGTTATGTTCGGTGTCGAAGTAAATGAAAGCTTTCAGAGGTTTAGATCATAGTGTATCTTAAATATATGAGAATAAGGTGTAGAATCAAATAATTTGTTCTCTTAAATAATTTAAGCTTCGCCCAGAAAATATTTTTTGTTATTTTCGACCCAACTATGACACGGAGCGAGATATTTATATGTAGACGTCAATCTCATAGTAGACATTTTTTTTATCTTCTTCTTTGAATTCCTCTCCTATCAGAGGTTGGACAATATAAGGGTAATTTTAACTTTTGAAGATGCTGCATTGAATAGAGAGGTTCAACCAAACTAGTCCCGCAGGTTCTTCAACCATGAGTGCCGCCTTCTGCCAACACTCATTTTTCCAGCAATCTTCCTCTGTATGATAACTGTAGCAGTCTGTATTTGTCATGACGTGATTGTCATATAACTTAGTTAAATAATGTGAATTATCCGGACTTCATACATAATACATAGACACTGCCTCGAAAATAGCATTTTTTTCAGTTTTTTAAGATAAAAAGATTGTGGTTTTCGTCTCGACACCGAATCTTTGAACCAAGTCAGTTTGAGTATTTGACACACATATGGGTGGCACTAAGTTAGGATCCAATGTGTTGATGACTGGCCACTAGGACTTTGGGTCCAGCGACGAGCTTATCTGACCGTATACTTGGCCCTCCCAAACATCAGTTTAAATGCACTGTTGTGTTTCGGATTGAAGGAAATTGTAGCCAGAGTAACTACTGGACATATTGAGACTTAACATCTTCTGTCTCAAGATGGCGAACACAGTGGAATGCCAAGCATTGCTTTGTAGTTCAGGGTGTTGTTTGGTTTTGCTACTGTCCATGAGCGGTCGTATGACGTATCGCTTACCATCAGGCGAACGGCATGCTCGTCTCGCCATTCAATGTAAGATAATACCCGGGTTGAGTCCATCTGTATATGCGTCAATTGGATGAATTAAGTAGAACATAAGTGAAATAATCATTTTTATTTTGTAAATCGAACCGCCATATTAGATTTTAATCCCATATAATGATATGTGTGACCAATGTAAAAAAAATAGTTGCAAAAAATTACAAAAAAAAGTTCACCTAATTTGATAAAGTTGTGGTGCGGTAAGGTTTTAGAGAGATGATTGAATTTATATAAATTAATAATATTGACATATAAAAATATTTAAATGTGATTATTTAAAGAGTTGATAATGAGTGTTTTCATAGAGAATACTATTTTTTTGGTATTAGTTTTTAGTCGATGAAGTGAGAACGAAATTTCTTAGACTTGATAATTTGACTCAGAAAATATTTGTGTTCATAACTAGAGCTTACTATAATCTATGTATAAAACTATTATTTTATCGATAATTAATTACAATAAAAATATGAAAATATTATATATTCGAGCACCAGATGAATTTTAAATAACTTAGCACCTCAGTTATAGCTACGTTTAATCGTCTTTCTGAAACTTATAAAATTGACTCTATATCGTGATAATGTATAGTAATATATTGGGTTGTAATATGTAAATAATGTACATAGTTTATATTTACCGTGACAGTCGCACTGGGCCGACAAAAACCTTTGTACTCAATTATTTTAAACTTTAACTTGATATATAGGCTGTATGGCCCAAGATAAAGTAAGGGGCGAGTCTATCGCCATGTCGGGCGTAAATTTAAGTCCCGGGAAACTTAAATCGACTCTGATTTATTACTAAAATACCTATTAGTATATTTCTAATAAATAATTATGTATTTTGTACTCTGTTTTTTATATTTTAAAAGGTCTGTTGGCGCAGTACGGTTTCATGGCTTAGTTAGGAGATATAAAACAATTTTATATAACCAATAGAGTATGATGTATTTCAAAAAAAGTTTTGGAAAATACCAAAAAAATATCTAAATGTAGACGGTAAGATTAACATAATGTATGACTGTGTTTGGCTTGCAATACCATGTAAGTCGAGTCAGTATTGTCTATAGAAAAGGAAATATTAACTTTTATTGAGAGAAAGAAATTGTGTTTCCTAGCTATTGGTGTGGTAAATGATATCAGTATAAATTTTATTTCACCAGACTAATCTAAAAAAATAGTTCACTCCCTCAATTGAAAAGAGCGCTAAAAATTTTCCCTGGACTACCGGGAGATTTATTTCCAAAATATTAAAGTTCCAGAGCACAAAACTGATTTGCAAAAGTCATCATTTCCCGGTTGGCAAACAATACTTTATTAAATATATCTTTGGGGTTATAAAAACAGAAGATGCCTGGTGCATTACCAAAGCCTTTTTTCAACATCTATAATATAATTAGTTTTCATAAAACAGATTTTAAATTCTATATACAATGCTGATATCTTTAGCGTGGTATTGTTAGCTAAGCGACGTGTAGTTCTCCTATTAATCCGCGTGAATCCAACGCCAGTGTCAACCAAATATAACAGAATAATGTCTCATACGCCCAAATACTGGAACGCAACTTAAATATTATGTTGCACTTAACTACGTAAATCCCGCTTAAATGTACTGGCTAAGTGGACCGTGCGCTGTTAAGAGCAACTTATTATTTGAATGGCGTTCGAGTATTCGAGCGTTAATATTTTTAATTGATGTGAGTTTACCTCGACTTAACGACTTGTGACGTGCATTTCATAGAGACAAACACTTTGACCTTACACACAAAGTAACCTTTGTCACCAACTTTTTATTTGAGCCAATGTTAGTTTTCCACAATATCAATTTGTTGTGTTCCATGTAAGAGCTTCCAAAATGGTTGAGGTTAGGTCGTATAAAGTACATTAAATTATTCTAATTCTTTGCAAATCTAGGATATGGAAAATATAATAGAAATTGAATAATTCGCAACTTTAATTAGTGTCCACATTATGGAAAATATACTGGACATAATGAGACTGTAATTTGACTTTCCTACTGTCCATGAGCAGTCGTATCGTCTACCATCAGGCGACGGCACGCTTGTCTCGTCATAACTTTCAATAATATATATGCACGTCACTATTCCCTTATATACTTTGTACATTTTATTGACGTCAAGTTTTATATTTTACTGGTTGAATAGCAGTGCCTTTTTCCAGAGTTGTGATAACTTGTGGCCAGGCGCCGCGTTTGCAAGATTTAAAACATTATTTTTTACGAACAAATTGATTGCATTGAACCATTTGATTGCTAAAATGTCTGTATTCTATTGAGTTTGCATTATAAAAATATCATGAATATAATATTTGTAAGACATTATGTGGTCTTAAAAAGTGTATAAAAATTAAAATTTAATCTTTTATAAAAAAAATACAGGGAAATGTTATCTGAAAAAAAAAACACAGGACAGTTTAATTCTTAAATTAAAAGTTCATCGTTTTTGGTAAATTTAGAACTATAAAATACAGACATTTTGGTAAACGGTGACTACGAGATATAATTATAGTCGGACAAATTGGTGCGCGACTCTCCTGGGGAAAGAGAGATATAGAAATTAAAGCTTATGTTTAATGCATTGGGGTCCGGTTATATATACTTAATTCTCGTTAATTCACATGGTCAGGAGGAGAAAAGAAATTAGCCATACTTTGCACTATTAAAATGACGTATTATTTAGCCCCCAGCCTCCCCACTAGGACCTTTCACCAGGAGCGTATCGAACCAACTTATCGATCTATAAACATGATCCTATGTCATATATTTTCTGTGAACAATGAACAAATTATGTAACCAATGATTTTGTCAAAACTACGTGTAAAGTAATATTTGTGCCTATTAATTAGAATGTAAATGACAGTTGTGTGTAGATATTGAATAAGTATTGTAATGTAATTAAGATAAAATTATGAATTAAATTGTCGCCAGGTTGTAACTTTTCATTAGGAATAATTTAATGTCAGAATATTGTTTATTCAAGTAGATTTTATAAGTTTTTTGAACGGTTGAGTAATACCAGTTTAAGAATTTGTTGCAGCAACGAAATACAAACCAAGTAAGAAACTTCTGCTGTAACACGTTGTATTATTTTGCTTACATATTAAGGTTTTGTCATAATAAAATTTAAGTTGCATCTACAAACTTTGCTTTTTAATACTTTTCAGTGACTAATTAATTTTGTATAATGTAAAAATTGGACTTTTTACGAATTGTAAAGATTGCGACTGGCGATAATGCTATAGGGACTTCGCACATTATAATTATTTAGTTATATTTTTGTACTTGTCATAAATATAGTTTTAGTATTAATTGACATGTTCATTAATTCATATAATTTATACTTATAGAGAAACAGTGCCTGTGTATGTAAAATGTCTTGATTTCTAATAAAATTAAAAAGTTTTAATATAACTTTATGCCCGATGTGGCGATAGGCTCGACTATCACACCGTGGGACAGATCATACAAGGCGAAACGAGAGTATCCTGGTTGATACCAGGAGAATATCTATCTACCCCTTCTGAAAAAAAAACCAATTATATTTCAAGACCCTAGTTTCTGAACCAACTTAACAATAGATATTTGAATTAAGGCTAATTTCATACGCATGGCACTTTTGCTCTATAAACCTATTATGTTTTTTCAGTCAAAATGTGTTGCTATTTATAAGTTTATTATAAGTGATGGCTTGCCAATATCTAAATAACAATTATGTTTCACCTCTTGTCGAATTATTCTAGTGAGAATGACCCACAAATGTAAGTACCAATAGTATCATTTTATTGTTAAGTACCAAACCATAAAACAGTTTTAATGTGTTTGAGATATCAGATGTAATTTAAATTTGTAAGACGATCTGGGTGGTGGGTTACTCTGTTTCGAAACGAAAATTGAATGTTCGTCGTAGTAAAAATGTACGAATGTGCGTAAGTACTCTACAAACTGTTCGAATCCTCTATCGTACGTCGTAACCGTAGACTAAGTTCGGAGTGATTAAATATCATAGATAATGGTATGGTATGGTAATGAATGGTAATGATTTTTAGAAGTGGAAAACATAACTTTCTTCGGCTATCGAACATTCGAACTTCGATTCAGATTATAGAGTAAGCACCCTGGGTGTTATAGGCTGTGTGACATTGTCAATATTAATCAATTAATATTTATCACTACAGATTAACAAACAAATGGCAAGCCATTATATTTCTGTTAAGGTGTCTATGTTACGAATTGTCTCGAAGTAATTTCGCCGGGAGAGAAGGAATGCGTAACATGGGCGTGTGTTAGCGTACAATGGTGTATATTCTACTGCAATAACTCTGCCTTATCTTAAATTAACATTGTATATACGTTGTAAATATATTATACGAACGTGCTGTGTGCTGTTTTATTTACAATTTCTCATTTCCAAAAGAACATCGGCGAAAATGGACCATGAACGGGACCAGTTATGAATGGTACATCAAAAATTTTCATAATTTATTAGAGTCAAAATGCATATTTCAATTTATTTTAAAAAACCCGGATAAAAAAGAAGAACTTGAAGTGTTTTTAATAATATTGAACGCATATGAGTGCGTTCCATCAGTCATACTTTGTTTTAAAATAAGGTTTTAACTACAACGTTGAAGGTAGTACTAAATTAAAAAAAAGTGTAGGTATTTTCTATGACACATGACTTTTCTTTGCGCTGTCATTTTGCTTTCTTTTGATTTACGATTTACGACTACTGTTAATTCTCTGTTTATATTTGTGACTTGGCTTTAATCACGGACTCCGATATACCCTTGTATTTCTGACCACTTTGTAAGATTGACCATTGTATAACGATAACACTTTGTGATTTCGTTTAAAGTGTGAAGTATTACCATATTTCCAACATGAACTCGGAAAAACAGTGCGCTCCTCAACAATTTGTGCATTGTGTTCAATGCAATACCCGTCATATTATACTCATTTCTGTAATCAGTGAGTGGGTCTATCAACTAATCGAAGTTTTTTTTTTAGCCATGAATCTACAAGGTATCCTATTTACCATTTAGTCAATATGGTTTAGTATCCTGGAGTTCCCACAGGAAAAGTGTGTGTGTTTTGATGAAAAATAATGATGCCAAACTTCCAAATCAGGGAGAGACGGAATAACTAAGTATTGTTCTAATTGTGTAGTAGGACGTCGCACAGTACTGTTGCTGTGCCCACGTCATGACTTTGATGTTGCTGCCCCTGCAGAGTTCTTAGATTTTATTGTAAAAAGAGAAGATGAGAAATAATACATTTAAAAAATATTTTCTGTGTTTTATTTTATTTTGTGTTTTATTTTTGTACCCACTGCTTATTATATTCCTGTACATACATATAGGGGGGTTTTTCAAGTGTGTGTGGATGGCCAAATACGAAATTATGAAGAATAGCGAAAAATACACAAAACAGTCTAATAAATTCTGATAAAATTCTGCGAAATAATGACAGCAAAATACTACATTTTCTCTCATTACCTTAAGTTAATACAGGTATGGTGTACACCATATTCAACGGCTAATTAGTTTTATGACAAGGGAAATTATAGAGCATAGTAATTACTAAGCCATCATTATGATTTAGTACACTTTTCTTCCTAGGTACCTGATAACCATAAGACCACCCTACATTGTCAAATATACAATGACAATGACATTATAATGTGCTATTTTTTATGAATAATTCTAAAATCTCCGGCTTTGCAGAAATCTTTTTGTAACTGGACATCACTCCTCATGCACTATAAAACACAATAAACTATATCCCAGCTGTGTACAATATATTTCTTTGTCAGGTCCCAAAATGTATGGACGTGACCGATGTTCTTTATGATAATATACTTACGGCCCGGCTCCTCTTCGCCCCAGTGCTGATAATTTTTGTAGTGGACCGTATTTTTAATCTCAACCATTCTTGAACTAAGCCATTCTTCCACTTATAAACACAAAAAAAAACATCAAAATCGGTCCAGCCGTTTAGGAGGTCTGGCACTAAACACGCACTTCCAGATGTTTCTCGAATATCACGCTCTAGGCGTGGCGCGGTTTTCAAGACCCTGGATGCAAAACTAGAGGTTGCGGGTTCGATTTCCGCAACAATACAAATGTTTCCGAGATCCAAAATGATATCTGGGTATCTTCTGTATCAGCCCATATACGTCCCACTGCAGGGCACGGGCCTCCTCTACAATCGACAGTACGATTGAGAGTGGTTAGGCCATATAGTCCACCACGCTGGCCTAGTGCGGGTTGGCGGACTTACATACCATAGATTTTTTTATAAATCGCTATGGTATGCAGTTTCCTCACGATGTTTTCCTTCACCGTTTTAGTGCGTGGTGATTGACTATCAATACACACATGACTCCGAAAAGTCAGAGGTGTGCCCTGGGATTAGAACCCATTTAGATAGGGATTAGAAGATATCTGGGTATACAAGACCAAAACTACCGTGAAAGTTGCCAACTTTGCCACACAGGTTAACATTGCCCTAAAATCATTTTTTTAACAAATTCGTTAATATGAAAAAAATATTTAGGTCTATGGCATCATTTATTATTTGGTAGGAAAGTTGATTATATTTGTGATAGCACTGTGAATCGCAGTTATTGCTGAGTTTATTTAGTAGCTTGTGAGAGCTTGTCAAAAAAGGTATGTCTTTTGGCGGGCCAATTTCGTCTGAAAAATATTCGTGGATTGTGCGTCATGACGAGACCGCAGATAAATTATTTTAATGTATGCCATAGAATATGAATTATTAAGTATTTTAATAACAGTTTAGTTATCTAATCGTTAAAAAGTCATTAAATTTCGGGATGGGCAATTTTACCCTGACTTTTTCAGACCTGTGCTTGACAACATTGCACATCATCAAAAAGTACCTAGGGTTGTCAATATCTCGATAAATTAATTTGATCAAATCTAAAAAGGTTTCGACGCCTGTTATTTTAAAGGTCAATCGAATTCAGAAAGGTGTCTTTTTAATCGACTTAAAAAAAGAAGGTATTTACTTTATTTTGATTGCCAAATAGATCAAAACTTAAGTTGACATTTTGTTTGTAGCATATTTTAAATTTATTTAAATAAAAGATTTCTATAGCGTGCAATGCTTGATTTAATTACCACTTTCTATCATTTCATATTATGAAAAGTAAAAATGTGAGAAATTATATAAAGTAAAATCAATTTACTGTAATGTGACAGCCCTAAGAGTTTTTAACCATTTATCAGAGTTTGTATGGAAAGAGTAAGAATCGCTAGGTAAAATTGCCCATAATGTTTTGTTACGAGAATCTGTTAACTTAAAGAGTTTTTTTCTAAACCACTGCCAAGATTGTTTTTTATACTTATTTCATTTTTAATTATGTAATAATATGGGTCATATTTTGGCAGATATCAACATGGGCAATGTTAGCTGATCGCCACATAACTTTGCCCATCATTAAAATAATAAAAAATAAATTTAAAACATTAATTTATTTTAAAAATAACATAGCTAATAGTAGCATATGGTTATGTAGTTAATGTAAATGAAAAAAAAAATATATAGGTGGTTATAGAAAAAATATGAAATATAGCAGATTTTATCAAAAAATCGGGTAATGTTGTCGACTTTTACGGTACTGTATTGTATCAGCCCATATAGGTCCAACTGCAGGTCACGGGCCTCTTCTACAATTGAGAAAATTCTTGTGATTTATTATTATATTATGCAAGATTGGTATAGGTATTAGAAATATGTAGAACTTGATTTCATTTAATTAAATTCAAGGGGAAAACCAATCAATTTGTATGAGTGCAGACATTTTTTTATATGTGTACTGTGATAGCGACATTGACCTTGATATTTAAAGTCTCCGTAAGTATTTTCGCATGTCAATATAACTAGATTTTCAAACACCTTTCTATGATAATTTTTGAATGTCATCTATATATTAATACGTGATGCAAAAACTTTGGACCCCTTTTTACGAAAATTGCGCGGACGCAGGAGCATAAAATTTGGCACACTTATAGTTTATGTGTAGGAGAAGTGCAGAATGCTAATATTTTTCAATAATAATGCTTATAAAGTACATTAAATCAAAAAATAAAACATTACACACACTACCATGCATTTCACACACACATACATACACAAGTATTTGTACACGCATACATACTCTGGTGTCAAATTGTTTCTTTTCTTTTTCATTTTGTTCTTCTGACATAGACATATAAAAAAATAGGTTTTATTTGCCTAATGAGGTAATAATATTAATATATTAAAAGAGAATATTAATTTTAAATGAGGCAATAATATTAATATTAGGCCTAATATTGAATGTAATATAAAAAAGATTTTAATAATAATGCATAAAAAGTACATTAAATCAATAAATAAACCAGCATGCATTTAACACACGTATACACAAGTATTTGTACACGTATAGATACTCTTTGGTCAAATTGTTTCTTTGGTTTATTATAGACATAGTTGAATGTCAATCAGAAAAAAATGTTTACTGTGGTTTTGTTGAATGTCAAACAGAAAAGATTTATTTGACGAATACTACGTGAAATACTGAGCGCTTATACAAAGTGTGTAGCAGTAAGATACATTTAAATGTACACGGACTATCATTATATGCATAAAGAAAGTTCTGTAGCAGCAATCTGCAATAACAACATTCAGATACAAAAAAATATAATATATAATTTGCTATTGCTGGTTCAAAGCAATTATTGTAGTTTACGATTTAGTAATTGCATATACTTCAGGATAAATAAGTAATTTTGAGATATACGTACATTTAAATGTGCACGAATTATCAGAATAACAACATCATCATACAGGTAAAAACTTTAACTCTTCTTGATTTGGTCGAATTTCGACCACCAGGCGACCACTAGTTTATATTATTAAATGAGGTAAAGTCACACTGCGGTTGCTTTGGTGTCGTTAAATAAATAAATAACACCCAACGGTCACATACATAGTCCCGGCCCCACACTAAGATCGGGTCTTATGTCGTGGGTGTTAGGAGATTACGAGAGACTTTTCGGTCTCACATACAACCAGACCCGAAAGAAATATTTGTGGACCGCACAAACATTTCTCTCGGTGCGGGGATCGAACCCGTGGCCTCTCGTTTCACAGAAGGCGTCTATCCGCCTGCGCCACGGAGGCTGTCAATATGGTAAAGATGCTCTGTCCCTCTCTCTCTCTTTAGCCAGAGGATGTCCACTGCTAAATAAAGGCCTCCCCCAAACGTCTCCACATCGACCTGTTGGAAGGTTGGATGACGCTCTATGAGGCAAATAAACAAAATCGGTAACAAATACACAAAAAAAAAAATTGTATTGAGAACCTCTTCGTTTTTGAAGTCTATTAAAAGTAAGTAGTTTTAATATATCTATTATCATTGTAATTAGTGCTAGCTCTAGGAAAAACTCCTTGGTGCTGTTAATTGTGAAACCAAAGGTCTGGTGGATGTTCAATTCCCGTTAGGAGAAAAAATAGTTTCAAAATATACTTACTACCACTGTAACTGGTCCTGGCTGTTGGAAAAACTCCACGGTGCTGTTGGTTGTGAAACCATAGGTCAGGCTTTCGATTCCCGTTACGAGAAACATTTTGGTGCGATCCACAATTATTCGACTCAGATCTGGGTGTTTGCGAGACCGAAAAGTCTTTTTTTTCTAATATGACATAAAACTTGTATGTAGTAACTCCTAATAGACCAAGAGCCCGTGGCCGCCAGACCTTCGTAATTTTATAAAACCTGAAAGTTTGTGTGCGCATGCCTCTAACATAGGCATCGCACAATCAGCTATTATGAAGTACCGATCGTGGTTGCCGCGGAAGTTATGAGCTTCAATGTTTCTGGTAAGATGAAAGAACCATCAAAAGTGTCTGAATACTAAGGAAATATTTTTGTATAGTTGCTTTAACAACATAATATATAAAATTCAGCTTCTATACTATAACGTTGACAAAATTACATTATGTTAAAATTTGAAGATAGCGTAATATTGAATAACATGTAATTTTGCCAAAGTTATAGTATAAGAGCCGAATTTTATATAATATGTTATTAAGGCAACTACAAACAAATATTTCCTTGGTATTCAGATACTTTTGATGGTTCTTTCATCTTGCCAGAAACATTAAAGCTCATAACTTCCAAAGCAACCACGATCGGAACTTCATAATAGCTGATCGTGTGATGCTTATGTCAGAGGCATGCGAAGACAAACTTTCAGCTTTTATAAAATTACGAAGGTCTGGCGGCCACGGGCTCTTCATCTATAATATGTATATAACTTTTGAGTTGTGGGTGTATTTATTTATCAGCCAAAGTAAATTAAAACTAATAAATTTTGGTAAACTTAAAGCGACCTCCAAGATACACGACTGGAATTAACGAAATTATTTGGTGATTATGTTCACAAATTTACGCAGAATTTGCCAAGGATTCCTGCAATAGGTAATAGGCTCATTGACCTTTATTGGAGATATTATCACGCAGGTCACCCCGAAATAGTTGGCAGAGATATACACTTCACTAAAGAAATAAGCATATTTAAAATAATTTTGTTATCAGATTAATTTTCCATCATCGTCCACTGCGGTCACTATCTAAATACTTCTGGAAAACTACTATCAAATAAGGTAATTACTAGGTCTGCAAAACTTAAACAACCAAGAATTATTAACAAATAAATTAACTTGTCATAATCGAAGCTGACACTATCATCAAGGCCTCCTTGCTATGCCACTACATCCACTTAATATTGTTTATTTTGAACTTAAAAAATATTCCAGCTTATTTATATGAAATAGTTACTTACCAATATTTTAAAGCATCGTTGCTGCTATTTGTATTTATAAGTTAATTTAATACGTTCACAAATATTAGGACTGCCTCGGGGGCGTAGTTGTGCTACGGTGCGGTTATGGAGCTGAGGTCTCGGGTTAGAAACCCGGATCAGGTAATGTAATATTGGATTTTGCTAATTATTATTAGCCCGGAGTCAGGAATTTGTTCCTGATATGAAGATAGCTCGCCCCCTATCACATAGTGGGACGGTACGTACGAGGCGAAATGTGGGTGTCTTTAAAACTACGCAACGGTTTTTGATGCGTTTTTTTTTAATAGAGTGATTCAAGAGGAAGGTTTATATGTATAATACGTACATATTATTGTACAGAAATCTATTTTTACCCGGGCGAAGCTGGGCCGGTCCGCTATATAGTATAAGTGCCGTTATATCCTGGTATAGAATACACTGGCGACTTTTAAAAGGCCCACACTCGATATATTTCTGTAGGACTAAGTAACGAATGATAAATAGTATTTCATAATTTTAGGACGTACGAAATGTAAGTGAAAGGATTTTGCGTTACTGGGATGGTTTTGTGCATTATCGTCTCTTTAGTGTTACTTTCCATTTTGTTGTTTACCTATATTGGCTAATGGCTCGTTCTTATTCATAAACACTTTTAAAACGTATTTGAGTTATTGAATGTTTTGGCCATTTCGAACGACTATTGAACTTAGTTTGAGCGAAGAACACAAAACATTGGGTAACTAAAATACTTAGGTTTTAAAACTGTCTTTGAATAAAGCCCTATTTTATTTTATTTTATTTATTTATTTCAGGTAACTAACGACCCATAGCAAATTAATATTTACATAATACATACACGTCCTACAAGAAAATACATTTATTTTGCCTCTATCCGGCACCATATGTGATATATTTGTCACAACAGTGCCGTACATAAAAGCAATCCGGCTTATTAGCTATCATTTTCAATAAGTAATTACAATTTTTTAACACTAGATAACATAATTCTACGATCTTAGTAGAATTATGGTTATCTGATGATATGTAAAGGAACGGGTAGAATGATCAGTGATTGTCATTTAGCAGTGCCCGCAATAAACTATAGCGGACGCAGTCATTGTCCTATTTGCCATTTAAGTTTTAACATTAAGTCAAAGAAACGACCACTAATCTGGATCAAATTGTTAAGAAACTGTTAAATGAGAGCCTGCTGGTTCGATCTATGCACCGAGAAATTTTTTTGTATCATCCGGAAATATCAGGTTTGATTCTGGTATTTGGTGTGGACTAAATCGGACTAAATTGTTTTTATAGTTATGTTTAACGAGCAAAAAGATCATTTGGTGGTATATACTGTTTCCCATAAACATCTCTCATCATGCTTAAACTGCTGACTGCTTAGGTGCTTCTATTTTAGCGTCTATTTAATCTATATTTGTATTTTAAATTTATTTCTGTTAAAGTATATAAATCATAGCCTAATCATATTATGCATGTGGTTTTAGCCTGTAAGAAATTGTTGCACTTATATCTCCTGCAAAACTTCATATTATTATAAAATTGTATTGGTGTAAACAATTGTTGGCTGATCTAATAAATAAAATAAATAAAAAAAAATAGCGTCTCATTGTGAGATGGGAAGAAAAGTTATGGCAGGAGGAAACCAATTTTACATTCTTGGTAATCTCATTTACCGAAAAATACGTTAACAAAAATTATCTCTTCACGTTATTCCAGACAGTAGTACAACTTACAAGCAATATTAATAGGGTTTGAAAAAATGGGAAATATTTGGGATATTCACATCTGATCGAATAACGATGACCGTAGGTAAACATTTGGGGTTTTCCAATTTTTTTTCATAGTGTACCATGCAAATCACGTTGTGTTCCACCTGTGTCTACCAGTTTCTACCAGGTCAAGATAATTTTGTTCGCCAATTTGATCATTTGGTTTAGTAAGAAATAAGAATGAGTTACGAAAGTGAAGCGGACCTGAGTGTCTCGTAAAGTTACCCTTTCACCGATACGCGGAACATCAAACTGCTAAATACACATTTTAGCTCTCATTATGCTGCGGATATGTTGACAACTCAGGCGTCTGACTAAATGCCCACTTTTGTATTTTGCCTGGCTGATTGCTTCTATTGATATACTGATTGACTGAATGCTTGATCCTTTTTTTTCGTTTCTAATTTTTGTGTTTTTTGAAATTCCCGAATCGACGAGAAGGCATGAAAATTCCTCCATTTAACTGCATCTGTATCAGCCCATATACGTCCCATTGTAGGTCACGAGCCTTCTCTAAAATCGAGAGGACCATTGATACGCCATACAGGGCATTTATAACACTTAGATTCTAAACATGCATTGCCAGTCTCTCTAAATAACTCCAAGTTTAAATATTTTTTTTGATATAATTCCCTACATATATTTATTTGATTCCTGGGCGAATAATTTAAGCGCGGTTGCTTCTAATTCAGGTGCTATTAGAGAAAACAATTAATAATAGATTTGCCTGTGAAATAAAGAATCTAAAAGAAAAAAAAAGTAAAAATAAAAAAGTGCGAGTGAGATTGCAATGAGTAGAGCTAAAAATCAATTAATTATGTTAATTTATTCAGTTTTATTGTTGTCTGACCGACTATTATTACCGCCACTCAGAGGTCTTAGGTTAATAGTTGCTGGTTCGAACTCTCGTATGCAGTCAACGCGCGATTCTCTTTACGAATTCATCTACCGGTTACTTTTAATAAAATACATGCCAAAAAGCCCAAAGCATGACGCGTTATCTCTAAACGATTTTTTAAATTAATTATTTAAAAAATGAAAATATATTATCTTTGAATATTGTGGACGGAAGAAAATTGTTTGAAAATAAATAAATAAAATTCAAAATTGTGTTTATCAAAATGAAGTTTATTACGGAATGCATTTTGGTGAGTTTCATTTAACATTTTTGTACTTAATTATTACTTAACATAAAAAATATGAAAGTATCATTTTGGCGCCTAAGATATTGTGTGTAAGCATAAGTAATAGTTGTCGCAACTAGCTAAGTAAAATATAAACGTGTTTCCGCTGCCAATAGGCAAATGAAATTAAACATATTTGTTTCTTAAATAAAATATTTTACAAAAAGTACAAGAATTTTATAAATAAATAATTATATGTGAATGTCGATAATTGCAACAAGTTATAATGAAGAGTTTATTCAGATTTTAATAGCCTATACTGTGTCCCACTGCTGGGCAAAGGCATTCCCTTTGTCACTCCACTTGAAATAATTAATGTATTATTATTATAACAGGGAGACTTTTTAATAACATTCCCAAATTTCATTTTTTTTAATTCAATATTATATGCACATTGTATGCTGAAACCATAGCATAAATATGAATTTACATTAAAATGTTGACTTATATTTAGATTTAGCTATCGATATCAAGTTAGGATAAAAGTCAATGCATTTAGTAACTTATATCTATTATACAATATGAAAATAATTTTGTAACAGGTTTGAATTTTAAAATACAAATATTTTCTTAAATTAGATTCTTAGCATCCTTCTTATAAAATATTGTCTAAAGATGTACATACATGTTACGAATAAGAATAAATGCGTTAAGAGTATGTACTTTATTATTGTGCAAAGGCTGTTTGAAAAAAGGCAAAGCGTGCAAGTTGGTGAAGGAACAGTTCCGTACAATATTAGATTGTAGGTAACTATATCGCATAAAGGAACATGATGAGTCTAGACTTGCATTCACATGTTTTTTCTTATATTAGTATACTCAAAGATATTTTTAAAATTTACCTCAAGCCCATTTTACAATATATTAACTGTCGTCCGGCATATAGCGCACTCAATCCTGGAATTATTTTTTGTTATTTTACGGCTACGATGTGGAACGGTGTGGAATAACTCTGTTCTAAAATACCATTTAGTTTAAAAGAAAACAGGCCAAAATAATAAACAGAGCCATGTTTCCATGATTCAACTTCCCAATTAAATGCTATTATTTAATATAGTATTTTATATATTACATATTATTTAATATAGTATTTTATATTTTATATAATCAACCATATAAACGTAATTTAGTCGATAATATAGATATATTTTAATACACACTTATATTTAGATATGTTTATATTAGTGTAACAATTTATTATGCATAAGGAATTCTAAAAACGAAGGTTGATATGCAAAAATATTATTTTCGTCATTTGCATATTTTATTTGTTTCACTGAGGGAACGTCAAGGATAAGATATGTAAGAATTTTTAAGAATTTCTGGTTGCACTAGGGCCAATGGCCATAGGGGTCTCTGTCTATGGTATATGAAATCTATTGTAATGAAAGAGGCCTTAAAAGTCCCACTGAAAGGCACGAGGGATCTCTACAATTGAGAGTTCGATTAGGCCATGTAGTCCACCACGCTGGCCTAGTGCGGGTTGGCGGACTTTACGTAACACAGACATATTTAACCGACTTCAAAAAAGGGGGACCGTATGTTGTTTTTACACTTCGCTATGGAATGTAGGTTTCCTCACGATGTATTCGTTCACCGTTATAATGCGTGATTAATTATCAATACACATGTTTGATGACGAAATCTTGTATTCGAAACCAGAGCTAAATCGTAGCTCTTTTCAAATAGAGAGATAATATTTGCTCTTTAATATCTGCTACACAAGAAGTCCTATTCTTTAACTCAATAACACGTTCTGCCTTATTTATAGATAATTAATCTATAAATTATGAAACTATTTTAGCCATAGAATGTTTTTTCTGCTTCACTCAAATTAATTCTAAAAGTCAATAAAATTTTGAAAAAATTCAAATCATAAAATATTCGATAAGTAAACTTAGTTTATAAATCGACTATGAAGAACGCCGTAAGACTGTAAATGCACATAAAATAAGCGGCGATAGTGAAATATTAACAGATAATTGTAGTGATTTATAGCTAAACGTAATAGCCATTATTTTTTATTGGACATCAATATTATCAACGCACGGGTGCGCCGGATGATTTGAATTTATAATTCTTATAATTTAGGCTTTCTACACAGTCGACTATAAGTACTTATAAGTTGCCAACCAACGCTTAGTCGGGATATTTCATATTCCTACGAATAACGAACATTTTATTTGGTTTGCAGGAATTTGACTGGTTGCCAATAACCATTGACTTATCATTGATATCGATGCCAATAACCATCCTTTTTTTTTTATTGCAATGAATGACGAGACGAGCAAGCCGTTCGCCTGATGGTAAGCGATACGACCGCTCATAAACAGTAGCAACATTCCACTGCGCTCGCCATCCTGAGACATAAGATGTTAAGTCTCAAAATGTCCAGTAGTTACTCTGGCTACAATCTCCTTCAATCCGAAACACAACAGTGCATTTACGCAGTGTTGTTTCACGGGAGAAATAGACATTGCGGTGGTACCTACCCACATGGCCTCTCACATATGAGAGACCTACCACCAGTAAGTTAATTATTTTAAGATTATAACTTAAGTTAATTATTTTAAAATTAAGGAGATATTGTGATTAATTTATACATTATTTCTCGTATTTATTACAATCATAATGGATATTCAAACGTGATTAAGGAGACAAAAATCTATAAAAATGGTGACATATTAATTGGCAAAAGCGAAGGTTTGCTTTTAAATATTTTTATATGTCTAGTCATGTGGCGACTCTGCTGTAAAAACGTGAATAATATTATGGGACACAATATATTTTTTACGACCTATTCTTAAAGTATTAAGTAACAATGACTATTATTGGAGAGTAACGAAATAAATTAAGAAATACAGGCGTGATTTATTCGCAAATTAAACCGGTTTGTTGTGAAAGCATTTTACTGGAGAACCTTGTACGGTATTTAAAGTTTTAATTTCAAGATTTCATCAAAAATAACAATAAAAGTTCACTGATTTTTTTCATACCCCTAAAACCCCAACCGTAGCCGATCCAGCTCTATTTCTGCAGGATTCATATCTCATTATTTTATTTCTCAGGCATCCACATTCCTTAGAAACATTCACATTCCAGATATATAAAAAAATGACTGCAAAAATCCCCATGTATTATCTTACAAAACTTATGAGACTAGTTCATTGCCAATTGATGAGGTTCAGCTGTTATAGAAACTTTCCTTACATATATAACACACATAAACTCATACCTTTTCCCAGAAGGGGTAGGCAGACGACCTACTAGGATACCCACGTTTCCCCTTAATTTATCCATCCTACGAAGTGATGGGGGAGCCTGGGTTGACTATAATGAATAAAAAAATCTAATGTAACTTTGCCTGACTTGCTATTTGAACCTAAGATCTCAGCTTTGTAATCGTACCATAGTACAACTACGCCACGGAGGCAGTCCAACTCCCCTTGATCTTACAAAAACTATGATGCGTAGGCAAATTTAGTTTTATATTGAATTTAATTAATTTGAACTTTACACAAGCTTAAATCATAAGAAAGATTTGCGTGCGTATCGTTTACGCAACTCGTTCGTTAGCGCAAACTGAATTATTTAGATACAAGTTTATTTGCATAACTAAACGCAACGTGAGCAATACATTTAATTTGACCCTATTGCCTAATTGTATGTATTTTAATTATATAAGCCCTTTTCTGAGTGGTATAATCTTGCAAACACATTTTGGAACGGCATAAAGAGTATTACACTTTTCAAACGAGAACAAATGAAAAATATACATATTTACAATATTGCCGCAATTTGTATAAGTAAGATACAATGTCAGGAGCGGTCTGAGAGAGCTGATCGTTTGGGTCATGACCCTTTTCAATAATATCTTTCGCTGAAATCTGCACTTTAGCGCAATACGTATTTACATTTTGCTTTGCCAATTATCGAAACCTCCACGAGATTATGAAGTGGTCCTGGGTGGCTGTTAGTATACGGTGTAGAGAACTTACAACAAAAAAGGGTTTTATAATGAATGTGCACAGAGAAGCAACCCCGGTACAGCGATCTAGCCGTCTGTAACCGAACATGCAAAAATAACTACTAAAAATCAAATAAAGAACTATAAACTTAACATGAAATAAATGAAATATAAGAAATTTCAAGCTTTAAAGTGAATTCATTGTTTCAAGTTTAGTAAGCTTAAAGTTTAACCAGATTTAAATTTGCTACTATCATTGCATATTAGTTGTATAATATGTAAAATTACCTTGAGCTCAGCAGCTGGCAAACCACTCTGCCGGCGTTATATCGGCCGCAACATCGGTAAACTTAAGTTGCTTTTTCCTCCTTTCCTAATGAAATTAATATTGTTACGTCATGATAAAAAATATTATTATAGGTAATAAATATACAGAAGAATTATTCTTTGGAAAGAGGATTTGGCAGTCACCAAATCCGTTGTTGGATGCTTGAACACGCTTGTAATATTTTGTGGAGTTACGAACGCATGTCCTAGCACATAGGGTTGATCCGTTTATGCAGAAAAAAGATGTTCACGAAAGATACAGAAATCGTAAGGAAAGTGGTGCGTAAAAAACTAATTTCACATAGAAATAAGCTTTGGCAAACAAGAATAAATTTATCACTCACCAAGTACAGTCAGCAACATAAGTCGCTGAGCACTTCACATTTTTTGATAACCTTTTCATGAATTAAAATTTGTACGTACTACTCTGTAGTCGTAAAATATAACCAAGTAATGTCATCTATGCCGAGAAGTGCCATACGATATTGAAAATAATTATTATTTTGGATGATAAGACAATTCCAAATCTCGTGAATGTTTAGCGACTTATGTTGCTGACTGTACAAAATAAAGTCGCTTCCCGTCTGTTTGTTCCTATGTATGTTTACATCTTTAAAACTACGCAATGAATTTTGATGGCGTATTTTTAATAGATAGAGTGATCCAAGAGGGAGGTTTATATGTATAATACAGGATGTCCCAGTTTGTACGAAAAATAACGTGTATGTGGAGTGAAATTAAAAAACATCGGCACTCAGGCGAATCTAGGACGGGCCGCAAGTTTTATATATTTTCTTAATATAGTAAATTTTAGACGCTAGATTTACTATTAAGGTGTTAAATAAACAGCTTTTGAGTTTTCATAAATATTAAATATTGAAACAACTTAGCAAGAAATCTTTTGGATGTTTAGTCATTAATCACCCTCACACAAAAGGTTAATGGAAGACGAAGAGCATACATCTTAATTCTTACCCAATTCTACCAATCACTACTTGACTTCAGAGTTCCTCAATTCAGTGTTTCTCAACATGAATCACAAATTTATTATATTCAAAATATATGAATCGCCGCGCCCCGAGTCACCTTTAAAACTATAACATAAAGAAATCTTGGTACTTAAGAGTCCCGCTAGTAAACGAAAATAACACTGAAAGTGGGGGCGAAATGGTATGAATGTTTGAGTAGAACTAAATAACCCTAAACTGTGTACTTTTCCAAGTAATTCGTGCATGTTAAATAACCTGTCAAATATCAACCAATAGGATGGCAGAAAAAGGTGACCCGGCACCACCATTTTTATCTACGTTTTTGAAGTATCAGCGCTCCCTCTTTAATATAAGTACTCTAAGGAAATAAAATGAGTAATTGCAGGCGATTCCGTTGCCCCTTTAGTCGCCACTCAATACTCACTACACAAAAAAGGTTGAGAAGCGATGTCTCAGTGACATGACGAAATAGTGTTAATAGAATTTTGTTACGTGGTCCATTGTGTGGTTCTATCGTGCTATGAAATGGCATTTCTATGATAAATTAGATAATTAAACTATTGGCCGCGGAGTTCATGTGAATGAAGCCGACAATGCTCAATACTTCATTAATGAGTAAGACAGTGCGTATAATAGGGTTGTATCCAAGATTTAATTTTGATTAAAGAAATTGCATGAATTTAAAAACAGCATAAAAAATGGATGTAAAATGACTGAGATTCATATTATTTTTCATAGTGCGGTGGGGACAGTCTTTGTCTCTTTCGCACACGTGCACCTTATGCAAGATGACGTCACACCTTCCAACCAACTTGAACCCTTTTTACTCCTTGACTCCTGCCACTAACTTTTAGATATTTGTAACTTGCTTATTACTGACCGGATATTAAAAAATCTTTCTGATTGTGTTCATGCATAATGTAACAACGTTTTGATATAAGCAATAATATAAATTAGAATGCCCATTGTACTGTGACAATATCGGTGCGAAGATTTTTGTGCCCGTTTCTAACCCACTTATTTGTATAGGGAAAAATATATATTTTCAATAAATACAACTAATTGCGATCTAGGCCCAGAGTTCTTAGACAAATTAACTTATACTATAAGTCCAATAAAAATGATTTTTGTATACGGCTCTGTGAACAAAAGGTAAACTATGATGATAATATTACTTTATTTTATAAAAATCTGTCGCCCGGCATAAAAAACGGCAGGAAAACGTTTCAGGATGAACCATACAAAATGCTATAAATGAATTTTAAGCAATATCCATATCGGGATGAACGATATTTTTAACCGATATTATGAATGGGTATTAATTATCTTTTTGAAACTAGCTTATTACTGTAAAAATACAATAGTTTTATGTTACACACTACACGATCGCTCGTATTGTAGTCGTCGTTCATAAAACACCCAATACAGTTAGACATAGACAGCAAAGGCGACACTACGTATGGGTACTGTGGTATGGGCGTTTGTGGGCGTCCGCCGACGGCCGCGTGGGGGTTGCAGGCCCAGGTGTCCCGCGCTTGAATCCTTCAAATAACTAAGCATCATTAAACCGGTCAGCTGGAATAAAGATTTCATAACGTTAGGTACGTAAAAGTAGTTTTTTTGCTATACTATCACGCCTATATTTTAGTTCTTGAACGACCACGACGACTACTCGTCGCTTGTCGGAATTATAAATCTTATCTACTATGCTGTATTCTTTATACCTATACTTCTGAAATTCTCAAAAAATGTTTAATAATAAGTACAAGTTTCCTCTCATATGAGGTCGTTATTTTCCACTTTTGCCCACCAGATAGAATTCAGATATACATACATAGGTTGATGGAAAACGACACAAATGCATGTTTCATTACACCGTGTATTCTATCATCATATATGGTGGTGTTTATGAGGGCGGCAACGAATATTCAACAGGAAGAAAAAAACTGCTTCGGTGGCGTATTTGTACAACGGTACGGTTACAAAGCTTCGAATCCCAAGTCACGCAAAGTTATATAGGTTCGCCCCCTATCACGCCGTGAAATGAAATATACAGGGCGTAATTTGGATGACCCGGCACCTCTGCTTACCCCTTCCGGATTATGAATATAGTAAAAAAATTGAGATTCAGAACTAGATGATAAGAGATATACCTTGATAAACGCCAAAAAGCATGATATCATAATGTTTTACACGTTTGTATTAGAGGCAAAGTGGCCATGTTAATGTGGTGGGGTCAGGCGACGGGTCACGCAGACTATTAAATATACAATTATGTATATTTGACATCAAAATAATTTAGTAACGAGGCGGTCTTAAGGTCAATATATTGTTTGCTTTTTGTTTTTCGATAATGTGTTAAGATATCGGATGTTTGAAATTACATAGCACTCACAAGAGATCAAAATGATTAAGATATATGACAAGGAAAATATCGCAGGGAATCAATTAAGAAATGTCAGCGGATTTGCACGATGACATTTCTTCAATTTTTTTGACATTATTATATGTGGTAGAGCCAGTTATCAGTCAGCATGAATGGGCAGGCTTGCTGGGCGTTAACTCTATCTCACAGGAAATAGACGAGAAGCGACAGATTTTTATCGCGTTTCTATTGATGAGTGACCATCAGGCGCATGGCATCCTTGTCTTGACATTCGCTACGATATAAAAAACAGTGGAAAAATAATTATCTGCCCACCCCACCAGGTTTTAGAGTCGACTCACAACTGACTCTGTAACACACGTTAAATAATGATTTACATATCTTCTCCTTAAATCCTTGCCAGGAAATTATTCGCTACTTATTTATTCATTTTATTGTTTCAAAAATATATTCCATTGAACGTTGACTTAATTGGCATTTATGATAATTTTTATATGTATAATTTTGTATGTAATTTATGGGTTAAAAACAGGGACTTATGTTAGTTTTTCCTTGACGCGGCGGAATATGAAATCTTTATCTATAATTCTGTATCAGCCCATATACGTCCCACTGCAAGGCACGGGCCTCCTCTACAATCGACAGTACGATTGAGAGTGGTTAGGCCATATAGTCCACCACGCTGGCCTAGTGCGGGTTGGCGGACTTACATACCATAGGATTTTTTATAAATCGCTATGGTATGCAGGTTTCCTCACGAAGTTTTCCTTCACCGTTTTAGTGCGTGGTGATTGACTATCAATACACACATGACTCCGAAAAGTCAGAGGTGTGCCCTGGGATTCGAACCCGCGACCACCGTGAACATATTGGCAGTCGCGTCTAGTCCGTTTACCAACAGGCCACCACGCACTTATATCTATAATTGCAGAACTGAAATTCTTGATGCTTTCGGTAATGTAAGAGCTGTGTAGTCATTGAATTAATTTGCTCTGTAACTCACGGTGGGGTTTAGCTATGCTACTTCGGGAGCGGTCATATCGCTTCCCATAAGGCGAATCACAATAATGACATGCTACTCTCGCTTTTCACAGCGAGAAAAAAAATCAATTTTAAATACCATTAACAAAATGTATACATATTATGTAATAATGTGCAATTGATGTGTTTAGGTTCTGTTTATATTGAGGTTACAACTTACAAGTAACACTCTCAATTGACAATATTGACACACATTTTAAAAACTTTGTAGCTGAGGGGGCGTCTAACATCAAACATTAGACCCACGTTCATCAATTTGACCCGTACATTTGAAGTTGAGACAGAAGTTTTCCTTCACCGTTTTAGTGCGTGGTGATTGACTATCAATACACACATGACTCCGAAAAGTCAGAGGTGTGCCCTGGGATTCGAACCCGCGACCACCGTGAACATATTGGCAGTCGCGTCTAGTCCGTTTACCAACAGGCCACCACGCACTTATATCTATAATTGCAGAACTGAAATTCTTGATGCTTTCGGTAATGTAAGAGCTGTGTAGTCATTGAATTAAAGCTCCATCATGAACATTATCTAAAGCTTAGGACTATTTCAGCTGCTCAGAAGTTCAAGACAATCTGCAAGGAATTGGCGATAAAAACGAGTATCCATAAATAGTGGATCTTATTTAAGATTTCGTTTCTTTCGTTTATGCGACATAACGTAAATATCTAAGAGTATAGGTAGACCCAGAAGATTTTAATTTGGAGTCAAAATTGTCACTGGTTGCACGAAGTTAACTCATTAATAAATCATAAAATTTAATACACAGTATTCGTATAAAGAATGCAATAATTAGAAAATTATTCATAACATTGCATTGGCTAACAGTCGGTTTCTTTTGAATACTTCAATGAAGCCATATAAATATTTGTCTTACGTTTTAATATAGTGTTATGTAAACTATGAATATATTATTGCATTATTATTTTATTCATTATATTTATGCGTGTTGATTCAATATTTTATGGTTAAAATTGGTAGAGTAGCCGTTGTCAGTCATACAACAGAGGCATGAGACATTAGGACAGTACTACTGTCTCACAGGATATCAATGTGAAGTAGCAACTTTGCCGTCGTGTTTCGTTCAGTGAGTGATATTGCCGGCTGCCCAATACCCCGTTCCTCTTCTTATTCTTTTTCCTTCTCACTAATCTCCTAATTTGATGGGCTGGCAACATAATATGATCCATGGGTTGTGAATGTTAATGGGCGGTATTGATCGCTTACCATTACATGATTTGTTTGCTCGTTTGCCGAATCTTGGCATAAAATATATCCTTTTTATAGCAATAAAAAGGAATAATAAAGATCGCAAGATATTATCACAAAAATAAAAAAGATATGCTATTACATGCAGACATTTTCAAAAGGTTTCTCTAGTATCTAGAATCTAGTAATAATATTCTCAGCATAGGTCATAGTTTATAATTGTAATGAAATATAGGTATAAAATATTGTAAACGCCTAATTTGAGAGTGCATACTACAGTTAAAACACATTTTAACATGTCAATAAAATCAATCACGCAATCCAATAAATATAATACTTGCAATTAAAAATTTCAAACAGCTATAAAATATTTTATAACTTTGAAATAACATCATTAAATTGTCAGCAACTATGCATATTCATATAGACGACGGCTTTGGCCATCAAAACTGCGTCCCATGGTTTTATAAAACGGGCGCCGTAACCATTGCTACAATATTATGATAAGAAAAGAATATGCCGAAGATTTTTATGGTCAGTATAAGTAGAGTAGTAGAATAGGCTGAATACCCGAACATCCTGCATAAACTTTCCCGCTCAAATATCCACCACTGGGGCCCTGCTACCCATTATCAAAAGCACGCAAAGAATTGACACCGAGGTCCAGAGCTCGACGAATCTCATAGAGATATTAAGTTGTCTTAAGTCCGACACAAAATCAAACGGAAAGAAAATAAAGAAGCAGTTTGTTATTCTCTACAGCCATAGAAATATCACTGCTGGACAAGGATTTCCACATCGATTTGTTGAAAAAGGCCTGCATCCAGAGTCTCCCTGCAACCTTAACTAGGTCTTCCGTCCATCTTGTCGCCGATTGGCTTGCTTTTCTTCTTCAGTTTGTTTCCGGCATGGCAATAGCCTCGCTATCTGCCGTAATGCGGACAGCAATAAGATCGGTGGCCAGTGTGTGCCTGACTATTGAATGATGTCCCTTATGCCTAGTGCCTACCCATTAGGAAATATAGCGTAAATAGTGCATGCATGTTGAGGTCCGGTTTTAAGGACATAGTAGCCAAAGTAATAAATAGACTATGTCTCAGGATGGCGAGCACAGTGGGAAGCCAAGCTTTGCTCTGTAACTCACGGTGGGGTTTAGCTATGCTACTCCGGGAGCGGTCATATCGCTTCCCATAAGGCGAATCACAATAATGACATGCTACTCTCGCTTTTCACAGCGAGAAAAAAAATCAATTTTAAATACCATTAACAAAATGTATACATATTATGTAATAATGTGCAATTGATGTGTTTACGTTCCGTTTATATTGAGGTTACAACTTACAAGTAACACTCTCAATTGACATTATTGACACACATATTAAAAACTTGTAGCTGAGTGGGCGTCTAACATCAAACATTAGAACCACGTTCATCAATTTGACCCGTACGTAAGTTGAGACAGTCACCTTCAGTTTGTTACGAAAATCTCACTTCGTCATTTCATTGCCACTTTTTGACACTTATTAAATTGTTGACACATCAATTTGCCATAACTTTGAATGTATGGGCATCTCCGCCATGTTTTATCTATTGAATACGCCTTTGGTACTTATGAGTTGTATAATTGGCAGATTAGAGAATGGTCGTATGTAATTTTCATAAATATGGTCGTGACTCGTGTAACAGATCTAATTAAAAATGTTTATGCTGCTTTTGAATTTAAGCCGCTATTATAGCAAATAATGAAGATAGTTGTTGGCACATACATTGCTTAAGATCACGCTTGTACCTACTACCCAAGAGATAGACAGAAGCACTTCAAGTAGTCCTAGTACTTTTCGTATTTCGATAAAGGTTTAAAATTAGCTTCAAAAATACATCACGTTTACTATTTAAAACAATCTACCTATAAAGGAGGAACCAGGCACAGCCCGGCAATCCTTGATCCATAACTTATTCCTTCTTCCTTAAAAATAAGGTTTAAACAATAATTGATAAAACAATTCTTATGCGGATCTTGGATTGGCGTGTGATGTTTAGTTTGTAACGGCCCAATACAATTTCGCAAGATTACTTACGGTAAACACTTATGCAACTTGTGTTGTAGTTAGTGTTGTAAAAATGAGCGCTGTGAGTCGAGCGTCGAGCGCTGAGTCGACGCTTTGGAGCGTTTTAGACTCGAGCGTTAAACGCTTGAGCGTTTAAGGCTTGCGAGCGTTGAGAGTTTAGACTTTCATGCTCGAGTTATGCGCTCGAGCGTTCAAGCGTTGTAGTTTTTAAATACGGATAGATGAAAAAATTGTGATAAATAAAAATGTTAGGAGTTGTGGGGGGCGGTAGGTACGGTGAGTATTACTTATCTTTTGACTTTGGTCGTATAAGCTGGCCTTATCTATACATCTATACATATAAATAAAATTGAAGTGTCTGTTTGTAAAGTGAAAATAAATAAAAATATCCAAGTACATATCGTTGTATACACGATACCTATAACGAAAATGACCTTTTTTCTTTTTGTCTGTCTGTCTGTCCGTCTGTCTGTTTGTTCCGGCTAATCTCTGAAATGGCTGGACCGATTTTGACGGGACTTTTTTTGTCAGGTAGCTGATATAATAAGGAGTAACTTAGGCTACATTTGTTGTAGAAAATTTCATTTGTTTAAAAAATAACTAAAAGACCTAATTAACTTTTTTGTTAAACTTCACGCGGACGAAGTCGCGGGCACAGCTAGTCATAACTCAAAGAAGGAACAGACTTAGTAACGAAAATATACAGGCCAGTATGTGACTTTTCTCATGGTTAAAAAAAATATAGTATTGCAAAGGTGTGTGATGATTTTAGGTAGGTATTTAATTTAACTTAGTTGCTAAGAAAAATCAGTAGGTAGTCAGGAATTGTACAGAAACTTCAGCTATTTTTTTTTATTGCATTGAATGGCGAGACGAGCACGCCGTTCGCCTGATGGTAAGCGATGCGACCGCTCATGAACAGTAGCAAAACCAAACAACACCTTGATTTACAAAGCAATGCTTGGCATTCCACTGCGCTCGCCATCCTGAGACACAAGATGTTAAGTCTCAATATGTCCAGTAGTTACTCTGACTACAATGTCCTTCAATCCGAATCACAACAGTGCATTTAAACTACTGTTTGACGGGAGAAATAGACATTGCGGTGGTACCTACCAAGACAGCCTCTCACATATTAGAGACTTACCACCAGTAAAACACAAAAACCAAAAACAAACAAAAAGCTAAACCACACTTGTAATGTAATTTGGGCCTTATGGCGTAGATCATATGGCATATTGTATACTAATAATAAATGAGTATTTTTCTACTATTATAATATAAATATCGTTAAAAATAAAATTGAAATTGTCTTATTTCAATTATACTATCTTTTTTACGGTGGTCGCGGGTTCGAATCCCAGGGCACACCTCTGACTTTTCGGAGTCATGTGTGTATTGATAGTCAATCACCATGCACTAAAACGGTGAAGGAAAACATCACGAGGAAACCTGCATACCATAGCGATTTATAAAAAAATCGATGGTATGTAAGTCCGCCAACCCGCACTAGGCTAGTGTGGTGGACTATATGGCCTAAACACTCTCAATCGAACTCTCGATTGTAGAGTAGGCCCGTGCCTTGCAGTGGGACGCATATGGGCTGATACAGATACAGATCTTTTTTACAGTTTCTCTAACTATGTAAACTAAGCGCGCTCTCAAGCTCGAGCCGAGCGCTCAAGCCACTGCTCGGGCGTCGAGCGCTTCAGTCGAGTCCCGACTCGAGCACGAGCAATCTGCTTGAGCGTCGACTCGAGCGTTTAAGCGCCGACTCGAGCTTTTTTACAACACTGGTTGTAGTATTACTGTAAGTTAATATAAAATGTTTGTGCTGTTACTTTATACTTGCATACATCATGTGCCAAGAAAGTATCTTTATTAAGGAATATGTTTGTCTGGTAAAATCAAACACTAGATACCGGAGTATCTCTGAATTTGAAACACGACACACATATGTGGATTAACGAAGATAGGGGATGTTATCTTGTGTTCAGTTTTGGTCTTAACGTATAAACTGCCATCAAATATTAGGTCTTCTAGATACAGACTTATCGCACAAGACTTAACAAAACTGTAGCTTTGGTTTTGTGTGCGAAAATGTTCCCTACCCCTCCATGCTGACCCATTTGTATCTATTGTAGTTTTAACGCCCTACAACAAGAATACCACTTAAAAATTGTACGGAATACACAAAATCATAACTCTGTTTTATTCGTTCTCAGGTCCTGTCGACCCTGTACGTGGTAACTTGCCAGCGTCAAAGCAGGATAATACGTAACGACTTCGTGGAATCCAGTCCTGACGGCTCCTACAAGTGGGCTATACAGACAGGTACAACAGATTCTTACATTTTTTCATCCATTACTTACTGGTGGTAGGATATTCTTGGTCGACCATGCATACCCAAATGTAACATTAGCTAAACTGGAGCTTTAAAACGAAAGTTGAATTTCCATAGCTCTGCAAATTACGGGGAAGAACTAGACACACAGAAAATGAGCAGGTACACACAAATTAGTGATGATTTTTAGAAGCCGATATTATAAAAATATCCTAAAATGGCTACATTCTTTTAATACATATGGTTCTTACAAAAATCTAAATACCTTTCCATGACCAGATGATACTAACCCAGACATTATTTTAATGCTTCGAAGAAGTGTCCAAAAATCTACATGTAGACACTACACAGAATAAACAATTGCTAGCTAGGTACTTATTATTCTAGTCACAGCAATGTAAATGATCGTACGTTACGTACTCCTAAAGGTCATATAAATATCTTCGTTTATAATTAAACAGTGCTCTTGGAAATGTGTGGACATTAGGATATTAAAGATATTACATATACTGCAAGAATTTCCGAAATTCAAGAAGAAAAGGGGCAAAAGTAAAGACGCAAATTATAGTTCCGAGATCCATAAATAAAACTTGAGAGAAATAGCAATAGAATAATTTAAAAAAATGTATGTAGTTCTTTTTTTTATTGCAATGCACGCGACGAGCATACCCATTTGTCTAATGGTAAGTGCATCAAAAAACTTAGTAGTTTTACACTCCAACATTGAGGTATTATGCTTGTGCGTTTTATACGCTATCAAGCTAGCGACAAACTATCTTATTCATAAACAGTTTAAACGCATTTTAGTTATCGTATGTTTTTTGGCAATAAATGGCGAGACGAACAAGCCGTTCGCCTGATGGTAAGCGATACAACCGCTCATGGACAGTAGCAACACAAAACAACACCTTGAATTCAAAAATACTTGGCTTTCCACTGCGGTCGCCATTCTGAGACATAAGATGTTAAGCCTCAATATGTCCAATAGTTACCCTGACTACAATTTCCTTTAAACAAGAATACAACAGTGCATTTATGCTTCTGTTTGGCCAGTAATTATAAAACAACACTAAATGATTTTCGTACCTTAATTTATCCTTGTTTATAGTAGTTGTGCTGGTCATTTTTTATATCCTAATTTAAAGCAGAAATAATAATGTATTAATTTGTTAATTACGTAGCAAGGTAGATACCTAAAGACAAAACATCAAATCATTAGCGGACCAGTTCACAAGTGGACTACCTTTGGATTGTAGAGTGTGTCTTATGATGCTGATGTTTTTCAGATGAGAACATATTTCACGAGCAGCGGGGGTACATCAACGGCCCCGCTGGTTTAGTGGTGGAAGGACAGTACCAATACACCGCGCCCGATGGAGAGGTACCTCCTATTCTATTAAATATACGTATTATGTTGTGTTACATTACAAATAATAATTACTACTAGAGTTATTGAGACTTAACATGCTATGTCTCTGGATGGCAGTGCAGTGGAATGCCAAGTATTGCTGTGTATTGTGTAATTAATTGCGTTGTTTGATTTTGCTACTGTCAACGAGCTGTCTTATCGCTTACCGGCATGCTCGTCCCGCCATTCATTGCAATAAAAAAAGTATGTAGCAAAACTCAACACACTCAACAGACATATAGGACATATGTAGGAAATTCCAAACACGCACACGTCTTGTGGCCTGAGTATCTGAAACTCCTAGAGAATTTTAGATATCATGAACACCCAAAGTCAGGCCGAAACAATACTCGGGGATTCACTCGGGTCTGCTGTTTGAAATTCTAAATAAATACTCCGGGTCCTTACTCCGAGTTTTTATCGATGAAACCTCGATTGTCATCAGACCTACCATCTCTCGTTTAGCCAATAGCCGGTAAATATTTGTAACCTTTGTTTATCTATTGTACACATTAATATTAGCTGGTATACCTTGCACCTTGTTAACAACCAAGGCCTTGCAACCTTATTTAGTTTTACTTCAATTATCAATATTAACTTATTTCTTCTATCAATACCAAAACAATTAGCGAATAACAGGCCGGAAACGATTTGTTTTTCGCACGCCAAAATGATAGCGGAAGAATGGTCGATATGCAAATATGTTAAATAATATTTTATACAATTTAAAATATCAGTGATGGTTAAATAAATGTGTTAATTAGACGGCCTCGTTGCCTAATTCTAGATCCATTGCAATATTTGTTTATGTGACCAATCAATATTGTCTATGATATAATAATTGTTTAGTCTCTGGTAGTTACACCAACGAATCACGGTATAAAATGCGCATTGTATCCATGAACTGCATATCTGACATCCTACGTATTAATGATTCAAGAAACTAATAATTAAACAAGACGTCGATGAATCATTCTGATCAATGTTGGGTAACTAACAACGGTTTTTGGTAAGAAACGTGTAGGTAAAAGAAATAGTAGATGTATTCCACAGCGCAGGGGCCCTACTATATTCATCCAAAACGAAGTTTGAAACTTCGGACGAACCAAGTTTGTGACGATACGAATGTACCTTCTCTGTAAATGTTCGGATTGCCTATATATTCGAATCATTCATTCTTCGATCCGAAGATTCGAATTTCGTGTTACAGAGTAGGTTTCGAAACGAAAAACGTCACGAAGAATCGAATTTCATGTTACAGAGTAGTTTTCGAAACGAAAAACGTCACGAAGATTCGAATTTCGGATTTATATAGTAGGGCCCCAGTTGTTTAGACGGTGGCTATATGACGAGAGGTAGCGAGTTCGATCCCAGAATCATGTATGTGATTGCTGAGTGTATTTATTTAATTGTTTCTGGTCTCGAGGTTATGAAACCGAATTCTCTCATAGTTTCTGACACAAGACATCACAAAAGCACAAGTTCCATATTATGACTGTTTAGTTAAGTTAGTATTTATACGGTTTTGTCTCGTTTCAGGTAATCAACGTGCTGTACCGAGGCGATGAGAACGGGTTCCACGCGGAGGGTGCGCACATACCAACCCCCCCGCCCATCCCCCCCGCGATACAGAGGGCGCTCGACTACCTCGCCACCAAACCACCCCCCACGGAAAATGACTACCGAAAAAAGCGGCTTTAAATTCCGAAAACATTAATTTTTCGTTGTTCATCCATGTTGGGGATGGTTTTACTCATAAAAGATAGAAGGAAAGAAATGGATTTGTTCATCAATCAATAACCTTAGAGTATTTATAATATAGAGGGACCGCTGTTGTACATTTGCGTCCTCAAAAACCAGATATTTTCTTGTTCGTAATGTTGGTAGCACTCCTATATTTGGTAAATGGAATTAATTATAATCAATAAATTACAAATTCCTTTCATAACCGAAAGTATATTAAGCTATTATCATTTTAAAACGAGTTTGAGTGGAATTAAAAACCCCTAACTATTTATTGTTTTATTTTTTATTTCCAAGTAATTCATGTATGTAGGACAACCTGTCCAATATCAGCCAATAGGGGGGCAGAAAAAGTTGTCCCGGCACCACCATTTTTATCTACCTTTTTGAAGTACCAACGCTCCCAGTATATTCTAAATACTCCAAGCTTTAAGATTACTTTTTTATTATTATCTACTTTTAAGTTTGACCTTTTTGTTACTTTAAATAAAACTTTCAGAAAAGTGTATATAAATTTATTATTTACAATATACAAAACCTGTATGAAGAACAGTCAAAATTCACAAATATGTATGATACAACAGACATTGTTGTCTTTCAAAAGTTAATCGAATTTATAGATATAAAAATGGATTGACAGCCTCCACTCTCTAAAAAGAGACAAAGATATAAAGCGGCCAGTGCCTGTCTCTTTTTCGCAGGTTAATTTATATACCAAATAAATCCATTCTTATCTATAATTACGATTTCAAAGCCGATAGATTTATTGACGATTAAAAATTTTACAAAATTCGTCCAACTCAAAAGAGTATCTATTATTGGATTGCGCAAATTTTTTAATATATTATAACATAGTTTCAATATTCATCGTTAGCTTTAAAATAAATTTAAAATTCACGTTTATAAAAGTCAATATGTACCTGTTTCATAGTATAATTTGTTTGCATTTTTTAAAGATATATGGTGGCTTATCCGAATCATACCATCCTGATATAAAATTTCGGGAACCTTCCACGAAGATTCATAATAATATTGAAACATAAAATAATATTTGTTTAAAAATCAATATTTGACAATCATAGAAATACTCAAATGCACTACCAATTTATTTATTTTTTACATAGGACTATATACTATATTTCCAATAGTATAAAATATAATTTTCGTGGTAAATATGACAAACAAAAGTAGCACAAAAATTGCAAACCGTAATTGAACAAAAATATTCCCAGTTATTTTGGTATTGTTACACAAATTGGAAGACTTTAAACATACATTACAAGTAAACATTTGGTAACTGATCTATATTGCTATATAACATTCCATATAATATTTAAGTTCCTGTAGCCTTCAAAAGACAATAGTCTTTATATTAAAAAGAAATAAATAATATATGAAAACATTTACGTATAATATTTTGGCCATGATCAGTCCATAGTATCAATATTGCTGTTAAAAATGAGACAAAAACTTAGTTCAACAATACGACGAAATTTTAACATCTAATAATGATTTTTAAAACTTTCATATACTACCTTAAACATAATTATATGCAAATCAAAGAAATACGTTCAAAATAAACTTCTGAAACTATTACGAAACAGTTTGCAAAATTAATTCTTTATAAAAACAACCAGCTATATGAGTGACCTTAAAATTAAACATTCAAATCGAAATAAATTGACACTTAAGTCAAGACAATAAGGCTTTAAATGAATATAACAAAAATAAATGAACTTGTTATTGATTTCATGAACATTCCTTTAAATTCCTTAACAACTTTGCATTGAGATAAATATTAAGATCGTTCCACAAGCTTATTTGGTTCATAATAGTACCAGTATGCAGAGTAATTATAAGTTTTTTTTAACAAATTCTAACCAACTCAGAACGTGTAGAATAAACTGCACTACAAATATACGGACATCATGTGTAAATTGCAGATTGCATCAAAAAACTTAGTAATTTTACATTTCAACATTGAGGTATTATACTTGTGCGGATAAAGACAAACTATCTTATTCATAAACAGTTTAAACCTAATTTAGTTATCGTATGTTTTTTTGCAATGAATGGCAATACCAGAATGCCCTTCGCCTGATGGTAATCTATACGACCGCTCATGAACAGTGGCAACACAAAAAAACACCTTGAATTCAAAAATACTTGGCTTTCGACTGCGGTCGCCATCCAGAGACATAAAATATTATTAATATGTACAGTAGTTACTCTAGCTACTATGTCCTTCAAACCGAAACACAACAGTGCATTTAATTTTACTTATTACTGCTACTGCTGCTTACTTATTACTGCTGTTTGGCGGGAGAAATAGACATTGCGGTGGTACCAACCCAGGTGGCCTCTCACATATGAGAGACCTACCACCAGTTAAAATGTTTTGCCTGCTTCGCTCAAACTAAATTTGAAATTAGTGCGAAACGGACATAATATTCGATTAATAAAATGGGTTTAAAACTGTCTAATGTATATTTGATTTAATATCTAATGGTTTCTATAAGCTGCTAGATCCAACTGCTCATTTTACTAAAGTCTTTTATGTTTTGAAATTTAAATATAAATTCAAATTACTTAATTTAATATCAATATTTTCATATTTCGTAGTAATAAACAACTTATTAGGCAAAAAATATGGCATGAATTAAAGATATCTTTAAAATATTAACAGCATTATTCAAAGAAAGTTTATAAACCGATTTTGTAGTTACTTAATTTCGATAAATAAAACAGGTTTATAAATTGTATGAATAAAGCTCTAAAAATAAATTGCCATATTGACCAAATATCTTTTATAAAACTGACTCATTCATTCTATTTATCAACACGGCAAAACCCCTCCCCTTTTTATATTAATTACACATTTATAAAACAATTAAAATATACAACTCTAGTTAAAACTAAATATAACCGTACAGTCCAAATTTCTGTGTTATCACAGATTAAATAATAATTTACCGATGAGGTATTTGACGACATTCCCTAACTTTGAATTGTTAAAGCTTCGATCAAATATATGTTATGGGCCAAGTGATTAATTTGGCATTATTCATAATGCCCGGGCAATATGAATAATGCCCAATAAGAGCGGGCAATGTGATTATAATCAATCGATTTATCACATTGCCCGGGCATTATGAATAATGCCAAGTGTCTATTGGGCAGAGTGATATAAAGCGAATCAAAATGAACCGAAGTGGTAGAATGTAGAATAGGGCAGCACGATGGGGTGGGTTGAGAGGAGTGGAGGTGGAGGGGGAGTATCGCACCTCCCCTGGTACCACTCCCATGAAAAGGTGACGCACCATTCCTGAGAAATATCTATTATAGCAACCTAACCCTTAAAACACTTGTTGTCAATACAAATTAGCTTCTGCATCGTCTCCGGCGCTACGGGAAGTTCAGCCTCTTCGCCCTTGCGTAACAAAAGATAGGCACCCATGCTCACCTCCGCAGCTTCGGCTTTTTATATACACTCTAGGGTCGGTAGCCAAAAGACTACGTGAAGTCGGGGTGTTCCGAGTCGGTTTTGGGGCACAGTCGAACTAACTGATCCATAAAGTGGGTACACTAATTTTCTTCTGAAGATAATATTTCGGACGTTAAAAAACAACTAAACATAAGCAGATCAATTCAACCTTTCTAATTTATGATGCGACAATGCGGCAGCGCACCACGTAAAAAATCACCTATTAATCACACTGCCCGATCATCATGTAGCCATATTCATAATGCCCGGGCAATGTGATAAATAGGTGAGTTTAGATTGTAATTAATCACTTGGCCCGATACGGCTCTGCTATATTCATACTGCCCGGGCATTATGAATACTGCTCGCATTAATCACTTGGCCCATAACATATACACTAGATACACAGTTACCCGTAAATGTTCTGTTTAAAAGTGGCACCGATGCATTGAATCAAAAAAAGTAAACAAAAAGATCACATATTCCAAATATATTAACACAAATTCCAGCTTATTCCTGAAGCTTAAAGTAGCTTTTCACATAATATTGTCTAAAGTTCTGCGACGTTTTAGAAGCAACGGTCGGTGCGTGACTGAAGGCGAAAGAGTGTTTAAAGCACTCTTTTTTGGTGCCATTTTCTAAGCGCTCATGTTGTATCTAGTGTATATTTGATCGAATGGTTAAAGTGTTAGACCACCACGCTGGCTTAGTGAATAGTGCGGGTTGGTGGAATAAAGTTCTTCCCAACCTAATTCCTGTTCCATAAATTTTCGTGAGGTTTTCTCATCATGTCTTTTGGCCGCTGTGTTATAACACATGGCTGACATATTAAATCTTTCAAGAATTTCACGTATATTAATAATATTTTACTCTGCCATGATGGTCTAGTAGAATCGAATTAAATCTACTGATTCAAACATGGTAATACTTTTCGATACTTCCTATATAATTTTCAAAAGAATATATTTTATTTATTTTATTAAGGGTAGGAACTCACTACAATTTCTTCCTACAATAAAAAAAATACTTTAGGTGGTCTATATTCAATATTATTATATTTTTTTATTGATATGTATGGTGAGACGAGCATGCCGTTTGCCTGATGGTAAGGGACACGACCGCTCGAGGACAGTATCAAAATCCAACAACACCATGAATTACAAAGCAATGCTTGGCATTCCACTACGCTCGCTATCCTGAGACTTATGTCCAGTAGTTATTCTGGCTACAATGTCCTTCAAACCGGAACACAACAGTGCATTTACACTGCTGTTTGGCGGGTGAAATAGACAATACCTATGGCGGGAGAAATAGACATTGCGGTGGTACCTATCAGACTTCCTTTAGCTAAAGTTATGGTAAGTGTGGTCAAATACCCCGTCGGTAACAACATCGCCTCTATGGCCATTCAATACTCCACATTCTATAATATGAGGTAATTAATTACGTCTCACAAATAAAATAACACACAAATTCATAATTATTAAATGAGCCGGTCCTAACTCGGTGGATTTGAAGCCGCCTGTATAAGGTAAAACCGCGGATTCGTTTCCGGGACCAGGTATATGTAAACATTTTAAAAAATTGGGAAATTCTCCCATTACGTCCAACTTACGTATCTTCTCGTAAGATGATAAGTACATATGTTTGTATGAGTGTATTGATAATGTAAATTCATATACAGAGTGTTTCGTTAATATTATGAGATTTGACTATGTCGAACATAGATTTAAAAAAACTTTATTACAAATATACATGTCAAGTTATAAAATATAGCACCTTAATTTGGAGTGATTTGTTTAGAAATTATTATTATTAAAATACCTTATTTTTATTTCAACTATTTGACACTTATGCCTTGTAGATGGTACATAAAATACAGTTTATAAAAAGTACAAAATAATGTACAACCGTGTTCGGCAAAATAACGAAACACCCTTTATAATCATTAATTTAAATAATACGTATATGTAAACTATAAGGCAGGCTTACGTCGCCAGTTGCGGTTGCTATGCCGGCCTGGGTAGACTTCTATTACCTTCTTCTATTTATATTCTTCTATTACCAGGTATCCTAGGTTGTAGGCTATCTATCTTTGTTGAGCGGCATCACAGTTTCCTGGTATATGGTGTTGGTATGTTCTTGGAGCATTTTCTCTCCTTCTTCTACTATCTCTTGCGGCTCTTCTTTTGGTTCTGTGGAATAGAGATATGTAACTGTATCATCCTATATACGTCCCACTGTAGGGCATGGCCTATTCTATAGTCGAGAGTACTATTGGGAGGGGATAGGCTATACTTATTGTCATCTACACTGTAATATAATTTCACCACGAGTTAAATATAAATAAATCATCTTTAAAAAAAGGTTTTATCAAAGAAGTTAATCTTACCGCTGCATCCTACGTCAATTACTTGTGGAATATCTTAAATATAACGAACTTAATAACATCGGTTCATACGTTTCAGAGCCACCGTGAAACAGACACTGGGGCACAAATTATCAGTTAAGATTTAAACCAATTTTGCGTGAAGTGTTAACAACTCACCAGGCTTGTCCATATACTTGTAGAGCGCCCAGTGCGCGGCGGCCGCCACGCCCGCCACGCCGGCCAGCAGCTGGAACGAGCGCCGCCCGCCCACGCAGCTGTACAGCTGCCCACCCACCAGAGAACCCAGCGCGAACCCTGCATACGACATACATACATACATACAAGAAGTTTTTATTGACACCAGAACAAGGGAAACGTAATCAATATTTAAAAAAAACGGCCAAGTGTTACTCGGTCTCGCGCACGTTGGGATCCGTACCATCATCTATAAAAGAAACCCTAAAAGTCACTTTTGTTCCTGTTTATTAAATATCATATTATATTGTTTGGATTCAAACAAATTTAACATCATGCTGTATCTATTGGGAGTGATCTGTGTACCTATCTTATTACTCAACGGATTTTAAAAATTCTTTCCAATTATGATTATGCATAACTTAACCTTTTAATATAAACAATAACAAAAAAATATGACACTAGTTTATAAATGACGCATAGCAAGCTATAGGATAAGGTAATAACTTAATAAGTGTATACTGACCGACTCCGTCGTCCATGCCGGCGACGATGCCCTGCACGGTGGCGGAGTACCCGGGGGGCGCCACCTGCGCCGCGTAGCCCACGATCGTCGCGTAGCACAGCGCGTATGTGGGGCCCTGCGTCAGGCCCTGGAAAAACAATCATTAGCTTACTACAACTAAACTGATACCTAGTCTAAATAGAGCTCTCTCTCTCTGTCTCTCTCTCTCTGTCGCACGCACTTTGTACGAACTCACGCACTTTGCACACACGCACGCACGTTGCACGCACGCACGTACACACGCACGGACGCACGCACTCACACTCTACATAATACTGTATATATCCAATAAGGAGTTCCTTGCTAAAACCCTTTATTCTACTGCACTCATCAGTTACGTAATAGGGAATATGCATGTCATTTTTGTATATTTTTAATCAGTTCTGTATGTTATTACATTATCGGAAAAAAATATAAATCTTTGAAAATATCAATCAAAAAACTACTAAAAATAATCAAAACTACTATCAGTTTTGAAGCATTTAAACGCCATATTGGCGCGAACTCGCTGTGACGTCAGAGGGCACGATATGAATAACGTAGTACTATGCGATTCACATAAGAATAGGACTGACCCTGCGCCATATTGGTTCGTAGTAGCTGTCAAATGGCACAATTAAGGTAGGATGAGCAAAACAAGATTTCTTAAAATAATATTTTTGTTGAATAAAAATAATATTTTTAATATTTAATAATTCGTAAAAAAATAATGGATGAATAATGTCGTGTTATAGTAACTTTCTGGCGAATAATTGCATATGAAGTAAATAAAAAATTAAAAAAATATACTTTTTTATGCTATTTATGACTAAACATTCTTGTTTATGTGTCCATATAACATTTTGTAATTGTTTCAATTTATTTAGTTAATATATGTTCATGAATTTGACTATGTGAAAAAAAATATAATTGATGCGTAAATATTTTTTCGTTGCTAACCATACTTTTCGTATGATATTTGACAACTAAAGGTCATTGATGTTCTTATTCTTATTTGAAACGCATAGTATTTGGATTAAGTTTCTTTGATGAATTGCTACAGAACTTTATTTCGTGACATAATAATCCATTTTATTTAATAGTATAAAGAAAGCACAAAATAACTCATAAACAAACGTAAAATAACAAGCTAAAACTTCATAAGAACGTGACCATTGTCGTCACTTTCCTTTTCTTTTCTTTTTGGCCCTTTCTTTGGCCCTTCCCTTCGGATCTCTGAACAGTTCGGACGTGTTATTTGTTTATCGTGTTTATTCCATTTTATTAAATACAATTAATTTTAATCACAAAATTTCATTTTAAAAAAGTTTTCGCAACTAGGAGTGCATAACGTGAAGAGCAACTATAAGGTATCACTAACACCTTTCCACACGGTGCCGCATTCTAAAATACTGTTTTAACACAAGTTAAACAAAGAAGAATCGAACGATCTCGTCCAATTACCAGTAAAGTACCTGGCGAGAACGAGACGGTACGATATATCACACTTCATTGCAACAGAGGTCTACTAAAACTGGACGGAAAACACATTTGTTCTATTTCGTCGATAACGGCAAATATACGCTGACCCCTCGCACGGCAACCAAGTGCTCGATAATTTAACCGTTTTAATCTCTGCTCTCCTGGTAGCTGGTGTTACTTACGTGAATTGGAAATGCCACTAAGACGGTCTCCACCGGTGGTACACGCCTCGCCACTACGGCATAGTCCTTCGAAACATATTGCGACAAACCAAGAACAAGCTACTGTTTCGGAGAGTGATCTTGCAAATGTTACTATTCGATCAAAAGGTAAAAGCTTCCATGTCAAACCTACTTCAGATAATGAGCTATCGAAATTTATGGACGAGATGAAAACTATGTTCCTTGAGTTCAAAAATCAACAAGAAAAAAAGATGGAAAAAATCCATAACACGGTTGAGGAGATTAAAAATCAAAACTCTAATATTCAAACATCCGTAGATTATCTGTCACAGAAATATGACACCCTAAAAATTGAAATCGACCAACTTGAGGCTGAGCGAAAAAATAACATTTTAAACATCAACGCATTGGAAGCTAGACTAGAAAAGTTGGAAAAATTATCAAGATCCACGTGCTTAGAAATTCGAAATATTCCAGTAAACCGCGCCGAGTCCAAAGAGGAATTACTAAGTACCGTTATCAAAACGGGAGCAGTCATAAATGTGTCAATCCAACCCCATGAAGTAAGAGATGTATATCGCATTGGTACCAAGGATCCTATTAACAAAACGATTATTGTTGATTTAACAAGTAACATCTTGAAAGAAAAAATCTTACGTATGTTTAAAAAATACAATAAGGAAAATAACAATTTGACCACTGAGTATTTGCATATTAGCGGGCCATCAAATCCTGTTTTCATCTCCGAAAATCTAACCCCTAAGCTGAAACGTCTGTTTTACCTGGCAAGAGATTTCGCGAAAAGTAATGAATACAAATACTGCTGGGTGAGAAATGGCAAATTATTCCTGCGGAAACGCGAAGGAGCGACATTACTCCGTATCAATCAGGAATCAGATTTAAACATACAAAAGTTAAATGATGCAATGTGACTAACGGACTTTAATTTCTTAGCAGCCAGTAGTTTATATATAGTGATAGTATTATGTTTTGTGATTTTACTTAAGATGCATGCAGATTGTAGTCATATCGCCTTAAGCTTGCTGCTGGTAAGCCTATTATTCATTATAATAATACCACCCACATATATGGCCTACTTACACCATTATACACACATCTCGATTTGCAATATTAATACAAATCTTACATGCGCAGGTATCATGATACACACACACAATAAAACACTCTTACACCTCACAATTGTTATAAAACTTGTAATAATGTATGTGCCTTTCGGTTCAAAACAAATATTCCATCCTATTTTTCTGAGATCTCTGTATACAATAATGCTTATCAATGGATGATATCGGTATTGTAGGATCTGATCTAGATATGTTATCAGTATCTGAATCCTACTTATGTACTCCGGAACAATGTGGTAATGCGGTTTTTAAGACGGCGGGATCTTTGAACATATTACATGTTAACATTAGAAGCATCAATTCCAACTTTGATAATCTAATGGTCCTCTTACAAAGAATTGACCGTCGTCCTGATATTCTCATTTTAACGGAATGCTGGTTGAGTAAGGTTAATAAAGTTCTTATACTCGCTGGGTATATGTCCCATAAATCCAGTTTCTCAAACCAGAATGAAGGTGTAATTATTTATGTATGTAATAATATCGAACACAAGATTGATGAACCTAATAATATAGCAGATTCCAATTGTTTAGTGTTCAGACACAAAAGTGAGCTTGCCCTGGTCTGCATATATCGTTCACCTTCTTTCAGGAAAATTGATCATTTTATAGTTTCTCTTGACATACTTTTGAAATCCCTGTGCTCCTATAAGACTATTGCTATTATCGGTGATATTAATATAAATATTCGACCAAACAGCAAAGAGTCGACTGCTGATCAATACTTAAATATGATATCTTTACATGGTATGCTCCCAGCTCACGTCTTTCCTACGCGTAATGAAAACTGTTTGGACCACGTTATACTTAAAACCAAACAAAAGGCAATTACATATGTTTTAGATTCGTCTATAACAGATCATAAACCAATTGTTCTTTCTTTTACGGGGAAAAAACCAATTTACAAAGCCATAAAACCTAAAAAACGAATAAATGTAATTGACGTAACAGATACACTTCGTGTGACTGACTTCTCTCCTGTTTTAAACTCTAAACACGCAGAAATGGCTGCAGAACTGTTTGTGGACATACTGTCAAAAGTTATAGAGACTCATACCTCAACTTCACTTATACCCCATAGGAAAAAAATCTTAAAGCCCTGGATAACGCCCGGCCTCTTACGCTGTATTAGAAATAGAGATAGATTATTTCGTCGATGTAAAAAGGAACCCTCTAACCTAATTCTTCAAGTTACGTACACACGCTATAGGAACTTCTGTAATAATTTGCTAAAAAAAGTTAAACATGAATACGAGAAGGAACAACTACAAATCGCCAGAAAAAATCCAAAAGCTACCTGGCGTCTAATCAAAACAATAGCCAACTTGAGTAGTCCCAACCCTCCTTCTACCGAACTATTGACAGTGGGAAGTGACCCACTATCTTCTGTTAATATGGTTAACTCATTCTTTGCTGAGGTTGGCCACAATCTTGCCACTAAAATAATCTCTGATACTGAGTATAATTATCAACCCTCCTCAAATATGTTCCTGAATAAACCGGCTCCACTTAGTTCAATGGTTTTGATGGAAACTGACGACGTAGAAATTTTAAATATTATAAACGGTCTTAAAGAAAACTCCGCCAAAGGCTGGGATGGTATATCGGCGTCAGTAATTAAATCCGCGAAGCATATTATAATACCTATTTTGAAACATGTCTTTAATCTCTGTATTTCTTCTGGCGTGTTCCCAAAAGTTTTTAAAAAGGCACTTGTACACCCAATATACAAGAGTGGGAGCAGAGACATTATCAGCAACTATAGGCCAATATCCGTTTTGCCTTCGCTATCTAAAATCCTAGAGAAGATTCTGAACAGAAGACTTATAGACTATACTAACAAAAATAATATTCTAGCGGGCACACAATACGGTTTTCGTTCAGGTAAATCAACTGAGGATGCAGTATTGGAAGTTACTAATACGATAATAAGTAGCATAAATAACAAGAGGAAAACTATTGGAATTTTCCTTGATCTCACAAAGGCTTTTGATACTGTCTCTGTCCCAATACTCCTACAAAAGCTTGAAGACATGGGGGTGCGCGGCATTGCCTTAGATATGTTTAGAAATTATCTTTGTAACCGTACACAAAGCGTTGTAATTGATGGCGTTACTAGTTCAGAATCATGCATTAGTTACGGTGTGCCACAAGGTAGTGTCCTCGGACCTACCTTATTCCTAATTTACATCAATGAACTTTGTATGCTCTCGTTAGATAACTGCAAAGTAGTTGCTTATGCAGATGACACCGTTCTTCTCGTTCACGGAGATACTTGGCAAAATGTTCGCGCATCTGCTGAAATTGCTCTAACTGAAGTTATTTCCCGACTAAGAAAAAACTTGTTAACTCTCAATGTTGACAAATCTAAATTTATTACTTTTTCCACCAACATAGCCTCATTACCCCCAAAGACGATGGTAATAAGAGCTCATACTTGTGGTACAAATATAAATTCACTATGTAACTGTAACACACTAACGCGTGTTGATAGTATAAAGTATCTTGGCATTATCATTGATAATAGACTTTCCTGGAATGATCAAATTGAATCTCTTACAACTCGTATTAGAAAATTAATGTTTGTCTTTAAAAAGTTAAGAGCCAGTGCTGAACTTGCAACATTAAAAACGGTTTATTTTGCGCTGGCGGAATCAATTTTGGGATACTGCATAACGTCCTGGGGTGGGGCGTGCAAAACAAATTTGCTGCGCCTTGAAAGAGCCCAAAGATGTATTCTTAAAATAATGATGTACAAACCAATTCAGTTTCCCACGATTGATCTGTACTCCCAGTGCAAACTTCTCTCGATTCGTAAGCTGTATGTCTTAAAAATAGTACTCCGTAAGCATAGCGAGGTGGTTTTTGATCGTAAAATGATTGAAAATAGTCGCAGATCAGATAGAGTGTGTGATACTTTTAGATGCAGGACTGCTACTGCCGGTCGACAATATTATTTTCTGAGCCCTAAGTTGTATAACAAAGTAAACAAAGTACTTAACATCTATGCTGTATCTATCCCAGAATGTAAAAATAAATTAGTAAACTGGCTTCTCACTTTGTCCTATGATGAAACAGAATATTTCATAAAACCAATAACATGACAAGCACGCACATACACACATATAAAACTCTCTCTCACACACACACACACACACACACACACACACACACACTCACACACACAGTCACATTCACACTCACACGCAAACACACACACTTCTCATGTGGGCCGTACTTGTACTTGTATAATACATATAATACTAATTATAAATTTAAATTGTTTAAAGTATTTAATATAAGTTTCTTTCTTAATTTGTACTAGTGTCCTGTAATCTAAACCTCCGAAGGCAGGGCGTTAATAGCTGTAGCACAGTTCTTACTACAGCAGCTATTATCGTTCATCTATTGTAACTGTAAATGTAATTATTGGTACAAATAAAGATTTATTATTATTATTATTATTATTCTTTTCAAGCAATAGATCGCGTTTTGGAAAAAATGCGCGGCAAATTTGAAATGTCATTTTTTAAGTATTTATTTTACCGATTTAGAGTTGATAAATTTAAAAAATATCTTTAAGGTATATTTCTATATTAATAAAGATTAAAAAAAAAATATTTTGACTTATTTTGAAGTCTGGTGCATGTTCCCTATTACAGAGAAACAATAATGACACCGAGCATTGAAGCTCGCCGAGTCTCCAGGAACGTCTAACTTGTCTTTAACCAACTGTATCAATCAGAAAGTTGAATTGAGGAATGTCGTACAACAGCTTTACAAACATACAACAAAACTACCAACTACAAATTCTCACCATTCAATAATATATCTCGGAATAGTTCCGTCTCGGATCAAATCAAACAACGATTGTTCAGATAATCTTCGGTATATATTCATTTTTTTTCGTAAAAACGTATTCGGTCTTCTTCAGTCGTCCTTCACGTTTTATGTCGTCTTCCAGCCTGTTCACTACAATTCCGTCCTTCCGAACTTCATGATCTAAATCATTCATCATCTAACTTTTCCATCTCAACAACTTTTATTCGTCATCTCTTTCACACAAACCACGGCCCATATCAGTCATTCGTGTAACGTTTAATTCTACTCATCTTTCATAATAACGTTCAAACCCTACATTTATACTGGTGGTAGGTCTCTCATATGTGAGAGGCTGCCTGGGTAGGTACCACCGCAATCTCTATTTCTCCCGTCAAAAAGCAGTTTAAATGCACTGGTGTGTTTCGGATTGAAGGACATTGTAGCCAGAGTAACTACTGGACATATTGAGACTTAACATCTTATGTCTCAGGATGGCGAGCGCAGTGGAATGCCAAGCATTGGTTTGTAAGTCAAGGTGTTGTTTGGTTTTGCTACAGATCATGATCGGTCGTATCGCTTACCATCAGGCGAACAGCATGCTCGTCTCGCAATTCACTGTAACAAAAAAAAACATATATGAAGCCACTCACCGCAATAATGACTAAATGCCATGGCTGCTGTATGACGGAGATGAGCGCCATCTTGATCCCGTAGCAGAACAGAGAGAACGTCAGCGTCGCGCCGTAGCCCCAACGGTTTATTATTTTACCTGCAAATAATCCAAGTAGTAGAGGTAAATAAAATGTTTTTATAAGTAGTACAAAATGAGCCAGCACTAAACATTTAAAAGAGAATTCCATAAGCGAAAATGTAATAGAAACATCACAACATCGGTAGTTTGAATTTGTATATTTTTTAAGTGACGCGCAATGGCGTTTTGATTTGATGATTTCGTTTTCCCACGAATTCCTACCCAATTTTGACTGTCTCCACTTGTATTCAAGTACAAATCCCAAGCAATTTTTAACCTCTAGAGAATACAAGACATGCATAATAGAATCGCGTCCTTAGATAAGCGAGTCTGTCTTTTAAAACCAACAATTTTATCAATTTATTTTCTGCGTATGATCAAACACATGGTATTCCCATCTTACCAGAGAACCAGAAGAACAGCATCTCCCCGACGAGACACTCGGCGGCGGTGACCAGACCCTCGATCAGCTTGATCTTGTCCATGGAGCCCGTCTCCTCTGCCAACTCTTCCAGGAACCTGGGATCAAGAGCTATTGAGGAACTATTGTGTTAGGGCTCCAAGCTTTCAGATGTAGAAAAGTAGCCATAAATTATTTATGTACATGATAAAAAGCAACTAGACAGATACAGGCCAGAGCCCCTAGACGAATGTCACTTTTCTGTCGACGTGAAAACAGATCAAATGTATGGTAAAGAGTAAAGACATTTGGCAGTCACGTGACTTATGTTATTTCAATACCTAGATCTTACCGCGAGAGTTCACGCCGTCAGAAAAGTGACATTCGTCTACGTCAGCGTCTTTTTTATATTCCATTGGAAACTGACTCGACTCAGGTGTGAAGGGGTGCCTCTGTCTGCCCTAACCTGCCATCAGCGTGAACATACCAGAACATGTAGTATATGATGAAGCTATCGAATGTGCCGGCGACGACTGCGAACACGATGAACATCAGCACGCGAGGCATGCGCAGCAGAGCTCGCAGCGCCGCGCCCGAGTCCGACGGACTCGACAGTGAGGGCAGCTGCAACCAAACAGGGGGCGGGGGGTTGGGGTTACTACATTCTACGACATTATGTTTGAATGTTCGACGTCCACGTGTAAGATGAAAGATTTCCACTCAATGATGTTTTAATAAAGATGACGCATATCCATATTGCATGACGTTTAAAAACTGTACTGCTATGCATATACATACTCATTTGTTAATATTTTATGACAATTTTAGTGAATGGAACAGATTATACAGAAAGTACGAGATGAAAAGAGATAGCATTGCGTTATCCAAACATAGAATCGAAGCGATAGAAACAGAAGGGTGACGATAAATAAAACTACCTATTTGGTTTTATAAGTATTTAATATATTAACTTTGAGGTTGCTACATGAATCGACCTGTGGTACGCCATCCTGAAACAAATACATGTTTATTTGCTTACAACCCTGATAAAATAAAAAAATTAAATTGATTGCCATTTTTTATATTAGTTTATGGTAAGCATGCACTGACAAATCGATCTATTATTTATATTTTTTTTTTGTTGTAATGATGACAAGTGATACGACCGCTCGTGGACATAAGCGAACCAAGACACCTTAAATTATAAAGCAATGCTGGGCATTCACTGCGCTCGCCATCCCAAGACATAAGATCTTAAGTATAAATCCAGCGATTACTCGGGAGAGAATGTCCTTTGAACCGGAACATAACATGGCATTTAAACTGCTGTGTGGCGGGGGAAATAGACATTGCGATGGTACCTACACATGGTAGTAACGTTTGAGCTTCCTGCCACTAATAAACAAGCGATACTACAACCGATGGTGCAGGGTTTATTTAGGTGGACATATATATTTTCGTAGTTGTATATTTTTATTCATTATTAAATGTGCTAAACCAATATTAATCAGTTTTAAAGGCTTCCAGTCACGATCCCCTCTTTTTGTCCGAGCTGTGCTTAGTGCGTATCCATTTACGTCTCAAAAGCTCATTACGTGGAAATCTGGAAACATTCAATGATATATGTAAATATAGTTATTCAAAATATATGGGGAAACTAATGTATTTTGTATTGTTCGTGGTTGGATTAAGTTATTTATTATGAAAATAATTCATAACAAATAACTTACTCGTTTTAAATATGATTTAAATAGAAACAAATATACAACTATCCAAATCCATTCAAACTGTCATCGTCAATATTCTGTATGATCAGTTTCGCATCTGACTTGTTAATCTATGACGTACGCTTTTTGTCCCTATCGCACTTCACAATCTTTGTATTAGGCGATCCTTCTTACACAATTGAAGGCAGTGTTTACTAATTTAAAATAAAAATTATTTTTTTTGTGGTTTTTATATACTTACGTATGTTGTGTAGGTCCAATTTAGTTTCATATTTTTGTACTATTATTTTAATACTTTTAAAACACACAATTCGACACTTAAGACAATATTTTCGAAATAAATTATGTTGACAGCACTGAGGTCTTCCCTCTGTCGCCGTTGCTATGCGACTAGATGAAATTACACCAATTGCCCGAATTTGAACGCCTCACTTTTGAAGTGCTAGTGCGATATCTACGTCTTATTTGTATAATATATCATTGTTTCCACTTATAAAAATCAATAAAATTCTTGATGAAAATAATACACTCCGAACTTAATTTGAGGTTAAGACGTACGATAGAGGATTCGAAAATTTTGAAAAGTATTTAGGCATATTGGTACAGCTATATGTGCGATCCGGAACTCATAGGTCCTCAATGTGATATTATAAATCCTAAGGCGAGGTTTAACAATAGATTTACTGTGGATAAAGATAACTAGAACCACGGAGGAGCGTTTATATCATTTTTCTAATTATTAAAGGAACTGACAATAAAACAAAGAGCTGTTAAACACCCAACTTACCGTTAAAGCTCTGCAGCTGTACAAATCCACAGCGGTGGCGGCCAGCGCCACCACGAAGGCGGGCGTGAAGTCCTTGTAGCTACCTCGGGACACTGAGTCCACCAGCCAACCGCCAAGTAGTGCTGTGATGCCGTATCCTGCCGTGCCCCACGCGCGTTGGGCACCGTACTTTGAGCCACGGTCGGGCCCTGCAATTATTATTGCCCCTCCCTAATTTTAATATGATTTAATGATATTTTGAGCATAATAAATTAGGGAGCTAACAGGAATCCTAGTACGTTTTGAATTTTCTGGCTCTGAACCACCATCGGTTCTAATTGACCAAAATACATAAAAGAAGAACATAAAGAAATTAAGTATACGATTTTACAAAGGTTTGTATCCTGCCATAAAACTGATCTTACTAAAGTCGTACTCACCAAGCACGTCAAAGCAGACGGCGTCGCCGATACAATTGGCCACGTTAAACGCCACGGTACCCACACACATCAGCACCACAAACGCCCAGAATGTCGCTGTCGTGTAGAAACTGTAGCCATCTTCAGCCTTCGACTCCAATATCGGAGGTGTATGCTTTACAACTTTAGACCTTATATCCTTCTCACTAATGCCTGCTTTGTTCAAATCAACTGCTATACGATCCACTTCACGTTTCGTTCTGTTGGCAGCATCGGCTGTCACGTTGACATTTTCTGATACATCAATGTTGGTAGCATTGAACCCTTCCTCGTAACACAGCAGATTGCAGCCATTTTTAGGCAGACAAGTCAACTCTCCTTCCCTAAAATCGTCTATATTCATTGACAAAAACGTACAAGATGAATTGTCTACAGTTTGATCGACATACATGGTGTTTATGTAAGTGGAGTTTGATAGGTAAACGTCAAAATATTCTGTTGAACAGTTCCAGCGACAATTGTACTTATCAACTTGAATGCTATCGTCGATTCGCTTCAAATATACCGTGTCGTTTAGTTTGTACACGTACTCTAACACTGGCTGGTCTTTTGTCTCTGGTTCGGGCATCGGTAGAAACCATAGACAACAATAGGAGCCGCTCATTATTGTTATTAGAATCATGAACACTAGCTTTCTGTGTGCCTGAAATAGAGAAACACGTATTCTGTCAGACAAAGGTAGGATGCTGCATTGTGGAATTTATATGCAGCCGTATTGGACTAAAGTGGCTGAATATGTTAGTTAGGAAGGAAAGTGAATGAAATTATTCAAAAGAAATGCAGTGGATTCTATTTCCGCGTCTGTATTCTGTACCACTCTAATTGTAGTCATGTCCATAGTATATCTGACTTAGTCGTCAGACAATTCTATAGTTTATGTTCTGAGTTAGTACTTTATTTTATTTTATTTACGGGTCTTTCTCACCAATTGACACACTTATGCCGTCATATCCGAAACAGGGTATACAAAAATTGATACAGGAACCGTTCAAGACAATGTTGCCAAGGGAGAATGCCCATTCATAGTATGGGTAAAAATATCGTTGATCCCTATACCGATACTGCTTAATATTTAGCATTTTTATGATTTGTCCCTAAACATTTTCCTGTCTAACCTGAGCGATAGATTTTTACAAAATAAAGTAATTATCATCACATTTTACATTTTGTTCACAGAGCTGAAGACAGAAAAATATTTTTTAATGGACTTCAAGTTCATTTCTCCAACAATTCAGGGCCTGGATCGTCGCAATTATGTTTATATTTATTGTTTTTTTTTTTTCTCTACACACAAAAGGAGTTTTCATTGAGGCACAAAAATCTTCGCGCCGATACTAATTTTCATAGTAAAATTGGCATTCTCCTTTACGCCTTGTATTTTAGTCCAACACTGCCACCAGTAACAATGTCTATTGGGAACACTTTGTGCCAATATCAAGAGATTATTTTTTCTACTCCCTCTAGCTGGGTGGATGCGACAAAACAGAAGACAGGGTGAAATGGCGCAATTTTGGAGGAGGCCTATATCCAGCAGAAGACAACAAAAGGAAGATGATGATGACAGGTATTTCCACTGTCATCGTGTACAATGGCCGCTTTCTTTTATTAACAGGAAATACAGCTAAAACCTAACAAAAGCAGCAGCAAAAGTTCTTCTTGCCTAGCTGGTGGGAGGTTTGTAAACAGACAAAGGACAATGTAAACAGAAACTACTGGACATATTAAGACTTGATGATGATTATTCTACTCACGGGCCAGTAGTCCACGACATATCCGAAGAGCGGCTTGGCGGCGGCCCAGAGCAGCGGCAGCACGGCGGTGACCAGCCCCATCGCCGCCGGGGACACGCCCAGCTGCCGCCCGAACACGTTCATCTGCGGCAGCACCGGGCCCAGCGCTGGGGACAGTGACCAAACGAACTAATAAATAAATAACACCCAACAGTCACATACATAGTCCTAACCCCACACTAAGATCAAGTCTTGTGACGTGGGTATCAGGAACTACGAGAGACTTTTCGGTCTCAAAAACACCCAGAAACGAAAGAAATATTTGTGGGCCGCACAAACATTTCACAGGCGGCGTCTCACCGCCTGTGCCTCGGAGGCTGTCATATTACCAACTAACTTACTAGTTGAAGATGCTTTCAGCATGTGGTTGGAAAAAAGAAACAAAAAAAAAAGTCGAATTGAGAACCTCCTCATATTTTATGAAGTCGGTTATTAAATAAAAGTGATTACACCCAACAGTCACTTAGATACTTCTGACCCCACACTGAGATCGAGTCTAATGGCGTGTCTAGAAACTACGAGAGACTTTTTGGTCCCATAAACCCCCAGATATCAAACAAATACCAGTGGATCAAGCATACATTTGTCTCGGTGCGAGGATCGAACCTGCGCCCTTCATTAGACAGTTTCGGACAGGCGCTGTTATAATGAAACATACTAATCTTGGGTGCACTACGCCATATATAAGCAAGTTTTTTTTTGCTATGAATGGCAAGACGAGCATTCCGTTCGCCTAATGGATGGGAACGCTCATGAACAGTAGCAAAACCGAACAACACCTTCAATTACAAAGTAATGCTTGACATTTCACTGCGCTCGTTATCCTGAGACATAAGATGTTATGTCTCAATATGTCCAGTAGTTACTCTGGCTACAATGTCTTTCAACCCGAAACACAACAGTGCGTTTAAACTGCTGTTTGACGGGAGAAATAGAAATTGCGGTGGTATCCACCCAGGCATGAGGCACCCTCTCCCATATGAGAGGCTCATAATATTAAGTTTTACTCATATTCATTTAACAAAAACAAAAGTTATAACAATGTAGTCAGGTCTTATGATTGCTAGATGTCATTGTTATAAACTAGGTATGTAGATAATTAGATTAGGTATTCATATATACATAGCTATTGTACTTTAATATTATTGTTTAGTCATAACATAGGTGAATCTAGTAAGGAGTATACAAAATGCCAAGAAATAAGACACCGGAAATATAGAGACAGAACTCCGAATGCTACTAATGCGTGGTTCACTATCGGCCGTTCTCAATATCCTATCTATCTTTAACACGGGGTTAAAATAGCAACCATGGCTATGTCGGTACAATCCTACGCTTCATGAAATTAAAATAGACTCATATATTTATATAATTTAGCTATCTATAAATATATGCAAAATGTTTCTACCTCTTTATCTTTGTTAACCGAAACATAAAATGCATATAAATATCCAACAAAATCTCTTGTTAAAGATAGATAGATTATTGGCAACGGCTATTAGACGGGTTTAAATATTCAACTACGAAGAATGAAGATACAGGGATACAAGGTAAAAGGGTATTTAACAAAGATTTATTTTTTATTATTTTGCGTACAAACACAAATGCCATTAACATACATAATTTCTATCAAAACAGTATTACAATAGCTTGTAAGGTTAGGCAAATATTAAGTCCGTGGTGGCCTGTTGGTAAACGGACTAGACGCGGCTGCCCACATGTTCAGGGTGGTCGCGGGTTCGAATCCCAGGGCACACCTCTGACTTTTCGGAGTCATGTGTGTATTGATAATCAATCACCACGCACTAAAACGGTGAAGGAAAACATCGTGAGGAAACCTGCATACCATAGCGATTCATAAGAATTTCTATGGTATGTAAGTCCGCCAACCCGCACTAGGCCAGCGTGGTGGACTATATGGCCTAACCACTCTCAATCGTATTCTCGATTGTAGAGTAGGCCCGTGCCCTGCAGTGGGACGTATATGGGCTGATACAGTTACCGATGTTTCGTACAAACACAAATATCATTAAGATAAAAAAAACTATCAATCATATTTTGAATTAAAAAGTGGGAGTGTAGTGGGGACATCTTATATTACCGTCTCTTTCACACGCGCACACGTGTTACACCTATTGACGTCACTAGTTTTGTTTTGCATCCCTTTTCTTTTACTCCCCCTACAAAATTTAAAACGACTCTTATTTATTTAATTCTGAATGAATTTACAAAAATTCTTTGTTAGATTTTGTAAATACAATAAAAAAAGTGGCGTCATACCCTATTCAAGACACAAGCAACACAACAGGGCAATTAAAAAGATCAAGTTTATGATAGTAATTCATATATGTTATAATTATAATTCCAGTGCCTCAGTGGCGTACTTGTACTACTGTACGGTTACAAAGCTGAGGTCTCGGGTTCGAATAACGGGTCGGGCAAAATGATATTGGATTTTTCTATTCATTATCAACCCGGAGTCTCGAATATGTGCCCGGTATGGTGATAGGCTCGCCCCCTACCACATCGTGGATCGGAACATACAAGACGAAATGTGGGTGCCCTGGTTGTCTCTACCACTTCTGGGAAAAAGGCATGGGTTTATGTATGTATGTAAATACAACAAAAAATGACGTCATACCCTATTCAAGACACAAGCAATATAACAGGGCTATTAAAGTAGATCAAGTTTATGATGTTAATTCATATGTTATAACTATAATTGTGGTCTGTGATTACTGCGAGCTGAAATAGAAATATGTGTGCACGTGCACGTCACATGGTTATTACGATGCGCCGAGTGCATAGCACTTAGCGTTCATTATCTGCATATAACTGTACTTGTATATATCAATGATGCATTGTATCGACACTAATTTATATAGACACTTGCGGTTTTATATTTATTTATATACATTTTATATGAATACGTGTGTAAAGGTGGACTTGAAACCTGAGGCATTTTCTTTCAGTCGAACCTATTGCAAGTTCCATACATAGTCCTATATACTGCTCCTACACTAAGATCGAGCCTTGTGACATGGGTATTAGGAACTACGAGAAGCTTTTCGGCCTCACAAACACCCTAACAAATACTTGTGGATAACACAAATATTTGTTTCGGTGCGGGGAATCGAACGCGCGTCTTCTCGTTTCCACGTAGCCTGCCATTGATCATAGCCCCCAGAATCAAGAACCCCTTATAATGACCCACGTAACATGCCTTGCTTGTCCGCTTTCTGAAACGGGTGCTAGATCAAAAAAGACTGAATGCAAATGATGTTAAACATTTTATTGAGTTCAATAAATTATTTTCATTTCATTTCATAACTGAATTAGGAAAAATCTCTCACCGATGAATATCTACTTTATTTCCATTTTGACAGCCTCCGTGGCGCAGTGGGTTAGACGCCGGCTGTGGAACTAAACGATACGGGTACGATTCCCGCATTATTATTTCCCGCAAGTATTTGTTTTGCCTCTGAGTTTTCATGAGACCGAAGTCTCTTGTAGTTTCTGATACGCATGAAAAAGACTTGTATTTGGGGGGGGGAGGGGGTTCGTGTACGTAACTATTGGCTGTATTTATTTGGATTCCATTATATCCTAATAAATATATAACAAACTCCAAATAATACGGCAGTTTCGCAATCATATTTCCTCTATTCTCTTCTAACATCATGTACGTCAGTAATCATCAAGGCTCTCTAACAGCCGCTGCCAATAAACAATCCCAATCCAAAATTTGCCGTTTGAGATTGACAGCTCAATCTTTTTTCTGGTACTATATTGCCAATAATCAATCTCCGTAGTGAAAAAACTATAGCAACATTGTAAATGACAAATCGAAAAGTAGAAAACAATCCAGATTGACTTCAATCTAATTTTATCGATTGATTATTGGCATCGGCCGTTAGATACATCTGTGGATACATCTCGCATATTTAAATGCCTACAACATCTACTATTGAAAAATAACATCGGAATACTCTCGACTCAGCCATCCTTCACATCAGCCGTTGACAACTCCGTTCTTTATTCAAATCCTTATTCTATTCTTCTTAATAGGCTTCGTAATACTGCCAGCACCATCGTCATACTAGAATAGGTTGCTTAACTCATCGCTCATAGAAATCACACGTTATAAATAAGATTCCGACGAATTTAGAATCTTCTTTTATCAAGTCGGTTTATAATTGGATGCAAACGACTTTGTAGAACCAGTATAAAATATATTCGTCCTCGGCCCCGCGGCGCGGCGGCGTGGCGGTACTTTTTCCCTATCGATAAAAACAGAGAGTATTTTATCTAGTTTGAGATTTTCCCACCCTCACACCTGCCACTGCAACTCCTGTCAGCCAGGATCAACAGTGGCCCACAAAGATTTGACACCGAGCTCCGGAGCTCGACGAGTCTCTCAGGGACACTAGCTTGTCTTTAACCCGCATCGAAATTAATCAGAAAGAAAAACAAAAGGAGGAGTTGGAAACAAATAGTTGTCCACTTCTAGTTTATCAATGTTCTTAAGAAAGCGAACTAAACATATTACAATTGTGTTGTATTTATTTATTTATATCGGTTCACCTGATGGTAAGTGATCGACCGCCACCCATGAACATCTGCTATACCATATGGCATGGAATTGCATTGCCAGCCTTTAAAGTATAGCAAAAGTGAAACTTTAGGTTACTATGCCAATTTTTAGGGTCTAAGCTCAACAGGTGACTTTTCTTTGCCGACACAATTGTGACCTGATAAGATATAATGATGGATTGCCAATCGATACCCAATGTAGATGGATATAAATTGACTGTTTATTTTTTCAGCTTTCAAGCATTGATATAAAGAAAGGCTCAATAAATGAATACTCGGTATTCCACTGCGCTCGCCATCCTGAGACAAATGACGTTAGGTCTTTATATGTCCAGTAGTTACTCTGGCTACATTGTCCTTCACACCGAAACACAACAATGCATTTACACTGCTGTTTGTCGGAAGAAACATACTATACGACATGTAAATGCCTCAAAAGCATCACGTCGCATTTTAAATTCATACCTAATATTTCCCGTGATAAAGTTAATTTTACGTTAATCCATACAATCCGCTAACAACATAATTATTAATAAAACAGCGGGTAATTTTGAAATTGAGTCCATTTCAAACAATCATCGACAGTTATCAGATGTTTCCTTATCACCTGTTATCATCGCTTATCGTAATGTATGCAATGAAATTTATCGTTCAAATCCTTACAATAAATGATAACATCTTACACATAAGCTAGGGCAATTTGTGTTCGCTAGTCTGTAATTAGAATTTTCCTATGTCACTTACTTAATTGGATTTCCATATTTTCCATAAGTTATATTTTAACTAGAGCCTCATTGACTGAATTTTATTTTTCTGCAATCTCTGGTCTTAACAAATGAATAAGAATGACAAACATAACTAAAATAAGACTAAAATAAAGACTAATATAAAAAGACCATCTTTTATCCGTTTAGGCCATGATTATTATGACAATTTGCATCGAATAAATACATCAGGGTTACCATGTATTGCTTACCATCAGGCGAACGGTTTGCTCATCTCGTCATTGATTGCAATAAAAAAAAACACCTAGCCGTAACAGATGGATACTCTCATGAAGAGACTGAGTCCCATTTAAAATTAATCTATGTTCTATAGGAGTGTGGCAAAACTTGGGCCTATAAATAAATACAAAATTGGTCTATGTTCAGTGGACTTATTTTGGCTGATGGATGGATGGATAACAACAACGCATTCGTACGACAAAAGATCTTAGACGATCTAAAACACTAACGCCCGAATACTCGAACGCTATTCAAATAAGTTGCTCTTAACAGCACACGGCCCACTAACGGCCGTTCTTTATATCCTATCTATCTTTAATAAGAGGTTAAAATGTATATCGTTACTATGTCGATACCACTGTATGCTTCAATAACCAAATATAGAAATAATATATTATCTTACCTAGGTATGTGTAAATATATGCACCTTATCAAAATATCTCTGTCTTTCTTTACTGAAGTAAAAAATGTATCGAAATTTCGAGAGAAATCTCTTGTTAAAGATAGATAGGTTATAGAAACCGGCCGTTAGCCAGTACATTTAAGCGGGATTTACGTAGTTAAGTGCAACATAATATTTAAGTTGCGTTCCAGTATTCGGGCGTAGGATACGATTGTTCAAAATTATCATCTTGGCGTGGTACATGAAACTTCAGTCTGCTTTTCCATATACGGAATTGAAGCCACAGCGCGATATCTGTCTAGAAAGTTAAATTACTTTATATCCTCAATATAAGGAATCATTTTAATTTTACGGTTTATAACCTGTTATACATCTACGACCTTATTCATTGACGGTTTTAAAATGTATTTTATCTATCGAATGTTAAGTCTTCTTCGCTGCAACCAAGTGTAAGGCTCAGTTGCATAAACTAACTTTGCCAATACCTTTGCCCTTGAAACTGTCAATTCCATACATTCGCAAGGTCAAATACATCTCAAATGTATGGCGATGACATTTTCATAGGCAAAGGTATTGGCAAAGTTACTTGGTGCAACTGAGCCTAAAAGTCTTTTGCCAAAGCTAAAGTTATTGTCACAGTAACTTCATGCAACTGGGCTTAATTTAATTCGCAAAATACATGATATTTCTGCCTACACCATTATCACCAGGCGTGAGATTATGTCTATGAACGTGTCGCCTTCCGTAAGGTCGCGTCGCATAACATCCGGCCCAATTGATCCATTACGGCACAGTACAGTGACACACATTATCCAATCATGGGCCACCGAAGCGGTGCAATGCCAAGGACCCTAGTCGGTTCCTTCCTCAATTGGCCATTACCACACACGGCGCGTGTTACAATTGAATACACTGGTAATAGAGAGAAATCAGATGAAATGAGAGTAGAGATGTGTCTGTAATTATTCTTAAAAAATATCGCTTATAAAAATAAGAAATTCGAAAACAGCATCAATATTGATTGTAAAATGAGTGAGATTTTTTTTAATAGTGCTATGGTGACACTCATTTTTCTCTTTCGCATGCATGTACCTTATAGAGGATAACGTCACTTAGTGCTTGATGCATCCTTTTCTATTACTCCTACCATCATATTTTACATATTTGTAACTTGCCTATTACTAAATGGATTAAAAAAATCTTCTTAATTGCGATTATGCATAACCTTTCAATATAAACAAAAATCAAAATTGAGGCAACTAGCCTATTGTTTAGGTATCCATTATTACTAGGGACTCGGTACAACTAAGCTCGGTTTGGCATACAAATATTTCAGGCTAATATCTTATTATAATTTATACCAATTACTGAAAAAACAGCCTATTTTGATATGTAGTATCTTTCAAATGTTTGGATAAAATTTAACAGATGAATTCTAGAGATTACTGGCTTCTTGCAACTGACAAACATTATCTCGTTATTATTTTAGCAGGTATAGAAACAAGTAATAAAATAATCCGTGCCATGTATGTTTATCACCTCTAATAAAGAAATAAATTAGCTCTTAAGATAGGTCAAAAGAAACCCAGAGAATATTAATCAACTATAAGTGTACAATATCTCCTTTTAAGAAGATGAAAACTGGTACACTGCCCTGCCGGTATGCACCACCTCAGGGGGTAAGGAATAATAATAATAACACCCAACAGTCACATACATAGTCCTGAACCCACACTAAGATCGAGTCTTGTGTCGTGGGTATCAGGAACTACGAGAGACTTTTCGGTCTCACAAACACCCAGACCCGGAAGAAATATTTGTGGGCCGCACAAACATTTCTCTCGGTGCGGGGATCGAACCCGCGGCCTCTCGTTTCACAGGCGGCGTCTAACCAACTGCGCCACGAAGGCTGTCAAATAATCGAATACCGCTTATGCATGCAATATTAGTTTACGCACATACAGATAAAATGAAACTTTCTATTTTTGTACATTCCTGTTTTTTTCTTAACTCTGTTTTATGTTTCACTACCTATTTTACTATTAAACATTAATGTTGTTTTTCTCACATGTATAATTCTTGTAAGATATTGTAAAGGAAGAGTACACTGATATCTGTAACACAGGTTTTACACCTATCACAGAAGTCAGGGGATATTATTAATATTGTGAACTTTGTGGTAAATAAAATATTATATTATATTAAAGACTTACAATTGAGGAAACAGGCAGAGATCACTAATTCAACCTACAGTTCGTCGAACTGATAGAAGGCGACCCTATCGGACAGAATTTCAAAGTCCCGGACAACTTTCACGCCGAAGAATCTCGATCGAAATCAATCAAACAGTTTCAGATATGTTTATTAACTTTTCGAGCATCTTCGTCACAATTTCATTCAGTTTTGTAGGAGTTTAACCTAAATATTATTGTTGTATCTTATAAACAATCTGTATGGTAGTTAAGGAAAGACGGTGTATATTTGTGTGGAACGAGTTTCGGTTCTCACACGGTCGACTGTTTCAAACCAGTTGTGTTTAAAACAAATTTTCCTTCTTCACAAAATTTAGGACTTTGGTTTTACCAATAATGCCATCTTTGGATATTAAATTAATTTTTTATTGAGTAATTTGTTGCGATAAAAATTAAAATACGATTAGTATTTTTAGAAATTATCATCTTTCGAAGATTGATACAAGTAATTATTTGCCAAATAACTTTTCCCATGCCGCTGAATGATCTCAAGATTATTTAAAGTAAGCATCTGGTAGGATGGTGAAGGATAAGAATCTGATGCCATACCATAGTATCGTCATAATCTTTAGTTTTCAAAACCACTTCTTTAATTTTAAACCAACCAGCGTTACGAAGTAAGCCTCGGTCATTTTATCGATGCTAATAATTAATCAGGTGCACTACGAAAGCTACTGAATGGCAACTAAATTCGCTCATAATTCGCCAACAAAAGGTTAAAAACAATTTAAATTTTAAACAAATATTCGTCTGCGTTAAGACTGTTTGAAATAAGGTCAGTTGGTGAATATATTCAATATAATACAGCCATTGTACCGTTGCAGAGCAATGAACGCGCAGTCCAAACCAGTTGTTAAATGTATGCAAAAAGAAGTATATTATGAATACACTTGGGCGCTTAAAAGATTGCACATATAAACCAATCAGGGTTACCATCTTTTCGAAAATATGTCGGGACAATGGAACGATCATTTGAAACTGTCAGAATGAAATTTGTGGGCCGAAAAAAAATATTCAATACGAATGTGGATGCAAAATTTCATTTGAAAATCTTACATTTAAATCAATGACGTATTTAATTGATATAGGACTAGGACAAAAAATCTAAATATAATTTAAATTCCTTTTAGACTAAATTAACGTCTAAAGTATGTGAAATTCGCCAACCCGCACTTGGCCAGCATGGTGGACTATGGTATAAGGCCTTCAACCCAACTCTCGGAAGAGGGCTGTATTTTGAAGTGGGACAAACGTAAATAAACTGGATTATTACGTTCAGTCAAAGCCAATTAATCGATCGTCACATTTTACAATTGCTACAAAATTATAAATAATATGTACGGCTGGCAATGTGCAAAGCGGGACTGTCCCGGCAAACGAGGTAAATGTGTCAACATTAACTAACGAAGAGCCTGTAGGTGCTACTTTTAATACCGGCATGCAGAATGTTGAAACATTATTTTTATTAATGTAATTAAGGAACTACATACATGAGAATGACCATTCATAGTATTGGTCAAGAAGATTGTTATATTGATTTACTATATACTGCTTAAAATTAACTCGAGTTGACAAATCGTTTTGATTGTCTAAAAGAAAACCTTGCAGTGGACGAGTTAAAAAGCGTTTTGGTAGAAGCTGTCCATACGGTGGGATCTAAGTATTTTAGACCTCGCCGTAGAGATAGACCACAAAAACTCTCGATCCACACTCTTGACCTCATGGCCGAACGTCGATCTTTTTCGCTGCAGTCTTTCCATGACGCCGAAGCATATCGGCGGCTCAATAGACGGATTTGGAAGTCCTTGCGACACGATGTCCGTGCTCACAATACTGTGAGCATTAAGGAGACAATTGAGCGGAACGGAGGCTCCAAAGTGTTTGCAAGAGACTTGTCTATTGGGCAAAGCCAGTTGTCTAGGCTTAAAACGGACGATGGCCGCGTGGTATCGACGAGGGCAGAGGTATTGAAAGAGATTGAGAGGTTCTACGGACAGCTTTACACCTCGGTTGCCGAACCTACTGTTAGCTCGGCCGAACACCCGAGAGCCGAGTTGATCCGACACTTTAGCGATGATATCCCGGACATCAGCCTGTGTGAGATTGAGATGGCCCTCAAACAACTTAAAAACAACAAGGCGCCGGGTGAGGATGGAATCAATTCAGAGCTTCTGAAAGCGGGCGGAACGCCGATACTGAAAGTCCTTCAGAGGCTCTTCAATTCCCTTCTCCTCGAGGGCTCAACGCCAGAGGCATGGAGCAGGAGCGTGGTGGTAATGATCTTCAAAAAAGGTGATAACACTTTGCTGAAGAACTACAGGCCCATCTCGCTCCTGAGCCATGTCTATAAGTTGTTTTCGAGAGTCATCACAAATCCTCTCGAACGCAGGTTTGATGACTTCCAGCCTCCCGAACAAGCCGGTTTCCGAAAAGGCTTTAGTACCATAGACCATATTCATACGCTAAGGCTAGTTATACAAAAAACCGAGGAATATAACTTGCCGCTTTGTTTAGCGTTTGTGGACTATGAGAAAACCTTAGTGCCTTAAATCGAAAGTCTTTGATAGTTGTGTGTTGCCAGTGATGACTTATCGCACCGAGACGTGGCCTCTCACTGTGGGCCTCATTAAAAGGCTCAAAGTCACTCAACGAGCCATGGGGAGGGCTATGCTCGGTGTTTCCCTACGAGATCGAATCAGAAATGAGGAGATCCGTAGGAGAACGAAGGTTACCGACATAGCCCATAGGATTGGCAACTTGAAGTGGCAGTGGGCCGGGCAATAGCTCGTACAACCGATGGCCGTTGGGGCCGAAAGGTTCTTGAGTGGAGGCCACGTACAGGCAAGCGAAATGTCGGACGCCCGCCTACAAGGTGGACGGACGATCTGGCTAAGGTTGCAGGAAGTGGCTGGATGCAGGCCACTTCCAACAGGTCATTGTGGAGATCCTTGGGGGAGGCCTATGTTCAGCAGTGGACTTCCTGTGGCTGATATGATGATGATAAAACTATTATGCCAATGACAATGAAAATCTTACTGAGCCATTATTTTGTTTGTCATTAGCATGATTTATGTGATGTAATTAACATGTTTATTTACATTGGAAAATAATGGAATTATAATATTATATTGATAATTAATAGATAAGGCTTGCTTGATAGTCTTTGATTGTCAACTATTAACAAAAAAATCATTCCCTGATCTTTGAAGATAAATAGAGGCATTTTTACTAGTGGTAGGTCTCTCGTATGAGGCCACCTGGGTGAGTACCACCGCAATATCTATTTCTCCCGCCAAACAGCAGTTTAAATGCTCTGTTGTATTTCGGATTGAAGGATATTATAGCTAGAGTAACTACTGGACATATTTTTAGATCTATTGTCTCATGATGGTGAGCACAGTGGAATGTCAAGCATTGCTTTTTAATTCAAGATGTGATTTGGTTTTGCTATTGTTCATGAGTGGTCGTATCGTTTACCACCAAGTGAACGGTATGCTCGTCTCGCCATATATGGCAATAAAAAAAATTGTCGAAATGTTAATAAGATAAGTAATTATAATTAAAACCCCTCATTAATTGTATGCTATTTATGCTTAATACATCAACATAAATGCTTCATTTTTTATATAAACTACTATTCATAACAAAGAATTTAAACGCGGTTGTCTAAGCATAAGACATAAAATTAAATTATTTTTAAGATAAATCTAATCATGAAATATTATACACTTACCAGCAAAAAAGAAGAAGAAATGCGCCTTAATTGGCAGCAACCCTTTGTCTATCTTTAACTTCATTTTGATTTATGTTACTAACTTTTTAACACGAAAACACTCGTTTGATGATACATACAAATTGGCTGTTAATATTTTTCTAGCCGCTTCGTATGATCACGGAGGTAACGACCTCGCACTTTCCACTCGTTGTGAATAAAATTAAAAACGTTCGGCGATAACATTCGTGCAGCAAAACACCAGTGTTTACACTACGAAATGATACGCGATTCAAGAAACGTCAAAAGTCAAAACAATTCAATACAATCCAAATAGAGATGTGGGTAGCGACGATAAGCGCGTTGCGCGCTACTAAATAACACATGCTAAATAACTGTAATAAAAAACTACTAGTGCGATTAGTCTGTTATTTTCTTTTGTCAGTTATTGTTGATTAAAAAATTAAACCACTAATACCTATAATATAATAGTGACAATATTAGTCTTGTGATCTGCACCATATGTTATAAGCTATAGCAGACACCGCCATGAGCGTAGCCAGCCATGGGCTCGGGGTGGGGCAGCAGTCTAAAATGATACGTAATTAGAAAACTGTACGTATTTTATACAAAAAGTTTACACCCTAAAGCACCCTGTATCTAAATTTATAATGCGATTTATCCTAAGCACTTTCTTATTGCTCACCTGTCTAGTATTTTACCTAGATAATTTATTTTTTTAGGTTCCGTTAAGTACCTTACAGGCCAAAGCCAGGGTGGGGCAAGCGCCCCACTCTGCCCCACCGTGGCTACGCCCATGGACACCGCTTCTCAGAAATACACCAAGCGAAAAACGTTTTAAAGCAACTTATGTTACTATGATTTTTGTGGGGAAAAATAAAGTTTATTATTGTTAAAAAACAATTATTCTCTGATTATAATTGACTACAGCTCTACCGATTAGTGACGTCCCACGGATTCCTTTAATAGAAAAACTCTTGAAATTACAGACTTGACCGTACAAGAAACGGCACAAATGTTAAATGAGACAAGACTGTGGTAATATAGGAATATTTAAATGAGTATGTACCAGTGGCGTAACTACACCATCTGGGGCCCGTGGCAAAATCATCGGATGGGGGCCCCCCTTTTTGTAAGGAGAGGAAATCTGTTAAGCTTATTTTCCGGTACCCCGGAGAAGACCGAAAGGAATATATTAGTGTCAATGGCCTGCCAGTAAATTGCGACCGAGGCGGGTCCCTAACAAAAATCTGCGCTAGCATACCGAATAAAACCCTGACCTCCGCATTTCGGGCGGTACTGCACATCTACTAGTTGAGTGGGTCGGAATGTGTCCCTGCAGTGGTTCTTAAGATGTCCGCCCCTGAGATAACCCCCGTACTCACGCGTCTTTTCTATTAAAACAACCTAGGCCCGGCTTCATGGAATATCACCCATGTTCATCCAATCCCCAAGAAGGGTGACCGGTCGGATCCTTCGAATCGCAGGCCGATTGCTGTCACATGCTGACTCTTCAAGGTCTTGAAGCGAGTTATAAATATGCAGCTATTGACTATCTTGAGGATCACCAACTGAGGGTCGTTCGGATGGTGATCTTCTCGGTTATCTCACCCACCATTAGGTGGAGGTATTGGATAGTGGGGGTGAGGCGATTACGTTAGGTCTTGAAATTTTCATCGAGTGTGGCATGGCGTTGTTTTGGGGAAGCTGCCTGATATTTCAACCTAAGGAACTCTGAAAGTACATCGCCAGCTTTCTGGATGATCACAGCATAAAAGTTGTATTGGACGGCTTTTGCATCGAGACCAAGACTATTAATTGTGGTGTTTATCCTGCATATCAATAACATGTTGTTTGTCATCATCTGGCATATGCAGATGCTAGTGCAAGTAAGGCAAGATACATCGGACTACAGAATCTCTATCGGGGATCCGTTAAGGAAAGGTGGTTTCAAATTTTGTCGGAAGTCGAGACCTCTCTGGGGCAGGCCTCTCAATGGGATAAATTGAACATAGCACAATTTAACCCCACGAAGATATAAGTTTGCTCGTTTACAACCAAGAAGACCTCTTTTGTCATGGAGACTCTCTCTAAACATCCGAGAGTATTCATTGACCCGAAATATTGAGCAAGTTGCAGTTTAGGTGTCATTTGGAAGGCAAGGGCAAATTGGCCAGCAAAAAGTTAAGGATTCTCAACAGAGCCAAGCGGTACTTTTCGTCGAATCATTGGTTGCTCTACAAATGCGACGATCCAGCACGACATGCAGTTCTGCTCTTACCTTTGGGTAGAAGCCCCAAAATACCAGCTCGACCTACTTGACTCATTACAACGCCGAGTTCTTCGAATCATCAATAATCCCGATCTCACGGAGAATGAGGAGCCGTTAGGATTGCAGTGAGACTTTGGGTCTCTCTGTGTAATCTATCAATTGTTTCACGGAAAGTGTTCTGAGGAAGATGGTGCCTCTATCGCTATTCTCCCATCACCCTTCCCGTCACCGCAGTGGTACTCATTCTTACTACCTGGAAACTATCCGTTCCCGGAAAGACCGTTTCCAGTGTTCTTTTCTACCACGCACGTACAAGCTCTGGAATGAACTCCCTGCTTCGGTATTCCCTGAGCGCTATAACCAATCCTTCTTTAAACTAGGCTTTAAGAAAATGCTCTCTTTACGGTAGGAAGCGACTTCATTTTGCTGTATCCCTGGATCTGCAAAAGTCTACGAGCGGCGGTAACCGCTGATCGTGAGGCGGGCTGTATGCCTGCAGGCCATAAAAGAAGCTCCACAATGAGACCAATTAATCGTCGTTATATCTTTACTGCGTGGCCGGAGCCCAAACGCAGCAATGGTGATGGGGCCCCCTCAGAAGCCTAATAATGAACTTTCGTTCCTTTTTTAAACCAAATCCGCACTATAATCTGTACTAATAGGTTAAAAAAAGTTAGTAAAATTCGCGTAAATCTAAAGAACCATTATTATTATTTTTATGTATTAAAAATAAACCTTGGTATCTTTAATGGAAACTAAGAAAATAGTTTTTAATTATCAATTTTGTTGGTAATAAATTGGCTAGGTTCTTCTCTGCTTACGGCCTCTCGGGCCTGAGGGGCCGGGCCGCCGGGGGCCCCTAAGGTCGGAGGCCCGTGGCATTTTGCGCACTATGCCACCCTATTGTTACGCCACTGGTATGTACATAATATTATTAGCACTAAAGTGACACTATACCAGCCGGTATATGATGACTGTAAATCAAAAATATATACATTTGTTTAATTTGCTTTGAATTTACACATTCCTCGATTATTTTCGGTAAAACCGGAATCTTTTAATATCAGAAAGATGGCCTTGTGTGAGTACAGACGTAATCTGAGTTCCAACAAAATTGTATATTAATTTCAAATTTGGAAACAGTCAAATATTAGGAACAATAAAGGAATTCATGAAGAAAAGAATCAACAAACTATTTTTTTATAATTAAACGGCTGATGCCAATAATCAATCGAAAAATTTAGATTGAAGTCAATCCAGATTGATTTTTGCTTTTCTGTTAGTCTATTACCACGTTGCCAATAACAATCCAGGCCACAACCGATTGTGTTTGTTGATAGATTGAAAACAATCCATTCCCTCTTGACAATTTTATTTATTTTGACTTATATCAGGGCAGAATGTGCTAATAAGGAAGCATTTATTAGTATGTTGTATGACTATTGCGTCTTTAATGACTATGAGTATTTCTTTGACCACATAATACAATGATTTTAGAATAAGAATTCTTTAACCATTGCATAATATGCACATTTTATACAGATCACAGATTGAAGCATGTACGTAGTACATATTGAGAATCGATTGATTTTAAAAATATCTAGCAGAATCGACCGATTATCGCATCACTATTGCAATGTTAACAAAGCGCGCGATCGTCATTTGTCAATTTAAAATTCAAATATGTCTATTTGCTTTTGAGTCGTAAAAATTAAAAATCATCACAATTATGGAGGATGAGGAGTTCAAAGGTTGTATCAGTTGCATGCGATCAAATGATTTGTACGACCTATTTGCTGTTTACGAAGAAAATGCTGAAACTTACGCCAGTTTGCTTGAAACCTGTTTTTCGATTAAGGTACGGAATATTTTCTCTTATTTAAACAAAAAGGACTTATTGAAAACCACTTTTAAAACCTTTTTTACGTAATACAAAAGCATATCGATGTATTTATGTTAATAATGACGCATGGTATTATATTTTTACATTACATTTATCTTTATATTACGCTAGCAAGAAAACTTGTTATACACCTTGCTTAGAAAAAATCTTCTTAAGATTTTTATTCCATATAACACATCTGTTTTAACATTCGAAGTAGAATTAAAAAAATAACATTGTTTTATTTACGCTTTGTTCATCTTGTATCATCAAGTGAGTGTTGTGGGTTCAAATCTCGAAAAAAAAGAACATATCTTTAAATATTTATAGCAGTTGAATACTGTTAATGCATCAAAATATTTCATTTTTGTAGGTACCAAATAATTTAAGACACATATGTGTGGACTGTTCAGAGCAGCTTGAAAAGGCTGCAGCGTTTAAAGAGCAAACATCTAGTAGTATAGCAATACTACATAATATCAAACGTAAGGAATTATATTAATTTGTAGAAAAGTTATAATTCATTGATCATCATCATCATCATCATCATCATCATCATCATCATCATCATATCAGCCACAGGAAGTCCACTGCTGAACATAGGCCTCCCCCAATGATCTCCACAATGGCCTGTTGGAAGCGGCCTGCATCCAGCGACTTCCTGCGACCTTAGTCAGATCGTCCATCCACCTTGTAGGCGGGCGTCCGACACTTCGCTTGCCTGTACGTGGCCTCCACTCGAGAACCTTTCGGCCCCAATGGCCATCGGTTCTACGAGCTATGTGCCCGGCCCACTGCCACTTGAAAATTGTTGATACTTATCAACAATTTTTTTTGGGTTAAATATTTGGATTTAGGTTTAAATCTGATATCCATAATTCCATTTTCTTAAAAAATTCATGAGGTCTGTGCAATATGCTTTCTGGCATGCTGCAGAAAGATTTATTTTATACTCACATTATTTGTTGTTTGCCTGAAATAGATACATCTGACAGTAATCATACATTTTATCCAACCCCACATATTAATATGGTAAGATTTTCTGTCACTGGTAACACCTACAATAATCAAACAGAGGTTTTACAAATCCATAATACCTGGATCCAAAACATATCATCACCTTGATTATTAGTCTGTGATCATCACTGAATTTGAAACTCTAACTTTAGAAAGCAGCCATCAAAATAAATAGCTGAGGGTTTAGTCTTTAGCTTTTTTCTCAGAAGAGTTAAATAATTTTAATTATTAAAATAAATAAAAGTTACAATTTCCGTAGTTTATTAAGTCACTCATATAATAGGAGACTAGTATTTCCTAGATATTTAAAATTGCTGAGGCTAGAATTTTTTGAAATTCAGATGAAGAATATTTAGATGAGTCAATATTAGAGGAAGCTGATACACCTGAGGATCCAGACAATACTAATGTTAAGATCAAGGGAGACAGGTCTGATGAAGAAGATGAAGAATTTGATGGTAAACTTTTTTATTTGACTTTTTTAATGATTGGCTGTGTTTAAGATTTGAATGGGTAACATGTCGCTGCATTTAACAAAATATTGAGTATACTTATTACCTACACCTAGGCTTATTGGTTCTGTGCCATTAATAATTTAGAAGGGTCAGACTATATTCCTCCTAACTGCCCTATTGCAGGTTGGTGGACATCAGATACCATACATTTTTTTGTAAATCTCTGACATGTAAAGCTTTTCCCACGATGTTTTACATCAAGATAAAGTGCGTAGTAACACAATAAACTCGTGTCTCGGAAAAGACAGATATGCACTTTCGAGCCAGCGACGCAGAGTTTCGGCAGCCACATCTATTCTCATACATAATTTTTAACCTACGCAAGTCTGATAATTTTCCAGAAGACATAGACGACGAGCACGCGATCCAAGCGCTGGACGAGACCACTTGCATATACTGCGACCTTCAGCTGTCTTCAGTTGAGGAGGTGCATGACCACGTCCGCTCGGTGCACGAGCTGGAGCCGCGCACGGGGCAGCGGCTCCGGGAGTGCTCGCTGTGCGGCGTGGCGCTGAGGGATGCTGCTGAGCATCATAATAGGTGAGGAGATCAGGTGGAGGGGGTTCATAAATTAATGCACTCGACAGTCTTACCCATAGACCTAATCTTGCATTTTAATGTTAGTTATGTGTTGTACGAATCGGAAAATTAGGATGATTCTTCGGTCTTCTAATAGTCTTGAATTGCTTGCTTTTGGATTACAAACTTGTCTCGGTTTAGGCCGGTGTTTTATCAATCTGTGCCATGGGGTCCTTGGGAGGGTCGTGGAGCCTTACTCAGGGTCGCCATTCTTACAGAGTATAGGTCTTAATTATAAATGTAGGTACGAAAATAGGAAAAATAATAAACATAGTCTTCTAAATTACTAACATTTTGTCTGTTTGCGGGCCAAGGGGATGGTTAGAAGATTTCAACCTGAAAAGCGGTTAGATATTCAGAAAGATTGAAAAACACTGGTACAGGCCATCTAGTCTGTTATAGTGAGACATACCAATCTTGGATCCACCATGTATATTGGTAGAAAATAAATCTTAAATCTTAAGTATCACTTGAACTATTTAAATGTAAGAAAGCTATCTGTATGACTGTTGGAGTAGGTTTGTAAAGATATTGCGTGGTGGGATCGTAGAATCTCTTTATCAGGTGCCACGGCGCGAAGTCGGAGAGCGAGGGTCGCAAGTACCCGTGCCACTTCTGCGACAACGTGTACGTCAGCAAGAAGGCTTGCTTCACGCATCTCAGGATGAAGCACGGACGTGAGTTATATTCTGCGTTATTAAAGACACTGATCCTTCTTCCAGGGTTCAGATCATTTCTGACATTTTTTTTTTATTGCAATGAATGACGAGACGAGCAAGCCGTTCGCCTGATGGTAAGCGATACGACCGCTCATAAACAGTAGCAACATTCCACTGCGCTCGCCATCCTGAGACATAAGATGTTAAGTCTCAATATGTCCAGTAGTTACTCTGGCTACAATGTCCTTCAATCCGAAACACAACAGTGCATTTACGCAGTGTTGTTTCACGGGAGAAATAGACACTGCGGTGGTACCTACCCAGATGGCCTCTCACATATGAGAGACCTACCACCAGTGACCTACCACCATTTGGGCATCAAATTAATAGTAGAACCGGGGAGATTACTGTGTAATCCGAAACTAAGTGCGAATGTTCGACGTCCGAACTCCGCAGTAAGCTATAAGTTTCTACTTCGAAATTTTTGTGGATACCGTAGGTTCTAGCCACAATCGTACAGTTTTTCGCACGACGCGACGTCCGAACATCCGAAATCGTTTCGTATCATTAAAATTAGTGTCTTGCTATAGTCAATTTAGTAGCTGTGTGTTATATTTTCGAATAGAAATTCGACTTGAAATGAATACTTCACGTCCGTTTCACGTCTTTAAAAAAAAATAACAAATGTCTTATTTGATCGAGAGATATATGAGTCTGGTGTGTAGTGGTCTTGTAAACTCCCTACTAAAAATGTAACGACGTATTCCGAAGCACAGATGAGTATATTTCTTGGTCAAATCTGTCATACCTTTAAATTATATTTTAGCTTAAACTATACTTGTACAAGGGTTACCGCTGTAGCATATAATTATATGTAATAACAAGCAATAGTTCAGTTTGGTTACTCCGGTATGTGCATCGTAGCCACGTGGGCACGTAGCTTAAGCGGTGTCAAGGGCGGATCCAGATTTTAAGCCAGGGGGGAGGGTCATATAGTTATTTTCAGAACACGACTCCCATGACCTCCCTTGAGTGGTGTCTTCTGGCTTCGCTGCTTGTTACTTGCATGTGTGCATTTTCATGCAACGCTTGCTTCTTGTTTCTGGCAGGCTTGAGGTCATTATTTATTGGTTGTATTGCGGCATTTTCTCGTACGATCCCTTGTTTCTATTGAGCTATGGCGTCGAAGTCTGAGTATTAATTAATGTTTTGCGTATGTATGTGTTTTATTCATTGGTAATGGTAACAGGTAATTAGGTAATGTTTTTGTTTTGTGAGGTAAATTTTACAATATCATACGGTAAGGTAAGGTAGAGTTTGTAATTTGTAAAGGTAAGTATATGTGAAACTGTAAGAATGAGGACTAAGATGTCACAAGCCCATCCCGTTCTCCCATTTTCGATCCTTCCGCACTTAAGTTTTAAAGTAATATGTGTATGTATGGACGACGATTATCATGTGAAGAGTTTGTCGTAAGTTACAAAAGTAAATTTTATGGGTTTCTTTCCCCCTTTTCTCCCCTCCCCTTCTTAATCCCTTTCTACCACTGAACCTGTGAATAGAAGAATAGTTTCCTAAGTAGTTAATAATTGTGTAGTAAAACTGTGCAACGATCAAACGCCGAAGTACGTGCCTCGGGAGCGCAAAAAATGCCACTTGTGCAGCAGAGACTTCAGCCAAAAGCAGATACTCAACAAGCACTTGTTGAAGGCGCACGGATTAGAGGTGAAAACTTGTAAACAAATGCTTACACGTCGGTTGATGTAGAATTAACTTTGAGAGTGCAGTAGGAATTATATTTAGGAGAAAAGAACCTTACGTAGAAAAATTTGAATTGAAGGTCCTACATTCCTTGAGTTGTAAAGTTATGTTGTAGTCTTGATACCCATGTTCGTAGCTCTTGTTACAATTATCTTAGACTATCTGGAAAGTAGTGGCAAATTTATGTTTCCGAGGAGTCGCAGACTTTGAATATCCATAGGCATAATTTTAGTGAACAGTATTATACTATGGTTCTCCGCTATTTAAAAATGAATAATAGGGTTTAGTGTAGTGTTAAATTTTGCTTTTTGATAGTAGAATGTAGAATTATTGTTGTATCCCGGTATATACCCTTCACCGTTTTACCTTCTCACCCCTTCCTACCTTTACCCTAAAAGGGCGACGATATAGCTATAATAATGTAAGAATTACTAATTGTATATCTAAAGGATTTGTTTTAGATTTCTCCTACCCCGGACAGCTTAGTAAGCCGCTGATATTTGCAGATGAATTGACAGCGATCATATGGTAGATATTAAATATCTGCTGTCACAGAATACTAAACATACAGAAATCAAGCTACATGCAAAGCGCGCTAGATCAACGCACACATAGGCAACGTTCACTGACACGATATTCAAAACCAATCGAGAACAGAGCGAGGACGAGTTTCACCCGCTTTGGGCCCCACCTTGACTTATGATAATATTTTATTATATTAACTTTATATACCAAACGGTATATAGGCGGACTTAATGCCAGGGGCATTCTCTAACAGTCTATTTTTAGGTGAAGCAGAAATGGAGTAAAGCAGGTGTAAAATATTTTGTGCTGCTGTAGTATCCACGTGGTCTCTGCAGGTGGAGAAGCGCAAGGCGTTCAGTTGCCCGCTGTGCGACGAGCGCGTGAGCTACGGCTCCAACTTCAGCGCGCACCTGCTGCACGTGCACCGCGTGCACGAGCACGTCGAGCAGCTCGAGTTCCACGACATGGACGGTAAGGGCGGGCGGTCACGTGTTATACGATCGTTGTTCTTTGTGTAGGAATTTATTCGAGTGCCTCCACTGATCGTTGTCGAACGAATCTACCCATTAGCGATGCTGATGCAGATGCTTGAGGGGTAATCCGAGCAAATTCGATCTTTGCTACTGTGGACGTATTGTAGAAAAATAATTAGTGTGATGCGATTTGTGCGATACTTACGGAAATATAGGAATGCCTGCCTTAAGAGGAACACGGTGGAGGTCACTGACAATTAGTAGATGATAGCTAAAAATCAGTTGTGGCTAAAGATCTTCCAGGTCGATTCCAAGATATGGAAGGTAATAGAGTGTAGGTCGATGCTGACAGAGGTATGCTGGCATGTTTGTATAGTGCAGACAAAGTATTCACTGGTGAAAACCATTTCGACATATTAACGCCAGAAAACAGAAAATAATAGAAGTGCCAGTATTGTAATCTTCAGTAGTTCACACACTACCTGTCAGTCGGCACACACATGACTATTGTTAGACTAATAGGCAATAGCTAGTCTTAATCTTCAAGCTGAAGATATTTATTTTGATTGATTGATTGGCACCCTCATCATAGGATGTATCTCTTGAATCTCCAGACTTTATGCTGTTTAAGAGCGCCATCCAGGAGGAGACCAAGTACAGGTTCCGCAAGACCACGGCCAGCAAGCAGACGATCGAGGGCATCCGCTCGCACTACATGTGCAGCCAGTCGGGCGTGTACGTGTATCAGGTACTGATGATTACTCTGTGTAGTCTTTCCTATATAGTGTATTATCTATGGTGTAGGCTGTAGTGTAGTGTAAAGTGTAGTACAATTACGACAAGCAAGCAGACCATCGAGGACATCCGCGTCTTCGTTTTTGGACTTAGTAAATTGAGGATCAAGCACACATATTCCATATCCCTGTTTCCTTAAGACGTCAACAAAACGGGAGAGTCCTGAGATTTCGTTAAATGGCTACTGTTTGGCACATATTCTTATTGGCTTTGAAGCAGCGTCTATTCAGTGTGAATGCACACATGTTTGGTAAAACTACATGCTCACGTCCTGTTATTTATTAAAAGATAAATATGCTCGGTGGATTATAACCGCCACTGGTGCCATATCTATCCCTACAGGTATTTAAACGTAGATAAGGGAGTAAGTATAGTTTTGAAATAATTTAACGATCTTTTGCCCTCACTCAGGGCAAGGGCAAGCGTCCCGCGCCGGAGCGTCAGATCTACAAGACGGGCAAGGCGTGTCCCGCGCACATGATCGTCACGGAGACTACGGACCGCGTGCTCGTCACCTTCTACAAGACGCACGTTGGACACGGAAGTAGGCTCGCTACTGTAACATTAATAGCTTAGAGCTGAAATCAAAATATCGTATTCTGTCTTACGCATAGAGTAAAGAAGCGGCCATAGATACTAGAGAAACGCATCGTAAACCGATCTGAACAATGACTTGCTCTCTTTGCTCTATGCGTAAGACAGAATACGATAGTATGATTTCAGCTTATGGCTTTGCTTGGCTAAAAGCCTTTAAAAAGGTCGCCTTTGAAGTCTTTTGTCTTCTACTTAGAGTTTGATGCATGTAATTGGAAACACCACTAAGTTTCAGGTTAGGTGTTTCATGTTTGTTTGTAAAGATTCTTAAGTTAAGAAATAATTTCACCCATAACTCGTATGAGTAGTAATAGTTTTAGAATTCAAAAGGAATGAATAAAAACCTTCTCTAGAATCTCGTTCATTTTACTATTATTAATTTTTTGCCATTTATTATGTTTGAATTATGCAAATATTATAATCTAAGGTAATCCAATATACCTAGTACTTACAATTTTTTTCAGCGTGCCCATATTTTGAGCCGCGCGAAGCTAAAAAACCGAAGCTGGAGTACCGGCCCGGTCCGTCCGCGGGACAGCTGCAGCTCTCTATTGAACCGGGGGAGGGGGAGTATGTGGAGGGGGATGGGGAGGGGGAGGCAGCGGGCGCGGAGGCGGTGGTGTGCGACGCGTGCGGCATGCTGTTCTCGGACCACGACAAGTTCCGGGAGCATGTCGCCACGCACGGACTAGAGCTGTACCCCTGCCAGTATTGTGAGCAGGTATGTATCTACGCACGCACGTACGCACTCGTACGTATTCGTGCACGCACGTACGCACTCGTACGTATTCATTCACGCACGTACGCACTCGTACGTATTCGTGCACGCATGTACGCACACATGCACGTAGGTACGGACACACGCACGTAGGTACGGACACAGGAAAAATATTATACTTGTGCGAATTTTGACTGGTAGTGTATTTAGAAATATAACGTATTTTCTAAATTAATAGAATGTTTTAATTATATATTGAATACAAATAAATTAGTAGTAGGTGCGTCAAATTATGAGTACGACATTGCCTATTTTCTCGACGAATTAAAAATCATTCATTCATAAAAATGACTGGAAGTCTATCATTCAATTTATTTTAATGTTTCGAGAGGGTTTCAAGGATATTTTCTTTCAGGATTTCCAAAATTTGGACGCGTGGTCCCATCACGTGAGACGGGAGCACAACGTGGATATTGTGTTTTAGTTATAAGTCAAGCTGTTTTATTTATACCAAGAAGACGATTTAATTTCAATGATGAATTTGATTTCTTTGTTATTAGTTGAGTTTAAATATAGCCTTGTTTTATAATTATATGTTTTATTGTAGTTAGTGCAGTTTTCATTTTGCAAAATGTACCTATTTATAGGTTTTGAAATAATTTTGAATAACATGAATATGCTAGTCAGCATACTAAATTAAAATTAATTGGATGGATCTTTGCAATGAATCCTTTTAACAGACAAGGTCAGACAAACAAGCAACTGGGTTACCGATTTCGGCTAATAGTGTCTGCCGCCCCAGTCTCATAAAATTTATACCATGTATTTTAAGATTTCCTACAACTTGCGCCGTATATTGTCAATCAGTAGTTAATATTTTTTTAAACAATGATGTTAGTATTTTTATTAAAGTTAATTTTGAACTTAAGGTAGGTATAAAATTTATGACACTACATCTGAAAATTCGTATTCCAATTTAGGATTTCTCAAGATGCCTTTGTTAGGTTTTGCATTGCGTAACTCTTTTCTTTGTAGTTTGTTTCTTAAAATGTGATTTAAAATACTAACAGATGTTTTATCAGAATATTTTTGTGGCTTTGTAAGGAGTACCACAGTAGCAAGATTTAATTTATCGACTGGCAAAACTGAAGGCGTTTCTTTGGGCGTACTACGTAATATATAGATAGGCAAGTTGCCGTATTTTCTAATCATCATGTTTTCGAAGTCTGTTACTTCTAGGTTTTTGTCTTGCATCGTCAAAGGTGATGTGATGAAAGATTTGATCGATCGAGGCAATCTGTGCGCAGCGTGGGGGAGAATATGACTGGTTTGTGCTGGTAACACTGAAAATTGAGGAGTTTTATGTAAGTTCTTAATTTAGGTCGTGGTGTTGCCAAATTGTCACTGCAGTTACCTTATAATACTGTAGGAATAGGAAACTAAACTGTTAGTCCAAGTAGTGATTGTTGTAGAGCCACACTGCTGTCAGTTATGACTTAGCATGAAAGGGCAGGCTCTTCCGGGGCGGTATCACTCACAGGAGATCGACGTGCAGGGACAACTTCGCTGTCGCGTCGCCCGTTTAGTGAGATTGCCAAGCGGCCGATCCCTCCTCCCTCTTCCCATCATTTATATCTTCCGCTCCCCTCCCGGCTTGATAGACCGATAACACATCCATTACTCAATTGTAGCAGTTATCCATCACTTACCATCAGATAACTTGTTTGCTGGACCTGTGCTATATAAAGAAAGTGGTTTTACCGAATTTATTTGGTGGTCAAACACTACGGTATCTAAATGGTTATTCTAGAACGGTAAAGGTTACTTGGAAACTCACCAATAATTGAAATAACAAATAGTACACGTATCATTATTCAACAATAATTCACTGCTCCCAGATGCACTTAACTCAAAAGTATTGATGCAATACGGAAATTAATTGAACGAAACTTTTATTGGCATGGGCATCGTAAAAATTCAGAGACAGATTGAAGTGTTTTGTAATATTGGCTCAGGTCCCATTGTTAGGCACAAAATTCTGGACATGTGGAAAATTAAGCTAAAGTCTATCTGGTTCAGCTTAGCTGGTGCCATCATGCATTTTCATTTATTTATTAGCAAATGTTTTATTATAAAGTGAGTAAGAGAAAAACATCATATTAATTGCATAATATAATTTATTTCCTAATTAAAATTTGGTCTATAAATATAATATAAAAATAACAAACCATATAATCTACTTCACACGATATACAAAAGTAAATCTTACATTTCTTGTCACCAGACATTTAACAATGCAACTAAACTAATTCAGAAAACCTTCCGAATTTTTGCTAAAAGTACTATTGCATTGTATCAATAGCACTTTTAGCACTATTTTGCTAAAAGTACTAAATTATATAAAATATAACACGGAAATTTGATTATTACTATTCAAATGAAAACAGTGGTCAACAAAATCATTGTTTAATGTGTGCATGTTTTCAACAATAAAAATATTTTAAGAATATTTAGCTACCATCTCGTCACCACATTGGATCTGGTGGTAAGGACTTATTGTGCATACTTAAGCGAGCACCGTGTTTGTTCAACATGCTAACAATATAAAAAATATATAAATGTTGTACTATCTAATTATGCATTTATTTTGGAATAAAATATTTTCAATATTGGGGAAATGTTTCTTGAATACTGGATTTTTTTATTCCGAGGCTTAAGTAGTAACCATATTGATATTGTCAAAAACATTTAGTTTTTTTTTATTATGTGCTCTTTATAACTAAACGTTATTCTAAAGGATCATTGTCCTAAGCATAGCTTCTTCATTGCTGAGGTAATAAAACGTATTATTTTAACAGCTGACTACTTGGCGTCACTTCCAATGATGATATTGTGTAAATACTGTTTGTATAAAAATACCAAGGCCAGAATGATAACATTCATATTATTTACAGAAAATATGGATTTTCAATGGGAAATTACAAAATAATTAGTGTAATGCGCATAACAGCTAACAGTAAAAGTACTAAAATAGTGATTTTAAAACAGGGAGAATTGTTATAATTTTAGGTACCTACCTATATTTTATTGTAAAATATTTTAATTTTTTAAAGATATGTGTATACACGATTTTAGGAAAGTTTATTAGACTTTGCTCATTCGGTTGTTTTAAGCCCAGTTGGGTTGAAGAAAATAGATGATGTCATTAGGACCCATTGAAACTGCCAGGCCTAGACTATTTCAGGCCTGCCACCAACTTTTGTTATCATCACTGAAAGTGGCTTTACGTATATAATAATTCTATTATAATCAAAACAACGTTCTCATAAAAGTTCTAGCTTTACTTTGTTTTATCTAGCGATTGCCACGATTTCTTTGTGCGGTTCAGACATGAAACTAAACTACTGTGTCTATACCCAGAGCCGGATTAAACAAAGGTTCGAGAGGCAGTAAGTCCTTAGATTAAGTACGAAAAAAAAAGCAACAACGATGTAAAAAGAAATCGAAGTTATAATTATGTAACGATTTGAATAATTTCAATACGAAATAAAGGAAACCGTCACAGTAGATAGGCTGAAAGTTGTCGTTTGAATATTTATTTACAATAAAATCCGACCCAACTCACATTGTTTTAAAGTATCCAGTTGTACATAATTAACAATACTTTATCCACACATTCAAATGAAAGAAACCGCGTACAAAACCTAACATTTAAATTAAACAGCGTCAGTACTCATGTTTCATACAACTTATCCGTAAATAATTTACCTACATGTAAGGTGGACGCAGGTGTGTTGAGGTAAATAACAGCACTTAACAAAATAACAGTTTTGAATAGTGATTTTTTGCTTAGAGCAGTTTTTAAGTGAATTATCTCTTAATCACTTGAGCTTATTGTATTCATTTTTTGTCAAAGTATCTTTTCTGGGTGTCACCTAAAATATAACAATGTTAAAGATATAATTTAGCACGTATCTTATCAATATCCTAATAATTATTACTTTCGCCACATTTGAATTTTTTAATTCACCCTCACATTTCAATCCGGTCGACAATGTTGCCAGCTTCAGACAATTTCCCCGAATACAGACTACATCCACCTGTAATACTCATGGTCATCAGCTCCTCGCGTCGTTGATGGTCTCCGGAACCTTCACCTCGAGGCCGTCCAGGTCTTTAGTGAGGGTTATCTGGCAACCCAGCCTGGACGTATCGGTCAGACCGTAGGCCAGGTCTAGCATGTCACGCTCCTCGTCGCATGCCTCTTCTGGTAATCTGGGTTAGGAGAATTTTCATTAGATTGGAGGTTGATGCTTCAGACTGAGAGATCTTGGTTCTGGGAATGTATTGGGTGCAAGGTGAAATCAGGTACTTATTGTAGCAGGGTATTGTATAGATTTCATATCATATTCGATGCGGAGATAGTTAAGAACTGAGCACTTTTGAAAATAAGTGTTAGACCCACTTTATAAGTGATGGTCCTTGAAAATGTCCTCGTACCTCCGCGCGATTCCTTGATTTTGAGTGCCGGGATACGAAGAAGTATAAAAACTATTGATAGATACAGTAAAGTTAAGTACAACTTATTATCCCATCGTTTAATTAAACTGGGGTATTACTAAATAACAAGTGGTATGTCTCTCATATCAAATATGTGAAAGGCCGCTTGAATAGGTACCACCGCTATGTCTATTGCTCCCGCCAAACAGCAGTTGTAGGACATTGTAGCCAGAGTAACTACTGGACATCATGAGACTTAACATCCTATGTCTCAGGATGGTGAACGTAGTTGAATTTCATGCATTGCTTTGTAATTCTTGGTGTTGTTTGGTTTTGCTACTATCCATGGGTGATTATATCACTTACAATCAGGCGAATGAAATGTTCGTCTCGCCATTAAATACAATAAAAGATAAAGAAGGTATTTGAACGAATATAGATCCCTGGCCAAGTTTACAGTATTTTTTTCCTACTGACCTGTCAAAGTCCTGCTGCTTGAGTATGACATGGCAGGTGGAGCAGGTGAGTGTGCCTTCACAGGCTCCGTAACCCTCGATGTTTAGGTCGTTGTTGACCACCACGTCCAGCAGAGTGTCGCCGACTTTCGCCTCCGTCTCCAGCCGCCGCCCGTCATGGAGAACGAACGACACTTTCACTCTGGGGACAAAGATCAAAGGGTAGAATTGAGGATTTGCCGGTGAACGGAATATAACTAAATAAAACTAACCACCTATTTTCGCCCATTGTTGAGCATCCAGAACGGAGAGTTCGATAAAGCTGGGTTAGGCCATAGTTAACCACGCAAATACTTATGTATTAGTAATTAGACTATATACGGCTTCCTCCACAATCGAGACTATGATAAAGAGTGGCGAGGCGATATGGACTATATCGCCATGCTACCATGCTGGCCTAGTGCAGGTTGGTGCATTTATTTCCACAAGAGTAAAAATCAATATAAAAACTTCGAATTAAAAAAAGGATATCAACTAAAATATTTAAACTTTACATGCTGTAAAAAAGAGATTTTCAAATTGAGCCTACAATGAGCAAGTCAAGTATTAAGGAAGTGTTATTGAGGTCTACATTAGTGATCACAAACACCACTCACCTGTCTCAAAATAACAGATAACATATTATCATATTGATAAACAACTTATTAAGTAGATATATCTTTAGATTTTCCTGTATCATTGTTGTTACCAAGTACAAACACAGATTGATTATTCCTTCATAATATGATACCTACACCTAACAGTCATATACATAGAACTTTTTTGTGTCAAGAGAAAATGCTTTTAAACTTCCTTTTCTGTACCCAGGATGTATGTATGTCAGTTTCACTGGCCTATCAGCCCGGCACGCTGCGGATATTGCGGCCGAGTCGTGTCCCTAACAAAAACCTACGCCAGCAAACTGACTAAAAACCTCTCAGTGCCCCGATTGCTTCCCTGTGATCGCCTGGCGCCACCAACCAGGACGCAGACTGGTCTCTCTCATTAGCGAACAAACTTGCTCCCCACTTCTGTCTTACTATGGACGCCCCTTTAAAATGTTATGGGCGTCCGCGAGACATGCGAAGCCATCCGCTCTGTCGGGCGTCTCAGAGTCACATTTAGTAAGTGTGCACCGCCCCCACAGTACTCCCAGCGACTCCGATGACGCATTACGACGGGCAGGGGATACCGTGGCGGAATTCTTACGCCCCCTAATCATGGGGCGGACATACATAGTCCTGACCCAACATTAAGATTAATGAAGTCGTGTGTCGTGAGTATCAGATACATCAAAAACATCCTGTAAAAAAATACCAAGTCTCGCAGCTTAGTTTTTCTACCGCAAAAAGTTGTGAGATCCATGTAATACCAAGTCGGTTGATTTATTTAGTCCTTGCTTAAGGGAACTTCTGTATAAAGTAATCAAGTAATCAAGTAATAAGTATAAAAAATCCTTTACGTTTTAAATAAATAGATTGACTTGGCCATCGCACGAAAACATAATGTATCATACAATTTGTAGGCGTGCGGAGGTCGGGAACCCGGAGACGGGCACCAACGTTCCGCCGCGACTTCACTGGGCGAGAATCCGAGTCCTCAACTCGGGCGCCGGAGCCCAGCGTATGCACCCCCTGGTGCGTGTTCGGGCACTCTATTTGACGTCTAGCCTCTAGGAATGTCGCTCCGAAAGGTGCGGTTTGTATAGGACGGGCAACGTAATGATACACACGATATAAAATATACGCGGAATCGACCACGCCCCGCCCTATGGTAGCCCCGGAGTACTTGATCGTAGTGACGCCGGCAAGCAACGTCGCAGTCCGGATCGCTTCGTACTTCGGGCTTCTTTCTTCAGGGTTTTTTCCAGGTTTCTTCTGTGTCTTGAGGCTTCGAGTGTCTTCAGGTGTCTTCAGTTTCTTCCTCGGAGAGCTCCTCAGGGGCCCTACTATATTCATCGAACGAACGAACGAACGAACGAAGGACCCTACTATATTCAACGAAACGAAGTTCGAAACTTCGGACAAACGAAGTTTTTTATACGATACGAATGTATATATATAACGTACACCGTAACTATAAGTCTATGGTTACGACCATAAATCAATAACGACCATAAGTTTTATGTAGGTACATTCGTATCGTATATAAACTTTGATCATCCGAAGTTTCGAACTTCGTTTCGTTGAATATAGTAGGGCCCTTCGTTCGTTCGTTCGATGAATATAGTAGGGCCCCTGGATCCAGTGATTTCTCATTTTTGCTTGTCGGCTTAAGTACTCCGAGGCGTTACCATAGGGAGACCCCCGCAAAATGTTCCTAATTTTGGGTCCATTTTTACTTCGGGGCGCGGTCATTTTCCTCTTTATTTTGATAATTATCTTACGTACAATTAATTATCGTATATCACTAGATTGGTCTCGTCACGCCCTTTAAAATGACATATAAATCATTAATGTGTGAGCGGTGGGTGCGAAGCTATTCAATAAAAACCTGTCAAAAAACAATAAAAATGCACCCAATCCGCCCACACATACTGCGATCGTGGCGTGACGAGACCTTACAAAATGCGTTCTGTGTACTACGCCGGGTGATGTGCGCGTGCGTCGTCAACATTCTCCCCCTCGTGCGCAGCACCTTCTTCTTCGTCGGACGACGCCGCCGCTGCTGCCGCCGGGACGAGGAGCACCGCCTTGGTGCTCGGTCGCCGCAGCACGCCGTTCGCCGTCCGCACCTCGACGATCCTCGTTCTTCCGTCGGGTCCCTGGTGCGCCGCGATGATTTGGCCTCTGGGCCACACACAGCGCGGCAGTGCGGAGTCCACTATGAGGACCGTGTCCCCGCACTGCAGATCGCGCCCGTCGCCTGACCGCCCGGCGATTCTTCTCGGCAGGAGAGTGGGGAGGTATTCCTTCACCCACCGACCCCAAAAGTGGTCGGTGAGCCGCTGCGCCACCCTCCAAGTCTTCTTGCTCGTCGCGTCTTCGTCGGCGAACACTCCTAGTCGGCGAGCTCCGCACGACCTGCCTATTAAAAAATGGTTGGGCGTTAGGGCTTCTTGTGCCGGGTCGTCTGCCTCTACTAGAGGCCTCGAGTTCACGATGTGTTCTGCCTCCGCGACCAGCGTGTGCAGAACCTCTTCCTTCGGGCACCGCTCCCGTAGCGTTGCCGCCAGCGCCATCTTGATGGAGCGAACCAGACGCTCCCATGCTCCTCCCATGTGGGGCGCGCCGGGCGGAATAAACTTCCACCGCACGCCCATTTCCTCGGCCGCCGTCGCCAACGCTTCGTTTTTCAGGCCTTCCGCCGCCTCCTGTAACTCCTTATTTGCGCCCACAAAGTTCGTGCCGTTATCACTATAGATAGTGACCGGCATCCCTCTCCTTGCCGCCATTCTTCTCAGGGCCAATATCATTGAATCTGCCGACAGGGACGCGGCCAGTTCCACATGCACGGCCCTCGTTGTCATGCACGTGAACAGCGCGCCCCACCTCTTCTCGTGACGCCGCCCGACGGTGACGGTCATGGGCCCGAAATAGTCCACCGCCGCATGGGTGAACGGTGGGGCCCCGTGTTGTAGTCGTTCTGGAGGCAAGTCTCCCGTCGGCGGTTCCTGCGGCTGACCCCGTCGCACTCTGCACCACTGGCACTGGCGCGCGACGTGGCGCACCGCTGAGCGCAATCCTAGCACCCAGAATCTCTGCCGCAGCTCGTTCAGGACAGTCGAATGGTTTCCGTGCTGTAACAGTTCGTGAAAATGCTGTATTAACAGTTTCGTTACGCGGTGACTACCGCCGAGCACGATGGGCCTCTTGTAGTCCTCGGTGACGCCGGTGGCCGCATCTATGCGCCCGTGCATCCTTATAAGCCCATCGTCTCCTATGTTGACCGCCAGCCCTCTCAGCCTGCTGCCCTTGTGTAGCGGCTTCCCGCTGCGAATGCGACCAATATCCTCTTCGAATTCTTCTTCTTGGCTCCTCTTCAGCAGCAGCCTCTCTGCCTCGCGTATCACGTCCGGGTCGAGCGGCAGCAGGTTCCTGCTCATTCGCTCCCGAACGGTGGTCTTCTTTTCTGCCGCTCCTTTCTTTTGATACGGTTTCCAGGCGGGGTCTTGCTCCGCCCTGTTCACGGCGCCAACCGCATCCTTCTTTCGGCACAGTCGCACGAACAACAACACCCTCGCGGTGGCCCTTACCAATCTGGTCCACCGCGAGAATCTTTCCGGTGACGGCGTCGCGAACTTACTCGCTTTTTCTCTAACGGCGGTCGTTGTTTGCGTCTCTTTCTCTTCTCCTGTTCGTTGAGCCTCGAACTGACGGGCGCGAGGCCACTTCTTTTCGGCCTCGCGCAGGAAAGCCGGACCCTTGAACCATCTGTGGTCCGCGCCGAAATTCTTCGGAACCTTCCTTGTCGCGTCGTCGGCTGGATTCTCCTTCGTGGGCACACAGCGCCATTGTTGTGGTTTCGTTGTGTCCTCGATCTCGGCCAATCTGTGAGCGACGCATGGCTTGACGCTGGCGTCGGTGAACACGTGGAGCTCCCCCTCGTGTGCGGTGCGCGTGATGCACCGCGGCAACCGTAGGTCTTGCGGCAGGCGCAGGTTGTCTATGTATGTTTTCCATTGCTGCTCTTCTTCGGCTCCGATGTGCTCGTCCCGCCCGACGCCGCTTCTCCATATGTCTTGATTCTTGTCGAGCTTCTTCTTGACGGACTTCAATCTGTTCTCCGCCGACTTGTAGTTCGCCGGCAACACCTTGTCCGCCTTCTTCCAGAGAAGCCCGACCTCGTAACGCCCGCTCGGCGTCCGCCTGGTGGACTCCTCCAGCTGTGCTAGGGCTCTGGCGTCTGCGTCTGTCGTCGGTCTCCTCGGTTGCACACCAAACGATTCCACGGCGAAGTGCTCCTTAACCAGCGCCTCCAAAGCGTCCTCTCGAGAGGAGACGTGTGCGCATCTTCCGAAGCGCACGGCCTGCGCGCTTCTCCCATTCAAGCCATGGAGCACCCATCCCAGCAGAGTGTAGGATGCCACTGGCTGATTCTTTCTACCTTTTCTGGTGCTTCTGGACACTATCAGCTCCCAGTTGTCCTGGCCTATTAGCAACCTTGGAGACTCTTCTTCGTAGTACAGCTGTTCCGCTATTTTCTTGAGGTGCGCGCATTCCCACAGCCTCTTTCGGTCGAGTCTCTGGGGCGTGAGACTGATATCGTCTATCGTTCTCACGCCCTTCAGCAACCTCATCTTCTTCTGGTGCGCGCCCTTCAGCTGCACGTCCAGCTTCATGGAGTCCTTCTTCGAGACTATCTTGCCTCCGACGGTCTCCAGAGTGAGGTTCTCGCGCGGTCCCCTGAGCCCAACTTCTTCCGCGACCGCAGAGTCGAGAAGGGTAACCGTCGACCCTTCGTCCAGTAGAGCCATTATCTTTTTCGTTCCTTTGGGCCCGTGTATGACCACCGGGACCATCTTTAGGAATGCTCTCGCTCCCACCGCCGCGTTCACCGGAAGGCGCACGTTGTTTGCCACTTCTTTGGCCGCTTCTTCCACTGCCTCTTCTCGGCGCACCGGGCTCCGCTCATCGTGAAGCAGTATGTGGTGCGCGCGCTTGCATTTCCTGCACGGCGGCCTTCGACAGTCTTCTTTCCTGTGCCTCCCTTGAAGGCACTTGAAGCAAAGGCGGCTCCTCTTCGCCGAGTTCCACCTGTCTTTGACCGCTGCTCTTCCAAAATCTTGGCAGTCCAACATCCGGTGATCGCCGTTGCAGTGTGAGCAGGTCGTCTTCACTGCTCTTTCTTCTTGGTGATCCACGGCGACGTGCGCGGCTTGTCGCGCAGGAGCCCGTGGTCGGACCACCTCTTGAACTGCATACGGACTGCATCTGTCGGCCTCCCTGTTCAAGAACCTCATCATCGAGATGAGTTCGGGCGCCTCCTCTTCTGTGGCCGCGGCGAAGTCGTACCATCGGTACCGAATCACCGCAGGCATCTTGTCCACTATGCTCTTCATAATCTCCGGCGAATGGAGATACTGTGGCTTCTTCAAGCCCCGGATCGCTGCGACGGTGTTGTTCACTTGGCTCGCGAAGATACACACGTCGCGCGCGTTTTCATTGATTCTTGGCAAGCTCTTCAATTTTTCCAACTCGCCTAAGACCAAGGCGTCTGGTCTCCCGAATCTGCGGCGCAAGGCTTCCATGACTTCCTCTGGTGTACAGTCGGAGTACAGGACGCTCTTCACCGCATCCCTGGCCATCCCCCTGATGGCCTTCCGCAGTCGGGCCATGTTCTGTGGCCGACTGAAGAACGAGGCTGTGTCTTCATACACTGTCTTGAAGGCGATCCATTCTCCCGATGTACCGTCGAACGGCGGTAGTTCGTGCAGGAACGCCGGAGCAGACGTCCCAGCCCGCGGAGCTGCGTTGATGGCCTTCACAATGGCTTCTGCCAAACCGCATGCGTCGCTCTTCGGTGCGTCGCTGGGCTTGACCTCTTCGGTGACAGCTTCGACCTCGTATTCCTTCACGGGCGCCGTTGTAGTGGCTTGCACCCACTTCGACACGGCGTCTTCTTTGACTGGATCCTCACCTGTACCCGTAGACGAGTCGTCGTCGTCTTCTTCGACTCGAAGTAATTCGAGTCGCGCTCGAGCGGCCGCTGCCGCTGCTTGCGCCGCCTCATGTTCGAGGCGCGCAACTTCTGCCCTCGCTTCCAGCTCCTTCCTTTTGCTGCTTGACCGCGTCGAGCGTCCTCTTCGAACCGTCGCAGCCGGTACGTCTTCATGCAGTCCGGGTGCGCGAGGAGTTTCGGTCGCGGTTGTAGCAGTGGTTGTGGTCCCGTGTGACCACGTCGTGGTGACCGTAGATCCCGACGTGCCTTCAACTCGGGGCGCCGTGGTCGCGCCGGTCGTCGGGGTCGTGGTGGTCGTCGCTGCTGGAAGGCTTGATGGAGCGCCCTTCGTGCTTCTAGTGACTGGCATCTTGAGTGCGGCGAACAATCCGGCTCGAAGGACCAGCTGTAGGCGTGCGGAGGTCGGGAACCCGGAGACGGGCACCAACGTTCCGCCGCGACTTCACTGGGCGAGAATCCGAGTCCTCAACTCGGGCGCCGGAGCCCAGCGTATGCACCCCCTGGTGCGTGTTCGGGCACTCTATTTGACGTCTAGCCTCTAGGAATGTCGCTCCGAAAGGTGCGGTTTGTATAGGACGGGCAACGTAATGATACACACGATATAAAATATACGCGGAATCGACCACGCCCCGCCCTATGGTAGCCCCGGAGTACTTGATCGTAGTGACGCCGGCAAGCAACGTCGCAGTCCGGATCGCTTCGTACTTCGGGCTTCTTTCTTCAGGGTTTTTTCCAGGTTTCTTCTGTGTCTTGAGGCTTCGAGTGTCTTCAGGTGTCTTCAGTTTCTTCCTCGGAGAGCTCCTCTGGATCCAGTGATTTCTCATTTTTGCTTGCCGGCTTAAGTACTCCGAGGCGTTACCATAGGGAGACCCCCGCAAAATGTTCCTAATTTTGGGTCCATTTTTACTTCGGGGCGCGGTCATTTTCCTCTTTATTTTGATAATTATCTTACGTACAATTAATTATCGTATATCACTAGATTGGTCTCGTCACGCCCTTTAAAATGACATATAAATCATTAATGTGTGAGCGGTGGGTGCGAAGCTATTCAATAAAAACCTGTCAAAAAACAATAAAAATGCACCCAATCCGCCCACACATACTGCGATCGTGGCGTGACGAGACCTTACAAAATGCGTTCTGTGTACTACGCCGGGTGATGTGCGCGTGCGTCGTCAACACAATTTATACATAATGCTGCTGGACTCATAGTTGTTTCAAGTGTTAGTCTTTATATTATAAGTAAGTACTTAATTGAAGAGTGTTAGAATTGATGTTTAATAATCATACTCATAGATAATACACTATAGGTATAGGAAATAGATGAGCAACTCCTCAATATATTTGAGGAACATAAATTTACTCTGCTGTTTACGAGATGTCGCTGGAAATATTTTATTTTAAATAAAATCCGCCAGATGGTGCATTTGTGCCTTTATAATTTCCTATAATTTCTAAAGAATGAAGGGGTCACGGCAATTTGGCGCCACCGCACCGCGACGTCAGTTCATCGTAATCTATCCAAATCCCACAATAGAAAAAAAAATGTAAATAATGCATCCAAAGTAGCATTTCCAGAAACACCTCCTAGGTGACATTGTTATTGTAGAAATATCCAAGTCAAATAAAGCTAAATCGAGAAGCAAGTATCAAAATCCAGCAATAGGAAGCCGAGGTCAAACGCAGAAGATATCAAACAAGTCCAGTTAAAAGCCAAAGTCGCAAAATTATAGTAATTGAATCGCAGCAGCACGCACACGAAAGTTTTCGAAAAAATTGTGTAACTGTCAATTTATGACATAAATTGTGAAGAGGTCAGAAGAGGTGGTATAAATTTAAAAATGTAAAGTAACTAATACAATTTTTATATTAATAAACTAGCTGTGGGACCCGGCTTCGCCCGGGTGCAGATAGCTGTTGAGTCCAGTATTGATTTGGCAACAACATATTATTTCGCGTAATAACTATATTTCCCGTCCCGTTCTATCCGGTTTATGTCCCGTCTCATTCAGTCACATGATGAAATTTTAATTATCATTTATTTTCAGTTTTTAGTATTAGCTTTATTGAAAAATTTCTTTATATACAATATTTTGTAAATGTGATATTTATTCGTTGGTGGTAGAAGAAGCGCCCGACGTGACAGCCCAGTGGTGGCATGCGCGTGAGCTGCGCGCGGGCATTGCAACATTACTTTATTTTTCTAAAATAAAATAATTTTTCTAAAATAAATGTAGCCCAAGTTACTGCTTGTTATATCAGCTACCTGACAAAAAAAAACCCGTCAAAATCGGTCCAGCCATTTCAGAGATTAGCCGGAACAAACAGACAGAAAATAACTTTTCTAAAATAAATGTCGCCTAAGTTACTCCTTGTTATATCAGCTACCTGACAAAAAAAGTCCCGTCAAAATCGGTCCAGCCATTTCAGAGATTAGCCGGAACAAACAGACAGACAGACAAAAAAATTTTAAATATCACTTTCGGCACAGGTATCGTGTATATAACGATATGTAGTAGGACATTTTTTTTTATTTTCACTCTTAAAACAGACACTTCAATTTTATTTATATGTATCCGTCCGTATCCGTACCAGCCCATATACGTCCCACTGCAGGGCACGGGCCTACTCTACAATCAAAAATACGATTGAGAGTGGTTAGGCCATATAGGCCATATTTATATGTATAGATTAAGACTAAATTTTATTATTTCGAATTGGCGTTAACTTCGTCGTTGGCAGGGTGTGATCTCGCTTTCCCAGCTCTGTTAATTTTCACATTTATATAGTATAGCAGCGAAACCCGGCGTTGCTCGGGTTAAAATACATCGCATGTTTAATGGTATAAAAAATATTTAAAGATCTAATTTCTAAAGTAAATGTTAAACATTTTTATCTTAGATGTTGAGAGATTTATTCAACTATTAAACATACGGTGTATATAGAGTGCATCAAATTAATTAACGAATTAACGATTTGAAATAGTTATAAGAAAAATAAGAAACACTTTAGTAAATGATAAATTTATGTTTTATTTATACAATTATTTACATATTATATTGTACATATTACATATGACAAACACATATTCATATTACATATCATCATATTATGTATTTACACTTTCTATTTTTGTTAATTTCTTTTTATAATACTTGTTTATAAACTATATTTATCGTTTTATTGTCCGGACTGTAAATGAACAAATTTCGAGGTGATCCTACTCGTGAGCATGCGACGTATAATTGGCCGTGTGCAAAGCATGGTTCTTTCAAGTCAACGCCACAGTATTGAATAGTTTGGCCCTGTGCTTTGTTGATAGTCATGCTGTAAGCCAACTTCACCGGAAATTGTAAACGTTTAAAAAGTAAAGGGCAATCCATTTGAAATTAAAGGTATCCGTGGTATAAATACTGTCTGTCCTTTTCCTTTACCAGTCATTATACTGGCTTCAATGATGTTCGTTTGTAGCTGTTTAATGTAGAGTCTCGTGCCATTACACAGTTTCGGCGAGTTCAGATTTCGTAATAAAATAATTGGTGAACCAACTTTTAACTTAAGACAGTGTAATGGCATTCCTGGAGGATTTAATGAATTTAAAAATTCAGTAGGGAAATTGACGCTTTCTTCTTCATCAGTCATTGTATCAATTGATGTGTAAATTTTCTCTTCTCCCGGAATCTTTTCCTGGATGATGTTGTTGTTGCCGTTGACGATGTCGTTTTTCGTGGCTAAAATAATTCGCTCGCGTAACCATTCTGAATTGGTATAATTCTCAGCAATACTTAGATATACTTCATTTATAAGTTTTTCCGGTGTTTCAACTATATTACATAACTCATTAGAAATAGTGATTTGGCCAGTACTTTCGTCGATTGGATAGGTGCCCTCTCCTATTTGTAACAGTTTTTCAGAAAATTCTTGCGCGTTTTCATCTCCTGAAATTCGCGCTCTCATATTTGTTGTTAATTTAATTATTTTTGCGTGTTCCCATATGACCGACTTCTTTATGCAAGCGTTAATTTCATCCGCCGGCGTTGATTTCGGAATGACAGGTAGCGTTTGACGAAAATCGCCTGATAATATTAACAATACACCTCCCATTATATTCGTGTTGTCACGTAAATCTTGAAGTGTTCTATTGAGTGCTTCTAGTGATTTTTTATGGGCCATTGTGCTTTCATCCCAATGGCTTTGCACTGTTTCAATATTTGTCCACGTGCTGATGATTTTGTGATGTATGTTCCGGGCATGACAATACTCGCATATCGTATCCATTTTTCCGATGACGACATCTGAATGTTCACTGTATTGTATTTTGCAATCATAATGGAAACCTGAAGTTCTAGACTCTTAATCTTAGATGGAGCAGCTCGTTGTTGACGTAGAGTGGCCATTTTGTCTTTACTTTTGCTCTTTTCCACTTCACGTTGAACAACAGACTGACGATTTCGGATTGATCTTACTCGTGATCGCGTTTCATCGTTAGTGCATGCTCTTTCTTCTTCAGTCTGATTTCCTCTAATTCTGTTCACCCCTTCACGAATATTCGAAAGCCGTTGCTCTCTTTGTTCTTCTGTTTCATTTTGTCGTGCTGCTTTCTTTTTTTTTTTGAAACCGCTAGAGGTTTCGTAAATATTTTTTTACGTTTTGGCATTCTGGATCTGGATCAGCCCATATACGTCCCACTGCAGGGCACGGGCCTACTCTACAATCGAGAGTACGATTGAGAGTGGTTAGGCCATATAGTCCACCACGCTGGCCTAGTGCGGGTTGGCGTTTGGCATTGTGCATGTGCAATGAAAAAAAGTTATACATAACAATCAGTCTCTCGACTGAAAAACACGATAGAACTGACGAAAAGTCAATGGAGTTCGCTTTATATACTGTCAAAGATCGAAATTTCTAGAGCCAGAACACTCTAGAATATTCAAATAGTTCGGTCGTTTCCACTTGTCGAAATTACTTGAAATAGATCAATCACTGTTCACTCGTACTCTTATCGATCTTTACTCGACTGAAAACACGATAGAACTGACGAAAAGTCACTGGAGTTTGCTTTATATACTGTCAAAGACCGAAATTTCTAGAGCCAGAACACTCTAGAATATTCAAAATGTTCGGTTCTAGGCTTTTTGGAAGTTTCGAGATCATTCCAGAAAATTTTAGAACGATCTAGCACATTCCGGATGGATTTCAACGGTTCTAGGCTTTTTGGAAGTTTCGAGATCATTCCAGAACATTTTAGAACGATCTAGCACATTCCGGATCGATTTCAACGGTTCTAGGCTTTTTGAAAGTTTCGAGATCATTCCAGAAAATTTTAGAACGATCTAGAACATTCCGGATCGATTTCAACGGTTCTAGGCTTTTTGGAAGTTTCGAGATCATTCCAGAAAATTTTAGAACGATCTAGCACATTCCGGATGGATTTCAACGGTTCTAGGCTTTTTGGAAGTTTCGAGATCATTCCAGAAAATTTTAGAACGATCTAGAACATTCCGGATCGATTTCAAACGGTTCTAGGCTTTTTGAAAGTTTCGAGATCATTCCAGAAAATTTTAGAACGATCTAGAACATTCCGGATCGATTTCAACGGTTCTAGGCTTTTTGGAAGTTTCGAGATCATTCCAGAAAATTTTAGAACGTTCTAGAACATTCTAGATTGATTATATCAATTGCACACATTCTGGAGCTTTCTAGATCACTCCAGAAATTTTCAGAACTTCCCCTAAGTTCACATAAGTTAGAGAAGGACAGATATATATTTTTTTACATTTTCGCCACCCACAACCACCCGCTTCCACCCACCCCGACCAAACTCCCTTATTCACACCTGGAGACCAAGGGGTATTCACCACCCCAGCGGGGAATTGATCGGAGTTGTGGATGATAGAGAAAACCGTGGATTTACGTACTAACATTAGCATTTTATATATATAAAATAATTAGATATTAGATTAAAAATAATATTATTGTTCTATAATATATTATTAATAAGTCGATTATTTTTTAAACCAACAGTAGTTATTATTATTTTTATTATTTTTTTGGCTCTCAAAGCGGCATCTATTAATACTTAAAAAAATAAATCATCTGGTTTGTGTCTGCTTTACGTAACATGGCTCTAACTAGTACCATAGAAATAAATTATAAGAGAGTTGCACCCCCATGATCATACTATTCAAATAAGCAAATAAATAGTAATTTATATTTCAATAAATAGTTAAAGCATTTTACAAGACATATCCTTATCACAAACTGTATTGTTATGTAAATTGTTGGATTTACAAAAATATTCTTTGCTTATATAAAGTAATGTTAACATCACTTATATTTGCTGATTTATAGTGATTTATTGCAAGTCATCTTGTCCTACTTTTGTAACTATATGACACACTTTTAATGCTGATTTGCTGTTTCTTGTAGATGAGGTCAATAGGTTTCAATTTGACCAGCAAAAATATAAGGACACATAAAGTGTTCCCAAAAAGATAACAGAGAAAAACTATACACAAATAACATGTTTCCACAGATTTATGAAGTTAGATTTTTTATTGAGTTATTAAGTATAAATTAAATAGAATATACTCATAATACAATACACAAACGGTGAAAGTACCTTGATTAAGATCAATTCTATTTAAAAATGGTTTTACATGAACACACATGACAAATTCTTAGAGAGTCTTACTGATATGTTGAGATATCTTACAGCTCTCAAAGATTGCATTTTGCCTGCAATTTGCAAAGAATACAGGATTTCTGAATCATAGTTAGAAATTTTGAAATTATTTTGAAGAAATGTGAGGAATATGTACATGCATCATGCATATACATCATTCTGTCCCTACACTAAGATACAAGTTTTGAATCCAAGTACTAAATTTGGTTCAATTTTAATAAATAAAATCTGCTACTTTTCTCATGGTAGTCTAAAAGTGCTCCTTTTATGTATCCATGTTAAAACTAAACAAAAGACTAACTACATGTAATACCCAAGGGGATATCTTCAACAACATAAAAAAACATGTGCATTAGTGTCAAGTACTTGTAAAAGGATTTTTTTTAATGTCAATATTAATTGCCACAGCACTTACTTGCGCTTATTAAAATAATATATTCGAGGTACGCTGTGACTTAAAATCGTGTCATGATCGGGTAAGAAAAATGGAAAGTTTGATTTGAAATATGCATAATTTACCGAATTCATACCCAATCAAAATACTAAAATCTGTTACAAGGGATATGTAAAGTTCTTACAAAAATACTTAAACCCAATATATTTCCTAGTTGTTACAATAAAATCAAGGCACTTAGCACTATATGATTTTATTTGGCCTGATGGTAATAAACTATTTCAGTAAGTAATTGAAGTATTCTAAAAGATTAAAATAGCTTTGTATTGTTTAGTTTTCAAGAAGTCTTGCACTTAACAACACAAGGTCATTCTTATCACAACTATGTAATCATACTTGAGAGAATCAAAGTCTAGAGATCAGAATATAAAATAAGACATTAAATTATAAAATATCAACTCACTTTTCATCCTTAAGTGCCAATTTGCTCGTTGAAAATGGCACAACACTCCTGTAATTGCTGAAACTGCCTCCCAAACCGTTATTTTTTAATAAATAACGCAATTTGGAGCAGGATAGATTTCTTAAGCTTCTGAACATTTTGATGTTGACCGCTAGAGAAGCGCTGTATCACTGTGAGTTCAACGGGATTTTTTATTTAAATTCGCCTATTATAAGATAAAGTCAGTTCATGGAAGTAAAAAATATGATAATAAACCAAATTATACGCGACCTTAAACTATTAGGTTATATTACGTTCCTCTTTACGCATGTTATGAGACGTGTCAATTATTTGTGCCAGCTGTCAATATTGCTAATGTTTATCTTGAATTTCATCATTTTTTCGCCGAATAAAAACAATTCCGGTTAAGATTTTATTCAAAATAATAAATTGATATTTCCGGGAACAAAATAGTGACTAAACGTTGCTTTATTTTTTTATAATATTTTCAGTACCTAATCGCTAGCGTGTAATGAAACATATCTTTTTGACATTTAACGTACCGTTTTATTGGTCTGATGATCAGCCGAGATAATGTATTAATGAAATTTTAAAAACATTTATTATTTTTATTAGTACCTTAGATGCATATTAAAAATCATAGTTTATTTTATATTCAAGTTGACGCAATATTATATCTGTATTACCTTTTTACTTGTAAATGTGAATTTCATTTTTTCTCAAACCCATTGTAATAATTAAACGTTTGTCACGTTCCAGGTTTCACTTTAATATCGCGGAATTTTATAAATTCTCTGTGTTTGTTATAACTTATACCCATAGTTTTTCAAGAGAAAACCAATTTTCTTATGCTCAAAAAGTGGTTCTAGTTTATTTTTTTAAATGTCATTGTCATTTTATTTGACACTTCAATTGAGAAAATCGTAATTCGTAAGTTTCCAGAGAGTTTATTTGTATTTATTACATTTTTTCCGTAACTTTAATTACTAAACCGCACAGCACATATAGTCATATATATTCAATATGTCTGAGAGGCTTAAAAACACAAATACTGTTTCAAATGAAGAAATTATAGATGATTTGACGAAAGATTTGAAATCGTCGTTGAAAACGAGAGAAGACGAGGAGTTTGTGATAAGTCCAGGGTCTAGTGCTGAACAGACCCCGTCGCCTGCCGGGGACGCTCCTATTAAAACAGGTAATGAAGTATTAGTACAAATATAAATAATGCTCCTATGAGGGCGTTGCCTTTTGCAATGACGTTATTTTCTTTGTATATCAAGAATTTACAGTAGAACTTATAACACCTTTGTTTCTAGTGTAGTAAATCCAATCAAAGTCTGAAATTCATAATTATTGAAACACATCCCAAGCTACTTATAAATGACTAAATCATACCAATTTTAACAACAGGTACTTGGTATCTGCCATGTTAACAGAATAATTAGCATAGGTAAAATCATGTTACCAAACTTGATGATGAAATTCTTGTGATACCTGAACTTATTTTCATCATAATTTTTACTCTTATTATATGAGGCAGATAATGTGTGCTGGTGTGACATATAGTGATTATAAATATTGGCTTGATAATAATTATTTTCAAAAAGCTTCAAATATAATAGGGTTTTTACACTGCCTATCATACTTATTATTTACTGATATTATGGTACATATTCAGAGGATTTTGTTTAAATATTTTCTATAATGGATACAGAAGTTTAAAGTAGGATATTTAATATGATAAATATAGCTCACTATTCCGTTAAATATGGAGTGCAAAAGATGTAGTTTATGTAGTGTATTATATCATATATGTATTGTATCATATTCATAATATTTTTATTATGAGTATGATATAACAAAAATATATGTTTGCATTCCTTATATTTTACATATTACTGTCTTATCTGATTACTATTATTTTTATTTTTTTGGCTTTGTTGTGACCACCTCTTACTTCAGAGCTTCTTTTCAATCCAGTCCATCTAAGGGTTATCTGAAAGAAATTGAGGCAAGCGATAGGACAGCAAATTGTCACGTTTATTCAAAAGAATTGTCTTATATTTTTTTGTCTTATTATTTGATCAGCGCATCCATCAATGAAAAATATTTGAATAAATTTGGTTTATTCTACTGTGTACAATGTATACAACTATTATTTCAATAATAATGCTCTTAATTTCTAGAAATACCTCACACAGACTCCGATCTGGATGAAGACCATGAAGAGAAAGATAAAGACCCCGACAAAGATAGTGATACAGACTCGATAGACGAAGAGTCTTTGAAAGATGCTGAAGTAGACCTCACCGATGACCAGAAAGCAGAGAGGCAGATCATAGCGGAGACTCTTAAAACAGCAGGCAATGATGCCTTCAAAACTGGAGACTTTGAACTTAGCATAGAGAAATATACAGAAGGTATGACATACTCAATGTTTCATAAAAAACACAACCATCCCAACAGTCACGTACATAGTCGTAAAGTCACATTATGATTGTTTTTTTTGTGGTGTGTATCAGAAACTACAAGATACTGGCAGTAGGTCTCTCATATGTTAGAAGCCATCTGGGTGGGTACCACCGCAATGTCTATTTTTCCCGCCAAATAGCAGTTTAAATGCACTGTTGTGTTTCGGATTGAAGGACATTGTAGCCAGCGTAACTGCTGGACATATTCAGACTTTACATCTTATGTCTCAGGTAGGTGAGCGCAGTGGAATGTCGTTGCTTCGTAATTCAAGGTGTTGTTTGGTGTTGCTACTGTTCACGACTGCTCGTTTCGCTTACCATCAGGTGAACGGCATGACACACTGACAGACAGCAGACTGCCTAAATCGATTGCATAATCAAATCTAGGTTACACATCACTGACTTTTCGTTACATGTATGTTTCTTGTAAAATATTATTGCTCACTCTTAACCTTTAGTAGTAGCACACTTCCCCCATTCGCACACATTTTGTAAGTACAAAAAGTTAAAAATATCGAAAACTGAGCATATGACGTGACGCTAAGTGGACAGCAAGTTTTAGCAATGGATAATTTACCTAGCCTGCATAGCAATTTGCACTAACAATTCCCTCCTTTTGGTTTCGATGCGAATGCCAACTTCGATTATGAATGGCGAGACGAGCATGATGGCACCATTCGCGTGATGGTAAACGATACGACCACTCATGGAGAGAAGCAAAACAAAACAACATTATGAATTATAAAGCAATTCTTGGCATTCCACTTCGCTCGCCATCTTGAGACAAGATGTTGAGTCTTAATATGTCCAGTAGTTATTTTCGCTCTATAACACAGTCTATTTATTATATCAAAAATTCCTACTGTGTATTTATATTCCCTTATATTTTTTATTTGCAGGTTTAAAAATATGTCCACTACAGTTTTCGCAGCAAAGGTCGATACTGTACTGCAACAGAAGTGCAGCGAAAATGAAGCAGCAGGAATACAAACGAGCTGTCAAAGATTGCACCAAAGCCATCGAGTTGGACGACACGTATATGAAAGCTTATATTAGGTGAGCATTCTATCTCGTTATATATGCCATATAAATGTACTATATGGTATGGTTTTAGTAACCTTACTTTCCAATTTATCGGATGTCGGATCCGATAATTATTCGGAAGGCGCATTCGTTCACAGTTTATACTTTCCCAATGTGGAGTTCGGTCACAGAGAGCTGGAGGTAATTTTTGAATTCTTTCGCAGTGCTACTGCCTACAATCCAACAAGTGTTGAGAGTATTAAAATGTGAGAGATCTCGGCTAGATCAGACTTCATGTTTTATCGGCGGTATCCGACGCTAAAACACCAGACAATATATGTATTTTTGAAACCGCAAACCTTACAATGGATATAGCCACCCTTCGGATTGAAACCCGGGACCTCATGGTTCACAAACCCGTACATAATACTATCATAACACAATAGGACAACGAAATGATATTAATTAAAAACTTTTTTTAGGAGAGCACAATGTTACGAAGCGACGGAAAAATACGACGAAAGTTTAGCAGACTTCAAGAAAGTTCTAGAACTAGATCCAACGAACAAGGAAGCGGAGAAGGCGCTCAAAAGACTCCCCCCATTAATAGAGGAGAAGAATGAGAAGTTAAAGAAGGAGATGTTGGGCAAACTGAAGGATTTGGGCAACATGATACTAAAGCCCTTCGGACTGTCCACAGACAACTTCCAGATGGAACAGGACCCAGAGACAAAAGGATACAAGATCAACTTCAAACAGTGAACTGAATAAATGTATAGCTTCATGATTTTGTTTTATTTAAAATATCTCCGCTATCTTCATGGGTTCCTGGTACATAAATAACTTCATCATGTCGCCTGTTTTAGCTGTAGGTATGCGATCTCATATTTTTTTCCAAACGCGCTTAATAAATAAATAAATAACTGACCCCACACTAAGATCGAGTCTTGTGGTTGGTGGGGAACTACGAGAGACTTTTCGGTCTCACACACACACACATCTAGACCCGAGAAATATTTATGGGCCGCACAAACATCATGCATCATGTCGGTGCGGGGATCGAACTCGTGGCGTCTCGTTTCACAGGCGGCGTCCTGCGCCACGGAGGCTGTCATAAAAGGACAGAAAGTGTCATAAAAGGAGGCTTAAACAATGTATATCTTAAAATTTAAAAATCTGTGTAGTTGGAAGATAGAAATTGTATTTTCCATGCGCTTCGACCATGGCTTCGACTCTGTCCTAGTATGAGTTGAGCATAAATACAACTCTTTCTGTTCGAAGTTACTTTTGGGTAATGGTTTCTTACATTTACGCGACTGTTATATACACATTGAAATAAAACTATATTTTATGTTATTATCGCGGGGTTTAGAGCGAACCCCGCCCCGTGACCACGACGGCTTTAAATTAATAGAAACGTCGGGAAAATCCGTAAAAAATAGTTGAATTTCAATACTTTTGTGAAATTTATCGGTCGTTTATTGGTCAAGGAATATCGTGGTAAGACCTGAAACATCTAAACAGGGGTTTCAAAGGAATATGTAGTAAAAAAAGTTATTCAAACCGCATTCACATTTGACAGCCTCCGTGGCGCAGGCGGTTAGACACCGCCTGTGAAACAAGAGGCCGCGGGTTCGATCCCCGCACCGAGAGAAATGTTTGTGCGGCCCACAAATATTTCTTTCGGGTCTGGGTGTTTGTGAGACCGAAAAGTCTCTCGTAGTTCCTGATACCCACGACACAAGACTCGATCTTAGTGTGGGGTCATGACTATGTATGTGACTGTTGGGTGTTATTTATTATTATTATTTATATTATTCGTCCAGCATAGTTGACTAAGACCTAGCAACTTTTAAAGTTCAAACATAGCGGAAGCCCGTCCTTTACAGTTGGATGCATAGATTTACTATTAGGTACTACATCTATAGTAGGATGTAATGTGCTGATGTATTTACTCATACAAAGTGGAAGGCAAAAATATACAAATACCATGTAATATGCCAATAAAAATGAACCCTTTTGATCCTTCGATATTACGATCTGGCATATAAATTATTTTCTCCTTTTGTACGATAATTTTCATAGTAATTTATTTGTAGAACGAACCTATTTCTATTTTAAAAATTATTTCACAATTTGTCAGAAGAAAAAAGAAATTCTGTCAAGCTTTTTCAACAATAGAATGCAGAATAAATTGAAATGACAGACTGAGCAAAAATTTTTATTTTATTATTCGAGAAGTTTTTAGTTTTTTTTATATATATTTTATTGTGGATCGGATCAAAAAGGAAAAGTTAATAAATGGGAAATGCAAATACAAAGATTATTTAAATGAGCTAGCAGAAGAAACAAGTAAGTCATACATTTTATATATAATCGTCTCATACTCTACACAGAATCACTCTGAGCGCTGAAAAGAGAAGTGTTAAACTACATATAAGTACACATAGTGCACTTTGTAACTACTGTTCTAACAAATGATTAGTGGTATAAGTTAATTGATATATTTGAGGGACAAGGGCACACCGCAAACAAAATGTTTGTAACAAAAATGAGGACTGTACACGCCTTCTGTTCTGTCTGCCTACAGTAACAGTCAGTAACATCATCTTTGTTCTTGTTTCACTAGGGTCCCATGTACACGGGAATCCTGTACCAGCACAATGCGCAGAGATTTTGATCCCAGTGTCCGCTCTAGCATAATACCTTAATGTGTGTGGTAGAGTCTATAAGAATCTGTCAGGATAGCCACACCGTCTGGTGATTAGGAACCAGTTTGTAGTCAGACTGAGGAAACCACGTCGCCATATCTATGTATTTGCACTGCACTGCATTAAAATTAGGTACATGGCTAATTTGTGTTGAATTATAACGGCCTTGTTCGTATGAGTCAAATGCCCACAAGTTTTATTCCTACGGCTACCCTTCACAATGTTTCGGTACAGGGTTCGAACTCGCGGTCTCTTGTCACGGCCCGTCTTATGCTACTATACGAGTATAACAAAAGCTGCCGATTAGGCCACATAAAACTTATGGATTCTCAAATGGTTTTACGTTATCCCTTATAATTTCAGAACAAACATGGCCAGATATCGGCGGAAACGCAAGTAAGTTATAAACTAATGGATGAACTTCATATTCTTTTAATTTTTAGAATTCAATAAAAAGTTTCAATACGTACGTATTTCAGTCGATAAAATTCCATTATTATGGTGGTATAACATGTTCACGGTGGTCGCGGGTTAGAATCCCAGGGCACACCTCTGACTTTTCGGAGTCATGTGTGTATTGATAGTCAATCACCACGCACTAAAACGGTGAAGGAAAACATCGTGAGGAAACCTGCATACCTTAGCGATTTATAAAAATTTCTAAGGTATGTAAGTCCGCCAACCCGCACTAGGCCAGCGTGGTGGACTATACGGCCTAACCACTCTCAATCATACTGTCGATTGTAGAGGAGGCTCGTGCCCTACAGTGGGACGTATATGGGCTGGTATAGATGGTGGTATAAAATATTAAGATTAATTTCTCCATTAAAAATATTTATGTAATGGATTCAATTGCCTGGTTTTATCTAATATATTTCTATTTCAGAATGTGCAAAACGTAAGTACCTACCGCTAAAATACTTTTCTGTCGGTAAGTTAATCACAAGAGATTTCTAGTAAACATTAATTTTCAACTTCTTAGTTATCTACGTATTTATTAACCCCTTTTTATAGTAATTAAATTGTATCGTTTGTACGTAACATTTAAGTAGAACTAAGTAGCTATACCTTGACATTAATTATATATTTTCTTATGTGGAGTTTTCATTCCCCTATAAAATCCCCGCGGATTCAGTTTTCTTCTGAAGTGTGTCCATATCTACAACATAGCAAAATAACGCCGGAAAGGTACGTTGTTTGAATCTTAATCCATAAAAAAATCGACGATGGAGAAGATGATTAGCAAATATCAAAGGAAGTCGTTGTAGAAATCCTCGGCCGAGAGCTATCTTCAGCATTGTCTTTCTGGCAGACTGATAAAACATTCCGCGATGACGTTGAATACCGTTTTCAACAAATCTTCGTGGAAACCCAGAGAGCAGGTCTATATTCAACAGTGATCCGGCAGCTGGAGTTGCAGATGCTAATGTTAATATTGATGATGATGGCTTGTTTTGTTGTGCGCCCAGGCGGTGTCGCACAAGGCACGGCGCGTTCAAGCGTTGCCGCTCGGGTGACCGGAGGTACCGCGTGCGTCAGCGCTGCTGCCGGCGCCGGAGACGAAGCTGCGGGCGACGCCGCCGCCGGTCCAGCTGCAGGCGCCGAGCACGGTAACATTAGTCCTTTTCAGCGGTATAAGTACAAAAATAACTAGATCATGCTGAGAAAACTCTTATCAGTCTTTCTTCTTCAATGAATGGCGAGCCGAGTATGCCATTCTCCTGATGTAAACGATATGACTGCTCATGGACAGTAGCAAAACCAAAAATCATTAATTACATTAACCAATGCTTGGCACTTCACTAGGCTCGCCATCCTGAGATATAAGATGTTAAATCTCAATATGTCCAGTAGTTACTCTGGCTACAAGGTCCTTTAATCCGTAACACAACAGTGCAATTGTACTGGTGTTTGGTGGGACAATTAGACATTGCGGTGCTACCAACCAAGGCGGCCTCAATGTTGGCAAAGTTAAGGCAAACCCTTTCCTTTTCTGTAAGGAGAGGTAAGTTGCACTTTCCGTACGTACGGACACTGACTTTCCAACCCGGCACGTTGCGGATGTTGTGCAAAGCAAACCCTTAGTAATGTACTTGAGTCAAATGAGCTATTTACAATTAGCAACGGCTAGACTGCCTGGCATTCCACATCGCTAAGACTGCGAACTGTGGCGACTGCTTATTGTCAGTCGGTTTTTTAACTAGCAAAGTAAAAGCGAAACACCTTGCTAGTTTATATTTTGTAAGGAAGATCAGAAAAATGTGTATAAATTTAATTTGAATTTAGAATACAATATTAGGCATTGAAAACCTCATATTATTCACTATCAAATGGCATTCGAAATATATTCCTAAAGGCTAAATATACACATTGTCCTGATAATCTTTGAAAAAAAATAAACTTGCATGGTGTTTCGATTTTTCTATTGAGAAGTATAGTTTGAAGAGATGTTTTGCACAGCTCCATGTGGCGGTGTCGTTCCCGCTCGGGGTCGTTCAAGCGTTGTCGGCGCTGCGACCGGCGGTATCGCATCAATCGACGTCGATGAAATCCAAAGTACGGTAAGGTGCACTGTTTTGTTATAAGAGAATTCGCAGCGGGCCTGAGGCCTAAGCCCGCTCAATTGAATTCCCGGTTGAAGTGGAATTCTTTGTTCAGCAGTGGGCGCTGATGGGCTATCAAATCGTCATAGGGGCCTACGCAAGTGTGTCAATTCTTGAGAAGAATCAGAACAATTTTACATGCATAAACTCTCGCCTTTTTACCAGAAGGTGAGAGAGGTGCTACCAGAATACCCACATTTCGCCTTGTATGTCCTGCCCACGTAGTGATAGGGGGCGAGCCTATGCCCAAATTCCTGACTCAGGGCTGATAATGAGTAGAAAAGTTCAATATCACTTTGGCTGACCCCGGATATGAATTTAAGACCTCAGCGTTGCAATGAATTGTTACAACATTTATAACTGCGCCACCAAAACAGTCGAAGGCAGAATAATTTTAGTAACATCATGTTTTATTATGGTAACATTTAATTAATTCTGCCTTATGAAGGTCGTTAGAAGTTAGGCTCCAGATAATATTTTAATAGAATAAGAGGACAGCAAAAGGAGTAATTTAGTTTCTTTCCGTTTTTTTTCAGATGCTTGTGTAGTCCTTTTTTAAATTTATTGTGAAATATACATAAAAATAAATGCATTATTTTCAGTTTAGCATTTTCATTTGTGACAATACCCACACACCTCTAGCATGCACACAAATAGGCAAGTTGGCACGCAAATACAATGTACAACAATTAATAATGTATTATTTATCCACTCAAATTACTCATTTTACCGCTTCATATGTTAAATAGGAACACTACATAATAATAAATACACCCAACAGTCACATACGTAGTCCTGACCCCACACTAAGATCGAGTCTTGGGTCGTGGGTATCAGGAACTACGAAACTTTTCGGCCTCAAACACCCAGACCCGAAACAAATACCAGTGGTTCACACAAATATTTGTTCTGTCGGCACAAAACCATTGCTGGTCCTTCTATGGTGGGGAACCTAAATGCCCCACATTTATTCTTTTTGGACGCCCGTTTGAGATGTGGGTGTGTGTCGAGGAAAGAGACTAGCCCGTCTGCTCTGACGCACACCTCTGGTTAAGGTTTGTTCTCAGTAGTTCCATTCACAGTTCCATCATGGAACTACTGAGACTTTTCTTTCTGCGTAGTTCCATTCGAATAATTAATGGAACTACTGAGAATGAAAAGTCTCAGTAGTTCCCATAAAGGAACTAGATCGAAAATATTACACATTTGGGTTCTGTTACTTTTCCTTTCTACCATATGGTTCAAAAACCTTTTTTCGCCATAGAAGAACGGGCGAGAAACGAGCCCATGAAGCGACAGTTTTGCCGTCGCTTTTCGTTCGGTGAGTAAGATTGCCGGATGCTTTTCATCCATTCCATCATTTTTTCCTGCCCGCCCCCCTCCCGATGTGACAGGCCGGTAACACATCTGTGAGCAAAACTGTATGTCCATTGGCGGCAGTGAATACTTACCATGAGGTGACCTGCTTACTCGTTTGCCGGTTCTATGCTATAAATAAAAGTTAAACCGAAATCAAAGTTCACATACAGCCAAATAATTATTATTACTATTTTTTTATAGAAGGTGTTACACTTCAGCTTGGTACTTGCGACGCAATTAAATCTGACAATATTTCGTATGATTTACTACATCTATGAGAGATGAATGCATCAATCAGTGGATTAATATTCATGGTACTAGTTGAATTACTACCCAAATCTCCTTGAATTATATAAACTTAATTATGCAAATGGTGCTGGACAAAAAAGTGGTACTTAATATTTGTCATTCGATTTGTTTTTAATCTTCGTAAGTTTGACTATATCTCTTCCTACCGTTCGAAGTTAAAATGGCTTCCTAACGCCGTTCGTTGGTGCCCTCACTGCCCTTTTTTCTTTTCTTAAGTCTCCTTCACCTCCTTCTTATCTGTCTCCTGACTTCATTTATCTAAGTGATACTCATTCTAGAAATCTTCACTCGTCTAGTTCAGATTTCCTTCATTCTTCCTTTGCTATCCAATCCATTCTTCTCTGGAACGCACTCCCACTTGAAGTCAGGTCGTGCACAACACGGCTGGTTTTCAAGTTGAAGGTTCGGCAATTACTCCCCGAAGTGGCAGATTCTCCCCATTAATGTAGGTATGTATGTATTTTAATTATATATACAATTATATTAGTAAATATATATATACACATATTATAATTAAAATTGTGTACTTATATCTGTATAAATATTATTATTTTCTCTCTGCGCTACCTTAAGGTTGGCTGGTAGAGTCCTTGGGCATTAGGTCTGCCTGTACTACGTATTTGTACAAAGTGTTAAAAATAAATAAATTTGTCATATGTAATCTTGCTTCAGGTAAAAAACACAATAGAATTTTGATATTCCCATCGCAATAATCGGCCAGGAGATATTCATGAAATTGGATGGGAACTTTAATTTCAATTACATTAGTTAACTTGCGCCAATTCATTTCTATGTCTATAAATGGTTGCTTTTTTGCTGTCGAATGTTGGGATGGGTTTTTCGGATGCCGAATCAATAGGTACCCCGTTTTTATATTGATAATTTGCCTATTAAATATGAGGAGGTCTGGGTCTTTTTCTGCAGCAACTTTGCTGATGGCCATACTAATTTTAGAAACAAATCAATTTTTTGTATTGTCTGGTCGGCAACTGGTTCTATGATGAGTCTCTTTAATTACTTCTCGGTCCTAAAAAAATAAAAAAAAATTAGGTTTTAATAAATTAACTCATTAGAAAATCAAATTCTAAAGAAGCAGAAAATAGGAAGCTTACCGCTGAAATTGTTATGGAACTGTACAACCTTTTGCTCCTCTCCAATTTAAAACCAGCATATCGCCAGCGAGAGGTATAATTAACATATTGGCGATGTTTGTCAAATTGTAACCCGTTATATAAAAGTACTCCGATCCCGTTTGATAATAGTAACAAATTTTGTATTTAAAATATCTATATTACTTAAATAATATTAAAAACGTAGGTGTATTAATTAAATTTATGGGTATTGACTCGGAAAAGCGTGGAAAAGTATGACAGTTTTTTTATTGTGCCATGAAATATTTTAACGAACGTCATAAACTGCCAGTAAAATCCAAGAAAGAAGTTAGGTCTATTTAAGATCCTCCGCTCTTTCCGAAGATGATTAAAATTCTTTACATAGATAATTGTAACGTGCCAACAATAACTGGAAAATATTATGATGTAGATTAGTTTGCGGAAATGTGCTGTATGCATACTAAAAAGTCGTCATTAAAATCCTTAGAGTAAACCTGTGTACAGCAATGGGTTTCCCGTGGCTGAAGAAAATGAAAACAAAGAGAAAGAAACGATGTTTCATAGGTATAGTAGCAGTGTATATAATAGGCCAAAAGGAACTGGCTTATCTAGTCGAAGAAACGCAATAATGTGCGAGTTTTTGGGTTTGAAAATTCTGGTTTTTTGTGAGTGTAATTTGTCCCCGGTATGGCGATAGGGACACCTCTATCACAAGTTTCGGGCCAAATTAAAAATTAGGAGTACTTTGTGTGGAACTAGTATCATCCCTACCTACCCCTTAAGCGAAGCCGACGCCAGCGTGTGTGTCGTTAAAAATAATCAATAAATAATAAAAGATATGAAACAGTGTAAATTCACTACAATCCTTTATGGAGTTCCGTCAGAATAATTAATGGAACTATGGTATTTCTAATTCTAAAAGTTCCATTTGACATATCTCAAAATTGTGAAATAGGGATGATGTCAAATAAATCGGTTGGTACAATATCCGATTATTAACGAGATATCGATACCATTTGTTTGTATTTCTTAATCGATTACAGTTTATATTTTTAGTTTACATTATTTCGTTTTTTTATGTACATCTTTATCCTAATGAGACATCCACAATTGCATAAGTCACTTTAGTATTAAGGAACAAAAGCAATGATTTATTTATTACTAGCCTTTATTTATTACGGGCCTACTCTACAATCGAGGATACGATTGAGAGTGGTTAGGCCATATAGTCCACCACGCTGGCCTAGTGCGGGTTGGCGGACTTACATACCATAGAAATTCTTATAAATCGCTATGGTATGCAGGTTTCCTCACGATGTTTTCCTTCACCGTTTTAGTGCGTGGTGATTGATTATCAATATACACATAACTCCGAAAAGTCAGAGGTCTGCCCTGAGATTCGAACCCGCGACCACCGTGAACATGTGGGCAGCCGCGTCTCAGCAGTCCGTTTACCAACAGGCCACCACATACACAAAATTATTGTTAAATTATTAAATTCTTAAAATATTGCCTTTTATTAAAATGATTATTACATTAATTATTGATGGTTGTTCGTTGATAGTATGCTTGTTATTAGCTGATAATTCAGTACTTTTTAAAATTAGAAAACAACTGGATTAAAACTGCTCGATTATTTTTATATTTTTACCGATTATGCGTATACAAATTCGTTTGCATAGTCTCAACTCTACACATGGAAGACCTAACGACGTGACTTTGTGATGACGTCTAGTAAAAAAGTATGTTGTTTAAAATGGTTATTTTGCTTTATTTAATGGATTTAAATTTAAATTTAGTTATTATGGATTGTAAATCCTGTGATAAAATAAGAATAGCTTCAAAATTCCATGGTTTTACGGAAAGTTTTATTGCAATTGTGTGTGTGTTACGTCTGCACAAAGTTATGTATGATAAAAGTATGAAATGTCAAATGGAACTTCTAGAATTAGAAATACCGTACTGAGAATGAACAGTCTCAGTAGCTCCATGATGTAACTGTGAATGGAACTACTGAGAAGTAACCCTGGTTTATAGGTAATGGCGCGGCGCTCTGCCCCCGCAGTTTGCCCAACGACTCCTTTTAAGTTGCCTCTTACCACGGGCAGGGGATACCGTGGCGAAGCGGGACAGGGCCGAGAATGTGATGCACCCTGATTGTTGGACCAGAATCATCTGGCAGTCGGTGTAGTGGGGTATAGGCGAAGAGGCAGACCACGAAAGCGATGGTGGGACAAATGTAATTGGGTCTGAATGCAAGTAGCTCTCATTACACATGGCTCATTAGACAGGCCTTTCTCCAGCAGTAGAATCTTCTAGGCTTTTATAAATAAATAATAAATAACACCCAACAGTCACATACATATTCCTGACTCCACACTAAGTTTGAGTCTTGTATCGTGAGTATCAGGAACTACGAGAGACTTTTCTGTCTCACATACATCCAGACCCGAAAGAAATATTTATGGACCATACAAACATTTCTTTCGGTGCGGGGATCGAACCCGCGGCCTCTCGTTTCATAGGCGGCGTTTAACGGCCTGTGCCACGGAGGCTGTCCAAACATACTGTCATTACATAGTAAAAAATGAAGTCGCTTCCGGTGTCTGTACGCTCGTATCTTTTAAAGTATTCAACGAATTTTAATGCAGTGCTCAGTAATAGATAGAGTGATTCAAGCAGAAGGTTTATACACATTATATAATACATATGCAGGTTGTCACACGGAGTTGCCATATTAAGGGGAGTATCTTAAATATTGGAGATAGAAAAAGGGGAGTGACGGGACGGGGCAGGATTAATCGGGTTATGGTGAGTAGGAAAGGAGAGTATAGGACAGCTACGTCGAGTTTAGGTGTACAAAAGTTTGTGCGAAAAATAACATCTATCTGGTGTGACTGAAATAAAAAAATATCTGCCCCCAATCAAAGCAGGGACGGCTAGTGTATAATAAAAAAAACTTATCATGACGCATAGTGGAAGATTTATCCACCTACGTAGGGTGTGACGTGGGTAATAAAGTAAATTCGTGACGAAGGACAAGCATTTCTTTGATGACGAAGCCAAATCTATATCCGACAATGCTGACTATTTTACTATCGCCTGTAAAGCGATTTAGAGGAAGTGACTGTAAATCACTTCCTCTAATCCAATCGCTCATTGAATCACCGAAACAAACGGAACTTGAATCAGTTTCCTTGAAAAAATATTTTCTGGTCGACACTGAAATACCATCGTAAGAAGAACTACTTGAAAACTGTCGACAACTTTATAAGTACGTTTATAAAGGTGAAATTCCTTTGTCAAGTTACATTCAGGAGATATAATTTGATATAGGGTTGCGTTGGTTTTTAGAGTGACTATGAAATATTTAATTAAAGGAAATGTTTTTTTTTATATAATACAGCAAAATTTTAATGCGGTCGGACTGCCCCGGTGGTTTAGTTGTAGTAAGGTATGATTACAAACATGAGGTCTCGGATTCGAATCCCGAGTCCGGCGAAGTGAGTGTAGATTTTTCCATTCATGATCAAACCTGAGTCAGGAATTTGTGCCCGCCATGGTGATAGGCTGGCCCCCTATCACATCGTAAGGCCAAATGTGCGTGTAATGGTTTCTACCAGAACCTCTGCCTTCCCCTTCTGGGATAAAGGCATAAGTTTATGTATGCATGTATAATTTTAGTTCTTTATATTTGTAAATTGAGGGGCTTTCAAAAGACAAGAAACACTATAACACTGAAAAGTTTGTCTTCATAGTTTATTTATTTTAATCTTATTTTATGGTTCACTACAATTTGTAAACAATACGTCAACCAGAGATTTTAAAGGTATTAATAAATTGAACTGATTACAAAATATAACAACGTTTATTATTTGTCAATGAAAATTCGGAGAAACTGAAAAGTGAATTACTCATTGGAAATGAATCCAAAACATCTCAGTGCCTAAATCATTTCTGGAAGACAATCTACACGACTAAGGAGGTTATAATCCTGAAATAAAAACACGCTGTAATAAAAATACGAATATAAATGTCTAAAATTTACAATATAGAGAATATATAGAGCTCCTACAAAGATATACGCGATGATATAGCTAAGCAAACAAGACGGCCAATCGATACCGCACGTAAGGGCTCTTATCTGATAAGCTGATAGTCGGCGCCCATGACTTCATTCCCCGGTAACACTGCACCGTACTAAACAACATCCAACCATTTTGAATATGGCTTATTTGGATCAACTCGTAGTTTTGATGCAGATGCTTAGATTGTAGATACAATTTAGTTACTGTTATTCGTATGGTTAAAGAGAGGGAGAGAGAGAGAGAAAGAGAGATAATTATACTGGAGAGAGATAAATTAATGGTTTAAGCACTACAAACCAGCTATATCTGAAAGGCTCTGGAAAAGACTGCTACAGACACCCAATGATCCATGTATTTTATCCAAAATTAAGCATAAACAAAGCTAACGCACTCTGGCGATGTTAGATATTCATTGTTGGCATTTTCTACGTCCCAATATAGTCTAAGCATCATCTTCAATTACAGAATGGTCATTGAGCTGAGCTTCTAAGATTTTGTCGAATTCGTCTTACCTCTGGTTTGACATCTTCGGTTGTAAAACTACATATAGTCATATCTTTTTCGACAATTAAAAGCAACGCTTTGTGGCCAATCTGGAGGAATATTTTTATTGCTATGCATGGCGAGACGAACATGCCGTTAGTCTGATGGTAATCGATGCGAATGCTCATGAACAGCGGCATAACCAACCAATGCCATTAATTACTTGCTTTGTAATTAATGCTATGCATGGCGACAAGAGCTTGCCACTCACTTGATGGTCAGCGATATGACCGCTCATAAACCATAGCAAAAACAACCAACGCCATTAACTACAAAGCAATGCTTGGTATTCCACTGCGCTCGCCATCCTGAGACGTAAGATGTTAAGTCTCAATATGTCCAGTAGGTACTTTGGCTACCATGTTCTTCAAACCCAGCAAAACCCAAAGGATTTAGTCCAGCTATCTACTTCCTGTTAGTAAAGTACTTTTGTAGTTGTTCTGATCATCTCTTTAAGAGAAATTCCTTAAGAGCGTTTATACCCTGCACGCGCTTTTTGGCTTAAAAACAGGACTTTTCAAATGAGTTAATAGCCACCAATAAACAATTTAAAGGAAAAATAATTATTACTAATTTTAGAAAAGGTTGTCATCTAGGGATTTTGGTGGAAAACATTATAGATTGATGGATAATTTGTGAGTACTTTACGGATTTCTGAACAAAAGTTTCGTTATTTAGGCTTTAAATGGCAATTTAGAAGCTTTAAGCCCTGGTCTGTCGAAGCTACGCACAGCGTTGCGTTGCGCGGAATGCGGTGTCAAACTCGGTTTTGTATGAAAAACATTGACATTTACATGACGTTCCGCCGGAGTATGCGTCAGCCAGCGTCTGCGGTAAGGGGTCAACCGGGTGACGGGTAGACTGGTCTTTGGTACTGTCACAGTATGCGTCGGTGTAGAGGGGCAAGTGTGGTGAAGTGCGGGGCGGATACACCGCACAACGTGCCGTCATTCTCATCATTTCGTCGCGGTAAGCGTACTTGCGTAATGGATTTATTTGAAGACAATATTTCTATCAATTTTCGTTTGGTTTAACTTTTGTTTAGGCTGTGACGCGTCCATCGACTATGTACTGCCGCGCAGTACGTTGAATACAGTTCACGTGCGTTTCCAATGACAATGGCGCAATTTAAAATCACGTAGGGATACAACTTTAAAACCTTGCGTTGGTAAAAAAAATACAGTTAAAAAGTAGAAATAATTAGAATGTAATAAGTATATGATTATAAAATGGAGTCAATTACATTTATTTTATTGTTATAAAAATGGCGAACGGAACTGTATGTTAATTGTTGTAAGTACCTAGTACTTAAAATATAGCAACGGAATTAGTTCCCAACTGATCAGGGTACAATTGGAGTATAATTGGAGACGATTTATTAGTAAGTATCTATATAAATTCAGTCTTTATCCGTATTCGCAGGGCACTTTATCAGCCCATATACGTCTCACTGCAGAGCACCGGTCTCCTCTACAATCGAGAATACGATTGAGAGTGGTTAGGCCATACTATAGTCCACTGCGCTAGCTGGCCTTATCCCTATATGTGCATAGAAAGAAATACAAACAACAAACCCAATAAAAACATCAATCGTTTAAGTGCACCCGCTTTTTATATGAGTTGTGTATCAGCCCATATACATACATTCGATGCATAATGGTTGTATATTATCGTCGTAGTTATTTACAAAATCCACCTGCAAAATCTACTACAAGAGAACTATCGCCATTCGACACAATTAGCACCACTCTCCTAGCACCTAGATATCTAAATAAATCCAGTGAAATTTAATTTGATCGAACAATAAGTTGTTTAGGCGAAAAAAGATGTATACAGCAGACGCATATTTCATTAGAATGATACGAACCACTTCTATCACATATCAATATTGCGTAAATCATCTCGTAAACATATATACCCAGTCTTTTTAAAATGACGCACAAACATTTTTTTAAAGAAATTATATATATTTTCGAACATAAATGATTGTTATTTGTTGTCATGGAAATTCAAGAAAACTTCAATGTGAAATTGTCATAGTAACGTTGGTTGTCAATGAAACGTTCTGCTATTGGTCAACGGTTTTACGCACAGAGTAAAACCTATATGAACCACCTTTTTTGTTATGTGAACTACGTTGTATGACGTCACGACGTTGCCGCTTACCGCAGTGCCGCGCGTATCCTTCGACAGACCAGGCCTTAAGATATCCTTAACCACTAAATATAAGATGAAAATAAAAATATTATCAGACAAATAATGACCCTTATGAAGGGATTTTGCTGAGAAAAATAATCTTTTTGTGTTTAGTTCCTGAAAAATAAAAATTTAAACAATGCGAAATTATTCAGAAACTCTCGTCAAGAACGTATTTTTTTTTCACCAACTTATCGTACATATTTTTTTATAACAATTGCATATTATAATAGAAGAACATCTTATCAATAAATTACCATTTTTATATTTCAACAAAATTAGTTTTCATGTTTTCTACAAATATTTTAAAAACCACTATAAAACACGCTGTCCGACGTGGATCAAATCAGACCGCCGCAAGGCCTTCTAGAGGGAGGACGTATCGCTCGTCGCTCCGGCCTGGCTGCAGTCGATTATGCCGCGCGTAGTAAAAATAGCCACGCACGGAATGCGATTACCACATTTTAGTACTTTGGTAGTAAAATATTCAATTATTTTGATTACCTACAATGATTTTGTAGTGAGTATAAATTATGTTTCAGGTAATATAATGGGATTTAATTCCGAGGCTAAATTATGTTATGTATTGTAATATAAAATTAAATATATTTGGTAATTGTAAGTGGTTGTAAGGCCCCTAACACTATTTATGTGTTCGAACACGAAATGATTAATAAAACGTCCGTAGTGTCTACTGATTGAACACTGATTTGAATGCAACTTAACAATGTAATAATAACGAAAATATGATTAGTATCCAAAATTTGTATTATTCTTTGCTTGCACAGTAATATTTGTCTACTTATAATGCAAATAAAATATTTTTATGATATTATATTACAGTTACATTTCAATTGAATATTTGAAGCGCACGGATCAAAGTTGTTTGAGCCGATTGTATAGCGAGCCGACGCGGCAGCTCTACGCACACAGCTTTGGTCGCTTATGTGTGCGTGAAATTAACGAAGAAATACCTATAGTTGACTTTGCGCGCAAGGTGTATACGCTCTTAAGCGTTCTAAGCAATTATACATAGATGACTAAGAATTACGTGAATGTTATCTGCAATATAATTTCCTATCTTAATGATATTTCTATCATCTTTGTCATATTGTTAGGTCTAGTACCCGAATTTTTCAACATCTTCCACTATGATGACTTAAGGTTCGGCAAAATAATTAATGTACGAAACAGTACGTTAATAGTTTTTTTTTATTGCATTGAATGACGAGACGAGCATGCCGTTTGCCTGATGGTAAGCGATGCGACCGCTCATGAACAGTAGCAAAACCAAACAACACCTTGATTTACAAAGCAATGCTTGGCATTCCACTGCGCTCGTTATCCTGAGTCGCAAGATGTTAAGTCTCAATATGTCCAGTAGTTACTCTGGCTACAATGTCCTTCAATCCAAAACACAATAGTGCATTTAAACTGCTGTTTGACGAGAGAAATAGACATTGCGGTGGTACCCACCCAGGCACCCTCTCACAAATGAGAGACCTACCACCAGTATTCTGTAATTAATCAGTTTAGGCCGAAAACTTAGGTGAAGTATCTATACAGGGTATACCCTTGATATATCAAGACTGCTACCGAAAACGAAGCCGGGTGGTAGTTTTGGTGACTTCAGACACAATGCAACTAAATTTTGTGCAAAAATTTATGACGATTTTTTTCTGTTATTTTTTTTCTATCGTCGTATTAGGATGATAAATACATAGTTTTTTCTTAAATAATAGTGTACACCCTTTTATTTTAGAAGACGCTATGTTACGCAAGGCTTTAAATTATTATTTTAGCAAAAACTATGGATTTACCACCCAAACTCGACGATAATTTAAAATTAAAAAAAAAATCGCGTTTCTTTGCAAAATTTTCAGTTGCATTGTGTTTGTAGTCACTAAAACTACCACCCGGCTTCGTTTCGGTAGCAGTCTTGATATACCCGGTATATTTATATACGTGTGTGTCATATTCAATCATATTATTGTTTCTAGCACATTTTTTAAATTTATATTTTAGACGAGCTTGTACTGTCCCGCTGCAGGGCAAAGCCCGCCTTCCATGTATCTCGGACATGGGCTTAATATGGCCAATATTTCCAATAGGCATCCAGTTCGTTTCGCCGCCAATGTCTAGCTAGGTCGCTAGGTCTTCCACGTGTCTTCGCCCTTATTTCACTTGGCATGCTTTAATTAATCAGTAATAAATGGTTACCTAGGAAAACAGATCTTTACATCCCAAACATCGAACCTTTCAAAACAACATTTAAAAATTTATTAGCGTAGAATTTGCACCAGTGGAAACAATGATAGGAAATAGCAAGTTTATCCTGATTTATTTCCTGTTACCTAGAGTTGAGATAAATATTGTAGATACTACATTATTGCAGAAGCCCGTATTATTTGGATATCCTCTCGCCGTAACGATTGTCTTCAAAGTCACAGTTGCTTGTATTTTTGTAAAATCGAATTCTTTTGTATCTTGTATAAATATAATTGATTAGTAAAGATCTTATGTTAATAATAAAGAAGAAAAGACAGATGAAGAAATTTTAAGTGGTAAAAGACTACAAACGTTTAAAGCAACAAGAGATAAAGTCGTCGATTTGCATTAAAAAGGGATCAAAAATAATATTCCAACATAATATTCTTGGAAACACGAATTGTATCGGTTATCTATTATCAACTTTACGTTGAATTTCAAAATTGATAAGATACCACGGCATGAAATAGTCTGGCAGTAGCCCAAGGTGCAGTCGCCGGCAATCTGGGGTGCGGGATAGTGAAGTGTGTGCAAAATGGAGATTAAATTACTCATTTTATTTGTTATTGGCTGTGTATCAGCACAGACATGTAAGTATTTTGCTAAAATATTACATACATACATACATAAACTCACGCCTATATCCCAAGAAGGGTAGGCAGAGGTGCCAGGACACCCACATTTCGCCTTGTATGTTCCGTCCCACAATGTGACGCATGAATTCGCCACCTAAAATATTACCTTTATTGTTTTTAAAAGAGTATTATTCCGATATATTTGCAAAAGGGCGGGGCGCGTTGACGCATCTCTAAATTTTTCCAGATTATTGGTCGATTATAATCGATTTTGTGCATACGTCTATATTTAAAGTATAGGCAGTGATATAAAAAAAATGTTAGTAAGTGATTAAATCGTCTCTTGGTCGGGTTTTTTAGTAAAACCATTAAATATTTTTGGTGTTATTAGCTCCCGCTAATGCTCGAATGGTTTACAATCCAACATTCATACCTAATCACTTTTAGTTTTAGTTGTATCAACTCTCTACTCATTAACGTACTAATATCCTAGACAAATATATAAACTTAAAAAAAACCGTTACTTAAACCGTCTGTTTTTATGAACAAACTTTCCTCAAAGTTAGTTATTTATTTATTCTATGAATACAACCTAAGTGCTTGCTGCACATAATGGAATCAGAACCTACATATTGAATTTAGTAGTACCTATAGAATCTTTTATAGAACCATAAAGTAGTTCTCCAAATACCTACCAATCATTTTTACTTTTTAATGCACCTTTTTATTGCAGACTTTCTAGGACACACCTCTGACTTTTCGGAGTCATGTGTGTATTGATGGTCAATAATCACGCACTTTAACGGCGAAGGAAAAACTCGTGAGGAAACCTGCATACCACAGGAATTTATGAGAGTTTCTATGGTATGTAAGTCCGCCAACACACACTAGGCCAGCCACCACGCTGGCCTATTATAGGGTCTAACCACTCTCAACCGTACTCTGGATTATAGAGTACGCCCGTGCCCAGCAGTGGGACGTATATGGGCTGATACAGTTACAGTGCACCTCTGCTTCCTCTATTTTGTTTAATTTTCAAAGAGAGAGCGATTTATAAAAATCTGTGTTAGCAACGTTGAATTTAAATCAACGTGGACCACAGTATATTTTTAATCATAAGTAGGTACCTCTTTCCTTATGGAACATCGATTACAGTAAACGGAAATGACGCATAATTTTATCGAGATACTTCAACCTGTGTTGCCAGGCTAATAATATTAAGTGGCAATTGATAATTTTTACAGTCCTTAAATAAATCCTTTTTTTCAATGTTGGAATATTCGTTTTCGATGTTATCATTTCCTAAATTGTTTCATGTTGTACATTAATTATTGATAAGAATCAAACTTTTAGTCCTATCCCCTCTTATGGGCTATTAGGATTGGTTATCGAGTTAACGGTCCTAGTATCGTGTGGTAGTAAATGATAACAGACATGTGCGATATGTTATCACTGCGGTACACGCGACATCTATTTTTACGAGTTTGCTGGGTACCTTGTCAAAATAGCTGAAGAAAAACTAGCTTACTTTTCATAATTCATCAATAATTGACAGCCTTGGTGGCGCAGCTGGTAAGATGCTGGCTGTGAAATGAAAAACCCCGAACTGGATCCCCGTACTGAGACAAATGTTCCTGTGATCCACAGGTATTTGTAAAGGGTCTGGGTTTTTGTGAGAGAAAAGTCCCGTAGTTTAGGTACTCACGACAAGAGACTATGTTAGCGTCGAGTCGTGACTTTATAAATGACTGTAGGGTTTATTTATTTAATCCTTTTTGCACTATAGTAAGTTAGTATTTGGAAATTACTCAATAAAATAATAGTCCAAGTGGCAGTCTTATCAAACTAGGTATACAGTTTTATAGGTAACCATATAATATTTACTTATGTAGTTATTTAATCTATAACGTATGTAAGATGTAGTGTAAGGCAAGGAAACAACTGATTTACATTTAGATGAACCAATATCTTTGGTACTGGAAGAGGTCAATTAAAAACCAAGGGCCTTATAGTTCTGTCCTTGTCATTTACTTCACAATACCTGATGAATACTAGTCCGACATTCAGCTTTACCAAAGGCTTTGAATTTCGATGCGTCGTGACTCATGTTTAGCACGCTGAAGCCATATTGTTTTGTTCTGTAGCTATAATTCTTAACGAACATAATTCGAAGTTCGTATCGTTTTTATAGAGTAGCCCCCCTGTTAGCACGTCTGCCGGACCTAAAATAAAATATATAAATAATGCAGTATAATTATCAGTCATACTTTCTCGATGCAGATGTCATTGTGTAATATCATGATTTATTTCACTGATAGCGGGATCATGATAGCAGACAAATGATATCAGCAAATATTATTGCATTTTATTTTGCCGATTATGAATGAGCGAATATTTCGGTTTTGTACTGGTGCACAACAATTATATAATTTCTGACTGGATTTAGTTTGTTTATGTGCCACAGATGTCGCCACGGACAAATTAAATGTATACTGAAAAATCTTTTAGCTACACTAACTTCTAAGAATATTATGTAGTATGCTAAACAAAGCATTCTTCATACCTTAAAGACATGAGATTGTGAATTTGCTCGTGATTTAAAAGTTCCCGATTGCGGTAGTAATTTGTGCAAGTTTCACTTTATCATTATTACGTATTTAACAAGAAATTTATTATGTGGCGCTAATTTGTTCAAACACTGGTGGTAGGTCTCTCATATGTGAGAGGCTGCCTGGGTACCACCTGGGTACCACCGCAATGTCTATTTCTCCCGTCAAAATGCAGTTTAAATGCACTGTTGTTTTTCGGATTGAAGGACATTGTAGCCAGAGTAACTACTGGACATATTGAGACTTAGCATCGTGTGTCTCAGGATGGCGAGCGCAGTGGAATGCCAAGCATTGCTTTGTAATTCAAGGTGTTGTTTGGTTTTGCTACTGTTTTTGAGCGGTCGCATCGCTTACCATCAGGCGAGTGGCATACTCGTCTCGCCATTCACTGCAACAAAAAAAAAAAAAAACACTATTTTCGCCTAAGCTAAAGAGCGTATCGTTACTTTTTATAATAAAATATAATGCCCGCAAAGCATCACTGATTTCTTTTTTCCGTGATTTTCTAGATGTTTATGAACAGCGAATATTACTCATAGCTTAGTAACAAATACATCCGCATCAACAAATGAATAAGTAATTAATCCAGGAACCAATACGTAGAACAACACTTTAACGGATGTTACGAAATTCTCCGATGTTATAATGAGTCAGTGCGGCTCGCCTTCTTGTTATCTGTTATCACAACATATGCACTGATCCAAAGTCATATGACAACATGCTGATAGATATCGTAAGTGAACGATTTAGTTTTACAAATATTTAAAGAAATGGTCTCTCTCTCTCTCTCTATTTATAGCTATACCGGGTATCTCAAGACTGCTACCGAAAACGAAGCTGGGTGGTAGTTTTAGTGACTACAACCACAATGCAACTAAAAATTTCGCAAAGAAACGCGACAGTTATTTTTTATGATTTTTTAAATATCGTCATTTTTGGGTGGTAAATCCATAGTTTATGCTAAAATAATAATTTAAACTCTTTTATACCTTAGATTATTTATAAATAAAAGGGTATACACCAATACACTATTATTTTAGGAAAAAATGCATTTACCACCCAAATATGGACATAGGGAAAATATAACAAAAAAAAAAAATTGTCGCTTTTTTTGCAACTTTTTCTGTTGCATTGTGTCTGAAGTCGCTTAAACTACCACCCAGCTTCGTTTTCGGTAGCAGTCTTGATATACCCTGTATAGAGTCCCCAGCGAGTTATAAGCGTCCCCTATTTTAAAGCAATCTTTTTCACACATAAAAACACAAACATTGAACAAAACACCGTTTCTCAGAAGAGGTAGGCAGAGGTGTTACCAGGGCACCCACGTTTTCCCTTGTTTTCTGACCCATGATGTGATAATGAATAGAAAAATCGAATATCACTTTGTCCGATTCAAAATCCGAGACCTCTGCGTTGTAATATTGGGTAGCTAAAATACGAATTTATAAAGAAATCATCATCAGTTACTTCCAGTCCACTGCTGGACATAGGTTTCTTCCAAGGTACGCTACAGAGCCCGGTCTACTACTTTATGTATCCTGTCGATATCGACCCTTTTTAACCGACTTCAAAAAAAGGAGGAGGTTCTCAATTCGACTGTATGTTGCTTTTTTTTATGTTTGTTACCTCGTTTCTCTGTACTGTGTGAACCGATTTCGATCATTCTTTCTTTGATTGAAAGCTGGTGCTTGTCATTTGGTCCCATAAAAATATGGTAAAAATCTGATGAATATCTTCGGACCTGGAGAGGGGATCTCCTTAAAATTAAGTAGGATTCCAATGGTTCTTTTTGCATTAGGTTCATTATAAAAGTTAAGTTACAGTGAGAGACGGAAAAAGGGGTGGGGGTGAGGGGGGGTAGGTGATAAAATTAAAATACACGTAAATTCTAATATCTTCGGCAGCTTTTAATCGATTTTAGTGTATTCTTTTTCATTGGAAAGAATGTATTGACAGGTTGATCCCAGGAACACAACATGAAGATCTGATGATCATGTTCGGACCTGGAGTGTAGAACTCTTCAAAATTTAGTAGGATTCCAATGGTTCTTTTTGCATTGGGTTCAGTATAAAAGCTAAGCTACAGCGGCAGAGGGAAAAGGGGGCAGGGGCAAAGGAAGGGGGGGAGGGGAGAAAAAATAATAAACATGTGAATACTCCAATATCTTTGGCAGCTTTTAGCCGATTTTAGCGATTTCATTATCATCGGAAAGAACATATTCCTTGTGGGGACCAAATCTTCTTAATTTAAATTCCTATCAACACTAAAAAGATAAAAATAACTAAAATTTTTAAATAAAAAAAAAATAAAAACCGACTTCAAAACAAAAAACCACAAATAAACAAAAAATAACAAAATAATAAGTACCACTGCAAAGCAAAAAATATATATTTATTTCATGGAACTTGTGCTTGTTGATTAATTTGCTTAATGACTTGACTAGCCAACAAATCAAAATATATTGAAGGCATATGCATGTTCGGACCTGGAGTGTAGAACTCTTCAAAATTTAGTAGGATTCCAATGGTTCTTTTTGCATTGGGTTCAGTATAAAAGCTAAGCTACAGCGGCAGAGGGAAAAGGGGGCAGGGGCAAAGGAAGGGGGGGAGGGGAGAAAAAATAATAAACATGTGAATACTCCAATATCTTCGGCAGCTTTTAGCCGATTTTAGCGATTTCATTATCATCGGAAAGAACATATTCCTTGTGGGGACCAAATCTTCTTAATTTAAATTCCTATCAACACTAAAAAGATAAAAATAACTAAAATTTTTAAATAAAAAAAAAATAAAAACCGACTTCAAAACAAAAAACCACAAATAAACAAAAAATAACAAAATAATAAGTACCACTGCAAAGCAAAAAATATATATTTATTTCATGGAACTTGTGCTTGTTGATTAATTTGCTTAATGACTTGACTAGCCAACAAATCAAAATATATTGAAGGCATATGCATAACATATTGAAGGCGGGCCGCCAAGTACCAAACATGTAGGACCTATGCCTTATATTAATTTAAATATCTATATGTTTGGTACTGGGCGACCCGCCTTCAATATGTTATGCATATATTTTGATTTGTTGGCTAGTCAAGTCATTAAGCAAATTAATCAACAAACACAAGTTCCATGAAATAAATATATTTTTTTTGCTTTGCAGTGGTGCTTATTATTTTGTTATTTTTTGGTTTTTAGTGGTTTTTTGTTTTGAAGTCGGTTTTTATTTTTTTATTAAACATTTTAGTTATGTGTATGTCGTCCTGCCATCTGGTCAGATGATGTCCTACGCTACGTTTGCCAAGACTCGAATGAAGATTTATGAAGAAATAACTCTATATAATTTCCTCCGATGGCAACAAGCATAATGCGGAAACACTTTCAACAGGAAAAGTTGGTTATCTTTCATAGAAAATGACAGTTGATGCCGGCCTGCCATAAATCTCAATCATACACAGAATGAAACAAATTAGTCCAAAACGTATCTCGCGAGGGTCTCTGTGATTTTGACAACATTGTGTGGGTTTGTAGGTTATAGGAACATTCTAACAACATCCAAATGTGAAATAGCTATTGGCTTCACTCATCCAAAAGCCCATCGCCCTGTATAATGTCAAATAAAACTATAACAAATGGTATTTATTATTCGCAGACAGAGTATGCGTCCCCACGACGTCGCCAAACCTCTGCCAGAGCCTGGAGAGGGACGGCAGCCAGGCCAGATGCGAACGGATCGACACCAGGTATGGCTCGAATATAGTAGTTGTCATCCATCCATCAGCCACAGGAAGGCCACTGCTAAACACAGGCCTTCCCCGATAATTTCCACTGTGAACTATTGGAGGCAGCCTGCATCTAGTAACGTCTTTTTTTGGGCCCATTAGCCATCAGTTGTATTCTCCGCGCTGTGTGCCCCAATAGCTGGTATAAAGAATTAAAAAAATCCAACAGTTAGTCCAGTAATCATATAATATATTTTTAATCTACACAAAAAATATGAAATTCTTGTGTTATATGTATGAAAATACTGGCCTGTTGGTAACGGACAGTGGTCGCGGGTACATATCCCAGGGCGCACGTCTGAATTTTCGAAGTCACGTGTGTATAAATAGTCAATTACCACGCACTAAAACGGCGAAGGAAAATATCGTCAGAAACTTGCATATTTCTATAGTATGTAACGTCCGGCAATCCGTACTAGGCCAGAGTGGTGGACTACCTATATGGCCTAATTGAAGACATGGCCCGGGCCCTGCAGTGGGACGAATATGGACTGATTCAGTTACTTAAGAAAACTAGCTTGTAATAAAATAAAAAAGGAGGTAAAAGATGGAAGTTAAAGAAGAACATATATTCATAATAACTAGGGAAAATTGACAAGCAACAACATCCAAATTGTTAAATAAACACAAATTTTATACGTTTTTCAGAGTTGACTGCGCTCTCAAAATGGCCCGTGGACAAGCTGACATCGGCTACTTCTCGGAAGAAGAAATGTTGCTTCTGGCGCACCAACAACCCAATGACCACAGAATTGTTGCTACAGTGAGGGATGTTAGCAGACTAGGTGCGATATAACGTTTAATTTTATCTTATTCACACTTTTCCTATATTTATCCAACAATATTTTTTCATCTTAAATACCTAACGTTAGCTTCGTCTGGCAGATAATACCATTAGGTAAATAAACACCATTATCTGCCAGATAAATTTATACGTATCTGAATGCTGCTATGTTTAATTGTTTTATTTCGCGCTCTGTTTTAATGCATGAGGATTACAGAAGAAGGGAACAGATGGGCCAGCAAAATGTTTTATATCTCACCCCATCACCATCATCATCATCATCTTAGCCAAAGGAAGTCGACGCTGAACATAGGCCTCCGGAAGCGGCTATTACTTACCTCATACACTTTGGATAAAGAGACGCGAACATCTTGTTCTAGCCGGAACAATATTGCCCACGATACTCGAAATTTTAGTTCCGTTATTCAGCATCAATAGTTCTGCTGTAATTGTTTATATTGTGTTTTTATTGCAGAGCCCTTCTCGTTCGAGGCTGTGGCGGTGGTCCCAAGCACCCACACCAGAGGTTTGGAAGGCCTGAGGGGAGGAAAGTACTGCCACCCTGGACTCGACCAGACTGACTTGAGGTGGTCACCAAGAGTACTGAAGAATTTGGAACAAGAGGTAAAAATCTCACAATTGGCGTGTTGAGTTGTCTCAATTATTGTATACTTATTATTACTTATCTTTGTAAATTGAAGTCTGTTTTCTGAACTCCATTTCATAACATAATATGAGGTCATCTAAGTACTATGTGAGTTTGTAATGACCAATGGCCCACTAGGCCTCGAGCTAGGTGGAGTGACGATTAGGAAAGGTCGCTGGCAGACAAGATGGATGCGATAAGCCAACAGGGTGAAATGGCGCAATTTCGAGGCGGCCCATGTTCAGCAATGGACATTTGAAGGCTGATGATGATTATGAATGACCCACTTATTGGTCTCGTGATAGTGTGTACGGGGGTAAATCTTGATGGCTTGGAATAATTCTAAAGTTTTAGCAATCGACTTCGCGTCTCGTATTTAAACAATTTACAAGTCGCCCCGGATAGGCATTCGTTCTTTGCATAGCTGGTGGGCTAAAAATTGTTGATTTCAACTAGATTCATGTCGATGTCGTTTTAAGGCCGCGCGTACCGACCACTGCCCCGACGCGGATCAGGCTGGTAAGACCGCGGACCAGCTGGAGGTGGAGATCCTCAGCGGGTTCTTCTCAGCCGCCTGCAGACCTGGCACCTGGAGCGCCAACGCCTCGGTGGACGCTACACTAAGTGAGTGCTGAATTTTATAATTATATGGCCATAACTAGCCCTATACAAGTCTGGTACATGTATCTATAACTGCACATGAATTTTCATCTGGTCTCATAGTTTTGCAACGGCTCAGGATTTGTACCTTGTGCTTAGGAACAATTCTTGCTACCCTGGTTTTACCACTGTTTTTACTAGAAATATTCATATTTGAAACATGGTACAGTAACGCTTGATTGTAAGTACCAACATCCGCATTGATCGTCAAACGTTCAAACAAAAAAACAAAACTACGTACCTTTAAATCAAATAAACTTGTTAATTACTTCAAATGCAACGAAGATAATCCAAACATGCTTTTCCACCTTACATTTCTTTTTTTTTCTATCCTGCTGGTATAAGTTTTACTTAAAGCAGGCGTCGTACATTTTTCAGGGTCGTCGGATCACATTCTTTTTATAAGAATTCATAGATTGTTGATTCTTGTTTAATAAAGTCCTATAAAAGAATATTGCGATCCGTGTGATGCGATGCGTCCGATACGATACGACTATTTGGAGGCCTGCGTTTAAAGTTCTATCTGATAGCAATAACGTTTTGATCCTTAGAGTCCAACCACCCCGCGCTGTGCTCTCTCTGCGGTCCCGCCGGCTCCTGCTCGGGCTACTCCATCGACATGGGCATCAATATCCAGGGCGTGAGGAACGAGAACCGTCACATCCAGGCCCTCGAGTGCCTCAGGGTCAACAACAACGACACCACGCCCGTCGTCGCCTACGCCGCCTGGCTACACGTTAGGGAATTCTTCACTGTGAGTCCTTTTTATCCTTTAAAGGAATCTATCTGAGTTCTAATTGTCATTTATCACCAATGTAATATTAAAATTCATCGAGGTGGCCTTTTACTTCATTATCTTTGACGTGTGTTATAGTTGAATTTAGTTTAACTTAAATATTTGCTGTGGGTTAGTTTAACCGTAGCGTAAGTTATAGAACGATATTTGTCAGTTTAATGAAGTCCTCCCCCAATTATAACCATGAAGCTAATGCGCTTTACAAGGCCCGTAAAGCATCTCTTGAAGTGAAATAAGCCCCATTTACACGAGGAGAGTTCCTCGCCTCGATTATGCGATTATCGTGAAGATAATAAAGAAGTTGCACCGTGTAAGCAATGTAACTCGAAAAGGACCATCACCGTGATAACCACTCCCGATGTCGGCGCTTTAATGTCATCTCGTGGGGTCAACAGTGATAAACATAGCGCCAGCAATTTAAACAAAACCTTATGTTACAGATGCGCAACCCAGAAATCGCAGAGTCCTATTCCCTACTATGCCCTGATGGAACCCTGGCGCCTCTCACATCTGCTGTACTGAACAACGCTACCTCTCCATGCGCATTCGTCAGGCAACCCTGGGGATCCATCGTTGCCTCCACGTGAGTACTAATAGTATAAAGTACTGTAAATCGTTGATATATGAAGGGTTTGATGGCCCTTTGTCAATATTCTATTCCCTTGTCATATCTTGTAATAAAAATCGGTTAGCGGAGAATTTTAGATGGCAGTAAAGCCAACTCTACCTAGGGTATATTAGCCGGTTTGCCGGCCACCCCTGGTTTCCGGCCATTACGTAGTTTTATCGTAATATTAAACAAAGTATACTTCGCTAATTTAAAAACTAATGATCGCTTAAGTATCCCAATGAACCTTACTCCTTTTAAATTTATCATATCCGAAATGAATTGTCTTGTTACTGCCGAACACCAGATAAATGTATGGCCGGTATTTGAAGCTAGTTGCCGAAAAAGGGCTAAATCGCTATTTTCACAATATTATATATGATAAATCTTTAACCACATTTACACATACTTTCAAAACTATTTGTCATTGACACTCCAAATACACGTTCACAACAAAAAACAAAATGTAAGGTTTCAAGTGGCGTTAAGGGCTATAGGCATGTTGGATTACAAGGGGCGCCGGATTAGACGTGGGGCCGGACTACCACGGGTTTATTGTATTAGTATTGGTCGCGGCTTCACCCGCTTGAAAATCTTTTTCCAGGATAAAAATGGCACTCCTTGATAAATGGATTATCCAAAAATAAAATAATCTTCAGTTCAAAACAGTAGTTACTGAGATTAGCGCGTTGAAACAAACAAAATCTTCAGCTTTATATATATGTATCTAAGATTTAAATTGAGTATGGAGAAATAAAGTGTAGTCTGTAAACATGTAATTAGTTGTTCCAAATAAAATAGAATTGTAAATGACTTACCCGATGACAGGTGAAAACTGTGATGTTGATGATCAAATGGTGTTGCTTCCAATCTGACTGAAGATCACATGTAGTTAAATTCACAGACTTCTTGACGTTCAAACCCAATTATGAAACATGGCGTAACGATTCACAAATGTTAACACTGTTAAATTGTGTATTTTATTTGCTAAAATATTTTATTTTATAAGATATACCAAAGGCACTATCGATGGCAGTATTACTTTTTACAAAGAGCACTGCGAATAACCGACACGACACTCAACGACGACCGACGTCGTCGGAGTCTCGGTAATGATTGACCCGCATTACAACACTGGAGGGTTTATATACTCTAGAACCAGTCGCAAAAACGCAAGTACCCTCAACCCATAGTTATAGTACCCCAAAATTATCATTCGTCGAGAAGTAATACTTTTATTTTATTTATGACCATGTGCAGAGATTTCTTCAATTATAATTATTATCCACACCAGAAACATCTTATTTATCGAGTCAGGTTTTGTAAATTTAAACTCAATTTAAGTACCAAACCGTCCTCTTTACATTCCAAAACTTGTGTTCTCTTTTATCAAGTCTATACGAAACGCACATATTCACATTGATTTTTATAGTACAGAACAGGGATGTTGCGAATATTCGCATCCGCATCCGCAAATGCGGAGCTTCCGCATAGATTTGGACATCTGCATCCGCATCCGCATCCGCAATAATCGATGCGGATATTTATGCGGATGCGGATGTTATACAAAATGAGACAAGACAGAAATTTGGCAGTGCCGGCGAATGGCGCGTGCCGTTCGGACGTGACATTGACCAATGGGAGTGAAATAAATAGTGACATGGTCCGACGCGTTTGTTGTTGTTATGATGTTAGATTCTTCTAGTGAAAATGAGAGTCGAGAAATACCAGAAAATGGTAGCACTGAAGCTGTACTCGAAAAATAATTTCTTTCTTACCCCAATAAAAAAAGAGTCTATGTGGATGAAAATCCTCTTAAGTGGTGTTTATCGAGAGGAATTAAAGATATTGCCGATAGCACAAAGATTTTTATCCACTCCACTAAGTAGTAATCCTAGCGAACAATTATTTGCAGCGTGGGTTTAATTTACCAACCTCTTCCTAAACGCCTTGTTATCAGAAAAGACGGCGCGGCGTTATACTTAATAAATGAAACGATGTTCTTTTGCGAGCTCTTGGGGCTACTCAAAACGAAGGTAATGCATTTAATTATCAATAGAGAAGATGGCTAGAACCTTGCACAAGCATGGGATCGAATTCTACACTTAATTATATCGGAACCCAAAAGACCAACTGCCCGACATCAAGACACAGTGAGCTTCTTCTGCGTAGACTGAAATGCAAAAACAGATTAACGTTTTAAATTAACTTTTTAATTTAATAATTGTAAATTACGGGTAATTAAATTCGGCCCCGTGACCATGAATCCTTTAAAGTAATCGAAATATCGGGAAGAAATCGATAAATATTAGTAAGCGATAAAATCCGTAAATAATAGTTTAATTTCAATATTCATTCATATACTATATTTATATAAGATCTTAAACATCCGCATCCGCATCCGCATTCGCGGATGTGAGCCTTTGAAAATCCGCATCCGCATCCGCATCCGCGGATGTGAAAAAATCGACATCCGCAACATCCCTAGTACAGAAGATCATTTCCACTTCTTAAATAAGAGTGTTGTAAACAATGTCCACACTTTACAAAAAAAACAACGTTTAATTTTCATTTCCAATTATTTCCCGTACCGGAGCAGTATACCAAGTGAAAAAAACCGTTGCAAATATTGCATTATTTACACCAACTAACTAAACTAACATTACGTAGTACTTCGTAGCTGTAGTCATCTAGATTTTTTTAACAATCTTTTAATTTCAACGTTGTTTATACATATGGATCAGGTTTACGACTTAATACTGTAGACACGGGCACAGTTCACGACTCCTGGAAGGACCTGAAATTGTTTATTGAATACTCAAATTATCGACTTAAACGCTGTTTCATATGGTGTTCCACGGAGTGGGACGTTGCATCTTTTCTGATGAACTATCATTATAATTGTAAAATATTGTTAATATAAATATTCGACAGCCACCGTGGCGTAGTTGATTATACGCCAGCTGAGAAACGAGCGGCTGCGGGTTCGATCCCCGCACCGAATCAATAATTGAGTGAACCACTAGGTATTCGTTTCGACTCTGAATGTCTGTGAGACCGAACAGCCCCCCGTAGTTCCTGATACCCTTAACACAAGAGTCGATCTTAGCGTGCGTATGATTTTTCTTCTTGTCGGTCGTTAACACTCTTGGCAGAGTGGTCTTGGTCATTTTTTCAGGTGGCGGCTCGCCTTTCAATCCGTCGCTATTCCTCTCTTACTGACGCTTTCCTTGCGCACTCCGGGACCGTTATGTGCAGCTTTTATTTGATCGGTCAAACGAAATGGCGCTCTACCACGCATGGGTATATAATTTATACACAAAATGTAGTTTAATTTCGTCGTGTAATCAGGTCGACGGCGTCCAACGTGCTGAGCAGCCTGCGCGCTTGGTGGCCCAACGGTTCAGACCCGAGCAACGGGTCGTGGCAGTCGTCGCTGTACTCCGCGCTGGCCGCCGGCGCCAACCAGCGCGTCGTTTTCGAGGACACACCAATCTCGCCTGCTAACTACACCTCTAACAGTCAGTATTATATATGCTATATGGACGCTTCTTGATTGACACCCCTGAAATGTTTTATTCTATTAAATAGTTAACAAGCAAGTTTTAGTAAATTTAAATTTTCCTTATCATTGCCTCACCTCTTGGATTTCTAATTTTGCTATTTCACATAATACTATGCATGCACATCATTGGTTGCGTTTCCAGTTAAATTACTAAAGTGCATTGAGTAGGTCGCAGCACAGATCAAGATCCCGTATTTTTTTTTGTTTAACTATCTTTCAGATTGGACTTGTTACTTACAGAATGTTGAAATAGTTTCTAACCTAATTAACTTAATGCCTTTAAAATACTGTAGATTATTGTAAGGATTATATCCAGACTTCGAGGTCTTAGATCACACTCCAACAGCATAAAAATATCCCGATTTATCCACTCGACTTGCCTGATATGACTGCCTCGGTGGCGATGTTATCCTATGATACGCTTGCAAAGCTAGGGTCTCGGGTTCGAATCCCGAGTCGGCCAAAGTGATATTGGATTTTTCTATTCATTATATCAGCCCGTAGTCAGGAATTTGTGCCCGATATGGCGATAGGCTCACCACTTATCACATCATGGGACGGAACATTTAAGACAAAATGTGTGTAAATGTGGTGTCCAGGCATGTCTGCCTGCCCCTTCTGTGAAAAAGGCGTGAGTTTATGTATGTATGTGTATGATATATCCACAGTCCGCTCCATCGCCGCTATGGACTCGGCCGTGACGTGCCTGCCCCCGCGCCGCTGGTGCACCCGCTCGGCCTCGGAGCAGAGCAAGTGCGCCTGGATCCGCAGCGCAGCCTACCTGCTGGGCCTGCAACCCGTCATCACGTGCCAGCAACGTGCCAGCGTGTTCGAGTGCCTCGCTGACATCCGCGACCAGCGCGCCGACTTTATTTCCGCGCCTTCCAACTACGGATATATTGCTAGATCGTGAGTTATCTTCTTGTGGGAGATATTAAGGTGTCCCTGAGCGAAAATGCTACGGCGAGACCTGTCAGAAGTCCAAAATCTTGCAAAAACTTGGATAGAACATTCTCACTTATCGTGCCGGCTCCCTGAAAATCTTAGATATAATGTATATTGTAATTATGCCTAACTACTGGCCCATTTATCTTAATATTTAAGATAAAATACAAACATTACGCTGGCAAAAAGCATCTCAGTGAACATTACCTTTGAAATTCTTATGATAAACTTGTCTCTAATAAACAAAATAACAAAAATCTTTGTTACGCAGCAACTACCGCCTATCACCTGTGAAGATGGTGCAGAACGTGCGCAATGGCACGTCCAGGGTGGCGGCGTTCGTGAAGGAGACCTCGGCGCAGCAGAACATCACCAGGTTCGAGAACTTGAAGGGCAAGAACGCCTGCTTCCCCGAGTTTGGTGGACTTGGTGAGTTACATTGCTGGTTTTGTATTTATAACTCTTTTGAAGAATTCAAAAGAATGAAGTAACGCAGCAATGAATTTGAAGTTGGGTCGAAAATCGAAATTAACAACTAAAAAGAGAATTAACTGAGTGAAGCATAGCACAAAAGGAACCCAAGATCGCTCTCTCGTGTTTGAAATTAATCCTGGGGAGACTGGCGTTGAGAAACTTCGATCGAAGAGCGATCAACCTTCGTGCATTTAATTAGACGCCGCCTTTGAAACGAAAAGCCGCGGACTCGATCTCAGTGCTGAGACAATTATTCACGTGAACCACGAGCACAATGTTTTCAGACCGAAAATTCTCTTGTAGGTTCTCATAGACACAACTCTTACAGCCTTAATATAAACAGTTTTAAAACCGATTTCAGAATGTTTTGTCCTTTTCGAACGATTCTTGATTTCAGTTTGAGCGAAGAAGACAAAACATTCGGTAACTAAAATTGTTTATGGATGAGGCCGTTAGAGTGAGGGGGTTTTCTACAACGCCAAACGCTAAGTTGAAATTTGATTAGCGCAAATGAAACGTTATCGCTTACGTCAAGGCGATTGTAGAAAAAGAATAAATTGGAAGCGCTTGTAACTTGGGTTAGGGGGCAGTTATATTATTTGATCGAATTTACAATGAGTGTTTGTTCCGCAGCGTACGTTGCATTCGTGCGTGTTGCGCAAGACCGCGGCGTGGTGAGCTCCAGCCAGTGCGACTACGCGGCCGCACTCGGGGAGTTCTTCGCCGGAGCCTGCGCCCCTGGGGCCGTCGACGCCGCGCATGCCATCGACCCTAACTCGGTAAATATTTTATTAGCTCAATGCTGCTGGTGGTAAGAGAAGAGGACGCCAAATAGAATTTGGTATTTGCCGATTTTAGGCAGGTATCTCTTAAAAGATCATAATCAAGGATTTAATTGTTGCGAAGTGAACTGGGAAAGCAATGAACTTAAAGAAGAGCTAGTGATTACCTTTCTGATTAGGGACTATTATTATTTTCGCACTGAGATCTATTTTTGTGCGGCTCACAAATATTTCTTTCGGGTCTGGGTGTTTGTGAGACCGAAAAGTCTCTCGTAGTTCCTGATACCCACGACACAAGATTCGATCTTAGTGTGGGATCAGGACTATTTGTGTGACTGTTGGGTGTAATTTATTTATAAGGTGGGATGAGGCTAGCATGATCGTGTCGATTTGAAACCTCTAAATTAATAAATAAATAGAAAAACAAATAACTGGGAAAGCTTTCAGAGGATACCAATATCGCTATTAGTTGCCACCACTACTACAATACCTTTTTAAGTATAGTTAACTCTGCCATACCACCCCGAGCTAATTTCAAAGCTTCACGGTACAATTTGATAATTTCGAAAAAAAGGAAGGCTTAAACCTTAAAGTTGAGTAACCGGTTGTAAATTATTATTTATTCATCTTTCTAGGTGTAAGACATGTAATTAGAAGAATGTACATGTGTGTAAATGATGTTTGTTGTTACAGAGCTTTAACGCGTCTTCTTTGTGCTCCACTTGCAGACCCGCTGCCAACGTTTCTGATTGTAAGTAACTAATTATTATGAACTGTCATGAAACCTTATCTTTTTCATACTAGATAATAGCTTAACAATATTCCTAAAAATCAAGTAAATTAAAATTGTAAACATCAAAACATTAAGTAGTAAAACTATATTTAAAATACAGACAGAAATAAGAAGATAGTGTGAAATTTTTGCGGTAATTGAAATACAATGACAGCGGGTTGTGTCGCCGAGCCGACGCGACGGCTTTAGTGTGCAGTGCGCTTTAGTAAGACTGCCTCCGTGGCGCAATACTATGTTCTGATTGCAAAGCTGAGGTCTTGGGTTCGAATCCCAGCTCGAGCAAAATAATATTGGAAGTTTTCTATTCAATATCAGCCCGGAGCTAGAAATTTGTGCCAGATATGACGATAGACTCGCCCCCTATCTTCGGTCGTAACATACAAGGCAAAAAGTGCGCGTTTTAGTATCACCTCTGCCTATCTCTGGGAAAAAGGCGTTAGTTAATGACTAATGTGTTGCTGTTTCAGTCACGTGCGCGTGGGACTACTCCAACCGCTACTACGGCAACAACGGCACGCTGGCCTGCCTCGCCGACCCCGCCAGCGAAGTCTCTGTGCTTAACATCGCTAACATTGCCAGTAAGTGCATCTTCTACATAATATTTAATATTACTGGTATAATGGTTTCATAGATTTACGCGAATGTTACACATTGAAATAAAACGATTATTTACGGATTTTATCTCGAATTTCGAAACGCGTGGTCACGGGGCGGACTGACCACGAAAGCTGTAAAGTAATCGAAACGTCGGGAAGCGAAAATGTAAAAATTAAACCAAATTCGCGATAAAATCCGTAAATAATCGTTTTATTTCAATTACTGGTAATTGGTATAGTCTGTTTAAAATATGACCTGATAACCACGACATAAAATTCGATCTAAGGGCCCTACTATATAAATCCGAAACGAAGTTCGAAACTTCGGACGATGAAAATTTATATACAATATGAATGTATCTACTCTGTAGAAGTTCGTATTTATGTAACGTACATCGTAACTATAAGTCTATGGTTACGACCATAAATCAATAACGACCATAAGTATATGAAGGTACATTCGTATCGTATATAAACTTCGATCATCCGAAGTTTCGAACTTCGTTTCGTTGAATATAGTAGGGCCCTAAGTATGGGGTCAGGACGGTCAGGACTATCTATGTATGCGACTATTGGGTTTATTGATTTAAGTTGCTTATTTTTGAGCAGACTGACAATGTTTAAGTGACAGAGGCATGCTGTCTATAAATCTACGGTGTGAATGGGTCAGCTCAAATGGCGTGATTCTTCTATATTGCAAAAGAGTGATATGATAATATTGATAGACTGATCAAAAATATATTGATAGAATTCGCATCCCTCTGAATAGTGAATAACCCGATCAACTTAGATGGAAAATTTGTTATACCAATCCACGGAGCTGTGAGGCGTTTTGGATTTTGTGTATACCCGGATAAAATTGTACCCCCAATCAATGGATGAATGGGAATCCCTTTGATTTTTTTATATAATATTGGTCTGGTTACAAGCTAGCTCACATGATCGGAATTGATTAATGCCGCTCATGAACAATGCTTGGATTATGGATGAGTTGCCATCAGTTTGGGAGGGGAGCGGGAAGGAAAACGCACGGGAAGAGGAAAGGTGTCTGTGGTGTCAGTAAGTCTATAGAACAGTGCATTGTGCAGGTCACCTGAGCTCAGCAGGTATACAGGCGAACCAGCTGCGCGCGCTGTGTTCCAACAACACGTTGGCGGCGCTGCCCGGAGTCGACGTCGACGACGACTGCCTGCTGGCGTACGTGGTGGACGCTGAGGTCCTCGCTCGAAGGTATGTCCTTTAATACATTCACTCCTCTACAATTATCAGTTCCATTCATCAGAACCGGTAAATAAAAAGGGAAAATGACTGAATCTAAACGATTTTGAACATTTTAATGTATTCAATAAATTATTTTCATTCATTAGCTTTTGATCTCTGGGAATTCGACAAGCAAATAAATATCGACGTGGCGATTAAGATAATTATCTGTATCTTTATCAGGCCATAAATTTCCCACTGCAGGCCATGGGCCTCCTCTACAATAGAAAGTACGATTGAGAGTGGTTAGGTCATATAGTCCGCCACGCTGGCCTAGTGCGGGTTAATTCTTACAACACCGCAATGGTATGCCTCACAAAGTTTTCCTGCATTGTTATAGTGTGTGGTGATTGATTATCAATACACACATGACTCCGAGAAGTCAGCGGTGTGCCCTGGGATTTGAACCCGGGACCGCCGTCAGCATGTTGGCAGCCGTGTCCGATCCGTTTACCAATATGCCACCACGCACTTTAGATAATTTTAATCACATTTGTGTCCCATTAAATCTCGCCTACGCGCATTAGTAACTAATGTTATTTATTCCAGGAACGACCCACACAACAACGCTCTCAACGCACTATTCGACGCAATCGACCTGTACTTCGGCTACAACGCGGGAACATCCTCGCAGCTCATCAACTTCGAGATCTTCTCTCCCTTCGACGGCATCAGCGATTTGCTCTTCAAAGACTCCACTATCGGCCTGACTGAGCCATCCCTACATTCCTCACACTTACCCGCAAGAAACTATATGGACCTGTTCGCCCATCTTGATGCCTGCAGCCGAGCACCACCTGGCATCACCGACCACGCCACTCGTAGTACCTTCTCCATCTTAACATTCGTCGTGATGGTGATGTTGACGCAATTCGTTATTTATTAGTTTATTTAGTCGATTAGTTGAGGGTCGTTCACATCCCTATAGAGTTTGACAGATGTGATTTTTTTAATTAAGTGCGATGGAAATCGCTTTTACAGCCAATTTATAGGCTTTACGAATTATAATCCGGTGTACAGTTTTTGCATGTTTTTGTGGTCATTATTATTATTTACATTTTTGACAGTAATTTGGCGATAATCGACCAATATTAGTTTACAAAGCATACAATTTTGCAAAGAATATTTATCCACAATACCATCATATTATGTGTTGCCCAACGTATATTTTAAGAACAAGTAGTTGGGTGCATTTTTGTATATAATTAAGTCAAAGCTAATAAACTTAAGATGTCACAAATGAGATATTTTTATATCAATAATTTAAAATAATGCATCATATTTTGATAAGCAGCATATACGATAGAGTATAAACCTATTACAATTACAACCACCGCTTTTATTGAAATGAACAATTTATTATGTTGCCATTAGGTTTAGTGTTAGTGTTTTAATTATTTTTATTTTTGTCATTTTATTGAAATAAAAATTGTTTTGTAATAAATATGCGTTTATTTTATTATCTATTTTAATATAATTAGATTAATCCAAGGAGTAAAGAAAAGCGTCAAGTTCAGCGTAAAAAATATTTACATACTCATATTGATTTTATAAACTCAACAATATCTATATTTCATGGCTATTATGCGATCGCCACGTTGAGGACAAGGTCTAAGGCCCGTATTCACAAACAATACTTTACTCAGTGTTGAAGTAACCCTATGCTAAGTAAGACATTTCTCATAGTGATCGTTCCGTTCAGCCTTTTTATTCATAAACAATACTTGAGTCACCCTTTTACTATGGGAACGCACAGTGTCCAATGCGGATCAGTGGTTGGTCAATTACTGTTGCTAATTTCTCTCTGGTGTTTGACAATTGGTGTCCGCGCATGTGCCGCGAATTAGTTGTGAATTTCACTTTGACAACTTCAAATATTTATGTTCCAAATATTTAATGAAATTTCTTTCCCACGTAACATAGGCCACCCCCTTCCCCAGTGATTTCCACAGTGACCTGTTGGAGGCAGCCTGCATCCTAATAGATGATTACTATATAAACTGAAAACTCCCGTATCTGTATCAGCCCATATACGTCCTACTGCAGAGCACGGGCCTCCTCTACTATCGAGAGATCGATTGAGAGTGGTTAGGCCATATAGCCCTCCACGCTGGCCTAATTTGGGTTGGCGGATTTACATACCATAGAAATGTTTATACATCGCTATGGTATACAGGTTTCGTAACGATGTTTGCCTTCATCGTTCTAGCGCGTGGTGATTGACTATCAAAGAATCAATACACACATGACTCCGAATAGTCAGAGGTGTGCCCTGGGATTCGAACCCGCGACCACCGTGAAAATGTTGGCAGTAGCATCTAGTCCGTTTACCAACAGAAAATTCCCAGATGAATAAAATCTTAAGGCCACAAGTAATTAGTAAATAGTCGGTATTGAAAGGCCTCTTTCAGACTAGTGGCAAAAGTGCATGAAGAACAATATACCTAGTAAATCGATAGCGTTTTCTAAATTGTTTGTCATTGTAAAAATCAAAAGGATTTTGTAAATCTCGAATAATATTTCTTGCACTTATCGTCCTGCGTTCGGTGTCCTTGCCGAATGCAGAACGATAAGTATCATCAATATAATTGTCGAACTCCTCCTCTCTGCTGCAATCCATTGTATTGAAAATGGAAAAAGCCTAATACAAAAACATGGACGTAATATGCAAAACACATAAAATGAAATTACAATTTACATTCACAGCTGTCACTTTTACGTCTTCAATCGACACTATGCGTTGCGTAAAATAGCTGTTGACTTTCTTTACCTGAGGGCCTCCTTAAGTGAACGCATAGTGTCACTCATCACTCAAGTATTGTATAAGAATCAAAATTGACAATTCTGTGCGTTTGGCTACACTATGCGTCCTCATAGTATTGTTTGTGAATACGGGTGTAAGACTATTAAATAAATACACAAAATATACGAGAATAGAGTATATTACGTCGAATCACAACTTTATACACTTACAAGAGACTTCCTAATAATACTTAAAAAACATATATTACAATTTTGCATTTTTAAAATCTTTAATTCATATTACTTTATACAAAACGGATCGTCGGGTCCCAAGAACAAAATATAAAGAAAGAGATTTTATATTCTTCTAGACTTTTTCAACTTGTTTTAAAGATTTTCCGCACATACATGCACACACACTTCTGTCATTTCTATCAGCCACATTCAAGAGAACGTAAAAAACTGACACCGAGCTCCGGAGTTCGGCGAGTCTCTCAGGGACACTAGCTTGTCTTCAACTCCCATCGAAATTAAGCAGAATGAAAATATAAATGAAGAGTTGTAAGAACCTACTTAGGGTTACTTAGGTTTTATTTTTTGATATAATATAGATGTATTTAATATGAAAACATGCCCTAATATGAATTCAGATAATATTTTATTATTAGGACCCAACGATACCATTGCCTCGGTAAAACGAGGAATATTCGGCAACTACCAATTATAGGAATTCACACCCCCAATGAAGACTAATTATTATAAATAAATATACCAAGATACTATTCGGCCCGTTACAAAAATAAAACAGTGAAAAAAACATTTCTAATTGATTTAGCTGTTTGCATTGACATTAGCTTAATTATTTGTGGGTAGATGATAACAACGGTAAATGAAATCAAATTATCAGCCTTACAGTGCAAAATAACGACATCTATCGGATTAAGTACGAAGCACTAGTAATTAACCAATCATAGTAGAAATAATAACATTGAATTTGTTTAGTGCATGGTACATATCCATGTACCAGCATTGCCTGCCATTTGCATCCGCAAAAGGCAGGCAGAGCATTAGTGCCACCTAAGTCCACATTATTTGTTTTCGTCGTAAAATCCAAGGCCATACCGGCCATAGAAAGCATAGCGACTAAAAATTTGACTAACAGAAAAACTGTCTGGAAATTGTACCTAAGACTTCACAGTATTCAGCCCATGCAACCTAAAAAAAATATTTTGACAAATTCAGCGTTCACAACGGATTTTATCGTTTCGGATGTGTGTGAACAAAATTCTATCGGTGACGAGTGACAAGTCCACTCAAATATCGATCACGAAATAATTTATCGACTATCGTCTGTATAATCGACCTTTACCACATAAATTATTATTCGCCCCAAAACTATGATTTCTAAATTTATATACAAATCGCTTATCGTAGTAGAATTCGATTTTTTACAATGCGTTATGCCATAAATTTATTTACGAAGAAATTAGTAAGTTATAAAAGCCATTTATCATTCGGTCTTATAATGATTTTGTCAGTCTATCACTTTTGGGCCAGCAAGAATACATTGGGGAAAAGAGCCTATGAGTAGGAATTGGTCTCTTATACGTCGAGGCCCCCCGGATAGGTACCACCATAATGTTTAACTCTCCCGCCAAACAGCAGTGTAAATGCACTGTTGTGTTTGAATGACATTGTAGCCAAAGTAGCTACTGGACATAATGAGACTTAACATCTTATGTCACAGGATGGCGACCGCAGTGGAATGCCAATCTTTGTGATTCAGGGTGTTGTTCGGTTTTGCTACTGTACATGAGCTGTCGTATCGCATCCCATCAGGCGAATGATATGCTCGTCTCGCCATTTATAATGATATGAATAAAACTTATATGCTCTTTTACCAAAAGTAATGCTAAATATAAATATATAAGCTATTTAGACTAGTTGTGACAATCATCAGTTTCATGTCATCATGTCTTCTCCAATATAATATTTATTTTTAAAGAGAAGAGACACAAAGAACTGCTTAAACAGAGGTTGTAAAATATAGATTGGCAAAAAAGTCTGTTTTTAATGAGGGCGCTAAGATCGAATTTAATATTCATATGGCAACCCTATCGGATATACTACGACGGAAAATTTACAGATACTTGTTATTTTTATTTATTGTTGTTATAATTTATTTGTTTATTTTACACTATTACATCACAAAACAAACAAAAACCGTACGAAAATGTATAGAAATACCTACGTATACAATAGGGAATATGCATGTCATTTTTTATATTTTTAATCAATTCTGTATGTTATTACATTATCGGAAAAAAATATAAGTATGAAAATATGAATCAAAAAAGTACAAAAAAATAATCAAAACTGCTATCAGTTTCGAAGCATTCAAACGCCATGTTGGCGCGAACTCGCTGTGACGTCAAAGGTTGCGTTATGAACAACGTAGTATTTGGATTAAGTTTCTTTCATGAATTGCTACAGAACTGTATTTCGTGACAAAATAATCCATTTTATTTAATAGTATAAAGAAAGCACAAAATAACTCATAAACAAACTTAAAATAATACACTCAACAAGCTAAAACTTCATAAGAACGTGCCCATTGTCGTCACTTTCCTTTTCAAGCAATAGATTGTGTTTCGGAAAAAATGCGCGGCAAATTTGAAATGTCATTTTTAAGTTTTTATTTTACCGAGTTGATAAATTTAAAAAATATCTTTAAGGTATATTTCTATATTAATAAATATTACAAAAAAAATATTTTGACTTATTTTGAAGTCAGGTGCATATTCCCTATTAATCGACGAACACCATGACATTTTTAACAGTGTTGCCATAATTGTTTTTCTATAATGCCAATTGTCAATGGTACTCTTTTTTGCCAAGTTATACACGATCTAGAATTGTATTTTTTTTTGGTCTAGATATTGCCAAATAATCTTAAATGTAGATTTCCCATTTTTATACCAACCATGCGACAAGTGAGTATTATACATTGTATTCAACAACCATTTACTATTAATTATATTTTTAACACCCATCAGTCGTATAGGATCTAGCAGAGTAGTTAACATGGCAAATTCACCCTTATCTCCACAGTATAACGCACATATTTTTAAGGATCATAGAGGACATAAGTTGTTAAGATATTGTATTAAAAATAAAACATTTTGCATAAAACATAGTTATTCTATCTGACGAATTCCGTTGTCTATGGTTTCACACTTGATGAAGTAATATGCATGTTTGAGTGAGAGAACTGTCAATGTCACCTGCATTATAAAGGAGATTATCCATTTTAAAATGTAACTTAGTACTGGTGAGAATATTTTTGTCCCTCGCTAAAACCTACATTTTAGTTTAGGGCAAAACATTTATTTTCAATAAATTCTTGAAGTCCAATAAAACATTATTTTTTTCTTCAGTCTGTAAACAAAATTTAAATTTGCGGTGATAATTACTTTTTTTTAATAAAAATCGCCCATAAAAATGCTATAATAAATTTCAATTAGTATGGGGATCTACGATATTTTTACCGATACTATGAATTCTCCTTTGACATAAAAGTTATCGACATTACACACACCAAAATAAATGGGCGTTTACAAGCTTTACATATCGTAGACAAACGGATTTGGTGAAATTGAACATCTATAATTATTTAATTCAGTCAATATATTGTATTTGAAAAAACTTTGCCATTAGGAACCTTTTTTATAAGACTCATAACAACATTTTTAGTTTACCTGTGTATTTTTCGTGTATTCGCACATTATTGCTTTGCTAATTATAAATTAATATTTTTTAAAATAATGTAATCTACCGGGTATCTCAAGACTGCTACCGAAAACGAAGCCGGGTGGTAGTTTTAGTGACTACAAACACAATGCAACTAAAAATTTCGCAAAGAAACGCGACAATTATTTTTTATGATTTTTTAAATATCGTCATTTTTGGGTGTTAAATCCATAGTTTTTGCTAAAATAATTATTTAAACTCTTTTACACCTTAGAGTATTTACAAATAAAAGGGTATACACTATTATTTTAGGAAAAAAAAATATTTACCACCCGAATATGGCCATGGGAAAAAAATAACAAAAAAAAAATTGTCGCTTTTTTTTGCAACTTTTTCTGTTGCATTGTGTCTGAAGTCGCTTAAACTACCACCCGGCTTCGTTTTCGGTAGCAGTCTTGATATACCCTGTATAGCATAGCGAGTAAAAATAATCAATTTTAGATATGTCCAGCTTTATTCATAATACACTTTTAAAACCTATTTTAATTATATATTTTTATTTGGCAACTTCACATACAGTAATAATAAAAAAAAAATGACATGTTTAAATAAAGTTGACGATTGACGGTCGTATTGCTTAACGCGATTTCTTCCAGACAACCATTAGACATATATAATATAGGCTTGAAAAGCTAGGAAGAAAATGATCACAACATAGGCATTTGATAACTAAATAGGTTTTAATATTGTCTATGAATACGGCCGTATGTGTTATTGCAATATAACACTATAATTTACTAGTTTATTGTTGCAACACATCAAAATATAATGAAACTTACCTATTTACTGGTGGTAGGTCTCTCATATGTGAGGCTATCTGGGTGGCCACCGCAATGTCTATTTCTACCGCCAAACAGTAGTGTAAATGCACAGTTGTGTTGCAATTTGAAGGATATTGTAGCCCGAGTAACTACTGGACATACTAATACTCAACATCTTATGTCTCAGGATAGCGAACAGTGAAATTGAAAATACCTAGTTAGTTTTCCTACTGTCCATAACTGTTTTATCGCTTCCCATCAGGCGAACGGCACGCACATTGTGTCATTAATAGCAATTTAAAAAAAACCTAGTTACGTAAAAGAATTTCGATAGTACAAGACGAGAGTGGTGGCTTAAAACATCTCTTCAAAATATCGATAACTGGTCGATTGTAAAATTAAAAGCTAAATCTGCGACGTGGGTTTCTTGCTACTTATTCCCGTGTGGGATAAGGGATCTGTCACGTTACGTTGATCCCGCGTGGGGTGGGGGTAGTTAGCGTGGGGTTGGCTGGCACGTCAACGCTAGTCGTGATGCAGCATGTGTCAAGTGTCGAAACTGCGCGGCATGTATCTGTAAAGAACATTATTTTTATTTCATCAATATTCAGAGGAATATTATGTGAAACGATCGGATATACGAAATAAAAAAAATAGTAATAGAATAAGATAACCATTATTCGTTCCATCAGTTTCTCTTAATTGCGTAAAAAGATTATTATTAGCGTTATAATTTTTATCGAAACAAAATCTGCACAGAACATATCCTTCGTGATACAGCGGGGTCCCTAGCTTTCTGAATACTGTACACTGTATCAGCCCATATACATCCCATGGCAGAGCATGGGTCTTCTCCACAATCAAGATTACGATTGAGAGAGGTTAGGCCATATAGTCGATCTCACTGGCCAAGTGCGGGTTGGCGGGCTTTACATACGATAGAAATTCATGCCAATCGCTATGGTTTCCTCGTGATATTTTCCTTCACCGTTATACTGCGTGGTGATTGTCTTTCAATACATACATGACTCCGAAAAGTCAGATGCCCTGGGATTCGAATTTGCGACCACCGTGAACATGTTGACAACCGCGTCTGGTCCATTTACCAATAGACCACCAGAAACTTTCGTGGAATTCAATTATTTTCTTTAGCCACGCAGTGCCAATCATTGTTAAGCATCGAGATTAAGCAACACTTTTCAAGAGATTAAAAGGATTTTTTTAATAAACACTAAATTCTTGTGGCTATAGATGATGAAGATGATGATAAGTAAAGTTGAGTGGCCACCTACCGGTCATAGTCGCGATCAGCCATTTTTATTATTAAGTTTTAAATTACTGTGTGTTTTATGTACGTTGCGTCTGTGTATAAATAAAAAGTTTTTCTTTCTAAATATGACGAAGGTGATGAAGATGATGAGATGTCACCTGACGCTGTAGTCGTGCACATTGAACACGGCGTAGTGTTGGTTGCGGAACACCGGGTAGAAGTGCTCGACCGGGGACGTGAGCAGCGTGCGACACGCCACAGGCCGGTGCCGCAGCGACGGAGCCTCCACGTCCCACATCTCCTCTAGCGTGCAACCGCGTCTGGAGAAACGTCAGGCCGTGTTGATTTGAGTATGGGCAATCGATAAAAATGATAGTGTCTGGTGTTCAGACACCTGCGAGTCGTATTTTGTGGAAATTAAGCCGAAAAGTTTGTGAAACTTGTTTAATAGCGGCTATAATTTACAATGTTGAGACATAGACAAAAAAATTGAAATGAAGTGACGTTTACAAAAGTGATCTGTTAAGGACTATGTAAAAAAATAAATAATTGATGTTAGATGGTAAATAAAAACAAACATTGTAATTAAAAAAGAATGATCTGACAAATAAATGTGAACAAAAAAAACAAGCTAGAAATGTAGGAGCTGCGATGCGCTAACACAGATGCAACTGCATCGTTGCAAAAATGCCGTGGGCGAGAGGCCTTAGGCTACACAAAACGCTGGTTTCGTGCGGGTCGTGAATTGTGACACGTGCGATTGTTTCCAACATAAATAATAGGGATGTCGACAAATTTTTGGAAACGCTTTTATTTTATAGATAGGTACTATACCGGGTATATCAAGAGTGCTACCGAAAACTACGCCGGGTGGTAGTTTAAGTGACTACAAACAGAATATACATAACTATAAAATTCGCAAAGAAATGCGACATTTTTTTTTTAAAATATCTTCTAATTTGGGTGGTAAATCCATAGTTAATGGTAAAATAGCAATTTAAAGCCTTGCGGACCATAGCGAGTTTAAAAGTAAAAAAGTATACACTATTATTTAAGAAAAAACTATGTATTTACCACCCTAATACGATAGAAAAAAAAAATAACAAAAAAAAAATCGTCACAATTTTTTGCACAAAATTTAGTTGCATTGTGTCTGAAGTCTTTAAAACTACCACCCGGCTTCGTTTTCGGTAGCAGTCTTGATACACCCTCTATGTAAATACATTATGTATCTTACTTGGTCCGTCCGTAGCAGTACTTGTGCTCGACGATGAGGTAGGAGACTCGCAACTTGCTGAGCTCCTGGTACAGCTCCAGCGGACTGAACTTGCCGTACGTCTTGTACACGGAGTACGCGCGCTGTCTGCCGACAAACTTACAATATTAATACATTAGCGGCCCGGCCCAGCTTCGCCCGGGTACAAATAGATTTCTGTACAATAATATGTATATATATTATACGTATAAACCTTCCTCTTGAATCACTCTATTTATTAAAAAAAACCGCATCAAAATCCGTTTCGTAGTTTTAAAGATTTAAGCATACAAATGGACATAGGGACAGAGAAAACGACATTGTTTTATACTATGTAGTGATATAGACCCGACACTAAGAGTCTTACAATATTAATACATTCAGTCCCGACACTAAGCGTCTTACGCTCGTTTACTAGAACCCAACTTAAATATAGATTGTGCTTAACTACATTAATCCCGCTTAAATGTACTGGCTAAGTGGGCTGTATGCTGTTAAGAGCAACTTATTATTTGAATGGCGTTCCAGTATTCAGGTGTTACAATATCAATACATACAGTCCCGACCTTCGATCAAATATACACAAGATGCACAGTTCCCTGTAAAAGTTCTGTTAAAAAGTGGCACCGATGCATGACATGAAAAAAAGTAAACAAAAAGATCACATATTCCAAATATATTAACATAAATTCCACCTTATTCCTGGAGCTTAAAGTAGCATTTCACATAATATTGTCTAAAGTTCTGCGACGTTTTAGTAGCAACGGTCGGTGCGTGACTGAAGGCGAAAGAGTGCTTAAAGCACTCTTTTTTGGTGCCATTTTCTAAGCGCTCATGTTGTATCTAGTGTATATTTGATCGAAGGTCCCGACACTAAGATTGAGTTTGTGTCGTGGGTAACAAATACTACGAGAGACTTTTCGGTCTCACAAATACTCAAAAACAAATAATTGTGATACACGCAAACATTTATCTCTGTGTGATGACAAACCGATGACGTCACGCAGTGTGTCAAATCTCTAATGTATAACATTATTTTTTTATCATTCATTATTGTACATAACTCATAAAATATAGAATTATAAACAAGGGACTTATATCTAGATAGCACTACAAACAGATTTAATCGCTAACTGCAAAAATAATTTCTATAATTATTCAGCGAACGCAATGACATTTTTAATAGTGTGGCCATAATTAAAATAAATAAATAACACCCAACAGTCACATACATCGTCCTGACCCCACACTAAGATCGAGTCTTGTATCGTGGGTATCAGGAACTACAAGACTTTTCGGTTTCACAAACAACCAGACCCGGAAGAAATATTTGTGGGCCGCACAAACATTTCTCTCCTTTCACAGTCGGCGGCGTCCAACCGACTACCTCACGGAGGCTGTCAAATTGTTTTTCCTTAATGCCAACTGTCATTGCATCGTACTCTATTTTCGTATCAGCCCATATACGTCCCACTGCAGGGCACGGGCCTACTCTACAATCGAAAGTACGATTGAGAGTGGTTAGGCCATATAGTCCACCACGCTGGCCTAATGCGGGTTGGCGGACTTACATACCATAGAAATTCTTGTAAATCGCTATGGTATGCAGGTTTCCTCACGATGTTTTCCTTCACCGTTTTAGTGCGTGGTGATTGACTGTCAATACACACATGACTCCGAAAAGTCAGAGGTGTGCCCTGGGATTCGAACCCGCGACCACCGTGAACATGTTGGCAGCCGCGTCTAGTCCGTTTACCAACAGGCCACCACGCAGTCAAGTTATATTTTTTTATCAATTTTTATTAAAGTCTCACCTGGCTTCATAATGCTCGTAGTGCGGGTGCGCGACTATGGGCCGGCGCGTGGTCAACATCACGGTGGCTAGGATGGGCATCGAACCCGCGAACGCCGCCTTCACTGAAGTCTCGCGGGATATCCACTCCATCAGCTCCTCTTGTGGCACGTCGCTGAATTCACCTGGAGTATATAAGCTCTGTTATGTTTGGGAATATAGGCCTCATGAATAATTAAGTACACTATTTCTATAAGAAAATAAAAAATAAAATGATTGTGATTAGTATTAACTTCATTATAGGTATTGATGGCCTGAACTACTTTGACGAGATCACTACCTAAGACCATCATATAAGTGCTGCACAAAATTCACCACAAATAGCAGTATCTGTATCAGCCCACATACGTCCCACTGCAGGACACGAGCCTCCTCTATAATCGAGAGTGCTATTGAGAGTGGTTAGGCCATATAGTCCACCACACTGGCCTAGTGCGTGTTGGCGGACTTACATACCATAGAAATTCTTATAAATCGCTATGGTATGCAGGTTTCCTCACGATGTTTTCCATTACCATTTTTTAGTGCATGATGATTAATTATCAAACACATGACTCCGAAAAGTCAGAGGTGTGCCCTGGGATTCGAACCCGCGACCACCGTGATCTTGTTGGCAGCCGCGTATAGTCCGTTTACCAACAGGCCATCACGCACTTCAGCATGCATGCATCAGCACAGATTCATTTGTTTTAAGTATATTTTTAATGTATTGTTCGTTGGAAATCCTTAAATAATAAATATATAAATACGCACCGACATGCGACAGTTCCTCCGTGATGTTGTTTAGCATGGCGATGAGCATGGGCACCGCGCTCAGCATCCAAAACAGCGGCACGTACCGCATCAAAGGCTTTGGCAAGCTGAAATACATATATTACCATCAGCAATAGAATATACTTTTTTTTAAGAGGTTTTCAAATACCAATATTTATGTCACCCTCATTGGGGCACGTCACATAAAACTAATCACCAATAGGGTACTTAACTTATACATACATTCATAAATTAACGCATTTTTCCCAGAAGAGGTAGGAAGAGGTAGGCAGAAGTGCCTGGGCATCATTTCGCCTTGTATTTTCCGTCCCATGATGTGATAGGGGTGAGCCTGTCGCCATCTGTATCTGTATCAGCCCATATACGTCCCACTGCAGGGCACGGGCCTCCTCTACAATCGACAGTACGATTGAGAGTGGTTAGGCCATATAGTCCACCACGCTGGCCTAGTATCGCCATATTGCTCACAAATTCCTGACTCCGGGTTGATAATGAATAGACAAATGCAATATTACTTTGCCCGCCCTGGATTCGAACTCGAGATCTTAATTTTGTAACCATACAACTATGTCACCGACGCAGTTAGGGTATTTAACTCCAAGTTTTTCTAGTAAGTATTTATCCAAAATGACAATACAGACAGACAAAGTATTTTGTAAATCAATTTTGAGTTAAACATGTTACAAAAGTTTGATATATTTTAGTGGCAGTAAAAGAGAACGGATACAAAACACAACATTGTGCGAGTGTGAAAGAGAAGGTAATATGTACCCCACTACACTCTCAATATTTATTTTAAGTTTAGTTGCCTCATGTTACAAGCTACTTTAATGCTGTTTTGACAAAAAATGTTTAATTTAAATAGTAATATCGTTTGTGTGCATTATAATACAAAAAATCGAGCAAAGTAAAATACCCTATTGACATCTACGTTGATATCTACGTGAGATCATTAGGTAATGTTTCCTAAAGATGTGATGCAGACTTATTAGACTTCACTAATATTATCCACTTCACTTATATTATCCACTTATAATAAAAATATTTATGCTAAGCTATAATCAAAATTTTGACTACTCACACATAATAGTTAGTGTTCATAACGAGCGAGCAGACGACACACAACTGCGGCACTAGCAGTAACTTGAGTCGCATCACTAGCGCCGCCATGGCCGCGTACACGCACAGCTGCGCCACGTTGTACACCAGCGCCGCATCCACCCTCACGCAACGCATCATCCCCACCAACCCTCTATCCACCCCTCCACACTCCCCACCACCCTTCACTTCAGTATCGATACCACTGTCACTGTCCTCCGTCGCCGACTTATCGATAAACTGCCCGCGATATCGATACATCGCCGTCGATAACACATAGTTACCCACATTGATCACCCCCACTAACGCCATAGGAATGAGAAACGATTTGCACAGTTTATACACAGTGTGAAGAGGCAGGAAATCGAACACTTCGGAGCAGGTGTACAGCATCGTATGGAAGCTTTTGTAGTCGGTGAATTTCGAGTACAATATCGCCCAAACGTGGGCGTCTTCTTGGACTTCTAGGAAATCTCCGATCAACTTCTTGAGGTATATCGACGCGCAGAGGATAATACTGACTCTGAGAAGCACCAGCCACGATTCCAGAAGCAAGTCACATTTTGTCTTGATCTTGACCTTTAAGGAGCTGAAGAACATGCAGTAGATGGAGACGACCATGAAGAAGGAGGCGTAGAGCGAGGACTTGAGCATGTCGTTGCCCTGCAAGAGCAGGACGGCGAGATGCAAGCCGCCGAAGTGCGAGTGGAGGAACACGCAGAAGGTGCGATGGTCGATGATGCGGAGCTGCTGCATGAAGAAGAGGATGGCCGTCTGCGTGAGGAATATGAACTGCGTGAACTGCCAGAACAGCAGGCAGAGGCAGTTCACTATGGAGACCGTCGCCTGGAAATGCAATGGAAACATACTCTAATTAGATTGGAAGAAATAAAGGATTATTGAAAACTAGTTACAATCCCTACGAAAAGTAATGAAACTGTACATTTGCGAATTACAGTTTCGATAGTGTACGTAGGGACTGTAGATTAACAATTAATTTAGGTAACATTTTTGTAACTTTTCGTGAATATATTTGCTAATAATTATTTATAATAATTAAAATATGAATGCATCAAGCATAATGCATATGGTTAAAAAATATCGATCTTAATAGTTGATTTAGAAGTTGAATAACTGTGTGTGGTAACCACAAAGTTGAAAACCTAAGGGGTATATGAAACTACAGTAAGCTAACACAGGATTGGTCGTCGGTTCTACAATACTTACCAGCAGTGCGTGAGGTATAATCCTATAGAGCAGCTTTAAAACAAATAGCAACAATTATATTTATGGGGAGGATCTATTTGATAATGTCTACGTTTATTCTATTGGAGGGTTACTAGAATTACCTTTTTAGTCTAGCAGATATATTTGTCTCATCATCCATCATCATCATCATCAACAGCCTGTAGGGTCCCACTGCTGGGTATAAGCCTCATTATATTTGTCTCAGGTCAATGCATTCGAACAAAAAGATATAGATAAATAATATCTTTCGAATCGAAAAATTTGCGAGCCGTTTTGATATATATTTAATGTGAATTTAATTATATTTGACATTAAATGTTTCTACTACTACTCTACACACTCAACTTCTGTCATCTGTGCTTCTAATCTACACAGAAACAAGGCTTTTATCTATATTAGCCTACTAGGGGGATTAAGAATAGACATAAAAATATGATAAAACCAATGATAAAAGATATATAGAGGATCACGCACAAAAGTAGCTATATATGTCAAGTTATAGTTATGTTAAGAATATCGACGCGGAATGTACATTTATGTATCTGTCTCATTTACACAAAGCTGCCTTGTCCCTTAATGAAAGAGACAAATAATAATTCCTTTGTTTCGAATATGGCAATATTTTGTTCACTAACCACACTGGGACCGCCCATAGACCAAAATGACGCCATTTTAGTTATGCTTTCGAAACCACAGACTATTAAACCAAAAACTGCATGAAATGTCAAACTGTGGCGTTATCTGTCAATCGGAGTAAACAAATCTGCACAATCAAAGAATTTCGGATTATTCATTGGTTAATCTCGTTTGTTAAGTTTGTTTAGTTTGCTTATTAGTTTAGTTGTTAAGTTTTTAAAATGCCTCAGTGTTGTGTTAAAGGATTCGAGTCGAGTTCAAGCAAAAAGGACCCTAACATTTCTTTTCATAGGTTAGTAACTGTTTTTACGAACTACTAACAAATATGTGCTAAATTTACATTTTGGGTTTATTTTTATCATTTATAAATGTATTTGGATCTTGTTGATTAAGTTTTAGACTCTTCTAGGCGTTATTTATACAAGTAGTGTAAATAACAACCTCATTGTTTGTTTACACACAAGTTTAGGGATGAGTGGATTCGATACGAAATTATTCATATCGATATTATCATTTTTAAATATTTTGATCTTTATTTTTCAAAAAAAGAAAAAAATAGTTTATATTTAAATATATATTCAGACCGACAAACAAAGTGAAATTAAAAATATTTTTTAGATTCCCTATAAACATACAAACCAGGACAAAATGGATACAAAAAATTGGAAGCTATTGGAACCCTGCAATAAATACATTTATTTGTTCATTACATTTTGAAAAAGAAAACAGCTTTCCAACAATATTTCCGGTAAGTGAAATTGTAGTAATTATGATATTTTATCTAATAATCCTATTAATAATACAACTGTTAATCAATAACAAAGATGACATGCAAGATAATTTGGACAATTGGTAGTCTATTGTCTAATGTTCTGGAGAACCTTTTAATGAACAGAAATAGTTTTATATTTTATTATTAATTATTATAATTGTTTATCTTAACCAACACTTTTATATTCATTGATTGAATTCTAAGTGAGACATAATGATTTTCCTCAGTCAAATAATAGCAATAAAAATCTACCTATGTTATTTTATTTTATTTGGTATGTATTAAATATCCTGATAGGTATTTTTGATTTTAGCCAAGAATGGTGCAACGTAATAATGAACGAAATGTATTAGATGCAACTGGGTGTTTGTCTCGACAGGTATAACCTTGTAACGGTTTTAACATGTAAATTAGTATTAGTTGGTCATATATTTATATTATGGCGACTAAAATAGTAACGATAATTGTAAAGTATTAGTATATTTTTAGGAATATCAAAGAAATAAATTCAACCAACCGTCACATACATAGTCTGACCCCACATTAAGATCAAAATGTTTCCATCCATCCATCTCAGCCACAGGAAGTCCACTGCTGAACATAGGCCTCCCTAAGGATCTCCACAATGACCTGTTGGAAGCGGCCTGCATCCAGCGACTTCCTGCAACCTTAGCCAGATCGTCCGTTGACCTTGTAGTCGGGCGTCCGACATTTCGCTTGCCTATACGTGGCCTCCACTCAAGAACCTCAAAATGTTTAATACATCACATCACTATTGTTTATGTAGCAGTTGCATTTTTTATTAGTTCTGTTACAAATACATTTATCATATTAATATTTATGCATACATAAACTCACGCCTTTTTCCAAGAAGGGGTAGGCAGAGGTGCAACCAGGACACCCACATTTCGCCTTGTATGTTCCGTCCTACGATGTTGTAGGTGGCGAGCCTATCGCCATATCGGGCACAAATTCCTGACTGTGCTGATAATGAATAGTAAAAGCCGATATCACTTTGCGCGACCCGGGATTCGAACTCAAGACCTCAGCTTTGTAACCGTACCATAGTACAACTACGCCACCGAGGCAGTCAATATTTATACATAAATTAAAATCTATAGTACACATTATTCACCGCTTATATGTTTACGTATGTATGTACCTTATGTATTTTTTGTTTGATTGATTGATTTGAAAAATATTTTTTTTTCTAGTGCTGATTTCCTGCCTTCGTTCGAGATCTCCGCTACAATTCCTTTATTCAAAATCAAAATTAAAATATTCTTTATTCAAATAGTCTTTCAAAAGATCTATTGGATTGTTCATTTCTGCTACCACCGCTTCGGAACGTGTTGTAGCTGTGAAGAAGAAACGGCGCAAGAAACTTCGTCAGCAACACGAACTGTCTTTTATCTTCTTTTATATCGCCATTTAAAATTACAATGGTTCATATCACAGAACACAATAATATCAGTTTATTTAGTTAATTGTTTAAGTTCTATTTTTACATTTTAATTGTTAGTTTTGTGTAGATATTTCTATTTATATATTTAAGTTGTTAATTTAGTGTTCATATTTTCATTGATGCTAAATGTCTGTTTTTTTTTAGATTTTAGTTATATTTTGGCAAAAAAATATTGATATGGTGAAAATTGGTGCTTAAGGAGAAAAGTGTGGCAATACTACTCGAAGTCGCAAGCAAATTCTAGATATTAATAAAGTTGTATTTTATCTTACGTGTGTATTATTTGAAAAATCCAATCCAATCATCAGGTAAAACTTACCAATGGAATAAATCATAGCATGAAAAAAATATCAAAACCTTGACATTTTTATCGGATTTAATTTTTAATGACTACTGTCAAATCCTAAAATCCCCTGTTTAAACTTAATTGACATATAAAGCGAAAATTAAAAATGTTATATTAATTTTATTCGTATGCCACTGTTGATGATCGATATCGATAGAAAATTGGGTACTAGCGTATCACTATTTTTAGGGGCGGAGCCGCCGCCATTTTAGTTCATCAAAGTGGTACGCGTCACGTGACCTTATGTTTCATCCTCTATAATCTATAATCATTGGATAAAACACAAAACAGACAAAGCAGCAATTGGATAGATCAGTCAAGAGAGTTGGTAGTAATACCTAGTAGTAAGTCCTTACCTCCAAGGGCACTATATCTGTAAAGGAAATATTGCGAGGAAACCTGCAGACCCTAGAGATCTTCACAAGATTTGCTATATAATGTAGGGCCTGAAACCACCTCCAGTCCAAGGTGATTGACTATGGCCAAAGTCACAAAGTAATGTCAGTTGAAGAGACATCGTGCTCAGCAGTGGGTGATTCTGGGCTGATAGTGAAGTTACCTGCAGGTTCACTCGCTCGTCGTATCAGCAGCATGGTATGGTATGGCATGGTGGTGCAGTTACCTGCAGGTGTAAGCTGGTGGTGCAGTTACCTGCAGGTGTAAGCTGGTGGTGCAGTTACCTGCAGGTGGAAGCTGGTGGGGCGGCGCGTGTCCCGCAGCTGCAGACTGACGAGCCAGGCCTGCAGCAGCAGCAGCGGCGCGGCGAGGTTCTCGCGCTCGTTGGGCGCCCACATCACGCGCGTGCACTCGCTGTGGTTAGCGAAGTACTGCGCCACGGCAAGTAAGCCACCCAGGATGCTGTCGCTGTGGGGAGAATAAATTCACTATTTAAAAAAACAAAATATTCACCAGGGACTTACCGAGGTCGAAGAAAGGAAGAAAGAGATGTCAAAGTGACTACACTGGACCTATTAAACATTTATTAAGGTAAAATGTTCACCAGAGAACTTCCTAAGGTCGAAGAGAGGAAGAAAGAGATGGCAAACTGCTGGATGTTAGCTACTGGACATATTAAGACTTTACATCTTATCAAATGTTTTGTCCCTTTCCAACGAGTTTTCAATTCAGTTTGAGCGAAGAAGACAAAACGATAGCTAAAATAGGTTTATAAGCTGCCTATGTATAAGGCCATTCATATTTACCTCAAAGCTGTAGCGTGCAGGAATAGAGCCGCCACAGTCAACCCGGCCAGCACCCATATAGTCTCGAGGTAGAAGAATACAGGCTGCCCTATCCCGACGCAGCTCTCCACTGGCGCCAGGCCTTCGCCCCGGTTCACCATGTGGCACTCCCTGTACGTGGACGTGTTCAACCATGGCTCCAGGTAGCGGTACATTGCTCCTATCATCACCTGAAATTAAATTATACACCCCACTAAATACTTATGATCCTATACAAAGATACATATGTCTTTGGTCAAGGTATCGGAAATATCGAGAGACGTTTCGGTCTTACAATAGTGAGACTTGAAATAAACATTTATGGGTCGCAAAAAAATTATCTTGGTGCAGGGATCGAACCTGCAGATTTTCGTTTTGCTGTCGTTTTGTATAACATAAAAAAATTACGCAATGGGTGTGTAACAGTGGTAAACATTGTGCATACATAAATCGTGTATACACCATAGTCGGTTTATCCTGCATTTGTCAATTTGAAAGCAGACGGTCTGACCAAATTTTGGAGGTTAAAACCCACAATACACAACACTTTTCTATGTTAAATGTATTAACATCATCTTTAGCTACATTTATACTGCTGAACAAAGGTTACTCAAAGATATTCCATAAGTTACTTCTATATTTATTTAAATAGTGAAGTAAATTAAGGGAACTTGCATACCTGCAATGTCTCTATTAGAATATTAAATGTATATAAATTGTGTCAATGCACAATATGCATTGTTAATATTTATAACTCACAGAGGTTGGTGTCAGGCAACAAGGCATAACATTATAAGGCACATAATTTATAACATGAAGGGCAAGTCATGTGGAACCAGACCCACGGTCTTTTCAGATAAAAGTAAAAACATTAGAGTGAGTTAAATTAAAGCTTTTTACACATTTCTAGATGAAAATACTAATATTAAAATAAAAATAAATAATCTGTAATAAATTCTGAGTAAACAAATAGTCTTTTTTTTAAGATTTGATGTATAGATAAGAAATCATTACAAAAGTAAATAAACAAAGATTATTCATTACAAAATTCTTACTTCTGGATGAATATTGAAACGGTTGAAAGCATTAACATCTTTCGGATACTCCACAAGTTTGTCATACATGATCTTTGTCAGTGATCCCACAAATTGCTTCCCCTCCACGACCAGCTTGTAGTAAGAGTAGTAGAACCCCATCTCAGTGCGGAATGACATCTCCCTCTCCAGCTCGGAGAGGTATGAGAAGTTACGGTCGTTCTCAAACAGGTGCGAAACATATCTGTAGTGGATGTAAGCTAGAGAGAAGGCTGTGGACAATTTATTTGTAAAAAAATTATTTATTTGCAAAAAGACGGACTATATAGGCTATATAAAAACAGGACAACAGAACTCAACGAAAATCAATTGATTGAAAGATTAAAACACAAAAAAAGACTGTGCCTAAATAAAAAATCGAATTCTGTATGTTTGATGTCATTGTAAACACCTCTGTATTTTTCAAGTTGGTTTTTTTATAAGCATAATGTCCGGCAAGGGATTTCTAGTGTTGGGAGGGCTTATTCTATGGTCAACCAAATTGGCCTAATATAGGCCTAACACATCATAGAACTACTTGTAAATGTCTTTGGTGTGCTCATTCCATAACATTGTTTTCTGAGATTATTATGTTTTGAGTTAATTCATAACAAATTAAAGAAATGGAAAGAATAAGTGGAAATGTGGGAAAATTTACAGGCAATATAGCCGTGTGTTTCCAACAAGAATTTCAAAGTTTTATCAAATGGGACCATATCAAAATCCTCTTAAATATAACCACACCTATACTTATTATATATTTAATGACTTTTCAAATATATAAGAAATTGTAGTTGACTTGTGAAAACTGTTGCATTGTCCTATTTTAAGTAAGACCAACATAATACATAATTTCAATAATAGGTACATGCAATATGGATGTTGTAGCACGCAGAACTAAATAAGTTATTGATAATGGAAAATATTGTTTGTATTTACTGTACTCCTCGAACAATTTTTTTCTGTGCTGTATAAACCTTTAGATAAGTTTTGTTTTCAATATGATACTAAAAGTTGCAAATAAATATAGTCTGAAAATATTATTAAAACTTACTTCTTGAAAGTTCTTTTAAGCGACCCAAATATGGCTCGTATGGTAAAAATAAGTTAGCGATGACATAAAAGTAAATTCCTTTACATTTCAGAATCAATATTTAATTAAATACAACACAAATTAATCATTAATTCGATTGACAAAAAGCGAAACAAGATTACGTACCTAATACCGTAATTCCTATGTATGTTACAAACTTTTGAGTAGGAAACTTCCTCTTTTCGACAATTTTGGCCTTTCCCTCCATATTATTGAAACGATTCACATTCTTTAACTCATTATCAAATATCATTTACTTATTTTGTAAAATAATGCAAAACTTGTTGACATTTGAGTTTTCAGTTTAGTGATGTAATCATGATTAGTCTGTAGCTCTGTGAGTAGGTTAACCATTAGTCGAACTGAATAGTTTATGGACGTAACGCTATAAAAATAAGTTATGAATTATTATGAATGAGTTATTATTATTTACATATTCTGTTTTATTTTATCTTTATATAGTACCAAATAAAGCAGTGTATACGTTAAATATTGTTCCTAAATGTTATAAATATATTTCATATCAATTGAAAATATTATTCAAATAGAATTTCTTAAAAAACGTGAAGTCGATTATTGCCTAAAATATACTGACATCACTTCAGTCACGCTTTTAATTTGATTGACAGCCGTTTCGGATACACCAGTATCACTATCCACTCAAACGTCCCGACCTCCAACTTTGACGTAAGCTGTCATTTTTATAGGAAAATACACTAGTAATGAAAAAGCGGTGCGTGGTGGCCTGTTGGTAAACGGACTAGACGCGACTGCCAACATGTTCACGGTGGTCGCGGGTTCGAATCCCAGGGCACACCTCTGACTTTTCGGAGTCATGTGTGTATTGATAGTCAATCACCACGCACTAAAACGGTGAAGGAAAACATCGTGAGGAAACCTGCATACCATAGCGATTTATATAAATTTCTATGGTATGTAAGTCCGCCAACCCGCACTAGGCCAGCGTGGTGGACTATATGGCCTAACCACTCTCAATCGAACTGTCGATTGTAGAGGAGGCCCGTGCCCTGCAGTGGGACGTATATGGGCTGATACAGAGAATGAAAAAGCGTCCTAAATTCAAAATATATTACAAAAAGCGTTATGAAAAAAATATATATAATGCTTGAATAAACTACCTTTAATCTTACATTGGCCAAAAATAAATTAGCAATAGGCATATTTCAAAAAAAAAAGACAAACTCGTGTGTTGTTTGAGAACAACGACGAGTGGTGCGCAGGAGTTTATAAAAATGTAAATATTGATTTGTAACTCTCTTATTGTTCTTATATAGTTTATTAAAAGATACCTTTACATTAATAATTATCAATTATCTAAAAATAAGCCATATTCGACGCGTGATTCGAAGTTTTTTAGACACGAAAGTAAATCAGGATCGTTGTTTGTCGGTTTTCATTAAATATTTCTGTGTCAATTCTATGAAAAAATGAAAAATAAAGTGTTAGAGATAGAAAACATATCATAAAGAATAATTAGGTGCCATTTGATAATTGAGAATATATCAAAACAATTCAATATTTTAATTGATTTCCAGTATTCCGTAGAAAGTCGCGCGCCATATTTATTAAGATCAGTGTTAGCGTTCCAAAGATTTTGTTCAAACTAGAATGTGCGGTATGTTTGATGTTGGATGTGATTGTTATAAATTAAGTGTGATAAAGCCAATGATATGGTGATTTAAATTTTCAATATCAAAGAATTAATTTATTAATTCAGTTTAAATATTTCAATATTTCTTCTCCAAATATGCATCCAAACCGTGGAAAGACGAGTTGGATACATTCGAGCCAAAATCACAAGAGCTCGCCGAGGACAGGGTCAAATGGAATGACAAAGGGGAAGCCTTTGCCCAGCAGTGGGACACAATCTAGGCTATTAAAACAATATATATGTATACATATACGGAATGGAAACCGCCATCAGGGACCGCAAACCGTAACGTACATTACAATAAGATAATAGATGCGCGACTGCGAATAATCCGAACATTGAAATGATCTACTATTAAGCCAAAAACAAATTATAAGATGCGGCTGCCGAACGCGGCTGAAGAGTGGTAATAATATTCAGGGTCTCTCGGACGCGGCGCGGCAGAATATTCAATTTTCTAAATATCTTCAGCTACGTCCATCAGCCGCATTTTATAAATTGTACCCGGCTTTACTAACGTAGTTATTCTGATATAAAACTAGTACATATTACAATTGGACAAATTTACTGAAATAAAAAAGAATAATAATAAAATGCATTTTTAATTTTAGGTTATCAACGGAAAAGCAAGAATGCTCGTGAGTGTTTTATTTTTTGATTTCAGTGATAGAGTGCATGCATAGTTTGTGTCAATTAAGCAAATAAAAAACCATCACTAGTGCTAAGAGTTAACTTGAACTATACATTGAGCGGGCAGTGCGGAAATGGGGGAGACCGAGGGCCGGGCAGAGGCAGAGGCAGAAGCCGAGGCAGAGGCAGAGGCACTGTGCCGGGCTACTATGCCGGGCCAAATAAAAAAAAATACTAAATAAGTCGTACAAATCTTTAATTATTAATTTATAGGTTTGAAATTGTCAGTATTTATTCTTAAATATTTATTCATTGATTGTAATAATAATAATTGTATATTTTTATTTTGTTTTAATTTTCAACCACTACTTAACTACCCTTATTCGTAATTTTTTAATACTATTACAATTTTTGATTGTAATGGATTACGCTATACCTACCAGTACCTTTACCTTTACAAATCTCGTCGGAATTAAGGATATTTTCTTAAAAATCTACCATAAACTATAATTTGGTTTCTAAACCAAACACTATAAAAAAGGATAACAGCTTTGCATGTCTCGATCGCTAAAATTTCATTAATGCAAAATCAATAAATACATTAAAAAACTAGGTATAACAATGTTAACATTTGATAGAACTAAGTCATTTATATTCCATTCATGTTATTACACGATAGTAATTTATTTATTGGCTCTGCGCTGTTTTAAACCGGCTAACATTTGTATCAAATATCGTCTGGACAAGAACTTATATGGGCGGCCATCTTTCAAGCTTTTTTGCACCAGTGTTACCAACTTAGTGGATTTTCCACAAAATCTGGTAGTTTGGTCCTGGTTGGGAAAAATAGCTTTTAGTGGATTTTAAATGGTTTGGGGGCTGGCGAATTGTTGAAAAGCTGTCATTATCAATTCCGACACATCATTGTTTATTGAAAATATGATGTCATATATTGTAATCAAATATCCAAATATATAATCAAATAAATAAATAAATACACCCAACAGTGACATTTATAGTCTCGACCCCACACAAAGAACTAGTCTTGCGTCGTGGGTATCAGGAACTACAACAGACTTTTCGGTCTCACAAACAGCCAGACCCGAAACAAATACCTCTACCTCACACAGATATTTGTTTCGGTGCGGGAATCGAACCCGAACAATATTATGTTAATATATTAATTAGGATATTAATTAGGAAATAGGAATATTAATAATTAGAATTCATGTTTAAAAAATAAAAACAGAAATACAAACCGAAAATATGACTTCCTGACATCTATTGGCGAATAATGATGTGTTAAGCCATTCTATGTATGCCCAGCATTAATTGTGTAACAGGGCCATCTACCGATAAATATAGAGGTACCCAGCGTTATTTGTGTAACAGCGCCATCATCTACTTGTTTTGGAACTGACAACCATGTGTTTTCCATTTTGAGCATGAAGATAGACCTCTATTTCATATATAGTAATGTACTCTGTGCGGTTGCCGGTTCATAACTTTTAAGTTTTAACATGAAACTTTCGAGATACATACCCTTTCTGCTGGTTTAGTTATTTTAACTCGGGTACACACCTACCTTTGCACACAATTTAAATCTTTTCACTGAATGACAATGGTGAGAATTGTTATTTTGATTTTTTAATAAACACATATTTTAAGCACAAACCTCACAATTAAATAATATTTTCAAAAAATCAACAATCTTACTAATAAAACGATAGCACTACAATTAATAAGCAAACAAAATAGTAAACAAAGCTTATCACATATTTAAACAAATAAAACCTTACTAAACAAAAATGCATAATGTGAATGTTAGATTTTCGTCTATTATTTTTACTCGGATTATAGGCAACGAACATTCCCGATTACTCCCGACAAATACCGAACTCCCGTAGCCTGCCGCTAGAGTCGCGGCTTTCGATATTCATGGGTGTGTGCATTGCGAACTGTGCACGGACAGTGGACACCAAAATTACTAAATACATGCAAACAAATGTCCTGCGAGACGCGGCGGTAAGAGTTGGTTGATTAGGTACAATAAAACATTTGCGATATTTTTAATCAATGCTCTGTACCACGACATGACATTACCCCCCCTCGCGCAAATCCACGGCAGGCTGTGACGGCAGGTTATCTTCATATGAAAAAATCGCCTTACGACATGGCTTGTCTATGGCTCAGGCTATTGAACATGACAGTTACCTCGATGCCCCCACCTCTTACTTCTACCCGACGTCGCTTAGGCGGACGCCACCCTTGGACTGTCGTAAGCGCCGCCTACTAACCTTGATTCAAAAATAGCCCCTATTTCAATGACGTTATGTTGCTTTTTTGCTTGAAATCGATGAGCTGTATTAATAATAGACCCTATTTCAATGATATTAGGTTGCTTATTGCTTGAAAAATACAGTGTGCGCAAATCCTACTTAACCTGCGGTTTGGGGTACGTCTGCGCCCTGGGCCGCCATGTTGTTTACAACAAATGCGTCGATAGATTTACTTGTATTTTATTTTAGTGAATTTGCAAATGTACGTGCAGTGATTAATGTGCAGTGAATACGTGTATTAAACGTGCAGTGTAAGTGATGTCAAGGAACCAATTGAATATTTGGAAAATAATGCTCGTAACTTATAAGAAATCATTACTCATGAATTCAATAATCAAAAATGTAAATATTCTCTCCAAATATTTGTTTGATTTCTATGAATGTAACAATCACAAACAGTAGACATTTCGTAATTTTATAAATATGTAGGCTCCACACACAGACACGCACACAGATACACACACATGACACACGACAATTTAATTTTTGTATTAAATTAATAACGGCACACCACCGCCCCGGCTCGGCAGGCGCTCAGGTAGTCGTGACGTCATCGGACCCGCGCCAACGCAGCCGGCCGAGCGGCCGCGCCATTATCACACGGCACACTATCCGGCATCCGCGTCGCAATGCGCCCAGCTCGCCTTGCCGCTCGCAATAGTTTCGGGATAATATTTCGTACCGCTTTGCTGTGAACCTTCAACCTTGCAATACTATCGCACCATCTCCTTCATAGTATGTGTATACTGTTATAGGGACTAAGCAGTGTGTAGATATGACTGTAATAGCCTTACCTTAGTGAATAAGACTTAAGAACATGTAATCTGTGTGCCTCGGAATTAAATACTTTGTAATGCGTATGCTTGGTGAACTTTTATTTCGTCTACACCACAAATACATTCCTACAAATACATGTATTGTTGTTGCATCCTAATTAATTCAATTGAAAATGTTTATTATTATCTAAATTCATGTTTGTTCGATTTCGTTTTTTGTGTTTATTTACTACCCCTTCATATTAGTTTCATATAAATATTTAAATGAATAATGTGTAAAGTCAATGTACCAAAAGTTAGAATTTTAATAAAATCTAATTTTATTTATGATGAAAAATTTCTATTACTTATAACATAATACACATGCTTATGTAAATATAATCCAATATAAGAGGCTTTACATTTTTTCGTATCTTTGGTACCTCCGACTCAGGTACGCCCAGTTGGGAACCTTGGTAAAATTGTAGCTACGTAAGGCAAAAGTGTACTTTATTTCAACTCAAGATGTCATATTTGTAATAAACACATTTGTATATTTCGACGAATACTTTTGAATGTTTAATGAAATTAAATAAATAGTTGTTTATATCATTTGAAGGGTTTTATTTGTAATATACACAAATACTAATATCTGAATTTGAAAAAAATTACATCAATTGCCATTATTTTAAAAAACCCAAGATGTACAGTTGCGAACAAAAGTAACACTCGAAACCTTACTCAAACTGTCACCAAACACTCGACAATTCTGCATATTATGTAGTTATAGTCACACTATAAACATATCTTTTGCAAATTCAACCTTACGCGGATTGTTTAAAGTTGTTTATACAAAGCAGTGTACAAAATGCAATAAAATTTTACGACCGACGTTAGTCGGTAGGACAAGGCATGGAATGGAGACGAATATCCTTTTTACTTTTATATGAAGATGAATTTGTATTTGTACTTTTATCTGAGCGTAGATATGTTTTGGGCAAGACATATATATAAATCAATAGAACAAATATTTATGTGTAAAATGTAATAGGTATTTAATTTTCGATATATTCGGCTTAAAAAAATGTTCACGTCTTTGCTGGCTGATGATTGATGTCCATTCTCCGCATCATATTGGGTCACGAGGAAACCTAAAATATAAATATTTATATATATTTTCCGAGCGTTTCCAGGCCTTATCATCATCTGCCTAGCTAGATTATTCTGATTTATATTATTATAACCAGACAGTTATTGCAAGAAAAACTGAATTCAAATCCCTTTTCAAGATGGCGGAAAATGCACATGCAGGAAATCTTGGTCGACAATTTGATCTTAAGCTTTTTTACCCTCGAAGTCATTAGCATGTCTCGAAACCATAAGTTGTGGCCTTATTATTAAATATAATAGCTATGAAAAAAAAAACGTCGAATTGACGTTCTTTTCTGCTTATGGCATTCGATTAAAAACGAATATTTATAACATATAAAGACTTGTTACAAAAATGTACACAAAAAAGTTCAAATTAATTAATAAAAAAAAATAAAAACAGTAAAAAATTCGACTCCACTGAATACGATCACTTGGCAACATTAAATCGTAACCCGGAACTGGGAGTCACTAAGCAAACGCAAACTTAACAAAAATTGGTTATGTGATTATGGGTATATTTTTTTGGATTTTTATAAGATAAAAATAACTTTAAGTAGTAAAATATGGATATCAAAAGAAAGCTTATAGTATATACTTTATTTATAAATGGATTTTATTGGTATGTAATATGATTTAATGGGTGAAAACATGATTTGAAAATGAAATACCATTGAAATTCGATCTGTATAGAATTTTTATTATTTGTTTACAACACATTTGAATTATATTTGTACAATAATTGTCACATGTAATAATTCTGCATAGTTAAAGCTATTTTTTATTTCCCTGTAGCTAGAATAGGTACAAGGATATATTGCTTTATGTTTATGAATATTGAAAAGGCGGGAATCGGAAAATTTCTGTCAAAATAAGTGACAGTGACGTGGACGTGTGAGTGGCTATATTTTCTGTCTACGAGTATCACAGACCAAATAAAAAATGTAAAATGTACTCTGTGTACGACTCTGTGGATACACCTCAGAACAAGAACGGATACACACGCTGATTAATAATAATAAAATTATTAAATTAAAAGGCAGTTGCAAAAAATATTCTTACTCCTTAGTCCACCTTAGTCTGTGAAATATTCGAAATATTATGATTCATACCTTTTTATTAAAACGTTAAAATGGGATAAATTAATTTACTGCCGGCCTGCTAAGATGCCTCTTCACATTACGGCGGAAGGACCTATGATTATAGGAAGGAGGGAACACGTGAGACGGCAAACAATTCCACAGACTGACGGTGCGGCACAAAAAAGAATTTGAGAACCGTTTGGTGCGCGCCGGGATGGTGTGGACCGTCAAGCTATGTCTTCGCAAACCAGCACGCGTGGTTCTGGTTAGGAATGGAGAGGAGGGGAGCAAGTTGAACAATTCCTCAGAGCATTCACCGTGATACAGGCGGTAGAACACGCTTAGAGAGGCGACATCCCTCCGGAGTTGTAGTGACTCTAAGTTGCTCGTAACGTCTGCATCATTCACAATGCGGATGGCCCGCCGCTGCAATCCAACCAAGGCATCGAGCAGGTACTGGGCGGATCCATCCCAGAGGTGCGAACAGTACTCCATACCCGGCCGGACCTGCGCTTTATACAAGAGATAAAGCTGACCGGGCGTGAAGAACCGACGCACACTGTTCAGGACTCCAACCCTGCGTGATATGGCAGATATTACGCCCTCGATGTGATTCCTTGGATTGAGCTAACAGCGGATATCCACACCAAGGATACTCAGGTCATTCCGCACTGAGAGGGGAGCACCCTGAAGAATGGGGAGGAGAGAGAACGGGGATTTTTTGCACGTGAACGCACACACCTGGGTTTTCTTGGCATTGAACTCAACCATATTCCTGGAATCCCATGTGAGCTCAATAACAAGATCTTCGCGTCTCCTCACAGTGTCGACCCAGTAACCCGGAGGCCCATAGTGGTATCGCCTTGGGTATCGCTGTGGGTATCGCCCATGAACGGGGCTGTCATCGACAACATATCATTGATATGCAGAATAAACAGCGTGTGCGGTAGCACCGAGCCCTAATGAACTCCGGCATTTACCGACATAAGCGCCGAAGCGTGTCCGTCGACGACGACACGTATTCTACGCTCATGCAGAAAGCCGGAAATCTACGAACACAGGTTGTCGGGCAGACCGTATGCCGGAACTTTAGAACGAAGACCACGGTGCCAGACCCTATCAAAAGCCATGGCTATGTCAAGGCTCACAGCAAGAGCCTCGCCACGCCGGTCAATCGTCTCACCCCAGCGATGCAGGACAAACGCTAGAAGATTCACCCGTTGATCGATATTGGCGGAATCCGTATTGTCGGTCACTGATCAACGAGTGATCCTCCAGGTAGCAGACCAATTGAGCGTTTATGATCCGCTCCATGACCTTACATATCACTGGGGTGATAGCGATAGGGCGGTAATTGGTAGGGCCCGACCGATCACCCTTTTTGGGGATCGGTTGCATATTGGCCTCCTTCCAAGATTCCGGCACAACACCTGTGCGGTAGGACGCTCGGTAGAGGCGAGTGCAGGAGACAACTCGGCTGCACAAGCCCTTAAAACCAGGGACCGAAACCCATTCGACATTACGGTACCGGTATCGACGAATTTCGGTTACCTTTAAGATTTCGGTAACCGCTATGACGCAATATAAAGGTTACCCTTATAAACGGGAACCGTTTTAATACCGGTAACCTAAAAAGACCTTGTATGCAAAAGAAAATGCGTTGTTGTTACATAACAAATAAAAATCATACTCGTCGTGTTGTTTACACAATATCGCTGGATACGGTTCATTTCATTTTTTGTGGATAATTCTGTTGAAAAAATCATGAAATGAGTAAAGATAATTGTGTGGTATAGTGCCATAATGTTTAGTAAAGACAAATGGCGGTATAACCACACCCAGGCACTGCCCCCGCTTTGACTTATAAGGAACTTCGCATGAAACATAAAGGTAACCGTTATTTCGGTTACCGGTATGATACCGGTTAAATTCTAGGAATCCAATAAAATTGGCGGATACCGGTTAAAAATATTAAAAATACCGGTATTATTTTTTTCGGTTGATACCAAAAAATACCGGTATTTTCGATACCGGTTTCGGTCCCTGCTTAAAACCACCGCTGGTATTCCATCCGGACCACTGGCTTTCCGCACATCGAGAGACCAATAATTATTTTATCTTCCGAGCCCTGGCTGGGCCTGATCGCTTATTTAGAATAGCATAAAGCATTCAATATTTTAAATACCTATGGCTTATTCGGGTGAAACTGAATGTCGGGGATTTCCTATATTCACTAAATTCTCATGGCATGGCATATAAAGCTCAAACAAGTTAAATGATTATCGGCATTTCTTGACTTTTGGATTTATTTAAGTACTTATTTGGATTTAATTGAATAGGACTATATATGTTATGATTAACTGTGCCAATTTAATTTCGATGTAGTTAAGTCAGTTTTCCATGAACTCCTCACCTAAGCAAACCCAATAATAAAAAAAACTTGCGGTACGATGCTTTACAGCATTTTATAAATCTTGTTTTTAAGCTGCCATTCTTCGTCATAGCACAGATTTAAATAGATTCGAAGCTGCACCGCGGCGGCCAGGCCGGTACAACATGGTTTTGTTATGTTCCAGAATTATTTGCCTTACCATTTTACGATTATCTACCTCTTTGTCATTAATCTTTTTGGTGATAATCCTAAAATCCTAAAAACGCGCTAAATCCACGTCGCGTCAGCCTGTTCTGCCTCCTGTACTCGGTGGATTTAAGAACTTTAAGTAAAGTTCAAAATATTCAGTAAGAGCCAAGAAGCAAGTAGGATATAAGTATGCAGATTTCTTCATGATCATATTTTTCTACAAAGTTAAAGCAGATAGTACAGAAAACACATTTTTTATGGAATAGACACGTATGAAGAAATTACGTATAATGTATGTAAATAATATAAACTGGTGTATGTCGTAGGATCAAATCCGCGATCTTCGATTAGCCAGATCGTATTTTTAACCGTCTGTATTTCTGTTCGGTTCATGATGGATATTATTTACCTCTCATTGTTCGTATTGTACCTCAGTATGTAGTTTATTTTGGGAATATTTCGTACCGCGTACGTTGCAACAAATTAAACAACACATTAAAAAATATTAATTTTCTTTATACTTATATTAATTTTAATATTAATTGACATTTTGGGATTCATGAAAATATATTATAAAAGTTCAGACATGTGGGTACATATTTACAAAATAAATTAAAAAATGTAGCTATATGGACGATTGTTTGTTAAAAATAACTAGCTATTATTTATATATTTTTAACGAGTGAATGAAACCAACATATCTGTACACTTATTGATAACATAATGTAAGCTACGCCACGTACTAATTAATAAGTTATAACAATAATTCCTATAGTAGATATTCATAATATAGAGGGAGCTCTGTCATACATTTGCATTTCCAAAACTTTGTTAATTTCTTGCTCGTAATGTTGGTAGCGCTCCTATATTTGTGAAAATTGAACTAATTATTTAACAACAAATTGCTATATACATTCCTTTGATAAACGAAATTATATTTAGCAATTTATATTTTAAAACGAGATTGAGCGGACTCAAATAGGCCTAAACTAACTAACTTCCAAGTAATTCGTGCATGTTGGACAACCTGTGAAAAATATAACAGGGCTAAACAGGGCAGAAAAAGTGGCCCGGCACCACCATTTTTATATACGTTGAAGTACCAGCGCTCCCTCTATATTATAAATACTCGTAGCAATAATTATACATTTCGTTAACATATTATAGTCAATAACTACCTTAAGTAGTAGTCACAATCTTAGTGTAATCGATTTTATATTAAATAAAGTGCCAAAATAAAATTTACATTGCATTTAAACCTGGTCATGGTTGACGGATAGGCATGCGTCGTAGTAAGGTTGTCGTTTGCACTATAGAAGCCGGATGTATCTAGACCAGGGTTCAGCAATCTTTTGAGTTGGAACAGTCAAAAATTACAAATTACAATTTACAACATTTCTAAGTTTTTAAAGAGCAACATTTTATTCTGACGTCTGTTACGAAGCCTGTCACGGGGAGGGGTGCGGTAAAAAGCTAGGACACGTGGCTGAGAGATAGGAATGGTGCCTAATCCTCATCATATCATCATCTAGAAAATCATTTTAAATGGATTATAAAATTATTTTCTAGTAGGTAATTTTTTTTTGTGAATAAATTGTATTGGCTTATGCCACGACATTGCCGACCCCTGACCTATATTGCTTGTAATAGGTATGTTGCAAATCTTTAGGAGAGCCCTAAGTTCCTGGGGAATAACTATAACTGAGCATAATTTTAATAAAAAACTTAAAATCTCAGTGGAATATTAACATCTCTTGAATGATTATGAACAGAAAGTAACCTAAACTTTACATTAATTAACTTAATATTAAGGCATCTGAGTAACATGTAACATATAATGCTCCATATTAGTGTAAAGAGGTTAGACTGCGCATACATTAAAATTTTAAAATAAGTACTTGTGGAAGACCTAAGTTTACCCGCAATGTGTCTTAGAGCTAAAGTGAGTAAGAATTTAAACATCATTCAATAAAAAATATTTCTGCCTAAAAATTAAATAACACGTATTTGAGCAAAGAAAATGAATAATTAAATTAATTATAATAATGTAAAGGAAATTCCAACAATTTATTTATACTATTTAGATTGATAAACGAATAGCAAATGCTGTACAAAACGTTGGTACTAAAACTATTAGACTCACTCAAGGAAAACATACAAATGCAGAATCAGTTTAAATGCAGAAGTTCAAACTTTTCACTTTCACTACAACATAATATATGTATGTTATTGGCCAATCGTAAAGATCAATAATTGTATGTTTAAAAATGCCATCACAAGTAAAGTGAACAGATGTTATGTTGCTAAAAGTGGTAAATTCTTGTAATTTCATCAAGATTGCTTGTCAATAAATATTGTTGTTTTTATTTTTTACTGAATATTTTTCCTGGACTTATTAAAAATTAATTAAAATAGTGACTTTTGGAATGTGTAAGAGTGGTAGTTGCTTTTGATAATTAAATTAATCAGTTCTATATATTAACAGTCGTAAACACAAAATAATTCAAACATACACACGATTGTAAAGAACATACATAAAGTATTGAACGATATGTATATAAATATAATATATTTACTGCAATTAATGGCGAGACAAGCATGCCGTTCGACTGTTGGTATACGACCGCTTAACAGTAGCAAAACCAAACAACACCATAAATTATAAAGCGATGCTTGGCATTCCACTGCGCTCACCATCCTGAGACATAAGATATTAAGTCTCAATATATGCCCAGTAGGCAGTAGTTACTGTGGCTACAATGTCCTTGAAACCTTAACACAACACTGCTGGGCGGGTGAAATAGACATTGCGGTGGTACCTACACAGGCAGGGTCTCACATATGAGAGACCTACCACCAGTAAATATATACTTTTCAACGACCCTATAAAAAATAACAAAGATACGACTTACGAGTATTATTTCGATAGACATTTCTATCACGCATTAATTTTCCAAATCAATCACTAAATTCACTATGGAAGTTATAAAATTAACAACTATAATTGCAATGTATTTGATGGGCTACCTTAAATAACATTACAAGCTAAATGGACTTACGCATTTACAAGTCTTATTACGTATTCAACGAGGGAATACCTCAATTTGCTTCAGAAATACTCAACATTTTGACAACGTGGTAAAAGATCGCTTCTGCCGCAGTGGAAAATTCTTTTTTTACACTGGCCCGGCGAAATGACTATACGATGCTTGATGGTAAGTGCAAATGACGTCAGAGGGCAGTCCCATGCCATTCGATACAATTAAAATTCTTTTGCGAAGTTTGTCAGTAGATTTCCTAATGCTGGTGACAATACCCGCTTTGCACAGAGAGAAGTGGACAATAATTTACTTCCAACTCCTGTTAATAACGTTCTGATTAATTTCATTGCGGGTTAAAGACAAGTTATATTCCCGGAAACTCGTAGAGCATCAATGCTCGGTGTCATTACATTGCGTGCCACTGTTGATCCTTGCTCACAGGAATTGGTGGGTGTGAGGGCGGGACAGTCTTCTCAAAATGCTGGTGATAAGTGGAAGGATCCCGCTTTAAGTTTAAAGGAGATCGTCCACACTCCAGTAGCGCTTGATGAAGTGTTCGTGGGCGAGGATGTTAGTGAAGGTTGTGAGGGCGAAGGCGTTGCAGGCCTCGTTGGTGGCGTAGGCCGTGGACACCAGGCCGCGTAGGTAGTACCTCCTCGCCAGCCTGTCCTGGGCGTCGAAAGCCAAACCCCCGCCGCTGTCACCCTTGCAAAGGCCAGTTCCTGAAAAAAGTTGTGCCTTGAAATGAGAATGAAAATAATTTATTGAATCCATTAAAATCTTCAACGTAATTGAGATTCACTTAGTTTTGGTCTACCACCCAGTAATAATTGATAATAATTGGTAATAAAATAACCCAACACTCGCATACATTTTGACTCCTCATTAAGATCAATTAAGTCTTGTGTCTCAGAAACTACGAAAGACTTTCAAACACCCAAACCCGACATAAATATTTGTGGGCCACACAAATGTTTGTGTCGGTGCCGGGATCAAACCCGCGATTTCTCGTTTCGCAGTTGGCGTCTAACCAACTAGGCCACGGAGGCTGTCAAATCATAAAAAATACTATGATACTATGAAACGACTGGGCATAAAATAATAATGTATGGTTTGATACGTAACACGTTACAAAGAAACACTACAAGTACTAGTTAAGGTTTTTTTTTGTTGTTGTCATTGACATAAATATATGGATAGGATGGAAAACGTGTAAAGTGTTTGGAGGTAAGTGGTGCGCGCGGTCCAGTGCATCTCCAGTGGAGCGTTACTGAAATAAGTCGTAGCTCGCAACTATTTTAAAACTGTTTACTTGTATTATGACAGAAAGTTGAGATGAAATCTAATAAATTAATTTAATATTTATTTTAGCGCGCTTTTCACGGTCATATTTTTGAACCTCCAAATATCCTGAAGCCCTATAGTTTTTAACTTACCGTTCCCGAAGCCGGCGCAGATTTTATCCCCATTGATGTAAGGTCTGAACGCGGTGGGCGAGCGCGCGATGCAGCTCGGGATGTCCACGTACGGGATCTCCACTGTCTTCAACACTTGCGATGGATTGCGCTCCTCATCCTTCACACCCCAGCCTGCGACCTTTAAGATGATTCACAAGTAACAACAGAATTTTAATATCTTGTTCTTTATCTCTGTGAATTCATGTAATAAAGGAACTGTCTTATTAAATATTGTACAAACGACTGCCTCGGTGACGCAATTGTATTATGGTATGATTGCAAAGCTGAGGTCTCGGGTTCGAATCCCGAGTCGGGCATAGTGATATTGGATTTTTCTATGCATTATCCAAAATTTCTGCCCGACATAGTGATAGGCTCGCCCCCTAACACATTGTGGGACGAAAAATGCACGGCGAAACGTGGATGTCCCAGTTGCAACTTTGCCTGCCTCTTCTGGGAAAAAAGCATGAGTATATGTAAGTATGTACATTTGCTAGGAAAGTCTCAGGACATATTTTAATCTTTGAAAATGAAGAAAACCCAGAAATACGTTCCGAGTTTTTGCTCCAAATAATAGATTTGACACGATATTCTTCGTCGGCTATTTACGGTTTGAGTTTAATTTGGGTATCTTGTAAAATCCGTGGACTTGAGAGTTTGCAAAGAGTTACAATATCTTGGAATTGTTACCTTCCCCATATTCCCCTCACGCAGCTGAATGTTTTCAAATTGTATGTCGAAACTGAGGCACACTGGCCGGATGTGGGGCATGTACACTACAGGGGTGGCCAGTATCACCACTGCAATGTCGTGCTGAAAATTTGAGATCGAGCCGGAGAAGTAATCGGGAACGTGGAGCTCTCTGATCTGAAATAAAGAAAGGTTACCTGTCTTATGTATTCATGAAAGGATTTTTATTGCACAACATTCGAATGGAAAGGCTGGTGCAATGTAAATAATTTATTAATTTTAATTTAATTTAATTAGTTTAATTATGTAGTGCGAGGTGGCCTTTTGGTAACGGACCAGACGCGGCTGCCGACATCCTTATGGTGGTCGCGAGTTCAAATTCCAGGCTACACCTCTGACTTTTCGGAGTCATGTGTGTATTGATATTTTAAAGTCTATCAGGCGCACTGCCACCGTAGTTTGCCCAACGACCCCGATGGCCTCATTAAATCGCCTCTTACGGATAGGCAGAGGATACCGTGGTGAATTTTTGCACCCCGAATCCCAGAACAAGATTTTTATGGTATGCCGGTTCTTATCTTTTCCTTCACTATTAAAGTTAATTAACGTGGACAATGTAAATGATTACCTAAGTCAGTTTAGAGCAAAGTGAAGATTCATAGTCTCTGCCTAGTCTTATTAGATACACGTATCTTAGTATATCAATTTATTATTGGACCCAAATTAAGAAGCATTTGCTTATATTAGCATTGTTTCCAACTCCTCCTTTTTGTTTTTCTTTCAGATTAATTTCGATGCGGGTTAAAGACGAGCTAGTGTCCCTAAAGATTCGCTGAGCTTGGTGTCAATTCTTTGCTTGCCACAATTGATACTGGCGTATGGGCGGGAGAGTCTCTCAATATCAAGGTATTTATATATCAAGGTATCAAGGTTTCTCTTACGTCTGATTTGTGTGGTTTGTCATCGTGCGGCTCATTCCACGGCCGGAATAACTTGCCGAGTGCGACGGCGTAGTCTTCCTTAGGCTGCAACTCGTCGTTGTTCCAAAAACAGTGAGCGGCTAAAAAAAATGTTTAGTTTATTTATTTGCATATGTGTTAAGGCAGAGGATCTTAAACTTTTAGTAATGGGGCTTTTTAGCAAAAATCTGTCTAGCTATTTACCCTCCAGTTGATTCAATGGTTTCGATGTATGTTAATCTATTATTGAAAACTCTCACAATTGTGACCAGCAGTGACAAGGACGGCAAGGGGTCATAATCATGAAATTCATGTGTTTATTCTCCAAATATCCTGTCACTAACTGAGGCCTCTGTACCTGATAGAACAACAGTTCTGCTAATGAGTGCTCCGCCGCAGATCTGCATGTAGGGATCGGTGTTTTTGGTGTAGATGCCGGCCTGCCACGGCAGCTCGCCTTTCTTTGCCCTCCTGCCGCCGAAGATCAGCTCTGTGCCTTCAGGGGTCACCGTGCCGCACTCTGTCAAACATCAAGGTTACATAAACACGTGTTAGACCAGCGTGATAGTGGTAGTAGGTCTCTGAAAGTGAGAGGCCGTCTGGGTGGCTACCACCGCAATGTCTATTTCTCCCGCTAAACAGTGTAAATGCACCGTGTTGCGGTTTAAAGGACGTTGTAGCCAGATTAACATGTTAAATCTTAAAATGGTGAGCGCAGTGAGATGCTTAGCTTGTTTTGTAATTCACGGAGTTTTGGGGATTGCTACTGTACTTGAGCGTTCCTATATAACAAAGTACTCTGTGAGTAGGGGTGCAGTGGAGACTTCTATGCTCCTTACTGTATCTATCACATACATACATTCAAACTTTGTCGTCTTTCAAAAAGCTGATGAAAGAGCATTACTTTTCGCTATGAACAGATTATATTGATGTGTTTTTTATTTATTTATTATATATATATATATATATACAATATATATATATATATATATATATATATATATATATATTGTATGTATTTTATTTGTATTTTACGTATATACATGTATATATTTATATATATAGCGTATGTGTATTATGTTACGAATATGTATTAATATTATTATTCGTATATTTAATTAGTTTATTATTATTATTTTCTTTTCTTTTTTTCGTTTTGAGCATTTATTCTTTATTCTTACACTGCCCTCTCTTTCTCCTTCTCTTATATCCATCCAAAGGTTGTCTTGCAGAGATCGCTCAGAGCGATAAGACCGCCTTTTGTACTTTTGTATTTTAGAGTATCCCTTTGTGTAGTTATAATAAATCAGTGTACAATAAAGATTGAAATAAATAAATAAATACACTGTAATACATGTGAAGGCTAGTGAAGTCACTAGTTTGTTTTGTATCCCGTTTTTTACTTCTGTTACATGATTTAAAACGTTTCTAACTTGTTTAATTCTGAATGAGCTTACAAAATTCTTTGTAATATTTATATATATATTTTTTTCAATAGGTATAAATAAGTAATTATCTAGTTGATAGTTTTGGTGAGATGGAGATTGTAGTTTCAAAATCTAAATACTCTGTATCCTTAAAGTTACTTTTATATTGTGAATATCCAGCAGTAAGAATCGGATGAAGTAGTATAAAAAGGTTTTCAGTATTGATTTTCTTATTACTTAGTATGTCTGTATTAGTGTGTATATGAGCGATTAAGTAATATTTGATTCTGGTTCATTAGTTATTGCATCACAAAATCTCTTATGCTGCTGCTGTATCAGCCCATATACGTCCCACTGCAGGGCACGGGCCTCCTCTACAATCGACAGAACGATTGAGAGTGGTTAGGCCATATAGTCCACCACGCTGGCCAAGTGCGGGTTGGCGGACTTACAAAAAATTTCTATGGTATAGAAATTTTTATATAGCTATAATATGCAGGTGTCCTCACGATGTTTTCCTTCACCGTTTTAGTGCGTGGTGATTGACTATCAATACACACATGACTCCGAAAAGTCAAATCTCTTATACCTAGTTTAAAACTATGACCAAAGGTTTTAACGATGTTTGTCTTACTGTAAGGTTAGAAATCCATTATGCGTGTGACTCTGTTAGGCCTTTTTAGGTTTTCTCATTTTATCTGTTTTGATAAGCATTATTTTGGAAGTAACATCGTTAGTTGATTATTAAAAATTGAAATGTACATCATGTAATTACGTTTTAATGTAATTAATCTTCACCTTTTTTCATTTCTTAGTTATCACTAGCCATCATTTTAATTACTTAACTAGAGTTCAACTTTGTTTTATTTTTTACCACATTCGTAATTACCGAGGAATTTCATATGAAGTAATAAAGACAATGATATATTTATACAGTATTTTATTTTAATAATACAATCTAGTAACACGCACTTTGTCCTGCAGATGTGCCTCGATGATATTACTTTTCTATTCTCATTATCTGCCTCCGAGAACCAAAAATGTTGGAGTTCTTTATTATTCAAATATACAGGGTGATGTTGACATATTGTATTTAATTTAAACCACATGTTTCTAACCGCCATAGGTAATAGTGTACAAAGTTTGATCAAAAACTGCCTGATAGTTTTCTCAAAAATCGCGATTTTATGTTCCAAGACTTTTGATCAACCCCTATAGATACAGAGTCTTTTTACGACTCAGGTAAGCTCCCGAACCAAACTGAAGTTCAGCAACGCGGTAAAATACTCGTATCTATATGAAATGTCCAAAAATCGTGAAAACAAAAATAACGATATTTGACAAAAAATCTCTTTATATTTTTTTCAAATTATGTACAATGTTCCTTGGGGTAATGAGTAACATGTTGGTTAAATTAATTACAATGTGTCAATATCACCCTGTATATTATGCAGTATTTTTGTATTGAAATCCTTCATGACTCAGTTGGTTAAAAAGTTGAAACGAGAGTTAGAGCCTTACACCGGAACATTTTTTTCTTTAACCAACAATTATTTAATAAATAATTAATACACCCAATAGTCATATGCATAGATCTGACCCCATTCTAAGATCGGGTCTAATGTCGTGGGTGACTACGAGTGACTTTTCGGTCCCACAAATACCCAGATCTGAAACGAATGCCTGTAGATCACACGGACATTTGTCTCGGTGCGGGGATCGAACCCGGGACTTCATTAACTTCGACACAAGGCTAGTCTGTATGTACTTGTGGAATATTGTATTATAATATATGTTATTGTTGTGGTAATTTTTTACATTTCTCGTAGACACTCTTTCGTTTTTTAATGGGGCCTAAACATTTTAGGATTTAAATCTCTTTATTTTATATTTTTACCTTTTCCATATAATTATGACTATGGCCTTCATTTTGTAATAAAACTTAGTTAGTGATATTTTTTTAATTTTTTGACCAATAATGGTAATAGGATGGAGGGTTGGGTTGGTAAATGAAACAAAATAACATTAAAATAATTTATTTTTTAAAGAATTTTTCCAATTGTCCATCCTATTAACATTACATTGGAGCTTTATATTAAAAAGGTGATTGTCGAAAATATAAAAAAAACATACTTGTAAGTACCTGCAATGAAACGTCCTGTCATAATTACATTCTTTGGTAATAAAATTAGTAAACATAATTTTTTATGTTATATAAATCTTATTACAATAATTAATTAATGTATTTACTTTCTATTTATTTTACCATAGTCTATGAACCTGGTTATACAATAAATTAATATTTGTTTATTAAAATAATGATAAAGAAACTTATTTTTGTAAAATAGGTGGATATTTTGTTATTATTGTATCAAACCTATGAAATAAATAGGATAAAATTTAAATGCAACAAATTTTATTTCCTTGAGGGGTTGGAAGTTCTTGCAGGAAAAGACGGGAAGGCACACATACTGGCACAAACACACACACATACACGCGCGCACGCACACACACACACACACGCGCGCACGCACACACACACATGCACATACACACATGCACATACACATGTTGATATAATTTACTGTATTTGTTGTACTGTTTCAAAAAACCGGTGTTATGTATCAGCTTTTCTGTTTCATAAGCCCACTGAAATTGCCGAAGACCAGGTAATTATTTTCTTAACCTAAATACACAGCCATTAATTGAAACACATAATATAAATACAATATAAGGGAATATTCATAACATATATCAGCACGCATTCCCATGATTTAATCACGAAACGAGGCTGCAATGTGCTAGTACTTCTAAATAATATTCTATGAATTAAAGGCATCAAATTGTACTATATAAGGAACTAAGAAAAGTGATATTATCAAATATATTTAAGGCTACGCTGAAGAATTTGCAAGATTGCAGAATATTTCAGCAAGTAAGTATTTTAGCGGCCCAGCATTATTGTGTCGTATGGCCATTGGTCAGTGGTAACTGCCGTCTGTCCCTCGACACTTATATATTATTAGGAAACATTGTACCGAGCCAATAGTAAAACCATGTTTAGTTCAACTTTACGCTATATACAAAACGAAAAAAAAAAAAATATTCCATTCTTGTACTTAAACATATAATTTTTTCCCGATGGTAATAAAAGTCACCTGGTATCTGTAAGTTTATAAGTCCACTAGCTGCCCGGCCCAGCTTCGCCTGGGTGCAAATACAGATTCCAGTCCATATTTTATTTAAAATCAACATGACTGCCGTTGTCTAAGCTAGATTAGATAAGCATTGGATAAGCAGCCAATCCCATCCTATACCTATTCTTCTGTCCCACTTTATCCACCTTATATTCTATTCTATCCCATCTCCGAAGATTTAAAAAAATATTTTGCTACGGAGATATTATAACACGGTTACTAGTTCCACGACATTCATTGAAATCAACTAATATACCGGGTATCTCAAGACTGCTACCGAAAACGAAACCGGGTGGTAGTTTTAGTGGCTACAAACACAATGCAATTAAAAATTTCGCCTAGAAACGCGACAATTATTTTTTATAATTTTTTAAATATCGTCATTTTTGGGTGGTAAATCCATAGTTTTTGCTAAAATAATAATTTAAACTCTTTTATACCTTAGAGTATTTATAAATAAAAGGGTATATACTATTATTTTAGGAAAAAATGTATTTACCACCCAACTATGGCCATAGGAAAAAAATAACAAAAAAAAATTGTCGCTTTTTTTTGCAATTTTTTCTGTTGCATTGTGTCTGAAGTCGCTTAAACTACCACCCGGCTTCGTTTTCGGTAGCAGTCTTGATATACCCTGTATATTATGATAGCTGATTCGGCGAACTTCGTATCGCCTCATGTTTTGCCATCAATGCTGTCTAAAGTCTAAGATTTTAATACCTAATTAATTTATTGCATTGTAATGAACAACATTTTTCGTTTTTCTTTCCGGAGAGAAAACAAATAGTGCTGTTATTATACATATTAGGTCATTTATAGTCCCCCCCGCTGGCTTAGTGCGAGTTAGCGGATTTTATTTAACCTAGAAATTACTCCAAAAAGTCAGAGGTGTGCCCTGGGATTTGAAACCGTGACCATCGTAAACTTATAGGCAGTCGCGTCCTGGTACGTTACCAACGGGCAACCACGCGCTTCTGTGAACTACTTTTATTTATTTGAGAAGACTATCTATCAATCAAGTATCAATTCAAAAAACAATGTCGTTTATGAAAACGAAAAATTATAATTAGATATTATATTTTGGTGTACTCCGGCAAAACGCTTCGATAGAGTATACCTTATTTAAAACTGTTGCAATAATCTCAACAAACTATGGGCTATTTTTGTAGATATGGATATCGTTTTATTTTACACGAAATTTAAAAACTTAATATTAAAAGTTTTCAGAACTAATTTGAATAACTAAAATTATGTCGCTTTAACTCCAAAATATAAGTTAGCTACTGCTGTATAAAAACACAAAATTTTACGCCATTACTACATATACTGCAATTGCTCGCAGCGCGTTTCGATATGCAACCCAAATTATCGTTGTTCTTAATGAAGTTCAAATACTTGACAACAGATGGCGCCACTTCTGAAGGGTTAGAAAAGCCCTTATATCTTTAAAAACACGCCCTTTAGGTTATAGTCCGAGAGATGACAACCAAAATTTTTGTCTCATAGCAATACGGCCACAACCGCATCAAATTGATAGATTTGATTATTTCAAACTCTAAAATACCAATTTCAGACATTTTTCGCGTAGCGTTTGACCGAACTGAATTTTCAAAAATGTCAACAAATTTTACCGGACTGTATCATAGCAATCTGTCAGATTTTCTAACTGTAGTTATATAATAGCTCTAAGATACCGAAAACATATTTTTCAGAAGTTAATAGTGTAGCGCGAACCCAAAAAATAATGTAGAAAAATTAAAAATGAGACAAAAAAATATGATGATAGCAATCCGTCTGAAAATGTTCTTTACGGATAAATTAGGATTAGTTAATAGGAAAAAAAAATATTTTCAGAAGGAAATTTGGATGCATCAAATTTTGAGACCATTCTAAATATATTATGTTAAGGAATTTTACCGATCGGTATTATAGCAATCTGTCTGAAAACTGTTGAACTTGATGAAATGAATTAACCAGATGAAAAAAAAAAATTATGTCAGAAGAATTCAGTGTAGCTCCTCCTTTATCAGGCAACTTTTCGATATCGACCGTGTTGAAGCGTGACTGATTGCAAGTCGGGCAATCACCTTGCTTTTGTCTTGCCAAAATGGAGCGCGGACAACGTATCTATGCTATAAAAACGTCTATTATAATTGATAATTTTGAATTCTTAAAAACCTATTCTTCCATCCCCGAAAACTTCGTCAATGGCAGATGAGCAAACCATGCCTTATCGTTGGGAATAGAAGAAAAAAAAACGTCTGCAAGCTCTCGGACAACCAGCGACACACCCACGTCCGCCTGAGCAACTTATAGTTTGTTGTCACTTTAAGTGAGCGTCATTTCAACGGTCAGGACAGCTGGTGAGTGACTATGTATAGTAAGATAGTGGCAAGAGCATAACATGCAAAAAACCATTCCCACCGCAGCAGGAACGTAAGAAGCGCTCAGACATCGGCCAAGCGACTCCAATAGTTCTTTTCTCTTTTAGAAGTACATGCGACATCTAAAATGTCTGAAAACATTTTTTTTGCAATCCTGCCAAATTTACGAACGGTAGAAAAAAAATTCATTCGGATTTGTTCGGATTGCTATAATACAGGTCGGCTAAATTTGTTGACATTTTCAAAAATTCGCTTCAGCTATATACTACGCGCAAAATGTCTGAAAACCAACTTATTCGTCATAAAATTATAAAATTTTTGGACACAGCAGAAATAGCCTCGCATGCAATTGCTACACTTTTGACCGTTACTACCTACCTAGTCGGGTTCAGAATTACATAATCTAACGATTTTATACAGTTTCGACCGTATTGCTATGATACATGGTTTTGGTCGTCACCTCTGGGACTATTAAAACGGAAACTTTCTTCTGCGAGGGGGCATAAAGGGCTATCACACTATGTAAGTCTCTTTATCGTGCCGGGACTCCTTTTTAAGTTTTATCGGCACGCACATTTTACCAACTTAGTATTATTATATATAATGATAATGATGTACGACCCATTGTAGGGCACGGACCTCCTTTATAATCAAAAATACGATTGAGAAGGGTTAGGCCAAATAGTCCACCACGCTGGCCTATTGGAAGACTTAAAGTAATCTTCAGCAAGTATACTTTATTGATTGATCTAAATTGGTTTATAACCACACGATGAAAGCTGTGTATAATATCTTTCAACGCTATTAAAACACTATAATATGTTGTAATACTAATCTATGGCTTGAATTATTTATATTTAGGTAAGTTTGTATGGAACCTTGATGTCTTTGGTCGGTTACTAATACAGTTGTTAATAATAGATGGATATAAAGCGGCAGAGTGATCAAGCACTTATTTTTAGCAGTCAATTAATTTAACTCACTGGTATGCCCCTCTTTACTCCACACTGGCGTGTGGTGAGGTTGATATTAAACTATTGTTAAAAATGATTTTGCTATGTTTTGTATATTTTACCTATAATAAGCGTCATTTACATTTATATATATATCCCTATCACGGCATTTTTAATCCCTAAATATAATCCTGTCTCTGTAGTACGGGTCAGGAGTGACCACGACAGTGCTATTATATATATTAAAATTGACATTTGTGATATTTCTACCATCCTGACTATACTTCTCCGTCGCAACCACAACCTTACGCTCTGTCGTTTGTTCAGGATACCTTTGCAATATTTGCATCACCTTGCTCAACCCTGAAAGTCCTATCGGAGTTCTTTCAGTAACCCTCGCATTCCCGTCTTCTCCATGCGGTCTAACGGGTACAACCTGGCCTTGTCGTACCGGTTTTCTGGCTCCTCCTATCCTCCAGTCAGACTCATCTATATCATAATCGACGACATTGTCATTTGTAGGTAAAGGAGCGGCGTATTCGAAGTTGCTGACGTATACCTCTACCGTATCCTTAACTATGACAGTGATGTTGGTGCCGTTTTTGACCAAACCTGCTGAGCATTTGGGAGAGTAGTTCCATTCGCCGTTCTCGAAGCAGGTCATGTAGCGCAGGTCCTCGTCGGAGTAGTAGTTGGGGCGCACGCACTCGGGCTGCACGTTGGTGCCGTAGGGTTCGTACTCGTTGCATTTCCTGAAGCCCTGGCTGCTGCCCGACAGCACGCACTTGTACTCTACGCTCGGGTGAGGCTTCAGCCTGCAGAAACCTGAACATAAACACATGACCAATAATAATTAAATCCTTTATTCATTTTATCATCGTCGTCGTAGGTACTCCGCTGCTGAAAATACGATTTTCTTAAAGACTTTGGTTTGGTTAAAGAAGCCTGAAATTGAAATGAAGCATTTGACACGAAGTATGTCAAATACCGTGGTAATAGAAGCTGTAAAAATAGGGATAATGAAAAAACATATAACAGCGGTGAAAGAATTTCTTCCTAGTTCGTTCTCACGTATATGATGTTCCAAAATAACTGTAGTTTTAAAACTGTTATGCTTTTTTTTTATTTGCTGGATGTAGGCTGCCTCTAACAGGTCACTGTGGGAATTATTGAAAGACGCATATGTTCAGCAGTGGACTTCCTTTGGCTGACGGATGGATGGATAGAAAAACTATTTAGATAAGTAACGCTATACTCACGGATGCACTTAGGGTGCGATTTCTCGGACCACCAGCCGTCGGTGCAGATGATGTCGGAGCGACCGATGATGCCGTAGCCCTGCGCGCAGGTGTAGTTGAGCTGCACCGCGGGGAAGCTCTGCCCGGGCTGCGCGTTCCTCACTCCGGAGACCACGTACGAGCCGTGCTCGGGAAATTCGGGCAGCACACAGGCTCCGGACGGTCTGCGAGGATATTAGATTTGTACTGCACTGGTTGCGGTAAAATATTTTTCCTCAGATGTGTCTTTATCGGGTGTGCAATGTGTGCGATGCACACGGGCGTACCGTTCTAGGGGGGCGCCGGCCGATCTCCACTCGCACGCTGGCCGGGCATTTTCAAATAAACCTGCGCCCGTGTTATATGTTCTGTTTTAAAGATCCGTTTCACATAATATCTTTAAAAAATGCGCGAAACTAACTAATTTACCTGTCCTAACATTTTAATTCTATTTCATTTTCATCGTGCACTTACTAGAGGGCGCTAGGGTAATGATTGCACTCGGGCGCAACATGGGCTAGAAACGCCTCTGCTTTTCCTGAAGCATTTCATGACAATGAAACATTCTTCGTAGTCTTGCACTCTTGACAGAATAGTCCAGACTGGTCGTGGTCATGGTTAGGCCGATTGTTGAGCCGCCTTTCCCTCCATGTATGTATGTATGTATCAGCCCATATACGTCCCACTGCAGGGCACGGGCCTACTCTACAATCGACAATACGATTGAGAGTGGTTAGGCCATATAGTCCACCACGCTGGCCTAGTGCGGGTTGGCATTTTCCCTCCATGCTTCTCCTCTAACTATGACCGTGGTGCAAATTGACTGTGCAGTTTTTTTTTATTGCAATGAATGGCGAGACGAGCATGCCGTTCGCCTGATGGTAAGCGACACGATCGCTCATGACATGTAGCAAAACCAGACAACACCTTGAATTACAAAGCAATGCTTGGCATTACACTGCGCTCGCCATCCTGAGACATAAGATGTTAAGTCTCAATATGTCCAGTAGTTACTCTGGCTACAATGTCCTTCAATCCGAAACACAACAGTGCATTTAAACTGCTGTATGGCGGGAGAAATAGACACTGCAGTGGTACCCACCCAGGCGGCTTCTCACATATGAGAGACCTACCACCAGTAAGTATGATTACTCAGTAGTGTTAAAACCAGAGATTAACTTTCCAATGTGACTCGTATATTGTCTCAGATATTGTCATAGAATTGTAACTTAAGAGTAAGATTTAATTGGAAGTTACTGAAATTTTGGTTCTGACTTCTGACAGATTGTATTGATATGTGTTAAAACTACCTAATTTTACTTGCAACAACCATTTATATACCGTCACGTAAATTGTAACCATTTGACTATATTTTTAACTGTTTTGTTTTCCTTAGGGCTGTTCATGGCTTCGATAATCATTTAATGAGTATATGAGCTCTTTTCTAGGAGACAGCTTGGAATTCGGAATCTTCTTAGCGTATTGTGCATTCTCTTTTATGTATTAATATCCTAGTAGGTGTTTAGTTCACCCTGTCTAGAAGCTAGCTGGTGGACCTAGGACCGAGAACTAGGCATATAATATAGTGAACAGCTCTTCTAAGCGATGTTTGAATAAAGCCTATCATGTGACAAATAGTAGTTCCCATTAGGGGGATAACTTACCTGGTCGGCACGACTCCGGTTCTGTCTTCACAGAGCACGTCATCCTCGTCCGAGCCGTCGGCGCATTCCCGAACCTGAAATATTTAGCATCGTATTACAATATGCATTTTGTAATAACCTGCCTGGTATCTAGATTCAATATCTTACTGTATCTAATCATTTTCTAAGGAACATGAATATTTCAGAAATAGCTTCTTGAATGTCTTCTGATGCTTCATCCAGCTGCTTTAAGCAAATTGTTGCATTGATATAACAGACGTGAAGTGTCTCTATTGTAGATCTTGTCTACTTAATTACCCAATTTTTTGAGTACTTATTATCTACACTAGAAAATAGACATGGTACAATAAAATATCTTACCCCATTGCAGTCGGCGCCCTGGTCGACGCAGGCACCGTAGGCACACTGGAACAGGTAGGAGAGGCAGGTTTTCCCAGCACAGGTCCTCAGGGTCTCGTCGGAGCCATCAGCACAGTCCTTGACGCCGTCACAGTGCTTGTCCGCGGTTATCGTGCGGCCGTCTTGGCACTTAAATAAACCTCTGAAAACCAACATGGAAGTGTCGTATTCTTCTGCCCATACTGAAATAATACTATTGTCTACTGTTAAAGCCACACTAAAGTTATCTTGGACTACAGTAACAGAAGGTCTGTTCCAGCGAGGTTGCATCATTGTGTAAAGTAACTAGATTAAAGCAATAGCCCTTTTTTCGTGTTGCATTAAGTGACATTTTTGGCGTTTTACCAAACATTGAATCTCGCCACAAAGTCTGTTTTGTGTTTAACCCTCGACGTAATTCATCAGTAAATAAAGACAAGGTCGAATGGAATAATGATCGACAAATTCAGATTATAGAACTATCAGGAAATAAGCGCCACTGACCTGATCTCCTCGGTCTCGTTCCGGCACCTGGGCAGCAGTTCGTCGGAGTTGTCTGCGCACTCCTGGATGCCGTTGCAGGGCGCCGTGCCGTCCACGCAGGCGCCGTATGTGCACCGAAACCAATTGTCCTGACACCTGGTTGAAGAAGACCTACTTTTAGTTGCTGGTCTTTTTATATTTGCTCACTATAAGGCAGTACACTCCACGAAGATTATAGATAATTGAAAGACGAAACCCTACATCATTATTCAAAAGAACGAAAGTCTTACTGTCGATCCCTGCAGAGGGCGTGCGTTTCGTCACTGCCGTCGGGACAGTTGACTATGCCGTCACACTTGCCGTCGAAGCTGATGCACGACCCGTCTCGGCACTGCCACTGGCTTAACCTGAAACAGTAACATGGAGGATTTAAATGCATTCGCGTAATAACTGGTGTTGTAGGGTTATTGTCCTTGATGGAAGACTATATTTAGTAACGTTTAATAATATTAAACGTTTAATAATGTAAGTAAAATTTAGTAGCTATCGAAAAAACAATAGATATTTTGAGTTCTAGCCTCACGAATTAGTTTAAGACCATTCCTATTTTTTTCTTAAGCACGTCTTAAAAATTGCTACCTTATTACCTGGTGAATTCATAATTATTATAAATCCTCATGTGATTTTAGGGTCTGCAGTTGTTTCTGACTAATTTTTGAGAAGTATAAGGTTGATTAAAATACATTTTTTACTCACCGGCACGTCGGCAGTTGTCTTCTCGATCGGTGGAGTATTGTGGAGGAGGAAAGTGCATTACTGAAACAATTTCAAAGTATTTTAGTTACTTTAACCGTTAATATTTTTTATTTTTACTTGAATTACAAGATACTCTAGGAAAACGAATAATTAATTCATAGGAGCGGAAATTCCTTGGGGACACGGCTTGACGTGATTAGGACATGACCCAAGAATACTACTAATGTGTTAAATAGGTATTGCTAAGGCAATTGATTGCTTTTGATTGCAGTTTGGTCGTATGACCAGTGTAATACGGTCGTGTGTGCTTATTACTCGTACCTATTTTGCAAGTGTTTCCCAAACTTCTTTCCTTTTGTCTTCCGTTAAGCACGAATATATAACTATAACGTCATGGACACCTTTAAATGCGACGCCTGTGCTGAACTACTATCTGAAGGTTCGAGGTGCACAATGTGTAATCGAATGCTGCACTTTCACTGCGCGGGAATAACTGAAGCAGGATATCGCAAGTTAGGAGATAGAAAACTTACATGGCGGTGCATTAAGTGCAAGACATCCAGTTCTAACCAGCCACCGTCGTCTCCTAAATGTGACTCAGAAAACAGGATCCTAAACGAGATAAGAGGTATCGCTTCCAAATTAGACTCCTTGGAATGTCTAAAAGATGAAATAAAGGCGTTGCGATCAGAATTTATTGATTTAAAATCATCCTTAGATAGCACTAACAAGGAGCTAAAAGATTTTAATACCAAAATCCTAGATATTGAACAACGTCTTACTCGAACGGAGTCCATTCAAAGTGAAGTTGATCTCATGCGTCAGCGTCTGGAGAAATTAGAACTCGAAACGGATTCAAAAGACCAATGGGCGCGCATCAACAATATTGAAATTAAGGGGATCCCACAGTCCAGTAACGAGAATTTATTTGATATTGTCACTAAAATCGGAGCAAAGATTCAATATACTATAAATAAAAACCAAATTAATTTTGTGACCAGAGTACCCACAAGAGAGAAAGACAGGGCTAAACCAATAATTGTGAGTTTTTGTCAAAGGTATGCAAAAGAAGATTTTATTGCAGCAGCTAGACTTGTGATCAAGACCTCACCTCTTACAACAGCACAACTAGGTTGGCCGCAAAATCAAAAAATATATATAAACGACCACTTAACCACCAAAAACAAGGAACTACTAAATAAGGTCAAAAAGGCAGCTTCGGAGAAAAAATTTCAGTATGTTTGGGTAAAGAATTCAAAGATACACATAAGAAAAAACGACACTTCTCACATAATACTAGTGAATACGGAGAAAGATTTAGCAAAAATTATTTAATATTGAAAAATCGGAAAATATTAAAATTGTTCACATATTATTATGATAACAAAAATGCTATTAAGAATAACATTGAGAACCTTATACTTCAGTGTGCTAACAACGTTTACCAATACTCACTGTGTCTGCTGATTGTACATGCCACAGAAACAAATAAATATTATTTTTACGGTATGTATTTTCTACATATGAAAATACACTTTAAAGGCCTTGTAATTAGGTTCAATTTCTTTAATCCAGCTTTGTCACTTGTTATTATTAACAACCGAGCGTTGTCTTTTGTTTCTATTCATTGCCTTTTATACAATCATAACTCAAACTTCTGTGTGCTTGCTTACGGTGTCTCGCTGTGCTCGCTTTTTTATGCGAAGATTTTTAATGGCCACCCACTTATAATTTTAATTTCTAAACATGTCTATCTCCTTTTACAATCTAAGCGAGTTATTATATTTAAAATCATAATTATTATAGTATTGATTAATCTAAAATGTGTGCCTTAAAAATATACTATCAAAATGTACGTGGTCTGCGAACAAAGACGAATGATTTCTTACGTAGAGTTTATATAAATACTTACGATGTGATAATTCTAACAGAGACTTGGTTAATAGATAGTATCAGTAATAGTGAAATCTTCGATCGTCGATATCTGGTATACAGGCGTGACCGCGATTATTGCCGTACATCTCAAACAAAGGGAGGTGGTGTGTTGATTGCTGTGCGGAGTAATTTAATAGTGACAGAACGATTTGATTGGCGAAGTACTGCAGAAGACATATGGGTAACTATTAGTATCAAAAAGTCCAAATTATCTGCTCCGTACAGCATTAACCTGTGTGCCCTTTACCTATGTAAAGAAAATACAGGTCATTCCTATTCCACTCAGTTGCATAACTTTACTAGCAACCTATATCGTCTAATTTCTACACATACTCGTGATCAATTTATAATATCAGGTGATTTTAATTTTGGAAATGATGTAGAATGGTGCAGTTTATCAGACAATTCCGAATTAAATTTAATTAACGTGTCTTCTGTAGGTATAAAGGATTTTGCTGATACTATCAACATGTGTAGCTTATCCCAATACAATGGTCAGCGTAACGTGAACGGTAGACTTTTAGACTTGGTATTCTCTAACAGTCCGTTAAAAATAAATCTAGCTGAGGAACCAATGGCCTTACCCGTTGATGCTCATCATCCCCCTCTTGTTATTATTGCAGAATCTGTTGAATTACACGCTATAGCAGAGAAAATTAATACAAGATATATTTATAATAAAGGAGATTACCCTAAAATAAATTCAGAAATTGATAAATTTGACTGGGACCACTTTTTGAATTCAGGCACATTAGAGCAAGCCATATCCGTATTTTACAACAAACTATATGCACTTAGGGACCAATACATACCACAAAAACCTATGAAAAAATCTCTCTATCCTCCGTGGTACAGTTTATCATTAATCAAAACGTTAAAAGAAAAACATAAGTATCATCGCAAATATAAAACTTATGGCAATCTATCGGACTATCAATCATTTTCCATACTACGTAATAGAGTAATTAAATTGGAGCAAGAATGTCATAACTCATATATAGAAAAAGTTGAAGCATCTATTATAAACAATCCTAAGTATTTCTGGTCATATGTTAAAAGTAAGAGATCCAATAATACCTTACCTAATGTAATGACATATCAAGATAACATAGCTCAAACTAGCGAGCAAATCGGTAACCTTTTTGCTACATACTTTCATTCCACTTTCCAACCGCGGACGACTGAAGATGCGATTGGTCCAACTATATCAGCGGATTCTTGCAATAACAATAACATATGTCTAAGTTCCATTAATGTTGACCCAGATAATGTACTAAAAATGCTCAAGTCGCTTGATGTTTCGAAATCCGGTGGACCTGACATGATATCTCCAGAATTTATAGTTAACTGCTCTAATAGTCTAGTAAAACCCCTATGCATATTGTTTAGAAGATCCCTATCGCTAGGTATAGTCCCAAATATATGGAAATCCGCCTTCATCACGCCAGTTTACAAAAAGGGAGATAAGTCAAAAGTAGAAAATTACCGTCCCATATCGAAGATCTGTTTATTTTCAAAGATTCTCGAAAGAGTAGTCTATACAGAAATGTATTCTACAATTATATGTCATCTTGGTCAGGAACAGCATGGATTTCTCAGACGCCGATCCACTACCACTAACCTTATTCTGTCCAACGAATTCATATCCGATGGGATGGAACAGGGAGTGCAGGTAGACGTAATCTATACTGATTACAGTAAATGTTTTGACAGTATTGACCACAGCATACTACTTCGTAAACTAAAATCATTTGGAATACACGGTGACTTGTATAGATGGTTTACTTCGTACATTGAAAATCGTACCCAAGCAGTAGTACTCCACGGTTACACTTCAGGATGGTGCTCTATCCCCTCAGGAGTACCTCAAGGGTCAATTTTGGGCCCACTTCTTTTTAATTTGTTCATTTCCGACATAAAACAGTGTTTCAAGCACTCATATATATTATTATATGCTGATGACATGAAAATCCACAAGCTTGTAAAGGACCTAACAGATATAGTAAAACTACAGTCAGATCTCGATAAATTTGTTAACTACTGTCACATTAACCGCCTTAATTTAAATATTACAAAGTGTTTTCACGTTCGATTTACCAGACATATTACTGTAATAGATCGTGGGTACAAACTCGACAACTACGATATATGCACTGTTGGCAGCACTAGAGATCTTGGGGTAATTCAGGATAGTAAACTTCTATTTGACGAACACATAGATAACATAGTTAATAAAGCCACAAAGGCTCTAGGATTCATAATAAGATCATCTGCCTGTTTCCGTTCACTCAAACCCATAAAAGTTCTTTATTGTTCTTACGTTCGTAGCCACCTCGAGTATGCTTCACAAGTCTGGAACCCACAATATGAAACTTATAAATCACGTATAGAAGTTGTACAGAGAAAATTTTTAAGGTACTTAGATTATAAAGCGCAGCAACAGTCGGCGGATTATCGTCATCGATGTAATAGATATCATTTTCTACCATTGGCACACAGGCGTTTTGTCAGTGATATAAGTTTTTTAATTGGTTTAGCTAATGGTTCTATTGATTGTCCTGAACTTCTAGAGAAGATACATCTACGTACAAATCAATTTGGTCTAAGACAACGACCTCTATTGCAGGTTCTATCAACTAACACAAAATATAGGCGTAATGCATTCATGATAAGGAGTGCCTTGAGCCTCAATAGTCTAACCCCTGATTTAAATATTGACCTATTCTGCACAAAGGCAAGCACAGTGAGACGGACACTTAATAAAAAATATTATCTCGAGAATAATAACTCTTAACAGATATAGTATTTTTGTACATAGATTGTTTCTTTTTCTTTTATTTTTCATTGTTAAATTTTATTATATACATATTTTCTTAGGTTATAATTTGCATTTAAGTATTGATTAAGAAAGTGTAATATATATATTATTTTTTAATGTATGGATAATAATATTTACTGTATTTTTTTTTAATTTTTCTTTCTTTATTCTTAGATTTCCTTTTTTTTTAGTTTTGTTTTAATTGTTCTTTTTGTCGTTGTATAATTAAGTTGTAATAGTACACATAATATGGTTCTATATAACTATGGAGGCTTGTTATTAGCAATTTTTCTTTATGTTATTTATAAATTTAGTACAATTTTGTTATTAGTCTGTAAGCCTTCTTCAATAATAAATAAATAAATAAATAAATAAATAAATTAATATTTCCTTGTAAGGCGTCATTTGTTTTGAAGAGTTTATGGTATTACTTTAAAATACATATAAAGGTCCCTGCTAAATCTTGTTATTTATCATAGAACAAGCATTGCTTACGATCCGATAGTGCAGACTTCGTCAGCTCCGTTGAGGCAGTCGTTGCTGCCATCACAGAAGGCACTGTAGCTGATACAGGTACCGTCTCCGCACGAAAACTCATCAGCACTGAAAATATAGAACAAAAAGAAAATAGTCGAATAAAAGTTATTTGATCTTAAAAACCTCTTAAATGAGATCTTATATGAGAAATTAGGTCGAGAATATTACCTGCAAGAACTGATTTCTTCTTTTATCACAGATGTAAGGGCTGGCACAGCGGCTGAAACCAATACAGAACTTGTTCAAACACGTGTTGGTATTTTCAATATGTTTATTTTAAACAAAGTATAAAATAAATATAATATTGAGGAAACAGATGTTAAATCAGTTAACATTATATCAGCTCACTTCTGACCCACTTTTATATTTTCTCTATCTTTAAGCACCTATACTTTAGATTTATTTTGCTTGTAAAATAGTCTTTACAAATTACGTGCTGTTAAAATTTGTAGAAGCAATTGTGTAGTAAAATAATCATTGCGTCTCCTCTTCTACCTACAGTCGATGGTTTGTAACTCCCCTACGATCTTCCTTATAAGTACAGGATCTTAATTAAACAAAAGTTTTCCTGATCTTCCTATGGACATACATACATACATAAACTCACGCCTTTTTCCCAGAAGGGGTAGGCAGAGGTGTCAGTATACATTTCGCCTTGTATGTTCCGTCCCACGATGTGATAGGTGGCGAGCCTATCGCCATGTCGGGCACAAATTCCTGACTCTGGGCTGATGATGAATAGAAAAATCCAATATCACTCTGCCCAACCCGGGATTCGAACCCGAGACCTCAGCTTTGTAGACATATCGTAGTACAACTACGCCACCGAGGCAGTCAAATGTCTGCAATACAGTCTTTTTTTAATTCATGTAGAAAAGGGCTTTATCGCTAATGCGATGATGTTGTCCGAATGCAGTCTTCGTCTGGAGTATGGTACAAAAACTGGTATTGTAACCGGAGGTAATCAAAACACAACAGCACAAGTTTATAGACATTATCCAATGCTCGAAAAAACAATTATAAAAGCTACATCATCTACAGATTGGTTTGAAGATGAAAACGGGTTATACAAAGGTCAAATTGCTAGACTATGGAACGAATTTATAATACTATATTTGTCATAAAAATATATCCGTATACGGCACATGGATAGATGATTGATCCGTACCTATTAATTTGTATATAACAGGATAGAGTAACTATAATACACGTATTAAGTATACACATACGGAGCGCAAACCTGATCACTAATTAATCGTCAAAAATCTGTCCTAGGGTAATGGTTTCTTAGATTTACGCGAATGTTAAACATTGAAATAAAACTACTTTTTAAAGCTAAGTCGGGAAGTTAAAAAATGTAAAAACTAAACTAAATCCGCGATAAAATACGTAAATAATAGTTAAATTTCAGTCCTAGGGGTTTGCCAATGAGCCATAGGATGCAGAATTGTTTGAGTTAAGCTCATCGAATGCGTAAAGAGCTTAACGCTGCGTTCCACAACCAAGATCGCTGATGTGGTACAAGCAACCAAGTTGAAATGGAACTGGGCTGGCCACATCTACCGCATATCCGACGACCATTTGGCGAAAGTCACTACACAGTGGCTCCCCAGTAGACGAAACCGACTACGCGGTAGGCCTAGAAGATGGCGGGACGAACTTGAGTCATATCTTCCGAATTGGCGGCCATTAACTTCTGACCACGACAAATGGAAGGCAAGGAGGGAGGCTTTTGCCTAGTAGTCGGAATTATCTGTATCTGTATCAGCCTATATACGTCCCACTGCAGGGCACGGGCCTCCTTTACAATCGAGAGTACGATTGAGAGTGGTTAGGCCATATAGTCCACCACGCTGGCCTAGTGTGGGTTGGCGGACTTACATACCATAGATATTCTTATAAATCGCTATGATATGCAGATTTCCTCACGATGTTTTCCTTCATCGTTTTTAGTGCGTGGTGATTGACTATCAATACACACATGACTCCGAAAAGTCAGAGGTGTGCCCTTGGATTCGAACCCGCGACCACCGTGAACATGTTGGCAGTCGCGTCTAGTCCGTTTACCAACAGGCCACCACGCACTATACGAACAGGCCAACAGTCGGAATTAACAGGCTTATAATTATACATAATAAGTATATAAACCCAAAAAGAGTATCAACATGTTTTAACACTCTCGCTAATCAGCACGGTTACGCCAGCTTACTTCAAATCGAATATTGATAGGATGAATCCGAAACGAGAATGGATTTCCATGTCACTAAGACGAAGTTTTCATCATTGTATTAGGTGGTAACGAGGAGAATACGAAAGTACCTAGTTAAAGTTGGGATGGTCCGAATGGTCATGTCTCCAGCAATCACACTAACCAAAACAAATTAAAACTGGACTTCAAGTCGAGTTTTTTTGCGACAGTGTTGCAACCTGGTCGATTCGATACTGAAAACTTAATAGATTTAACAAAGTTTTTATTATTGTAAAATCTCTTCCTCTCCTGAAATACCCTCCCGCTGTTATGAAGGAAAATACAAAACTTACCACTCAATAATTTGAATGGCTCAATAGGGCTTTTACCAAACCTCGAACAATTGATTCTAATTGTCCAGGAATTTGTGGCTTACCACTAAGGATTTTTGGCACAGTATCGTAATGCTTTTTACTTTCCTGCATCTTGTGTGTTTGACTTTCCAATTCTATTCTGAATTAAACGTTTCCAGGATGTTTGGTACTTTCCATGGAATTTATTTTTTTAAAGAGGAACAAACAATTACACTTTTATTTTAACTATGATTTAGATATAAGGATTTTTCAAATTAATTTAAAGCCTAACCAACCCCGTTGCCCACGAATTAAAAATCACAGTCATCATCAGATAAGGCCAACGAGGATATACACGATAAATGCCATTATTGTATATTTTAGAGCCTCCTTGTCGTATTGAGTTATGTAACGGTCGTGAAACGAGAGGCCGCGGGTTCGACCCCATACCAAGACAAATGTTTGTGTGCTCCAAAAGCATGAACAGGTACACGTACTTTCTGATTACCACGACGCAAGACTGTGTGTATGACTGGTGTGTTATTTATTTCTTTAGGATAGAATTCCAGAGACACCAAATTATTCTTTCTAGGAGAGAATTCCAGAGACACCAAAAATAAATAAAAAAAATACCTTCATATATGCTACGAACGGTGAAACGATATAAAATACTGACGATAGTGACCTCCTGTCCATATTTGAACTTCCTTAAAAACTTGACCTTTGACCTTTTGGTTTTACCCATTATCATAATATACACTCAATTATCTTTTTAGTCTATACGAATATTATAAACAGTGATGATTTGTTTTTTTGTTTACATAGAATAAAGTGCGTGGTGGCCTGTTGGTAAACGGACTAGACGCGACTGCCAACATGTTCACGGTGGTCGCGGGTTCGAATCCCAGGGCACACCTCTGACTTTTCGGAGTCATGTGTGTATTGATAGTCAATCACCACGCACTAAAACGGTGAAGGAAAACATCGTGAGGAAACCTGCATACCATAGCGATTTATAAAATTCTATGGTATGTAAGTCCACCAACCCGCACTAGGCCAGCGTGGTGGACTATATGGCCTAACCACTCTCAATTGGTAGTCGATTGTAGAGGAGGCCCGTGCCCTGCAGTGGGACGTACCTATATGGGCTGATACAGAATAAGCTCTGAAATAGCTGGACCGAATTGAAATTTTCTTTCAACATTAGAATTCAACATAATTCCTTATGAACATAGGCGATAGAATATTTTCAATAAAGTGTATCTGCACCCGGGCGGAGCCGGACCGGGCCGCTAGTATTAAATATTGGAATAATCTTTGCAACAAATATAGGATACCTATCTATATTTATTACATTTCGTGTAATTAAAATTTAACATTTCCATATCAGGGTCGAGAACAGGAGAAATGTTTAGTTCTTTTTGGTAGAGATTAATTCATTTTCTATGCAACCCGTTAGCTTTTAACGTACACATAAAGGCTCTTATTTGCAGGGTATTCCCTATTAACGTACCCATTTAATCCTATGTTCCAATGATTGTTATAACATAGCTCTCCCTATAGGGAGGGCTTAATGCCACGATATCAGTCCAGGCAACAATATTTTTAATCGATTCCTAATCTATTACAAAGCGGAAACCTGGAAATCGAACTCGGTAACTTACGGTTCTTTTCTGTTTGAGTAGTTTATTGTTAAAAGTATTATAATAAGTAATATGAATAGAAGATACTACATAACACATACATGTTGGGTGTTATTTATTATTATTAATTTATTCTTATAGATATTTTTAGGAACTTTTATATGCAATTAAAGAAACAATTTTCCTGTTGTTCATTTGTTACTTTTGAGAACGGGGGTTTACTGTATACTCATACGTCGACAGGGAGGTTATCGTGAGTTATCATTGCAGACGTATAGATGTTTAACAGAATGCATTGCTTTGATATTGAGATTTTAAATGAAACAACGAGAAAACGGCTTTTACTTATTAGGACATTTTGAAACCGGAGAAGGTAAAATGCACTGTTTGGTTTCAGTATGAAGGATTTGATTGTAGCCTGAGTAACTACACATTTTCAGACTTAACATCTTATGTCTCAGGATGGCGAGTGCAGTGGAATGCCAAGTATTGTTTTGTAATTCAAGGTGTTGTTTAGTTTTGCTACTGTTCATTAGACATTAGCGGTCGTATATCCACGTTTTGCCTTGTGTTCCGTACCACGATTTGGTAGGGGGTGAGCCTTATCATGCCATTCGATAATTTCTGACCCGATCACATCGTGTGACGGAACATACAAGGCGAAATGTGGGTATCCTGGCACCTCTGCCTACTCCTTCTGCAATAAAGGTATTCGACATTTTTGCGGGCATAATCTACTGCTTCTTCTTCTTCTTATATATACTATAGGAAGGAAGGCACAAGTAGGGCAAGAAACTACCTCTTCTGAAATAAAAGGCGTGAGTTCATTGTATGTATGTATTCGACAATTTTGTCAGCGTGTTCTATTGCTTCTTTATGCTTTACATATCAAATACTATAGGAAGGAAGGCATATGTAGGCCGAGAAACTGTTTCAAAGTCTGTTGGCGACTTTCGAATTTTAGTATTCAAGATTTTCGCCACAGGTTGTTGACCATTTATTGATAAAATTTCTGTTAGGACTGCCCCGTTACTGTAACGGGTTTCTGGCAGTGAAGCAGACATGCGAAAGTTTTTTTGTTTACTTTATAAATTCCTTGTTGCGTTTATTCTAACTAAAGAATTTAGCTGGCTATGTCATATGACCCCACTCGCCATTTCCATAAATAGTTGAACATGTCCTGTTTAATGGATAAGTAATATTTCGAATACGATTTAAATATTGGGGCATGTTAACACATACATACACACATAAACTCGTGCCTTTTTCCCACTAGGGGCAAGAGAGATGGGCAGAGATGCCAGGACACATTTGGCCTTTTCTTTTCCACCCCACGATGTGATAGGGGGCGAGCCTTTCGTCTAGTTTATGTGTGTTTGTATTTGGCTAAAGTAATAAATAATATTTACCTTCCATCGTGAATCAACTTTGTCGCGTAAACGGGGATTTTTTTTATACCGGTTTTTACCTCATTCGCGCTAAAGTTCTTAGAAATATCAGCTTAATGATATTGACTGTTAGAACATTGACTTTAGCAAACAATGCCCAGAGGAGATAATTAGTGTACTATCCCCAACTATACCATACTATTATTTTATTATTTTTTAATATTTAATTTACTTAAATTAATTAACTTATGACTTCACTTAATTTACTTATTTTTCACTTTGCCAAGAAAGTATAAATACATAAAACTAATTGGCTTACGGCCGAATACTCGAACGCCATTCAAATAATAAGTTGCTCTAAACAGCGCGCGGCTCATTAAGCTTGTACAATTAAGTGGGACTTACGTAGTTAAGTGCAACACAATATTTAAGTTGGGTTTCAGTATTCGGGCGTTAATCAGATGAGAGATCGACTGTCTCCCAAACTAAGCAAAAATCTTGGGAGACAGCACTATTATTATTGCATATACATTTTTATTGCATACGTATATAAACTCACGCCTTTTTTCCAGAAGAGTGCAGAGGGGCTACCAGGACACCCACATTGCGCCTTGCTTGTTCCTTGCCATGATTAGACAGGGAACAATTCTATTGCTATATCGGGTAAAAATACCTAACTCGGGACTGATAATGAGTAGAAAAATCCAATATAATTTTGCCTTCCCGACCCGAGATTCCAATTTTAATTGTATCCTAGTACAATTACTATGCCCCCGAGATAGTCATTACTATTATATACTATATGCGATCCTAAATGCTATCTAACCTTGATCCTGAAAATAAACCAATTAAGATAGGTCGAATATGGGCGTGTCGATAAATCCTTATTCTGATTGGTCTATTTTCGGGAACGGTACTTGGACGGAGACTTTGATCGCTTATTAATTTCGACGGTTGGCACTGTGTCCAAAAATGTAAACTGTAAAATTGTTTGAACTGGCATGGCGTGCAGATATTTTATCTTATAAGCCCATATACGTCTCACTGCAGGGCATAAGCCTATTCTACAATCGAGAATGCGATCGAGAGTGGTTAGGCCATAATATAGGCCACCATGCTGGCTTAGTGCCGTTTGTGAGACTTTACATATAATAATAATAATAATAACACCCAACAGTCACATACATAGTCCTGACCCCACACTAAGATCGAGTCTTGCGTCGTGGGTATCGGGAACTACGAGAGACTTTTCGGTCTCACAAACACCCAGACCCGGAAGAAATATTTGTGGGCCGCACAAACATTTCTCTCGGTGCGGGGATCGAACCCGCGGCCTCTCGTTTCACAGGCGGCGTCTAACCAACTGCGCCACGGAGGCTGTCAATACCATCATATCATATGTACCATAGAAATTCATACAAATCGCTATGGTATGCAGGTTTCCTCACGACGTTTTCCTTCACCGTTTTAGTGCGCGGTGATTGACTATTAATACACACATGACTCAAAAAGTAAGAGGTGTGCCCTGGGGTTTGAACCCGCGACCACCGTGAGCTTATTGGCAGTCGCGTGTGATTCGTTACCCATCGGCCACCACGCAAAATAAATGTAATTGTTGAAGTTCTGATTGCTTCTTTACAAAAAATATAGTGTAAGTAAAAGTAAATGAATAATTGGCATTACTGTTTTGACCAGTGGAAATAAAACGATTCTTTGTGGTTTATCGAGTAGGATCTCTGCATCGCGTCAGTTGTTTTTGTTTTGTATTTTATGGTCACTGCAATTATTTCTAATGTTTGTATCAAGCTTTAAGTTTTTATGTATTTATTTGAAAACTGGTTGATTGAAGTAAAGATTTGATAAAGCTGTATACTTAATTGTTTTCAACAATATTATTCAGACGTCTTTTCCTCTTTCCAACTTCTTATTAATAGTAAACACTCTTTAACGAGCTGTGTGGGTAATAATCAGCTTGTGACGACAACATTTTCTTGTAGTATGTAGGTTGTTATACAAAAAATACCAATTAATTTTGATATAGGTACTAACTATTTCGAATTTGTTTTATGAGGTTGGCAATCGTAAACAAGTGCGGCAACATTTCAATATTTTATTTGGAAAAAGATTTAACAAAAACAAGGGACAAAATCCAAATGACTAACGTATCGTTAAATAATTACGAGAGAAAGAGATGGACATACTGGTCATCTGTTATTGCTAATTAGAATATAAAAAGCATTAACTGGTGATATAAATAGCTTCGTAGTTACTAATATCGTAAACTGTAGGTATACTCACCCAAAACGAAAAAGAACAAATCCGTATACATTATTAGATAAACTTGTAAACACTTGATTAATTGTTCTAACACATCCACACGTAAATTGACTAGATTAATGGCGTAAATCACATCAAATGCAGCACGACTATATATCGCGTTGTATAAATATTAATAATTTTAGTTGTAAAAAGCGTAATGTTGTAGATTGGAAAAACCACGAGCGCTCAAGACGCGTCGGGTTGCCGCACTAAAGGATTATTTACCTTGAACGTGTGACGTCACGTCACGTCAGAAGGAAATTGTCTGTACTGGTAATTGTTATGTTCAACCATCTTATGATATTAATCTATTTGTTGTATGTTTTTTGTGTTTTAAAGAAACAGTGATTTTTAGCCTTTTTCTAATTGTTGTGTAGTCGTTACTCATTGGTGCGCCTCAGAAAGACAGGAAAAGAAACATTTAGGGTTATTGAATTAAGCAGACTGACAGGGAAGATAAATAGTTGTATGGCGAGAAATTTAATTTTAAATATGGGCATTAAAGATAAATTGAAAAATACTTTATCAAAGGTTTCAAAATAGTTGTTGTCTTCTATTTTATATCTTTTATTTTACGCCTTGCTATCTGTTTGAAAACAACTTTATTACAAATAGTCCTTTAATTCACCTCGCTGCAATGTTTAACATTAAATACCTAAACATACCTTTAATTCCTTCAAGTTTTTTTTTCAAGTTTATTTAAGTCGATTGTGAGGTTATTATATCAATGTCCCATAATTAAAAGCATTGTAATCTTGTCTTAATCGCGGGTATAGCGTAATACACTAAAAATATGCAACATGAAATACTTATAAAACTCCAAATAAAGGTGGAGATTTTCGCAATCTGGCAACACAGAAAGATGACCGCGAAACGGGTTATGGCAGGTTAGCACAACATTCGATAACACTCGGGAATCGGTTCATAACATATATCGGGTATGCGATCGGGTTTTCTCGATGTGTTTATTAAAAAAAAAAAAATACAGCTGTTTACATAATAGCAAACATGTACAAAATAATAAGTATTATTACACTGGAAAACAAAGTAACCGAGAAGCACACACATAATATCACGCCTTTTTCCCAGAAGAGGTAGGCATATGTGCTACTAGGATATCCGCGTTTTAACAGGAAATACAGATAAAACCAGACAAAAGCAGCAGCAAGGGTAATTACTTCTTGCCTAGGTGGGAGGTTTGTAAACAGACAGAGGACATTGTAAGCAGACACTATTGGACATAATATTAAGATTTAAGATCTTATGTCTCAGGATGGCGAGCGCAGTAGAATGTCAAGCATTGCTGTATTGTTTGCTTTTGCTACTGTCCATGAGCGGTCGTATAGCTCAACATCAGGTTAACGGCATGCTCGTCTCGCCATTAAGTACAATAAGAAAAAAAACTTCAAGGTCTTCAATGCAATCCTCACCACTTTTAAGTAGGCAACAATAAGAAATGTCTATATGGATATCTGGATTTTCATACTTCTTCGTCATCAGTCACAGAAAATTAATTTATAAATACACCCAACAGTCACATGCGTAGTCCTGACCTCACACTAAGATCGAGTCTTGTATCGTAGGTGTCACACTATGAGAGACTTTTCGGTCTCACAAACACCCAGACCCGAGACAAATACTTGTGGGCTTCACAAACATTTGCCTCGATGCGGGAGTCGAACCCACAGCCTCTCGTTACTTCACAGTCGGTGTTCAACCAACTGCGCCATGGAGGATGTCAGGTTTAGGTGTCAGGTTCAGGTCCAATGCTGAACATACGCGTCCGTCATAGATAATTTATAATGTTCAGCAGTGGATTTCCTGTGGCTGAGATGATGATGATGATGATGATGATAGATAATTTAAGGGGAATAGAAGTGCTGCCAATACTCGTCACGCTTGGTAAGCTAGTTGGTGAGCGCAAGGCCTAGTTTCCCATTCTTGTGACGCTGCTGCTATGCATCAGCTGTCATTTTAAATAATTTCTGCAATTAATACACATCCTGCCAGTGGTACCCGTCTTTTCCCCAAACTATATGAAAACACTTCGATTTTTTTATCGCTTTGGCATAATGCGGGGTAGTTCACAAATTTTACTGATTAGTGACATAGCTTAGAGCTTCTTCGGAACACTGTCTTGTCTCATCTACAAAGAAATACAAAAAAGGGTAATAAGTTAGTAGTAGAAAAAAAATAAGTATTCTACTACAAATATGGGTACGAGAGTAGCTAGTGTCTCAAGGTAGATTCGTTTAGGGTTGTCTTCTATATTAACCCATTAGTGCATGACGTCCGATAAATCGGACTACTACAAAATGGTAATTTTTGGAAAGTTCAGTACAAGACTTCTGTTAGTCGAGAGAAATAGACATATATTATTCAGCACAAGACTTTTTGAGACTGAAAATCACAATAAGAAGTTTAACAATATATTAATAAAACAGGAAATATGTACAATTAATATAATCCGATTTATTGGACTTCATGCACTAATGGGTTAATGCAGATCTTGGCTTATAATTTTGCCTGTTGTCATCCCGTTCTCAAATCATAGGACAGAAAAAGTTTTGGCTCTCAATTTTACAAAGACTGTCATAAATATTTGCGTAATTAACTAACAACTGACAGCTTAATTTTTGAAAATCGAATTCTAAGCCAACCGTCACTTTGTAATCAATTTATCAAACTTTAATTGTTTCTTGTAAGTATACGAAATAATCACTTCCAATAATTTTAAATGAAACAAAAATATTTGTTTCCTCACCACACGCAGAATAGGCATATAGCATCACAGAATCATTAGGTTTTTCCACTGTTACAAATCTCAGAATTGAATACAAATAAGTAATAGAAAAAACCGTGCTAATTCCTAATAAAGTCCCAATATTTGTAATACGAACAAGGAAAGACTGGTACACCGTCCACAGTATATTCGAAATTCCTCGAAATTTTGGCCCGTGAGTGCTGTAAATAAGATCACGTCTCCATACAAGAAGGGATAGGCAGAGGTGTTCAACTCTAGTTGACTGGACTTGTTACTTTCCTTCCTAGTCCCTAGGAAGAAGTATGCCGATCGCCATGAAAGGTAAAAATTCTAGGCCTGTGTTCTAGCTCTATATTACATACATGCGTACTCACGCCTTTTTCCCAGAAGGGATAAGCTGAGGTGTTACTAGAACACCACCATTGCGCCTTGTACTTTCCGTTCCATGATGTAATAGGGGTCAAGCCATATCGGTCACAAATTTCTCCGGACTTGACTCCGGACTGATAATGAATAGAAAAATCCAATGTCACTCTGCCCAATCCGGGATTCCAAAGCTCAGCTTTGTAACCGTACCGTAATACAACTACGCCACTGAAGCAGCCCTATATTAGATTGTTCATAATTAATACTGAAATCACATCAAAATATTGAGTCAAAACTAAACACGGGGCGGACCGTACGCCCCGTAACCACCAAAGGTAGTCAAGACTTCGGGAAGTCATAAAATCAATAAAATTAAACCAAATCCGTGATAAAACCCGAACAAAATAGTTTTATTTCAATGTGTAACATTTGCGTAAATCTAACAAATCATTATGAATATTAAAAATAGTTATTTGCAATGCTAGGGTTTAGTTTCCAACCCAATTTTGATCCTTGGTTACCTCATTGGTCTATGGGTAAACCGTGAATTCCTGTGTTCAATATCTAGGTCGGGATGATGAAGATGGATTAATATTTTTTAATTTTGGGAAAACATAAATGACGCATGGTGAACTACGAGTGTCATGGGTAACATCTCTACCTACCCTACTTATAAGTTTATTATGTTTGTCGTATGTACTTTAAATAAAATATTCCCGAGTGGAGCCTTGGGTAAAAGTTTTTTGTTTACGATAGTTTTTTAATAATATACAATGTTAGTATAAACTTTATAGCTACATTCATAGAAAACATAATGGTGTACCATAATACCTTCTGTATTTCTTTTCAGTATTTCTATAATAACTTCTTTCAAACTAGCATAATTTGGAACCACGTGTGCAAAACTGAGTAACTCATAACTCGGATTTTATTAAAACTGCCGCTCAATTACTGGAACACCATTCAAATAATAAGTTGCTCTTAACAGCGCACGTCCCACATAGCCAGTACATTTAAGCGGGATTAACGTAGTTAAGCGCAACTTATATTTAAGTTGCGTTCCAGTATTTGGGCGTGAGTAATTCAGCATCGGACATTTTAAATTATCAAACGGAAATAGACCAAACAGTAAAAGTATTATTTATTTATTTTCATCAATCTTTTAAATGTAAAACTTAATTTTTTATAGGGTAGATGTGGCAATTGAGCGAACAGTCACCCAAAGGCAGGTGATCATTGTCACCCATTAACATCAACAACTTTTGGATCATGGATATGTTGCGACTCATCAAATCGGGAGGGGATGGAAAAAGGAAAAAAATATCATCATGTCTGATACTATATGCCACCAATACTAGCATTCACGGGTGCTTTGCGAAACGCAGCGTGAGGCTTCTCGCTTTGATGTCGCTGCTGTCGTCATTAGACTTTAAAAGCTGTAGAGTAAGAGGTAGCCAATTCGGTTTCCAGCCAGAGCAATCTACTTTGACTTAATTTTTGTCATAGTATATCGAGAAATATATATTCTCTAGGCTTGGATTTGTTATTGAAGACCGCTAATTGTAGTCGGGAAAGTGTGTTTTATATCGTCATGATCGATCGGAATATTTAAAAAAGGCCCTTGAAAATTAGGCCGTAGTATCGTATGAGTAGTGAGTTCTCAATTATGGTATAAATAGGTTACTCGATGTTGCTCAGCCGGCGAAAAAGCCTACGCGACTACAGTTTAGTACGAGTTCGGAAAGCGGGGAGGCCGTACGTTCTTGTCGCATTATTTCGTGCTGAAGTTCTGTCGCGATCTATTAGAGTTTAAAACTGAATCATAGTGATTATAGTATTTGTTATGACATTTTTTTGGTATATAGTTTGCCGTATTGAATTTTATGAATAAATAAATAAATAAATAACACCCAACAGTCACATACATATGAATGATGAATGATGTAAGTCATACATTATAGTAAATTACTTTTAATAGTTTATTTTAAGTTGATTCGTTATGAACATCTTCAATCAAACGAACCGTAATGAAATGAAATGAAATGTATAATTATTGGTCACGTAGGCAATTTAAAAGCTCTTAGCCGTAATGCCGAATAAAGGCTTCTCCAAGGATTACCCCCTTATTCACAAGGACTTGCGAAATTTTCAAATGTCATTAATATGAGCCGACTCAATAAAGTTATTCATAGACGTCGTTAATCACTGTACAGCTATTTAACAGCTCAATAACTTTAAAATGGCCGAGACCCTTTTAAAAGCAAATTTTAAGCAGAAAGTTTGTGGATTTTTGTAACCACTTTTGTTCTGTCAACTAATATTGCCATAGTTAAATATGTATGTAGAAAAAAACCCTATAAATAGAAAAACCTAATGAACGTTTTATCTCCTCTTAACATGATTCAACTTATTTACGTTTGTGTAGTTGATTAGCGGTTTTTTTATAAATAAGGCGGATAATGTAATGCACTGTATTTAAATGTGTTTGGCACAGGATTATAATTAGTGCATCCAATGTGCAGTGCAGTCTAGGTAGTGCCCTGAATTTAGTTCGAGGATAATCATTCAATGAACATTCATTCATTATCTATATTAGACGATATACTTCCCACTTTAGGGCACGGGCCTCCTCTACAATCGAGAGTGCAATTGAGTGGTTAGGCCGTATTGTCTATCACGAGGGACTAATGCGGGTTGGCGGACTTTACGTGCCATAAAAATTCTAATTTAGCATTATAGTTTGCAGGTTTCTTTACGATGTTTTTCTTGGCAGTTTTAGTGTGTGGTGAATACACACATGACTCCGAAAAGTCGGAGGTTACCCTGGGATTCAAACCCACGACTGCCGTGAACATGTTGGTAACCGCGTTTACCAGCAGGCCACCACGCACTTGTTTATTAATCAATATGTAATTTCATATTGAAATTTAAACCTATTACCATAATGAGTAGTAAAATATAATTAAAGAGACAGTGAAATCAATATTCACGGATATTAATTTTTTAAACAGATCTAAAAATAATATCGTATGATTAGCCTTCGGTTTCTCGAAAGCGGCGGTTTCACGGCGCTAAACCCACACTTGTAGTTCTTTACTCGTATATAACTTTGTTGGCTACACTCAATGGCGAAACTATTTATTTATTTATAAATTCATAATCAAACACTACATATAATAATGAGACAAAGAACAAGACAACTTGTTCAAATAAAGGTGACTATTGGCGATCTTTGGACTGGACTGGATTGAAAAGAAGCTAGGAAGAAAATGGTGGTCACAACAAAGGAAAAAAATAATCAGAAAATAAAGTAATACTTACAAAATATGAGGAATGTAAAACAAACTATTACAGTTATGTACGAAAGTATTAACTCTATCTTTGGCCACTGTGGAAGTATTATTTAATTACGTTGACTGACCAGATATAACCTTATTTCATCAATGGATAGTGGATAGTCCACATGGTCTGCATTGCGCTTACCACCAGGTACAATCATGATATGCATTAATATGCCATAGGAACGGTTCAACGAACTGCGTTAATATTTAATAGATTCGTGTCTGATTCCCTCGGGAACTCGTTAGCTGGTTTGCAGGCGAAGTCAAGACACTGTCGCAACGGAATTGTATCCAGTTTATAGATTACAAGAGGTTATTAAGTTAGAAAAAATAGTGTTGAAATGTTTGGAGGAATAAGTTTGATTAATGTGGAGTACAAGGTGGACGGACGACTTGGCTAAAGTTGTAGGAAGTCGCTGGATGCAGGCCGCTTCCAACAGGTCGATGAGGAGATCTTTGGGAGAGGCCTATGCTCAGTAGTGAACTTCCTGTGGCTGAGATGATGATGAATGTGGAGTAATGCTTACGTTAAGCAATTAATTTTGTAGACAACCAAATTGATTTTACTTTATTAATATTGGTTCTGTATTAACCTATATATGTACGTCGCACTGCGGGCAAACAACCATATGGCGTCGGTGGATAATCTTCCAGGGCATCATCTACTATCGATGCATTGTACTTATACTTAACAAAACAACCCTTTTCTTTTCACTTCTCTTTCATCGTGTTAAGGTCTTTGAAGAATTGTGACTAAAAATACGAGATTTAAATCTGAAATAACTGTAACCCAATGTCAAAGTTAAGGTGACGGCCTTACAATGCCAATTTACATCGAGGACACACATGTGCCCTTGGCTCTTGATGCTAATCTAGAATAACTTAGATTTAAGTAAATTTACATTATGTTACTCGTTTGGGTTGCGGAATGTACTAAAATTGTATAAGGAAAGTGTTTTGAATACGTATTATGAGTAATTTTCGCTGTTCATAGAGATAAAAAAATTACATGAATTAGTTTGGTGTTGTATTTTGTTTGGTGAGTAACATTGATGGAGAGTGTTATAAAACCATAGCATGGAACGTATTTCCTGGTGGAAATCCAGCCTTTGTGACTACTGTGTTATTGTGCATTTCTTTTCTGCGTTCCTGGATCATAAAAAATAGCTCGCCGAATTTGTTGAACCGTTATTACCCATACGAATGCCATGTTCTATGACTAGCAATATGTTTCAATCCTCATATTACACCATCATAACAAGTTTAAACTCTGATCGATACATTTCAAAGCTATCTGTACAGTACACAACAATTGTTTAATTTCCTAAATAGCCCATAATCATCCATGACCCAGATAAGTTAATCGTCGACATTCTATCCAGGTCACTCAAACATGAAGATACGTTAATAACTATGAATATTAATAACTATATCTCTTTATGACCGACATTGATATTATTGTTATTAAAATTATTAAGGAATATCTATCAATACATACATGAATGTCTAAACACACGCCCTTTTCCAGATGGGATAGGTAGAGGTGCTAACAGGACACGCTCGTTTCGCCTTGTGTGTTCCTTTCCACGATATAATAGGGGGCGAGCGTATCCATATCGGGCACAACTTCCTGACTCCGTGCTGATAATTTATAGAAAAATCCAATATTACTTTACATGACCCGTGATAGGAATCCGAGACCTCAGTTTGGAAATCATACTGTAGAGTGTAGTACAACTGCGCCACCGGAGTCTGTATTCATTATCGATAAATAAATTACTAATAATATTAATATACAGATACCTGTTCGTGGATTACGGCAAAAATGGAGTCATGTATTGATAGTCAATCGCCACGCACTATAACAGTGACGGAAAACATCGCGATGAAACCTGCATACCACAGTGATTTGTAAGAATTTCTTTGGTATGTAAAGTCCGCCAAACCGCACTACGCTTAGTTTATGCCAGCGTGGTAGACTATATGGCCTAACCCGTCTCAATCGCACCCTCGATTATAGAGGAGGCTCGTGCCCTCCAGTGCGACGTATATGGGCTAACATGATAGAGAAAAATGTCTCGTTTCAGGGAAGCCTTCTCTGGTTTAACTGTCTGCTTCTAAATTTAAGAAGGTTCTCGTCATCCCGAAATTCCTGAAAGTAGTCAGTGACGGCGGTAAACGAGAATCACATATGCCTCGACAATGTTTGGGAAGTCCGGACGTATTTCTCAAGTAGCGGCATGGATCTTGGTGATCGTCAACCTTATTGCTATGGTGAGTGATTTTTAATACTGGACAAACTACAGTAACGGTAACTTAGTGGAAGGTTTTAGTGGGCGAATCCTTGATTTTCCGTTATAACTTTAAGGGCGAAGAAATACATCGTCAGGAAACCTCAGATTATCTTAAAAGGATTTCAATGTTATGTCGAATTGATCGGTCTTGCATTGACTGCGGCCTAACTCAATTATGAACATTGTAGCTGACTTAAAAACTATTTAGATATCTTTATACTAGCACACCTGAAGTCGATTTGAAATTGAAATTGTAGGAGAAAGATGGTGCACTTTTGCTCGTTGGTATAATGTAGAGGATTAATAAAACCTTTGTCTTTGGCGACCAGGCAATACACATCACATAATTAATTATTAAATGTCTTGACAATAGCCCATACGCTAACTCTCGTAGTTCTTGGATGTAGAAGTAAGACAATATGTCAATATGTTTCAGATTATCTCCATTTTGACGTTCGGATTCGCTCTGTGGACGATCGCATCGCCGAGCTCTTTGTCTTTTACTATTGAGGCGCTGGGAAGTCGTCTGTTATCGGTAAAGTATATTTTCTTTTCCTTTATTTTAACCGAATCCTTTTAACCAACGCTTTGTAACTTCTAGGTAATTGATAGGTTTAAGTCCATGAAAGTATATGTGCAAACGCTTATATCCATTATGAGTCCGAGTGGTTGTGCAGTAGTCTTCTTTTTTGACGCGCTAATGATTTCATAAATTCTAATTGAATTTCTTTCAAGAAGTAAATTCTCCTGTCTTCCAAAACTTTGTTAGCGTTACAGAAGCCGCTGTTGGATTTTACAATCATATTAATAAATGATACAATAGGGAGTTGTGAAAACAACAGGAATATAAAAGCACAAGGCATATCACGAAACGGTTGGAATAACTGAATTAATATTTAACTACGTGGACTGGACACGCCATGTGAATTATTGAAATGACACGGATAGCATGAACGAAGCTAGTAGACTATGAGCCATTAGTTATGAATTAGAAGCTTAGGGATACAGGACAATAAAATTAAGACCGTAAAATACAGTCACACATATTCGTAGTTTTGGAAGAATATTAAAGGAAAACTAAAGGAAACTTTTCGGTCGCGCAACACATAGATATAAAAATATTTTTTTTTGATTACACAGTTTATTTAATGAAGAGCTAAGCCGATGGTTTCCTTTCAATAGTAGCTTCCTTCTTAGCAGTTGTTGGGCATATTTGAGATTAACAAGTAATATTTATTTTTCTTTCTTTCTTTGCTTTCTTCAACGGTGAATGTAAACATCGTGAGGAAACCTGCATACTATAGCGATTTGCAAGAGTTTCTATGGTATGTGAAGTCTGCTAACCCGCATAAGACCAGGGTGGTGGACAATATGACCTAACCACTCTCAATCGTGCTCTCGATTGTAAAGGAGGCTCGTTCCCTGCAGGGGGATGTACGCACCGAGAGAAATGTTTGTGCGGCCCACAAATATTTCCTTCGGGTCTGGGTGTTTGTGAGACCGAAAAGTCTCTCGTAGTTCCTGATACCCACGACACAAGACTCGATCTTAGTGTGGGGTCAGGACTATGTATGTGACTGTTGGGTGTTATTTATTATTATTATTATATATGGGCTGATCCAGATTTATATTTCTGTATCCAGGTCCAAGATAGAAAAAAATTGGACAAAATGTGACCTGTGTCGAACAATGGATGAATACAACTTACAAGCCATGTTCTACATCGTTGTGAACTAAGCTTTTCAATTTCTGAAACGTAAATATCGGGTAATATCCAGACGATACAGCGAGCCGGTAACCGGGTCACTGCGGTACCAACCGGTGACAGTACTGCACTGTTTCACTATTCAAGATTATATCGCACAAATAGCTTATGTAGGTACTGACTTACATTAGCACGTAGACTTCTAAAGGCTGTAGGTTATGTAGCCTTACAACTAGGTTTGTTCGCAAAAACTACACAGATCGAAAAGTCTCTCATAGTTCCTGATACCCACGACACAAGACTCGATTTTAGTGTGAGGTCAAGACAATGTATGTGACTTTTGGGTCTTGGGTGTATTTAATCTTCACATAAGTGAAAGTGGATGAAGCGAAAGTAAAGTGGCGGTCTATAGTCTCTGCCTACCAATATGGGATACAGACGTGATTATTATGTATGTATGTATAAGTGAAAATAAATAAAAAGTGCTGTCTGGTCATGTAATATAGTGACATTATCAAGCTGCAAAACGATCCAAACAGCGTTTTTTAAGTAATATACTTTAAATTATTGATTGAAGTGTGTTGTAGTTTGTAACGGACCAGACGCGGTTGCCAAGATTGTTATTTTGGTCGCGGATTCAAATCCCAGGGCAAACCTCTATCTTATCAGAGTCATGTGTGTATTTAGTTATTCACCACGGGCTATAGCGTTGAATCCAAAAAGGTAAGGAAATCTCATACCATAGCGTTTTAAAAACCTTTGGTATGCATAGTCCGCCAATTAGTACTAAGTGAGGGTTTTGAATTATAAAGCCTAGCCCCTCTGACCTCTTAGTCGTATTATTAATTGTAAAGAAAGCCAGGACCCTGCAGTAGTAGCAGGGATGTATATGGGCTGATAAAATACAAATTGGTGATTATTTTGCAGGCTCTACTGCCTCCGTCAGTGCTGAACGTGCAATTAGGAGTGGGGCTCGTGTTTTTAGCAACGTTCAGCTTCTTCATATCCTTCATGGGTTTCTATGGAGCTATATCGCGCTCCCAGTTCCTGCTTTTCATGGTACGTTGAAGTTTATAAATAATTTCATAATTAAATATTTCCTGTTGCGGAACATCTAAGGTGGCCACGATACTTGGTTATGGTAGCGGGAAGTCGCTGGATGCAGGCAACTGTTTGCTACGGTAAATAGAAAAATAAACTCTGGGGAATGCCTATGTTTAGCAGTGGATATTCTATGGCCAAATAGAGTACGGATAACGTAAAGATTAATCGCGTGTAAGATTATATTACCTATTTGTTTGAAAATATTTTATCTTTAGAAAATCTTTGACTGCCTCGGTGGCGTAGTTGTACTACGGTACGGTTACAAAGCTGAGGTCTCGGGTTCAAATCCCAGGTTGGGCAAAGTTATATTGGATTTTTCTATTCATTATCAGCCCAGAGTCAGGAATTTGTGCCCGATATGGCGATAGGCTCGCCACCTATCACATTGTGGGACGGAACATACAAGGCGAAATGTGGGTGCCCTGGCAACTCTGCCTACCCCTTCTGGGAAAAAGGCGTGAGTTTATGTATGTATGTAGAAAATCTTTGTCATATTCTTGGCATTCATTTGTTGCGCAAGACAGCAAAATTCACTGTTTATTGATTTTGTCACGATAAACACAGCTGAGTTAACATTTTTTTCTATTGGTATGAATGGAGAGATGAGCGTGCCATACACTTGATGGTAAGCGATACGACCACTCATGAACAGTAGCCAACCAAACAACACAACGACTTACGTGCGCTCGCCATCCTGAGATATAAGTCTCAATATGTCCAGTAGTTACTCTGGCTATGTCTTTCGAACCGGAATATAACAGTGCATTAACACAAGTATTTGGCAGCAGAAATAGACATTACGGCGGTACCTACTCAGGAGCCCTTTCATATATGAGAAACCTACCACTTGATTATTTGCACATGGATATTAGGTCTGTATTTAAAATGCAATTTGTTTTTTTTTTAGTACGCTACGTTGAGTCTACTTCTTCTTCTGTTGGAGTGCGCCTTGATCTACTACTTCTCTTCGGATTTAGTTGAGGTGACTTGAGTATACCGGATATATCAAAACTGCTACCGAAAATGAAGCTGGGTGGTAATTTTAGTGACTTCAAACACAATGCAACTAATTTTTGTGCAAAATTTAGTAACGATTTTTTTTGTTATTTTTTTTATAGTCGTATCAGGAATGTAAATACATAGTTTTTGGAACGAAGTTCCTTATCGCGCGGTTTGAAAGGGGGCTAGACGGAAAAAAATCTCACGAAAAGTTGGCACGACACTTTAAAACAATTGACAATCGTTTTTTATTTCTTTATTTGAAAATGATGTCATACATTTTATTTAACTCTAATAGAGGCAATAATATATCCAAATAGATATTAATATGTTAAAGGCTATAGTAAAATCTAAGAATACGCTGAAGCCTGAATTAATCAATTAATCAATTAATTATATAATAATAATAATAATAAGTTTATTGGCAAAAAGTAAGTTTGTACAATAGTAGTAATTATAACTAGACTTAGGTATAGGAGAGATCAAAATAATAAGTAAGTAATACAATCAACTTAACCTAAAATTAACAAAATATTTTTATGTACACCAGAAAAAATACTAGTGATCAACGCACTAGGCTTGGCCTGTATCGCGAAAATCGTTGAGTGGTGATCGGGACTGGTGACAGCGGTGTTTAACGTAATCTGCACAAACTGTATTGACGCTCATACAAGAGTGTCAATTTGGGTGTGTGTGTGTGTGTGTGTGTGTGTGTGTGTGTATGTGTGTGTTAGTGTGTGTGTATGTATGTGTGTGTGAAATTTAATAAATTAACAATTGGTGAGCAAATTTTCCGTTTCCTGATAATTTAGACATAGTAACCAGTTTTTAATTTTAATTTTGGCGGCACGGCAGGGAAGCGTTTTAATATCACATTTAGCACTTACTTTATTATAAATGCTAGGATGTTGGTAAAATGGTAGGCGTTTGACAAAGGATGACCTGATGTAGGGAAGAGGAACTTTATAGATACGTTTTTTGAGCAATTCTTTGTAGTATGTGGTGTTGAGAGTTTTCTTGTGCATGATCACAGATGTTTTCCAAACGTACAACTGGCGTACTGTTAGTACTTTAGTCTCTTTGTAAAGCTCATAAGTAGGAAAGAGAAAAGGTTTGAACATCATGACCTTTAGGACTGCGCGCTGAGCCCTTTCGAGCCCAATCATGCAGGTTTTTATTGCCCCTCCCCAGATAGATATACAATATGATAGAATTGATTGGCAAAGTGCAGTATAAACTATTTTTATAATATCTTTGGTAGTTGTAGAGCGCAGAGATTTCATTATGTAAATTATTTTTCGAGTTTTTCCGGCGAGTTGTAAAATATGTTTTTTGAAGTTAAGGTTCTCGTCTAGAAGAACACCCAGATATTTTAAGCTATCGACGCGGGTAATTGAATTACAAGCACACTGCTGTAAATTTGTCTGAATTGTAGTATTATCGTAGGGAAGATCACAGGTATGTATTTTAAGATTTTTTAAATCAACCGGATTAGAAATTTTTGTTTTATGAAAAGCTAAGAATTTAGTTTTTGTGGTGTTGAGTGTGAGGAGATTTCTATTTAACCAATTATTTATTTCATGAAGTCCTTTTTCAGCTATGTTTGAAGCTTTTTCCCATGTTGAGCCTTTGAAAAGTACCACAGTATCGTCAGCGTAACAAATTACCTGTGCGCTAATAATGGAAAGATGTAGTAAGTCATTCATATATAGAGAAAAGAGTGTAGGCCCGAGGATACTACCTTGAGGGACGCCAAAGTGCACGGGGAGAATTTGACTTTTTAAAGAGTTAATTTTTACACATTGGTATCGCTCGGTAAGATAGCTGCAGAACCAATCATAAGCTATTCCTCTAATGCCTAGACTATTTAATTTTTTTAATAATATTGGGATTGAGACGGTATCGAACGCTTTTGCTAGGTCCATAAAGACGCCTACGCAGCACTCTCCTTTGTCCAAGGCCTCAGCGACAGTATCTATCAAGAGTGTGACGGCATTGTCAGTTGCAACACCTTTTCTGAAACCGAACTGTCGTTCTGATAGTAGGTTATAAGTTTCTAGGAAATTTACAAGCCGTTTATTGACTATTTTCTCCAGTAACTTTGAAAAAATACTCAGCAAGGATATTGGCCTGTAATTGCTGGGAATGCTTTTATCGTCGCCTTTATGTATCGGAGTAACAGATGCCAATTTCCAGATTTTGGGAAAAGTTCCATTTGCCAAACTCAGATTAAAGATGTGTGTTAGTGGTTTTAGTAGTACGTGTTTAGTTGCTTTAATTATGGTAGGGGTGCATCCGTCAAGTCCAGGAGCACTGTCAGTTTTTAACTCTGTGATTAGTCTGTCTACTTCTTGTTCATCGGTCGGGTTCATAAATAATGAATTACTACGCGACTCGTGTGATATATAGGCATCTGCTAAAGCGGATTCTGTTGTTTTAAGGTTCAAAAGCTTTTTGTTTGCTAGATCTTTGCCTACATTGGCAAAGTATTCATTAACGGCATTTAGCGAGTCTATAGGATTGGGTTTGATAGTGGTTAGTGCAGAGGTATCGTTCTTAGTTTGAGATATGTCACAGAAAAGCTTTATTGTATTCCATAGTTTTTTTGGAGTGTCTTTGTTTTCTAGAATTTGTTTTGATTCGTATTCAGATTTAATTTTTCGTTGTAGCTCATTTAGAAAATTGCGGTATCTTTTATAGGTTGTTTGTATTATTAGATTGCGAGGATATTTTTTTGCTTTTAGATGTAGTTTATCTCGAATTCTTTGACATCTTAGCAGGCCAGGAGTAATCCAGGGCTTGAGATTATGCTGCGACCTACTAATCTTCACTTCAAAAGTATTATTCATGATAGCGGTATGGAGATTTGCATTGAAATTGTCGACAGCATTGTTAACGGCAGAAATATTTGTAACGTGTGTCCAGTCAGTTGAGAGTATTTCTCTTATCACCGCGGATATGTCAGTTTTTATTTTAGTACGAGGATGGCTGTTGTATTTATTAGGTTTGGTCGAAAATCCTAGGATGCAAATGTTATGGTCTGTTATGTCAGAGAAGCAGATTACACCTAGAGACTGTGATTTATTTTTAATAAATATGTGATCCAGGCAAGTCTCACCCCTTGTAGGCATTGATATAGCAGGAATTAGCTGGTGACTTGATAATAAGTAATTATACTCGGAGGTGTTATCATTTATTGAATTATCGAGAATATTTATGTTCACATCTCCAGTCACTATGCAGGTTTTTGAGCTCCTGACATTACATAGAATGTTATCAAGTGAGGAAATGAATTTATTTAAATTTTTGAAGGAGGGGGAACGGTAAATTCCTATTATGGTTATGTCGGTATTTACAGTTATTTTGATAAAGTTACACTCATCACATATCGGTTCCTGTGCAATAGACGTCCATTTATTTTTAATGTAAACCACTATTCCTCCACTTTTATTAATAAAGTGGTGGGTACGAAACGACGTATAACCATGAATGCGTGGAATTATAGAGTGTTCATGAATCCAACACTCGGTTAAAACAATAGCGTCAAATTCACAGTCGAAACGCGCCAAAGTAACCAAGAAGTCTTTAAAATTTCGTTCTATACTTCTTATGTTAAAAGTGAGAAGTCTAAAATTTAAATTAGGCGTAAGGGTCTCACCACAGCATTCTGGGCTCTCTATAGCAACACATTTTATAGTAAGGGACTGGTCTAATCCTTCGATGAGATCTATGGATAAAATAAGTACCCCTTATATAAGTTTTGGGTAGTTGATAGATTGTATTTGTGTTGCTTTGAGAGCACGTAATGGGAGTCGTGGGGAAGTTTAAGTGGGAAACGTTGCGACAATTTTTAATTTTCATCAAATGTCATAAATCAAATTGGTACAAAAGAAATATAAATTGCATAAATATGTGAAAATAAAACATAATGATGGTGATACCCAAATGATTCTTTTGATGGTGACATATAATTAAAATTACATAATAAAACCGTAATACATTGATTTTCGATCCTCCTTAATAATAAATTTATTATTATTTACAATTTTAGTTTGTTATCCTGCTGTCAATCATCAACCCTTCATTTGACTATGTATCTTTGCCAATTATTACCAAAAGGGTTTAGCAGGATACGTATGACGAGTCGGCCCCCAAATGCGAATCGATATCGAAACTTATGTTTTGATATTGACTTGATGTTCTAACACGATTTATGTACTTTTCGCGACCGACTTCTGCTTAGACCTTGAGATAGAGAGCAAAATATCTGTATTCTTGACTTTTACTAAATGTGATATATCTCTGAAGCTAATTAAGATAAAGAAATGAAACCAACGCGAGGTATTAGGTTACATTACAGAGTACATCACATATATTTTTTTATAATTTTTAGAATAAAAAATTACATTAAAAAAATAAAAATTAAAAAAATCTTATTTTTTTTCTGAGTTCTCTGTGACTTACAATCACGAAATTAATATATGTGATGCTCCTTTGTGTTCTCTATTACCCATAAAAATTGCGTGAAAAAAAAGTTGGTGCAACACAACGAAAAAAAATTATATGTGATTTCTGCCTTATGGTGTACCCCTGTATTATAAGGTGCACATTACATTATTATTTTTTTTTAAATTGCACATCAGCTTGTTTTAAAATATAAATAAATCGTCTTAAGAGGTGGGATAATAGTTTTAAAAAAAATGAGAAAAAAAAATACCAATGTTCATTATTTATTATTATTACTTTTTCGTGTCAATCAAAATGCAAGGAACAAAATATTAATCATCATCACTGTTGTAATTAATTACAATCGGAACACTTTGAGTCGCAAATAACTTAGTTAGGACCTCAGCAGGACGTACGATTCTGGACAAATATCGTCCATATGATAGATAATAAATAATGGCTGCTACATGAGAACAGCATCCCACTGTACGTTTGCCATTAGGGCAATCACAGCAATAACGAAGAATACTATTGTAGTCATTACCTTTCGGAATATAGTGGATGTAAATTCGATAGACTTTTCTATTTATATGTCTTGATTTTACTTCTGCTTTGATGAAATTAGGTGCTGATTTCACATATTGTACTGAGAGATTATTTTGATCGTCCATTATTTCGGCCAAGTAAGATATAGCTTGTGAAAACTGATATGAGCCTGTGAATAAAATCTTGAGCTGATCTTCAGTTAAACGTGGAAAATCAAGTAGTTCAGATGCCGTTAAACATTTCAGTGTAGTTTTTCTTCGGTTCCAATGTTGACTTTGTACTTCTTCACTCAAAGTATTTTCTATGTCCATTATACTTTTCATATATTGTACTATAATGTCACTTAAAGTACCTACCATCCGAATGAACTCTTTTCTCATAAGTGTTGTGCAGAAAACCAATAGTTTTACATAGCAGTTCCAGCTTTGGCAACATCTTATTATCAAAAGAATGATGTAAAAGTTTATACTTTTGGGCAATATTACCGTGAACAGCTTCTACTACCCACCTGATTTTCGTTATATTTCTCGATATATTAGCTTCTTCTGTACTGAGTTAAAGTTTATTACCTTTAAAAGCCGGCATAAGAACTTTGAAACCCTTGTCATTCAAAAACTCATACGACATCTCTAAATCCGCGATCTACAATAAATATATCATTGGGCAACAGAAGTTTTTTTAGACCTGAAGGGTTCTCTAAAATAACTTTCATAATTGAAGCATCATTTAGAGTTCCATAAAAAGGTCCAGCAAAATCAAGGACAAAACCATTTGTCGTGCATATTGTAAATGGCTTACATAAGTGTGTTTTCTTTTGCCCTGAGTACGATCTCCTTTGAAAATAATTATTTTTACTTTTCTGGTGTCGTACATATGTACCATCTACAATTAGTATAAGCTGATTTTCATTGACATTTAATAATTTTTTTGCAGTATCACTGGTGTTCGCTATAAGTTGTTGTCGAGAAACAGCGTTATATCCAAAGGAGTACAGTAAAATGTCTTTTTCAAAACTTGTCAGTATTTGCGTGAAATATTCTGAAACTTGTTGGGCGTAAGGTAAACCAAAAATACTTGCGATTGTTTCATTTGAATTGCCAGTCTTTAGTTTAAACAGAAATATAATTAAAGCTTGAGTAACAGACCGTGTGCTTGTATCTCGCATAGATGTAAGTAATGATCTAAGATTTATTATATTTTCCCAAGATAATCCGGTTAAAGTCTTTACTTGATCTTCAGACATATCTAATTCGTTCATTCTATCGAATATTGATGACTGTGATTTATTTGACAGCGTATTGAAAAATTATGTCAATTCAGTTTTTTCTACGTTACTAGTATTAGAGACTATGCGGAGACGTAATAAAAAATCTTCATAAAAATAATTTCCAATTAAGTGCATCGAACAGCAACGATTACCTTTTGGTATAAAAATCAGTTTTTTAATAAACAATCGTATTCGTGTCTCCAAACATATTGTCATAAGATCAGTTGTTTTTGACATATAATGCAATACTTGTGAGTAGATGCAACACGTTGAAGTGGAACTTCAATAAAATCATCACTCAGATGGTATTTATATGTAAAATCACTGTCACTACTGTTATCAGAATCTTCAGAGTAAACGTAAGTTTCTTCCGGCACTTCTCTAGTCGCAAATTCTTCAACAGATTCTTTTATGCTTAAAGATACCTCGTTAAATGCTGCACATTTAGAAGTAGAAGCTTTTTTGTAAACATATGGGATAAGTCGACACTTCTTACAAAAAATATCATTAACTATTACGGTTTTATTCAAACAGTCACTAAACACTTTAGCTTCTTCTTCATTCTTTATAATTTTTTTATAACCAGGAATCTTACACAGGTACTTGTTACAATTTTTACACTTTTTCGACATTATGACTTAATAATAATTTGCTTCGATAGTTAATAATTTCAAAATGCTGATACAAAATACCGATGACAGAATTTAAGTTATAAACTGCCTCCTTGTGTAAGACAAATGACTGCGATTGTAGCTAAACAAACGATGCAATAAACAGCGCGATATGTAACAAGTTCGAACTTGTTTGTTTGTCCGCGCGTGTTAAATAGAGTCATGTTTATACAGTCACACTGCAAGGCGCGAATCACATATAATTTTTTTTCGTTGTGTTGCACCAACTTTTTTTTCACGCAATTTTTATGGGTAATAGAGCACACAAAGGAGCATCACATATATTAATTTCGTGATTGTAAGTCACAGAGAACTCAGAAAAAAAATAAGATTTTTTATTTTTTATTTTTTTAATGTAGTTTTTTATTCTAAAAATAATAAAAAAATATATGTGATGTACTCTGTAATGTAACCTAATACCTCGCGTTGGTTTCATTTCTTTATCTTAATTAGCTTCAGAGATATATCACATTTAGTAAAAGTCAAGAATACAGATATTTTGCTCTCTATCTCAAGGTCTAAGCAGAAGTCGGTCGCGAAAAGTACATAAATCGTGTTAGAACATCAAGTCAATATCAAAACATAAGTTTCGATATCGATTCGCATTTGGGGGCCGACTCGTCATACGTATCCTGCTAAGCCCTTTAGCTTACTGATTTAGTTTATATTACATTATATTTGTTAATAATAAAAAATATATATTATTTTTATGACTTAAGAAATAAAATTTTATTACAATTCCTTCCCTAATTAATCGAAAGGAACTTCCATCCGGGTGTCTGCTGACACCTCTCAAGTTTTTTTTCTTAAATAATAGGGTATATCCTTTTATTTTTAAAGACGCTATAGTATGCAAGGCCTTAAATTATTATTTTAGCAAAATCTATGTATTTACCACCCAAATACGACGATTTTAAAAAATAATAGAAGGAAATTGTCACGTTTCATTGGAAAATTTTTAGTTGCATTGTGTTTGTAGTCACTAAAACTACCACCCGGCTTCGTTTTCGGTAGCAGTCTTGAGATACCTGGTATATTTTTTGGAGTAAGAGCTATTTGGCGTCATAAACAAGTAAGGCTTGAGTCTGGTAGTTGTAAAAATTGCTTGTGTTACCAACCCAGGTAGAAAGTACATCCACTTTTTATATTCATGTTGCAAAGTAACTGCATTTTTAAAGTGTTATATGAATGTTAATTACATTCGGAAATGACTAGATATTAAGAGACGAAGACGGACTAAATAGTTTTTATCACATCTATTCAAATATGTATCATAATTGAAATATTGAATATCTACACAGATTTTATAAAGCGACTGAGGATAGCGGACGTCCAGAATTTTAAAGAATATAGTTCGCATAAATTGTTTCTGTTTCAGATTTACATAATGTAAACTAATTAATACTTAATTGGTTCATTTGCCTTAGATGTTATTTAAAAACGCATTTCTTTACAGAAAGGTCAACGACATCAAAGCCATGTTTGGACGCACACGCTTCGCCTGACTTTTAGATGCTGCGAGATGAATGCGTAAGATTTTCAGCTTGAATCTAAAAAACGCTTCAAGTAACTTAGCTACCTAAAATTCAATATTTTTATTACATAAACAAATACATTTAACAGTCACAAATAAACATCTGATCCAACCAACAGTCTCACAAATAGTCTGGCCCGAGACATTCAATTGCAAACCACACAAACATTTGTTTCGTCGCGGGGATCCAACCCATAGCCGATTTTTTTTTATTGTAGGCAGATGGGCTAGGGGCCTGCTTGATGGTAAGTGGCTACCGCTGCTCATGGGCCTCCGAAATGCCAGGGGATCAGCACAACAAAGTCGCTGCCTACCTTGAGGAAAGTACTCTCTTTAAACCTCGTTTGAAGAAGGACAGGTCATAGCGCTGAGGAAACACCGATGCAAGGAGTTCATTCCAGAGCTTGAACGTACGTGGTAGAAAACGATTGTTTCACGGCAGGCATTTAACCAACTTCGCTACCGAGGAAGTTTAGGACACATTAATTTTATTGCAGGACGGAGCAGAACGTGGTGTTTCCCTGGTCCTGTTGCGGATCAGCTGGGTATCCGGATAGTTGCAATTCCTCATTTGTATATCATAAGGCAAGTTTTAGACGCAGGTATGAAGTGTCAGCAATAATAGACCATCATTATCTTCATATATGTTATCAAATATGTTCAGCAGTTGAGTTTGTGTGGATAAAGACACCGGGAGAGAAAGAGAGAGAGAGAGATTAAGTGTATGTGACAAAGAAGGAAATCAGAGGATCGAGACCTATCAAAGTAACCCCAGTAGAGGCACTTTTCGAATTAAATCTGTGTACAATAGGTTTTTAAAAATGGGGCATTGTTCAGACAGCTGGTGAAAGATAGATGAAGGATACTATATTTGCAATTTTAAACACAGCGTCGGAAATAGCGCCATGTAGACTGTAAAAAGGTTAGATACCTAAAAAACAGATGAATTATCCTCATTTCCAGGATTGCTACACCACTGTGACTGGCTGGTTGAATCGCTACGAGACCGCTATATACTGCTCCGTGGCTGTGTTCCACATCATACTGTCGTCTTGCTCGCTCTTGCGGAGATCTCATAGTGCGTCTCATTCACACAGCTAGCATACGGAGCACCGTGATGACGGTGGTACGTTTAAGAATACTAAATAATCAATAATAAATAATGTAACAATTTACATAGTCCTGGCCTCACGTTAAGATTAATTAACTCTTATTTCATGGGTATCAGACCGTACAAGAGACTACTCGATTAACAAACAAGCAAAACTGGAATTATATTTAAGATACCTATATGATTCCGGGAATATAGCTGAAGAAACATTTTCTCGAGGGGGATCGAACACGCAGCTTCTTGTTTTACAGCCGACGCGGCGCCAGAGGCTGTCATTATTATATTTTTGATATTGAAATGAAATGAAATGAAAATATTTATTGAATCCATAAAATGTCATACATTATTTAGATTCAGTCCCTTTTTTCCACGACCACCCGGTTTACAAGGCTGTTTTCGCCAGAGAAGAATAGGCAAGAAACTCTAGCGTTGCTCTTTTCAAAATAAGTTTACAATACAGTGATTATACAGAATTTGCAATTCAGAGCAGTTCACAAATAATTTATAACAATAATTAATTGATAATTATATAATTATATTGTATGGCTGAGTTAAGTGTGGTCGCCCAGACCGCGGAATTGGTATACACTGTTCAGCAAAAGCAGTATAAGACAACAAAAAAAAGTAATTAAATATTATCATTACAATTATAAGCAAATTGAGCAGACCAGTCTACACAAGCAGCACCCGTTCACGTTGTTGTTCACAAACTGTTGACACAAGACTCCGATCTTAGTATGAAGTCTGTACATATACTGTTGGATTTTTCGCAGCTGAATCTCCGAAGCCTCGCCGGCGAAAGTCCAGGGTAGCACCCAGCGTGGAGTCACGAGACGACGTCCTGATGGTGGTGCTGGGCCGCGGCAGACTAGGCTGGGTCGACAAGACCAACTGACAGCGTAGCCAGACATTGATGCACAATGCTCGTTGAGCAAAGCAGAGTAGTGCTCATTTGATAAAAATATTGATGCTCAATGCTATTTGGACAAATATATTGATGCTCAATGCTGATTCGACAAAGAGGATACTCAATTGATTAAATAAATGTTTCATAACGGTTTTGTTTTATTTGTATTTCGTATTTACTCTACTTATTTTATGCCTTATAATTTTCTACAGTACTAGATTCATTCTTTAGATACTCGTATTTTAAATCTCCGATTCCATTAACAATTCCCTGATAATACGGATGAAATAAAGTAAAATAATAACAAACGACGTTCTTAATGTCTTGCATGTATATTGACAACATGTATGGATCTGAATCATGAGGAGGGTTCGATTCCGAACCCTGGCGATCCAATTTATGATAAATAATTTCAAGGTATGAGGATGAAATATTTTGAAAGGAGAGAAATTTGATATTTCTTGAAGTAGTAACTAGATTATTTTTAACCGGCTTCAAAACCAGAAGGAGATTTTCAATTCGACTGTATGTTTTTTTTGCTATCAAAATCGCAAGATTGATATCTCACACAATTGTAATAGACAAATCGTGTTAACCCTAAAAGCAACAATTTACTCCAATTACAAAAATTGTGGGTACAAAAGACCCCATGCAGTAATCACATTAACCCTCAAACGATCCCCTGCCTGGAGGTATTTGCATGTCGCCGCTAATTGGGTCACCTAACACTATTGATTTTATACTACATTGCATTTAATGGGCATTTTTTACCCCACTACGGCAAAAGGAGGGTTATAATTTATAACTAACAGGGTATGCCTAAGAGCACTTTAGACCATATTATGTGAGAGGCCGCCTATTAAATGCACTGTTGTGTTTCGGATTGAAGGACATTGTAGCCAGAATAACCACTGGTCATATTGAGACTAAACATCATATGTCTCAGGATGACGAGCGCAGTCACCAATTGTTAGTGTATTACAATTGAATCTTTGAATAAATGAATAAATTGTTTCTTTGCCTTTTAAATACGACTATAAATTCGACATTTCCCAAAATTGGTGTTCTCTGGGACCCGAAACTTGGATCTTTGGTTTGTTAATCCATTTTGACGTTAACTAGGTCATCGCTCATTGTATAAGCGAGTTAATACACTTAAAATCATTTTCATGTTTCGCATGTAATGGTTTTAATTGAGTTGATAATAGGTAGGAACTAGGTGCTAAAGCCAATAGCGGCAGCATTTGATTTATACGAGCACCGCTACTGGTAAAATAAAGGTAAAATATTTATACCATTTTTTGAAGTGAAAACTTCTTTAGCGGCGTTGAGCACTTTTCTGTAATGGGTATAAAATCTTAAACTCGCGTCAGGACACGTGACCTGATCGAAAAAGCGTAGGACGGCAATGACGTCATCTTAGTAGGATGGATGGAGAGTAGACAGCTATCCCCTCTCTACAGCGCGGCGAAAATGTATGCCTGGGCCTACTGTTTCGTTTTTTTTTCAGTTTCACCCACTTTTTCCAAAATTGTCCCATAGCCCCCCCCCTGCCTTCCTCCACCCTTATTCCGAAATAGTGCCTATTAGCCTCCCCACGAAACCTACCCCCCCCCCCCTCTCCCCCACCCCGAAAATTTACCTCACCCCCCCCAATCCTATCTCGGCCACCATAGGTCGTAGACCCACCGAGTTTGGTATCCTCGGAACCGTCTTGGTGAGGGCTACAAATTGACCCCGCCAGAAATCCCAAATTACGCAAAATATTACCCCCCCCAAAAAATATTTTACCTCCAAAAATTAATTTAAGTTAGCCTCCCCACGAAACCTTCCTCCCCCCCCTCCCTTACCCCCACCCCGAAAATTTACCTCACCCCCCCCCAATCCTATCTCGGCCAATATAGATCGTAGACCCACCGAGTTTGGTATCCTCGGAACCGTCTTGGTGAGGGCTACAAATTGACCCCTCCAGAAATCCCAAATTACGCAAAAAATTACCCCCCCAAAAAAAAATATTTTACCTCCAAAAAATTAATTTAAGTTAGCCTCCCCACGAAACCTTACTTCTTCTTACTTCAGCTACCATAAACCTATCGTATCAGTTTTAGAGATTGGCGATGATAGTTCTGGTAATGATGATGGTGAAAAAGTCGTTGAAATTATGGATGAAAGTTGATTTTTCGGAGAGATAAACTTTTTAATGTAAAATAATTGTAATAGTTTTAAAGTGTTAAATTTTTAATGTAATATAAATTGTCATGTTTGTGTACGATAGCGCAATAAATGAATATTGTATTCTACCACATAAATGATAGTACTTTTATACTGATAAAGCAATTGGTGCAAAATTATTCCCTAACCATTCCAAAATATCAAACATGCTCAACGTTAATAATCAAGTTTTCACTTCTGCCGGCACTCCCGGAGTGCAACCCGTCTTTTTTTTTAATACGGTATTTGAAGAACAACTGCCGTTCTGTTCTGCTGCACGGCACGGACTCTAAAATCGAGAGTACGATTGAGAGTGGTTATGCCATATAGCTACCGTTCAGTCTGATGGTAGTGTTCTGCCAAAATATATGGACTTGCCAAAGCCAGAAACATAGTTAAAGCTGTATTTGTGTGGCATATTCTCTCTTTAAACCATAATAGGCATAATTAAAAAATATACTTATGATATGTTTTGAATAACCTAACAATAAGAGCTAATTTTTAGCAGACCAGCGGTTCCTGAGATTAGCGCGTTTAAACAAACAAACAAACTCTTCACCTTTGTAATATTAGTATAGATATTATTCTTGAAGAGGGATGGAAAGCATCTCTCATATATTAAGAATAATAATATGAAGCACGGGAACAATTTCAACAAATAGCGACAGTCGTGGCGAATCGGACTGACTTACATCGAGTGCAGAAAAATTGACAAATTAAAATGAAATAATATCGTTGAATGTAATATTTCTTGTTATTTTAGGTCTAATAATGTACGTAGGTTACAAGTATAGAAAGAAAGAGTCCATCTCCACCAAATTTAGAAAATGGCTGTGGAAAATTCTGGTAGAGTTCGGCAGAGATTTTTGTTTTGGAACCACTATTCATGGGTTCAGACACATCGCCGAACCGGGCCGGCACTGGATCGAGAGGTAAAATATATTATGAATATTTATTACATTATTTGTATGGTTTGGTACCTACTGGTGGAAGGTCTCTCATTTGTGAGAAGCTGGGTAGATACCACCGCAATGTCTTTTGCTAAATGGCATTGTTGTGTTCCGGTTTGAAGATCATTGTAGCCAGCGTAACTACTGGATATTTTGAGACTTAACATCTTATGTCTCAGGATGGCGAGCGCAGTGGAATGCCAAGCATTACCTTATAATTTATGGAATTGTTTAGTTTTGCTACTGCCCATTAGCGCTCGTACCATCAGGCGAATGGTATTCACATCTCGCCATCCACAGCAATAACAAAAAATACATTATTTGTTAATTTGCATACCACCTATACCGATCAGGGGCGTGCGCTCCTTGTAGGCAGAAATGCAGTGCATTACTTGCCATTCACAGATATTATATTATAACGTTCGTACGTTTTAGATGACTTTAATTTATAGTAAATAAATGAATAAACAAAATATAATAACTTAAAAACGCCTAATATTTTATAAATAGCACCTATTTGCAATCACGCAAATATTATATTTGCCACGCGAAAAGCAAGCGGCGCTGCAATGTACCTAATCAACCAAGTAATGCCACCGCGTCCCGCATGACATTTGTTTGCATGTGTGTAGTAATTTTGGTGTCCGTGCACAGTCGCAAACGCACACACTCATGAATATTGAAAGGCGCGACTCCTGCGGCAGGCCTCGGGAGTTCGGCAGTTGTCGGGAGTGATCGGGAATGTTCGTTGCCTATAATCCTAGTAAAATTAATAGGCGGGAATCTAATAAATCACCTATGCACATTATGCATTTTTGGTTAGTAAGGTTTTATTTGTTTAAATAGAAATGTTTTGTGTTTCGCGGGGGCCATTTTGCCTTTTTTATGTGTTTTTGCATTGTTTACTATTTTATACTAGTATGTTTGTAAAAAAAATAGATTTCTTAAAAGATTTTTCATTTTAACATTTGCAAGTGTGTACATTTAACAGTTTAAGTTTCGATATTAATTGTAGTCATTTGCTTTTACTAGTGTGTTTGTTTATTTTTTCAAATGTTATTTGATTGTGAGGTTTGTGTTAAAAATGTATGTTTATCAAATGAATGAATGAGGTGGCCGAAATCTTGCGTTTATTTACACCGGGATAGGTATAGTAATCTCAACTAACCGGGACCTTGAATATGTGAAAATTGAAGCCGACTAGGTGAGTTTTTTTATTTTACTTATTAGAATTTCTTCCGCCGCGACGATCGATCGCTGTTTTGTCTGCGTTGCCGTAGAAGATGGACATGAATAGTAGTACATCTAAGACTTGTTATGTTGGCATGGTTTCTGACTTAGAGATCCGTCGCATGGCTGTGGCTATGCTAAAAACTATAAAAAAAAAAGTTTTTGTGACCGAGTACTCCGCCGCATACCTAGTGTCATAATCCTGTGCACGCCGCTGATACCGATACAGTCTATTTTTAGGTTATTCTGGTTAGTGTTGACTACAGTGACAATCTTCGGAGCGGTGGGAGTATCTCGGGACCAGTGGCAGCGGTACAATGAGAACCCCACGGTCGTCACCCTCGAGAAGAACTTCAGGTCTTGGGAGTTTAGCGTGCCTGCTGTCACTGCTTGCATCAAGGTACACAGTTTTACTTCCTAGTCCTGCATTATTCGTGTACCTACTGAAATTACAAACTCTGCATTATTCATGGCCTACTGAATTTGATGAAACCTATTTACCACTGCCCCTATTTCTATCTAGTGCTATTTCCACTCCATCAAAAGGGTGTCTGGAAGATTTTGCTGCCGTTAGCAATAAGACTGCCACTTGTGCTACCAATCATTTATATTTAAGCCTGTTTCGGTACTAAGTAAATAATAAAAATAAAATTTACAAGAATTTTGTTTAAGGTTCTAGCTTAACCCCACTGGCCGGATGCAAATTGCCGATCTTTACATTATGTGGGCACAGGGAAAACACTTTTTGTACTGCGGTTGGCTTGGTTTGGTTAAGGCCCAAAGATTTTATTAAAGCCCATGTACTGACATGCGTATTGTCGAACGACCATTCAATAAGAGTTGCAAAGAAGTGCTAGTTGTAAGCTGCTTCCAACAGTCACAGCGGATATCCTGGAGGGGGAGGGGGAGGGCAGTTCAGAAGTAGGCCTTCTATGGCGAAATTGTTACACCTAGCAATAACCTAGCAGATATCCACTTCTTGAATTCTTAAGTGATCAGGTCTATTTCCAGAACCGAGTAGATCCAGTGAAGCTGCCCCCGGTTATCAAGAAGTACTGGGACGTGTCTCCAGAAGACCAGGATTATGAATACTATAGTCGTTTTGTGGGCGTGGTCGCCAATTCTGACCTTCTACAACTGACGGAGTACGAGGAGTTTCAGGAAGATGAGCGACTGGATGTGGACTTGTACCAGCTGGCAGTTGATGTAAGGAGTTTGTGGGGAAGTGCTATTACTTAGCCCTTATGTCAACAAGTTTATAACGTCCCAAGATAGGAAAGGGAACGAAAATATATGCAGGGTATATTAAGACTGCGACTGAAAACGATGCCGGTTGGTAGATTAAGTGACTTGAGACACAATGTAACTAAAGTTTCGATAAAAAAGGGTAATTTTTGTGATGTTTTAAATATCATCGTGTTTTGGTGATAAATCTATAGTTTTCGCTATAATAATAATACTGCGTACTAAAACGTCTATAAAATAAATACATTTTTATTTTAGCAATACCTAGGTATTTGCCGGCCAAATACAACGATAGGAAAAAAAATACAACATTTTTAGTTGCATTATGTTGGAAGTCACTAAAACTACCACTTGGCTTCACATAATCACTCAAACTAATAAAATAATTATTACTGTTGTTACTTTGTATGATGTCAGGATGATATATGTGACTATTGGGTGTATTCGTTGAATTACAAACGTCACCACTAGCTCAATGATGTCATTAACTAATTAATGCTGATCTTGCAGGTGATGCCAGAAGTCCAGATCAAGACTATAGTCTCCGATGACCTCAAGTCGCTGACGTTCACGTGGACTCCGGTGATGACGGAGTCAGGAGCCTGTTACGTCACCAACTCACTCGCTATCGATGACGTCTCTATCATGTCAGTCCTATTGATTTGTCTTTATAGGAGTCAGTTTAAGTTGGCCTGAGAGATACAAGTCTGGTTTAAGCACTAAAACTGAAATTAATTTACTACTTCCCCGGTTATTTATGATACTCGATAATTTAATTACGGGTTGAAGACCAGCTAATGTCCGTAAAAGACTTGTAGAGCTTCAGAGCCTGATATAAATTATTGTAACACAGTTAATAACTAACTAAACTCATTCTTCATATAAGTAGGTTTTGTCACGATTTCTCTTAACTATGTGATCTAGGGACTCACTCTATTCTTCGACACGAAGATCGAATGTTCGGACATTGAACGTCACCATATAAGATAAAAGTTTTCCACTTCTAAAAATCAGTACTATTCTCTATGAAAATTATCACTCATTTCAAACTTAGTGTAAGATCTACGATAAATAACTCGAACATTTTGTAATGCATTTAGGCATATACGTACAGTTTTACGTGCGATGTTCGAACATTCGTCGTCGTGTCGTAGTACGGGTAACCCCCTAGATACAAGCTAGTCTTTTCCAGAATTAACTCGTAATTTTAAAAACAGCAATCTTATCATTAATGTTTTCATCACTGTTTGCAATCTATTATACTGTTCGCTAGTAATGTTACTGTGAAACTGCCATCTTCTGTTATCAGTAAATACTTAAGCTTAATAAAAGTAACGCATTCTAGTATAGTTTTTATGTTACAAATGTGTATTCAGTGTTTAAGTTAGAAATGTTTTTGTACAGAAAGCCAGACCCGAATGGAACCAATGTTACGCCGATTGTGTGCCACTATTCATCGCAGATTTGTTACGTTATTTTCGAGATCATTAATGAGACAGATGTAAGTAGTACTCTAAAAGAAGATGGCAAAAAGGACGCAGGACTCCTCTTTTAAGACGGGTAGGGCCTAAAGTCACTCCGTCCTCAAGTGGCTTGGTGAAGGTTGACGGACTTCACAAACCTTAGAAATACTTGTGAACCTCCATGGTATGCAGGTTTCCTTACGGAGTGCTTAGTAGACTGTTGGTAGAAGACCAAACGCGGCCAAGTCAGCACTCGCAGGTTCAAATCGTAGAAAACAACTTGTACTTTCAAAGTCATATTTGATAGCGATACCAAGTACTGCAACGGTGAAGGAAAACCGTGTTATATCCCAATGAATATGATGCATTTCTGTAATTACTTTGGTAAGGAAAAATGACAGGAAAATTATTAACTGGTCATTTATTTTGGTGGCACAGATGACTACACTACAATATAGGTATAATTTATAATTATGACGATTTAATTATATCAAGGATTACCTTTGGTTACAGAGCTTCTTGAAAAAAATGATTTCATAATAAAATCCATGAGTCGAAGAGTAGAATCGAAAAGTCGAAAATCTCAAAGCTATTAATTCAGAAACACCACTAATTAAAGATTAATAAAATTAATTAACGGGTTAGCCCGTAAAATACTATAACGCGTAATTATGTTGTTGATGTGGACTGGACTCAAATCTATCTGCATCCGGGCGAAGTCACACACACTAAAGAGCCGCTACCATATTATGGGCTGATACAGTAAAATAAATTATTATATTGATCTGGGATCCCTTTGTTCAGTTCTACATCCACTCTCCCTACGACGTGATGGAGATCACGGGCCCAGTGTCCTCGGTGTACCTCACGCTGAGCAGGTTCACTGACCTGAGTGTCTTGGAGTCTGGCTGCGGGAGGGGTGTGAGGGAGCTCGCCCCTAAACGCCGAGGGTGCTTGTACAATGATGAACCTGTGAAGAAAGGTACAAAGGTAAGTCTAAGAGCCCCACGTTACCAAACATGAAAATTTTAGTTCTACCACCAAATATCAGTGTAAATACACTGTTGTTTTCCGGTTTGAAGGATATTGTAGCCAGTGTAACTGCTGGACATATTGAGATTTAATATCTTATGTCTCAGGGTGACGAGCACAGTGTAATGCCAAACATTGCTTTGTAATTCAAAGAATAGTTTCGTTTTGCTACTGTCGTAACGCTTACCATCAGGCGAACGACAATCTCATCACGCCATTCATTGCAATAAAAAAATCTATTTCTCCCGCCAAACAGAAGTGTTCATGCACTTTTGTTCTCCAGTTTTCCGGGATCCTACCGGTATCCAACTTAGATGTATGCTTCTTAAAACGAATAAATTATAGAAAGCTGATCATTATAGTAATTAGACAAGCATGTGATATGGGACTCCGGCGTCCATAATGAAAACACCCTCCGTTCTTGCATTACGTACTGGCATTTGTTATCAATGATAACATTACTTATTAACATTTTAAAAATAAATAATTTATTCAATATGCCAATGTAATTTTCTAGGTCTACAGCACAAACCTCTGCAGATACTCTTGCCGCACTCAACTGGCTATCAAGCTGTGCGGATGTCGGCCATTTTACTATTTTTATGAAGGTAATGCATTACATTAAACTAACATCCCAGTCCAGGTTCACAAAGTTGCATGTTCAATTTCTCTTCACCATAGTCTCAAAACCTCCTTTTCAATTACTCTATCTACGAAAAATGGCTTAATTCAAATTGGTTGTCCTCTCTCAGAAAAGAGTTAATCGTACAAAGAAATAATGTTAAAGAATTTGTAAGACCATAAAAATCATAGGAAGCGAAATATTTACAAAAAAACTGATTTTTGGGGGTTTTGTTTTTTAATATCATAGACAGTGGCGCAGATTTTTAATGGGATTTTTTACACTGTGATAAAGAATACCAAAACCAAGGTTTAGGCAGGTTTCCAGCTTATTATCACTCCATTTAAGATCAACCTTTCAATTTTTTAATATAGGAATCACAGTACCCCATAACAATATCCTTTTCCATGGTTGCGTAATGACGGCCGCTTCAAACAGTTCTCTGTTCAAGATTTTGGAGGCCTATTTCCTATGAACTTTCTATGTAGAGAGATGTTTCCCCAGAAGGAGTTCCCTGCACTGCGTCTGGCATGGCCTGCCTGGCGACGCATGCGCAACAGGTCGCCAACCTCGCAGGAGTCCGGTGTCCCTGCAACCCGCAGTGCCTCGACATCGTCTTCAGAGAAATCTCCATCAAGGACACTATTTGGTAGTTTTCAACATTATTAATATCATCTGGTAGGCTCTCATTGAGGTACAAGCCTAGAGTCGAATATTTGTTATTAATTTCAGCTTGATAATTTCATGTTCAGGAAAAACGGTCTTGACTGACAGACGAGCAAGAAAGTGGTCGTATAAGGGTTCCAACTTCTGTGTTTCTTGTTTAGTAAGAATCCCTTAATTAATAATACCCAATTATTGTAGTTGATATTTGCAAGAGATAGCAAAAAATTTGACAATCTCCGTGGGGCAGCTGGTCAGAGATAGGCCATGCAACGAGAGGGTGCGGGTTCGATTTTCGTGACCTCACCTCGGGACAACGCCAGGTAGAAGAAGAAGGAGAAATCTATTTTCTTGTTTGCCAGACGAGTCTAATAGTTTAAAATAAGGCTTTTCAGACCGAGTCTTGGCAAGGTTTAAGAGACGGTGCTGGGTTGTTCCAGGGACCAAGGCATCTTCGCGACGCGTGGCTCGGGCCGGTACACCGTGCAGGCGCCGCGCACTAGGTACACTAGGGAGATAGTCTTCCACTTCCAGGACTTGGTCGGTGAGATTTTTATATTCATTAAATCAATAGTCAACAAGCACTTTGGTGATGAGATACATTGTGAGGAAACCTGCACACCTTGAAGATTCTCAAGAAAGCTGTTGTCAGTCATGATTCACTAAGAATGGTTACGCTCCGCGTGGGCGGTACCGATATAGAGACAGTGGTCTCACAGGAGATCGACTTTAAGCGACAGTTTAGCTGTCGTGTTTGTTAGCTTAGTGAGCCCTATCCTCTTTCAATTGTTTTGCCGCTCCCCTCTCTATTTTATGGGCTGGCAACACATCCACGATCCAAGCGTTAATGGATGTTAATGGGGAATGATCATTTACCTGTTTGCTAGTTTGTCGGATCTATGCAACAAAAAATGTGATGACCGCACTAGGCCAGCGTGGTGGAATAGGTATAACTTAAGTTCTCTCAGTCAAACTATCAATTGTAGAGGCTCCTGCCTTTCAATGGGACGTAGGTATAGGCCTGGATTATATCTACTGAAATATATTTACAAATCTCGACTTATTGCAAGCCTATGTTCAGCAGGGGACTTCCTATGGATGAATACAGAGAAACAAATATGCTCCGAAGTTTATGTTCTGATTCGCGTATTCATATCAGGTCAGATAATTTTCTTGTTCATTATGGCTTTGCCCTACCAAGAGGTAAGATAATTTGTTTTCTATTTTACAGCTTCATATAGGTATAACAGATCAGCTGTATGTAGCCTGTAATAGAAATCATATAATCTTACGTAATTTTATGTTCTAATCAGGGATGTAACGGAGGTAGTTTTATCGGAACCGAAATCGGAATCGGAGTTTTCAAATTTGGTTTATCGGAATCGGAATCGAAATCGGAATCGAAATCGGAGGCAGGGTCAGTTTGTTTAAGGACAAATAAAACATGATTTATAGTCAATTCTTTTCATTTTTATTTTTTATTATAAAATAAAAAACAACTGTGAAAAAAATTTGGCATAATTCCAAATAAACAAAAGATAAAATTAATGAATTTAAAGTTTAATTAAAATTAAAACCCAAAGTAGCGTGTTACATTTGGTTACATTACAAGAAATGAACAAAAGCTAAAACAAATTAAATCAAAATGGACTCCAAAAGTAATGTATTGTACTTTATGAACAAAAGCTTTGATGCTTTGTCCCCATCCAATCTATTTCTTAAATTGTCGTAAATTAGGCCAGCACCACTAAAAAGTTGTTCGCTAGCAACCGAGCCCGGTGGACATGACAAATATTGCCGGGCAATTGATTGTAGGGGCTGGAATTTTGTATTTCCATTAACTTTCCACCACAATAACGGATCATCACTAATACTTATACGTTTTTCTTTATTGTACTCATTTAGCATACTTTTCATTACAACAAATTTGTCAAAAACTGCATATCTTCCAGATGTTGTATCATCATCGTCTTCATCACTATCACTACTTAACAATATATTCGACAAAACTGTTTGGACATTACTATGGCTAGCTTCTGCTGGTAATTCGATTCTTGCCCGTTTTTCTACAGGAGCGCCAATATTATCAGCCTCGTTTTTAGATGTGTCTGCATCAAATAGTGACATTATTTCGGTTTCAATTTTCTCTTTGACCACTTCATTAAAAAATTTTGTTTTATACCGAGGATCTAGATAGGTTGCTATTGCAAAGAAATTGTTTGTTTGAAGGTCACCAAATTTGGAATTTAATTGATCGACGGTGCATTTTAATATACTTTTAAATTTTTCATTCGTGTCTTGTTTACTGGCTTCAGTTTGTAATGTATACTTGAGTGTGTGTATAAGTGGAATTACTGATGAGATACTGGCTTTATTATCACTCATATTTCGGGTAATTTCTTCAAAAGGTTGAAGTATAGTCACTATTTTTTTAAGCTGCAGCCATTCTTCAGGAGACAACTGAGAGATGTTGTGTTTACATGCGTACAGGCATAGAGAATCCTGTATTTTAATCATTCTTTCCAACATATAAAATGTACTATTCCACCTAAAACAGATTAATTAATTTAATTAACGCTTACAATTTACACTTATATACAGTATAACTTAAATTAAATTAATGATAAAAACTTAATATTTACACTCATTATAATCAGCGTCCTTATACGACAGCAAGTTTGAATAAAATCTATTTAGTAGTTTTATTTGAATTTATTGTATTAGCGTGCATAGATCTTTGATTGAAATATAATCTGGACTAATCTGGAGGTAAAAAAAAATAAATGCACAAATTAAAGAACTTACCGCGTACTACAATCCTGTTTTACACTCAAACATTCTTGGTTGAGTTGTTCCTTTTGTATTTTATGCAGTTCAGTCTGAGCTATTTGGGAATGATTAAAATGCGTCGAAATTTTTTTGCATTTCGATAATGAGGCTTTAATTTCTTCATCAGAATCCAATAATGTTCGCACACACAGTTGCAACTGATGTACAGTGCAACTGACATCAGGTAAGTCGCCGAGTTTCATTGCTCGTATCATATTAGATCCTGAGTCGCGTACAAAACAATGAATTTTCTCTTTTATGATGCCCCATTCCATCAACATACTGTTAATTTTTTCAAGAACTAGATCTCCTGTATGTCTTCCCTCAAATGTATGGCATTTTAAAATAACTTTTAGCCTTTTAAAATCTCTATTTATGCCATGCGCTGTCAGACTCAATAAAGACACATTCGAACTTGGTTCGGTCCAAATGTCTGTTGTAAATGAGATCTTTTCAAATTGTGTGAGCAAATCTTTAATTTTTTAGCTAATGTTTCATATAAATGACCACAAATATTTTCCGTAAAAAATTGTCTTCCCCTTAACTGATAATTTGGCACAGTAAACTGCATAAGTCGTCGAAATCCTATACCTTCCACAAAATTGAAGGGTAGGTCTTGCAAAGCAATCATTTCCGAAATTAATCTGTCTATTTCCTTAGATTTAGCATTAGAAGTGCACCATTTTGTATTCTTCAGCAAAGTTTCTTTTAAAGTCATTTGTTTTTTAGCATCCTGAAGGGGCGTCGAAGTCGAAGGCTGTACAGTATCTTTTTTTTCAGTTTCTGACTTAATGAATTCTTCATATTCAGTGGCATGGACAGACTTCAAATGACTTTTTAAGGACGTTGTCGTACCTCCCTTTCTTGAATACGTCTTCATACACAGTTTACACTTTGCCGAATCTGAATTAACTTCATTGAAATAGTTCCAAATACAACTGGATTTAGGTTTCATTATCCCACACAAAAACAGATCACTTTCATTGATAATAAGCCGCAAAAATCAAAACAATTATCTATAACCTATAAACGTGTCGTGGGCGTAACAAATAATAACAAGTGAAAAAATAATTGATGATAGAGTGCACGTAGTGGGGGTCGGGGGATTCCCCGCGCGACATGTATGAACCTGTTCAGCACAGGCCGTCGCGCGCCGCCCGCTTTGTTTCGTTCGACCTCCGATTAACATCCGATACAAAAGTATCGGAACCGAAGTCGGAACCGAAAGTGTAATAATAATCGGAAGTTCCGACTTAACGGAACCGGAATCGAAGCTCCGTTACATCTCTGGTTCTAATCATGGCAGTCGAGTCCGTAGTTACCAAATAAACAATTATAATACCAAATAAATAATAATTAAGTATCTTAGTAGTAGTAGTAGTAGTAATAATTAAGTATCTATGGACTTTTGTGCACCGTTAACAGTTTATCTCAATGTTGTCTAATAGTCAATAAATCACAGGTACTAACAAGAGCTATGTACACTGTAAGATACCAAGCCTTGTTTCGTCCGACTTCAGCCTCTCGGCATGCTAAATCAAGACGAAATACTCTTTGCTACGACAATACCCAGATACTAAACAAATACTTGTATCCCAGGCAAATGCTGACCATCCTGAAGATTTTCGTTTAACCAAGTGCACCAGAGTAGTCTTGTTTCTTGGCAGTTTCGTTCGGAGGTGCCGCCGGGTTGTTCCTGGGAGCTAGTTTCATCAGCTTGGTGGAGATCTTGTACTTCGTGCTCGAAAGGACCTTTGGCAGCGTGTTCCAGGATCAAACACGACGAAAAATACAGGTTCAATATTCAATAAGCTTTAAGGATGGCAAAAAATGCTAGGAGAACAGATTTAAAATAAGATACTGAAAAAAAATATCCTAGTAAAATTGTCGCAATTACTGAATATTGACAATAAAATCCCTCAATTGATCCGTCTTTATTTCTATTTGTGTAAATTATTAAATATTTTTTTATAGAACTAATTGCTATATCTAGAAATTCATAACTTTGAAAATGACTTTGTAGTTCTGGGAAATACATTTTCGCATTTTCTCTTCGGTCGTACCTTGTAAAGATTAATTGATTATTACGATTTTTCAGGTAAAACCTACGATGTCTTATGAAGCTCGACGGGTGGCAGCTCTGACGAAGCTTTTAGAAGCGAAAAGACACATCAGAAGATACAATACAACCGCAGAAATTTTAGATAATAATACACACAATTATTAATATTATACATAGGAGTTTCATCCCAGATGTGCATTATTTTCATGGTAATAAATAGTGAGACATGATGAATATGTCACTCGCCTGATGGTAAGCGATACGACTGCTCATGGACAGTAGCAAAGCCAAACAACATTATGAATTACAAAGCAATCCTTGGCACTCTTCTGAGCTGCGCTCGCCATTCTAAGGCATAATATGTTAAGTATCATTATGTCCAGTTACTATGGTTACAACGTCCTTCAAACCGGAACATAACAGTGCATTTACACTGCTGTTTGGCGGGAGAAATAGACATTGCAGTGGTACCTATCCAGGCGGCCCCACACATATGAGAGACCCCATTAGTATACTTAATTTAATGTTATTTGTATTGTGCCTTTAAATATGAAAATTATTATGGTGGTGTCTACGTGGAAACACAATTATGGGGATAAAAGGAGAACATTTTTTTGTTTGTTTTAAACACAAACCACGCGTGCTGGTTTGCGGAGCTCTAGCTTGACGGTTCAAAACATCGCGGCACGAATCAAAAGGTTTCTTTCTCGGTTGCACCGTCATGCTATGGAACGGTTCATGTCCATCACACATAGGGTACATGTACCTATCTATAATCCTGGGTCCTTCCGCCGCAGCCTGAAGAGGCATTTTAGCAGGCCAGCAATATTGTATGGAATGGCATAGGACCGGCGTCTGATTCTATTCAATAGTCTATTTGGAAGGTAGGTATTTGAACTTACCACCAGGTGCAATAGTCACTATGGCGCGTCAGAATAAACATAAAATAATTACCAAATAGATGTAAGACGCATTGTGATTTGAAGCGAACCAAATGTATGAAAGAATCGGCGAAACATTTTGAAATACTAATATATTAATTTATCATAAAGACTATTATAAGTACTTTGGTAAACGCTGCCAAGGCGACGTCTAATAGTAAAGAAATAAAACAACAACCTGTGTTAGTACAAAGATTATATTATTTTAACAAATACACCCAACAGTCGCATTGTTGTGACTGCACAATAAGATATTACGATTATAACAAGAAATAGAAACATAAACAAAAATAGCAGTTAATATCAAAAGTTTTATGTGTAAAAGATCATTACTGAAAGTCATTTGATAATTTATGATCAAATTGATCTGTTGAAATGTCTATACTAATACTATGAAGAGGAAATGTATTGTTTAAATTGAATAGTTTCTGAAACTATTGGACCGTTTCGGGAAAATTCTTGCTCCGTAGGAATCAAAAAAAGGAAGGAAAAAGTGTATCTGCAATCGGACGGAAACGGTCCGGGCCGTTTTTAAAGTGTATTGTCGGACGACAAAAAAATTAGACATACGTGCTGATGGAGATTGCAGGAAGACGGATGTTGATGAAGATGATGGTGTACTGCTTTGAGCACGGTAAGCCATCAGAGAAGTGAAAGGAAGGAAGTCTGTGAGGGTTTTACACCTCCCTCAATTCCCATGATCGAATGGCGTGTGTGGTCTATGACTCATCGTTATTCTATATCTTCTTCTTGATATCAATTACCGTTGGATTTATTGGTTTTAAAACTGCTTACAACAAGGAAAGAAGGAATATAGGAAAGCAAAATATCGCCAAGTTTAATTACAAAAATAAAAGTGCCGTTTTCAGATTTGATCCACTTGTTGAATTTATGGAAGTAACAGCTTCAGAGGAATCTTCGGATGAAATTTTCATATTGTCTGACATTCGTGAACGCGAAGAGTCCGCCATCTGGCTCGTCTTCTCGGGAGAGTTTAATCGACGTGATGCCCCTCAGGTAATACCGCTCCTTACCCTTGTCACTGTAAGGGAAAGTCAATCCACTGCCGCTGTCGCCCCTTCCGAGCTCACTGACTGAAATCATGTTGTGCTAGTGTTTTAAATCAAGTCTAAGGTTTAAGACATCGAGGTATTACAGTGGACTTCGAGAATAATCAATTCACATTGGATATGAACCAGTAACTACCGGGGGATACCAGCGGAGCAAGATAAATAAATAAATACACGAAGTGACAGAGGAAGAAAAAAAGACAGCGGTACGAGACCACTGTTTTCGATACACATATTTTGTTAGCGGTGCCCGCTCTAGTTTAGTTTCGAGTTTCAATAGCTGCCCATGAATGCTGATGGCAAATTTTAACAGTTTCCCTAACGCTAGCTCGTAATTTACTTCAAAACGTTGTACTAATAGACATCAATTTCAATTAATCATAGTCCAGATATTGTGATGACTCTACATTTGAAATAAGCGCTGCTGTAGGGCCGACGGTTTTTTGCAGCACTTTTTTTTTTATTGCTTTGTAGGCAGGCGAGCTAGCGGCCCGCCTGATGGTAAGCGGCTACTGCTGCTCATGGACCTCCGTAGTGCCAGGGGACCAGCACAACAAAGTCGCTGCCTACCTCGAGGAGAGTACTCTCCTTAAACCTCATTTGAAGAAGGACAGGTCATAGCGCTGAGGAAACACCGATGCAGGGAGTTCATTCCAGAGCTTGCACGTACGTGGTAGAAAAGAATGCTGGAAACGTACCGTTCGGAAACGGTACGCCTCCAGGTGGTGGGAATGAACTCTACTGCGGAAACGTGTGGTGCGATGGTACAAAGGCGACGGTGGTACCAACTCAAACAACTCCTCGGAGCACTCCCCATGGAACAAACGATAGAACACACAGAGAGATCTGAAGTCTCTCCGCAGTCCTAACGGTTCCAATTTGTCCGTGAGATCGGGATCATTGACTTTTCGACAAGCTCGTCGCTGCAAGGAGTCAAGTGGGTCGAGCTGGTATTTTGGGGCACCTGCCCAGAGGTGGGAGCAGTACTCCACGTGGGGCCGGATTTGCGCTTTGTAAAGCGTCAATCTATGACCCGACGTAAAGTACCGCTTGGCTCTGTTCAGGATTCCCAATTTCTTGCTCGCCAGTTTGGCTTTGTCCTCCAAATGACTCCTAAACTCGACCTTGCTTGATATTTCGATGCCAAGGATTCCAATACTCTCGGATCCTTGGAAAGTAACTCCTTGGAATTGCGGCGCCATGACAAAGGGGTCCTTCTTCGCAGTGAACACGCAAACTTGTGTCTTCGAAGGGTTAAATTGAACTAGGTTCAATTCACCCCATTCGGAGGCCCGCCCCAGAGAGCTCTCGACTTCAGACACAAGTTGACTCCGTCTTTCCATAATGGAATCCCGAGAGTGGCTCCGTTGGCCGATGTACCGCGCGTCACTCGTACTATCATCTGCATAACAATGCATGCTATCAATGGACAACATGTCATTGATATGCAGGATAAAGAGTGTCGGCGATAGCACCGATCCTTGTGGAACACCAGCATTAATGGTCTTGGTCTCGGAGAAACAGCCGTCCACTACGACTCTTATGCTCCGACCATCCAAAAAGCTGGCGATCCATTTGCAGAGCCCCTCAGGAATTCCATACGCAGGTAGCTTCGCCAGAAGGGCGCGATGCCACACTCGGTCGAACGCCTTCGCAATGTCAAGGCCGACCGCAATCGCCTCACCCCCACTTTCCAAAGCCTCCGCCCAACGGTGCGTGAGGTACACAAGAAGATCACCAGCCGAGCGACCGTGACGGAAACCGTACTGGCGGTCACTAATCAACTGGCGATCCTCAAGATACCTCAGGAGCTGAGTGTTTATAACTCGCTCCAAGACCTTGGAGAGTAGGGATGTGACAGCAATCGGCCTGTAACTCGAAGGGTCCGAACGGTCACCCTTTTTGGGGACAGGGTGTACATTGGCGACCTTCCACGAAGCCGGAACCCGGTTGGCTTTATAGGAAAGACGGTAAAGGCGCGTGAGCACGGTTGTCAACTCAGGGGCGCACGTTTTAAGAACCACTGCGGGGATACCGTCTGGCCCACTCGACTTATGGACGTCTAGAAGGCTGAGCTCCCGTCTGACAGCACGCTGGGTGATTTTTACGTCAGACAGGAGATAGGCACTTGCAAATTATTACCGTTTTTTATGTGTTACTTCTCTACTCTATGACACTTACTCGCCAATTTGAGAAATCAAAAAGTTAACGCAAAAGGGTAATAAATTTACTTCCAAAGTGAGCGGGTGCTCAATTAAGTATAACGTATATATCCTTTTTACTTACCGTTTTTATATCCAGCGCAAAATTTGTCCATAGAAAGATAAGAACTGTATTGCGGCGGCACAGATGCTATACAATTCGCCAAGTCCAAGTAAGGTATCAGGACCGCTTTTATTTCTTGTTTCAATCCTCCATTTACTGTTGCACCCCAGCTCCCGATCTGAATAGAGAAATTCAAGTTTTAATGATTGGCGAGCGACGGTTTTCTGTGCTAAAGTACGCTAAAAAAACACCAAATTGTAAACTAGTTTTGAAAATAGCAACACTAGAGTTTCTTGCTCGTTCTTCTCTAGTGAAAACCGCTGGACGAGCCGGGTGGTAGATTAAAAAAAATGACTGAATCTAAATGATATAGAACATCTTACTGGATACAATAAATTATTTTCATTTTCATTTTTCATTTTCAAAGCATATGTAGCTTTATACTCAATATCTTGTCAAACAATATCAATAAAATAAAGTTAAAAAATAAATACACCTAACAGTCACATATACCTGACCCCACACTAAGATCGAGTCTCGTGTCCTGGGTATCAGGAACTTTATTAAATAAACTTTTATTTAGCATAATTTTACATACGCAACATTTTATGCATAGAGTGACAATCATGTTAGTGCTAACACAAATTACAACAGCTGCAGTTTAACAAGGGGCCCCAAACTAGGCAGAGCCTGTATCTTGGAAACTACGAGAGAATTTACGATCTAACAAACACCCAATATACCGGAAACAACACAAATATTTGTCTCATTACGGGAATCGAAACCACAGCCCCACGTTTCACAGCCGGTGTCTTATCAACTGCCCCACGGAGGCTGTCGAATCATTAACGATTTGACAATTGACGTTTTTTTTTACCATTCCTAAGTTGCCATCGGCGAGTTGTAACTTTTCAAACTCGTAGTCGAAGTTCAAGCAGGCGGGCTTGATATTGTACCGATCCTCCACAGCAGTCTGCAGCATGACCACGGCTATGTTGTCTTGGTAGTTAGTACTGGATCCCGTGTAACCAGACGGGATGTGAATGGCTTTGACCTGCATTAAAATAAACTTGTGTCAAGCTACTCCTACTCTCGGTGTCACTCGCTGCAAGTGTTTGCGGTTCAAATGGGGCTACTTAGATAGTTTAAATGTACATTTCAACTTTATTTTATTTTATTTTTGATAGCCTATAATGTGTCTCACTTCTGGGCGAAGGCCTCCGCTTGGTTACTCCACTTGATCATGCCCTAGGCGAGCTCTTGCCATTTCGGCTTGATGCATTTAACTGGGCAATTAAATACTACGACATTACGTCGGTGGCTCCCAATATCAATGTCTGTTGACGGAATATTTTATTCCATGATCTGTATTGAAAATTGTGGATGGCATTTTGATACTTTTAGTTTTTAACATGTTTGAAAGAATCTGACAGTCAGATTTTCTTCAGCGCAAGTATATGAAGTATTGTAGATGTGGCAGTGGCTTAGATGTCCATGGAGTTGTGATGATCAGAGTGCGAGAGGATAGATCAAGTTGGTCTCGGGAGAACCGGGGCCTTGTAGTACTTACATCAGACTTATGCACGTCATACTCCTGAGGAGCGCTCCAGGGTCTGTGTATCTTGTTGACAGCCACGGCGTAATCCTCCGCGGGCTGTTGCGTTTCTCCGCTCCAGAAACAAGAAGCAGCTGAAATTATATTTATTGTATTTAAATCTTTTATTCATGTAGGATACATAATAATTATTCATATTTAATTCCATTATTTAATTTCTACACTAGTTTCGTTGATATATTTTAAGACGTTTAATTATTTTTTACGCAGGAAAGCGAATTCCAGCAATGGATGAGTTCGCGCCATATAGAACTAACACGCGTTGTCTATTCTTCCATGTGAATTACTCTATATTGTGCGTAGGGACCGCACTACATAATATTTCCTCATGTCTATAATTTGACATGCGATCTTACTAGCTGCTCGACTGACGTCCTAGACTTGGTGGTAAGTTATCTTACCTGATAGAACTACAGTCGTGGTCACCAGCGTTCCTCCACACAACATCATGTATGGGCTATACTTTTTTGAATAAATAGCGGCTGCCCAAGGCAACCGTTTCACCTTCTCGTTTATATCTCTGAGTTCTCTGTGACCGGGCAACGTGCCACACTCTGCAAAATATATTCGTGAAATTAATTTTAAAATTTTATAATAAACCTCCTTTAAAATTTCGTTTCGCTTATAGGCATTTTAAGCGATATTTTATTTAAGCGATACGACTTCTCATGGACGTTAGCAAAACCAAACAACACCATGGATTTCTAAGCAATATTGGCATTGCTAAGCTCATATTATATATTTAATATCAAATATTGTTGCCTGTGAACACAGACGACAAAAAAAATTACGCATCTATTATCCTTAGTATAATCAGGGCTAACAAGAGGCTTTAACCTATATGCTGGCGAGAAGGCTTCAAGGTCCACCCTGACTGCATCATTTGCATGTTATTCGGGATGAACAATCAGACTGCGAGATCGCTTTCAAGTCTCATCAAAAAGAAAGAGAAAAATAAAGCCGTGTTGGACCTTACCGGGCTCACATTTAGGACTGTAGCTCCAAGAGCCGTCTTCTAGACAGGTTATGGAGGACCGGTCTTCTACCAAGTAGGAATCAGGGTATTTACACTTTGTTATCGCTTTTGCGCCGACAGGCTCGTATTCGGAGCAATCTCGTTGTTCCCCGTCTGGTTTAAAACATTTGTACTCCACACTTGGATCTTGAACCAGCTTGCAGAAACCTGGAGAATTTATAATGCTTTTTTTTGTTGCAACGAATGATGAGACGAGTATACTATTCTTCTGTGCCATCAGTGATACAACAACAATACTTATGGACCGTAGCAAAAGCAAACAACACCATGAATTAGAAAGCAATACTTGGCATTCCACTGCGCTCGCCATCAGAGACATAAGATGTTACGTCTCTATTTGTTCAGTAGTTACTCTGGCTACAATATCCTTCAAACCGCAACATAGCAGTGCATTTACACTGCTGTTTTAATGGTGGCATTTTACATGGGAGACCTACCACCAGTCAATTTTATTTGATAAACTTTTATTTTGATTAGCAATAATAAAAAAATACACTAGCCTATTGATTGCTGGTCTCGCTGTTGGTAATCAACTCCTCAACTAAACATGAATAATGTGTGCGTACTCACGGACACAAGTGGGCAAGGGTTCAGACCAGGTGCCCCGGACACACCACACCTCGTTGATGCCGTAGATCCCGTAGCCCTCCTCACACTTGTACCGGAGCATCGCACTGTCCAAGATTTGTCCGGGACGCGTGTCCGGCAACCCGCTCACATTGTACGAGCCGTGTTTCGGGATCTCTGGGAGCATGCACCCGACTGGCACCGGACTGAAAATATATTTCAAGTAGCAACTTGACATAAATATTATTTTGTTTTGCATTGTTAGCGATTGGATATGTTATGCGCGCTTAAAGGTCAGTGCTTGCGGCGGAGTGTGCGGGGTCACTTCCCTGTGAAATGGTTAAGGAAGCCGATAGCTGGCACATGCGTCATATTCGTGAACGGGTACTGCTTGCGTGGATCGTCTGTCCAATTTGCTTACATTGTTAATTATATAATGATAACTTTAGGCTTTCAAGAAGCAGAGGACACTCATTGTTGGTTCGTTTGATTCATTTTCATTAGCAGTCTTGTTATACGCTGTATTAAGTTAAATAAAATAAATAAATAGCAGAATGCAAAAAAAATTACCCCACGATGTCGTCATCGCTCGCAGACGCCAGCGTGGCCAGGGTGGCTGCAAATTAATATAATAACAATGTTACTAACGAAAGCTGGCTTTAAACAAGAGGCTGGAGGTTCGATATCCACGCCGAGACATATGTATGTTTGTGTGGCCTTCAAATGTTTTTTATCCATTTTTTTGTGGGACCAAATAGTTTCTTAGTTTGTGGTAGCATCGACATTATTGCGAGGACAGCACTATGTATGTGACTGTTGTGTGTATTTATTTAATTATCGCATACATAAACACATAATTTATTTTCTTTTTTCCCGTAAGAGGTCGGCAGAGAAGCTAGGACACGATATTTCGCAATGTGTGTTCCGTCGCACGATGTGACAGGAGGCGATCCTAGAGCCATATCGGGCACAAATTCGTAACTCCGGGCTGATAATGAATAGAAAAATCTAATATAACTTTGCCCGACCCGGGATTCGAACTCGAGACCTAATATTTGTAACTGTACCGTAGTACAACTACGCCACCGAGGCAGTAATTTAAATGATTAAATACTGTCAACATTTCTGTCTTCCCAAGAGTTACGATGTCTCCACACGAAAACCGGTATGACATTCCCCGATGAACAGTTTATATGCACAAACAGGAAAATTACTTCTTCTTATTACATTCCGCTACGCTGGTTTTACCTTGTATAACCCTGGTACAATAAATTATAGTTTAAAAAACTAAAAAACACGCTTTTATAAATGATCAAACTAAAAAGCAAAAAATAATTAATAATGAGTTTAAGATTAGAAAATGGAGGAAAATGCACACATTTTATTGTTACAAGGCGTGGTATGCTTACAACCTTTACTTATTCTCCAGCACCTCATGTATTATCATAACAATACCGGCTGTATTATCAAAGGAAGACACAACATTTTTATTTCTTAATATTCTGGATAGGATAAAGTCTCAATTTTTTGAAGTGAAAACTTCTTTAGCGGCGTTGAGCACTTTTTCTGTAATGGGTATAAAATCTTAAACTCGCGTCAGGACACGTGACCTGATCGTAAGACGAAAAGCGTAAGACGGATGGAGAGTAGACAGCTGTCAGTTAGCTGTCAGTTTATAAAGCTTTGATGAATTGCCAATGATTTTGAGTGGAGATTTCAACATAAACTTCGCAGACGATAAAAATCAACTATTAATTGAATTTTTAAATAATGAATTTGGTTTAACTATGTCGAATGATCGCAATCTTAGCACAACGAAATACAAAACTACTATTGATGCGGTCTTTATTAGACATTTAAATAGGTTCGAATCAAAACTGTTCGTTTCTTACTTCAGCTACCATAAACCTATCGTATCAGTTTTAGAGATTGGCGATGATAGTTCTGGTAATGATGATGGTGAAAAAGTCGTTGAAATTATGGATGAAAGTTGATTTTTCGGAGAGATAAACTTTTTAATGTAAAATAATTGTAATAGTTTTAAAGTGTTAAATTTTTAATGTAATATAAATTGTCATGTTTGTGTACGATAGCGCAATAAATGAATATTGTATTCTACCACATAAATGATAGTACTTTTATACTGATAAAGCAATTGGTGCAAAATTATTCCCTAACCATTCCAAAATATCAAACATGCTCAACGTTAATAATCAAGTTTTCACTTCTGCCGGCACTCCCGGAGTGCAACCCGTCTTTTTTTTATTATTGTATTGTCATCGGCCCTGGATAAGTATGCAAAATTTCGAGTCAATCCGACGTTTTGAAGGGGTCAAAATCATGTTCAAAGATTCCTTTACATACTAACATACGTCTGAAGCCAATAAAAGCGTATTAAAAACACTTCAAGCTATTGAAACACAATTTTAAAAAAATCTTTGTTTTCTCACGTTTAATTTTAATAAATAAACACCCGACAGTCACATACATAGTACTGACCCCACACTAACATCGAGTTTTGTGTCGTGGGTATCAGGAACCACGAGAGACTTATCGGTCTATATACATATAATATACTATAACATACTTGTGGTTAACACAAAAAAATGTCTCGGTGCGGGAATCGAACCCGCAGCCTCTCGTTTCACAGCTCGCCTCTAACCAACTGTGCCACGGAGGCTTTCAATATAAAACGAATCCTATAGTTTGCACTGTGATTGTACTGCGCTTTGCTTATTTAATATCTTTATTAAAATTAAATATAAAATACAATTAACTCACCCAAAAGAAGATTACACAAAATCCAAGACATTGCGTTGAATAGTTATAACTTGAACTGTCAGGCCAAGCGCTCACACCGGCTCGGTCCACCACAATGACTAAATATTTTATTTTAAAAACTATAAACTTAAAAATGACAGAGTTTATCGTATTGTTGGAGAAGAGCTTAAATGGTTAGTACCTCGAGGTGTGAGGTGGCAGATTTTAAAGATAAATCATGACGATGTGGGGCATTTGGGATTTGAGAAAACTTTACAACGTATAAAAGAACATTATTGGTTCGCAAAGATGCGTAGGTTTGTAAAAAAATACGTAACTTCGTGTTTAGAGTGTGCATATCATAAAAATCCTGGCGGTAAACGTGAAGGTGAGTTGCATCCCATTGAAAAGTTGAGTAAACCCTTTCACACTATTCATGCAGACCATTTGGGACCTTTTGTTAGAAGCAAAAAAGGAAATTGTTATTTGTTGGTAATTGTAGACGGTTTCACTAAATATGTCAGCATAAATGCAGTCAGAAACTTGAAATCGACTACTTCAGTACAGGTAATGAAACAGTTTGTAAGCAATTTTGGAGTCCCAACACGCTTAATTACTGATAAGGGCACTAGTTTCACTAGCAAAACATTTCAGGAATTTGTAAAATTGTATGGTATAAAACATGTTCAAACTGCGGTTGCCACTCCTAGGGCTAACGGTCAAGTCGAACGATTCAATAGAACGATTTTGGATGCATTGTCTACGTCAAACCATGGTGGAGATGAAAGATCTTGGGACGACCACATTACGAACATTCAAGTTGGTATAAACACTACAAAACACAAAACCACTCAAAAGAGTCCTTCAGAGTTGCTGTTTGGCTTCAATATCACTAACATAACAGAAGGTAAGCTGAGTGAAATAATTAATGATACTCTTAATAAAATTCCGATTGAAAACTTGAACGACGTGAGACAGAAGACTGGAGAAAGAATTAGATTACAACAGGTAAGAGATGCTATTAATTTCAATAAACATAGAAAGTTACGGACACAATATAAGGCGGGAGATTTGGTACGGGTAGAGAGACATGTACCTCATGATGGAAAATCACACAAACTCGTAGTAAAGTTTCAAGGTCCTTACCGCATAGTAAAAATGCTTGATAACGATAGATTTTTGATTGAAGACACACCTATGACTCGAAAGCGTGGTAGAAAATATGAAACTATTGTCGCAGTAGATAAAATACAACCCTGGTTGAATTTCAATAGAAACTTTGAATCGGTATCATCTGAAAATGAAACTGAATAAGATGAGTAGGTAGTTTTGTCTTTACTCAAAATAATAATTTCTTATACACATTTTAGTAACAATATAAATTGCTTAGACGTTATTATGTTTGTTATATTGAATGCATTAAATAATACATTTTCTGCAAATTAAATTGCAGTACTAGTTATTTATCATTAATCTAAAATTGATTAATATCGTTGTTTCTTTACTATCTCGTCTTGTTTGAGATTTTTATTTTTCTCTTTTTATTGTGACGTAGTTTTGTAAAAAAAAAAAACTGTATAAATTTCAATAGTATTATCTTTATTGTTGCTTGTGTTTTCCGACGAAATTATTGATATTCATTTGATACTATTTATATACATTTTATTTTACTATAACAAATTTCTAATGAATATGAAATTATCTGTATTTTTTTTTTTATTATCAGTAAAAAAATTTGAAATGTATAATAACGTTTATGTTTAGTTCGATTAATTTATATTTTTGTAATAAGCGAAGGGACTCGCTTATAGTAGGATGGCCGAGCTGTAAGGTTTAGATGTAAAACTTTAAAAATAATATGAGATGTCAAGTGACTTTAAAAAAGATAGAGGTGACATCTGTAATGGAGAGATTTGGAGAAGGGATAAATATTTAGATCAAGGACTGTAAAATTAATATTAGGATTGAGTATTGGCTCATAATATATAGAAGGTATGGTAATTTGTATAAAAGTATTAAATGTATTGAACTGTAAGAGGATTTAGAATAAATTATGAAAAAGTATGTACATGGAGAGTTTTAATGGTGTAATTCCTTCGGCTGGACCCTTTTAATACATAGTCCTGACCCCACACTAAGACCGAGTCTTGTGTCGTAGGTATCAGGAACTGTGACAGACTTTTCGGTCTCACAAACACCCAAACCCGAAAGAAATATTTGTGGGCCGCACAAACATTTCTTTCGGTGCGGGGATCGAACCCGCGGCGTCTCGTTTCACAGGCGGGGTCTAACCGCCTGCGCCACGGAGGTTGTCAGATATTATTGTGGTGACTCCGAGACTAGTTTAGTACATATAAGGTAAATCTTCGTTTAATTTATATTCAGTGCAGCGCACCGAGCCCGGGTGATCGGCTTCGTTTAAATTCACAAATATTCTTTAAAATGTATCGAATTTTGATTGTTCTTGTTTCGGGTGAGTCTTATTTCTATTAGAATCAGCTAACACGTTTGTTGTGGCACAGTCACAGCCCTCCTCTTCATTCCTAACCAGAACCACGCGTGCTGGATTGCGAAGCCATAGCTTGACGGTCCACACCATCCCGGCGCGAAACAAACGGTTCTCAAATTATTTTTTGTGCCGCACCGTCAGTCTTTGGAATTGTTTGCTGTCTCACGTGTTCCCTCCTTCCTATAATCCTGGGACCTTCCGCCGTAGTGTGAAGAGGCATCTTAGCAGGCCGGCATAATTGTATGTATTGGCATGGGACTGCCGTCTGATGCCAATGGATGCTCTGCCTGGGCGGCATTTGCGCTCACCATCAGGTGCAATGTGGCCACTATGACGGGCCAGAACAAAAAAAAATCAGAAGACTTTGAGACTGTGCGTTAGAGACCTACTAGAACTCGTAACCTGGTCCGGAGTAGATTATGAGTTATGGCTGACATTTGTGTGTCAATTGAGCTTCTCTTTTAAAACCGGAATATATTCTGACACGATAATTAAGCAAAAAAAGGAGAATGCCTATTCATAGTGTCGGTAAAAATATCATTGATCCCGATATTGATACTGCTTAAAACTAATTATGCATTTATTTATGCTTTGGCCTATAACATTTTTTACCTGTTTTAAACCGAGCGACAGATTTGAAAAAAATAGTATTATCATTAAAGGAGAATGCCCATTATTCTATGAAACTTACACCCGTATTGTAAGACGTTTCCTCGAATTTTCCTCAACCTTATCTTTGCCGAGGTGACGGTTAAAATGAATTCGAAGAATCCTCGAAAATGATATGCTTAGTTCAAAATATATCTTTTTTAGAGGATCCTCGAGTGAGGTTGAGTCGAGGAAATACGTCATCAAATACGTCATTGACGTACAGATTTAACAAAAACTATTTGACATTTCAATAATAAGCTCACTTGAAAAGTGACAGTCAAAATTCGTAATGTAAATAATAAACACTGTTTCCATAGTGAAAATATTTCCTCAAGTATTCCTCAAGGTAGGTCGCGACGTACCTTGAGTTTGACCGTTGATTCCTTTCCTCGAGAAAGAAAAAGTATTGAGTGACGATGAGTGGAGGAGACTTTTTTCAACTATGAATACCAAATTTCCTCCAGTAAGGTCGAGTGGAGTCGAGAATTTTTCGAGGAACGTCTTAAAATACGGGTGTTAGTATCGGTGTGAAGATTGTTGTCCCTCGATGAAACCTACTTTCTTGTGTAGGGAAAATATATATTTTCAATAAACATAAACATAATTTAGATCCAGGCCCGGAGTTCTACTAATATATTAATTATAGGTTAGGCCATATAGCCCATAGAGTGCGGGTTGGCGGAGCTTTGCATATCATAAAATTTCTTAAAAATCGCTATGGTGTGTAGGTTTCCTTACGATTTTCTTCATCACAGCTATAGTGCGTGGGGATTGGCTATCACTATCACTATGGCGCACATAACATCGAAAAGTCAGAGGTGTGACCTGGGGCCCTACTATATTCATCGAACGAACGAACGAACGAACGAACAAAGGACCCTACTATATTCAACGAAACGAAGTTCGAAACTTCGGATGATCAAAGTTTATATACGATACGAATGTACCTACATAAAACTTATGGTCGTTATTGATTTATGGTCGTAACCATAGACTTATAGTTACGGTGTACGTTATATATATACATTCGTATCGTATAAAAAACTTCGTTTGTCCGAAGTTTCGAACTTCGTTTCGTTGAATATAGTAGGGTCCTTCGTTCGTTCGTTCGTTCGTTCGATGAATATAGTAGGGCCCCTGGGATTTGAACCCGCAATCACCCTGAAAATGAGGGTCGTGTATGGTCCGTTACCAACAGGCCACCATACGCTTGATATATCTACATAATATATTGTGTTGTACGCAATTGATGATATATTATATTGTATTTGTATACTTTATATTCTCTTGAAATAAAACGATCTTGTTTACGTATTTTATGACGGAATTGGTTTAATTTTAAAACTAATCGAAACGTCGGGAATATAAAAAAGTAAGAAGGTATTAAAAAAACGACTAAAATCTGGAAATCAAATTGTTTTATTTCAATGTGTGACACTCGCGTAAATGAAAGAAACCATTTATATTGTTTTGTATTTTTTTTAATAAAGGGCCTAAGGTCGTGCTTCGTTTTGCTGGAAGAAACATTTTTTTATTGCGTAACTTAAATAAAGTAAAGCTCTTGAGGTAATACAGTACCTACTGCGGAACGTATTTTCCTCTTAGTCTGTATACATGAAATACCAATGGGGAAAGATCGTTGTAAAAATGACACATTTTATGCTTATTTGTATCAATTTCTTCCTTATTACGCTTACGTAGGTATTCTCGATTGATCCACATTTGCGTTTTGCCAGCCTCCGTGGCGCAGTTGGTTAGACGCCACCTATGAAAGAGGAGCCGCGGGTTCCGACCTCGCATTTAACATTATTTATGTGATTTATATTTGTTTTGGGTCTGGATATTTTTGAGACCGTGAAGTCTCTCGTAGTCTCTGATACACGACACAATACTCGATCTAATTGGGGTTGTGACTATGTGTTTGACTGTTGGGTGGATTTATTTTTTTATTTAGTGTTTTTTTTTTAATTATTATTTTGGCATGGGACAGTAACTATAATGCCTGAATGGCGCAATGCAGTTTAGAGTATTCACGAAGGCGGGCGGATCTTTTGATCGCACAATAGGGATTTTGACTCAATTTTTAATATCTAATCTATCTAAACTACGTCCTATACGGGTAGGCACAAACTATAGATCTCGCCTCTAATGATTTTTTATATTTAAGCGAATGTTACCCATTGAAATAAACTATTATTTACGGATTTTATAGCGGATTAGGTTTAATTTTTAATTTTTTTAGCTTCCTGAAATTTCAATTACTTTACAGCTTTCGTGGTCACAGGTCGGCCAGCTTGCAAATCAACCGCTAAATCCAAATCCGCGATAAAATCCGTAAATAATAGTTTTATTTCAAGACCTCTACTTTGGTTAATTCCATACTACTTTCGCTTTCACTTTCACTAATACCTTCATAGATTCTCGCCGGATCAGTCTTTTTTCGACCTTTTTCTTGGGTGCTATCGATCTGGTTGAGGTAAGGCCCTTCGAAGCTGGTTTAATATCCAAAAGTTTTATATATGGAGGATCACTTACAGCCACCACGGCCTCCCTGGGGGCTTCAGGCGATGCTGCGGAGTGCGGCAAGGTGTCTCCAGTTGAGAATAGCGGGTTGCCATGGGCGGCTGCCATTTATAATAAGAAAACAACGCCATACAAAGTTACGTGTGGAGGAACCTTAGTAAAAACCACTGTGGTTCTATCAGGTAAGTTTCAATAAACTAACACAAATAAGGCTGGCAACGCATCTTCATGCCCTACGGTGTTGCAGATATTCATTCAAAAATACAAAATATAAAAATCTTATTACTTACCAAATTTTTTACATTGCAGCTTACATTAATGCTCGGTTATACTTACAATATTAATAATATTACATTAGGTTTTGCTGCTGATATAACCATGGTTTCTACACTAAGTTCTATGCTTGTTTCGTGGGTAACCACTGTTGATACACTCAGGCACCAAAATATGTGACTAGAATTTTAATTTATCGCCTCAGCTGCATGAAATTCGCTTCTGAACGAGGTCTTAGATAGATACTGTATATCTAATTAAGCAACCCTCTTTCTTAAGCGAGGCATCAAGAGAGTACTTTCCTCAAATTAGGCAGACCGTTGTTTCTGCCCCAGGTCTTACCAAAATCCATCAATGGCGGTCACTGCTTAATGTTAGGCATAGCCAACTCATCTTCCCTTGTACGCATGAAAAATTCTACTTAGAATTCTCATAAAACTTGGATAGAAAGTCTAGTCTTTTTTTTATTGCCATTAATGGCGAAACGAGCATGCCGTTCACCCAATGATAAGCAATACGACCGCTCATAAACAGTAGTAGAACCAAACAACACCTTGAATTACAAAGCAATGCTTTGCATTCCACTGTGCTCGCCATTCTGACCCACAAGATGTTATGTCTCAATACGTCCAGTAATTACTCTGGGTATAATGTCCTTCAATCCGAAACACAACAGTGCATTGACACTGCTGTTTGTTGGGAGAAATAGACATTGCGGTGGTAGCTACCCAAGCAGCCTCTAACAAATGAGAGACCTACCCTCAGTGAGATGGTATAATTGTTTTAAAATAATTTCAGCTGCTACCTGCTTCTGGGATGATAAAAGGAAGGTCCTAGCCAAGGAAGACTACGGCGTGGCCCTCGGCGATGTGCTCTCTACCTGGACAGAAGTTAACAATAATATGCAACTGTCTGAGGTAAGCGTGATGTTTGACTAATATTATCGAAAAGACTTCAGTATAAGAATTATAAAACCAACTTTCTCTGTCTTTGTCTTAATCCGCAGCTTTAGTCATGTACGAGACGTTTCATTATGTTCATCGTACTAATTCTTGCAAAGGACCACATAGTTATATACAATCGTGGATTGCTATTTTACATGCCCAGATCCATTAAGCAACATAAGTACACATATTTGTGTGTGCAGATATTGAATTTCTAACAGAAAGAGCCTTGTCGCTTGTCCAGTCAGGCTTCATTTTCAATTTGTCTTATTCTGCAGCCACAGGATCTCCATTGCTGACCAAATGTCTTCAAGGTTTCGCATAGCAATTTTTCAATTTTAAGAAATGGCTTGAATCCAGCTGCTTCACCTTGGTCACCTTATGGACCTCGATTACCTACTTTTATCTCATACATATATACAGAATCTCACGCGTTTTTCCCTACCACTATATATGTTAAACGGAGACACCCGTCATACGATGTTGTGGTGGCGATCCTATCACTACATAGGACACAAATTCTTGACTCCAGGCTGTATGAACAGAAAAATCCAATATAACCTTGCCCAGTTGGGGATTTGAACCTTATTTATTCCATATATATTTAAATTTGCAGATTAAAGACATCCACGTGCCGCCTTCTAGCTACATATACCACAGTCAGTACTACGAGGACGATATAGCAGTAGTTGTGCTCCAAACAGCTGTAGCCTACCGGCGGAACATCAGACCTGCCTGCTTGAGCTTCGACGCGCAACTTCAGATGCAATTGGTTGATGGTTCTATTGGAACGGTAAATATTTTCAATAGCAGTATGTTGTAAATAGATCCTATGTAGATGATCCTGATAGTCAGTGGTAGGAACATATCTCTATCACTTTAGCGAAGGAATAACTACGGAAAAAGGTGTTTATCCAAGGTCATAAGAATATTGTGCCAACAATAAATGTACATATTTTTCCTGACTCAGCAGAAGATTGCCTTATAATACTTGACTCAAATTCACCTATCAGTTTTTCTGCGATGAGGGAGTAAATTGCTTAGTTATCACCTTAGGCCGTAAATAGCTTCAAAGATCAGCACAAGGTTCCATCAAGAATGCTTGGATTGATGGGTTTAAATTGACTATTATTTAAAAATAATTTTCATGAGCAATATGATTTGTTGAAATATACAGGGTGATTGAGATATACTATTTAATTTTATCCACATGTTTCTCACTACCCCAGAGGACATAATACAACATTTATGGAAATCCGAGATGTTTTTTTAGTCAAAAATCGTGATTTTAGTTTTCACTATTTTAGTCGTCCCGTATAGATACGAGTATTTTTACCGCTTAGTAATACTTCAGTTCAATACGAAAATATACCTGGGCCGTAAAACACTCGTTCGTATGCAAGTTGATTAAAAGCCTTGAAAACTGAAACCGCGGTTTTTGACGTAGGCAGATTATTCTTCAAATTTTGTACAATGTTATATTCCTGTGGCGATTAGGAATATATGGTTTAAATTAAACACCATATGTTAATATGACCTGTATTATTCATTTCTGGATGCTGAAAGGCAAGTCTAGGAGCAGTAATCATCCTTTAAATGTATAATACACGATTAAGTTAAGAATTCATATTTTATGTTGACTGTTCAGAAACGCTAATTATTTTTTAAATTATTTATTCTTTCAACAGTTCGGTGGTTGGGATCTGACGGCAGTTGGTGATGGCAAACGTTCTCTAAAAGTGGAGCAAATACCTTACATAGACTTCGACCATTGCCTCAGGGCTGCGCAGTGGTCTCTCAGAAACTATATGTTCCCAGACAAATTCTGTGCTGGATACTTTAACGGTAAGTACTTATTGTGACTAAGAATTTTTCCTTTTTTGGAAAGCAACTACTAACTAGGTACCCTAAAAGGTGTAAATCTTCGTACATCTTTACGCCCTTTTTTTGTAATAATCATTAGAAAATGTTAAATGTTTGTAGATAAAGATTGAAAAGATAAAAAATAAGATATAGCCTGGCAAACCATTGTAGTAACTTTGACCAGGTAAGATAAAACAAAACCCTTATAATTAAAATTTTCAGGCACTAAAATCGGCAAGGGTGACATCGGCGGTGGCCTGACGTTCCCCTTCAAGAATGGGGGTGTTGTTCGGTACTACCTCAGAGGCATCGCTTCGGTGGGACCATTCACTCACTCCTCAATTGCCTCAGCTGGAGTTGTACTCTTCACGGATGTCGTCAACCATGAAGCCTTCATCAGGAAATATCTTTGAATCCCCTACATCTTGAATGCATGGCCAACATCTAGAAATAACTTTTACTAACTATATTTTATCTGGACTAGAACATGCGAAGTTCTTTCTAGATTGATAATTTATGTTAAGAATATACCTACAAAAAGGAAGAGATATAAGTAACATTTTCCTGTTTTCATTGATACGTTCTGTATTGTTTTTTAACCATTGTAACTATATATTTATTATTAAAATAGTACTAAAGCAAAATTTTGTTTAATTGTTATACTTTTTTATTGATTTGTCATCATTTACCTAAAATAAGATAGAACAAGCAAATCGCTGCAAAATATAAATATCGTTTACTCATATTATGTGACACATTTACATTTTACGTCTCAGGACGGCGAGCATAGTGGAATGCCAAGCATTGCATTGTAATTCAAGGTGTTGTGTCCACTGAAAATCAGTGTTATGTTGTGGTTTGCACCAAATCATAGCATAAGCTGGACACCTACCGGTCTCAGCCGCGACCAGTTTTTTTTTTTGTTTTTTTTTTATATGTGTTTGTTTTATAAATTAACGATACTGTGTATGTTGCGGCTGGGACAAATAAATCATATTTCTTTCTATTTCTTGTTGGTTTTTCTACTGTTCATGAGCGGTTGTAATTGTATCGCTTATACCAGGCGAACGGCATGCTCCTCTCGCTATTCAGGGAAATAAAAAAAAATTAAATAAAAACAAAAAAATTATACTAATTATCACCACACATGACAACTTAACATTCGGAAGCCAAAAGATCGGAGACGATCTGTATCATTTCTGTGTAACAAATTAATTACCAACCACATCATGTTGTCGGCAATAATAACGGTGGCTTGAAAGACAGTTCAATCAATAACATTAATTAAAAAATGGTTTCAAATTCATTCATGTTCATTCTCCACTAAGTGTGTTCGGCAGTAGTCCAGTGATCAATGTCTTCAATAAAAAAATAATTAGTGCGTCGTTTTTTGTGTAAAATGCATTTTTTGATAATATCAGCGGTCTTAGGTAAGAATGTGGTTGAATATATTACTTTTTTAAAGCATCGAATTTTAATATCATCGTTATTATTACTTCTTTTAGTTTAACTACAAAAAGTACCTGACCAATGTATTTTTACATACATACATACATACATACATACATAAACTCACGCCTTTTTCCCAGAAGGGGTAGGCAGAGGTGCTAGGGCACCCACATTTCGCCTTGTATGTTCCGTCCCATGATGTGATAGGTGGCGAGCCTATCGCCATATCGGGCACAAATTCCTGACTCTGGGCTGATAATGAATAGAAAAATCCAATATCACTTTGCCCAACCCGGGATTCGAACCCGAGACCTCAGCTTTGTAACCGTACCGGAGTACAACTACGCCACCGAGGCAGTCAAAGCAATCAAAATCAAAAAAAATCAAAATCAAAGCAGTCGAGGCAATGTATGTTTATTAGAAAAAATATTACTATAATCCGGCCGCTCAGAGAATGCGTTCCTGAAAGGTTGTAATCGAACGGACGACGTAACTTTGAAGTGTCGTTGCAAATGCAACGACAGCAAATGTAAATACATTATCGAACAATTTTATTTATTTACCCTACTTACGAACTAAAACATCATAAAAAAAAAAAAAATATGTAAATTTAGGTTAAATTTTATCACTTTGGACTAAATTTGACGGTTAATAAAAATAAAAATATTATATTTATAAGTTCATACCACGCCGTTACAAGGTTATGTCAACTGTTCATTTCTGGAGTGATGGGGCCAAAAAATAGCAGATTATTATAACGTTATTTTCCGTTATAATATAAAATAGTGCATTTGTGTTTTTAATAATGTATAACGTAATAATTAAACGGATCTAACTCTTTATTTCACCTGGCAGCAATATAATATCTTTCACATTTGTGAATTTTATTTAAATTTGGCATTGAAGTTTACGTTTTTATTAAAACTAGTGGTCGCCTAGTGATCGAAATTCGACCAAATCAAGAAGAAAAAAAGTTTTTACCTGTATGATGATGTTGTTATTCTGATAATTCGTGCACATTTTTTGTACCTGAATGTTGTTATTGCAGATTGCTGCTACAGAACTTTCTTTATGCATATAATGATAATCCGTGTACATTTAAATGTATCTTACTGCTACACAATTTGTATAAGCGCTCAGCATTTCACATAGTATTCGTTAAATAAATCTTTTCTGTTTGACATTCAACAAAACCACAGTAAACAATTTTTTCTGATTGACATTCAACGATGTCTATAATAAAGCAAAGAAACAATTTGACCAAAGAGTATGTATACGTGTACAAATACTTGTGTATGCGTGTGTCAAATGCATGCTGGTTTATTTATTGATTTAATGTACTTTTTATGCATTATTATTAAAATCTTGTTTTATATTACATTTAATATTAGGCTTAATATTAATATTATTGCCTCATTTAAAATTAATATTCTCTTTTAATATTAATATTATTACCTCATTAGGCAAATAAAACCTTTTTTTTTATATGTCTATGTCAGAAGAACAAAATGAAAAAGAAAAGAAACAATTTGACACCAGAGTATTTTTTTTTTTTTTTTTTTTTTTATTGCAATGAATGACGAGACGAGCAAGCCGTTCGCCTGATGGTAAGCGATACGACCGCTCATAGACAGTAGCAACATTCCACTGCGCTCGCCATCCTGAGACATAAGATGTTAAGTCTCAATATGTCCAGTAGTTACTCTGGCTACAATGTCCTTCAATCCGAAACACAGCAGTGCATTTACGCAGTGTTGTTTCACGGGAGAAATAGACATTGCGGTGGTACCTACCCAGATGGCCTCTCACATATGAGAGACCTACCACCAGTAAAATGTATACTTGTGTATGGATGTGTGTGTGAAATGCATGGCGGTGTGTGTAATGTTTTATTTTTTGATTTAATGTACTTTATAAGCATTATTATTGAAAAATATTAGCATTCTCCACTTCTCCTACACATAAACTATAAGTGTGCCAAATTTTATGCTCCTGCGTCCGCGCAATTTTCGTAAAAAGGGATCCAAAGTTTTTGCATCACGTATTAATATATAGATATTTTAAATAAGAACATTTAATATTAACTTATATTATTTACTTATTGTAAAGTGTGACGTAAATTTTAAAGTCACGTGACCAACCGTTTTGGTGACAATATTTTTAGTAATAAAGAAAAACATATTTATTCGTTATAAAGATCTCTTTAAAAATATATTAACGGTTGGAAGATTTAACGAATGATTATACCTAGATTTTAAAACACTTTATAGAAAATAGTCAAGTATCCAATTATTCTAACTTGCTACTTTTACTGTGAATAATTCAAAAGTTTAGCAAAATGATAATTATTTCCCATCACTACTCATGATCAACTGACATGTGTCAGGAACGCATTCTCTGAGCGGCCGGATTATAATAATAAAAATATTACCACCCACACAGATTTGCACTTCAAAACTGTCAAAGTAAACGTAGCCCGCCAACCTTGTTTAGTTGTTCTGCCAAAGATACGAACTAACTATGAAAAAAAAGGCATATTGAACTCTATGTTTTTCTATCAGATGATTTAGAGTATGCAAGTGATTGATGGTGGAAAGGCCACGACGGAATCCTGCATGTTCAAAGGGAGGATAGCCGATTAATTTGTCAAATATATTGACCGACAAGGGATTCGAACCGAGTTGCTTACGGTTCTCTTCTCATACGTTCCGATTCTGACAATTCAATAAATATAATTATCAGTATTTTCTTTGTTATATGTTTGTAAGCGATTTGATATTTAAATCGTTAATTATCAATTACTAGAAATTGCAATCTCTAATTATTTTCTCGTTTTAAATCATTTCGGTGCTGTATTGTGGTTTTCGAGGCATTTATTTATTACTTTCTAGTCAGCGCAGTTGTACTATAGTATGATTGCAAAGCTGCGGTCTCGGGTTCAAATCCCGGGGCGAGCAAAATTATATTAGATTTTTGTATTCATTATCAGCCCGGAGTCAGGAATTTGTGCACAGAATCTCCCCCTATCAAATCTTCCTTAAGACCGTTCGATCCTTCAAGATACAGGGTCCGGAACAAAATCGTGGCCATCGTCCACGCCAAGTGTGGCCGAGGTTGCTTATACTAATTATACATTTGAATTTCGAACTACGAGATGTAGTAAAAAGTCTTAAATTACAATCAACTTCAGGAAACAGTAAACCTTATTCCTTTAAATTGAGATTCATTATGTTTTTGGATTATTTCTCTTGCCGTTTTTACACGCTTTATATTAGCTTCACTTGTATGTTTGTATGTTTGTATATTTGTATGTTTGTTTGTAACCGACTTCTTTGGGCGCGATTTTGACCCACTTTAAACGGCCAGATTTCGTTCAAATTTTGCACACCTGTCAAAGACCGATGACAATACAATAATTCGATTAAAATATATAATTATCCTGATTAGATTCGCCAGGATTAATTATTCTTATAATTGATGACCATTGCTACATTCATCGCTAGATGGCGTTAACATTGTATTCTTCCAAGAAGCTTATACCCAAATGGAGATTGCATTCCGTATAAAACACTGAAGCACAAAAATTTGACCTTGAATGCAATCGCTGTTGCCTGCTATCCTTTTCTTTAGAGTGACAATGAATGAAGTTCACGTGAAGTTCATTCATTGTTACGCTAAAGAAAAGGATAGCAGGCATCAGCGACGTCATTCAAGGTAAAATTTTTGTGCTTCACTTTTATATACGGAATGCAATCTCCATTTGGGTATAAGCTTCTTGTATTCTTCAAGTGTCAAATGTTACTACTGACCAACAGATGGCGTTATTGATTGGAAATACAGCCGTAGATGGATGTTTTTAGTCAAAACAATTATATAATAGTTAAAAAAAACTAAAATACACGCTTTAATAAGATATACAACTAAAAAAGTAAAAATAATTGATACTGAATTTAAGATAAGAAAATGGAGTAAAATACATATATTTTATTGTTACAAAGCGTGGGGTGCAGGAGGATAAGTAATTGTTGTAAACACCCCACGCTTTGTAACAATAAAATATATGTATTTTACTCCATTTTCTTATCTTAAATTCAGTATCAATTATTTTTACTTTTTTAGTTGTATATCTTATTAAAGCGTGTATTTTAGTTTTTTTTAACTATTATTTAAGCTGTTACTTATATCTAGTGTATATTTGATCGAAGGATGACACAATACGAAACGATGGTGTCATGGTAACACCTTTGCCTACGCCTTCCGGGAAAAAGGCGTGAGGTTATGTATGTATGTATATGACTATATAAGCTGTTTTTTATTTTTAAATTCTAGTAGCGGCGGTCATCGTTCCTTACATAACCGTTGATGGAGAACGCTTAGGGTATGTACTGCAAATGCAAATAATAAAATAAATGATTAATAAGACCCAACAGTCACGTACATAGTCTTCAGTCCACACTAACATCGAGTCTTGTAACGTGAGTATTAGGAACTACGTAAGACTTTTCGGTCTCACAAACACCCAGACCCGGAAGAAATATTTGTGGGCCGCACAAACATTTATTTCGGTGCGGGGATCGAACTCGCGACCTCCCGTTTTACAGGTGGCGTCTAACCTATTGCGCCACGGAGGCAATCATTTATAATTTATAATGGATACACCCAATATTCAAAAATTGCGTGGTGGCCACAAGTAACGGTCCAGGCGCAGTTGCTAACATATTATAGGTGGTCGCGGGTTCAAATCCCTGGGCACACCTGATTTTTCAAAATGATGTTAGTGTAGGGTGTATGTGAGTGACTGTTGGGTGTATTTATTTTTTTATTTATTTATTCAAGTATTTAATAAAAATCTTTACATTTTTCAGAAGCGACATATATCCAGTAACATCTTGGAATCGAACGAAAAGGGGAACTTACTGTCAGTAAGTAAAATGTAAAGATAACTGAACGGTGTCTAGTTATTCTTGTTCTTACAGTACATATTATTTTTATTTAAGTGTTTTTTTTATTTTTGCGTATTAATACGAAACTTATCTGTAAGGTTATATTTCCTATTGCCCTGACAGTTATTATTATAAAAACAGACGGGGCAGGGGTGGATGTTTCAGCTGCATTTCATATATACCTTCGTCTCTGGTCCTCGTTAGGCTTATGTGACTGATATTGAATTCGTGAGCAACGGGATTAGTTGCGCATTAACTTAAATTATATATTTAAGTGTTATTATAAGAAAATAGTAATTGTGTGAGGCTCCTTCAAAATAATATTATTTCATCCCACTTTGATTCATTGTTGAACCCTTTTTATCAGACCACTTTGTTCGATTCTGCAACAATTTATACTTTGCTCTTTGCTTTTATATAATTTAGGTAATTTCATGCTTTTTGAGTTTTTATTTGGTATAGTATGCAGCAGGTCCTATCCACCTCAGTCATTAGTAGAGTGTCATTTTAAGACTCTCTTTTCAGGCAATATCGTCAGTGGCAGTGTCGCGATGGCACCTGTATATCATCAGATGCAAAATGCGATGGAGTAGAAGATTGTCTAGACAAAAGCGACGAGACCTTTGCAACTTGCAGACATATGCGGTGAGCTAATCAAATACATCTGACAGAATCATCAGAGGAAAGCAAAAACAGAGAGAGAATATTTGGCATTTGCCCAGTGAGGCTAAACGAGTTGACCATCCCGTCTGTTATTCGCGTCTTATGTTGCGACAACACACATATTGCGTTTCTTTCGAAATTTCCGATTAGTTTAATTATCGCTGTAGGGTAAAATATGTTCTGTAACACTATTAGTTTTTGTTGTAATGAAATGAAATGAAAATATTTATTGAATCCCTAAAATGTCATACACTATTTAGATTCAGTCACTTTTTTCCACTACCACCCGGTTCATAAGGCTGTTTTCGCCAGAGCAGAACAGGCAAGAAACTGCTTTTTTCAAAATAAGTTTACAATTCAAATATATTCAATGTAAATATGTTCTATTTCTTATTATTGTCTAGATGCCAGGAGAATTGGTTCCGTTGTACGTACGGCGCGTGCGTGGCTTCAACTGCAGCTTGCAACGGCGTGAAAGACTGCGCTGATAACTCCGACGAGTTGCTGCCAGCCTGTACGAACCAAACTTTGCAGTTTGGGTAAGTAAAAGCGAATGTTTTATATATAAATACAGCTTGTATTAAAAGCTATAAGATTTTGATGAAAAATCCTAGAGAAATAGATCTGGTTGTTGTTAAATACCGGTTTGCCGATGGTGAATATAAATGTTTATTAATAGGAACTTATTCAATCAAATTTATCATTTTGGAGTTTGTGAAGTCGCGTATAATTTAAATAAATTACCACGTACTTTATCAGTTACGGAAAACATCGGGAAAAAAATTAAACATTATCAAAAAGATTAAGTAAGTCGAAAAGGATGTGTTACTTTTGTAAAGTGGTTGTTCTTATTTTGGTACCTATAGAATAGGTAAAGGGACCGAAGGTAAAAAAATCGGGGATTTAATATTCTATTTTTATTTCTACCTTCACTTTCATAAGACGATAGTATAAAGATGTAAAAAAAAATATTTTCAATCAAGTTCTCTCAGTCGAAGAGGTAGCTGCTTAGTACTGATCATACATGTCGGATCAGGACTATGTATGCATAGTCCGACACTGAGATCGGGTCTTTTGTCATGTATTATTAAAAATATTTCCAGCCGTGAATTCAAATGCACCAATGGCAAGAAAATTTCTGCCTCTGCCCGGTGTGATGGGGTTAAAGACTGCGAAGACGGGTTGGATGAGAGCCTCTTCTCTTGCGGGAGGATCGTTTGTCCCTCTTACTACTTCCAATGCGCGTACGGAGCCTGTGTGGACCGCGGTGCCGACTGCAATGGGGTATGAAAAATCTACCTTTTTAGTAGTAATAGTAGTAGTAAGTACCTAATTAATTAACTTAGAAGTTTGTATTAGTTGATTAAAATATGTTTGATATGTAGTTTTTGACCGACTTCAAAAGAGGAGGTAATCAATTCGACTGAATTTTTTTTTGTATGTTTGTTACGGGATTACGCCGGCAATTGTGAACCGATTTTGAAAATTTCTTTTTTGTTGGAAAGCATTATATACAGGGTTGGTCCCATATAAATTTGGTAAAGACCTGATAAATATCTTAGGATCTGCCGACCAGAACTCCTCAAAATTAAACGGTCCAGCATTAATTCTTTTTGCGTTAGATTAAGTATAAGTATTGTAGGAAAAAATAAGGGTAGTGGAGGGAGGAATGATATTTAAGCAAGTGTCAATGGTAGTCAGGCTCTCATTTTGTTGGCATTTCGTCGGTCGGTGAGGCACATTGTTCGATTATAATATTTTTGTCATTTTTATTTGCTTTTGTCTTGTTGTTAGATTTACAATTAGTTTAGTGATAGATAAATAGTTAGTTTGGGTTAATTAGTGGTTATCTAGGATTCATTAAATTCAAATTGTGCAATTGTTAAATATTTTTGTTAATTTATTAAATTAATTTACGATCCGTGTGTAATATTATTTTTTTAAAAAAAGTCCCTTTTGATCTAGTTTCCTAGATCAGAAGTGGGATTCTTACTTTTCCGGCCCATTTTGGCTTGGCATAGTTCGTTATTTTTTTTTTTCGTTATTTTGACTACCCACGTGTAGGTTATATTTTTCATAGTTATTTCGTTATTGTGATCTCTAAGTTAGTTCATTGAATTACTTTAAATAACTTTAGTGTTTTTCAGAACATCTGAGCAAGTCAATTATAGTTTGATTAGGTGCTGTGCATAATAATTTATTGTGTTCGTGTATTTTACGGGGTAAGTCCTTTTGATCATACTCAATTATTTTTGTGCAAGGATGTCTGAGGGTGAGCGTAATCGTAGTCGAAGTGGCCTTGATAATAATTCTCGCCGTGACCGCCGCGATAGTAGATCCCGCGAACAATCTATCGATGAGAACAACATGTTGAGACTTGAAATGAAAGCAATGATGTCTCGGCTTAAGACGTTAGAGGCGAAAACAGGGGCTTTATCCTTACCGGGTCCATCATCAGGCCATGTGTTAGCACACTCCCGCAACCGCGAAATCGGTAACTTAATGCGCACTAGTGTCCGCGGTAGGCAAGCATCGCGACAACTGCGATCACCGTCGCGTGAACGTGATAGGTCGCGTGACTCTCATTATCGCGCGTCCTGTAGCGTGCGTCAACTATCACCGTTAGGACGTCGTTCAGGTTCACCTTCGCCTGTGACTCGACGTCATACAATAACTCGCGATCGTGACCATCGCCGCAGTTCAAGACCTCGTTCGCCGGTGCTGCCGATGCAGTCCGCAGACCATGAAGTAAGAAACACGGGCATACCATCAGATTCGGCACAGGCTAGTGTTACTGATCGCATTGTTAGCGCCATTTGCTCGATAAATGCAGCAGGCAAATCGACTCAACATTACTATATTTCAAACTTTGACCCAAATATACACAACTTTGATGATTGGTGTTTAGAAGTAGACCGCGCAAAAGTTTCAAATAATTGGACTGATTTTGAATGCCTTTCGCGTATAGGAAACTGTTTACTAGGGGATGCGAAATCATGGCTCAACGAGTGGGTCTCCAGTGATCGTAGTTGGACCAATTTTAAGAAGGAGTTTAAAACTCTATGCCCTAAAGTACCCGATTTCGCGGGCATACTGTTCGAAGTTATGACGAAAAACTCTGATAACTATTCGACGTACGCAGAATACGTACGCCGGTCGTTACTACGCTTACGTATAGTGCAAGGACTTAGTGATGAGCTCATATCAGCGATAATAATTCGCGGTATCACTGATCCGAATATCAGAGCCTCAGCAACGAATGCCAAACTACTACCAAATAATTTAGTCGAGTTCTTTTCGATCTACGTTAAACCTATTACGAGTAGCTTTCCCAAACAGTCTTCCACGTGCTCCGATTTGCGAAACGTTACCACAGGTAAACGTCCTATGGAGTATCCACGTAAACGCAATCTCAATGATGTTAGGTGCTTCTCTTGCGGTCAGTTAGGACATAGACAGGCTTCATGTAGCAAGAGACCTAGAGTTGAACAACCGTTAGAGGGTTCATCTAATAGTGAGAGGGCGAAGTTGGCGTCACTCGCGCTTGTACCATCTAGGTCCGAACCATGTACGTACTGTAGGAGACCGGGACATAAAGCTGAAACTTGCTTTGCTAAGCAGCGTGCTGACGCTTCAAACAAGGTCAATGTAAATTTTTGCAGCGAGTCTGTCCAACCAGGGACGTCATAACAGCCGTAATACAGAATGTACCAATCGACGTTTTAATTGATAGCGGTTCCTCTGTTTCGTTAATCTCATCATCACTGTTAAAACATTTTAATTGTTCGCGCACACCGTCATTTCGGGTTTTGAAAGGGCTAGGTAATCAAGAAATTGAAAGCACTTTTTACGTTACGCTACCTATTGAATTTGACGGCTTGACTCTTGAAGTAGATTTGCATGTGGTGTCTTCTAAATATATGAACGTATCGGTAATAGTAGGTACAGACGTTTTAAACAGGGAGGGTGTTAGATACGTACGTACTAAGGATTGCCAGTTACTTGTAAGAGCTATCGACAACTCGGAGACGGTGATGAATGTTCAATCTGAGACTTCAACACCAATTAATACACCTTTGGTAGATGATGATTTAGAAAAGTTACTGGGGATAATCGGTCAATTCTCTCAGTACTTCATTACCGGGACTGCAACTTCATCTGTAAACACAGGGTGCATGTCAATTAAACTTAAAACCAGCATTCCTGTGTATTACCGACCATACCAGCTATCACACGCTGAAACGCTTCGTGTTCGGGACATAATAAAAGATTTACTTGACAAACGGATAATAGAGGAGTCTGAGTCTGACTACGCGAGTCCAATCCTGCTGGTTAAAAAGAAAGACGGGTCAGATAGGATGTGTGTAGACTTTCGTAAGCTAAACGAGATCACCATCAAAGACAGATTTCCGTTGCCACGTATAGATGATTGCTTAGATCGTTTGGGTAAAAACAAATACTTTACATCCTTAGATATGGCAACTGGCTTTCATCAAATTCCTCTGGATCCTGAATCAATACCGCTTACGGCATTTGTCACGCCGGAGGGACACTATCAATATCGAAAAATGCCTTACGGTTTGGCGAATGCACCAGTGGTCTATCAGCGTATAATCTCTAAAACCCTTCGCGAGTTCATAAATTCGGGGGACATCCTTGTGTACATCGATGACATCTTGATTATGAGTAGAACCGTCGAACAGGGCTTAATTTTACTTAGTAGGGTTCTTGATACGCTGACAAGGGCTGGTTTCTCTATCAATCTCAAGAAATGCTCATTTTTGGCCACTAACATAGAGTACTTAGGTCGCACAATTAGTGAAGGTCAGGTTAGGCCAAGTCAGGAGAAAGTGCGGGCTTTGATTGACTCACCCGAACCGAAAAATGTAAAACAAGTTAGGCAATTTCTGGGGTTGGCTAGCTATTTTAGGCGATATATAGCTGGATTTGCTCAAAAAGCTTCCTGTATTGCGGCACTTACCAAAAAGGGAGTTAACTTTCATTGGGGTACTGAACAACAGGCCGCTCGCCAACACTTCATAGATTGCCTTACAAGTGAGCCGGTACTTGCCATCTACGACCCTTCATTGCCGATGGAAATGCATACGGATGCAAGTTCCATTGGTTACGGAGCTGTCTTGATGCAAGTCCATGACGGGAATCGCAAGCGAGTGGTATCCTACTTCAGCAGACTCACCCAAGGGGCTGAGAGTAGATACCACTCGTACGAACTTGAGACCTTGGCAGTGGTGAAGGCTCTCGAGTATTTTAGGCACTATCTTGTGGGTGTACACTTCACCGTGGTTACTGACTGCAACGCATTAAAACTTACTCAGCGGAAGAAAGACCTATTGCCCAGGGTGGCCCGGTGGTGGGTATACCTCCAAGACTTCAATTTCAGTCTTGAGTACAGAAAAGGTTGTCTCCTCTCTCATGCGGACTACTTTAGCCGGAATCCGGTTAACGTATGTACCATCAAAAAACCGTCAAATTGGGCACAAGTTGCTCAGGCTGCTGATGAGGAGACGCAGTCACTAAAACAAAGACTGGCGGATGGGCAGCTGGATCCAAGTCGTTATATTGTTAAAAACGACATCCTTTATGTTAAACTCACACCTACTGGTGAAACTCCTAAACTTTGTTGTTTTATCCCAAAAGGACATAGGCTCAGCCTCATGCGCATTTTTCATGATGAACATGATCATCACGGGGTCGATAAAACGGTAGATTTAATCACAAAACATTTTTGGTTTCCGGGGTTAAGAATATTCGCTCAAAAGTATATTTCCCATTGTTTAGTTTGCCTTTCTCACAAAAAAGTGGCGCGGGCCCCTTTACAGCCAATTCATTCATGGGAAAAACCAGACGTACCCTTTGATACCGTGCATATGGATGCTTTAGGCCCTCTGCCAGAATCTGACGGCTACCGTCATGTGCTTATTGTTATAGACGCGTTTTCGAAATTCTGTTTATTGTATCCCATGTATCGACAAGACTCTGACGAACTGAAACGACATTTTACGAACATGATCTCTCTCTTTGGGACTCCAAAATTGATCGTCGCTGATAGGGGACGTATGTTCCAAAGCATCGATTTTCTTAATTGGGTCAAGGATATGGGATGCAATACTCATTTTATAACACCAGAGATGCACCAATCCAACGGACAAGTGGAGCGTTATTGTCGTACCGTGCTCAACATGGTCCGTATTGAGTGCAACCATCGGCAGCAGAGGTGGCCAGCGGTTATGTGGAAGCTACAGCTGACCCTGAATATAACTAAACATAGGACGACGCAATACTCTGCCTTGAACTTGCTTATTGGCATCGAAGCTGCCACACCACTCATACGCAATTTGATACGGGATATAGCTATTGAAGGCTCCAGTGGTAATCGAGAAGCCCTTCGTGACATGAGCCGTCAGAGGGCATCTGAACATCTTCGTGCCAATCAAGCCCGTCAAGACGCCTACGTTAACCAGAATCGTAAGCCAGCGCACAACTTTGCCTTACACTCCCTAGTCTTTGTTCGCAAACAGGCACAGTCAACCGGGAAGCTAGACTCGTGTATGCGAGGACCATATCGAGTAGTAAAGATACTCCCGCATGGTCGCTATGAGCTGCAGCTACTAGCTGGCTCATACGGCAAGTCGACCCAAGCGGCTGCGGAATATATGGTTCCGTGGCGGGGAGAATGGACTCCCGATGTGTGTTCTTTTTTCTTTGATGGTGAGTTTTCCCTTTATTTTTATTTTGCTTGTGATTTGAAATCTTACTGGAGACTTTGTTGAGACTTTAAATCCACTAACTGACAGCCATTATATTTTCTTTATTTTGTTGCAATAATTTTTATGATGAGATAAGAATCTTATATCGACTCGTGTTGTTTAAGGTGAGCGTTTGTCTTGGAGTGCATCAGACACGTTACCTTAAGAACCAGGTCCCTGGGCCGGGGATAACCATTAGTCTTGGAGTGCATCGGACGGTGGTTATCCTAGGGGGGACTCTGAACCGAGTTAACCAGTTGTCTTGGAGTGCATCGGACACTGGTTGTCTCGTGGAGCATTTTGGGTTTGGGATAACCGTTTGTCTTGGAGTGTATCGGACAGGTTATCCCAAGGGGACTCTAGACCTGCGATAACTGTTTATCTTGGAGTGCATCGGATACGTTATCTCAGGGGGTTGAGTCTCTTGATATAGGATAGGCGATTGTTTTGGAGAGTACCAGACATGCTATCCTAGATTGCTAGTTGTTCTGGATCTAGGACGTTAATAGATCATGTCATTGTTCGGATTGTGCCATATTTTTTTCAACCTTGTCTGTACAGTGTTAGATGGTTGGATTCATATATTAAGATGTTTTACACCTATTTTGCGTAAGCTTTGAAGAGTTAGCCTACTTTGCAATAATCATCTTCATCGACACATTGTTTAGCTGGAAAAGAGATCTGTGGTTTTATTTTCGTGTTACAGACGCAGATACTGAAGGAGATGAGTTACCTCCTGCTGTCGCCCTGCCTCCCGATGTTGAACAACATGTGGAAGAGACCGAGCCGCAACCAGGTTCTTCCGGCATACAGAGACTACCAGAACTAATTACGAACGAAGAAAGTTCCTGCCAATTGCCAATTCTGGACACGGATCATGACAGTTGAAAATAAAGGAGTCCGGGGACGGTCTCCTGTCAGGAATAGCCGTGTAGGAAAAAATAAGGGTAGTGGAGGGAGGAATGATATTTAAGCAAGTGTCAATGGTAGTCAGGCTCTCATTTTGTTGGCATTTCGTCGGTCGGTGAGGCACATTGTTCGATTATAATATTTTTGTCATTTTTATTTGCTTTTGTCTTGTTGTTAGATTTACAATTAGTTTAGTGATAGATAAATAGTTAGTTTGGGTTAATTAGTGGTTATCTAGGATTCATTAAATTCAAATTGTGCAATTGTTAAATATTTTTGTTAATTTATTAAATTAATTTACGATCCGTGTGTAATATTATTTTTTTAAAAAAAGTCCCTTTTGATCTAGTTTCCTAGAGTATATTATTACAAAGGGTGGGTGAAAACTGGAAAAGGGTGGGGGTGGGGGTAAGGGGGGTAGAAAATAGGTACAATTGTTAATACTCAATATCTCCGGCAGTTCTTAACCTACTTAAAAATAACTTTTTTGTTAAAGAATATTATATGATAGGTTAGACCAAAAAAAATATTGTGAAGACCTGATGAATATCTTTGGACCTGAAGGGCAGAACTCCTCAAAATTAAACAGTACAGCAATAATTCTTTTTACATTACGTTCAGTATAAGTTTATTACTACAAGTGGGGGGGGGATGGAAAGGGGAAAGTAGAAAGGGGCGTGGGAAGGGAGGCGGGGATATATACAAATATATATACTAAATATCTGCGACAGTAAATAAATGATTTTAAATAAGTTTTCTTCGGAACAAATTATACATAATGTTGGTCCCATAAAATATGGTGATGATCTGATGAATAGGTACATATCTGGAGAGCAGACCTCCACAAAACTTAGCAGAAACGCAATGATTTTTCGACTATTAGGTTAAGTATAATATGTGTTTTATTAAAAATAGGAAGTGAAGAAGGTGTAGAGGTGAGGGGGTAACGAATGATTACCACGCATAAGTGTACTCAATATCTCTAGTAGGTTGAGCCGATTTTAGTATTTTCTTTATCATAAAAACGAAATGACAGTGTAGCTTCCTTAAAAATCTTAAAATATTGATTTTCGTTTTTGAAATTATAAAGGATCACAATGGTTCATTTTTTATATACATTGATTCCAGTTTTCATTATATGATTACCTTTGGCATCATTACAATGCTTATGAAAACTAAAAAGTAATAAATAAAATAATTTAATTAAAAATTAAAAGACCGACTTCAAAGTGCACTACAAAGTAATAAAAAATATATATTTCATTGTGCTAGTACACATTGATTAATTTTCTTATTGACTAGACTAGCCAACAAATCTTAAATACGTAATATTTTGAAGGCGGGTCGCCAAGTGACGAACACGACGACCTACACTTAAATTTAATTTGTGTAAAACATCTTAGCGAAAAACACGCAATTTTACACGCAATATTAATTTGTCTTAATCAATATAAACTCACGCCATTTTCCCAGAAGGGGTATGCAGAGATTCTCCTGGTGTCAACCAAGACACCCACGTTACGCCTTGCGTGTTTTGTCCCTCGGTGTGATTGGGGGCGAGAGTCTATAGTCATATCGGGTGTAAATTCTAGTCCCTGTCCTGATAACTAATAGAAAAATCGCCCATCCTTAATATATCAGCTCTTTATCAACATTGTTGAGCATCGGACTTATCTACAATCGAGGGAAACATACAAACTTAACAACCCTTCCCTTTCTTATACTTTCCTCACTATGTTATATCTTATATATTCCTATCACTGTTAAAGTAATTGTATACATATGCAAGTGACTCCAATAAGTCAATGGAGTTGAAACCCTCGACCATTGTATGTTTGATCGTATGCAATACATTAAAATTAGACCACACATATGACACATTAATTCTATTAAAATTTCAACAAATGTACACGTAGGATCTATATGTTAAATTAATTTGTTTCTAGTTTACATATGGACCTAACTGAGCGCCAACGATACATCTACAAGTAGGTAATATTCAACTGTGTTACATTACTTAAATTTGTTCTCGTTTGGCTCTTGGCGACCCGCCTTCAAAATATTACGTATTTAAGATTTGTTGGCTAGTCTAGTCAATAAGAAAATTAATCAATGTGTACTAGCACAATGAAATATATATTATTTATTACTTTGTAGTGCACATTGAAGTCGGTCTTTTAATTTTTAATTAAATTATTTTATTTATTGTTCTTTTAGTTTCAAAGTATTCATTATAATATATTGCTATGTATAAATGATTTTAAGTAAATTAAATAATTGTTAACGTAATTTAGAAAAGCTTGTTAATTTATCATACTAGATAAATGTATTATAATTTGTAGTATTAAAAATAAAGACTGTTTGTATAGATATACCATGGATTGATACAGCAGAAGTCAATTAAAACCTGAGAAACGAGACTATAACGTAAATGCTTCTTAAAACTGTGACGGAAACATCTAGGATTATATTATTAAATATATTTCTAAGTTTAATTTTCTTTATGATAGCAATTATTTTTGTTTGTACTGTCCTTTTCTTATTTACTGTAATTGATGTATGCCGTTGTAATTAAATAAATAAAATGTTTTTTTCTTTCGATCAAAGCTCGATGCCACTATCGGCCGATGCCAATAATCAATCGAAAAAATTAGATTGAAGTCAATCTGGATTTAGTTTTTTCACTACTGAGATTGCTGTCAATCTCAAACGGCAAATTTTGGATTGGGTTTGTTTATTGGCAGCGGCTGTATGAACACTTCAGTATCTTACAATCGAGGGCCTTAATGTACAAGACAATCTTTTCCACGCAACCTTTTGATGGGGATAATAGAAAGGAGAGAGCAAGGACAGTCTTAGGTGTAATATTACACTTCCGTTTCAGAAAATCGAATGCGCGGATGGCTCTGACGAAGAGTATATCCTTTGCAACAGGACAAAGCCGCTCAAGGCGAGTAGAAGGTACAAGTGTTTTTTTTTTAATCTAAAGTAACATTAAGATAGTCTGCTGCTATGGGATCATTTGAGAGTCCCGGCCACTCATGTAATACAGCGTTCACTGAGGCACACAATTTGATAACATCATCTATTGAAGCCATAATTCATATTTCGAGTCTCTAGTGTCTTACATGTCTTGTTGAGACCTACGGTTGAGACAGTCGCTGTGGCTTGTCAAATCAAAGTCAAAATCCTATGAAGTCGTGAGAAATATGGTAGTTATTTATTGTTGTTTAAAATTTCTAGGGGCTTTAATAGATACCTAGGCCTACTGTTGGTAGGTCTCTCATATGTGAGAGGACGCCTGGGTAGATACCATTGTAATATCTATTTTTCTCGTAAACAACAGTGTAAATGCATTGTTGTGTTCGAGTTTGTAAGACATTGCAGCCAGAGTAACTGTTGGACATATTGGGACTTAACAGCTTATGTCTTACCACGGAGAGCACAGTGGAATGTCAAGCATAGCTTTGTAATTCAAGGTGTTGTTTAGTTTTGCTACTATTCATGAGCAGCCGTATCGCTTAGCATCAGGCGAACAAAAATCCAGTCTCGCCGTACATGGCAATAAAAAAAAAATTGTCATATCGTAATATCGCTCATAACATATATGTATGGCACTAGATTATAAATCAAATTTGGCATGTTCTTGTTTACCGAACCTATACAACAAAGTAATGTTCTAGACATTCATCGAAGAAGTGCCTACTGCCTCCGTACCTTGCGCACGGCTCGTACGTGACCAACGGCATGGCTGAGTCGCCTGGTCACCTTGTCGGAGACGTCCTGCTCAACTTCACCTGCAACAAGGACTACAGGCTCGTCGGCGAGAGCCAGGTCAGCTGCAAGGATGGAGAATGGCTTGGCGAGTTCCCGAAGTGTAGTCGTGAGTCAATTTATACGTACATTATCTGAGTATCTGAGTATCTGACAAGGCTTGACACGGCTTTACTTTTCTACTACTTGATGTTTGCCTGAACCCTTCCTATACTGCATCTGTTTTCTAAATACGCTATTAAAGGTAAGGCAATCTAAGCAGCAATCCACTATATCCAATATAAAACCTGCAATTCTCTTTTTTCTCTCATCGATGCCATTTAGCTTATATTGGCGGTTCAGACTCACAGTAATTGCATAACAATAAAAAATATTCTATTGACTCCGTGCCTCATCTTCCCAGGTTTCTGCAAGATGTTACAGACCCCAAACACAAAATATCGCTGCCTGTTGTCCGGAGACAGTGTAGGTACGCGCAAATGCGAGGAGTATGAGCCACTGGGCACGCAGGTGTCCCACGAATGCACCACCAACTACAGGTCTGATGATGAGGACACCGGTTACATGGAGTGCTTGCCTCGCGGCTGGGTTAACGTACCTAGATGCTTGCCAGGTAAATTTATATTTCCAACAAAACTTATATCGTCACTACAAATTCATGGAGATATTGTGTATCAAACATACATAGTAATCAAGCGAATTGATTATAATCATCTCCTTTTTTTTAATTTCTGGATATTGCGGTGTGTCGTTAACACATTATTACATTTGCCTTTGGACTGTTAAACTGTAAATATGAAGAAAAATGAAATGGATTAACAGTTTTATTAATTGAATAATATAATCTCATGTTTCACGAAAGTGGAACATCCGTCACAGCAACCCAAAATTTGGGATTTAGCCTATGTATACCTGGTTTCTGGCGAGTATGAGGGATTGTCTACTACGATCACAAGAGCTTTTATTTTAACCTTATTTCGTATAATAGATTGCGGTAGAGTGACCCCATCCGGAGAGCAGCTAATCATCACTGGGCGGCAGGCGAAGACCGGGGAACTGCCCTGGCACGTCGGGATATTCAGCAAGACCTTCAAAATAAGAGAGTCAACGGTGCTCTACAAACAGATCTGTGGCGGCAGTCTTATTAGCACCACTGTAGTGCTTACAGGTATTAAGATTTTAGTTTTTAATTTTCACGGGCAAGATCACGTGATCGTACTAACCGCTGCCCATGAATATTTACAAAAAGTGGATTACAGATATATCACCGACCTCTTAAAATGTAAAGTATGGGAGGTCCTCCTCCCAAGAGAGTTACGCTTATAAGATACTCTTCCGCCAACTACAACCAAGAAAATGTATACCGAGCTTCGAACCTCGGCGAGTCTAGATTTTTTATAACCCGCATCATAATTAAACTGAGTTTGGCTTATGATAGTCTTATCGATCAAAAACAAAGCCATCGGTTCACGTCGTTTTTTTTATGACAGCGTTGGACTATTCCTACAATGGTACAAAATAAAGAGAGCGTGGCTCTTCAATTTTGGTGATATTGTTTGGCTGGTTTCAGCGGCGCATTGCTTCTGGGACGATACCACTCCGTTGCCAGCGACCAACTATGCTGTGGCTGCAGGAAAGCTGTACCGAGAGTGGCGAGACGCGAGGGATAATGCCCAACACTCTGACGTAAGTAGATTTTTTTGGGAATAGGGAGTGAACGCGCTTATTAGCCACATGGTCGAGATACAAAACTGAAGCTGTGATCGGTGCACGTGTGCACATGATAAAGTGACATCTGAAACTTCTCGATAGTTCGATAGGACCGCCATTTGTAGTTTATGTAAATTAGTATATTTGTTAATGTATATCTTTTTTATAAAAAATAATAATAAATAAATAAATGGTTCCTACAAAAATTATATGAAATATCTAGTATAATTTGTTGAATAACTATTTTATACCAAAGGAGAAGGGGCATCCCAGCCTATCGACCAATAACGACAAGCCGTATATCGATGGAAAGGTCTTTTCAGATGCTACAACTTTGTCTATGGCAACAAAATCGAAATCGCTGTATTTTAGAAAATATAGCTACTTAAAGACTGCAGGAAAATCACGCGATAGGGCCTCGCCATAGTGAGCAATAACAACGAGCGATGCGTCATTAGAAAGGTCTTCTGAAATACTATAACTTCTTCTACGGCGGCCAGTATCAAATCTCTGCGTGGAAAAAAATATCGCTGCGTAAAGGTAACGCAAGGATGAAAATATGTATATGGGCTCATAGCCAGTTGACCAATAACGACGAGCAATATATCATTCGAAAGCTCTCTTTATTTTCAATAACTTCTTCTTTGTCAAGAAATCCCGATTCGCTGTATTTAAAGAAGTATATCGACATAAAGATATCGCGAGGCTCATATGTATGGACCCAAGCCTATCGACCAATAACGACAAGCTATATATCAATGGAAAGGTCTTTTCAAGTGCTACAACTTCTTCTATGGCAACAAAACCGAAATCGCTGTATTTTAGAAAATATGGCTACTTAAAGACTGCAGGAAAATCACGCGAAAGGGCCTCACCATAGTGAGCAATAACAACAAGCGATACGTCATTAGAAAGGTCTTCTGAAATACTATAACTTCTTCTAGGGCGGCCAGTATCAAATCTCTGCGTGGAAAAAAATATCGCTGCGTAAAGGTAACGCAAGGATGAAAATATGTATATGGACTCATAGTCAGTTGACCAATAACGACGAGCGATATATCATTCGAAAGCTCTCTTTATTTTCAATAACTTCTTCTTTGCCAAGAAACCCCGACTCACTGTATTTAAAGAAGTATATCGACATAAAGATATCGCGAGGCTCATATGTATGGACCCAAGCCTATCGACCAATAACGACGAGCGATATGTCAATGGAAAGGTCTTTTCGGGTGCTACAACTACTTTCACGGAAACAAAACCCAAATCACTGTATTTAAAAACATATTGCTACTTAAAGATTGCACAAAAAGCACGCGAAAGGGTCTCGGCATAGTGAGCAATAACAAGCGATGTGTCATTAGAAAGGTCTTCTAAAATTCTTTAACTTCTTCTACAGCGGCAAATCTCTGGATGGAAAAAAAATATCGTTGCGTAAAGGTAACGCAAGGATGAAAATATACATATGGACTCATAGCCTGTTGGACCCCACACGGGATTTGAACCAGAGGCCTCCGCTTTGCAATCATACCATAGTACAACTACGCCACCTAAGCAGTTCATACCTACTTAATGTCCACATATTATTTGTTTTTCTATTTTAAATAGTTTTTTTAAGAGCCCTCCGGATTGGATTATTAAGAAAGTTGACAATAATTGACGTCACTGGCAAATGAACACATATCACTACAAAAATATCTTAATAATTATAAACATAAATGTCGCGCAAAATCCTCCTTGGACAACTTCTGACCAATACCTGGATTGAATTTATCGTATTTCATTTTATCTCACGCACATAACAGTGTATATTAACGTTATGTAGTACGCTTCGTTTGTTATTATTGCCCAATATGCCGAGGCCCTTTTGCGTGATTTTCGTGCAGTCTTTAAGTAGCACCATTTCTGAAATACAGTGATATGAGTTTTATTTCCATGAAAGAAGTTGTAGCACCCGAAAAGACCTTTCCATTGACATATCGCTCGTCGTTATTGGTCGATAGGCTTGAGTCCATACATATGAGCCTCGCGATATCTTTATGTCGATATACTTCCTTAAATACAGCGAATCGGGATTTCTTGGCAAAGAAGAAGTTATTGAAAATATAGAGAGCTTTCGAATGATATATCGCTCGTCGTTATTGGTTAACAGGCTATGAGTCCATATACATATTTTCATCATTGCGTTACCTTTACGCAGCGATATTTTTTTCCACGCAGAGATTTGATACTGGCCGCCGTAGAAGAAGTTATAGTATTTCAGAAGACCTTTCTAATGACGCATCGCTTGTTGTTATTACTCACTATGGCGAGGCTCTTTAGCGTGATTTTCCTGCAGTCTTTAAGTAGCTATATTTTCTAAAATACAGCGATTTCGATTTTGTTGCCATAGAAAAAGTTGTAGCATCTGAAAAGATATTTCCATTGACATATCGCTTGTCGTTATTGGTCGATAGGCTGGAGTCCATACATGTTTGCCCCTTCTCCTTTGTCGAAAAGAAAGATGCTATTCTCAAAAAAACTTATATAAAAAATCTGCAAGTTTTAAAATCCTCAGAAAAATTTATAGTTAAACTACTAAATAACAGATAGTGAACGAGTGAATACACGTTTCAATCACGTTTTTTAGTGTGTTTGAGTAGTTAATCAGTTTGTGCGAATCCCATAAGTGACTCCTTGAATTACCATTTCCTCATTCTTAATAGTATCGTGTATCCACTCTTTCCACTTTTAATCACATCAATAATACATTACAATCATTCTGGAACTAGATCTTCATAAATACGAGTAGTTCCCGAATCTAGTGTGGAGATCACCGACAAACAACCTATTTTGGTATTTTTGTTATATTGTCACGATAATCAAAGTTTGAATTATTTCTCATTTTGGTTAAATAAATTAAGTTGTATGTACATATGTATTACATACATACATACAACTTAATTCATCTATACTCGTGTATTTCAACTTTTTATTGAACTAAACGCATGTTATATTCCCAGGTGAAACACCTCTATCTGCCAGATCTGTTCATGGGCCAGGGGAACCAGTTCCAATCCGACTTAGCGATCTTGGTGCTGGCTAAGCGCATTCAGTATGCGCCGCACATAGCGCCCGTGTGTATCAGCTTCAAACAATCCTTCGCCAACGATCAGCTCAGACAAGGAAACTTAGGAAAGGTAAATAGGTGTTATTCTCCAACTGCAGCCAGAGGTCCACTGCTGAGCTTAGGCCCACCAAGGACCACATCGACCTGTTGGAAACTGTAATATCAATGAAATTACATCCTTTTTGCCTTTTGTTAATACTTTTGTTTGTTTGTTAATGTAATAGTTTCATAGTGTGGTGATAGGTTCATGTTCTTGCTATTGCGCTCTCTATCGTGAGGGCAGGCTTTTTGTCTACTATCTGATGAACTATTTAATACTGGTAGGTTTATCATCATGTGTGAGAGGCCACCTAGGTAAGTACCACCAAAATGTCTACTTCTCCCGCCAAGCAGTAGTGCAAATACACCGCTTTGTTCCAGTTGTGAGGACATTGTAGCTAGAGAAACTACTGGACATATTGAGACTTAACATCAGATGTCTCAGTAGGGCAAGCGCAGCGGAATGCCAAGCATTGCTGTGTAATTCAAGGTGTTGGTTTGCCACTGTTCATGATCGGTCGAATCGCTTCCCATCAGTCGAACGGCATGCTCGTCTCGCCATTCATTTCAATAAAAAATGCAGTCAATGCCTTACCAGAATAAATAAAATCTTTTGCCTACATCTACAGGGTTATAGATATAGATGTGCTTTAATTTTTGTTTCAAAATTAAATCTAGATTGTATGTTTCTGAAGACTGTAGGAATTATATCCCTCCAGGTGGCTGGATGGGGTCTGACGGAAGTGAACGGCGGGGCGTCTCCAGAGCTGAAGGTGGTGGAACTGCCGTACGTGGAGCCAGGAATGTGCAAATACAAATCTGCTGAACAGTTCAAACGTTTCATCACGGCAGATAAGTTTTGCGCTGGATATGATAACGGTAGGTATCCTGAACCTTCTTTTCGGATTTCTCGTCCATAAAGTCTAAAACAGAAAGGGATTACCTATTATGATTAACACGAAAAACAATATTTTTTGTTGGTTTTTTAATACGCAAGAGTATTCAGGACACATTTTCCTATTTCTGACACTACATCTTCCACCTTCCTCTGCTGGTTTTCTGCATGTGCAATTATCCAAAACCTCAATGTAAGTCACAAATTTTTTGACGTGTCTGCAGGTACAGCGCTCTGTCACGGTGACAGCGGTGGCGGGCTGGTGTTCAAGAAGAGTGGCTCCGAGCGCTACTATCTGCGCGGAATCGTCTCCACCGCTCACCAGACCGAAGACAAATGCAACTCTATGTCTTACACCACCTTCACCAACATAATAACATATGCCAACTTCATCAGGCAGCACTGGCATGCTGATGATTACTAAATAAACAGATTTTATTCTATCCCTAATGTCTTGTTTAAGGCACCTCAAATCCCAATTCCAATACTTTCAATATAGCACATCAATTTCAACAAAATTCCTTGTAAGCGTTTGCTTTGAGCTGAGAAGATATGACGGAAAAAAAGAATTCTGTAAGGTGCGTTGGGGTTACACCGTAATAGTAATGCGTTAGGGGGAAGAACGTGAATTCATAGAAAATATAAGAGCTTATGTTCTTACCCCTTACGTCTTTGTGATTCGGTGTCACCCCACGGACCTTACCAGAAAAAGTCCAGTAGTAAGACATACGGGCTAAAACAATTTAATGATTCCTCTTATACAAGGTCTCAACTGGATACCACCAGTTATTTGTGTATCCAAGCAGCAACACTAAAACCCTTTAACTTAAAAACTTGAGCTAGACTCTAGAGACTCGTGATGCCGAACATAATACAGTGCAGTTGTGAAATTATACTAGTAAGTTCCGAGTGGCGTTGTTCGTGATTATGAGCAGCCGTGACGTGTAAGTGTTAGGGGAACGACCTTGTCATTTCGTGACTAAGCCAAAAACGTACAAGGAATATACCTATATATGTCGGAAATAAAACCATGTGTTAATTATTGTGAAACAGACCGGTTATAACGTCACCGGTGGGAATGGCGAGAATAGCATGCCGTTCGCCTGATGGTAAGCGATGCGACCGCTCATGAACAGTAGCAGAACCAAACAACACCTTGATTACAAAGCAATGCTTGGCATTCCACTGTGCTCGCCATCCTGAGACATAAGATGTTAAGTCTCAATATGTCCAGTAGTTGTTCTGGCTACAATTATTTATTTATTTAATTATATTATTTATTAAATTATATTCGTTTATTAATTAATTATTGCTGACACGACACGTTATAATTAACGGATCAACGATTTATCCGAATATCTGCGATAACTTGTTACTTTTATAGTAAACACGCGTTTGTCAGTGTTTCACTGCCGACTGTTGGATGTTGAATGTCTTGTCTGCGGTCCGGAGGCGCTTTATATTGCAAACTGTCATGCTCCCACCCTTACTCTGACTGTGGGTAGTGAAACAGAATCACAAACGGGTTTTCTTTAATAAAATTACTTCTACAACTACCCGTACATTGCTTAAAGCTTGTTTACCATTGTGTATTGTATTGTATTTTACCATTGAGATACGCTATTGCGTAACTCAAGATAAAGTATTATTGTGCAGTGATGGTTACCGATAAGTGCGTGGTGGCCTGTTGGTAAACGGACTAGACGCGACTGCCAACATGTTCACGGTGGTCGCGGGTTCGAATCTCAGGGCACACCTCTGACTTTTCGGAGTCATGTGTGTATTGATAGTCAATCACCACGCACTAAAACGGTGAAGGAAAACATAGTGAGGAAACCTGCATACTATGGTATACTAGGCCAGCGTGGTGGACTATATGAACTAACCACTCTCAATCTGTCGATTGTAGAGGAGGCCCGTGCCCTGCAATGGGACGTATATGGGCTGATACAGATGGTTACCGATAGCTTGTCTATGTGGTTACTGGCAATTTGAGTCTGAGATATTACTTATCAGAATATGGTCCTTATTAGCAACATTATCAAAAGATATTAATATAATCTATATATCTACCTATACTAATCAATATATAAAGCTGAATGTATGTTTCTGCTCGCTAATCTCAACTACATGTTCGAATTTTAAAATATTTTCGTTTTGGATATGAATCTAGGAATGCTATAGAATGCGGGAAAGAAGTGAAAAACGTTTCATGAACGGGGAAATTATATTTCTTTTCTGCGCTTCCGTTGGCGATCTGCGCTGTGTGAACGATTGAAGGTACACTACAATCATGTATGACGGGATTGTTCCTCTTAAAAAGATCAAATTGGACAGGAAGGGATGTATTGGGACGAGATGGGAAAACATTATAGGAGGGTAGTCACGCTGAGTTTTAATATTAAACAGTTAGTACACGAAATAATGTTATGTTTCTGACGTGGACATGAGTCAAAAAATATTAAAACCCAGACGAAGCCGGGCGGGCCGTTATTATTTATATCTCACGAGTCTGATAACGAGTAATCTACAATAAATGGATTAAAAATGAGAAAAACATTTAAACACTAATTTTCATATCTGTAATCGTTAATTTACTATGCGGACGGTACTAATATCAAAGCGTTTCAAATTAGTATGTTATTCATGGACAATTGTACGTTTTTCCCAATATTTAATAATTTTTCCATACTTAAATATGGCTCATCAAACATAGATAACAGAAAATAGCCAAGATTTTGCGAAAGTATGAAAAGGAAAAAATAAAAAGAAACTGTATGAAATAATTCGTAATTCATACATACATAAACTCTCGCCTATGACCCACTGGGGTAGGCAAAGACTATATAGTGCAAAATGCTACGGTGCTTAGATACATCTTTCACTTAACCAACTTTCCTCAATCTCTTTGTAAACGCTCGTCGATATCGAGGGTTCTGCATTTCGCCTTTGGCCAAACCACGAAAGCATTATTTTCTCAATCTTAATCACTAGATAAATCCTCTTCTTCTTCTCTTCAGCCACAGGAAGTTCACTGCTGAAAAAAGACCTCCTCCATGGATCTCCACATTGACCCTTTGGAAGTGGCCTCCATCTAGCGACTTCCTGCAACCTTAACTTGGTCGTCCGCCCACCTTGTAGGTGGACGTCCGACACTGCGCTTGCCTGTACCTGGCCTCCACTCCAGAACCTTTCTGCCCCCACGGCTATCAGGTCTTCGCGGTATGTACCCGGCCCACTGCCACTTCAACTTGCTAATCCTTTGGGCTATGTCGGTAACCTTTGTTCTCCCACGGACCTCCTCATTCCTGATTTTTACATAAATAACATCGTGGAAGTGGAAGGAAAACATCGTAAGGAAACCTGCATACCATAGCGATTCATAAGAATTTCTATGGTATGTAAGTCCGCCAACCCGCACTAGGCCAGCGTGGTGGACTATATGGCCTAACCACTCTCAATCGTACTGACAATTGTAGAGGAGGCCCGTGCCCTGCAGTGGGACGTATATGGGCTGATACAGGACATAAATAACTGGGGAGTTGCTCTATACTCCGGCTCGAAGTCTGAATGTTCGGACGTTAAACTTCAATATATAAGATAAAAGTTTTCCACTTCTAAAAATGAATACTATTCTCTATGAAACTTATCATTCACTTCGAACTTACTCCAAGATTACGACGTACGATAAGGATTAGAATACATTGTAATGTATTTAGACATATACTTAGAGTTTTACGCGCGATGTTCGAACATTTGGCGTCGTGTCGGAGTACAGAATAAGCCTCCGAAACATAATATGACAGATATTTCCTTGATTGTTATTCATGTAGACGTTGCTCAATTGCCTTTATATCGTCTTTTACTTCTTATCTCCATTCTTCGTGCGTATCAGGCTGTAATGTCTTAAGCAATAACTAAGACGATTAAAAGACAGAAGTTCAATTAGTAATATGAATTTAAAAGCCTTAGTTCTTCACAATCTCTATATATTCGTCATATTTTAATATTGTACCATCATAGGTGGACGGTGCAGGTGTGATATTTAACGTCTTCATTAATCAAATAAATGGTAGATAGTTTATAATATCAAAATGAATCGGTTCCTGATTTTTGCTGTTTTAGGTGAGAAGTTTATCATTTATCATTTTTTTTTATTGCGTTAAATAAGATAAATAATGTGATTATTATTACTTCACTTATCTAATTGGAAATTGCGAATTGTTTTACGTTATTTGGTTATTATTTTCTAAACAAGCAATATTTGTTCTTTTTCTCTATTTTATCACTAGGGAGTCTTACGCCCGAATACCCGAATAACGCCATTTAAATATTAAGTTGTTCTTTACTGCGCACTTTGCCGATACATTTAAACTGGATTTGCGTGGTTAAGTGCAACATAATAATTAAGTCACGTTTAAAGATTTGGGCGTTTAAGACGGTTAAAGCATTGATGATTCATGTAATAATTAAGGTAATTAATTAATTTTGGCAGCTTTGCCTACCTCTTCAAGGAACCACGCGTGGTTTAAATCGAAAACAACCACCTATTTTTATTTATTTTCTTGCCATTAATAATTCTACTTTTCGGATCTTGTGTCATTGGAGATGAACCACGAAACACTCAGTAACACCGAATAATTTATTTTATTTTCCACTCTGTTTTTACGTGGTGAATAATTTTAAATTGTTTAATTCCAGCGGTTTCTCTCGTCCCGCATTCTACAATCGCTGATAAAGATGGGTAAATACACATTATTATGATTAATCACTTAATATTATGTATATTGAAGGAGATTATGTGAAAAAAGAGCAAGGATCGAACCATGATTGATAGCCTCCGCATCGTGAAGCAGCTAGTTAGACGCCGGCTGTGAAAGGAGAGGCCGCGGGTTCGATCCCCGCAATCGATCAAACCGATTTTGATGTGTGAAACACAAATATTTGTTTCGGGTCTGGGTGTTTGTGAGACCGAAAAGTCTTTCGTAAATCCTGATTCCCACGATACAAGACTCGATCTTAGTGTGGAGTTAGGACTATGTATGTGACTGTTGGGTTTATTTCTTTAATGATGAATTTTATTTTATCTGAGTAGTTTTGACAATAGACTTCCTAAGCTGAATATGATGATCATATGTTTACAGACACCGCACTTATCCATCACATCCAGGTTTAAATGTGGAGAGAACGAAACGACTGGTTCATTTGCGGTAAGTACTTACATTTGAAAAAGATATTATCACTTTTTATTTGCATAAGTCAGGCTATCGAGGAACTTGCTGATATTTATCGACCATGAACATCGATGGCACTTAGTAGATTATATGAAAAAAGAACAAGGATCGAACAATGATGGACAGCCTCCGCCGAGCAATTACTAACCGGCTCTGCATATGGCATATGTCTTAATATGCAAGTGAAAGGACAGGAGAAATATAGGAAGAACGGGATGCGAGGCCCCGGGTAGTCTTGCTTATCGAATCAAACATGACAGCAAAGCCTTACTTCTTCTGGTTTCTTTATGACAGTGCACCACCCTGGTAGAGGGGACTTACTTCTTTGGTTTCTACTTTGGAATTCACTGGCTATGCGGAGTTCTCCAACCCACAGGCTTGCATGACGTTTCTGCTCAAGCCATTGATATAAAAACAAAGGACTCCTTCAGTACATTAGGAATTTCAAAAAGATGACCGTGAAAATCACGCTAAAATAAAAAGTAAATTAACTTATTTTGATGGATTTCGTCTGAACGGTGAAAAAATATATTATCTTCATGTTTATGAAACTTTCTGTAATAATACCAACAAGCATTTTCAAAATCGTTACGAGCGACGGCTAATTTCAGTAACGCTCCACTAGAGATGCACTGGAGCGCGCGCACCACTTACGTCGGAACAATTTACGTGCTTTCCGCTCTGTCAAAATATTTATGTCAATGGCTCAAGCCCTCTAAATTGAACTTTTGATTGAAGGAGTCCCGTGTTTTGCAGTGGTCTATCCGCTATTGTGTGATAGACGACGCCTGTCTACAAGGTAGATGGATGGCCAGGTTAAGTTTTCAGGCAGTCGCCAGATGCAGGCCGCTTCCAATAAATCGAAATAGAGGAGTTTGGGGGAAGTCTATGTTCAGCAGTTGACTTCCGTTGCCTAACGAGAGAGATATGTAAAATAAATTGATATGGAGGAGTTTGGGGGAAGTCTATGTTCAGCAGTGGCCATCCTGTGGCTAAAAAGAGAGAGAGAGATAAAGTATCTATATGTTTTTCTTTTGAAGGATGTGCGAAATGCCGCCATTCCCGGCGCACGGCTGGTACCGGACCAACGGGATAGCGAAGGGTCCAGGTGACCAGGTGCGGGACCGCCTGCTGACCTACTCCTGTGACAGGGGATACACCCTGGTCGGCAGCAAGCAAGTCCGCTGCAAGCATGGGGAGTGGATGAGCGACTTCCCTGAATGTGAAGGTGCGTAGCAATTATTTGGTGTCTTTTTTGAAAAAGTGGCTGCAATGAACCTGGTGGAAGGTTCTAGATAATAAACTGATAAATGCACCCAAAAGTCACATACATAGTCCTTAACCATACACTACATATTGTGTTGTGGGTATCAGGAATTACGAGAGGCTTTTTGGTCTTACAAACACTTAGACCTGAAACACCAGTGTATCACACAAATACTTGACCCTGTTTGGGGATCAAACCTGTGCACTCTCGTTTCATAGCCGGCTTTTAACCAACTAAGCTACTGATGCTGTCAAAATAATACGCAGAGTATTGATTGCTCATCTATTGGTATTTCCTACCTTTTCCCAGTGGAAACTATTATGCCCACTTTTTCGGAGCGGGTAATACAAAGAACCCAAAAATGCCCCACACTAGGCTAAGTATGACAGGGTTTCCGCCATGCAATCAGGTCGGATACGAGTATCTTACCATAAGCATAGATTTCAATATTTATTATTTTCTCAAAACTAGTTTTAATGTGATTTATCATTTATTTAGAATATAATAGTAAATAATAGTAATTTATTTGCACCACATTGCAGTCGTACAAAAGCATTTAAAAATCCGTATAACAATATTAAATACTAGCTGTCGGGCCCGGCTTCGCCCGGGTGCAGATAGTTTTTGAGTCCAATCCACATCAAGAACATATTATTTCGCGTGTCTACTAACTATATTTCCCGCGTGCCGTCGACTATATTTCCCTTCCGTAGGAGAGGACATCCCGTGCCAACAATTTGAATTTGAAAGAGTAGAAAATATGTATATTTGGTTTCCTGACTCATCCCACGGGAACACTACATTTTTCGGGATAAAAAGTAGCCTATGTGTTAATCCAGGGTGTCAGCTATCACTATACCAAATTTCATCAAAATCTGTTGAGCCGTTTTTTCATGAAAGAGTAACAAACATCCATACATACATACAAACTTTCACCTTTATAATATTAGTAAGGATTAGAAAAGTTTTAAATTGAACTATGATGCCCAAATAATGATTTAACTTGTGTTATGAACTTGATATTCCTTTAAATTTATCTTCACCGTAATATAAACAAATCCTCTGTCCCCGTAGAATATCTTGGGCTATATTTTATTTATTTTACTCTCTTTATATGTAATATTTTATTGACATGTTGAACATGATGTTCTACGTTTCACAGATATGTCGGTACAAGAGAACCCTGCGATTCCTGTGGATTCCAGTCCAAATGAAATTGGCAGGGGCAGTCCGGTTTTGGACGAACCAGCGGATAATACAGGTTCGTAAATATTAATGTTATTTATTGAAAAGTCGTGCGTGGTGGCCTGTTGGTAAACGGACTAGACGCGACTGCCAACATGTACACGGTGGTTACGGGTTCGAATCCCAGGGCACACCTCTGACTTTTCGGAGTCATGTGTGTATTGATAGTCAATCACCATGCACTAAAAACGGTGAAGGAAAACATCGTGAGGAAACCTGCATACCATAGCGATTTATAAAATTTCTATGGTATGTAAGTCCGCCAACCCGCACTAGGCCAGCGTGGTGGACTATATGGCCTAACCATTCTCAATCGTTCTCTCGATTGTAGAGGAGGCCCGTGCCCTGCAGTGGGACGTATATGGGCTGATACAGATACAGATTGAAAAGTCTATTAAATTCACAACAAAACGAAAAATATTGCATGAATGGCGAGGTGATTATGCCAATCACCTGATTGTAAGCGATACGCCGGCTCATGGACAGTAGCAAAACCATACAATACTATGAATTACAAAGCAATGCTTGGCTTTCCACTGCGATCGCCATCCTCAGACATAAGATGATAAGTCTCAATATGTCAAGTAGTTATTTTCTCTAGCTATAATGTCCTTCAAACCCATACAAAACAGTGTATTTAAACTGCTGTGTTGCGGGAGAAATAGACATTGCTGTGATACCTACCCAGGCGACCTCTCACAGTCACATATAGAGACCTAACAGCACTTTTTCAGAAATATGCAAATTTTAAGAGCAAGTCTTTTGCATATTTGCTTTAGATCCGCCATATTTTATTGGTGAGAGAATTATAGACATTACAGACAAACTAGAATAGACTTGAAAAAAAAAAACTGTGTCGCCAATACGATTGTACCTTAACCACCTTTTAATTCTGGTTCTTGGAAATGTTTAATTCAAGTAGTGAAAAGAAATTTCTAGTCATTGCAGTAAAAAAAACCGCATATTATGTTGGGAATTATTATATATAAGTGACTTTTTAGTGGTTAAAAAAATGTTTGTATAAAGTATAATATGAAATGAAGCACCTTTAGCTTTTTTTTTCGAGTAGATTAAAATTATTTCATTATATAACATTAATTATATACAATCACCTTTTTAAACCTACACCTAACCTAATGTTAATAAAAAAAATCTAAACGTACTATGAACGCTAATAATTTTCAAACCGATTTAAATAAATAACACCCAACAGTCACATACATAGCCCTGACTCCTCACTAAGATTGAGTCTTGTGTCTCACAAACACCCAAACCCGAAATAAATAATTGTGGGACGCATAAACATTTCTCTTGATTCGGGAATCGAAGTCGCGACCTCCAGTTACATAGGCGACGTCTAATTGACTGCGCCACGGAGGCTGTCATATTCATGTAAAAAATCAATTTATGTAGTCAATTTATGTAAAACAATTATGTTTTATTTGAAATAATGTTATCCAGGGTCGATTCTACAAACACTTGTCCAAGAATTGGTGCAGATCTTCGGCCCAGAGGAAATGAAGTCGGTTTTGAATTCGTTAAATTTGAATCGTTCGTAAATATTGTATTGTTGTATTAAAATAAATATTGTTGAATCTCACTTACATGTATTTAATTATTATCATAGTTTCTTGGTCTCCATTTATTTATTTGATAATTGACAAATGATAGATAAAAACAGAATAATACTATGGAAATGAATGAGAACATAAAATGAGACACATTAAAATTGGGCTAATTGTTTCTGTCACACACAGATATCCCAGTACTAATATCATCTTTCAAAATTTCCACCAATCTTATAAAGATTCAATCGTACTCTCGATTGTAGAGGAGGCCCGTGCCCTGCAGTGGGACGTATATGGGCTGATACAGTATATTACAATACATACAGTACAAGTAGATATATATGAGATTATTTAGCGCCAAGTTGAATATGAAAGTTAGGTAGTGTTCTGAGTTTTACCGTAATTAAACCATAATTATGAACAAATGGAAGACACTTAAAACGCCATCTAAAGAACAAAATAGGATTGCAGGCTTTCGTGATTTTATGCTACATTAAGTCACAGCATATGATATGTTATAACTTTGTATTCAAAAACAACAAAAACAAACTGTTTAAAAAATCGCTAAAACAGTTCATTTAATCTATAGGGAAAATTTATTATTTATTTAATTCTTTATTGTACACAGTAATTAGAAATAACAGTTTAGAGACAGTATAAAATAACAAAGTACAAATGGCGGTCTTATCGCTCTAAGGCAATTTCTACCAGACAACCATAGGATGGATATATGAGTAGGAAAAAAAAGAAAGGGCAGTGTAAAATAAAGACAAATGAAATGAAAACATATAAATACATATTATATATACATACACACATAAATATTGTACATATACATACTTATATACATTTATAGACGAATAAACATACATATATATACATACATATATATATATATATATATATATATATATATATATATATATATATATATATATATATTACCAATATAATCAATAAGAGGAAATAATCCTAATCAGTTTATAGAGATAGGTAGTGTTCTTTTAATAGCTTTTTGAATGATGACAATGTTTGAGCCTGCCTCACCACAACAGGAAGTGCATTCCACAAACGAACTGCTTGAACACTAAATGATTTATCCATAAATGTCGTGGTGTGGACGGGCATTCTCAGCTTTAGGTTCTCAGACGACCTCAAGGACCTCGTATGTGACTCATGAAGAAAAAGAAATCTTTGTTTCAGATAAGAAGGAGTGATAGGATTGAATAAAATATTGTATAGAAGTGACAGTATATGGGTATTCCGACGAAGTCGTATAGGTAACCACTTGAGCTTAGCACGAAACTCAGAAACATGATCATATTTGCGTAGACCAAATATGAATCTTATGCAGAAATTTTGAAGGCGCTCAAGTTTATTTAGTTGGTCCTCGGTGAGATCTAGATAGCTAACATCGGCATAATCAAGAATAGTACTATACAGGGTAGAATAGTACTATACAGTAGGAATAATACTATACAGGGATGAGGGAATAATACCACACCATCCCGGCGCGAACCAAACGGTTCTCAAATTCTTTTTTGTGCCGCACCGTCAGGCTGTGGAATTGTTTGCCGTCTCACGTGTTCCCTCCTTCCTATAATCCTGGGTCCCTCCGCCGTAGTGTGAAGAGGCATCTTAGCAGGCCGGCATAATTGTTTCCATTAGCATGGGACTGCCGTCTGATGCCAATGGATACTCTGCCTGGGCGGCATTTGCGCTTACCATCAGGTGCAATGTGGCCACTATGCCGTGCTAGAGTAAAAAAAAAATTGTATTGCGTCTGAAGTCACTAAAACTACCACCCCTATTCGTTTTCGGTAGCAGACTTGATGTACCCTGTATAATGATATCCTAATTATGTAAACAAACATGAAATAGCTATGATGCCTTGCCTGTCCAGCACTCATCTACCACTGTAAAACGCCATTTACACGGGGAGAGTTAATCGCGATGAAAATTGCATGCTACTATCGCATCAAGTCCTGACAATTGTTTACACAATGCAACTTTTTTCTATACTTATGTTAATCGTATCTTCGAGGCGATAAATTCTCCACGTGTAAATGGGGCTTAAATCTTGAAAAGCAGTAACACTAAGAATATCGAGCGTTGGGTCTTGGAAAGTCTTCTAGAGACACTAACTAGCTTGTTTTTATTTTATTGTTTTATTGAGACTTAACTTCTTATGTCTCAGTATGGCGAGTGCAGTGGAAATCCAAGCATTGCTTTGCAATTCAGTGTTTTTTTTCGTGCTACTGTACATGGGTGGTGGTATTGCTTATCCCCAGGCGAGTGGCATGCTCGTATCGCCGTGCTCGTGTTTCCGATTGATCTCAAAATCGATATCTGAAGGATCTTTTGCTCCAATATTCTAAATTGATAGTCGGAATTGTCATTTTGGGAGCCATTTTGAAAAGGGTATCTGCACCTGGATAAAGTCAGGCCGGACCGCTAGTTCTAATATTATTACAACATCCTCCAGGCTACTGCAAGTTGGTGCCTTCACCCAACATCGAGTACCGCTGCATATTGACCGGGGACAGTGAGGGCACACGCAAGTGCCAGGAGTACGAGCCTCCAGGCACGCAGGCGACCCACAAGTGCGCCGTCAACTACAGGTCCGACGAGCGCAACATCGGCTACATGGTTTGCCGGGGCGGAGAGTGGGTCAACAAGCCTAAGTGTCTGCCAGGTATGAAAAATATTTTAGTAGATGGTGTAATTAAGGTTATGAGTTTCTAGAGCTGGGTAGTCCTTCGGGTGGCCCATATTACATAATATACTTTGGTCTTCAAGGATTTTTATTCTCGAACCCATCGTTAAGATCATAATTATATGTAATTTTAATTATACACGTCTAATAGCGGCACGAATACCTCATCTCCTATAGTCGTACGTAAGGGGCAAATCTGGACTCATCACAGTCTACTGTTCTTAAAAATAAAGCCATCAACTCGTGATTTTTCCGAGTGAAATGAACTAATGACTCGAATGAGGCGACTATGTCTCTAGCAGTAGGACATTATGATCTGACTAGTATGTATATATGCGATTTTCAAAATAGGATAGTGTCCTCAATTTTTATTATTGTCTATTGAAAGATTATGTTATGGATAATCATAACCAAGAAGATTCAAAGTCCGTTTAGTAATAAGCAAGTGACAAACAAATAAAAGTTGATGGTAGGAAACAGGAGTAATAGAAAAAGATGGAACATGCAAGACGTGACGTAATGCATCCATAAGGTGCATGCGTGCGAAAGAGAAAACGAGTGTCCTCACCGCACTATTACAAATATTATCTCAGTCATAACAACCATATTACAATCAATAAACCATATAACAACCAAATTCCATGCTGTTTTCGAATTTGTTTTTTACAAGCGATATTTTTAGGAACCATTAATTACTGCTCAAATTCAAACATTGGTCACATCCCTATTGTTTTTGTTTCTAAGAATGCGGCGGAGTAACTCCTGAAGGAGTGCAGTTGATCATCACTGGGCGGCGCGCGAAGACGGGTGAACTGCCATGGCACGTCGGGATATACAGCAAGAAGTTCGACCCAGCCGCAGCTACCATCAGTTACTCGCAGATTTGTGGAGGAACACTGATTAGCAACACTATGGTGCTCTCTGGTATGTATATTTGTGTGAACCTTTACTTTGTTTCAGGTCTGGGTGTTTGTGAGACCGAAAAGTCTCTCGTAGTTCCTCACACCCACGACACAAGACTCGATCTTAGTGTGGGGTCAAGACTATGTATGTGACTGTCGGTTGTATTTATTATTATTATTATTTATATTGTTCTCCTGCATAACAAGTACAGCTATAGACGCATAATATTAAAAAAAAAATTATGAATTTTACTAGCGGACTGACCACCCTACACAGTTACCACGAAAACTGTGAAGTGATCAAAACGTCGGGATATCAAAAAAATTAAAAATTAAACCAAATCCGCAATAAAATCCGAAAATAATAGTTTTGTTTCAATGCGGAACACAACAGTTTACACTGCTGTGTAGCAGGAGAAATAGATTGCTTTCAAATATGACAGACCTACCACCAGTAGAATTCTACGTCGAATTAGAGGTTGTGTGAACACGTTGTATTTAAGTTAGACAAAACCAGTCTTTGTGTCAATAACTACAGTATTTTCTTCTAAGGAAAATGTATGATAAATGGTGTTTTTTTCAGCGGCGCATTGCTTCTGGGACGATACCCATCCGCTGCCGGCCACCAACTATGCTGTGGCTGCAGGCAAGCTGTACCGACAGTGGCGAGACCCGAGGGATAATGCTCAATACTCTGACGTAAGCACCTTTAATTACTTTTATTTGGGCTTGGTAAGATCACTTTATTTAATGGTAAAATCAGCCCAGAATATAATGCAATAGACTATCTTGGAATTGGAATTACTAAACAGTGGCATTTAACAGCAATTATTTGAAAACCTCTTAAGAGTAATGGTAATGTTTTTCATTTCTAAGCATTTATTTCGAGTCTTTCTGTTTGTGAGACCAAAAAGTCTTGTAGTTCCTGATACCCAAGCTACAGGACTGAATCTTAGTGTGGGGTCAGGTCTATGTATATGACTGTTGGGTGTATTTATTTATCATCATTATTTATTTAAAGTTTCGGTGGAAAGTTTTTGTACGTTCCAAAAGTCCCCCAAAGTTTCTGACGCTACCCATAAAAAATATGTGTGCCTTATTTTTATACCAGTGAGGACAAGAAGTCAAATATTTATTCACAATTTCGTGTTAAACTTCTTCTACAGTTTTCAAGGGCCCGTTAGCAGATGTAAGAAAACAAATGTTTTCCAGGTGAAAGAGCTCTACCTGCCGGATTTGTTCATGGGCGTGAGGAACCAGTTCCAGGCCGACATAGCGATGTTGGTACTCTCCGAGCACATCCAGTATGCGCCGCACGTGCGCCCCGTCTGCTTGAGCTTCGACCGTGATCTCGCCAACGAGCAACTCCGCCAGGGGAACTTGGGAAAGGTATATTTCTTTTTTATTTTGCCGTTTTATCTAAGCCTGTATGAGCTAGAATTGAAATTGCCAAGATTTCCAAGTCTTGCCATGGGACGATATGGTCATTTTGTATCGTATATTAGATAGAGAAAAGCTGGGCAAATGTCGATGGCACTTCTGCTTACTTTTTAATTCTACTTACACCGTTTATTACCTTGGTTTCGGGGATACAGACGTCAATCTTATTTTTGTTTAAATTACGATATATGGAATCTCCTATGAAATGTATTTCAAAAGTGTTCCTGGTCGACTATTAAAGACTGCACGAGTTAATACCCTTCCAGGTGGCTGGATGGGGCCTAACATCATCGAATGGCGGAGCATCTCCAGAGCTGAAGGTGGTGGAACTGCCGTACGTGGAGCCAGGAATGTGCAAGCACAAATCAGCTGAGCAGTTCAAGCCCTTCATAACGGCTGATAAGTTTTGCGCTGGATACGAAAATGGTAGGTTTCATACCAGAAGTTCCCACTCCTGATCAGTTTCTTCTCACTTTTCAAGTTTTTTCTTGCTACTGGAGCTAATAATTTCAACCTATTGTGAAACTAAATTCTAATTTTGGTTTATATGAGAGAAATAAGTCTCTTGATTCTTTACCCACTACGCAAGCCTTGTACCAGACTGCGAGTGCCTGTGTGTGACTGTTGGATATATTTTTTTATTTCTATATGTTCAGGCACAGCGCTCTGCCGTGGCGACAGTGGCGGCGGGCTGGTGTTCAAGAAGAGGGGCACCGAGCGCTACTATCTACGCGGGATCGTTTCCACCGCTCATCAGACCGAAGACAAATGCAACTCCAAGTCCCTCACTACATTCACCGACATCATGACGCAGGATAAATTCATCAACCAGCATTGGCATTTAGACGATTAGTAAAACATGAATGTACTATGTACGCTATATTTTATATAAATAAATGGATTTATACGTTAAGTGTCAAATAAATAGTCCTCTACAAAGATACGATAAGACTTGATAGCTGGTAGAGCCACGCTATTGTCAGTCATGACTCAGACAGGAGGAGGTAAGCTCGTCTGGGATGTCCACTGTCTCACAGACGATCGACCTGAAGCGACAGCCTTGCTGTCAGGTTTCGTACGGTGAGTGAGATTGTCGGATGCCCAATAGCCCTTCCCTCTTTTCGTCCTTTTTCCTTCCCACTCATCTCCTGATTTGATGGGCCGACAATAACTCAACGATTCAAGCGTTATGGATGTTCATAGTCGGCGGTAATCACTTCAATCATGTGACCTGTTTCCTCGTTTGCCGGACCTAAGCAATAAAAAAAGTACAAGACTTGCGTCGTAGGTCTCAGACTACAGTCCTTTAGTGTCACACAAAATATATTTATCAGTTATCTGGGTTTACAGTTTTAACCTGCCTTTCGTTCCACAGCCTTTGTCTGACTAGCTGTAGAGAGGACTGTTAAAATTCTGCCTGCTTTTATTGTTATCCTATCTTTTCTAGAGCCTATATTCCTTGAGGGCTGACAATGTGTCCTAATGTGAGTGGGGTCTACACTCCAGAGACGGGTGAAATGGTGACGTAACGATATATTTTCTGCTGTTGTAGGAGTTTAGCGGTAATCACTTGCAATTTAAAAGCAGTTTCCTCATTTTTCGTACTCGTGCATCAAACTTACAGCCTCAGGTTAATTCTAGTCATTTAAATCCAAATTTAAAAAACTAGGCCCTTAAAGTACCTTTACATATCACGTACTTTTCATATCATGATTACAGTGAAAACCATTTATATACAAAAAGACTCAATAAGGAATACGTCATACGTTGAATTCTTAATCGCAACCTAGATTGCAACATCTAGATTTAATCATAATTCACGGCATTGTAAACCAAGTAATGCCCACAGAATTTGCCCCTGAGTATAAATTAATAAAATAAATAAATAGCACGCTGCCTCTCATTTCGGAAGCAGCGTCTTACCAACTGCGCCGTTAATGATCAATTAAACTATATAAATGTATGAAAACTTAAAAACGTAAAAAGTATTTCAACTTTTTTCACAAATGATATAAGAAAACAAATAATATAAAACTATGGACACAAAAAACCGAAAAAGATTTTCAACATTTTTTATTGACAAAGAGTAAGCATTAAAATTCATATCCATCCATCATATGTAGGTTTTTTAGTCGCAATTCTGTAATCTAAGTTATATGACGACAGCCCGGAGTTTCCGAAAGCCGATGTTGGCTGGCTGCTTTCGACAGCACGAGGATGTTCTTCAGCAGTGTCTATAAACAGCTTGAGGAACCTCTCATGATTGAGGATATGAGTGAAGGTGGCCCAGGTGTAGATGTTGCAAGCATTCTGAGTGCTGGGGGACGTGGAGACGATCCCTCTTAGGAAGTAGCGCATCTTGTTACCTACAAACTTGGGGAACATGAGCCCTCCGCCGCTATCACCGCGACAAACTGATGTTCCTGAAAGACGAAATAAAATTGTTATGTGAAAATCGGTGTGAGTCATTTTTATTTTCATTATTTCGTTTCATTCACAGGAAGTCCACTGCTGAATACAGGCCTCCTCTAAAGATCTTCACATAGACCTGTTGGAAGCGGCCTGCATCCAGCCATCCATCCACCTTTCATTATTATTTGATTATAATTGCCGACATTCTTAATGCTATCCATAAGTTGTAGAAATGGGTGTTGTAAGACCCAATAGTCGTAGTTTCTCGATATCTATAAAACAAGTCCTATAACTTAGTGTGAGATCAGGATTATACATATGTGACTGCTCAGTGTATTTTTTTTAATGCAGTGAATGGCGAGACGAGCATGCCGTTCGCCTGATGGTAAGCGATACGACCGCTCATGAACAGAAGCAAAACCAAACAACACCTTGATTTACAAAGCAATGCTTGGCATTGCACTGCGCTCGCCATCCTGAGACATAAGATGTTAAGTCTCAATATGTCCAGTAGTTACTCTGGCTACAATGTCCTTCAATCCGAAACACAACAGTGCATTTAAACTGCTGTTTGACGGGAGAAATAGACATTGCGGTGGTACCCACCCAGGCAGCCTCTCACATATGAGAGACCTACCACCAGTATTGATTTCTTGTATCATTATATTTAAAAGCGCAGCTTGAAAACTGCAGTAACATAACTGAACATTTAGGCCCGTTTTGTTACAAGTGTGAATCTAACAACCAGCTCACCATTGGTGTACCCTGCACAGAACTTGTCGCTGGTGATGGAGCTCTTGAAAGACATGGGACTCTCTCGGATGCATCGGTTTACGTTGACGTACGGCAGGTCCGCGTACATCAGCACTTGTGAGGAGCGGGAGTTCTCCCCGACCAGACCCCAGCCGAATACCTTCAATCATGCAAACATAAACTTACGCCTTTTTCCCAGAAGGGGTAGGCAGAGGTGCCAGGACACCCACATTTCGCCTTGTACATTCCACCCCACGATGTGATAGGAAGCGAGCCTATGGTACAGGTTCCCTAGAACAATTTTCATAATTGATTACTAACAAGTTGATTTTTGGTGAGTAGCTTCCTTTCGACTAGACGCCCAACTTTTTCCTTACAGTAACGTTGGTAAATGGTAGCCTTGCTACCCTACTAATAGCAAGGATAAAACATGTCGATTTGACGAATTTTTAAAATTTATTAGTAACCGAATTTTCCTTTGTTAATTATCGAGATAATTATCTAAATAACGTGAAAAAATATTTGTCCTACAAAATATAAGGTTTTGTTAGGGAGTCCCCCCTCTCCAACATATATCATAAACAAGGTCATGGAAAATAATTACTAACCAGTTGATTTTTTTTTATTGGTTAGCTAACATTTGTATAGTTTACTGCCCACAATGTCCTACAAATTGCGTGGTATGTCATCTTGGTCCTACGCTCAAAAGTTGTAGTACTAATACTTAATGTAAAAATAATTACTATCAAGCTGAATTTTCGAGAATAGCTTCATTTCAATGAGACGCCCAAGTAATTCTTGTACGAAAATTCTCGATTGTGGTTTATAACTAAGATAATAGGGATGAAATATGTTGACTTGACGAACCCTTGATATACCCGGTATATATTTAGATGCGTTTCGCACCGGAGCTGGAAATCGGTATTTTACCGAAACAACTATATTGTTGAGCTTTTAGAACTTGTCTTAAGAAGTGACAAACACTAAGCATGGATTCACGCGCTAATAAGGAGAGGTGAAGCGCGCGGGGCGGGGTAAATTTGGGGCACCGAGGTATTGGTGCATAGGTTGTGCAAACAAAACATTGCGCGTCGTTTTAACCACAGAATACTAAACAACAGAAGTCAAGCTTCCTACAAATCGCACTTAATCAACGCACACATAGACAGCGTTCACCGACACGATATTCCAAACCAGTCGAGACCACTGCGAGAGCGAGTTTCAACTTTTGCGCGAACGCCGAGCGTAGTGTGGCAACAAAATTAAAGTACATACACAAGGTTGACTTCTGTTAGTATTCTGTGGTTTTAACTGGACGTATTATTATAATTATTGGTCGCTATAAGCAGTTGGTCGCTTAAACCGGGGTTGCACTAAACGGTGGTATTTTCTCAGTACCATACTATGAAACCTAACTTGAGTAAACATTATCGTCGTTAAAACCGGTTAGTCATTATAAGCGAAGTCGTTGTGTACGAGTACTAGTGTAAGTATAAATGTATATTTCATTTTATTTTGTATACTCAAAAATTACAAATTTTGTAGGACTAATATAAAATACCTTTATTTTTGTAGGACATTGTTTTATTTGGATGAAAAATAGATTAACCTGTCACGTGATATATTTGTCCTACAGTTACTAATTAAAAAAAAAGTCTTGCGGTATTAACAACTTTTGAGCGTAGGACCAAGATGACATACCACGCAATTGGTAGGACATTGTGGGTAGTAAACTATACAAATGTAAAATGTTAGCTAACCAATAAAAAAAATCAGCTGGTTAGTAATTATTTTCCATGACCTTGTTTATGATACATGGTGGAGAGGGGGGACTCCCTAACAAAACCTTATATTTTGTAGGACAAATATTTTTTCACGTTATTTAGATAATTATCTCGATAATTAACAAAGAAAAATTCGGATACTAATAAATTTTAAAAATTCGTCATATCGACATGTTTTATCCTTGCTACCCTACTAAGCTACCATTTACCAACGTTACTGTAAGAAAAAAGTTGGGCGTCTAGTCGAAAGGAAGCTACTTACGAAAAATCATCTTGTTAGTAATCAATTATGAAAATTGTTCTAGGGAACCTGGACTACTATGGCTATATCGGGCACAAATTCCTGATTCTGGGCTGATAATGAATAGAAAAATACAATATCACTTCGCCCAACCAGGGATTCGAACCGGAGAACTCAGCTTTGTAACCGTACTCTAGTATAACTACGCTAGCGAGGCAGTCAACCTTAAAAAAGTATGTATTAGTAATAGCATCGTATTAGTGGCAAAAATGTTATAATTGTGTCAGTAAATAAAATAAAATCATTAAGATGGATTTTAACAACAAAATTAGTTGTACGAAATTATTTAATTGCTGTTAAATGTTTCTGAGTGAAGTTAGTTAAGAGCTCCAAAGCTTTTGTTCACATACCCTCCCCAAGTTGCCTTCCCGGAGCTGTTCATCGTCCATCTTGTAGTCGAAGCTGACGCAGGCTGGTCTCACGTAGTTGTCGTATGAGAACTGCTTGGTGACGATCACTACTGCAATGTCGTCCTGGAAGTTCGCAACGCTGCCCAGGTAGCGCGGGGGAATTCTTATTTCTTTCACCTGGAAACATATATTTATCAATTTAACATTCATTGTGTATATGTTATGTTATTGAACCATGGAACCCTTATTGCAGCAATTTTTTGTCCACCTGTCTGTGTCTAGCAAGAACAACGGTTTTTCGGAAATGCGTGAAGGTATTGACGAAAACCTATTATAACAGTTTCTTAGATATACGCGAATGTTACGAATGGAAATAAAACGATTATTTATAGATTTTATCACCGATTTGGTTTAATTTTTACATCTTTTAACTTCCCGAGGTTTCGATTACTTTAGGTACAGCATCCGCACAAAAAATAAAATAAAAAAAACAAAGCCGCAAATAAAATCCGTTAATAATAGTTTTATTCTAATGAAAACCTATTAGTCTGCGGGGGCCTTAGTGCTTACCATCAAAAGCAATGTAATAAGTCATTATGCATGTAATTATAACAGAACTTACGTCAGATTTCTGTGCGCCTTTGTCGTGATCGTTGTTCCAGGGTCGGTAGATTTTGCCCACAGCGACGGCGTAGTTATTCACGGAGGGAAGTGTACCATCCAGGGAAAAACAATGCGCGGCTGGAAGTCAGTCAACAAATGAATAGTCAGTAATCTGAGTTAAACTAAGAAGCAAACCGAACTATTGAAAGTAATGTGAAAGAAACAGTTAATCAAAAGTAAAATATGCAAATACATACATGTATGAAATAAAAAAGGCACTTTGATGTTATAGCGCTCGAACGTATTTTAAGGTTACCGTCATTAGACCCACCCGGCATCGCCTCGTCGCCCGCGGCCCTCTCTTTGTCGCAGGTGGAACACGGGTGGACCTTGCATGGACCACTCGGTGGCAACGCGTGGTTCATCGGGGCTTGTAAATTGTCAATGCGCAACAACGCAAGACAAGCATGCGAGCAACGAGTTGTCATCGAGTGGTCCACGCGTGGACGGCGGCGATCCGGTGACAATTTCATAATATAAAGAATAATAACCGCGCGAGGCGAGGCGGTGCCGGGTCGATCTAATGAGTAGTAACCTTTATGAAGAACATAGTGGATGGCTGCAACATTGACAGTACACTACTCACCGGATACAATGACGTCTCTCGATATGAGGGTGCCGCCACAGATCTGCATGTAGGGTTTTGTATTCTTAGTATAGATCCCGGCGTGCCATGGAGACTCATAGAAATCTGCTCTTAAGCCCCCGGATATGATATGTTCGGTCTCTGGACCGGTGTAACCGCACACTGAAATTTAATAATACATTCGCTATTACAAAACAACGTATCCCTCCTAACACACGCAGGTATTTGTGTTTTGGGTTAACGTTTATATCTGGTTTCGATCTCGAATGATCGTTACGATCGGCAAGAGACTGTCTATATGACTGATGGATTCTCCATTTAAACTACACTGACATATAGACGTATTGCAATAACTTGGTCGAGCAAATTTAAAAAAGAAAATATTGATAAATGATTGCATACTTTTATGAATTGAAGTGAATTATTCTGGTTGTCTTCTACTCGGACTCATAAGCCATGGAGGGGAAAAGAGATAGATGCGTCACAGTCGAACGTTAAGGCCCTTTGTTCCGCGCTCTCGCTTGCACGCTCGGCTCTGGCCGAACGTGACAATGAGTCCTAGATTTTCGTGCGTGCAGTTGGCGTTTATTGATTTATAAGACGTTATCATTGGTTATCACATCAAAAATATTAAGAGACGAACTCGCAAACCATCTATTGCTACTCCTGCAAGCCACAAGTTGTATGCAAAAATCTAGAACCAAAGTTTGACGGTGCTTTCAGAGGTATAGACAAGTCAATAAAAGAATAGGAGTTGGAAATAATAATGAAAATAAATACAACCTATATTACATATTACAGGTTAAGGCTTCCCTTAAAGATTTCTTTATCGATCGATCCATCGACACCCTTCATTATATAATTTATCCATTTTTTTCCATTTAATTAAAATGATAATAAATGCACCCAATCATCACACATATTATAGTTCTAATCCCAAATTAAGATGCACGTCTTATGCCGTGTTGGCCAGAAATTACAAGTGACTGGCCTTAAAAATACGAAAAATACGAAACGAAATACCGTTTTTGGAGGATTGAACAAACAAATAAAAATAAAAATAAAAATAAAAAACATTTTCTCCTAGTGCGATCGGGGCCTCTCGTTTCGCTGAGCCACAGATGCTGTCCACCTTAGCAGTAGCAAAGATTACCCACTGTATTCGCTGCTAGTGGTCCTGGCGCCGAGACTTGGTAAATTAGTGAGCGTGATCAGACACTTTGGGGTTTCTGCTGCACATGTGACGACTCCGGGCTTCCCGCCAGACTTGCAAAACGCTACAAAAGAGAAAACTGTTTAATTAACTTGAATTAGAACGCAATTGTATTCACATCCACTGTACGTTTTGAGATCATCCATGATCATGTCTACCTTGGATCTATGGGAACTTTGTATTGCTTCTAAAAACATGGACTTACGCAAGCATGACTCTGCAAGTTCATCCATTTCTACCGACCACCAGCCAGAGAGGCAGCTAACTTTCCTGTCGCCGACCAGGTGGTATCCCTTGTCGCATGTCACGTTGAGGATCACATCTTCAAGACGATCGCCTGGGGACGCCTCCGGAGATGCATTATACGAGCCATGGTTTGGATACGGTGGAAGAATACACGGGCCGCTGGAAATTAACATTTTTACTGCTTTTATCTTGATTCCTCTTCTTATGGATTTAACTTATAATTGACATAGTTTAGACCACTATGTTCAGATATGGTTAATTTTATCCTGTATTTTAAATGTTTCTTTTGTTATTTCTATACTCGTAGTACGAAAATCTATTATTCATTTTAAAAAGGTGAAGTAAGTAATACTTACACTTCTTTAGTAGAAACCTCAGTTACCGCTGTCAATACTGCAGAAAAATTAATCCTTAAATATTTATTTGAGGACAAAAACCGAAGCGGAAACAATTATTTTAGCCTTTAGGAGTGGATATATGACTGATTTTCTAGCTACTGATACACACGACGCAAGACTTGATCTTTGTGTAGAGTCACGCTATGTATATGACTGTTAGTGATCCCTAACAGTCATATACATAGCGTGACTCGTTAATATTATTTTTACCATAAAAACGACATTATTCTTCAAGCCTCGACATTTTCACGCCATTTCGCACGTGAATATAAATATTTTTACACATAAATAAGGAGCTTTGTGTGATATGCAAGGTCGGTCAACCGGTTGCGAATCTCATATTATTCGTTTAAATCACCGCCAGAGTATGTGTCATTAAAAAGTTGATTAGTTACTAAGTATGTGCGTATCAGTCCATGTACGTCCGACTGCAGGGCACGGGCTGATAATTTCCTTCACCGTTATAGTGTGTGACACAAATTACTCCTGAAAGATAGAAGTGTTCCCTGGGATTTGAACTCGCGACCACCGAAAAATGACATATCAAAATGACAGAACCTTACAAATTTTACTAGAGCTATTTAATCTACAAGTATCTAAAATACTTTCCTATTAACGGTAGTATTATTGAAAATACTTACATAATATATTTTCCTTATTTGTATTCAGTAAAATTTTAATGTAATCAAACAAAACAAATACTTATCTATATGTTAACACTCACCCGTACAAATAGTTATCACATTGAATAAAAACATATTCATGGTGACATTTCTTACATCACAATAAAATTAAATTATTAACAAGACGCGCGTGTCCATAGCAGAAGACACTACCCGACTGCATAATGCAAAATCTTTAAGGCGCGGACTGAGATATTCGTAAAATATTCACCAGATTTGGCGATAAAATGTTATAGCTGTAAGGCATTGATATTGTTTGGGAATTGCAATCGGAACTGTTATTATTTTCTTCTACAATAATATCAGAAAGCAAATTATTTAAATAATAATAATGTTACATAGGCAGCAATAGGTAGAAATTATTTTACGATCATAATAGTAGTTTGATCGAATATACAATACATCATACATACCTGATGGTATTTCTTAACATAAAATTCTGGTACTACTGACTGCTTCGGCGGTGTACTACGGTACGGTGACAAAGACGAGTTCACAGGTTCTAATCCCGGGTCGGGAAAAATGATATTGGTTTCTTCTATTAATTATCAGCTCGGAGTCAAATATTTGTGCCCGATATGTCGATAGACTCGCCCCCTATCACGTCGTGGGACAGAACATGCATGGCGAAATGTGGGTGTCCTGGCATCTCTGCCTACCCCTTTCTGGGAAAAGGCATAAGGTATGTATGTAAAAAACTAGTAATATGAATTTTCTGTGTTTTAAAATAAACAGTGATCGATGACCACAAGTTTATCACTCAAGTTTACAGGTCAAATGTGTTTTGATCCGTGTTATCGTTGCGTTGAATCCTTGACGACATAGGCACAGGATTAACCTCTTGGGTTAATCAGAGTTTACGTTTTATAAACTAGTTGGTGCCCGCGGTTATGTCCGTGAGTATATTAACGACGGAAATGATAAACGATATTGATTGCTTTGTAAGGATTCATCCCAAAAATAGACCAATGGGGTCACAGTTTTATCGACACGCCCACTGTTGACGTAATATTCATTGGTTGGTTTACATTCATTCGTATTCATCAATTCGTAGATAAGAATTAAAATGGATTATTGATATCCTAAGTTATGTTATGTAAGTCATTATGTTAGCATATTGAAATGTCTTACGTCAGCGTCTTCTTGTACCTATAAAAAAGGCAATTATTTACATCGTATTAAGATAATAATATGATGTTCATGGTGCACGAATCAAACATTTAAGGACAGATGAAAATGGATCAACATGCTAAATTAAAACAGGCCCTTTTATGAAATAAATTTGTAAGTTAAATATCATCGCCTTAATAATAAGTGTTAACAGACCACAGTATAATAAAAATAAATCAAATAATTATTTTATGTTTCCTGCGAAGGAACAACTGACATCATCGGGTAAAGTGATTCCCCTCAAAATTAGTGCTGATTTGCAAATTAAGCAGTACCTTATGTTTTCCTCAATCGTTACTTGCATTGTGATTGGCACACCATAATTTGAATAAATCTTTTTCATATAATAATGCAATGAATATAAAAAAATACCTATATAGGTAATACACACTTAGTGGCCTTTTTGTTTCTGTGTCATTACTTCTCTGTATTAATAAATTATATTTATTTATTTATTTAAAACTTCATTGTACACCTAAAACTAACAATACAGAAATAAACGATGTTAATATTTATATATGTTTATATTATATTTTTGTTTTTTAAAGTGGTGGAGTCATGACACTAGTGTCAGTTATGACTCAGCATGAAACACAGAGTACATTCTATATAAGGAGGCATGAACGGATAGGGTCGTTCAGACCGGTACCACTGTGTCCCAGAAGCTCGAAATGAATCGACAGATTTGCTGTCGTGTTTCGTTTCTTCTCCTGCTCCCCTGCCAATCTGATAGGCCGGCAACAAATTCATCATTATCATCATCCACAACCTGTATGGGACCCATTGCTGGGTATAAATTTCTCTCATATTATGCCACTGTTCTTTATTTTTTGCCAGTTGCATCCAGGTTCGACCTGTGACTTTGAAAATGTCGACCTTTCTTGCCACCGGACGGCCGACGCTGCGCTTACCCAGTTTTGGCAACACATTACACATTTATAATCCAAGCATGTTGTATGTTGCTGGACCTATAGTATAAACTTAAGAGGATTTATAATATAGACTGATTTGTACTTCGTAAAAATGTTGATAAAAATGATGGTGCCGGGCCACCTTTTCTGCCTTCCTACTGGCTGATATTTGACGTGTGAGGAATAGTTGAAAAATAATAAATAATAGTTTAGGGCTGTTTAATTCTACTCAAATTCGTTTTAACTTTTTTTTCACTTAAATAGGAGCGCTGCCAACATTACGAACAAGAAAATATCCACAGAACAGTTGAATATGGTTAGAAAGGCAATAGCCGTCAAATTGTATGAAAACCAGCGTCGTCGTTTTCGGAACACAAAACTTCAACAAATCCAATACATAAAGCTTGCAATAGTGGATTTAAAGTATCGATAAAATTATAGAAATATGTCTTTGTTATAAGACCGGAATTTATTTTATCGATATGCTTAATAGTTTTTTTCTGATACAGTTATTTCATTAGTATTATGTCAATAGGCGGAAAATAAATGAGACTAGTATTGAAAATTCATTTTAATTTGTATACTATTTTATAAATCTATATGTACAGGATTTTCAAGATTTTTAACTGTGTGTGAGGTATTAACATTTTTATTATTGGAAAGGCACATATAAGCAATTATTATAATCCAATTACGATTTTTTACGTCAATAGATTCAGTGGTTTTGATTTTTCATACAATATTTAATTATTTCATCGCCATGATACAGTTTTTCCATAAGCGTTTTACGTAATTATTTTTGGTTTGTATATTACTTATGATCCAGATTTTTTTATTGTCTTCCGTTTCACGAAAATGAATACTTAGAACAAATCGTACTGGATTTTGTAGGAATCCAGTTGTCTCTACCTATTGCCTTTATCGACTCACTCTTGGAAACGTATAAATGAATAAGTTACTATATTATAATGTATTTTCAGACACAAAAATATCTTGTTCTCATGTTGGCAGAGGTATTAAATTAGAACATAAGGATAGGTCGTCAACGTTATCAAACGTTACTTCAATTTAAAAGGACTAAAAACTGATTTACGAGTATACGAAATCTATAATTACATCGATATAGTTATTATGTACAAGACTACAACACTACGTGACATGTGCCAATTTTCGCTGTTGACATAACAAAAATGAGTCGTATGCATTGCGTAGGAACTTGGCATTCGCGAGCATTGTATGTACGCGTAATCAGCAATGTATATTTTTGATTTGGCGTGTATCATATTATCGAATTCTTCAAAATGTCGTAATTAATAACCGCAATTTTTGAAATTACAGGTGAAAATCAATAAAATCGGGTTGAATATTGGTATGAATTTCCTCCTCTATTGATATTTGATGCTTTAGTACTGGAACTGCAAGATAAAATAGCACAAATCTGCATTTTTACTCTATTTCGCCGGAGCACCTCTCTCCAAGGTATTTCGACAGCGACTAATTTGACAAATCATCCGTTCCGCGGCAGTGATGCTTTTTATGCACCACCTTGCGACGCGTCAAACACTTTTATTTCCCTTCTAACTATATTCATCTGTTCTGTGAAAATATCTGTATAGTTTTTGAAGACGCAAATATATGACATCTCCCTCTATGTTATAAACACACTCAAGAGTATATAAAATGTGTTTTTGATAGTGGCATAAGTTCCTGTTTGCAAGTTTGATGTAATCCAAATGTAGTATCTGCTGGCACTTTGATGCCGGCCTTACAGATAGTTTAGGGATGTAAAATAAAACAATAAGTCAACAGAGACTTATCTCTTTTTATTTATTAATTTTCAATTCTCAAATCACAACAAAGCAAATCACGGTAAAGACATTCAATGAGGATGTGACACAGGACACAATCACGAACACTTCAACCATAGCACCTACCAATCTACTGCTGAATGTCCCAGAAAGGAAACAGTTTGCAGTAAATAAAGAAAACCAAACAAAAAAATATTTAACAATAACATCAACCTGCAAAACCTTCCATTTTTAAATTATACAAATAAATAACTAAAAAAAAAGAGTCATAAAATTGTCTAACCGGTCAAATTGAAACAACTGACGAGTGATTTGGTATACTTAAAATAATTAGAAAAAGTAAAGGTATTTACTGATATCCCTTATAGGTTAGAGGCCGGCTAGGTAGACAATGTCTATTTCTCTCTCAAACTATGAGTTGATAACATGGTTGAGAAAAATGCTCTCTCTATGAGTTAATAACAATCTATAATATAGCCGTTATGGTAGATATAAAAAATAAGCTTTGTATTTCAGGAATAAAGAACATTATGCGTTAACAAATACAGTAATATTCAACCACATAGTCTAGTAGGGCCTCTGCCCTCTCCCAAAAATCTTCAGCAATTTCCTGCGACTTTATGTTATATTTCTATCTATTCGATACGTTTATCCAAAATAGTGACACCGTATCTCCGTCGACCAATAGCAGCGAAGGAAAATCATACGACATTTAATCGCGCCATTTCATTGGTGCTCATAAATATACCATGTTTTTGGTCTTATCCATGAATTTTGTAATTTTATTCAACGCAATTATACTTTACATATTACACGATTTAACAGTGGTTTCATTTTACTGATAAAAGTAATTATATACGATACTTAACAATACATTAATATGGAAGTCAAAATGATAAAAAAAAAACATTATATCACAGAAAAATATCATAACTTAGATCTTCCGAAATCTTTGTCTAGAAACTGCAGTATATGGTTGATGCAGCGGTCCGGATTAGTTAAGTGAACATCATGACCCCCCACGACCCCCACGACTTGGTAATTCGGTACGTTCTTCGCCAGGTCCGCAATTAGTTTTTGGGCCCCTTCTTTCCCCTTCTCGTATCCCTTGGATCCGTCACTGGCAGATAACAGTAGGGTGGGGGGTGTATTTTGGGAGAATAGTTCATAGTAATATTCGTTGGAGTAGTTCTGCGGCGCTGGGGATCTTAGCCTGTTGTCCCAGGATAATCTGGAATTTAAAATGATGTATTAAATACTATAGTATATCGGCCATATACCTCAGTTACCGAACAAGGAATTCCCCTACAGTCAATCGTAATCGAGAGCCGTTTCCTGTGCCACACTGTCTACTGCAGGTTTGAGAACTCAATGAGTAAACAATCTCTATGGTATTCAGGTTCCTTCATGATATTTGTCTTTATCATTGGTGGTTTAAAAAAATATTCCGAAAAGTTGTAGTTCTGTGCTGGGATTCAAACCCGTGGTCACTAAAGGTCTGGTCAAACAAGATCTTAGAAGTTGTAATGCATCAGTTACTATAGATCAAGATCATTTCACAATCGCGACGCGTTGCGTTACTGTCCATTCCCACCTATTGTTTCACCAGACTTTAATACTAAATTACAAATTAACTGGCCGACAAGTAGAGATAATGCAAAGTATAATTAATTTCTTTAAATAAAGAGAAAAAAGGTATAATTAATAATCTGTTACCTATACTTCCCCTCCCCAACTTCAATAAGATTCCTGGACAGAACCAACTCAGCCTGCTCCTTCGTAAGTCCTCGAGCTCTCATCACAGCCTCCACCGCTTTCTCCTTCGTGTAGACTTTGCCCCCAAAGTTCTCATGGTGGTAATTACTATAGTAGTTGTCGTAGAATGTCTTGAAGTACTCCGGCAGGTCGAAAACTTGGAGCCGTTGTAGGGACGGTCCTGCGTCTAGTAGGATTTGCTTCTTTATGCGCCATGGGTGGACTACGTTGAAGAAAAGTCCTGGAAAAATATAAGAATTTATTTTATTTAGAATGCCATGTATATTTATTGTTTTATAAATGTAATGGTTAGTGCCACAGTTTGTAGTGAATATTAGGGTCTCAAATGTAAAAAGAGTGAGCTTCTTGCCATCATCATCATTATCATCTCAGCCACAGAAAGTGAACTGCTGAACATAAGCCTTTCCCAAGGATCTCCACATTGACTGCCATGCTGAGCACAAATTTGGGTATGAGACAATTTTGAATAGTAAATAAATAAAATAAATAGATTAATATACCTAATGTGACATACACAGATAGACCCCACATTAATTTGGTTTGGTTGCCTTGTGTGTATCCTGTGTAGGTAGAATCTAATAATTGAATTAAATAATGGATGAAAAAAAATCTAATTTTTAATCTCATTTTGCTCCACTAAATTAAAATAAATAAATACACCCACAGTCAAATAAACATATAGTCCTGATACCACACTAAGAACCAGTCTTGTGTTATGGGTATCAGAAACGACTATACCTCTTCAGTCCCATAAACACCCAGTCTTAAAACAAATACTTGTGGTCCACACAAACATTTGTCTCAGTTGGGGGATTGAACAAATTACCAAACATCACCACTCAATAACAGACATGCGTATACTAAAAGTTTAAATGATAGTTAATAGTAACCTTGTTCGCAGCCCATAGAATGTCCTATGAATATGAAACTCTCCCATTCCAGGTGTTTCAACACTACCTCCATGGCAGCTATGAAGTGAAGTCTTGTGATTTTAACTCCTGAAATATTAAAATATTATATATAACATATTACAATTATTATATTTACAATTTTGATCTTCATTAAAAAATAAATTATGAATTTATTTCACACCAAATTTGAATCTTAGCCTGAGTTTTAAAAAGTCTACTGCTGAATATAGGTCTGCCCTAATGATTTTCGAAACACTTTTTGCTGAAAGTAGCATGCAACCTTCAATAGGTTGACCATACACAGATAAACCAACATATGGACAGACATCAAATATTATGGCAATTAAAATTAACATAAAATAATAATTCACATGGTGAATTATTTTCCAAGAAACATATTTTTTATTTTTTATTTCTATGAGTGGCGAGACGAGCAAGCCGTTCTACCTGAAGGTAAGTGATACAACAGTAGCAAAATTCCACTGCGCTCGCCATCGCCGAAACACAACAGTGCATTTACACTGCTGTTTGCTGTACCTACCCAAATGATCTCTCACATATGAGAGTCCTACTACCAGTAAAATAATAATACTTCTTAATGAAGCAAATGAGCGAAGCACATGTTTTGAATGAGAGAAATAAAAATTACTTACCAATAGGAAACGGATCAGATCTTCCATTACCAGGCATGTCAACACCAACATAATAATACTGTTTAGGCATCAAATCAAGCAATGGGATGAAGGTGGCAGCACTGTCTTGCCTGCCATGGATAAGCAGCACCGGTTCACCCCCAGGAGAACCCCAGGATATTACTGAAAGTTTATGAATATTAAACATAATAGTAATGGCTGTTGCCTTTGCTTGTAATGGCCACAAGTACATAATTAGAAGGTGTACCTAGGATACTACAGTCTACACCAGTAGTTCTTAACTAGTGGGTCACGGACCATTATTAATCCCTGGAAACAAAATAATCTGCGAAGCCATTTTGAGGCAATCCCTAAAATACTTGTAAGTATGTTTTATTTATAGATAGTAACATTTTGGTATTGTGTTAACATAAAATCAAATAGGTTGACCAACTGGATGACTAGACAGAAATTTTGTCTTACGGTCCCTCATAAGTAAATGGTTAAGAACCTCTGGTGTTAGACATGCTGATGTGTTAAAAGTTTCATACAATTTAATTTACATTTTAATGTTGAAATATATTAATTAATAAATAAATAATAAATAACTAAATAATTTACTTTTATTATAATATTGTACACAAAGTTACCAGTTAAGACTGGTATACACTAGCCCAGGAGTTTTTTCCTAAATTAGAAAATCTAGCTGCAGCAATGTACTGGGTTTTATTGATTTGCACTAAATTTTAGAGATGCATACAGAGAAATAAGACTGAATAAGTCGTGGATTTAGTATCACACAAAAATAAAACCATATAATCCTAAACAAACTTGTACCTATGTATACTTTTAAAGGTTAAAAATTACGTAAACAATGAATAAACCGCATAATATATTTATAAATGAAAACTTCACTTACATGCTATTTTTCCCCACGGCGCATCGATGAACCATTCTTTTAAAACATTCATTTTAATCTTTTTATGGCACAAGCCAAGGTACAAAGATTACTTGATTATCTAAAGACTTTAAAGGTTTATGACTGTTTCCATTAGATCAAGATCAAGCTTTAAATAAGTAGAATTTTTTGTTAGTTATATGTTTTGATTACATATTTGATATATGAATACGGAATAACTGATACACAATTACACATGAATTGAAAAATATCCAATGTTTGTTTTCCTAAAAATCACAGATTTTATCCTTTGACACTGACAGTTAATTTTTTTTCCTGAATTGGTTCCTGACAGGTTGAAAAATATGAGATAACAATATAATAATTTGCAAGTGTGAGTAGTACTGATGATCAGTAATGCTACTTATTTGAATTACAAAATATTTGACTAATTAAATATAGGCCGCGTTCCACTACGCGTTCATGGCGATCAAACAATTTCATTTCACACGCCATCCATTCTGCTTGACGATGGCAATCATTAATGTAATAACTTCATGACGATTGTAACATATAAGTAAATGATGACACATCTACTGGTGAGTGGTGGGGCGAGCGGTAGTGGTGGGGGTGCGGTGAGTGCAGTGCCTGCACTCACCGGACACTTGCTGCTGGTGCGCCGTACGAATAGTGTGTCTGGAGTAAATCAAACTGTGTTTCCTTTATATAACCTATACCGAATAGTGAACTCTACATGTGGCGACCCTGCCATCCACAAATTAAGGTTATAAAGGTATGTGCCAAACAATTTAAAAACTAAGCATGAGCTTAGAGGTAAATCGGTAGCAAATCAGTTTTGTTAATATTCGTGCCCTACATAATTGTTTCTGCGTTTTATTAGCATCTTTAAAGTATTTATGGGGCATTGAATCGTCGTAACTGACTTAAGTTGTTAAATTACATCTATAACAAGGCACTTGTTATTGCAAAACGGAACTGATTTAGTTACTTTGATTGGTACCTAAATATGTAGCACATCAATGACTAAGGCTGAGTTGCATAAACTAACTTTGCCAATACCTTTGCCTATGAAAATGTCATCGCCATACATTTGAGATGTATTTGACCTTGCGAATGTATGGAATTGACAGTTTCAAGGGCAAAGGTATTGGCAAAGTTAGTTTGTGCAATTGAGCCTAAATGCTTTGATTATTGGCAAAGACAGATTAGAATGTGGGTTTTGCTCAACAAGATATATTTAAACTTAAAGCAATAAAACGATTTCCTGGAAATAAACTATAAACAGCTGTTATTTATGATTGTAAGAATGTTTAAATCAAGATATTGTAATGGACTTGATACAGTGTGAAACATTCTTCGTTCTTTTTCGATTTTTATGTTTAATTATTATCTACCCACATTTTCTGTTATTGGTTAAACGCAAACGTTGAACATTGGGTAGCATTCGTTAGTTATCTCGATGTCGATGTTCAAATATACCCTTTTTAGTCTGTCAATAATCAAAGTTAACATTGTTGTCAGAGGTAGTTTGCTTATGCAAACAGTACCTAAATGATCTCGCATTGTATAAAGAACAGGCTAAATGGCCTTAAGTTAAATACAATCAAGAGATCAAGAGGTAGTTCGATTTATTCGGAACGGTACCTAAAAGGAAATTACTCCAGCCTTCTGGGTAGACCATAAATATGTCGCAAACACCACCTTTGAAGTCTTTTGACTGTGACAGCGACTCAGCTTCAATTGGTCTATGCTGGAAAAATGGGAGTGTGCACTACTAGTGTAAAAGGGGACAAAGGCCTTGCTCCTGCATATGGGCGGGTCAACCCTACAAGAAATATATTATAATATTCCTGGTATATATGTAGAAACTACTAGTAATAATAATACTAGTATAATGACAACGATGTATTTATCGTCGCTGTCAACATGCTAAACGAATACTTTTCCTCCAAAAAAAATAAATAAATAATAATAATAAAAAATAAAAAAGTGGTATTTATGAGCGTCACTTGTTTAGGCTCATCAAATAAGGAAGTGGAGGAAAAATAATGACAATATTCTCGTAGAGTTAGACACCAGAGCTCTAAATGTCAATTCACTGCCCCTAACGAACACGTGATTGTTCAAGTCACAGAGAAATGTAAGTCAGCCAAATTAAGGGAAACAATTCTAACCCTTACCGATGATGTGACTCTTGAAAAAATTATTTCCGAAACCAACGCTCTAGAGGAGTGAATCGACAAATTAATAATTTTGGTTTGTCGAAATCAAGTAAATACCTAACGGTTAATATAATGGAGTGTTCTAAAAAAAAAAAAAAACTTGAAATATCGAGTCCCGTGGACGTTATGACGACACTATTAAAGAACAATGGCGAATTTTTGATTGATCTTAATTTGAGTGTCTTAAAGTGGCATATATACAAAACAATTTGCAATATTTTCGTACATTTTTTCAAATAATCATATGAATTATACAAAGCGGGTGAAAAAAAACCTTTAAAATGGAAAGCCATTTGAGTAATTCCGGATTTATAAACTATTATTGGCTAAGTGTTGCCATTTTATATTTATTCGAATTAAATAGTTTGCTATCTAGTACAGTACTGTTATTCGAGATAACTTTATCATTCAATATAATATTGGCAAACTCCCGCAATTTGTCAGTTATTTTAATTTTGTAAATTATACTTCATTGATATTTTATTTGCTTAAATAGTAACAACACAATGTTTTTTCTGTATTAAATAATAAGTAAATTCAAAGTATGATATGAGCCTGACCAAAGACTCATACTTAAAGCAATCGATTGACGATTGACATAAATAACCCAGCAAGAAAAAAAAATAGACTTTTGACGTTTCCGTTGCGTGAATTGTTGATAAATATTTAATCCGGACTGAGTCAAAAAAAATTGAGGAATAAGGAGCCTGATACTGCGTTGTGTGATCCGTGCATTGTTACGGACTTTTATATTTACTGTGTGTGATATGTTATGTTTGTTATGGTCATCGATATTATTTTAATGCTTGGATTGATTTATAGTAAATATGTTGAGAATTGAAGGTAACTGTCAACTGAGACTGCGGCAGATCAACTGTAATTATTAATGATACGTGTAAATATACTTTTTAAGCTAATATAAATAAAAACACAAGATACTAATAGAACGGGTGTATTATTATACTTTTTATTTATTATAAAATGATATTCCTGACAAGACAATACTTCATAGCACGATCAGCCATTTTACTCGTAGTGTGACGTAGGTGTATAAACACAAAAATTCTGATGTGAATATCAATTTTTCCCCTGTTTCTTCAACAACAATTATTACACATATTGAATTAGAAATTAACCCTCAGGCTAACGAGATTTTTTTCATCTTAAGACATTTAATTTTAATGTCAATAAATTGAATGTATGGAATCTTGCCATTGTTCTTTACGCTAGGGGGGTGTCAAAGTTGAGATGGTAATAGATTCCGGTCGTAAATGCAATATTACTAATGATGTTACATGGCAAGTTCTCAAGAACAATAGGGTCCTAGTTGAAAATCAAGTGAAATCTCCAAACAAGAGATTCATGCTAATGCATGTAATACTTTAATTGTACTAGGATCTTTTGAATCATTACAATTGGCAGCAACTACCCCCGAGCCGAAGCCACCTTTTATGTAGTTAAAGATGGTAATGGGAATTTGCTAGGAACATATTATACTGCCACGTCCTTTGGCTTTCTAAAAGTTGGATTAGTTCCCAAAATTTAAAGGTGTTCAGATTCATATCTTTTTAGATAAATCAATCAAACCAGCTGCTCGGCCTTGTCGTAAAGACCCTGTTCCTCTTGAGTCTAAAATTAATAAGAAAACTTAAGAACTTATTGAGTCAGATATTATAAAGCCAATTAATAGCCAGCCTGACTGGATCTCTCCCTTAGTATCGGTCTTAAAAGCAGATGGTGATGTACGCATCTGCGTAGACATAAGGAGAGCAAATAGAGCTATCATTATGGAGAACTATACTTGCACAATATGGAACAGTTTATTCCAAAGTTCAGAAATGCTATCATATTCTCTTAACTTAAAAAAAAAAAAAAAAAAAAAAAACTGTCCACCAGCTAGAGCTAAGTGAGGACAGTAGACATATCACGACATTTTATAAATGTCTAAACGAATGTTGTGTTCGCCTGTTATTGGCACGTGTACGTGTGTATTAGACCAATGGTTAATTTACTTAATAATATTATGTATACTGTGCTGTTGGTGTACCAAATATACTAAAATACATTCATTTGTAGCCGGGGACTATCTCTGCCTGTTTAGGTACAAACGCGTCATTTTGTGCAACTCGTGTGTCTAATATTAAATATAAAAAATAAATAAATTAGAAAGTATCCTGTTGCCTTGTACAGGAGTCGCCAACTTTATTGGTGATATAGTCGTTTATGGTAGCAATGAGGCCGAGCCTTGCACAAGACTACAAAGTTTTGTTAAACGATACAAAATGTGCATTCGAGTAAATCAAATAGATTTTCTTGGTCATCAGCTATTTTCCGAGGGACCTAAGCCTTTTAGACAAATGTGTAAAGGCAATCGAATTGTTTCGAGAACCAAAAGTTACGGGAGAAGTGTCAAGCTTTTTAGGGCTAAGTAATTACGTAGGAAAATGGATCCCTAACTTAGCTACTTGGACAGAACCTTTGCGCTAACTTCAAAGACTAAAACAAAGCAAAGGTGTAAATATCATTTTATTGGCGCAATAAACAAAATAGGCGTTTGAGGGATCGAAAAGCGCTATGACTCAAATTAAGACCTTAGGCTACTATGATCCGCTTGACTGTACCCAAGCTTTCGCCAATGCTAGTCCAGTCGGTTTAAGAGCTGTGCTCGTCCAAAATGGCACTAACGGGCCTCAAATTGTTGCATACAGCAATAAAAAATCTGACAGACCGTGAGAACCGGTATTGTCAGACTGAGAAAGCTCTTGCGTTGGTTTGGGTGGTGGAACATTTTGATACATACCTATTTGGGAAAGATAGTTTTGAACTTGTCAGTGATCACAAGCGATTAGAGGTGATATTTGGACCTGACTCTAAGCCGTGTGCAAAAAAATGTTTTACGCTTACAGTCATATAATTACATATTGCCCTTAGGCATTAAGTCTGCCTGTACTATTAATTTGTACAAAGTGGGTAAATAAATAAAATAAAAATAATTTCAAAGTGGTCTATACTGTGTCAAGACTGTGGGTGATAAGTCACCACAGCTTTTGATGTTAATAATTATTCGAACTTGTTGTTGACCAATATCGACCTGTAGCAGAGTTACCTTGCATGAGCCAAGAATAGTTTGCGAGGGAGCCTTTAGAGCTAAAGTTAGTCAGAAACGGAATATATAACAGCTGGGACCAGAGTGTTAACGCTTATAAGGTCTTTGTGCAGGAACTTCGTTCTCAAGGCAATTTACTATTACATGAGAATAAAATTGTTATCCCATCATGTTGAATCAAACTTTCTAACAGCTGCTCATGAAGACCATCCAGGCATTGTAGCTATGAAAATAATACTACGTTCTAAAAGTGCCTAGGCCCAAAATTGATAGAGATGCTGAACATTATATATGAGCTTGCAAGGGTTGCACTCTGGTTTCCGCTCCAAATTCTCCTAATCTCATGCGCAGAAGAGAACTGCCAATCAACCCTGGGTTGATACAGCCATAGACTATCTCGTACCTTTACCTATCGGCCATTATCTTTTACTATTATAGATTATCTTAGTAGATATAAAAAAAATCAAAATTACTAAGAACATCGATTCTGCCTCGGCGTAGTTGTACTAAGGTATGGTTACAAAGCTGAGGTCTCGGGTTCGAATCCTGGGTTGGGCAAAGTGATATTGGATTTTCCTATTGATTATCAGCCCAAGGTCAGGAATTTGTGCCCGATATGGCGATAGGCTCGCCACCTATCAAATTGTGGGACGGAACATACAAGGCGAAATGTGGGTGTCCTGGCACCTCTGCCTACCCCTTGTGGGAAATAGGCATGAGTTTATATATGTATGTCTCGATTCTGCTTCATCGATTCATGATAAAGAGATTTTCCTCGTTTAGGCTCGCATAGGTATTACCGCTGACAATAGTTGGCAGTTTGTTCATACCGAATTTGAAGTTGTTGCAAAGAATTTGGAATTCGGTTGGACCATAGCATTCCTTATTGGCCTCAACAAAATGGGAAAGTTGAGAAGCAGAACCGTGATATATTGAAACAACTACGAGCGTCAGTTTAGAGATAAGTTGCCTTCCGTTGTTGATGTTTAGTTTACTGACCTAGAAGCAAGAGACAGGGATACTCTAACGAAAAACAAGGAAAAGAATACACAGATAGAAAGAGGCAAGCAACGGAATCTAATATTGATATTGGAGAGAAGGTATATTATGTTTAATATACAGTAAGAAAAACAAGTTAAACCTGCTGTTAGCTCGGCCGAAGACCCGAGAGCCGAGTTGATCCGACACTTTAGCGATGATATCCCGGACATCAGCCTGTGTGAGATTGAGATGGCCCTGAAGCAACTTAAAAACAACAAGGCGCCGGGCGAGGACGGAATAACTTCAGAGCTTCTGAAAGCGGGCGGAACGCCGATACTGAAAGTCCTTCAGAGGCTCTTCAATTCCGTTCTCCTCGAGGGCTCAACGCCAGAGGCATGGAGCAGGAGCGTGGTGGTACTGTTCTTCAAAAAAGGTGATAACACTTTGCTGAAGAATTACAGGCCCATCTCGCTCCTGAGCCATGTCTATAAGTTGTTTTCGAGGGTCATCACAAATCGTCTCGAACGCAGGTTTGATGACTTCCAGCCTTCCGAACAAGCCGGTTTCCGAAAAGGCTTTAGTACCATAGACCACATCCATACGCTTCGGCAAGTTATACAAAAAACCGAGGAATATAACTTGCCGCTTTGTTTAGCGTTTGTGGACTATGAGAAAGCCTTTGATTCGATCGAGACTTGGGCTGTGCTACAGTCTCTCCAGCGGTGCCATATCGACTATCGGTACATCGAAGTGTTGAAGTGTATATACAACAACGCCACCATGTCGGTCCGAGTACAGGATCAGAGTACGAAGGCTATTCCACTACAGAGAGGCGTGAGACAGGGAGATGTCATATCTCCGAAACTGTTCACTGCCGCGCTGGAAAACGCCTTCAAGCTCTTGCAATGGAAAGGATTCGGCATCAACATCAACGGCGAGTATATCACTCACCTTCGGTTTGCCGACGATATTGTAGTCTTGGCAGAATCGCTGGAAGACCTTAGCACTATGCTCGAAGACCTCAATCGAGTCTCCCAACAGGTGGGTCTTAAAATGAACATGGACAAAACGAAGATCATGTCGAATGTCCATGTTGTGCCCACTCCCATCGGTGTTGGGGGCTCGACTCTCGAAGTTGTTGACGAATATGTCTATTTAGGACAAGTGGTCCGGTTAGGCAGGTCCAACTTCGAGAGAGAGGTCAATCGTCGAATCCAACTCGGTTGGGCAGCGTTCGGGAAACTACGCGACGTCTTCTCGTCCAAAATACCTCAGTACCTTAAATCGAAAGTCTTCGATAGTTGTGTGTTGCCAGTGATGACTTACGGCACCGAGACGTGGCCTCTCACTATGGGCCTTATTAGGAAGCTCAAAGTCACTCAACGAGCTATGGAGAGGGCTATGCTCGGGGTTTCCCTACGAGATCGAATCAGAAATGAGGAGATCCGTAGGAGAACTAAAGTAACCGACATAGCCCACCGGATTAGCAAGTTGAAGTGGCAATGGGCAGGGCACATAGCGCGGAGATCTGATGACCGATGGGGTCGGAAAGTGCTCGAATGGAGGCCGCGTAGCGGAAAGCGCAGCGTAGGACGTCCACCCACAAGATGGTCCGACGACCTGGTAAAGGTCGCGGGACGTCGCTGGACACAGGCTGCCTCCAACAGGTCTCTGTGGAAATCATTGGGGGAGGCCTATGTTCAGCAGTGGACTTCCTTTGGCTGATGGATGGATGGATGGAAAAACAAGTTGTCGACCATATAGTAGTAATAAGCTTTATAAAATGTTGAAACATGTTAATTGTTAATTGTAATTTTAATATTGTATATTACCTAGATATATAACTGTTTGTTTTCCGAATAAAATAAAATAAATAAAATAAAATATTATAAGAACGGTTACGTAGAAATATAGTACATTCCAAGAGGGTTGAAGGAAAGTGAGTAGTCTGCACAAATGGTGATGATAATTCTTCAAATAACGACACCACCGATGACGAAGCAAGCGTCGAAAATAAATAAGTGATGTGTTTAATATTATATAACATACATAGCGTTTGAATTTAATATTGTTCGATGATTGTTTTGATAAACTAATTTGTAAAAAAAAAAAAAGAGTTGTGAAAAGAGCAACACTAGACTTTCTTGCCCGTTCTTCTCTAGTGAAAACAGCTTTCCGAACCGGGTGGTAGATAAAAAAAAAAAATGACTGAATCTAAATGATGTTGAACATTTTAATGGATTCAATAAATTATTTTCATTTTCTTTTTATATTTGACTTTTTATATTTAAAAGGTAGATGTAACATATAAGTAAATGATGACACATCTACTGGTGGGGCGAGCGGTAGTGGTGGGGGTGCGGTGAGTGCAGTGCCTGCACTCACCGGACACTTGCTGCTGGTGCGCCGTACGAATAGTGTGTCTGGAGTAAATCAAACTGTGTTTCCTTTATATAACCTATACCGAATAGTGAACTCTACAACGATCATTGTGGTCGCATTATTTTAATGACGTCATGTCATAAACTCACGACGATCTATTTTAAGAGGCAGGTCGTGGTGAACTTAAAGAAAATTGCCAGAGTTTTGAAACGTCAAAGCAAGAAAATTGACGAGAGTGAAGATTAACAATTATATTATGATGTGGAGTAGTACAAGGAAATGTTTCTGCAGTGGATGCTCAACATAACGTAGTGTTTTAAATTCTCTCAACATGCATCGCGGTCGTGAACGTGGTGGTTGAGATCATCAAGTGGAACGCACTAGACGTCCTACGTGAAAAAGCCTGAACGCCTCACATTTTCCATTTCCGATAGGAAAATGGCATAGAAATCGTAGGTAATGCCAAAGGCCTACTCAACTGCTACGCACAACTCTTCTCAGTCTGTGGCACAACGGTACGGAATGGAATGGAATTTTGCCAGTTGCCACTGGCCAGCTAGCCGCCAAAGAGTCTAGACGTTTATTCACTGTTGTGGTCCGTCGACGTCGTACTATGGGGACTCGCATATAATTAGGATTAAATTATTTTGTTAAAATCGCTGAAAGCAAACCGTTTCCAAATTTCAAAATTATTGGATAGATAAATGTTATTGACTCTCTTTGGCTTTGAATTATTGGTGATGATTAAACTAGTTTGATTCGAACCGATTATTGTTGATAGATTTATAAGTACTTAATTTAACAATCTCGTGAATTGTGACAGATCGCGTGAAAATCTTTTTTAATTAAATGTGTTACTTGGCCGTAGTCAACCATAATAATATTTCGTACACCATAGGCATATCTCATATTCCAATATACTTTTTAACATTTTAATGCAGATGTCAAAAACTAAAATAATTAAGGCCGTATGAAAACAGTTCGTTTGATGTTGATATTATCTCAATTAAAAAGTATTAAAATAAAACAAAAGAAAATAATAATGAAGCGATTTATTAGATTTTACACTTGCTATGTCTACAGTTTTTATTTAAAAATGTGTTTATATGGTTGCCTGCTTCATTTGGATTGGTAATATGAAAATCATGTTCTCCAACAATTGTAACTTTTCGGTAATTTGGCGATTTCATACTATTCTCTAACATATTTTTGGCAAAGCTTAATCCCGGTTCGACGCTTTTGTTCTTAGAAGCTTCTAGAACCAGTGTAGGTAACGTATTTCTACTTATTACACTATGAATAGTTTCTTTCGAGACTGGTATATTTGAGATGAGTTTCATGCGAGGATCCATGGTGAACCTGAAAATATTATCACAGTTTAATTTCATAAGCGGTGACGGTCGGGATTGACGGGCTGGAGGTTATTAGTTCGATACAGGTTCTTGCATCTTTATATTCGCAAATATTCATAAAGTTTTGACTTTTGATGGTAGTTGATACTTGATAAACAAAAGGAACCGAGAGGAAATCGAATCGCAATAGATCAGCGATTTTAATGGCTTTGTTTTCAGCAGTCGGACTTGTACGATATTAATCCATTAACTATTAATTTATTCAGCAGCTTTTTATAGAAAGTTGTTGGTTTGTTAAATTTTGTTTTGTAATTGTAAAATATATTAAATTAAAGCCATGAGCCTCATCGAAAAACTACATAATATGTTTAATACTAAATATACCTATGACATGGCCGGGCCTACTCGGTGGTAACTGGTATGTTACATGTATGCTAGTTTGTGTAATAATAATTTGATAACATTCATAATGTTGATATTTTATTGCTATGAATGGCAAGACGAGCATGCCGTTCGCCCGATGGTAAACGATATGACCTAGCATAAACAGTAGCAATGCTTAGCATTCCACTGATCTATTTCCTATAACTGGTGGCAGGTCTCTCATATGTGAGAGGCCATCTGGGTACCACCGCAATGTCTATTTCTCCCGTGAAACAACACTGCTTAAATGCACTGTTGTGTTTCGGATTGAAGGACATTGTAGCCAGAGTAACTACTGGACTTAACATCTTATGTCTCAGGATGGCGAGCACAGTGGAATGTTGCTACGGTTTATGATCGGTCGTATCGCTTACCACCAGGCGAACGGTTTGCTCGTCTCGCCATTCATAGCAATAAAAAATAAAAAAAAACTACTTGCCGACCTCTGGACTAGATCATAGCTTTTTTAATGCAATGAATGACAAGATGATCATGCCGTTGGCTTGATGGTAAGCGATACGACAGCGAACGACACATGGACAGTAGCAAAACTCCACTGATCTGGCCATCCTGGGGCAAGATATGTCTCAATATGTCCAGTAGTTAATCTGGCTACAATGTCCTTCAAACCGGAACACAACAGTGCATTTACACTGCTGATTGACGTGAGACATAAACATGCGTCCAATTTGGTTTTCTTTTTACCTGTATTTATCGCCTTCAACTTGTAATGACCTTGAGAGGATAATTTCTGCTTGTTCCACTGTGAGGTTTCTGTTGCCGGCAGACAAAGTCACGGCATCTTCATAGCGGTAAAGTTTCGTGTTCTTTGTGCTATACCTAGAATTAGAGCGTTTTTTTTTTTATTTTATTTGAATTTGAATTTGACTTTCACTTTTTCTGCAGCTGTGGTTCCGCGTATTTCAGCATTAACAAAAAAACTATATTCATAAGTTAAGTGAATACAAAATATAAAATGTCGGGCCCGTAAAATAACAATTTATTGTATCTACTTCTGTGGAAGTGACGAAAACGTTTTTTCCAACACCAAATGTTCAGTCGTAATTTCTAATATCCGCGATACAATAATTGATTCATAATAATGTGGTATTAGTTTAAAATAGATTATTACTTTATTGTACGGCTGAAGCTGAGTTAACTTTCGTTCTCTCTCGTTTAATAATTCCATGGTTGTCTGACAGAAATTGGTTTTGGCTTTTATTTTTGTTATGTTGTCAATAGTTATCGATTAAGTATTAAATAAATATACTGCCTATTTGATAATATTGTTCAGTGATCACCATCTCCCTAAGAGCTGTTTGGGCTGCAACCCAGGGCCCAGTGGGTACAAAAGTAACCAGGCCAATTTTTTTTAACATATTCATTGTAGCGCCATTATAAAACAGCGCTAAAGCATTAGGAATAAATCCGTAAATTTTATTGAATTAAAAAATATGTTTTATGGTCCTATTTTGTCCTTTACAATAAACTTATATGACTCTGCAAAACAGTTATGTGACAGAATAAAAAATAATTGAATGATTAGTAGGCCTCTGAATTGTATTAGCCCAGGATCCCACAATTTCACGGTCAGACCTTGGTGATCACAATCGCCAAAATAACATTCAACATTCACATTTGACAGCCTCTGTGGCGCAGTTGGTTAGACGCCGCCTGTGAAACGAGAGGCCGCGGGTTCGATCCCCGCACCGAGAGAAATGTTTGTGCGGCCCACAAATATTTCTTCCGGGTCTGGGTGTTTGTGAGACCGAAAAGTCTCTCGTAGTTCCTGATACCCACGACACAAGACTTGATCTAAGTGTGGGGTTAGGACTATGTGTGTGACTGTTGGGTGTTATTTATTATTATATTATTACATTACTGGCGAATTTAAATTATAACTCACCTTTCATAGTTACTGTAATAGTCGTCAAAACAGTAATTGTACCATAGATTTTGATGATAGTGGACGAAATGGTACATGCCAAACGCTGGACCTGGGTCTAGTAATATCATTGACGACATCCTGTTGGGATACACGTAGTTGTAGAATAGACCTGGAAAAAACGATGTATTTCTAAGTCATGAAGTTATTTTGACTTGAAAAATCGTGATTTGCTGTAACTGACACGAACCGTTTAACGTCTTCAATCTAGAAATTCATGTAGATTCAATTTATTAGTAATAATACATATATAGGAAACGCATTTTCGGAAAAATATGACTTAGCGAACTTATTCCGAAAACGAGCGTTTTGCCACCTTGAAGACCGGCAACGCATCTCCATGGGTTATGGGTTTTGCAGATGTTCATGGGCGGTGGTGATCACTTACCAATAATACCATATTCTCATTCGCCCCCTATAATTTAAAAAAGGGAAGTAACTACTTAATGGAGCAAACTTAATCTTTTAATTCAAATTGGTTGATTCGCCATACGCCTACCTGCCAATGCACCACATAATATATTCTAATGAACTTTACAGAAATACCCTGTTTGTTCTTTAATCCAATGAATGCACCACAATGTTAAATATTATTCGGTTCTCCTCGATTCTAGAAATATTTTCCATGCTTTCTGACATATTTTCTATACATATTCGCCCATTCTTATTAAAGCATAGATATAAATAAATGATTTACCATTTACGCTAAAACGGTGTAGGATAACATCGTGAGAAAACCTGCATACCGTATCGATTTAAAAAAAAACTATGGTACGTAAAGTCCTCCAAGCCGCCAGCGCCCAGCGTGATGGATATGGCCTAACCCTTTACAACTGTGCTCACGATTGTAAGAGAGTTAAGTGCTTTGCAGTGGAACGCATATGGGCTGATAAGGATAGGCTATATCTTATATCTTATATCCTATCTTAGGTAGGTACTCGTGTGTGCTCTAATTTATTTGTAAACATACCAATAACTGTCGTCATAGAATGTGCCAAGTAGATGAACGTCTCCCATTGCATTCTCTCCACTACTTTTTGGATAACCTCGATGATAACCAGCATTGAAACCGATAGGCCAGCTGGGAATGGGTCTGACTTGCCGTGACCTGAAGTCAAACAGGAATTGTTAAAATTTAATTATTTTTTTCTATCAATTGTTTTTTTTTAAATTCTATATTACAAGTAGTCATTCACGTGTGCGTTGATTTATTTATTTATTTCAAGTAAAATGCAGGTTTTCAGTCTATTTGAACCAAAACACTTACACTCTAATCAATAAACAATGGTACATAAATAATATTCTTTCTAAAATTTCAATAATAAAGGACATTTATATATTTGTCGGTAAAAATAAAAATGAAAATCTATTTAACAAATTAATAACAAAACAAAAGAAAACATAGTAACAAAAAAATAAAATTACACAATAATCAAAAACTTAATATCTATAAGTACTTATTATCTACAAAATTTAGTTATTACATTTTTACTAACTATTTGATCATTAAAGCAGTTATAATATTATCCTTGAAACATTATTTTTTGATAATGCACTTCGGAGATTTCATCTTAATAATCATTATCATTTCAGCTACAGGAAGTCCACGACTGAACATAAGCCCGTTCAACGATCTCCAAATCCACCTGCTGGAAGTGGCTTTCATCCAGCGACTTCAACATCGGAGGATTAGAAAAAATTTATCCGCCATCTCCAGAAAAAAACTACAGAAAAAGTTTTGCAGTTTCGTGCGGTAAGTTATATTACTGGAGACACTTAAGTTCCTTGGCAGGATTGTCCTCTACTCTGATAGAGACCACGACATTATACCTGCCTTAGTCACCCATGCAAATGTGCCGCGTTTTACTTATTGGTATATTTTAGCAGGCCGGCATAATTATGTCGACTATCGTGAGTCAAATTGGATTGACAGGACTCGCCATAATGTGAATTTTGTCTCTCAGACTTTTAAAAAGTTTGTCAGCAACATAAGTCGCCACACATTCACAAGATTTGGAATTGTCTTATCATCCAAAATAATAATTATTTCCAATATCGTATAGCACTCTTCGGCATAGATGACTTTACTTAGTTATATTTTACGACTACAGAGTAGTACGTACAAATTTTAATTCATAAAAAGATTATCAAAAAATGTGAAGTGTTCAACGACTTATGTTGCTGACTGTACATGGTTAAAAATCTAGAACTACTCTCTTACCAGGTATATCAAAAGCGACGTAGTAATAGTTGTCAGTTAATTTTTCTACCAGGCCTATGAATGTGGCTGTAGTGTCGACGTAACCATGTAATAGTAATACTGGAGGCTTTCTGCTGTCTCCCCACGATATCACTGGAAAATAATCAATACTTATCTGAAATCTTGCGTTTGTTAAGCCAAGAAAAGCGAGAAGTGTGTTCTTTAGGTCTAGCGAATTTTAGCGTAGCAGTCTGTTAAGGTCTTAAATGGGATATAGCTTATTTTTTTGGAGACTGTCCCGATCACACCCACCACTGCAACTCCTGCAAGCCAGGATCAACAGTGGCACGCAATGTAATGACACCGAGCATTGAAGCTCGGCGAGTCTCCGGGAATGTCTAACTTGTCTTTAACCCGCAACGAAATCAATCAGAAAGTTAAATTAATAGGAGGAGTTGGAAATAAATTATTGTCCACTTCCCTCCGTGCAAAGCGGGTGACAAAACAATGAAATAAAGAGGTAAATAACCTCGCAAAAAGACTTTTACAGCCGGAGAAGCCAGCTGTAAAGCACCACGGATCAAATCCTTATTACATTTAAATGGGACCTATTATGTGAGCTGTTACACTTGATTCCAGTAATAGGTATGGCAAAAACGCCGGAAAGCACGGAAATTCGTCCTAGTCTACAAAGTCCGTGTAGTATACAACTCCAGATGATATATGCATACTATCCAGCATGGTTTTACGCTCATTCTGCTAAAGACTATACTCCCAAAGTATATGATGCGCGGATTGTTCATATTCGCAATTTGCTGTTGAACATGGGCACGCAGGCGATTCCACAAGCTTAAAAGAGTATAGTTTAGACTTAAAGTTACCATGGCCCGTGAGGAACTGTGATACGCAATAATCGACATCTAGCCAAGTCTTCGTCAAACGATCACGCACGCAAGGAAAATATTGGTATAAATGCCGTCCCTTCAAAGATACCTCCCATCTATTTTGCCATTCATCTTATAGTTTGCTATATACCACTGAAAGCGGTTTAAATAATCTGTCGACTTTTAAGAGTTCACGTGCAGTTAAAAATCTTTTATCCATATTCTCCCTAGTAGAGTAATATATGGCGGCGCGACGTTGCACCTCCAGATCGACTGGAAGGACACCCGCCAGGACAGGCAAAGCTTCGGTACTAACAGTTCTATATGCCTTGCACAAGAATATCAACGCCAAACGTTGGCTCTGGAGCAGTTTTCTTCGCACAGCACCGATAGTAGCCCTATCAGCCCATACGGGAGATCCATAACAAATACATCCTAAGTAAGTTGCTCCATAGATGATTTTTAGTGTATTGAAAGATAGCCCCCACGTTGATTTCGATATTCTTGTCAAAGCAAAAAAGTTCCTTTTCGACTTTTCCCCGACGTTTTTAATATGTTCCAGAAAGGAAAAATTCCTTTCCAAAATTAAACCAAGATAACAAACCGATTCTTTTTTCTTTACAGTGATACTATTAATTTTATTTCGCGGCGGTGATTTTAAAGTTTCTTTTAGAAGTAATTGGAACGTTTTATGTGGTGCAAACTGTAAGCGATTTCGATGTCCCCAATCACATATTAATTTTAAACACGCGTCTGCCATATTTTCTAATCCCGACCTACTGTTTGACTCTATAAGCAAGAGGCCATCGTCCGCATATCCGGTCAAAGAACACCCTGATATAGCTTATTTGTTGTAAGTAAGTAATTGTTTATTACATTTACGGGAATGTAATTTTTACGGATTTCATAATCAGTATCAGCCCATATACGTCCCACTGCAGGGCACGGGCCTACTCTACAATTGAAAATACAATTGAGAGTGGTTAGGCCATATAGTCCACCACGCTGGCCTAGTGCGGGTTGGCGGACTTACATACCATAGAAATTCTTATGAATCCCTATGGTATGCAGGTTTCCTCACGATGTTTTCCTTCACCGTTTTAGTGCGTGGTGATTGACTATCAATACACACATGACTCCGAAAAGTCAGAGGTGTGCCCTGGGATTCGAACCCGCGACCACCGTGAACATGTTGGCAGTCGCGTCTAGTCCGTTTGCCAACAGGCCACCACGCACTTGTATTGATTTCATAATGGTATAATTTATATTTTTTAACATCCCGACGATTTCATTATTTTACGGCTTTCATGGTCAAGGCGGGATTGAGGTTTTATAGAAAAAAAAGTCTTATTTGTTTCATTTAAATTGCGAAAACCATGTAAATACACGTAGTTCTTGCACCCAATACATATTGATTGACCCCGCAGTAAAAAAACAAGTCTTTCGTCGCATGTATGAGAAACTACCAGTGACATAACAAGCATTTATCTTGCTGTGGGAATCGAAATCGCTTGTTTCATACCCAGCTTCAAAATCACTGAGCTATAGAGGCTTCCAACCGTTCAATATCAACATACAATAATATTTTTCCATTTCTTTTCTAATGTTAATAAAGTGCTGGCTTTTGCAGTTCCAACGCTATTTCCAATGGTAATCGATAGATCATGCATTTAATTATTATCATTAATTAGGGTACACAAGATCAAGGTTGAAAATTTGCAATTAATGCATATTAACATTGTTTTACGAATCCTTGCCAATCAAATAAAGGTAGATACTTATTGTAACAAATTATCACTTCCGCGTCGAAAGGTCGTGTATTGTCATCAATTTTTTTAGTTTAATTACTGTAGTAATTATGTACTCATACATTATATTATAATATTCATATTTATGTATTTTTTATTTTTAGTATTACATGTAGTTATAAAATTATATGCTAGCTAAAACGGGAAATATATCAAATAGCTAGCTAGGTATTTGATATATTTCCCGTTTTAGCTTCTTCCCTGTACACTTTAGGCGGCCCTGTGTTTATCCTTTTCTTAAATTTATCCCATGGTTGTCTGTAAGAAATTGCTTCATTTCTTCACCACATTAAGTTACACTGTCAGAGAATGATTCAGGAATTTAGTCCACTTATATAATTTCAGTATATGAAGCTTTTAATAAATAAACACATTACCTTTGAGCAACAAGACCGCCAATGGAGTGTATATAAAATAATAATGTCTTAGTAGATTTGTAATAAGGGGATGTTGTATTGTTCTCATCATTTTTTCTCCTCAGTTACACTTTTCTTACTTTACTTTCAAAATAGAATATAAATCTATTAGTATTCGATTTCTTAAGGGTAACAAAATCACAACCGGGACCTAAGTTTCGGAATTAGAGAACTTTCCTTACACCTTACAACATATTATTTCTTCTACGTTCTCCTATTTCACATATAATAATATTCTTCTGCAATAGTCAAATCATAAGATTTTTTATGCAATTCATTTTCAAACGATTTGCCTCTAACGCACGTCCGCCATCTGGGGGCACAGCCGTGCCCCCTCCAAGTCGAGCAAAAAGCGTCTCGGCCGTACCATCCTTTTCTCGAAGCAATTTAGGTCCTTTTCGACCCCCCTATAACTTATTATAATTATATATTCGTATTGTCATAAACTTCCATCGTCCGAAGATTCGAATTTCGTTTCCGATTTTCAGGGCCATTGGTCAAATCGGCACCGCTCTCGACTCCACGTTTTACAGCGCCCTTCACATATCCAGAGACAGCAACATATGGAGGAGACTCGTTTGAGAGGTATCATCCTCTAAAACCTATTATTATATACTGCCCTGGATTGTCTCTAAATAAAATGGCTGAAAATCTAGATAAATCACTCTCCGACACGGAACTACACCGCCATGAAATAAAAACTGTTACACCACCGAACTTCTTAGCGTCGCGACCTAAAAGGAAGCGAGATGAAGATGTCGTTACTCAAGAAATACAAGAATTAAAAAAGGAGATGCTTAAGAAGTTTTCTATGATAATGAATACGCAGGATCAAGAATTAAAAAATAATACAAAACTATTAAATGAAATAAAACAGTCTAATACAAGTATTGAAACGTCTATCTCTTTTTTAATGGCACAAAATGAAGAATTGAAGAAAAAGATTCAAATATTAGAAAATAAAACAAAGGATGATAAACGTTATATAACTATACTTGAAGATAAAATAGAAAATATGCAACAGGATATGAGAAAATCAAGCTTTGAAATTAAAAATGTGCCTAAATCGAATCATGAAACAAAAGAAGACCTAATAAACATGGTTACCACGCTATCTACTACAATTGGGTGTGAAATAAGTAAAAAGGATATCAGAGACGTGTACAGAGTCCGTGGGAAGAAAGAATCCAGTCCAAATACTGCAATAGTAGTTGAAACCTCTTCTACTATATTAAAAAATGACATCCTAAAATCCTGTAAATCCTACAACATAAAACAAAAGGCAAAATTATGTGCAAAGCATGTAGGACTGCGCACATTGGAAAACATTCCTGTGTATGTCACTGAACATCTCACTACAAAGGGAGCTCGTCTACATTTCCTTGCTCGTGACCTTGTAAAATCCAAAAAATATAAATATTGTTGGACAGCGTACGGAAGGATATACCTCAGAAAAGATGAAAACTCGCCGATTATTCTGGTGAAAGATGAGCTGCAAGTACAAGCACTCTGGAATGGAACATGACTATACTACAGGTTCTACTACCACCCTAACTTCTCTAATTCTTATTTTATTTATTATAATAATGTAAAAATACAAACTATAGGCATACTTATTACACTACTACACACAACTCACACACTTAACCCCACCCGGAATATTTATACACACACAAAACTTATCTATATACACTACATAATATTTAAACTCATAATATCGAAATATTATCATAGGACTCTTCATGAATTTGTTTCTGGTCTCTCTCACCATTTAATAACTAATCTCATAGTCACAATACGTATATTACTTGAAATTAACTCTTATGGGTGATATTCTTCAAACTTTAAAAGATATGGATAACTTGAATATAGCTAGTGCTACGGAGTGCGATACTCTTGAATTGGCTAATCATTATAATTATTCCAATACGGACCTTACAATTATTTCCCAGAATATAAGAAGCATTTACTGCAATTTTGACGACTTTGTTGTAAACCTGCATAATCTTAGGTTTGAATGCGATATTATCGTTCTGACTGAATGTCGCTTAAGCCCAAATAAACCTATACCTACTTTAGAAAATTACAATAGCCATGTAACGTCGAGACATATGAACCAAAACGATGGTGTAGTAGTTTACATTAAGAAACATCTAAAATGTTGTATTACGGAAGTAAAATTACTACAAGCGTCGTGCTTGGGGCCCTACTATATTCATCGAACGAACGAACGAACGAACGAAGGACCCTACTATATTCAACGAAACGAAGTTCGAAACTTCGGACAAACGAAGTTTTTTATACGATACGAATGTATATATATAACGTACACCGTAACTATATGTCTATGGTTACGACCATAAATCAATAACGACCATAAGTTTTATGTAGGTACATTCGTATCGTATATAAACTTTGATCATCCGAAGTTTCGAACTTCGTTTCGTTGAATATAGTAGGGTCCTTGCAACTTGACATTTTAAACAATATTGTTATATGTATATATCGCTCCCCGTCTAACAGTAATGCGGAATGCTTTACAAATTCATTATGCGCACATTTAAATACCATAAGTATGCAAAAAAATATCATAATTACTGGAGACATCAACATCAATATCATATCTAAACCCAATGAGGCTTCAACTGACTTTAAAAATAGGACATTTTATCTTAATTCCCTTTCAACCTATGGCGTCCTGCCAGGACACAACTTGGCTACTAGAGAAAAAAACTGCCTCGATCATATGATGTTAAAAATCAACACCAAAAAAGTTTCTGCGTTCATTGCTGTCTTACACACAACAATTACAGATCACTACACCACTTTCTTATCAGTCTCAAAAGTAAAAAAAAAGGTTACTTATATTAAAAAATCCCATCCTAAAATAGACTTTCAAAGCGCGCTAAAAAATCTAGAGAAGGCGAAATTAACTGAGCTACTTTTTTGTAACGATCCCAATCGTATTACCGATCTTCTGATTAATTATATTTCTACATCGATAACTCAAAATACGACTATTGCACATATGCCAAACAGTAAACGTATAATCAAACCCTGGATCACCTCTGGAATATTAAAGTGTATTAGAAATAGGAATAAACTTCAAAAACAATCGCGTAATGAACCTCATAATGATATTAAAAAAATCACTTATATTCGATACAGGAACTTTTGCAATAATCTTATAAAAAAAAATTAAACGAAAATATGATAGAACGCTACTTGCTAACTCTATTAAGAACAATAAATTACTCTGGAAAAATATAAAACATATTACTTACACTGAAAAATCAAATAATTTAAATAATGAACTTATGAATATAAAACCTTCTCCAATTGAGTCGGCGACTTATGTAAATAGTTTTTTTGCTGATATCGGTCCACAACTAGCTAAAACCATCCAAAGCACTGTAACAGATGACGACAACAGAATATACCTAAACGGTTTACCAAGTCAGCCGCACTCCTTTGTTCTTCTAGATACTGATCCCAATGAAATAAATGACATCATAAACAGCCTAAAAGTAGACAGTGCCCCGGGTTGGGACAACATCTCTACTAAATACCTAAAATACATAAAACATGAAGTTACCCCAATTATAGTCCACTTGGCGAACCTGTGTTTTAAAGTAGGTGTCTTTCCCAATTCGTTAAAAAAATCTTTAATTACCCCCGTGTTTAAGGGTGGGGCTAAGGAAGACATAAACAACTATAGGCCTATATCGGTTCTACCGGCTTTATCTAAAATATTAGAAAAACTATTAAATTCTAGACTCTTACAATATATTAATAAACATAATTTATTGTCACCTTACCAGTTTGGCTTCAGACAAGGTGTTTCTACAGAGGACGCGGTAATATCCCTAAGTTCTACAATTACCGAACAACTTGACAAGGGTCATAAATGCCTAACTATCTTTTTAGATCTAAAGAAAGCCTTTGATACTGTTTGTGTGCCCATTCTCCAACACAAGTTACAGAAAATTGGAATTAGAGATATTCAACTAGATATCTTCAAAGACTATCTTTCAAGTAGAACTCAGAAAGTAAAAATAAGTGAGCATGTAAGTGATGAAGTAGAGATTACTTTTGGGGTTCCCCAGGGCAGCATCCTTGGGCCGACATTATTTTTAATCTATATTAACGATCTATGCAACATGGCTATTCCACATGCAAAAATCTTTTCCTATGCCGATGACACTGCCATCGTGTTTTATGGCTCATCTTGGAAAGCTATTAAAAGCAGTGCCGAAAATGGTATGACCCAGGTTGCAAAGTGGCTTACAAATAACCTCCTCACTTTAAACATAAATAAAACAAACTACATTAGCTTCAGCATTAACAACCGCACTCAACCTGATACAGACTTTAATGTCAAAATACATTACCAAACTTGCGCCACTGAAAACCAATGCACCTGTCCCATTTTAACAAAAGTCAATCAAACGAAATATCTAGGCGTTATAATTGACCAGAGGTTATCCTGGTACCCTCAAGTTGAGCTGGTTTCAATGAGAATAAGAAAATTCAATTGGATGTTCTCTACACTTAGACATGTCGTACCGCAGAATAAATCTAGCCCAAATACCCTCCTAAATAGGATATATATTGCATTAGTCCAATCCGTTATAATATATTGTATACCGGTATGGGGGGGAGCGTTAAAAACGCGATTTCTGGAAGTTGAGCGGGCCCAAAGAGGTTTGCTTAAAATCATGTACTTTAAGAAGCGCCTTTATCCTACGGAAAACTTATATCAAATCAGTGACCTAATGTCAGTTCGAAAACTATACATACTACAAACTATTCTGAAACTCCATAAGTCACTTACCTTCAGTCCTGTTGACTCCTCAAAAAGAAGAAGGAAACCGGACGTTGTACCTGTCCCTAAAACTAAAACCGCTTTCGCCAACATCCAGTTTAAAAAACGTTCGGCGCAACTTTATAATAAAATAAACAAAGAGATAAATCTAAATATTAAAACTTACCGTGACTGTAAATGTGATTTAACTACTTGGCTAAAACAATTAAATTATAAAGAGACCGAGTCCATCCTATAAAATATGAGTTTATTTTAATAACATGAATTCACACACACACACACGCACACGCACACACACACACACACACACACACACACACGCACGCACGCACACACACACACATATACACAATACACACCCACACATACACACACGCATACACATTCGCGCGTGCTCACTTACAAGAGCATTCGCGCGTTTGCACAATACCTTGCGCGATTACTTTTATATATCTGTATTAAGTTATGGAAGAGCGTAGGCTCCTAACACAGGCATTTATATGCCTAAAAGGAGACTACCACACCTAGACAATAAGATGAAATGTTTGTAAAAGTAATAAAGATATTTTTATTTATTTTTTATTTTTATTTATAGAGGTGATGCAGGAGGGAGGTCACGACCCTCAACGCTAAGCAATACGTCGCAAGGCTACTGAATTAAGACTATTGAATTAAATAAATCAATGGGCAAATTCAATATTATCGAATAATGTCGGAAATGGTGCGAAAACAACTCCAGCTATTTACATTCACACAAGCTCCCCACTATTGAGTTCAACAGATAAAAATTCACAAACATTCACTTCATCAAAATGATGATAAATGAAATTTAAATACATACTTACTTGCCAATTTGCCCCACGGCATATCCATTGTCCATTCGTTTGTTAGTTTCATTGTTATAACAAATATGACATTTAAATAATTATTATGTTAAGAAGTACACAGATCAAAATGTTAAACACACTATTCTTTACAATCACAACACAAATACTGGTCATAAGGGCAACCACAATTCCACTGTACTGACATACTTATATACAAGTCTTATTACGTCAGCTGACAAAAAAATCGAAGTTTTCACACAGCAGTTTACTATAACTAAGATATCAAATGAACTTGTACAGAATCTCAGTAGAATGTGTGTCAAAACCAAGTGCGTCAGCTGTAAGCAAACAATATAATAAATAAGGTCAATTACACACTTAAATATATTTTATATCTTATCGAAATATATCTAATGTTATGTCTGCCGATATCGTACTTATCTAACCTACCTAAATGAACTTTGCTTCGCTAAGAGATTGCTAAGGTCCCTAAATTATTTTCGGTTTAGCTTAGAATAAATTAGCGTAAAATTTGATTGGTTAGTGGGTAGACGGTGAGGTTCTGGGTTCGATTCTCGAGTCGAAAAAACGATTTTTGGTATGGTTGTTGATTTGAATATCAGTGTTTGGACTGGGAAGTTTGCAGACAGATTTAGTTCAGGGAAATACAATATTACAAAATTATTCCACTATTTACTAGGCTCGCGGTAGTCGTCTCTTATCAAGAGCCTTATATAGGTTGGGGTCCGCTTATTGTTATTTTACAAAGTGCATTGAACCCGGTAAGAGGTAAACAAAGGCTGAATATATATAAATAGGCAGAATAGGTTCAATAAATAATTCAATAATATTATCTAATTTCGATATTGATTTAAGAGCGTTTATACCCTTTGCGCGCTTTTTGGCTAAAAAACAGGACTTTTCAAATGAGTTAATAGCCACCAATAAACAATTTCAAGAAAAAATAATTAGTATTACTTTTAGAAAAAGTTGTCATCTAGGGATTTTGGTGGAAAACATTATAGATTGATGGATAATTTGTGAGTACTATAAGGATTACTGAACACTAGTTTCGTTATTTAGGCTTTAAGTGGCAATTTAGAAGCTTAAGGTATCCGAAATCACTAAATATAAAATGAAAATAAAAATATTATTCGACTAATAAGACCCTTATGGAGGGATTTTGCTGAGAAAAATAATCTTTTTATGTTTAGTTCCTGAAAAATAAAAATTTAAACAATGCGAAATTATTCAGAAACTCTCGTCAAGAACATATTTTTTTTCACCAACTTATCGTACATAATTTTTTATAGCAATTGCATATTATAATAAAAGAACATCTTATCAATAAATTGCCATTTTTATATTTCAATAAAATTAGTTCTCATGTTTTCTACATATATTTTAAAAACCACTATAAAACACGCTGTCCGCCGTGCATCAAATCAGACCCATCAGACCGCCGCGCCGCAAGGCCTTCTAGAGGGAGGACGTATCGCTCGTCGCTCCGGCCTGGCTGCAGTCGATTTTTGCCGTGCGTCGTAAAAATAGCCACGCGCGGACTGCGATTGCCACATCTTAGTACTTTGGTAGTAAAACATATTTTTTCTTTTTATTACCTACAATGATTTTGTAGTGAGTATAAATTATGTTTGAGATAATATAATGGGATGTAATTCCGAGGTTAAATTATGTTATGTATTGTAATATAAAATTAAATATATTTCGTAATTGTGAGGGGTTGTAAGGCCCCTAACTCTTTTCATATTGTCGAATACGAAATGATTAATAAACGTCCGTAGTTTCTACTGATTGAACACTGATTTGAATGCAACTTAACAATGTAATAATAACGAAAATATGATTAGTATCTAAATTTGGATTGTTCATTGCTTGCACAGTAATATTTGTCTACTTATAATGTAAATAAAATATTTTTATGATATAATATTACCAATATATAAATCATAAGTTACATTTCAATTCAATATTAGAATTTTGAAGCGCACGGATCAAAGTTGGTTGCGCTGACTGTATAGCGAGCCGACGCGGCAGCTCTACGCACACAGCTTTGGTCGCTTATGTGTGCGTGAAATTAACGAAGAAATACCTATAGTTGACTTTGCGCGCAAGGTGTAAACGCTCTTAAGAGAATCATTTGAATTGTAGTCAGTTTGTTGTAAAGCTATAAAACATTATTTAAGTAATAGTTACTTATCTGGTGTTAGATCAGTCGTATGTGAGAGGTCGCTTGGGTAGGTACTACCGTAATGTATATTTTTTCCGCCAAACAGCAGTGTAAATGTACTGTTGTGTTCCGGTTTAAAGGACATTTTAGCCAGAGTGACTGTTGGCCATAATGAGATTTAACAGCTTATGGTTCAGAATGGCGAGGGCAGTGGAATGCCAAGCATTAATTTGTAATTCATGGTGTTGTTTGGTTTTGCTACTGTATATGAGCGGTCGTATCGCTTATCATCAGGTGAATGGCATTCTAGGTTCGCTATTGCCAATGCAATAAAAAAATCTAGCCTATAGGTACCAAATGTAAATTGGTAATATTGGAATGGTTAATGATACATTTTCATAAAAGTATAATTTTTGTACATACATAAACTCACGCCTTTTTCCTAGGAGGGGTCAGCAGAGTTGCGAGGAAGACACCCACGTTATGCCTTGTGCCAAGACTATCACCATATCGAGCATATATTCCTGACTCCGAGCTGCTAATGAATAGAAACATTCAATATCACTTTGCCCGACCCAGGATTCGAACCCGACAACTCAGCTTTATAATCGTATGGTAGCATTCAGGCGCTCAGGCACGAGTCACGAGAAAGATGGAGTATAAAAAAATAAAAAAAACCAAACACTTTATTCACAGCTTAGACTTCATATCAACATCTTTATCCAAAAACTCTTTGATATGCGGTGCCAGCGCAGCCGGGCTCGTAACGTGGACATCATGATGACCAGTCACTGGAACGACGGAGTAGCTTGTAGAACTATTTAACCACTTATCGATGACTTTGTCAGCGAACTTCTTTAACTCTTCACTCATATTGTGTGTTGAGGCTACGAATACTAGGATTGGAACTGGCGAGACCATTGTACTTAGCAAGACATCTTCTGACATCGGCAGTGGTGAAATAAACCTGGCTTTGCTGTCCCAGGATAACCTGAAAATAAACACAATTACATGAGTAATCATTATCAGCTCGTTGCAGTCCACTGCTGGTGATTAGCCCCTCTCAAGTTACGCCACAAAGCCTGGTCTGCTGCTTTAAGAGTATGCATCCAATGGCAGTCTTTTTGTGCAAGTCGTTATGTAGCCAGAGGACGCCCCACGCTACGTGAGTACAATATCAAGATAACTGTAATTCAAAACAACTATTATAATCATGAATTAAACATGAAGGACGAGCAGAAAAAAATATTCAAAAACCAATGAGCAAATTCAAATTAAATTAAATCTTATAAAATATTGTTATAACTGAGTTTACAGAATGTCTTTACTATAGTTTGCACGCTTCGAATTTGGCATTAAAATGGCGGATTTTAAATCATTCTAGGATCATTTGACTCCCTCGGGTTTAAATATTCTTATTTAAGAATTTAAACAACAAAAGCTTTTTCAAAAGTGGTACAGCCAGGCTATTGAAACTCATGACTCAGCATGAATGGGCAGGATCGTCCGGGTTGGTACCACTGTCTTACGGGAGATTGACATGAAGCAACAGCTATGCTGTCAGGTTTCGTTCGATGAGTGAGATTGTCAGATTCCCTATACTCGTTCCTACTTGCCATATCTTATGTTTCCCACTTCCCTCCTATTTGATAGGCCGGCAACACATACATCACTTACTACCAGGTGGCTTGTTTGCTCGTTCGTTGGACTAATGACAGTAAAGACATTGTTTCCCTCTGTACCTACTTATACTGCCCGTCGCCAACTGATACCAAGGATCTGGAAAGTAAGACTTCTGCCTGCTTTTTAGATACTTTTCTGTTCTTCGCCATCCAGCTCACTGCTTTGTCATATGTGAATATTTTTGGTTTGTCTAACCTGAAAACACATATCAGTACAAATACATAGATTTTTGGCTACATTTAAATACACTCTAATAAGGATATTCGTAGCAGAACCGTTTGTTGCCGGCATAACCCAGCGTCTGTGGTGTGGGAAAAGTAATGGTCAGTGAAGTTGAAAATTAATCGAGTAAAGGCCCTTTACCGCCAAACGTACTTTCGAAGATCCACTCACAAGATAAAAAACAAAACAAAGATATAAGGAAGCAGATTGTTTCCCTGCCGTTGAAATCGTTTAGGTGGATTTATATTGATCATACTACACTGAACATAAAAAGACCAAATATTACATGAACGAAAAGTCAACACCCGTTGTTAATTGCAACTTGCTTTTGAAAATGTCTGAGGAATGTCAATATTGCTAGATATTCTCAATATTAAATCAATTAAATTTTCATAACCAATGACAATTGCTTATCTATCTGCTGCTTGGTCTACGACTGTGGTCTACAGTGAACAGCACAGAAAAAATACATTTACAAAAACTATTTGAAAGTTCACAAAACGCATACTTGCCGAAAGCTTGGTAGTATTTGCCGTATTTGAGATCCGGCAGGTACTTGTGGTCGTATCTTACGGAATAGTACACGCCTATTCCTAGCCCCGGATCTATTGCTACGATCTTCTTTATCTTCCCAGGGTATATGGTGTTGTAGAGAGTTGCTGCAACAGAACATAGGCGCAAACGGTTTTGCTCAATGTATTGTAAACTGGTTTTGAAAAGAGCAACACTAGAATTTATTGCCCGTTCTTCTCTAGTGAAAACTGCTTTCCAAAAGGGGTGGTAGAATAAAAAAATACTAAATTTATGTTTACATTTAATGGTTCTGTAAATTTTACTGGTGGTAGGTCTCTCATATGTGAGAGGCCGCCTGGGTGGGTACCACCGCAATGTCTATTTCTTTATTTCTTATGTCTCAAGATGGCGAGCGCAATGAAATGCCAAACATTTTTTTGTAATTCAAGGTGTTATATAGTTTAGCTACTGTTCATGAGCGGTCGTATCGCCTACCATCAGGCGAACGGCATGCTCGTCTCGCCATTCATTGAAGTCTTCAGGTTCACAAGATAACACTACACAGATCACGAATGCTGGCCTTTCTCATAAGACATATTATGGGACACATAAGGTAAATATAAACTTCTATAGCAAAGAACTTTCAAATACTTGATGGAGGGACTCACCAGCAGTAATGCCCATGGAATGAGTCATCGCCACAAAGCAGTCCCATTTCATGCTATCCACCACCACGCGGACGGGTTCTATAAGATCAGCTTGGGACACCAGCGGTCCTTGTGGGAACGGGTCCGACTTGCCGTGACCTGAAAATAACATTCAATAATTAAGAAAGCAAGTTACAGTATGACAAAGATTACTTTTACAAGGGGAATGGAATGAAAAAATGTCACAGTTTATGATATTCAGACCAAAAGAGGCTAAACTTATTAAGGAATCGGTATTGCAAGACAGTTAAACTCAATAAATTGTTCCTTAGTTTTGACCAGGATACAAGTCTTTTTAGCGTTTAAGCAACGATATTTTACATTCATAAACTTACACCTTTTTTCCGAGAAGGGGTAGATAGAGGTTCTGGCAGGACGTTTCACCTTGTTTGTTGCGACCCACGATGTGATATCGCCTATCGCCATATTGGGCATATATATTTGTGTTTTAGGGCTGATAATGAATAGAAAACTTGATTCGAACTCGCGACCACATCTTTACAATCATACCGTAATTACAACTGCACCGCCCAGGCAGTCTCTACAATGAAATGTTGAGATACAAATTATTTGGGTTGTATGCACTCACCAGGCAAGTCAAAACCGACGTAATAGTAGTTGTCAGGCAAGTGCTCCACCAAGATGCTGAAGGTGGCGGCAGTGTCCATGTACCCGTGGACCATCAGCACTGGAGGACAGCTGGGATCTCCCCACGATACCACTGGAAACATTTGATGCTTATTTAAAATTATAGAATAATTTAAGGGCCAGCGCAAACGGTGACGGCAAGGCAAGGGATTAAAGCAGAATGCCCATTTTTACTATGGATAAAAATATCGTCGAACCCGATATCGAGTAAGTTTATGTTCTAAGTAATTATGTTTTGGCTCTCCCCTGTGCTATACTTTACATCGTCTATTATACATATCAAGGCTAGTTTCCCGAGAGCTTAGGCATCCATGATAAAAATGAATTTTGGAGATTACAAAGAAAGTATACCTGCTATCTTCCCCCAAACCGCCTCAACGTTCCACTCGTTCATGTTCATTGTGGACCTGAAACTGAAATATTTCGTATTTAAATATAATCTTGTAAGACATTAAGATTATTGAGAATCTATTTAACTAATATTTTTACTACTAATTTTAGCTAATACTGTAATTATTGTATTTACGAGAAGCCCATTGTCTTCTGTTGGTGGTACTTTCTTGGTCATAAGTCTCCCATATGTGAGAGGCCGTCTGGCCATCTCACTGTAAATGCACTGTTATTCTTTTTTTTAGGATATTGTAGCCAGAGTAATTACTGGACATACTGAGACTTTACATCTTATGTCTCAGGATGGCGAGCGCAGTGGAATGTCAAGCATTGTTTTTTCATTCATGGTGTTGCTTGGTTTTGTTACTGTCTATGAGCGCTCGTATCGCTTACCATCAGACGGATGGCATGCCCTCTCGCCATTCATCGCTATAAAAAAAAAGTTTTAGGTACAGAACATTGCAATAAGTAGTTTAATTTTGAATGATGTTAATTATTATATACAGATAGATAGGTTGCATGGGTATACATATTACATATAGTAATGCACTACTATGGACATTTTTACAATATTGTTCTCATGGTTTTAATTTATGCTTCAACTAGATGTGATAGGGTTTTGACATTCAAGTTTTCTACCATGATTGGCCGGTAAACAAAAATTGTCTTAAAAATATGCTGATTCACTCTATAAAACTTAATTACCTTTAATAATAATTTAATGGATAATAAATTATGAAAAATAATAATAATTTGGTACATTAAAAAATAAAATGGGCATTTTGCTAAATTAGAATGACCACTAATGATTTGCTTATCTGTCGTCTCATCATTTTTTTATTAGTACGACACGACATAATACATCATTTTGATAACAATCTAGCCTTAAGACTAATGAGTTATTTAAAAACGTAAACTGAAGAGATTATGAAAGAGAGTCTCCCCATTATGATTTGAATGGTTTTTGATCATAATCTACACTATACCAGAAGGTAGGGGCGATGAAACTTAAGATACATTGACATTTAAATTGGTGCACAGGGCTTTCTGTAACACCAAAGACAGCCTCCGTAGCGCAGTAGACAAACTTTCAGGTTTTATAAAGTTACGAAGGTCTGGCGGCCACGGGCTCTTGGTCTAATAGGATTAGTGTTACGTAAGCATCGTATTTAAATTTGATGTTACGGTTGAGGAATATCCTACGTAACACTTTACTTGAGGTTGGTGAATGATTCACATAAAAACTAAACAAAATAGTTAAAATGTGTACCTTAATTTAGCCACTGCCGGTACATTTAATGGTTGTATTAATCCAGTTTGTTATACAATGAAGGCGCCTTAACGAGACCACTGTCCACGGTTGAATGCGCTCATGTTTGATGCTTAATATAACACAAACATACACACGCACACATCTACATTCGCGTTGACACATAAAAGAGTTACCTGTGCATTTATTCATACACAGATACATATTGAAGCAAAATCGCACTCAAACATCACGCCGTCTTCCCAGGAGGGGTAGAAGCGCTACTAGGTACACACGTTATACTAGTGCGTTCGCTCCTAGGATATGATAGGGGGCGAGATTATAAAATTATTATTATCGGGTATAAAAATAGTAGATTATTATTTGGTGATTTTTTAATGATATATGTCATAATGAATTTTGAGTCCGACTAATTTTATCATGTCTAAAAACCAATCACTTACAACTTGCAGTTATAAAGGATTCACATTAATTATAATTAATTTGTTGAAAATATCTATTTAGTTTAAATTTGTGTATAAATAGATGGATGGACTGGATGCATAAAGCGGCAGACCGGCCTCGGTAGCGTTTATTAGGAGAGGCCTATGTCCAGCAGTGGACTACAACGGACTGATGATGATAATAAATAAATAGATAAATATACCCAACAGTCACACACATAGTCCTGAGCCCGCACTAAGATCGAGTCTTGTGTCGTGGGTATCAAGAACTAAGAGAGACTTTTCAGTCTCATAAATACCCAGACCAGAAATAAATATCAGTGTTTCACAAAAATAATATTTGTTTCGACGCGGGGATCGAAACCTTTGCCACTCGTTTCACAGCCGGCGTCTAACCAACTGCGCCACGGAGTTCAAATAATGTGTATGAATCTGTCCTTTCTTCCGCATATATTTTATTTATTCAACATTCTTAACAATTTACATTAATTGAAATGCGAATACATGCTGATAGATACGTTCGGGTCTTAAGCACTAACCAGACATAACTTAAAGATTCACCGAACTTCGGATCTCTGTACCCATTCTTTGGGTGGTATGAGGGCCAGACAGTCCCAAAAAATGTTCACTACTGAACAGAACGTAAAAAACTGATATTATTCATAAAAAGTAGCGTCGGTTTTCTGTGACACAGTGCCCCCACGAGGTCACAATTATTGAATTATATTTAACCGATTTAATAAACAATAAGTACCCACATATAAATAAAGTTTATATAGGTACATTAATTTTTTGTTTGCCAAGACGCGGTTTACACTTCAGAACCCGCTTAATCCAGCAGTTATCCGTTCTGGTATATAATATGTGGCCAATTCATCACCGCTTCAACGTACTAACTTTTAGAACTACGTCGGTCACTATTGTCCTCTGTCTGATTATTTCGTTCCGAATATTGTACTTCAGAGAGATTCCGAGCATAGCTCTTTCCATAGCACTTATGTGAATTTAAGCTGATGGATTAGCACCATAGTCATTCTCATCCTCAATTTGGTCTAGTAGTAGCATAATGGCCGATCATTGGGTAATTATGGATTCCCAGGTCGGGCGTTCCACTTTGCTTAAGTTTTTCTGGAATACTAGATAGTGTGTCCTAGGTCCAGATTCGATTTTTCTACCCCGGATGGTTTTATTACTAGCCACTATTATAACTTAGACTACTCAGTTACAATCAACACATCCCAGTGCAGGGCACGGGCCTCCTCCACAATCGAGAGTACTATTTAGAGTGGTTAGGCTATAATATAATCCACCACGCTGGCCTAGTGCGGGTTTGCGGACTTTACAGATCATAGAAATTCATGCAAATTGTTGTGGTATCCAGGGTTCTTCACGCTGTGCCTTCATCGTTATAGTGCGTGGTGATTGAATATCAATACACACATGACTCCGAAAAGTCAGCGGTGTGCCCTGGGATTCGAACACGCGACCATCGTGCATATGTTGGCAGTCGCGTCTGGTCAAAATCATCAAAAATATCTGGGGGCACGGCAGTGCCCCCTCCAAGTCGAGCTAAAAAGCGGCACAGTCGTACCATCCTTTTCTCGAAGCAATTCAGACCATTTTCAACCCCCCATAACTTCGTTGTAGTTAAAGCAAGAAGCAAGAAGCCATTTTCAGTTACTAAGCAGGCATTGTGTAAACACAGTTTATTTAAAATTTCATTCAATTTGAACAGTCACGAGCATAAATATATTACTATGGGGAGATTAGCAAAAATATTTGTCCCAAGAACGAGTTCTATAATATCTGTCTGCACGTACGCAGCAAAAATATCTGATATCACCAGGCACCATAATAAAGTGGCAACAAAATTATGTGATGAAACATGTACATCAAATAATTGTGATAACCTTTCGAAGCAAAAATATATGACGTTACAGGTGGCAAAATGATATGATCACTTGTGGTGAGCAAATATATGTATCGTTTTCTATTTATGTAATTTGCATTGATTCCTCATGAAAAGTATAAATATGTGATGTTACAGGTGGCAAAATGATATGATCACTCGTGGTGAGCAAATATATGTATCGTTTTCAATTTATGTAATTTGCATTGATTCCTCATGAAAAGTATAAATATGTGATGTTACAGGTGGCAAAATGATATGATCACTCGTGGTGAGCAAATATATGTATCGTTTTCTATTTATGTAATTTGCATTGATTCCTCATGAAAAGTATAAATATGTGATGTTACAGGTGGCAAAATGATATGATCACTCGTGGTGAGCAAATATATGTATCGTTTTCTATTTATGTAATTTGCATTGATTCCTCATGAAAAGTATAAATATGTGATGTTACAGGTGGCAAAATGATATGATCACTCGTGGTGAGCAAATATATGTATCGTTTTCTATTTCTGTAATTTGCATTGATTCCTCATGAAAAGTATAAATATGTGATGTTACAGGTGGCAAAATGATATGATCACTCGTGGTGAGCAAATATATGTATCGTTTTCTATTTCTGTAATTTGCATTAATTCCTCACGAAAAGCATAAATATGTGACGTTACAGGTGGCAAAATGATATGATCACTCGTGGTGAGCAAATATATGTATCGTTTTCTATTTCTGTAATTTGCATTAATTCCTCACGAAAAGCATAAATATGTGACGTTACAGGTGGCAAAATGATATGATCACTCGTGGTGAGCAAATATATGTATCGTTTTCTATTTATGTAATTTGCATTGATTCTTCACGAAAAGCATAAATATGTGACGTTACAGGTGGCAAAATGATATGATCACTCGTGGTGAGCAAATATATGTATCGTTTTCTATTTCTGTGATTTGCATTGATTCCTCGTGAAAAGTATAAATATGTGACATCAACTAGGTGGCAATAATATCTGACATCTCTTCAATTTCTTCTTCTTCTTCTACCTGACATTATCCCGGCCGGTCCCAGGCAAACCTTCCTACAAATTCTACTCCATTTCGCCCGATCTTCGGCATCCTCAATAGTAAGGCCATTGACCCTTATAACTTCCTTGACGACATCTAGCCAGCTTTTCTTTGGTCTGCCCCTCGGTCGAGTTCCGAGAATATTGAGGCTCAGGCACACATTACCGACGTGCTCCTGTGGTTTCCTTAGGACGTGACCATACCATCTCACAACTTTTTGCGGTAATAAAACTGAGCTGCGAGACTTGGAATATTTTTACAGGATGTTTTTAGTGGTATAATATTTATTGTTAATCTAGTCGTATTTAATGAGTGTTTTAAGTTTTATGTAAATTTGATGTTTAAAATATAGAAAACAATGATGTTTGGAGCAAAAATCTCGTGCCCTTCCGTGCATCGGAAAACCAGTTGTCACCTTGGGTGTTGACCTTAACAATATTATTTGCTATATTTAGCAACTTCTCGACCAGAAAAATATTTTGAGTAAAATAATATTTATAATATGACAACCTCCGTGGTGCAGTTGCTTAGACGCCGTCTGTGAAACGAGAGGCCGCGGGTTCGATCCTCGCAAAGAAACAAATATTTGTGTGAACTCAAGTATTTCTTCCGGGTCTGGGTATTTGTGAGACCTAAAAGTCTCTCGTAGTTCCTGATACCCACGACACAAGACTCGATCTTAGTTTTGGGGTCAAGACATATATGTCACTGTTGGGCGTATAATTCATATGTAGATTGTAGGTAAATAGATAGACCTTATGTATTGCCAGGATAAAGATGAGTAAAAAGCATTACTTACCAGGTTTTATTACCTTACCAGCATTATCTCCACCACCAGCTGGCGTGTTGTCATCGATACTTCACCGACAAAGTAGACCAATGATCATTATATTGTCTATTAATTTTTATCGAATGAAAATAAGCAATATTATTTTTCCAACATATACTTAAACGTCCAGTTTAACCTATTCTTTTGAGTTGTTAAAAACAAACATATTTAGCTTATTATGAATTCTTATTTAATGTAATAAAACAAATAAAAATAGCAACTAAAATAATAATAGTTTGAATTAAGCAGATAAATCTTTGTATAATGATTCAAAACAACATTGAATATAAGTACATTTTTCTCAGATGGATTCTAAGATAATATACTATTATTACGTACATAAAGATAGCATAAAGATAATAAAATATTATGCACTTAAATTTTTGACAACTCCTACCTGTCCGATTTCTGTGAAACAATCATGATGCATTATCATTATACAGTCTATTACACAGCGACTAGACTGTTGTATTTAGAAATTGTGTGTCTGCACCATTCCTGCCATCTATTGGTAACTTACAGTAAATAATAATAAATTATGTAACGAAATACATATATGCAAACACCAAAAAATATATTTCTATTTAATAAAACCGACTTCAAAAAATACTAGTAAGTAAAAATAGCACTTCAAACCCAAAAATAATATTTATTTCATTGTACTTGTAATTGTTGATTAATTTGCTTATTTACATGACTAGCGAATACATCAAAATATAGGCGTAACATATTGAAGGCGGGCCGCCAAGAATCAACACGTAGGACCTATGCTTTATATTAACTTAAATTTCTATATGGGATCGAATTGAGAACCTCTTCCTTTTTCTAAAGTCGGTTAAAAATTGTTCAATGAGTACTGTGACTTGGATATTACATAAGAAAGTTATGTAATAAATAAATATAAAGTATGACAAACAATGAATAATTTTCATACAAATATGTATATTTCATTATGAGAAAAAGTGGAATTTTAATATCTTATATCGGTTTGCGGAGCGAAAGGTCCAACCTCTGACCACCAAATACTATAATGTATTGTATTGTGTACCAAGTATAAATTAATATGCATGGTAGTAGGTAATGTCTGAGCCTCAATATTCCCGGACCTCGACCGCGGGGTAGACCAAAGAAGCGCTGGCTCGATGTCGTCAAGGAAGATATGAGAGTCAATGGCCTTACTATTGAGGATGCCGAAGATAGGGCGAAATGGACGATAACGCCATGTAGAAGATGAAGAAGAAGAAGATTGTAGTAGGTAATGTATACAGTAAACGCTTCTTATTCACGATTTCTGAATTCGCGCTTTCAGTATTCACGAATCAATTGAGACCATTTTCCTCTAAAAATGTCTTTATTCACGGATGTAATGAAATTATTTCAGGACCTCGTAATATTATTCCCACAGTATCCAGACCCCACGTAGAACTATTTGCCGATCACTAGACTAGACCATGGCTCCGTAAGGCAGAACATTGCTATGCTCAATTTGTGTCCAGCATCTATGGCTCTATGGATCGTGGTACTCTTACACAGTCTTATGGAAGCCCTTTGTAATGTAAAGTTTACTGTTGCTTTATTTGATTTGCTGAAAATAAATAATTTATGCAGGTATGACTTCGAACGTAGTTTGTGGTGGCCTGTTGATAAACGGACCAGACGCGACTGCCAATATGTTCACGGTGATCGCGGGTTCGAATCCCAGGGCACACCTCTGACTTTTCGGAATCATGTGTGTATTGATAGTCTACCACCACGCACTACAATGTTGAAGGAAAATATCGCGAGGAAATCTGCATACCATAGCGATTTGTAAGAATTTGTATGGTATGTTAAGTCCGCCAGGCCGCACTAGTTCAGCGTGGTGGACTAGTGAGCTATATAGTCTAACCACTCTCAATCGTACTCTCGATTGTAGAGGAGGCCCGTGCTCTGCAGTGGAACGCATATGGGTTTATACAAACAGACTTTGAGCGTCACATCTTGGGATATATACTAGCCTGGCGACCTACGCCACCCCTGCCTATCCTCTTTTAGATTTAATTATGAAATACTTATGAGTGATAACTATAGTTATTAATGATATAGTTATACATTTATGCGTGTTTTCATTGGGCAATAATGATTGTTCAAGTACCTAATTTGAACATTCGACCTCTGTGGTTTAAGACCTATTTCAAACAGGAAAAGTCTCATCGCCAATCCCAGGAAAGTTAGCAAATAATAAATTAAAAACAAAAACAGACACAATTTACATAAATATATTCTCTTTCCTTTACTAAATCGAAATGATATGTAATTGAAGTCACTGAAATATTTGTCGTTTTCTGTTTCTCGGCTCCCATGCAACATGCCGTTTAAATTGAACAAAATCATTAGATTGTCTAGGCATTCTGTGTGGTCTGTGGTCACTTGTGGAGTTTCTTCTGTGAAATGTCTTGACCTGAAACAAAAGCAACATTTTATAAATAATTTTGGTGAAGCTATCATCTTTGTTTCACTATGTTATGCTGTATTGAGAGACGTGGCGGTGTTTAGACACTGGTCCTAATTATGGTGTCATAAATTATTGTATAAAGACAAAAGGAGCAACTAACTATTTATTAATAAGTATTCTTTTGGTAATGCATAATAATGAAAATAAATTAAGTCAAACTACAATAACAAAACAAAAAATATATTATGTATCGGTCCATATACGTCCCACTGCACGGCACGGGCCTCGTCTACAATCGAGAGTACGATTGAGAGTGGTCACGGCATATAGCCCACCACGCTGGTCTAGTGCGGGTTGGCGGACTTTACATCTCACATTATAAATACCTTTACTGCACCTGCAATACCAATTACCATAGACATTTGCAACTTTTTCGTGCTAGTAGGTACCAAATCGGCTAAGCTTGAGTGCGCTAATATTTTTTTCATTATGTTACGTTGTAACGGGAGTTTACCGCCGCTCGTTAAGAGATGGCGCCACCGTAGAATTAGATCGCGGTATGGTTTCGTTACAAACGTTCTTATATAAAGTCCAGTGTTTATAAATGTAATTTGAGTAACGCCCGGCTGAAGCTCACGTTTGTTAGGGATGGGCAAATGGAAAAAATATATCGATATTTATCGTATCGATATTTTTCAAATATATCGATATATATCACCCAAAAAATATCGATATTTCGATATATCGATATTTTTTGCCCAATTTGCAATTATTTATAAAAATTGCCAAAATTATCGGAATTTTAAAGCAAATACACATCTGGCCTGTTCCAACATAAGTTTTATTATTTAAAAAAAAATCGAATTGCTCGACATAAAAAAAGAAACAAAATAAAAAAAACATTATCCAAACCAGAATTTTTCTGATATTGACATCAGGAGCACTCTTTGTTTGATGTGTTCCCCTGTTAATCTGCTCCTATCATTTGGTACAGCCAAATTTACCACTGAAGCTACTCTTTCAGATTACACTGAAGATGCTTGACAAATCAAATATTTTTGAGCGATATCCGAGGGAACCGGCGTGTAATGTTGACAATTTACCCAGCTATATTGGATCAGATTTTCTTTCTAAAAGTGATACTGCTTCAGTTCATTGGGGACACAGCTACTGCTTGGAACCTATGCTCAGATTTAATAATTTCTCATGTCCGGACCAGATGAAGGACCCACCCATATTTTCTAAATTTAAGAAATCGGATTGGTCAAAAACATGATGTGACGCATGAGCAGACAGCAGAGCTTAAAAAATATATCGATTTTGATATCTGAAAATAAATATCGAAAATTGATATATCGCGCGAAAAAATATCGCTAATTTATATCGATATTTTTCTGAAAAAATATCGATATTTTGATATATCGATATTTTTTGCCCAAGCCTAACGTTTGTAGTGTATCCAATTGTATCCACACCGCTGGTTCTTTCTGGATCGCTGCTCTCTAAAGCCTAAGCCACAACCTTGTAATTTTTGTTTAACCATAAAAAATCTCGTCGATAACTTAACTTGTTGTTGTCATTTTCAACCTTTCCGGAACTCCGCCACAACTTGACGCCCAACTCGTGGCCCCTACACACGGACCCTCTGCTCGAACCGCATGAAGCAACCAATGAAGGAAGAAAGTGACGACAGTAGTGAAAAATCTATTACAAGGCGACGCATTCCACGATCGACTTGCAAAACTCCAACTAATATACCCTTGATACCCTTCGACACCTGCTTGTGACCGCCCCAGTCTTGGCTCAAGCAGATGACACGCAGCCTTTTGTCCTAAAAACGGATGCGAGCTCTTACGCCATCGGAGCTGTTTTGGTGCAGGGGGAGAAAGAACGAGAACATCCAGTCGAATATGCTAGCCAATTATTAAAGCCAACTCAGAGGAATTACTCCACCACTGAACAAGAGGCGCTTGCGTCAATAAATTTAGAGGATATCTCGAAGGATCGACCGTGACGGTCCTCACAGATCACCAGGCTCTAAAATGGCTTATATCATTAAAGTCACCCACTGGTCGACTAGCAAGATGGAAGAATGTCGCAGACTCATTGTCACGACCAAACTGTAATTCGGACAATGATGAAAGCTGTGAAGTCTGCAGTGTCATGGTTAACGTCCACCTGCTCAGTAAATCCACCCAAGGGTATTGTGCTAAACTTGGACCCCGTAGAGATGGACCCTATGTAGTCAAAAGAAAGCATGGGCCATGCTCCTACGAAATAGCATGTCCAGATTCTCCTGATGTACCCGTGGGCATATATCATGCCTCCGCGCTGCAATTATACCGACAACAAGATTCTGGCAAATTACCAACACCTGTACAAGTCATTCGCAAGAGAGGACGCCCTCGCAAACAACCCTCTTAACTGTGAAGCACACCAATCTGGCCTCTTTAGAACATGTACGAAGAATTTTCCTGTCTTCCTCGTCGGGTCGTCTTCGTAGACAGAGGGGGAGACTGTAACGGGAGTTTACCGCCGCTCGTTAAGAGATGGCGCCACCGTAGAATTAGATCGCGGTATGGTTTCGTTACAAACGTTCTTATATAAGGTCCAGTGTTTATAAATGTAATTTGAGTAACGCCCGGCTGAAGCTCACGTTTGTAGTGTATCCAATTGTATCCACACCGCTGGTTCTTTCTGGATCGCTGCTCTCTAAAGCCTAAGCCACAACCTTGTAATTTTTGTTTAACCATAAAAAATCTCGTCGATAACTTAACTTGTTGTTGTCATTTTCAACCTTTCCGGAACTCCGCCACAACGTTTAATTATTCCTTAGGTTTTTTCTTTTGCGGTTCGTTCCGTTTTATTATTATTTTGTTTGAACAAAGATGTTTTACACTTTGGACCTGTCGTGTTGTTTTTTTTCCGCAAATTGTTCAACAACAAAACAAAGAGCAATTGGATAATTGCTTCTTTTTATTACGTGGCCATGTTTTATATTTATTTATTATTCTGTATCTGTCTGTATCAGCCCATATACGTCCCACTGCGGGGCACGGGCCTACTCTACAATCGAGAATACGATTGAGAGTGGTATTTATTATTACCACGTGTAAAATGCCTCGGTCGAGCAGTTTTACTACGGTGTGATTTGCAAAGCTATGGTCTTGGGTTCGAATCCCTAGTCCGGCAAAGTATTAATGAATTTTTCTATGTATTATTGGCCCGGAGACAGGAATTTGAGCCCGATATGGAGATAGGTTCGCCTCTTATCACATGGACGGAAAATACAAGACGAAACGTTGTGGTAGCAGTGGAAAAAGGCGTGAGTTTATGTATGTATGTGTAAAATGTGAAGATATTAGTATTCTTTGTAACACAACATTAGAACACAATAGTTTTTATTATAATTGTGGCTACATTAGAACAATTATTTCCTAGATAACCGCCAGAACCAGCTATAAATTCTAATTAAATTGTAGTTTTTTTACTGGCATGGAACGTGACAGCAATGCTTCTAGCGATTATAGAGCAGATCATAATTCTTCTTCATTTCCACGCATCCTTCTAACTGAATTTAAGAGCCAATAATGAGCAGATATTTCGAATTTACAATGAAGTATATTCTGAGCTCTTTTGTCACATTTTAGTTCCATTTTATTCAACCAGATGGCGTTAGTATTAAATGAAATCTCGCTGTCATGATTTAGTTAGGAAAGCCAATTTTATTACAATTATAATAAGCGAAATTTCGGACCCCGCCTACAAGGTGGACGGGCGACCTGGCTTAAGTTGGAGGAAGCCGCTGGATGCAGGCCGCTTCCAACAGGTCGATGTGGAGATCCTTGGGGGAGGCCTATGTTCAGCTGTGGGCTTCCTGTGGCTGAGACGGTGGCGATGATGTTGATGTGTTATAATTTTGTATATACTCCATCGGTTTAGGAACTTAACTAAATGTAAACAAACCATAAAAAAGGTTATTTAACATTGCCATTTCTCATTCCTAAATTAATTGAAGACAAAAAAAAAGTGTACGTAAATGTACATTGCATGTTCCAATTTATTATAATGATTATAATTATGAATGTGTGAGCTTGGAAACAATTACATTCTTGAAGATCATAACGAAATTATCTAAATTAAATTATCAAAATTAAAAAAACTACATTGCATGTTCAAATTTATTATAATTATGAACGTGTGAACTTGGAAACAATTACATTCTTGAAGATCATAACGAAATTATCTAAATTAAATTATCAAAATTAAAAAAACTACATTGCATGTTCAAATTTATTATAATTATGAACGTGTGAACTTGGAAACAATTACATTCTTGAAGATCATAACGAAATTATCTAAATTAAATTATCAAAATTTACATAATGCAATCTGTCTACAAAAAAGACCCAAACAGTCAGGTATCCAAAACATTTTCATAAAAGTTACAAGAAATATTATGCTATAATAATATTATGCATGTTCAAATTTATTATAACGATTATAATTATGAATGTGTGAGCTTGGAAACAATTAAATTATGTAAGATCATAATTGGACAGAGTGCCCAATAAAACCTTGCGCTCCATAACCAAAGGATGTTGCACTGAAATCGGCCGAATTAAAATGGGATTGGGCAGGTCACGTCACGCGGATGCACCCAAAGAGGTGGGCAAAGATTGCTACTCAATGGGTGCCTAAGGGTGGCAAGAGACCACGCGGCAGGCCTCGGAAAAGGTGGCGCGACGACCTCGACCAATTTGAAAGCACTTGGGTGGCATCAGCAACTCATAGGGATAAGTGGAAGGAGTTGAGGGAGACCTTTGCCCAGCAGTGGGACAGAATAGGTTAGAAAAAAAAAAGATCATAATTAAATTATCTAATTTTACATAATGCAATCTGTCTATAATGTAATTCAACAGATTTCGTCTAAACAGTGCTAAAAAACATTATCGTCCTTTTATTAAACTTTCTGGTATAAGATAAGCAAGCGTTTTCAAAATCGTTGTGAGAGATTAATTTCAGTAACGCTTCATTAGAAATGTACTGGAGCGCGCGCACCACTTACGTCGGAACATTTAATACGCTTTCCGTCCTGTCCATATTGCTTGCTTATAATGAAATTATTTGTATCTATGTGACAAACGCTCACAAATCCACTTAGGATCCACTTAGGAACCAAACCAAATGAAAAATATTTAAATATGGCACGTTGTATTGATCACAATATTATTTATTCAAGATCTTTCGGAGACACCATTCACGGAGGCCTGCCGAACCGAAGGTCAAGTCAACGACCCTTATTGTTGGAACAGTTGGTGTAAAATACATTGAAACTTCGGCTTATTTAATAGGTATTTAGATGCGTAGTTAAATAAAAATCGTTGATATTTTCATGTTATTTTCTATATTTTACACTGTCGAGTACAAAAAAACGGAGGTTTGTTTCAATGTCTTTTAGTGATTCTTTCCTTTTATATTTTTAGATTCTGCTATATCTTATGTTTTGTTAAGTTTGTGTGTTTTGTTCTTATACTTTAATAAGTAATTTTATTTTATATAATCAAACTATTAATATGATTTACTTTGTATGAGATGACGTTTAAAATACAAATTGCATGTTCAACAGGGTATTTTACCATAAAAGGAAAAAAATCTAAAAATGTGTTAATGCAATATAATAAGCATAGATCAGTTGGAGAACGTCAGTTTTAGATCTTAAAATACTGAAATCTTTTTTTAAATTCAATACAAAATAATCTGGTTTTTTAATCTGTTCGAAACAACATGAAATGTAGCCGCCATGTTAATGACGTCAAATCGCTTGGTAAACTTTGTCAGTACCAGTGACACTGGCAGTGTCACTCAGTGTTATTTGTCATCACAGTTTGTCATCCTCCGATTTCAGTATTTCTAATAAAGTATATTAGTTAATATAATATACGTTTAACGTTAACGTAATTATAATATACTTTCTACCATGGAAGCCGGTTTCGTAGAGGGAAACACCACAAATTTACCGATAGTAAGCTCTATAATGGAACAGCACACCAATGATATTTAGAATAATAATTCATCATAAAATTTAAACACTTACGTCGTACACAAACACTTATTCGTAAACATACAAATAACATAACCACATTTGTTTACCAGACGATATGACGACATGACCATAGACCAAAAATGTCGTCCATTGCATAATTGTTTTTTTGAAATTACGCGCGAATTTTAAAAACGTAAAATTTAAATGGAGTTTAAAGGTACTTAATAATCTCAAAAAAAAAAAAATTTTTTAGTGGTTTATTAGCACGTCAGGATATAATTGAGATACTTTTCAAAAATTGCCGTAATACCCTATTCCATACCAGGTAAGTAATTAATTATAATAGATGAATTCTATGCCAGGGCAAGTCGTATTAGGAACAACAAGAGACTTTCCGGTCTCATAAACACCCAGAACCGAAACAAATATCTGAGGATCACACTGTCTCGGTGCGGGGATCGAACCCGCGGCCTTAAGTTTCGCAGCCGGCGTCCTACCAAGTGCGGAACGAAGACTGTCACAAACTATTAATACAGACAAGATTAAATACAAGTACTTAATTTCCGAAAGTCAGAATGTGCGCAGTTCTTGGCGTCACGGTCACCGCTTATTTCCTTCGATAATTTTAGTGTTCTGTACACTTCATAAAATTATAAAGGAAACATTAAAAAGAGCCAATGTCTTATTTAATCGGCAAATTTGAACTACTTGAAACTGTAACAGGATGGAAACAAGATAACCTATTTTTACCGTCAATCGATCACTGATTGTTATTCAGAGATCCTCGTGGATTGGCTAATTTGCCTAAACATACTCTTATTGTGAAGAACCTAATGCAGCCAGGGTAAGGGCATGTTTTTCATTCAAACCAGATGAATATATTTTACATAAGATGAACCAAGCTAGCAAGGGATAGTAATATGGTCTAAATTATTGTAAAATATTACCTTCCTTTGTAAACCTTTATGAAGGCTCGCGTCCATCCATCGAAGTCTGTGTGCATTAGATCCAAGCTGCTGACGTTGCAGTTCCGTACCCCTGGAAATATACAACAAATAATTTACATATCGGGTGTTATTAATAAAATCGGATGATCGATAAGTAGACCAAGGCTTTAAAATAGATTCAATTATTTTGTCATTCCTTTTTCATTCATTGGTTTTTCATTTTAGGCCGAATTATATCCGTGTTTCTTAATAAATTCGTGATTACTTCGCTATTTAAATAGTCGAGTCAATTCTAAAGCCTTGATTTAAAGTTAATTCATCGCCCTTTAGGGTCTTATTAATAAACTATGATATATGGATGAGCGAGGGATTAAATTTTAGCCCAAAACTTTAAAATTGACTAATTTATTTTGACCGTTCTTTTTACTTTTAAAATCAACGGATTGCCATAACAGGATTATCATGTTAGGCTGAAGAATATAGAATTTTATTAATATAGTATTACTATCTAGCTATTCATAAAAATAGATTGAATTCTCTAGTCCAATGCCTAAAGTTAATCCTTCGCTTATTAATAAGTCCCATAGTGTAAGATAACAATACTTTGATTTGTTGATAGCCTCCGTGGCGCTGACGGTTAGACGCCGCCTGTGAAACGAGAGGCCGCGGGTTCGATCCCCGCACCGAGAGAAATGTTTGTGCGGCCCACAAATATTTCTTTCGGGTCTGGGTGTTTGTGAGACCGAAAAGTCTCGTAGTTCCTGATACACACGACACAAGACTCGATCTTAGTGTGGATACAGGACTATGTATGTGACTGTTGTTGTGTGGGTGTTATTTATTTATTATTTATTTATTTGTTAATTAGACATTATATTAAGAAGGCACTGCTTTCTTAATTCAGATTTTTCAAATCAATTTAAATTGACTAGATGTTCGTAATTTTTTTTTTTTTTTTATTGCATTGAATGGCGAGACGTGCAAGCCATTCGCCTGATGGTAAGCGATACGACCGCTCATGAACAGTAGCAACATTCCACTGCGCTCGCCATCCTGAGACATAAGATGTTAAGTCTCAATATGTCCAGTAGTTGCTCTGGCTACAATGTCCTTCAATCAGAAACACAACAATGCATTTAAGCAGTGTTGTTTCACGGGAGAAATAGACATTGCGGTGGTGCCTACCCAGATGGCCTCTCACATATGAGAGACCTACCACCAGTAACTTTGCTTATCATAAACCGACGAGATTAGATTTTTTTCCCAACATACGTTAGTTGATGAGATAGTTATGAAGATCCTTTTGGGAGGCCCATGTTCAACGGTGGACTTCCTGTGGCTGAAGATAGAGAGAGATACGTAAGTTCCCAGCGTGAGTAGGCGAGGAAATGTCTTCAATTAGTCATCAAACTGACATGTAAAATTACGTCGACCAGCGATAGAATACAAAAATCTCTGGCGTCAGCGGTTGGTTAAACGCCGGCTGTAAAATTTGAGGCCATGGGTTCGATATCTGCACCGAGATAATATTTGTGTCATCCACGGATATTTGTTTCGGGTCTGGAAGTCCCTGAGACCTCTCCCTCGTAGTTCCTTATACTCACGAGTCACGACACAAGACTAAGTGGGCTTCACGACTATACTATATGACTGTTGGATGTGTAGTTTATTCATACTCTTTGTATTTGTCTCGAACTATACAAAACGCTAACCAGGAGTGAATAAGAACAGATATACCTATTGTTGACGGTGGAAACCGTGTGAAGACAGGGTGTATACGACTGCAAACGAGCTGATAAATATTAATAATTGTATTCTATTATAATATTGCACATGTTACCTTAAATAGTGACTATTACAGGATGTACATATTATATTATTTGTTATTTTGTAGAAAGTTGCGTCAGTCATATCTGTGGTACATTCTCAACATCGTTTCATTGTGTGATCGTGAGGTGATCATTAAAGATTATAATGACATTGTCAGGTGTTATCGGTGAAATGATAGGTAAACGACCTTTACTAAGAAAGTGATTAGTTATCAGAACTTTGAGTCTTAACTTTTTAATAATAAACAATAAAATAATACTATTGATAATATACATGTGTTTGGTGTAAGATAACATCCTTTATTAGTAATATAATGAATAGAAAACACCAGTGGAATCCTTGGCTCAAGGCAGGCTAGCCTAGGCTAAATCCCATGCATTCTTATTATTATTATTCTCCTTTGATAATAGAAGAAAGTATGAAAAACTGATATATTGAAATCTTCTTGGTGGATGATGGCGTCCTCGGGATTGAAAATCTGGAATCCCTTCCCATCTCCTCCATGGTTATTGGTAGGAGAGCCATGACCCATAATCGACTTGATCTCGAAAAACAATAGGGGTGCTAGCTTTCCTATAACTGGGAATGAAAATTGCGTACCATAGAGATTTTCAAGAATATTTATATTTTGTGAAGTGACCCAATTCGAGGTAAGCCAGTGTGGTGGACTACGGCCAACTTCTTTTAATCGATCTGTATTGTAGAGGACGCCCGTACCCTACAGTGGGACGTATACAGGGGGGAATTTGTCTTCAGCTCCAAAAATATGGATAAAATATGGTCATAATAATAAACAATTACTAAGCTATTTTATGATTCCGAAGGTTCTAAATTCATATGCTAACAAAGTCTGAGAACAAAGTCGCAGTAATATTCTACAAATTTAAATACTCTACTTTAACATATTTGCAATTCAATTCGCTTAAATTAACTGTCAAAATTATACTTAAACTAGCGGTCGGGCCCGGCTCCGACCGGGTGCATACACGCTTTAAAATGGCGGTCAAAATGTTTAATTCTGACTATCAGTTTAGAATATCAACCAATCGGACCACGAAAAACGAACAAAATTTCCTCGTATTTGCTAGAAATATCACTACTGCTTTTCTCCTATAGGTCATAGCGTGATGATATATAGCCTATAGCCTTCCTCGATAAATGGACTACCCAACACTGAAAGAATCATTCAAATCGGACCAGTAGTTCCAGAGATTAGCGCGTTCAAACAAACAAACAAACTCTGCAGCTTTATAATATTAGTATAGATTATATGTGGAAATTATTCAAATAATAAGTAAAACTAACTCCACTGACTCAGCGACCCAAAGTGGGTCTTAGCTTCCGAAACAAGAGTTATCCGGCTATCTCTATTCTCCTCCACCTAGCTCACCAATTACTGACTCGAAGCTGGCGTTAGATCACCTTATCTTACCAGCGATACCTGGGCTGACTCACTGGCCGTCGACCGATTAATTTTATTTAAATAATCCGACAATAAATTATTTGACCAACAATTGAGGCAACAGGTAAGTAGGTAATTTCCGCAGTGAAAGGTATAGATTATACGAATTAATATTATTAAGTATTTTCGCACAAATTTGTATGATTTGTTTGTAAAGACACCCACAACACAACAACAATTTTAGTAAAAAAAAACTCACCAATTCCGTCCATATTTATAATTTAATTAAATTTAAATTATATAAATCACAGCTGATCACGTCTGTGCACTAATCGAAGTAAACATATTATGTGAACAATGTTTTTGTTTGGCGTCGTGTGCGAGTGTTGTGTGTAAACAAAATGACTCGATAGCAAGTTGCGAGAGTCCAACGTTTAAATGCTAGTGACGAGACGCTATCGATAAAATGATCGATAATATCCTTTAGACTCTTCGAAGGTTAATAATAATTGTCATAATCGTGTTAATGATGCATGTAATGTGACGTCCATTTATCGATAACACATCGTTCAAATATGTTTTGTTATTTGCGTCGTTCCGTATATAGATATGTTGGTTTATTTAGTTACGACAAAGCGAAAACTTTGCACCAGGATATTTGAATAATTAGAGTTACAAAGGAATGTTATTTCGCTTGCAAAGCATCGTTGTCCCTACGTTTCAGGCTGGAAGTCCGAAGACCCCGAAATACAGTCCCTGCTTCCTCCCCCAGGCTTGCGGGATGGGAACCCGTTTTGTTTTATTTTTATTAGATTGTATTCAAAGATCAGCTTTGCCCGATACTCCTTTCATTTTTGACCGACTTCAAAAGAGGAGGTAATCAATTCGACTGAATTTTTTTTTTTGTATGTTTGTTACGCGATTACGCCGGCAATTGTGAACCGATTTTGAATATTTCTTTTTTGTTGGAAAGCATGATATACAGGGTTGGTCCCATATAAAAGTGGTGAAGACCTGATGAATATCTTAGGATCTGCCGACCAGAACTCCTCAAAATTAAACGGTCCAGCATTAATTCTTTTTGCGTTAGATTAAGTATAAGTATATTATTACAAAGGGTGGGTGAAAATGGGAAAAGGGTGGGGGTGGGAGGGTGAGAGGGTAGAAAATAGGTACAATTGTTAATATTCAATATCTCCGGCAGTTCTTAATCGATTTAAAAATAACTTTTTTTTCAAAGAGTATTATAATATGATAGGTTAAACAAAAAAAAATATTGTGAAGACCTGATGAATATCTTTGGACCTGAAGGGCAGAACTTCTCAAAATTGAACAGTACAGCAATAATTCTTTTTGCATTAGGTTCAGTATAAGTTTATTACTACAAGGGGGGGGGGGTGGAAAGGGGAAAATAGGAAGGGGCGTGGGAAGGGAAGGGGGATATATACAAATATAAATACTAAATATCTGCGACAATAAATAAATGATTTTAAATAACTTTTCTTCAGAACGAATTATACATAATGTTGGTCACATAAAATATGGTGAAGACCTGATGAATAGGTACATATCTGGAGAGCAGACCTCCACAAAACTTTGCAGAAACGCAATGATTTGCAACGCAACGCAACGCAAATTGTTCATTAGGTTAAGTATATGTGTTTTATTAAAAATAGGAAGTAAAGAAGGTGTAGAGGTGAGGGGGTAACGAATGATTACCACGCATAAGTGTACTCAATATCTCTAGCAGGTTCAGCCGATATTAGTATTTTCTTTATCATAAAAACGAAATGACAGTGTAGCTTCCTTAAAAATCATAAAATATTAATTTTCGTTTTTGAAATTATAAAGGATCACAATGGTTCATTTTTATATACATTGAATCCAGTTTTCATTATATGATTACCTTTAGCATCATTACAATGCTTATGAAAACCAAAAAGTAATAAATAAAATAATTTAATTAAAAATTAAAAGACCGACTTCAATATGCACTACAAAGTAATAAATAATGCATATTTCATTGTGCTAGTACACATTGATTAATTTTCTTATTGACGAGACTAGCCAACAAATCTTAAATACGTAATATTTTGAAGGCGGGTCGCCAATTACGAACACCACGACCTACACTTAAATTTAATTTGTGTAAAACATTCTAGCGAAAAACACGCAATTTTACACGCAATATTAATTAGTCTTAATCTATATAAACTTACGCCATTTTCCCAGAAGGGGTATGCAGAGATTCTCCTGGTATCAACCAGAACACCCACGTTACGCCTTGCGTGTTTTGTCCCTCGGTGTGGTTGGGGGCGAGAGTCTATAGTCATATCGGGTGCAAATTCCAGTCCGTGTCCTGATAACTAATAGAAAAATCGCCCGTCCTTAATATATCAGCTCTTAATCAACATTGTTGAGCATCGGACTTATCTACAATCGAGGGAAACATACAAACTTAACAACCCTTCCCTTTCTTATACTTTCCTCACTATGATTCCTATCACTGTTAAAGTAATTGTATACATATGCAAGTGACTCCAATAAGTCAATGGTGTACCCTGGTGTTGAAACCCTTGACCACTGTATCTTTGATCGTATGCAATACTACACATATGACACATATTAATTCTATTAAAATTTCAACAAATGTACACGTAGGATCAATATGTTAAATTAATTTGTTTCTAGTTTACATATGGACCTAACTGAGCGCCAACGATACATCTACAAGTAGGTAATATTCAACTGTGTTACATTACTTAAATTTGTTCTGGTTTGGCACTTGGCGACCCGCCTTCAAAATATTACGTATTTAAGATTTGTTGGCTAGTCTCGTCAATAAGAAAATTAATCAATGTGTACTAGCACAATGAAATATGCATTATTTATTACTTTGTAGTGCATATTGAAGTCGGTCTTTTAATTTTTAATTAAATTATTTTATTTCTTTCCTGTTCCCCTCCTTATTTAGTGGGTTCGAAATACGTCTATGATCCAATCTTTGTGGTTGTTAATAGGTGACAGTCACTTACTTATTGGCTTGTTTACCGGATCTAATCGAAAAAAATTATAAATTCGTTTATATGCGGTTGCTACCAGGCTAGCCTAATTGTTATTTCTAGCCTACGTATAAACATCACAAAAAAAATATAAATATTTAAAACCTTGACAATCGACAAGTTATAAATAGTTAATTGACAACAATTAAGTTGTTAATAAACACGATTTAAGTTCTATTTAACGGACTGATAACTAGCTACTAGTAAATTGTGATAATAGTTGACCCAGATAATTCTATTATCTGTAAACATATGTTATAACAGTTGTTTGTGATAATTTTAATACAACACAGTACTCAGCATAAGGTCTTTTGCTCTGAAGGTCTCACCACGAGTGACTTGGAGTATAGCCATTACACGGTAAATTAATTATTTGTATTTTAATACTGATGTTTAATACTTATACCTACTTTTTTATTGTTGTTAAACATTTTTTATCGGCTTAAACAGGTCACCTAAATAGGAAAGGTATTTATGCTTTATATAAAGTAGCTTACGTCATCAATTTATTGTATATTGGATTAATGTTTAAATCGGTTTTAAAAAAGTTTGCTTTCTATTTGTTTACAAAAAATATAATCACAAACTACCGCACAAAACGAGGTAAAAGGGATTTATTACCAAAGATAAAAATGATTAAAATTAATTAAACTAACTTGATCTTACGATGCCAAGATTTAAAAATATATGCATAATAATTTCAGTTCACAAATATCTGTTGCTGCAAGTAAGCGTATTTATTAGGCCTGTCTTCTAAATCTTGCGCTAACCATATACGCCGTCGGCCTTGAAGTTTAACGAAGAGATCATTCTATAAAAAGTCTAAGATACTCAGACAACATTCACAGACACACCTATTTTAAATTCTATGTCATTGGTGACGGAAACAACGCTAAACTTTTCGCTCTACGGTAACCAGGTCAGAAATACATATTTGATGATTACATAAGTCTGTTAATCCTTAGTGTTGATCATCAAGTTATGAATATTATATACACACTTTCTCATTCACAACAAACAAAATGACATAGTTTATATTTAGGTATAAAGAACAGGAAATATTTAATTAATTATGCTTTGTATATAATGTTGTATAAAGGCGGACTTAATGCCTGCGACATTTCTACCAGTCGACCTTTTGATGGTGCAGAGAGCAAAGAAAAATATAGATAAGTACCAGTATTTATTTTTTTGTTTATTTTAGTGCAGAAATGTAATTACTTTCTGTGAACAGATATAGCGTGTTTATTAGCGCCACAAGTGTAAATATATCTTTTGTATTAAGTACACTGAACTGCAGGGTAGTTAAAGTACCGGTGTTAAAATATCGATAAGTATATCGACAACTCGACAGTCCCGTCCCTAGCACACGTAACAGTGCGGACGCACGGGTCGGCATTTTCACTCGTAGTAAATACGTCACTGATTTGTTACCTTGTAGGAAACAACAAAGAATACTAAATATAACCCTTTTACATAAACCTTTGTTTGTTTTGGCTCGGCAAATACTGTCATTGCACTTGTATGATTTTTCTATCAATGCCGTCAGATTAGTGCCTCGATAGGCGATATACGTAAAACTAGTTTTGTTAAAGGTATTACGCATATTGTTCGAAGACTAGGTTAATTGTGTTATAACCAGTTTATTGTCTAACGTTTACATATAAGTTCAGTATAATTTTACTTTCACTTTATCAATAATTTTAGAACCTAATTATCCTTGTCTACTCCCACATTTTCCGAAGCCGGTTTTCGCCATTGGTGCCCACAATCTAAAAAACGCTCGAACTAAGTCATTGGAGACTGGGATTTTTATCCCCTATTCAGAAAATGTGTTTGTTTTCAAAATTCATTGTTTGTTAGATTTTGGATATTACTTTAATAAATACAAACGGGAGTCAAATAACCTATTATTCTGCCTAGCGGAAAGTACCTGGTCAAGAGGATTCAGTTATACAGTTTATTGGACCAGCCCGCTTTGTAAAAAGTTTCCCTGCATTGAGCTGGCATTGTTGGAAGCCGGCTTGAAACAAAAGGCCGCGGGTTCGATCCCCACACTGAATCAAATATTTGTGTGAACCACATGTATTTGTTCCGGGTCTGGGTGTTGGTGAGACCGAAAAGTCTCTCGTAGTTCCTGATACCCACCACACACGACTCGACCTTAGTGTGGGGTTAGGACTTTGTATGTGACTGTTGGTTTTTTTAAATTTATTTATTGAGTTTGAAGTCCACAGTCTCCGATATGACCTTTCTGGCATCCATGATGACGTGAATAAATGAAGCGTAAGGATTTTTCCTTCGCGATAAAAATAGCTCAGCTGTTTACGCGTTTAATTAGGTACCTATGCCATATTATTCACAAAAGCATTTTGAGTGTAAATGAATTCAAAGTGAAGTGTGACTTTGACGAGTAAAGATGCTTAATGGTTATATTATTATGATAATAAATATTTATGTGCATAATATTATTGTCTTCAAGTATAAATAATATGAAGGTTATTAAAAATGTATTTAGTAGCGAATCTTACTAACATTATAAATGCGAAATTTTGTGTGTTTGTTACATCTATACGCTCAAACCACTGGACTAATTTTGATAAAAGGTTCTCCTTTTAGCCCGTTTTACTATGAATAGTACTAGTACTTACTTAGTATCGGTGCGAAGATCCCTCAATGAAACCTACTTTTGTATGTAGGGAAATACACATATTTTCAACAAATATAAACATTATTGCGATCCAGGCCCGGTGTTCTTGGAGAAATATGTAAACTTGAAGTCCAACAAAAAAAATGTTTTTGCTTTAGGCTCTGTGAAAAAAATGTATAATGTAAAACATTATTTTATAAAAAAAAATCGCCTGGGAAAACCATAAAAAATGCAATAATAAATTTTAAGCAGTATCGGTATCGGATTTAACGATATTTTTTACCAATACCATGAACCGGCGTTCTTCTTTAGTATGGAGATAGCTGACATCCTAGAATAACGCGTAGGCTACTCTTTATACCAAGAAAAGTAATATATTCGATACTCTTTCAAGTTCCAATGAATGGGATGTTGTAAGTACTGCAGTAACGTTGAGTTAAAATATTTAAAAAAGTTTTTTTTATTGTACAGAGATACAACAATTATCCCGCGACGTATTTCTTGTCTTTCTAATGTGCACTGAACTCAAACAATATCTGCACTCGGGCGAAGCCGGGTTGGACCGCTACTGGTTTTATAAATATTATTAAGACAGATAGACTGACCACCGTGGTGACTGGCCTATTCCCACTCAATCGATGGTATAGGAGGCCGTGCCCTGCAGTGGGAGGTATATGGGCTAATACAGAAGAGGGAGAGCTATAATAACCCGCGGCTTTACCTATGTCTGATTTAGAGAAACATTTATTCCATAGGCACTGTCTTTACCCATCTCGGGTAATTACATAGCAAGAAAAAAAATTGAAACCTAAAAGACATCATTTGCATTTCCCGGACTTTATGCCAGTGCAATATATGAAATAATTAGTACTTATATTCATCCAACAGTCACATACATAGTCCTGACTCCATAATATGATCACACAGGGATATCTCCATAATATGATGTTTATACATCATAGTTTATAATTTACCTTAATGGTACCTGTATCATGGAACATAAACGACTCAGACTTTCTAAACCATAATGTTGTGGCTTATTACGCCGTCTGTAGTCAAATCAGACAAATTACGCAAATAGCAAAACCTTTCACTGAATCTCAATAGAATTTGCAGTGTAGAAATGGATAAAAGTTTCGAAATTAACTACTATATTAGTATAATCTATGTAAGTTTTTATCGAAGAGTTTTGGATTGCAAGAAGTAATGTCTATGTTCAGCAGAGGACTTCTTGTGACTTGTTTATTTATTTATTCCGATGAATGGCGACACGAGTATGCCATTCGCCTGATGGTAAGCGATACGCCGGCTCATAGACAGTAGCAAAACCAAACAACACCATGAAACACAAAGCAATGCTTGGCATTCCACTGCGCTCGCCGTCCTGAGACTTGAGATGTTAAACCTCATTATGGCCAGTTACTCGGGCTACAATGCCCTTTAAACCGGAACACAACCGTGCATTTACACTGTCGTTTGGCGAGAGAAATATACATTGCGGTGGTATCTAACATATGACAGACCTACCACCAGTGACTGACTTAAGGCAGAAAGAGAAAGGGTTCTTAAAGTATTAGGGGCTTACTTCATCAAAGCCATACAACCTATGCACTACACCCATACTATAAAAATGTAGGTATCTATAAGGAAGAAATGGGGGTGAGAAGGTAATGAAAAATAGAGGGGATGTTAGAAATTATATCGGTGCCTATATGCAGGCTATGTTTCTTAAAGCAGGTCAGATTACGTGGTTCAATATACGCACAGCCATATTCGATTGTGTTAGAATTTTAAGTGCGTGGTGGCCTGTTGGTAAACGGACTAGACGCGGCTGCCAACATGTTCACGGTGGTCGCGGGTTCGAATCCCAGGGCACACCTCTGACTTTTCGGAGTCATGTGTGTATTGATAGTCAATCACCACGCACTAAAACGGTGAAGGAAAACATCGTGAGGAAACCTGCATACCATAGCGATTCATAAGAATTTCTATGGTATGTAAGTCCGCCAACCCGCACTAGGCCAGCGTGGTGGACTATATGGCCTAACCACTCTCAATCGTATTCTCGATTGTAGAGTAGGCCCGTGCCCTGCAGTGGGACGTATATGGGCTGATACAATACAATAGAATTTTATGTGATAGTAAACTTTGCATTGTAATAACAAAATTTTAAGCAGTTGATTAATACAAGTAAAAAAAAACATTACTATGAGTCAGTAGATTTTGCGAATAATATTCTGGCCTTAAATAACTGCGTCAATTAAGACGACCACACGTATCATTGACAACAAATCGACGGCAGTGATAACAAACAATATGGATATTAATGTTATTTAACACAAATTCTCCTCAAGCATATTCAACATGTATGTCGAGTTATCAAGTAAAGTCGATTCGTGTCCAAGCGGTACTATTTGTGAAACGCGGAAGATATTCGGCCTTGCAGTAACAGCATCAGCAATTTCTTGCTTCCGCGAAAACTACGTGTGAAAGAGACAACATATAGTGCCATATCTTTCCTTCCTTTATGTTGATATTTTATCCAACTGTACTAAGCCTACAGACTTTAATTTGGGGTTCTTATCTCTGGACTAGCATGTAAATCTCCACTAACTCGTTGACAATCTAATTTCCGAACAAGGGTCAGTTAAAAAGTCCAATAATCGTTGAGAATGCATGAATTGATAAAAGCGAATGAAGCCAAAATCAAGATCACTCAGTCTCTCTGCCTACTTTGGGAGACAGTTAGTTGATCTTCAACAAGTTGTTTTTTAGTAGGGAGTGGTTGATTTCCAATGTCACTCGCATTTTATATAATTACTTTTATACTGTGTCTGTGAATAATAAATCAGTTTTCTTTCTTTCTATATATGGAATTGCCTCGGTGGCGTAGTTGTACTAGGGTACGGTTACAAAGCTGAGGTCCCGGGTTCGAATCCCATGTTGGACAAAGTGATATTGGTTTTTTTTATTTATTAGCAGCCCAGAGTTAGGAATTTGTGCCCGATATGGCGACAGGCTCGCCACCTATCACATCGTAGGACGGAATCCCTTCTGGGAAAAAGACTAGAGTTTATGTATTAATGTATGTAAATATGGAATTATGTACTTATGTAAGTATGGAACAAGGGCAAGATGAATGTGTTTTCCTTCTTTGGAATCACTTTCACTATAACTACTAGTTTTTTCGTACCTACTAATTGCATATCCGCTACTTGCAGGTGTGACCATTAAATGGTCATTAAAAGGCGCCATGGTACACCACTAGACCAATTAATGTTAATGACTACACAATCACAGTTTAATGTTACTACGGAAGTCTTAAAACGAACAGGTTTGGGCATTGAGGTATTATACTAGAGCGGACAAAGGGAACAAAATCTCTGCGTATTGTGCGTGTACAGTCAGCAACATAAGTCGCTGAACACTTAACATTTTTCGATAACCTTTTTATGAATTAAAATTTTGTACGTACTACTCAGTAGTCGTAAAATATAACCAAGTAAAGTTATCTATGCCGAGAGGATATACAATATTGAAAATAATTATTATTTGAGATGATAAGACAATTCCAAATCTCGTGAATGTGTAGCGACTTATGTTGCTGACTGTACACGGGTACACAGTGAAGCGAGAGCGAAGATAATGTTACTGCGTAGGAGTGACAAAGACAGGAATAGAAGGAGCGGTACGGTACCGTTCATTTTGTTACAAACATTTTGTTTGCAGTGTCCCCTCTAGTATAATTATCTCAAAGGGTTTGGGTCAACAATCCAATAATTACACATACATAAACTCACACCTTTCTCCATTAAGGGGTAGGCAGAGGTGCCCTAAAACACCCACATTTCGTCTTGTATGTTTTGTTCCACGATGTGATGACAGCGAGCCTATCGCCATATCGGGCACGATTTCCTGACTTCGGGCTGATAATAAATAGAAAAATCCAATATCACTTTGTCCGACCCGGGATTCGAACCCGAGACCTCAGCTTTGCAATCATACCTCAGTACAATAGCGCCACCGGGGCAGTCAATAATTATACATAGTTTCTATTTTGTTTTTCATTGCAGTCAGTAAACCTAATTGATTTTGAACCATGAACATATACAATTAAGGTCAAAAACGCATTGGCCTTTCATTATAACAGGGGAGAAGGGAGGGAAAAGGACAGAAACAGGAGAGAAATGTTTGGCTTTCGAAAACAAAGCCATGGCTGTACGTCAGTTATCTACCATACAGGGTACTGACTTTTGCTCCAATTAAACCGGTTATTTCCAGAAATACCGCTCTACCACATCAAAAGCAGGCAAAAATATAAACAAGAGTACAGTTTAATAATCATTTATATTCATAATGACTAGACAATTTACAATACTGACCAAATAAGGTATGCTTAACTCTAAATTAATACGACATCCGTAAGTTTAATGAAAATGTTTATTATTTCATAGTTAGTAGGTATAGAATTATAGATCGTTAAGCTACATTCGCACGGGCGCTTAAAAAGCGTCGATTTTGAGCATTTTATATCGTTTCCAATATTTATGTTCATATGAAATTAAAATTTAACGTCCGACGTTCAAAATTGTAAATCCGACAGCGCTCCATAAAAAATCGTTGCGTTTTACAGCCGCTGCCAATAAACAATCCAAAAAACAAAATCCAAAATTTACCGTTTAAGATTGACAGCTCAATTTTTTTTCTGATACTAAATTGCCAATAATCAATCTCAGTAGTGAAAAAACTATGGCAACATGGTAAATGACAAATCGAAAAGTAGAAAACAATCCAGATTGACTTCAATCTAATTTTTTCGGTTGATTATTGGCATCGGCCGTTATTATCGCCTGCGTGTAAACAAATGAATGGCTTTACATTTGTTTCATTGCAACGTTTTATTAACGCGCGTTGAAATATTACCCGTGCGAATGAGCTCTTACGTTCTTTTGGCGTGCGTCACGTGGTTGTCATGCTATTCTCAAAATATTATGAAAAGTATTTCTCTATTCACGTTTGAGTAAATTGGCTATTAATAGTATTATTTTACGAGTATAAATACTTGTTATTTATATTATGAAAACATCTCAAACAATGCCTTAAATAAAAAGAAACTGTTCTTGATATTTTGAAAATAGCATGAAACCCTTCATTCCCACCCTAAAAGACTGTAAACGATTTATATTTAATCTGTGTATAAAATTTTTAAATTAAATAAAACGTCCCACGCACACTCACGTCTTAAAGTTGCCTGACGATTTTTTAATAGCACTAAAGTAAAATATTGCTAAGATTTATATAACAGGGGCAAAATCATTTTATAATAATATCCACGATTTGTCAGTTTCCTTAAATTATAAAATATTTGTTTGTGTTTAAGTTACATTTACTGCATCAATCTATTCCGGTACCTATTTTGTGTAATAAATTAAGCTTCATAGTTTAAGTTTTTTTCTCTAGTAGCTGCCATGAAATAAAAACATAATAAGCCGAAACCAATTAATAATTTTTAGTAATATAAAAAAAGGCGACTTATAGTCCTGAATACTTTCTACAAGATAAACTTCCTCAAAATCGGTACAGTCGGAAAAAAATATTAAACAAATTATATATTACCTTACTCGTATAGTTTATGTGTGAACCGAAATAAGGTTATCTTAATAAATTCTTAATTAGGTATTATACAACTATTTTATAGTCTTAAATATATTAATAATAGTGACAAATCCATATAAAATAAACGAAATATAAAATGTGATATTATATTCATTTTAATAAACAATATGAGATCATTAGAACGAGGTTAGTTATAGAGTTATAAACGAAAACAAAAAATAAAAATCAATTAACAAAATTGTGTTTGGATTACGTCACTATTTATAACGTCAAACGCGCACTATCAACTTTTAATTGAACGATACGAGACAAGTAATTTGCTCTGACTAGATTATTATTTATATAATAAAACTTAAAGTTGCAGTAAAATATACTGATTATAATTTCAAAAACCATGTGCAAATACACTAATTAATTATTAAATAAAAAATAATACTATGCCTTCTTCTTTCTTCTAAATTGTTGCCGTGCCCAACAGGGTCCACATTGAACCTTTCTATAAAATTGTAACATTTTTATAACATGTAGTATGCAATAAAAAAAATTGAGTATTGAGTACAAAAATTGCGATGAATATTAAAAGCCAGTGAAGTTTAGAACACATTATCAGCAATTAATTGTCATAAATCATATTCAAGACTTACTTGGAAGGCCTACGTGATACGTCGAGCAGAGGACGGCTATAGACGGAGAATATTATTCAACTAAAAATCGTGCAACTAAAAGTTGATAATGCGTAGATCACAAGAGTCCGTTGGTGTTCACTAGATGTCACTAGAGTCACTCAGGCGTCGTCGTCGTGCGAGTGCCGCTGGAGGACCGCGAGCCGCTGCTGCGTCACCTCCAGGTGGTGCTTCCGCCACTTGATGCGCCGGTTCTGGAACCAGACCTTCACCTGCGGAACAATCGAGAGTAAGGAAACATTTCAAATTAAAAAAATATTGTCGCTTCGGTGGCTCAAGAGACAAGCCAATGGTGGTTAGGGAGATAAAGTGAGGAACCGCCTCACAATGTGTGCCGTGACCAGTAATAATGCCTTGTGTGTCTGACCAAATATTTTTACTGGTGATATGTCTCTCATATGTGAGAGGCCATCTGGGTGGGTACCACCGCAATGTCTATTTCTCCCGCCAAACAGCAGTTTAAATGTACTGTTATGTTTCGGATTGAAAGACATTGCAGCCAGAGTTACTACTGGACATATTGAGACTTTACATCTTATGTCTCAAGATGGCGAGCGCAGTATAATGCCAAGTATGGTTTTGTAACTCGAGGTGTTGTTTGTTCTTGCTACTATTCATGAGCGGTCGTATCGCTTACCATCAGGTAAATGGCATGCTCGTCTTGCCGTTCATTGCAGCAATAAAAAAACATAAAGAAAGCGAAGGGGTTCTTTAGCAGATGTCTTTGCCTAAACCCAATCACGAACATTAATCATGATACTTGAAAGAGAGGTGTGGTAGCATGTTGGTAAATAGACCAGACGCGACTGCCAACATGTTCACGGTGGTTACGGGTTCGAATCCCAGGACACAGCTCTGAGTTTCCGGAATCATGTGTATATTGATAGTCACCACGCATATAACGGTGAGAGAAAACATCGTGAGGAAACCTGCATACCTTAGCGATTTGTAAGAAATTTTATGGTTTAAAGTCCGCCAACCCTAGCCAGCCTAACCCTGGCCAGCTTGGTGAACTATTATGGCCTAACTTCTCTCAAACGTACCCTCGATTGTAGAAGAAGTCCGTGCTCAGTAGTGAGACCTATATGGGCTGATACATACTTGAAAGAAACGTCTACCGGCCAAAATCCGATTTTATTTATTTTACGAAATAATAGGCTAATTAGCCGACAGGCTGCGTTATAGTAAGTGATCAAAGTCCTTAATAAGTTAGATTGCTAGGCAACGCAGAATAAAAATTTTGGAGGGGGGTAAAAGGGTGAAAATTGTGCCAGTGAGTATCTGAATGATTTGTATAAATCGATAACAGATGGCGTTAGTAGTATTACTAAATTGCGTATCTAGTTACTATACCCAATACTATACTATATCCAATACTAAACTCTTAAGGTTAGTGGGTCATTAAGGTTATTTTAAGACTGTATGTAGTTTAGTGAACCAAATAAAAAACAGTCCACTGGTAAATTAAGCCTTCAAGATTTTCCACAGCGATCTGAGTTAGTGGCTGAGAAGTTGTATCCCACATCTATACTTGTTCCTCCCTGATGAGGTCCTCACCTGCGCCTCGGTGAGTTGCAGCGCATGCGCGAGGTACAGGCGCTCGGGGCCCACCATGTACTGCTGCCGCTCGAACTCAGCCTCCAGCCGCTCCAGCTGTTCTGGAGTGAAGATCGTTCGTATCCGTTTACTCCGCCCTGAACTGGAACCAAGAGGAAATCCACTTCGAAAGAATTCTAACGTGCAATTTGCACCCGCGGCCACCGCGGTTTACATGATCGTAGTGGGGTCAGAATTATGTATGTGACTGCATTTATTAATCTTATTATTTTAAAAGCGCCGTGAAATTCTTACCTATTTGAACAGGATATGGAGTGATTTCGGGAGCTCTTCATTTGGCTTAACGGCGGCCTTATGTCCGGCCGTGGACTGTCTGTGAAAAAACAATAAATATAAAAAAGCAGTCAGCAAAATCTTACTTCAAGGCAGATACAACTTCGCAAGTTCCATGTCAGACACTCACAGCTCTGACGTGTCGAAGTTGTGATGTATTCATATATCATTTATAATAATCGCTCGCTTTTGCCTCGAATGAATAGTACATCAACAGAGGCTCTCAAATAGTTGTTGAATTTAAAAGGAAATATGTATAATCGCTCACTTACACTTAAAATAAAGAGAAACTTCGTGAGAAAACCTGTTCTGTTAAACATTTGAGACGTCCACTGGGATTTCAAAGGTATGCGAGGTCCACCAAGCTGTACTAGGCCAGGCGGGTTTTGTAAATTTTATTGTCAACATTTCTCTCAATTGTAAAGAAAGGTTGTAACACATGTGGACTCTGTTCAGTGGAGTAGGTCAAAAATATCTTTCGGTGTTAATTAATCCGTAAATTAATTTTATTGACAGCAACCGTGGCGTAGGTTATTAAACGCCGAGTGTGAAATTTGAGGCCGTGGGTTCGATCGCCGCATCGAGAAAATCATTTGCTCCGAGTCTGGGTGTTTGTGAAACCAAAATCTGACACAAACGACATGGCCCAATCTTAGTGTGGGGTCAGTACTGAACATGACTGTTTCATTTATTATCATTTAAACGAACGGAATGCGATTTACAAATTGAATCTTTTTCATCTATTAATTAATCTATACAGAACAGGCTAAAATAGAAAAAAAATAATACAAAACACATCAGTGCAACTTCACATTGTTTTTTATATAACGTTCCCATTATCAACAAACAAGTAACAAATCAATAAATTCAAACATAACAAGCAAATAATGCCACTCACAGCCACTTATCCCCGTGTCCTTTCAGATTACTCGCAAACTTTCCCTTTTATGTGACGGTTAATAAAATAAACGGGGGATGTTTAATTAAACCCGGGCCGCCACCCTCGCTCACAAGGGAATTATCGCGGCCTTTAACTTTACAAAGTGGATTAGACTTATCATCCTGTGTATTACCCTCACTGTATTGGACTGCTCAATTTTAGAGAATACAGAGGTGGGCGATTGTACACTTACCATCAGAAAAACACGTTGCGAGTTTGTTTTGTAAGGATTATCGGAAAAATGTGTACCTATATTCAGGAATTCATGTCAAATGTCGTTTAATAGTATGAGGTTTTCAAATCCTAATGTTGATGTTCTGAATTAAAATTAAATTTATACTCATTTTTCTGATAATTATTACAAAACACAAGCTTGAAAGGTGTTTAGATTTTTCTGATGAGAAATATATATATAAAAAGACAGATGTCAAGGTAAATATACCTAAGGGATTTCTTAAGAATTTCAAAAATGTAAGTCAATTATCTTTTATGTGCGAGTGGCGAAATTTGTAACTAAAAAGAAAATGTAAAAATATCAATTTAACGCATTGTTTAAGAAATGTTTTATAGACATCTAACAGAATTAATATGTTCAATAAAATCAAAATGTGAAGAGAAAAAAAATATTTCCAATGACAACAACAGCATGACAACAACGCATATAGACGCCAAATGACCGTATACGACCGATCCCGGGTCCTTCCGCCGTAGTTAGAAGAGATATCACAACAGGCTGGTATTATTGTTTCAAATGGCATGAGGCAGCCGTTTTATGCCATTCGATACTCTATTTAGACGATACTTGCACTCACCACCAGATGGCAGGTCAAATGCAGTCACTTTGACGAGAGAGAATTAAAAAAAACGATCTAAAATTTCAAGTTGTTAGAGGTCGACTTCATCCGAGCTAATATGACAGCTAAATCTGTGCTACCCTGAGCAAAGGATTGGTTAGAAGTATCCTGTCCTGTACGGAAACAATATGAGAATATTAATGAAAGCGAATGAAATGAAAAGTGCGTGGTGGCCTGTTGGTAAACGGACTAGACGCGGCTACCAACATGTTCACGGTGGTCGCGGGTTCGAATCCCAGGGCACACCTCTGACTTTTCGGAGTCATGTGTGTATTGATAGTCAATCACCACGCACTAAAACGGTGAAGGAAAACATCGTGAGGAAACCTGCATACCATAGCGATTCATAAGAATTTCTATGGTATGTAAGTCCGCCAACCCGCACTAGGCCAGCGTGGTGGACTATATGGCCTAAACACTCTCAATCGTATTCTCGATTGTAGAGTAGGCCCGTGCCCTGCAGTGGGACGTATATGGGCTGATACAGAATGAAATGAAACTGGGTAAGTCAGGCTCGGAACGTCGAACAAGTGGAAATCCATAGTCTCTGCCTCTCACATTACCATAGAGGTAGAGGCATAATGTTTTGTTCATGGTGGTTGCGGGTTCGAATCCCAGAGCACTCTGATTTTCGAAGTCATTTCTGTATTAATATAGTCCACACCACACAATATAACGATGAAGGAAAACATCGTGAGTAATTCTGCTTCCCATAATGATTCTGACAAATTTCTATAGTTCGTAAAGGTCTGCTAACCCACACTAGGCCAGCGTGGTGGATTATAGATATGACGGGTTGTTAGTAACGAATTTACGCCTACTGGCCTTGTCGCCGGTAGTTATTCCAGGACACACCTCTGAATTTTGCAGACTCATGTTTGTAGGTTTTAATTGTCAATTTTAACAGTGAAGGAGAATAATTATGATAACAAAACAGCTATGATTTAACTCTTCTAAATCGAACAATTGATTGAAAATTTATTGATTTTTATTATTACAGCTTGGTAAAAATTTTGGTAGGTGGGGCAAGTCAGTGCTAGTAGTGGGGACACAAAGAACTAGTTTTAGAAACTAAGACAGGCTTTTCATGAGTGGATTGACGACCTGGTCCACGTGGCGGGAAGAAGCTGTATGTAGCGTACATTACTAGAAGTCTTCACTCAGTATTGGGAGGATGAAGAACAAGAAGATTACAATTAACACGGGACACGGTCCATTTAGGAGTCAGTGTATAATCCAAGGTTTTTAACGAAGGGAGACCGATTACCCAACCCTTAAAACCAAGTTTCATATCGCCTACTTAATCAGTGGCTATCCCCAATTATCCCCTGACAACTGATCCCGAATTCCGATATGTTGGAGTAGTTTTTGAGCCTGTTTTATGATTTGTCCGTTGAACAATCTTAACTACGATTGCCGTGGAACCAAAATTTTGATCCAGAATTTTGGGTGACATTATTTTATGGCTATGAATAATTGTACACTATTAGGTTTTGTGGGTGTTTGTTGGATGGGGAGACGAGCATGAAACGACCGACCAACAACCGCTCAAGAACAGTGGCAAAACCAAACAACACCTTGAATTACGAAGCAATGATTGGCATTCTACTGCGCTCGCCATTCTGAGTCATAAGATGTTAGGTCTCAATATATTCAGTAGTTACTCTGGCTGCAATATCCTTTACGCTGTAACACAACAGTGCATGTACACTGCTGTTTGGTACCCAGGCGGCTTCCCAGATATGCTACCTATCATAAGTAAACCTAATTTGCTAGAGGTAAAATATTTGTATCCACCATGTAACTGGACGCGATAGTGGCAAACTTGTCGCAGTGAGCAACCAAATCGATTAAAATTGTAGCAAGTTTCGGGTTCAATTTGTGTATATTGATTTTTCTTTTAATCTCGCCCGGCATAGTGGCGTCATTGCACCTGATTGTAAGCGCAAATGCCGCCCACGCAGCGTATCCATTGCCATCGGACGGCGGTCCCATGCCAATGGAAACAATTATGCCGGCCTGCTAAGGTGCCTCTTCACGCTACGGCGGAAGGACCCAGGATTGTAGGAAGGAAGGAATACGTGCGCCGGCAAACAATTCCACAGCCTGACGGTGCGGCACAAAAAAGAATCCGAGAACTGTTTGGTTCGCGCCGGGATTTTTAAAAAAATTTTTTTTTTAAAGTTTACTTGATGTTAAGTGACCACCACCGCTAATGAACGGCTGCAATACCATAAGTACATGGAGATACGTCCCCAGCCTTTCTGGTGGATAGCTTCTTTTCTGGGTGTTTGAGTAAAGCATTTTCATTTTTTTTATTGTCAAAAGCACTGCGGTCCCTATGTTTTGCCAAAGAAAAAACTGATATCAAAACAAAAAAGAAAACACTACAAAGTACATAATAAAAATAAGCAAAGCAAAAAATAATATTAATGTAATTATAATTGTACAAATACTGATAGTTTTACTTGTAAATGTTGATTAATTTACCTTGACTAGCCATCAAATTAATATATATGGGTAACATATTGAAAGCGGATAGCCAAATACCAACCATGTAGAAATTTCATCACTATATAGTATAAAACAAAGTCGCTTTCTCTGGCCCTATGTCCCTTTGTATGCTTGAATCTTTAAAACTACGCAACGAATTTGGATGCGTTTTTTTTTTAATAGATAGAGTGATTTAAGAGGAATGTTTATGTGTATAATACGTGCATATTATTGTAGAGAAATCTATATGCACCCGGGCGAAGTTGGGCCGGGCCGCTAGTCACAGATAAAACCAGTTTCATTCACATAGAAATAAAAAACAGCCAGCTTACGAACGTCCGCCATTTTTAAGCTTAAACAAGGGTCTCGGCCATTTTAAGGTTAATGAACTGTTATATTATAGCTCTTAAGTGATTTTTGCCGTCTATGTATGAATGACTTTTAAGTCTGCTCATATTAACGGCATTTGAAAACTGCGTTAATTCCTTACGAATAAGAGGATTAAAATTTGGCACTACAAACGCCCCAACGGTAATCCGGCGGGATGTCACCGACCTAAATATCCAAACGTGTAACTTAAACACAGGTTTGTAATCACTTTAAGATTAAATCAAACCACAAGGTTATAAGTATTTATTGCATTTTTATTTTAAGTATTCTGTGTATCATCTTAACACGTTCGCGGACGGTCTCAGTTCAAGTTGTATTCTAGAATGACACAATAAATTGCCATACAAATATATTTGGTGTGTCGTTAAAAAATACGTTGTGTTCTATAATATTAAATGTTAAAAAGACAATATGACAAAAACGTTTTATCACGTTATCGTTTGCAAACATCGTGTCGTGTGATATGTATTATGATGGACACAACGTATAATGACGTATGGATACGTTGGACGTCATTATACGTTGTGTCGTATCAAAATCTCAAATCATGACGTACAATTACGTTTTGTCCGCGAAAGTGTTAAACCTCATTTATCTTTTTTGAAGTAAAACAAACGAGTTATGATTGTATTTGTTTACTGTTGTAGTATACTGTATACCTCCTTATTCATAAGGACTTAACACAGTTTTCAAATGAGTTGACTCAAATATGTAATTCATAGTCAAAAATCACTAATCCGATGTCAGTATTTATTTATATTAATTATTTATAGCTCATTTTTGGAATAACCGAGATCCTTGTAATGCAAATTTTAAATATTGAAATGGTGGATTTCTCTCAGCTGGACGCACAGGACGTACAATATTACCTGTCAAGTGAATGAAATAATTTTATTCTGTGAAGTGGCAATATTAGTTAATATATGTACATATTTAATTATGAATAGAAAAACTTAATGAACATTTTATGTTCTCTTAATGTTTCCACTTTCCCATCTATGTGGAAATCTGCAAATGTTGTACCCATATACAAAAAGCAAGATAAATGCAACGTAAAAAATTATCGACCGGTGTCTATTCTCAGTTTGTTTTCTAAAGTGTTTGAGCGAATCGTGTGTCCAGTTATAACGAATTACTTTAAAAATATTATATCCAGTCACCAACACGGATTTACTACTCGGAAATCGACTGTAAGTAATCTCCTAACATATATAACGGACGTTATTGAACATATGGATGCTAAAACACAAGTGGATACGATTTATACCGACTTCAGCTCCGCGTTCGACAAAGTTAACCACATTTTATTATTGTCTAAACTTAAATATTATGGTATTCACGGATCTTTACTGCATTGGTTTGGTTCCTACTTGGAGAATCGGGTTCAACGTGTTACTGCTCTCGGCTGCCGTTCATTTTCGTTTACTGCCACCTCAGGCGTACCCCAAGGCTCCCACCTGGGTCCCATCCTATTTCTAGTGTTTATAAATGATATAACATATTCAGTAAAATATAGTAATTATTCAATCTTTGCAGACGACTTAAAAATATATAGACATACGCGGTCCCAGAGTGACATCACACTACTCCAATCAGATTTGAACTCAATTCATGATTGGTGCATCAATAACAAAATGATTCTAAATGCTGAGAAATGTGCACATCTAAGGCTAACGAGAAACAAAAAAAATATAGTTGATTCAAATTTTTCAATTGACGGGATTACATTAAACAAAACCACAGCAATGCGTGATCTCGGAGTTGTTGTAGATTCCAAATTAAACTTTATTACACATATGGACCAAATTATAAAAACGTCTTGGCGATTGTTAGGTTTCTTGAAACGGGTCGGTAAAGACTTTAAAAACCCTAGCACCTTATTGGTTCTATATAACTCCTTAGTCCGGAGTAACTTAGAATACGCTTCTCCCATATGGACTCCATCATATAAGACACATGTTGATAGAATCGAACGAGTTCAACGCAACTTTACTCGTTTTTTGGCGTTCACTGATCGCACCTGTCCGTACCGCGCCGATTACCTGGCGAGACTGTCACACTTTAAGATGACTTCTCTGGAAACCAGACGTAACGTAGCCGATGGTATAACTTTATACAAAATAATACATGGAGACATAACATCGCCCGAATTGTTATCGCGATTAAATTTTACCGTTCCCCGTACCTTGCCAAGATATCCTTTATCTCAAACATTTACCCTATCCCGCAGTAGAACTAATTTGGGCAAATATGCTCCACTAAATAGATTAGCAAAAACCTACAACGATATGAACTCCCTTAACGAACTCGATATGTTCACTACTAACAGTCTTCACCAATATCGCAAAAGGTGCTATGACACCTTAAAAAATAAAACAAATTAATTCGTCCTTCTACCTTAGTAACTTAAAAAGTCCAATGATTTATTGTGTATACTATGTTCCTTATTCCTTAGTTGTCATTATTGTATTTTAATTTTATAGATAGTTATGTAAGTTAACTTGTTGTGTTTAGTTAATTAGGCTAAGTGATTTTATGTAATTCTTATAGTAACCTTTTATACTTGTTATTATAATTTTAAGATTGTATTTTTCCTTAATTTTGTTTAATTCTGTCTAAAAATATTTAAATTGTTGTAAAAGTATATTTTGTTAAGCCAATAGTGTTGTATACACCTGTAATGGTTTGTCACCTAGAATAAGAACATCGTGTTGTGATTATCTCATATGTAATTTGTGTGATGAATCGATGGTGTGTCTATTATTATAAATAAATAAAAATAAAAATAAAAAAATAAATAAATGTTCTATGTCCGTTTATAGTGTCCGTTGATTGGTGGTTTTTCCGTGAATAAGGGGGACAACATTAATCTTTGTATAGGAAAAAGCCGAGACCCCTCAATTAGAATGTCGGTATATCTACAAGATCAGAATAAATAAATAAAAAAAAATAAAAGTAAATAAATAACACCCAACAGTAACATACATAGTCCTGACCCCACACTAAGATCGAGTCTTGTGTCGTGGGTATCAGTAACTACGAAAGATTTTTCGGTCTCACAAACACCCAGACCCGAAAGAAATATTTGTGGGCCGCACAAACATTTCTCTCGGTACCGGGATCGAACCCGCGGCCACTCGTTTCACAGGCGGCCTCTAACCGACTGCGCCACGGAGGCTGTCCAGGCGTATGAAAATATAAAAATAATGAAAATCTACGCGGTGATGGGCTACCACAAGAATACCCGTCTCTTGTATGATGCATGGTATTCTTTGATTCTACTTGATGGCGGCGACGGCTATACTTATAAAGGGTAGTTATCAGGTATTGTAGGTATCAGTAAGCGACCGACACGCGCCGGATTTTCAAAGTTAGGTAAAAAGGAACAGGGCCATTTTAATATTTGCTGTAATATGCGTGTTGAATACCAGCTCACTACACGCTTTTTTACAACGATCAACAATGTGAAAATCATCAAAATAAGGTATGTCATTTTGTGCAGTGGACTATGCTACTGACTTCCTACAAGCTACGTTTGGCTTATTAGCCTACTAAAAATATAGTTGTACATTGCATATTCTGGCAATCCTAACTTAAGCCTTGGTTTAAATAATATGAACAACAGACAGACTAATATTTGTTTATGATTATTTTCACTGTAGCTTTATCTAATCGCTTTTTTGCAAAATAATGTTGTTTTCATGGAAGGTAACCCCAAATTTATAATTAGTAGTCTGCTTAGCTACGTAGGAAAGTGAACAATTTGTTTTCAACCCCTCCTGTTATTGTATTGTTGGATTAATTTCGTTGTTGGGCGATTTAACTTCGTCGAGTCGTTTTTGATCATGGCTTACACGAGTAGCAATGGCGAATTAAATTATGGGATGGTCTGGCTGGTTTATTAAAATCCTTTCATGGATTAGTCCACATTAGGATTATGTTTAGGACTGTAGATGAAGCGAAAAGTTGACGCTAAGTATGATGCATTTATTAATTTTTTTCAGTGATACCTTGGGAGTGGCCTATGTCCAGCAGTAGACTACCACGGGTTGATGATGATGATGATGAATAAGATTTTGTCAGAACAGTTATTTGCGTCGCCGCCTATACATATACTATACATTAGAAATGTAAAAACAGCGCCATTCAGCGTTCGTTTTTTACAGGTGCAATGGATGGTCTCTCAACTCCGACCAAAGCTCAAGCCGACAATGCAAATGCCAGGATATACCTACAGTAGGAGGCAGGTTATTAATGAGTTTACGGATATATTATCTACAGTTCCTATACATACACTGATTTACCAATTATAACTGCAAAATAATGCCTCGTGGGCTTGCTTGTGTTAAAACACGTGAATCATAATATAATCGAGATGATCAGTTATGCCTGGCGTTGTGACGTGAAATCACGGAATAGATCCGCGTCTGGTGGGAAAATATGTGAATGTCAGCTCATGACTGGAAAATCATTCTCCACGGAAAATAGAGATTTTTACATGTTTTCCAGGCTTAAGAAGTGGCGCCTGTGGCAGTTACTAGATTTATAAGGTATCTATTTTGAACTCTCATCCTAATCTATTTTATTTTTGTTAAAGAGGTGTGTTTAAAAAGCCAAACTTTCTGAAATTAAAGACTATCCCGTCCATACACCCGCTACCGCAACTGCAACTTTCTTCCACATTGAGTACGGGAAGTCTCTTGGAATGTCCAAAATGCCTAAAAATATATTTATGACAAAGTCACGTCCATAAAAGAATTCTTCCAACAAAACACTAACGATGAGGCTACATTACAAAGACAGGTACGTAATGATTCAAATAGATGCCACATGTACCTTGCCTCAAGGCCGCCGGCACTCCGACCATCCCTCGGAAGCCCTCATTGAGCCTCTGCACCTCGTGGCCGGAGTACAGGTAGCTCTGCAGCTGCCGCTGGTTCTCCTGCAGGCGCTCCTGCACGCTCAGGTTCATCACATTCTCGTCCGGCCCCGTCAGACCCAAAATCGCAGCAATCGTGAAAGATTTCCCTCCGAGATTAGTAGCCTTCCCTGTCAAATCCACACCGAATGCCGAATGGCTACTGTCCCCGTCGTCCAGCGTCGACACCGGGGACGAAGACCGTTCGGCGTTATCCACATTCTCGTCCTCCAAAGCTGAAATTCGGTCATTATTCTGATAAGAGACGGCGAGCAGGTCCGTGAGGTTGCCCGGATACAAGTTCTGCCTCTGATCCATCATTGTATCATATTGTCTTTGGCATTTTATCACAACACAAACACTGGGTTAATTACGCGTTGAGAATTAGGCAGACGCGCGGAGCACCGCACGACATTTTGGTTTATGATTGAAAATGGGATAATTTTAATTTGTAAAGGGCGGAGCTAACCGATTGATATTGAGGGAAAAAATGACACAACACTCGGGTCAATTGGGGGTGCATGATTGCCAATTTGTCTGTTGAGAGGGGGGTCGCGCGGCGGCCACGATTGGCCGAGTCCGCGCATGCGCAGCGCAGGGCGTGGCCAGATTTAGGGGGTGTGGTTCCGCCGTGATTTGCGGTCGGCGAAGCCTTTGATTGGGGCAGGTGCGGACTTGAAAATATTATTTAGTTACCTTTCTGTATTAAGGTAGATTTAGTACCCTAAACACTAAGAACGCTATTAGCTAAGGAGGCGAGTAATGAGACTTCTAACTTTTGATTGATGACAATTTGGTGCAAAACGTATAAATTTGGCCTTTTTACTCATGTGTCCGTCATTCGTCATAAGAGGCCGAATTTTATTACCAAGGAATTTTATGAGAGTTATTTTGTGAATACCTATTGCTTTTTAAATAGTTGGTAAATTATCGTTCAGTAATTGTATTTTTTTATTGATCTGTATGGCGAGCATGCCGTTCACCCGATGATAAGCAATACGACCGCTCATAAACAGTGGCAAATATACACAACAAATTGAATTACCGTTGTTTGGCATTCCACTACGCTCGCCATCCTAAGAGACAAAATCTTATCACTTTATGTCCAATAGTTACTCTGGCTACAATTTCCTTTAAACCGGAACACAACAGTTGATTTACACTGATGTTTTGCGGAGACATTGTGGTGATATCTACCCAGGCGACCTCTCACTTAATGACCTACCAGTAAGTCCTATGTATGTTATGAGGAATGAATGGAAATTTCCCTTTCTCAGACCTCACCTCTCATTTTCTTCAGTCTGTCGAGATTACTGTGGGGTTACTTTATAGTCTGGCATGAATTTCAAATGTTTAGACGTTCAACGTCCATGTATAAGATAAAAGCTTTCCACTTCTATATATCAATATTATTGTTTATGAAAATTATCATTCACTTCGAACTTTGTCTAACACCCGTATTCTAAGACGTTTCCTCGAATCTTCCTCAACCTTATCTCTGTCGAGGTGACGTTTAATCGAGGAATCTTCGAAAATGGTATGCTTATTTAAAAATATATCTTTCCTAGAGGATCCTCGAGTGAGGTTGAGTCGAGGAAATACGTTATCAAATACGTCATTGATGTGTTAATAAGGTACAAATTTATCTTGGATTTATCAAAAATAATTGACATTTCAACATTATGCTCACTTGAAAAGTGAAAGTCAAAAGTCATGTAAATAATAAACACTGTTTCCATAGTGAAAATATTTCCTCAAGTATTCCTTAAGGTAGGTCGCGACGTACCTTGAGTTCGACAGTTGATTCCTTTCCTCGAGAAAGGAAAAGTATTGAGTGACGTTAAGTGGAGGAGACTTTTCAACTATGAATACAGATTTCCTCTAATAAGCCCGAGTGGAGTAAGAAATTTCCGAGGAACGTCTTAGAATATGGGTGTTATTCTTATTTTACTTACGTTCCGAAGCGGTGGTAGCAGAAAAGGACGATTCAAAAGATCTTGTGAAAGACTATTTGAATAAAGAATATTTTGATTTGATGGTCGAACATTCGTCGTCTTTTCGGAGTATAGAGTAACCCCCTGTATATTGTACAGATATAAGTTTACCGGGAAGTCATTAAATGAATTTTTAACTAATCTTACTATGTCTTCTCTCTCTTGAGCCACTGCTGAATATAGGCACTGGAACTCCACAACGACTTATTGGAAACTGCATCCAGCGACTTCATCCATCCTTAACCAGGTGCCCGCCCCACTGCCACTTCAACGTGCAAATACTTTGGGGCTATGTCGGTAATTTGATCAGATAACACATTAAGTGACCGTAATAAAGACCGGAGTCGAGGTGATGTCTAAAGTAATTAGGTAATTAATTAAGAAGCAGTGGAGCTGGGGAAATAAAAATCCGACGGTAACAGATAGAAGAAAATGGTTACCACGGATCGATCAAAGGACGTCATAAATTTGACACCAATTTTTATTAATTCTCTGTGTCCCAAATAATTCAGAAAAGCGGGGAAAGAATCAGTGGTCCAGAATTAAAGAATCCATACTACTAACAATTACTAATTACTATAAAGTATGTGAATCCCGCCCATGAAAATATAGAAAAAATGAATTGTATTAATAACCTTTCTTAATTCAGCAGCGCCTGAGTCCGTTCATGGAGGGTAGCACCCTGCCGCGCCACCCCATCCCCCTTGCTGAAACAATTTAATATCATAATCTGAGCCCGATCGTCGACACCCAACTGAAAAAAAAAAATGGATGAGCCAAAATCACAGCGAATGCGCAATGTAAATGCATTTTGTTCTTTGCTATACAAATGTAATAAAGGTTTCGATAAATAATAATAAATATGTATCAGGTTGATAATATTTGTAATTGATTTTACTTTAATTTGTAGGGGATAGATTTTAAATCAAGTAATAGCAATAGACTGTCTTGGTTATGTTGAGCCTAGAACGTAAAAAAAAAACTGTATATTATATTGTTTTGATCTTGATTTTGTGTCATGTTATGTAAAAGTATGTCTTGTAGCGTCTAATTCGTAATTTATTTGTAATTTTCACCATAAAGGCTGGCGACGCATCTCTATGCGCTATTGTGTTGCAAATGTTCACGGACGGCGGTGATCACTTGCCATTAGGTGAACCGTATGCTTCTTAACCCCTATAATTTATACAAATATATAAAACTGAAGAGTTTGTTCATTTGTTTGTTACCTCTAATCTCAAGAATTTAAACATTCTTTTCGTATTAGAGAAGTCATTCACGCTATCACCTATAGGAGGGAAAAATCTAATCTATCTAGGAGGGAAAAAATATGAGGAAATTTAATTCGTTTTTCGTGGTTCGATTGGTCGATATTCTAAATTGAAAAACAATTAGTAATGATTAATAAAATAACAGGGTTTACTAAATTCATTCAAGTTTATTAAACAACATTGAAATTCAGGCGCTTTCCGTGTTCTAAGTCATTAACCTTTGGATGCAGTAGTTTGTGAGATCAACAATATTTAGGTATGCACTTATTCGCGTATATTGAATCTTTCTTGGCTACATTTACACAATTATCTATTATTTTTTTACTTTGGTGTGCAACTTCCCTTAAAATCCATCATCCATACATTCCATGGTAATATGCTTTATGCGATAAGACCGCCATTTGTACATTTTTTATTAATTATTTTTGTTTGTGTTTTTTGTATTGTATTTTTATGTATACAATTATGATTTGAATAAATAAATAAATAAAAATCCAGTGAGTGATCCGACAATAATGTCTTAATATTTCAAACGCGTGCTCTTTATTTTTCTACGAAAATGAAGTAACGTGTTGGTCGTTCACCGATGTTAAGCATATCGTCTGCTTATATATAGGAACAAAACTAAACAAAAGTTATTATTAAGCACTTTACTAAGCTCGTCACCCCGAGATTAGATAGGTTTTAAAGTCTCACATTGCCAAGGAATTACTAGCTACAATATGAAATTAAAAAAAAACATATAATTATTTTTCTTGCTCGTAATGTTGGTAATTAAACAACAAATGCTAGTAATTCAGTTGGTAACCGAAAGTATACTACGTTTTTATCTTTTTAAAACGAGTTTAAGTTGAATTAAATAGTCATCAACTTTTTTTTTTCAAATATTTCGTGTATGATGGACAACCTAACAAATTTCACCCAGTAAAAAGGCAAAAAAGGTGGCCCGGCGCCACCATTTTTATCTACTTTTGGAAGTATGTACCAGAATTTTATTACACAAAGTGTTGCATACAGTAGACGGTATTTTTTCAAAATACTTCTGTACCAATGAAATGGAGGTTAAGCATGTGTGTTTTATTTGATTAACTAATATTTTCCGCTGGGCTCTATCAAAAGTTTTTGTAAGGTTGTCTTAGCCTTATTAAAACATGAGATGGGGGATTCTACGGACCAACTAACGGAAAATGACAGACGATGGACTCTGTTTGACAATTTTCACCACAATTTGGTAAATTAGTTGACAATAATATAATTAATTGAGGATTGGCTATATACAAACCGTGCTAAGCTAAAATGAAGAAAATCACAAACCGTATATACCAAGGAGGTTTGGTAAATATCTTATACAATAATACAACTAGCATCTTTGATTATAATTCTAGATTAAAATCAACAGCAACTTAAAATAAATTATTAATAAGATTATTAGTAATCCACAATAATTATTGTAAAATTTAAAGTTATGTTATTCCTTTGTTTCAAATGTTGTTCATTTTTTATTTCTTAATTCGGGTTTGAGACTGGCCATTAAATAATAATACTTAGTTCCAGTTCTAAACTACATTATTATTTAACGTGAGGCTGGCCAGAAAAAAAGCTGTCAATAGGTGATGTTCTTTTTATAAACATTTTCAATATTATTTTTATTTTATGTGATTTTAATATTTATTTGTTTCATTTACTTTACGGAATATTGCTAATTGCTATTCGCAAAGATGTTTTATTTAAAAACATTATCTAAACCATATTGAAGTGTCAGTAAACCAAGCGTAAGTTATGAACATTTTAGTTTTATAATGGAGGTACATCCGTGGCGGTCTTAGTGACCGCGATGTGGCTGATAAACTCCAGGAATCCCGCTTGAGATGGTATGGTCACGTCCTAATAAAACTGCAGGAGTACGTCGGTAATGTGTGCCTGAGCTTCAATATTCTCGGACCTCGACCGCGGGGTAGACCAAAGAAGCGCTGGTTAGATGACGTCAAGGAAGATATGAGGGTCAATGGCCTTACTATTGAGGATGCCGAAGATCGGGTGAAATGGGGGAGAATTTGCCGGAAGGTGGACCCTGGCACCGGCCGGGTTAACGCCAGGTAGAAGAAGAAGAAGAAGAATGTAAGTACAATATTTTAGATTTTTAATGAAATGAAGTGTTATTGTGGCTGGCTTATTTTCAGCTTTAGATTTCTAGTGTCCAAAAAGTTATGATTAGGAATCTATAAACCTTTCTCGAGTTAGTTCAAATCGCATTCATGTTCGATCCGCTACTTTTACTGGTCATCTTGCCATCAAATTGTAATAGGCAAAATCTACGGTTAAGTTTTAAACATTCGTAGATATACTTTTTTGTAGGTAGAGATTATACACAAGTTTTAAACGCTATGACATTCTATCACATTAGTGGTAGAGTGGCAACGTGTTTGGGTTGAAGCGTAAGTTTCCAGGTTCAAATGTTAGCTTTTTTATTTAATTTGTAAATTAAACTTTGATGATTGGAAAAAAACAATCACTGTTAAAAACAACGTTTTATTTCACTAAAGAGTTTTATAATAATCCACGTATATTGTGAACCTAGTACCGATACAGAGTAATCAAATATATTCTATCACAAAGCTATTAAAACACGTCAGGTATCGACGCTACAGTAAGAATTAAACTGAACCGAAGGCGTAGATATTGGAAGCATAAATTCAGAGATATTGCATGTGCCAATAAATTGTCAACATCTCTCATCAATGATTTGCAATAGATTGAAGATGCAGAATATAGGGTACCTATTCTACTTAAGTAAGGAAATATTGTTGCATAAACTCGCGCCTTTTTCCAGAAGGGGTAGGCAGAGGACAACCAGGACACCCAAATTTCATCTTGCGTGGTTCTTTCCTACAATGTCATAGGGGGCGCACTTATCGCTATATATATATATATATATATATATATTTTTTTTTTATTTATTTAAGAGACAAACAAAACTTATAAATAAGTAATTTAAAAATAATTATAGAATCACAAATGCGCAACTCACAACGTTGTCCACGGTTTATATAAATTACATGCTTAACAACGTGTGAAAACGGATGAAAACAGTTAAGGATATATTATATTATAAGTAAAAATAAAATATATTAGAAAATTGAGAGAATTAAACTAAATTGACAAAAAATAACACAGAAAGCCAGAGTTTTTATAGATACAAAATATTTAAACCCCTTCTTATTACAACTTGGCAGCCACAATAATCTGTGTAATTAGTTTTTTTTTCATATATGCAGGCTGGCCTGTTGGTAATAGACCAGACGCGACTGCTTACATGTTCTTGGTGGTAGCGGGTTCAAATCCCAGGGCACACCTCTGACTTTTCGAAGAAGTGATATTGGATTTCCTATTCATTATCACCCTGGAGTCAGAAAGTTCCCTATATAGGGAACATACATGTAAGCAGTCGCGTCTGGTTTATTACCAACAGGCCAGCCTGCATATACAAATACACAATTAAGCGTAGCGCATCCATTTATTCGAGACAAAATAAATAAAATACGTGGAATTTGGCTGGCGAGTTTGGCGAAAAAACTTGAATGACAAAGGGCCATGCGTTGTAGTGAATGGTCTGGGGTTGAGGGCTGTGATGCGCTTTTTGATCGCCCAAGCACCCGCCACTTGATAGCAGGGGTGGCACGCACTTTTTAATTTAAAAAATAATATACAGTCGACTCTCATTAATTCAAACCTGCGATAATTCGAACCTCTCTATAATTCAAAGTTATCACGAGTTCCCTACAAAATCTCTTTATATTTCGAACTAAATCAATACATTTTTATACACTTGGTAATTCGAACTAAAAAATCATCGCTATATAACAAAACGACGCGTTAATTCGAACTCAACGGCTTCCAACACTCGACAATTCAAAGTTGCAGAGAGAGAAAGAGAATGTATAAATGTTTTTGACAGCCTCCGTGGCGCAGTTGGTTAGACGCCGCCTGTGAAACGAGAGGCCGCGGGTTCGATCCCCGCACCGAGACAAATATTTGTGAGGCCCACAAGTATTTGTCTCGGGTCTGGGTGTTTGTGAGACCGCAAGTCTCTCGTAGTTCCTGATACCCACGACACAAGACTCGATCTTAGTGTGGAGTCAGGACTATGTATGTGACTGTTGGGTGTATTTATTTATTTATTTATTATGTTTGATGATTGCTATTGATTGAATAATAGTTGATAAACATTATTAAGTTTCGAATTAACGAGAGTCGACTGTAATCACTTTTTTCTTTAAGTATTTACAATTAATCAATTCAAATTTACAGCCTCTATAGTCACGAGCGGGCTGTGGTTATAGTAATCCGTTATCACTGTTTTGCTGTTTTTGCGAATGAGTAACGCGTACAAATTAAGCACAAGGATAAAAAACACTGAAATATATTTTAAGTAAAATCAATAATTCTCAGTATATTGAGTAACATTTCTTGTTTGAACGCCTTTGGACTGATGTCAGATATTAATGGATTTTAATATCTTTCTCTAACATTTCGTTTTGATGCCTTTATGTTTCTTGTGTTTATAAGTGCGTGGTGGCCTGTTGTTGAACGGACCAGCATGGCTACAAATATGCTTGCGATGGTCGCGGGTTCAAATCCCAGGGCACACCTCAGACTTTGGAATAAAGTGTGTTATGATAGTCAATCACCACACAGTATAACGGTGAATAAAAACACCGTGAGAAAACCTGCATATCATAGCGATTTGTATGAATTTCAATGATGTGAAGTCCGCCTAACCTAAAAACCTGTTTAATCATACTCTCGATTGTAGACAAGGCTTGTGCCCTGCAGTGGAACGTATATTGGCTGATATGGGCTGCAAATAAACTTTAAAAGTGTTTTCTCTTCCATATTTCATATTATTTTCTCTAAAGCTATAAATACCGAGTGTATCGAGAGAGATAAAAAACGAAGTTAGGTGGTAGTTTTAGGGGCTTCGGATATAATGCAACTAAATATTTAGCAAAAAAAGCTTTTGTTTAAAAAAAACAGTGGTACGTTATTTTATTAAAAACCAATGTATTTATCCATCCAAATACGATGAAAGGTGAAAAATTAAATTTTTGTGCAAAATGTTTTATTGCGTTGTATCAGAAGTCACTGCAACTACCGTCTGGCTTTGTTTTCGTTCGCAGTCTGGAAACACCTTGTATGTAATTATTGCTTTCTTAGAGCTGAATGTCATCGCCAAATAAAATAAAATGAAATATATTTTAGATTTTTAATTATTTTTTTTCGTTGTGCCAGCCCTGGCATACAAGTTGTCAACGCGGGGTCTCTCGGTGATTAAAATTCCTGTCCGTAATATCCGCGCTCGTACATTAAGTGCGCTAATCGGCGGAACTGACGTCCCCTCCTATTTATTAGCTTTTTATTATTCACTGTTTGATCTTTCCACTTGTTTTGTTTAGTTTTTTATTTCTTTATTAAAGTCCACAAGCCATAGTAATGATATTTCTGTTTTAAACCAACAACAGATTTTTTTTATAAACTCCAAAGTATTTGCGTATATAGGAATCTTGAAAAATGGAAACAAAACAATATTACCCAGCTAGCGATAAAGCCGCCAATAGTTACTATAATTTTAGTTTGAAGTATTTAATCTGTTTATTGTTTCTTTTTTATGGTGTACAATAAAGTTTAAATAAATAAATATTAGGTATTTATAAAAATCGATGGAAAATCGAAAATCGACGATGGACTGAAGATCCAGCCCAGTGGCGTGCCATAGGAGAGGCCTATGTCCAGCAGTAGACGCGAATAGGCTCATGATGATGATGATGATGATGATGATGATGATGGAAACTCTGTGCGCATGTGCATATGCGTATTTAAACATTGACAGTATAAATTATCATATACAATTATTTATTTATTTTATACCTCCTATTTCACCTGAAGGTGATGTTTGATAGTGTCGTCCTATCTGGACGAGCAATCATAATTTTCAAGAAATTCGAAATATAACTCACGTATTTTATTAATGGTAGGTCTCTTATATTAAGTGAGAGGCCACCTAGGTACCACCGCAACGTCTTTTTCTCCCACCAAATAGCAGTGTAAGCGCACTGTTGTGTTTCGGTGTGAAGGGCATTGTAGTCAGAGTATCTACTGGACATATTGGGATTTAACATGTCTCAGGATGACGAGCGCAGTGGAATGCCAAGCATCGCTTTGTAGTTCACGGTGTTGTTTGGGTTTGCTTATGTTCATGAGCAGTCGTATCGCTTAGCTTCAGGTGAATGGCATTTTCGTCTCGCTAATCATGAAAAAAAAAACGTGTTTTTCCTAAAGAGTTTTCCGCCGTCCTATCATTTGGTTAATTTGAACATTCTCTATATAGTCCGGTCAATTTAGACGTGACGTTTCTCTTAATCTTGTCTAACAAAAGCCACCGTATTGGCCGTGTGAACGAAAATATTATACTTCCGGTAAAGTCTGCTAACCGGCATTCGGCCAGCGCGGCGTGGTGGACTATATGGCCTGATCACTCCCAATCGTACTCTCGATTGCGGAGGAGGCCCGTGCTCTGCAGTCAGACGTATATAGGCTGATACAGAAGATTTTACACCTGATACTTGCAGTACAATTTAATTTAAAGGCATTGAGCCATTCTTAAGACAAGGCTCCTACTAAGAATTGAAGCTGCATAATTACAGAGCTCATGATATTAACAATCAATAAAAAATAAACACCGATTATTGCCATTCACAAAGCCCTTGCTCCATAGAAAGATCAAGTCTTCTACCATCGATATCATAACTACGAGAGATTGGCTCTCACAACACCCAGAGCCGCAAACACGCAAACTTCTAAAGGGTACCAACTATGAAACAACATTGAATCAGTTGTGTATTAATCTAAAAATTATTAAAAAATATGCTCTCCGTATTGTAGCGAAAGTAATAAAAATCTCTCCCCCATTCAAATGATGTCGTACACAAATATTTAATTGTTTTCCATGTCGCGTGTCCTCGTTTCAATAATGTTTGAGCCGATTACGGCGCGGCTGCGGTATGCGCGGTACGGAGAGGAGAGGGGAGGGAAGAAGAGGGGAGGGGGAGGTCCCGTCGCGCCTACAATAGATGACAAATTGGTTGCTCACAAAGGAATACGGTTTATTGGGCGACGTTATGAGGGTAGTGTGCGAGTTTGCGGGACAGGGTGTGCGGTGGAGTCGACTTGGGTGACATTTTTGTATAATTGTAATACAATGATATAATTTAACGGCCTTTTACACAGAAATATGTATGAAATATTCTGTCTCCTTCCAATGACTTATGAATTCATTTTAAGCGAAGAAGACAAAACATTTGACAACTAAAATAAAACTCTCTGGGCGTCTTGTTCACGTAGTACGTACATATTTATGTAGCGTTTATTTATAAAATATGTACTGATTAACGATAGATATATGCATTTTAGAAAAATTGGAGTATAACCAAGGTTCGTGTAAAGCTAATAAATATAAAAAAGAACTCAAAAATAACTCTAAATAAGTATTTTAAGCACTTGCATCACTTAGATTCTACCGCAGCCACGTAAAACTCATATCAAAAAGGCCTTATTATTTTATAGGCAACAACCCCAACACTAAAGAGTAAGCAAAGTCATCCGATTGCTATAAAAAATATTATTTCAATTACAACTTCTAATGTTAGGCAACAACCAGTTAAAATTTTAGGATGAACATCCTCTCTGTTGAGTTTGTGTTCCGTCGTGATTCAGTAGATGGAGCGAACATAATGAGATAGTGAGCTGCGTTCACTGTTATTGCCCAGATATTACCCTGCTATATTTTACGTCTACTAATATACGAGCTTTCCAACGGAATGGAGACTATTCAAATTAGCTTCATTATACTTGCACCGCGAAACGTATGTGAACTTACAAGACGTTTATAATGTTATTAGTTGGACATTTGTTTGAATAACTTGATTATAATTGGTGCGATGTGTTGGTCGATTTTCCGACCACTAAACTAATTATTTGCATAAGGTGATCTGACCCTTACAGGAAAAATGTACACTTAGTTAGACTTAACGGTTCAGGCATTTTCAATCAATTATAAGCCTATACAATTATGTAATAAATTATTTATTAATTTAAATATAACACCATAATAATTTAAAAGCCCTTAAAATTAGAGTAACAATCGGCGGTCTTATCTTTAGAATAATAAAAATGTATCACTTAAAATACCTAATCAAAATTTGGCTTATCTGATTAAGTATCAATAAATGCTATCTTAACAACTCTCAACTTTAAATTCAAAGAACAAACCCCGCCAAAACGTAATGATATCAAACCGTAATAAAACGTTTTAATTAATTAAATAATAAATTAATATAAAAATGAGAGGCGCTGGAGGGTCGTTAATAACCGCCGAATGCGAAACTCGCGTTGTTATTAATTCGGTAACAACATAATAATTTGTCATTTGAGAGTGGCCATTAACCAAACCGAACAGTGAATGAATAGACATATTGTTGGATGAGGTATTTTCAAACTTTAAAGACTATTTTTGCACGGTAAAGCGCAAACTTGGGCTAGTTCAGCTTGGTGGACGATATGGCATATTCCCTCTCAATCGTACTCTCGATTGTAGAGTAGGGTTGTGCTTCGCAGTGGGATGTATATGGGCTTATAGGTACAGTGCAGTATGAAAAACTGACTATAATGTACTTGATATACATTATCCTTATAGACCAAAAGCCCGTAGCCGCCAGACTTTGGTCATTTCATAAAAGCTGAACGATTCTCCGGGTATGACTCTGATATAAGGTATCATGATCAGCTATTCTGAAGTTCCGGCTGGAAAAATTACGTGTTAATAAATATTACGACATCTTCAAAGTTTAACAAATATATAAGTCTATTTTAATAAGACAAAATTGTAATGCTGTATACATCTATAAAGGCTTGTTACCTTGCACAATACCTATATATAAAACAACATGTAATTTTATTGGTGGCGCAGTCTGCTTAGACAAAATAACATTTAAAACTTCACTAAGGACCGCGGTAGCAATTTCTACAACAAAAATATTTTAAATTAGTAGGTATCCAAATATTTTTTAACATTTTCTATAGGATAGGTACATAAATATTTCATTTGGTGGTCGAGGAAATCCTTAGTTATATGAAAGCTACAGACTGTAGGTCCCATGGATTTCCGCAGCGACCTAAATACAATAAAACATATAGTTAATAAGAATTTCGCGTTTTGATTTGGGTGTTACAATTTCGAAATTATCGAATAATTAGATTTTTTCGAAGCCATCAAAACGAAAGTAGTTTAAATAAAAAGGTTTGTTATCTTGTCTAAAAAAGGATAACCCATGTATTTTAGTAATACTGGCGTACATTACAAAATTAATAATAAATTGATATTCTCACAAAAGGCCAGTTATACTGCGTATACTAAGGTAAAATTCTGAATGTGAATATTTTTTTTTAAAAAACAATCTATTTGAGCAACAAAGTGATCGAAGAGTGGAATAAATTGCCAAAAGAAATAGTTGCCGCACCAAATTTTTTTTAAATATATTTAAGACCAGACTTGACATACATACATACATACATATATATGTTAAAGTTAAAAAATGACTTAGATCATTGGGATATAGGCACACATCAGTTGTTTCAACTGCTGGTCTTATAATAATAATAATATTAAATAGTCTCACGTTAACTATGAAATCTATAATGATGTACTTACAAACCAATAATATTGCCATATATAAATCAGAATTTGAATATAAAACGGCACAGCAACATTGCCACGCAGCCAACTATAAAGTTTGGCGAAACGTATCGGCGGTCGGAATGCTTTGTGGTGTTTTATTGAAAAATTTTTCATAATGCGCAGGATCAAAGGGCCAGTTTATGAAATTATGGCCGCCTTTGATGTGAACTCCGCAATAACTATGCCGCGTATTAAATTGATGAGGGAAATTGTTTTGCAGATTTGATCATGTCAATATTTTGTTTGTTCCGAGTTTGTTATTGCGGAATTTGTGTACAAAGCATAATTCTGTAATAATAATTAGAAAATGATAAATGCTTGGTAGATAGATATTGAAAATAAAAAGATGTTTAATGACACGAGTGTATAATTGAAATACAGTAACTAAAGCTAGACACAAAAATACACTTGTCATCGGAAAAACACCTTGCGAGTTTATGTTTTGTAAAGATTATCAGAAAAATGTGTTTATTTAGGAATATATCCCAAAAGTCGTTTAATAGTGAACAATACGATGTTTTCAAAACATTGTGTTGATGTTCTAACTTCATATTAAATTTTCATAGTTTTCGTATTTTGTTTAACGAGTAATTCTCACCCTGTATGGATTATGAAGGAAAATGATAAAACAAAACACGTAAATGGAAAAAAAAGCTAAGAAACGTTTTTAAGAAAAATATTAAATAGTGTTTTCAAATGCCGTTAATATGAGCGGACTCAAAAACGTTATTTATGGACGTTCAAATCACTGTTTAGCAATATTAACGATGTTAAAATGTCCGTAATCCTTGTTTAAGCAAATTTTAAGCAAAACAGGGATTTATCTCAGCTGGACGTTGATATTACTATGAAGTGTACCAAGTTAATTAAATAAGCTTAAAAAATATTCTATGAAATAGCCTTATTAGTTAAAATATGTTGATAAAACATTACCTCCATTACTCTTAACATGATTTAACTAATTTAAATTTATGTGCTTGATAAGCGGTTTCTTATGTTTAAGGTTTGAATTACAAAGCAATGCTTAGCACTACACAAATTATACGCCATCCTGACACATAAGATGCTACTTAATTCTTAATATGTCTAGTAGTTAGTCTGACTACTTACTTCTTCAAACCGAAATACAACAGTGCATTTACACTGCAGTTTGATAAATAGATATATTAAGTTTAATGTTTGTTTTAAATATAAATAATATTATAAAATATGCACGGCTTTAAATATTAGATCATTAATTAGTGGTTATTGTCCTGTAAGTGCAACGACCCCAAAACCCCACTTCCAATAAATGTTAACTCATTTTATTATCCCACTGACCAAATTGGCTCCAGACGGGAAAACCCAGGGAGTAGGCAAATAAATAATTCACTTATTAGTAAGATTACATCATTCTAAGGTAATATAGGTGTTAATTATACTCCATCGGTTTAGGTACTTAACTAAATGTAAACAAACCATAAAAAATGTTATTTAATATTCCTCTTTTATGTATATAGATTGCCATTTCTCGTTTCGAAATTAATTGAAGACAAAAAATGTTTTCGTAAATGTAAAACTACAATGCAAATTTATTACAACGATTATAATTATGAATGTGTGAGCTTGGAAACAATTAAATTATGTAAGATCATAATTAAATTATCTAAATTAAATTATCTAATTTTACATAATGCAATCTGTCTATAAAAAAGACCCAAACAGTCAGGCGTCCAAAACATTTTCATGAAATTTACAAGAAATATTATGCTAGAAAATCTAGAAGTACAACATTACCGTAATGCGACCATTTAAATGAAAGATAATGCGTTAGGTTTGATAAATGATAACTAAGCATCATCATAATATGTTATCTATGGCAGCCAATTATTATTCATTGCGTTAATGTACTTACTATTTTCGTGAAGTGGTTAAGTGTTTAGAAGTGTTCACCGTTGTTCTTTACCCTGTTTTAGCTATTATTTGTTTTAAGCTGTTGTTAATTGTTGTTAATATTTGTTACTTGGTTGACTATGAAAATATTCGTAAATTGGACATTGCAATAAAATGTTGAACAACCATGCGTCACTTGTTCTGGTTTGTTTACATTTAGTTAAGTACCTAAACCGATGGAGTATAGAGTATGCGATAATTTTTAGAATCAAAGAAATCTGACTACCTCGGTGGCGTAGCTGTGCGGTACGAAGTTGAGGTCTCGGGTTCGAATCCAGAATTGGGCAAAGTGATATTGGAATTTTCATTATTCATTATCAACATTGAGTCGGGAAATTGTGCCCGATATGACGATAGGCTCGCCCTTTGTTGCATCGTAGGACGGAACTTACAAGGCGAAATGTGGGTGTTCTAATAGCACCTCCGCCTAGGCCTTCTGGGAAAAAGGCGTGAATTTATGTATCTATGTAGGACATCCGATATCCAAGAGCCTGCATTGCTTTTCTAACTGATATGGCAAAGAGAATAATATCCACGTGACGGTATAGGACTGTCCCGCCTACATACTCACCATTGCAACTCCTGTGTCGAAGAATAAATAAAAATAATAAGAAATATACATATGTATACAGTCCAGACGCCACAATAATATCGTGAATAATATCTTGTGTATCAGAAATCGCGAGTGTCTGTGTCACAAACACTCAGACTCGAAACAAAAGCGTGTGTATCATACAATTTGTCTCGGTGCGGGGATCAAACCCGCGGTGTCTCGTTTCATAGCCGATGACTTTTTGCGCTACGGGGGCTTTCAAAACTGTGCCTGTTTCAATGACACCGAGCATTGAAGCTCAGTGAGACTCCGGGAATATCCAACTTGTATTTAACCTGTAACGAAATTAATCATACAGGGTATGTCAAGACTGCTACCGAAAACGGAGCCGGGGGTAGTTTTAGTGACTACAAATACAATGCAACCACAGAATGCAACTAAAATTTCGCAAATTATTTTTTAAGTATCATCGAGTTTCGGTGGTAAATCCATAGTTTTTGCTAAAATAATGATTAAAAGCCTTGCGTACCTTAGCGTCTTTAAAAATAAAAGGAATAAGTACACTATAACACACTGTAACAAAACCAAACAATACTATAGTACAAAGCAATGCTTGGCATTCCATAGCGCTCGCCATCCTGAGACATAGGATGTTAAGTCGACATATGTATGTCCAGTAGTACTCTGGCTATCTGGCTCGTGCATTTACACTGCTATTTGGCAGGAGAAATAGACATTGCGTTGGTAGCTACCCAGTCGGCCTCTCGCGTATGAGAGACCTACTAGTCGAAGTACCGCCAGAAGGCATTGTTATAGTTTACTTTCGATTACTAAAATAGGTTAAGAACTCTTTAAGAACTAGGCCGTCAGTGAAACGAAAATGATCACCCAATTAAACGATGCCCTTTCGAGTACTGTTTGATAACCTTAAGGAAATAACGTTCGGATTCGGAGTTCCCGAAGGCAGTTCTCGGAATGACTTTATCAATTTTATTTATTCAATTTACAGCATGTACACACATGAAACTGAAAATATGTTATGCCGATAGCATTAAACCACAAATACACCTTAGAATTAATAATTTATTATAACTAGCCGCCCGGCCCAGCTTCGCCCGGGTACAAATAGATTTCTGTAAAATAATTTTTACGTATTATACATATAAACCTTCCTCTTGAATCACTCTATCTATTAAAAAAACTGCATCAAAATCCGTTGCGTAGTTATAAATATTTAAGCATACAAAGGGACATAAAGACAGAGAAAGCTACTTTCTTTTATACTATGTAGTGATAATATTAAATTGGCATGGCGCATTTACTGCAGGTCGATGTGATGGAAGTTTGGGGGGCTTGGGAGAGGCATATTTTCGGTAGGCTTCCAATAGCTGAAAAGAGAGAGAGATTGAGTAAATATTTACTTATGTACCTAGGTACTTTAGAACGAGAGGAAAGCTGTTAGCCACTTCTTGCAGTATGCTGGCGCTGAAAGGCGTATCTCAGTGACAGTGTTATTGGACAGATTGGTCAGATTGAGACAGTCTCCGTGGCGCAGTCGGCTAGACGTCGCCTGTGAAATGAGAGACCGCGGGTTCGATCCCCGCACCGAGAGAAATGTTTGTGCGGCCCAAAAATATTTCTTACGGGTCTGGATATTTGTGAGACCGAAAAGTCTCTCGTAGTTCCTCCAGATACCTGCGACACAAGACTCGACCTTACTGTAGGATCAGGACTATGTACATATGTGACTGTTGGGTGTTATTTATTTATTTATTGGACTGCCAGCCCGGCGGACCAAATGTACCTGGTTTTTAGTGCATTCTATTCCATTTTATATTTGTGGGGATCGCACTCGCGGCCTTTCGTTTCTCAGCCGGCGTCTAACCAACTACGCCACGGAAACTGTCGAATATAAGATCTTGCGACTAGTTACAGCTATAAATATATAGTAGATTATATATTTATACTTGTAAACAGCCAGCCTATCTCCCCCGGTCGAAACAATTATTGTCGGCTTAATAATCTTAACTATCAATAGAAAGTAATGAACGAACATACATTCACATTTTATACAAATTATGTAAATTAATGTATCTCGTAAGTTATAACCTTTCATTGGAATATGAGTGCATGAACCGGTTACAGGAATTTCCTCTGCAACAAAATAATTAAATATAAATTGTGAACAAAATGAATATTCCTTCTCATTGTTTTCGCGAGAACATTATTATAATTCTTACTTGAGAAATAGGAAACAATGAATGAAAATTTAGAATGAATATTCTTTTTAATAAAAATTACCACTGATACGGTATAATCACAGGTGTGATGGTTTATTAGATTTACGCAAATTTTACACATTGAAATAAAACTATTATTTACGGATTTTATTGCGGTAATGTCGGCAAGTTAAAAATTTAACCAAATCCGCGATAAAATCTGTAAATAATAGTTTTATTACAGGGTACTTACATAGACTGCGACCAAAAACGAAGACTTCATACACAAAGTAACAAAAGATTTGTTTCCTAACTGCGTGTTTGGTTAGTAAATGCATAGTTTTTCGTCAAATAATATTGTACATTTTATTTTTAAGACGCTATGGCAAGAGTTAAAATTATACATACATACATAAACTCACGCCTCTTTCCCAGAAGGGGTAGGCAGAGGTGCCAAGGCACCCACATTTCGCCTTGTATGTTCCGTCCCACGATGTGATAGGTGGCGAGCCTATCGCCATATCGGGCACAAATTCCTGACTCTGGGCTGATAATGATTAGAAAAATCCAATATCACTTCGCCCAACCCGGGATTCGAACCCTCAGCTTTGTAACCTTACAGGAGTACAACTTCGCCACCGAGGCAGTCAAATTATTATTTAAAATTATTATTTTACCAAAAATTAACGATTTATTACATGAAAAGAGAGGCATTTTTTTTAATTTTGATGTGCATTGTGTATGTAGTCACTAGAAATACCACCCGGCTTCGTTGGTCGCAATCTTTATATATCCTGTATATAAAATTATATCCGAATATTGTATTAAACTTTTTTATTTCAGTTACAGGAAGCCTTGCTGGTCGCAGTATGTTGATAACGATGTTGGCATTCCTTGAAAAAAAACTTTGGGATGCATTTGTTCATCATCAGCTGTATGAAGGGTCAAGGGAGGGAAGTGAAAAAATTGGGATCATAGTAAATTAACTTCAATAATTTATATTCTCCACAATTCCATTAGATTTTTTTCCACGTATATCAATACACTTAGGCTCAGTTATAAACTTAGTCAATACCTTTGACCTTGAAAATGTAAATCCCATACATTAACAAGGTCAAATACGTCTCAAACAGCGACGAAATTTTCAAAGGTATTGGCAAAGTCAGTTTGTGAAACTCAGCCTTGCTTATAAATCAGGCACAGTGCAGTGTCATTATCGGGCGGTGAATTGCAATAATCCTAAGTACATAAGTAAATCAAAGAGAGCGAAAATTCAACAATATGGTTACAAACTATAGAGGGTTGCCCGGCCACCTGCATTGCATCCTATGAATGCGGTTATGTTGTGGGGAACTGAGGGTCCGTGACAAATATTATCCCCTATACGTTTTTGTAATTTTTATAGTGTGCAAATTAATAGTTTAACACTGGGATCTGCTTGCAACTTCGTCCGCTTACATTTGGATAGAAAATCCAATGCATTAATTTTTTTATTTTATTGCGATGTATGTCGAGAACTAGATGAGAATAAAATTCACTTGACGGTTAGCTATACAACCGCTAATGGACAGTAACAAAACCAAACACTATAAATGACAAAGCAATGCTTGGCATTCCACTGCGCTCGCCATCTTGAGATATAAGATGTTAAGTCTCAATATGTCTAGTAGTTACTCTGGTTACAAAGTCCTTCATACCGAAACACAACAAAGCAATAACACTGGTGTTTGACGTAAGAACAAGAAATTGTAGTGGTACTTGACCAGACGGCCTCCCACATATGAAAGAACCACCACCAGGGAAATGAAGTGAATTTTTCCTATATGGGTGATTCTACAAAAGTTGGGCAACTTTTGAGGATATCTGGGGGCGCGGCCGAGCCCCCTCCAAGTCGAGCTATAGGCCGTAACATCCTTTTCTCGAAGCAATTCAGACCATTTTCAACTCCCTATAACTTCGTTGTGGCTAAAGCATGAAGCCTGAATTTTTAGTTACTAAGTAGGCATTGTGTAAACACGGTATATTTAAAATTTCATTCAATTTGAACCAGTAGTTTAAGAATTGTAACTTGTCAAACTTTCTTAATTTTGTCACTCACTGACTGACTGACCGATCATCAAAAGTCTAAGGCACTTCTAGCAGACATAGAACCTTCAAATTTAGAATATAATTAGTGTTTAGTATCTAGAGTAAGGGAAAATTCAAACATTTCATAATTTGTGTCTAGTTTTCTAGATAGACCAACTGCGTGAATAACTTTGTAATCCCATATAAATGTATAGGATTACAAAGTTACATTTGCAGTTAATGAATCATTGTACCAGTATATAATGGAATAATAGTTGTAGATAGATATCTATATATATGAGGCATAATAGGAGGGGATATAGAGAGGGAAATGGTGTATTCAGCCCATGAAACTGTATAACATTCCTCTAGAAAAACATGACGAAGAAAAACTTGCAAATAAATAGACTAAATAGCTCGAAAATATCAATTACAATGAAAGAAAGAACATTAATTATCAAATCCGCTATATTTGTGATAAATTGATACCTACAAAAATAAGAAAAATCCATAAGACAGAGGCTTTAAGAAAAATCGTTAGTGATATTCTAGAATTAAGAAGTACCGAAAAGGAAAAAAGTAGGACTCTACAAAAAGACGTGAGATCCCATCAAAAACATCCTGTAAAAAAATTCCAAGTCTCGCAGCTCAGGTTTCCTACCGCAAAAAGTTGTGAGATGCATGTAATACCAAGTCGATAAATTTATTTAGTCCTTAAGGGACCTTCTATATAAAGCTATTACGTTAGTTATTACCATATCAATATAAAAAAATTCTTTACGTTTTAAATAAATAGATCGACTTGGCCAGCAGCATTATTTATAAATTGTACGATACATTTTGTTTTCATGCGATGGCCAAGTCGATCCATTTAATTAAAACGTAAAGAATTTTTTTATATTGATATGGTAATAACTAACGTAATAGCTTTATATAGAAGGTCCCTTAAGGACTAAATAAATTTATCGACTTGGTATTACATGCATCTCACAACTTTTTGCGGTAGGAAACCTGAGCTGCGAGACTTGGAATTTTTTTACAGGATGTTTTTGATGGGATTTTGTTTACTATAATAATTAAATCAAATTATAACAAATTCGGGTGCATATGATGACAAATCTAATGATTATATTGTTCCAAATCGGGCCAGTCACTTTTTTAAGTAAATTATGAGATATTTAAAATTTTCTGAATTTGACTGCCAGGGGACTGACGAGGCTAACATAGTACTGATAAAGTACACAATTTTCTAAGAATTATAATGAAATTTAATAAGAATTAGTACAAATCTCTTAGTTTTAATAATGGCACATGTCTTTTAAGTATTCAAATCACTTAGTAACAATTAAAAATAATTATAAAATTAAAATAAACGTAAATACCAATATCTTCGGCAGCTTTAACTGATTTTAGCGATTTCATTGTCATCGGAAAGAACATATTCCTTGTGGGACCAAATCTTCTTCATTGAAATGCCTATCAACACTAAAAATATACAAATAACTAAAATATTTTATCAAAAAATAAAAACCGACTTCAAAACAAAAACCACAAAAAATATTAAAATAATAAGTACCACTGCAAAGCAAAAAATAATATTTATTTCATTGTACTTGTGCATGTTGATTAATTTGCTTAATGACTTGACTAGCCAACAAATCAAAATATATGCGTAACTTAATATTTTATTATTTTTTGGTTTTTAGTGGTTTTTTGTTTTGAAGTAGGTTTTTATTAAAAATTTTAGTTATTTCCTTAAGTACTGAAGTTTTTGTTTTTCTTTGTATTCCGCTAATTTAATGGGGCACTTTTAATTCTGGCCAAGCGAACCTTTTCGGCTTCTCTTTTTTTTCTAATCTTCTTCCCTGGTCAAATTGCTTTTAGTGTGCCGTATGATATTCTAAACTGAAATATAAAATAGAAATGCTTATACACGGTAGCAATTAAGATAAAAGTGCTCTAAAACAACAACAAAAAGCAGTACTATGGAGACAATTCAATCCTCTAGCGCGATACCTGACAAAGGACTGACGCCAGCGGATTGACGAAAAAGACATAATTTGAGGTTATAATCAGAACTAATGTTTTTTTTGATAATTTCGAATATCAACAAACTACATTTTAACAAATCATAGTTAATTATGTATAAATGATAATAAACCTCAGATTAACAAGAAAATAACGACCCACCACGGGACTGACATTTTGACTGGCTTTGCATGTGTATAGAAGACAAACACAACCCAAGAACTCGTACAGTTATGGCGGCCGTTAAATTGTGCTGTCCGCAACTAACTTCATTACCAACATTAATACATAAACAGGGATTTGACCTTGACTCGGTGATATATGGCGAGAATTTCAAATTTAAAGAACACACAACGGACTGACAGATGAAAACAAACACAAAGTTTCTTATTTTTTTTAAAATAAATTGGAGAACATTGCATTATGAAAGTTGTAGTATATAATACTATGTTCATCACAGATTGTAGTAAATTAGTAAGTTTTCTTAAATCAATGATAATGTTTAATAGATAGTCACTTGATTGTTGGTTTTCGGGATTGTGACATGCCAAAGGACTGACATTTTAAGTATTAATTTTGTTTTTTTATTAACTTGTATTTAAAATGAATAAGTGAAATTGGGTGACCATATAAAGGACTTTTCATTGTTTTAAAATAAGTTGTTATTTCAATAAAATATAATAAGACTTTGTATATATTGGCTGATGACAGCGAGTTACCCAATTTTTGTATATTCACCCATATACTTGGATAATTTTGTAATCACCTTACTTACGTACAAACATCTCTAAAAATATTTACATTATTTTTTTATTTATACGTCTATGAGTACCGAAACAAACTTGTGTCTGAAGTCGAGTCCTTACTATCCAGAGTCTCGGATTGGGGCCGACACAACTTGGTTGAATTTAACGCCTCAAAAACACAAGTTTGCGCGTTTACCGCAAAAAAATCGCCTTTCGTCGTATCACCTCAGTTTCAAGACACTCCTCTAAATGCCACAGCCAGCATCGGAATTCTTGGTGTCGAGATATCGAGTGACGTTCAGTTCCGCGGTCACCTTGAAAGTAAGGCCAAATTGGCCTCAAAGAAGCTTGGTGTGCTCAACAGATCGAGGCGATATTTCACGTCGGGTCAACGTATGCAACTTTATAAGGCGCAAGTCCGGCTGATCTTTTGGCTTTGCGTAGAGATGTAGCTTCGCTCTGCATTCTCTATCGCATTTACCACGGGGAGTGTTCTCAAGAACTGTTCGGACTTATCCCTGCTGCTGAGTTCCGCCACCGTACAACACGACAAACCTCCAAATACCACCCACATCACCTTGGAGGTTGGAAATCTACTACAGTACGTTTTTCCAGGCACTTTCTCCCACGTACTACAAATCTGTGGAACCAGTTGCCAGCGGCATCATTCCCGGACAGATACGACCTGGCGACCTTCAAAAAACGAGCATATTCCCACCTCAAAGGCCGGCAACGCATCTCCATGCCCTATGGTGTTGCAGATGTCCATGGGCAGCGGTGTTCACTTACCATCAGGTGAACCGCATGCTCGTTTGCCCCCTATAATATAATAAAAAAATATATATATATATTTATGACTTTACAATTATTTGTCTCAGTGTGGGGATCGAAACCGCGGTCACAGAATACTAAGCTATTCCGCAGTTTTACATTTCACAGACATCTTTGAAGCAACTCCGCCCCGGATTCAGTATAATTTACAACACCAAATCAGACTTTCTAGAATTTAAAGAAGAACACACATGTTTCTTAGTAAATAACTCAACCAGTTTAATACTTATTGACCCCTACGTCCCAACTTACCTCTTTTGTAGTATATTTATTTAACCTACCAACTAAGAGAGGTCATATTTAATTAGAATTTAATCAGAGCGTAGGTAAAGTATTTAGCAGGTAAAGCAGTTAATTAATACTTAATTTAATTTATTTGTCTTTATTACAAGGAAACAGAACAACAAAAACACTTAAATCTATTTAAGTAAAGTACATTTGGCGGTCATATCACGTCTTAATTCTTTGACAATACTTCAACTTTTTTCTTCATACAATTTATGAATAAACTGGGGTGTAAATCTTCCATACATATTCCATCAGCAATATCATTATAAATAAACTGATAGGAAGTATACAAATTTCGCGTCCTATTTTGCCTAAAACCAAATCAATGCTAGAGAAAAGCTACCTACCTGCCGGATCTCAAACAACTAACTTTTTGAAGGATGACTGTGAGTCATCCGACCAGTCCGTCTCGTGACCACGAAAACTCCATAGTATACAAAACACCGGGAAATAAAAAAATGGGAAAATTAGACCAAAGGCGCGGATGAAATCCGTGAATAATATTTTAATTTCAATTGGCAAACAATCTCAAGGCTTTCGCCCATAGCGTGAAGAAGCAGTTAACTGTTACTGTATCATTGTTTATATTTGCAATCCGCCACTGTTCCTAAACTGTATCGCAATGGCCAGCAGGTTCGGTACATTTAAATTACCGCGACAGGCTAGAAAAACTGATCTGCCAGGATTTCTACGGTTCTTTAGAAGAAAAACCTCTCCTCTTCTCTTGTAACAATGTATTGTACTCTACTGTATCAATCCATATACGTTCCACTGCAGTTCAAGAAGTTCTTCTACAATCAAAAGTACGATTGAGAGCGATTAGGCCATATAGTCAACCACGCTGGTCTAGTACGGGTTTGCGGACTTTACACACCATAGAAATTGAAATATATTTTGATATTTGATGGTATTCAAATTGAATGATAGTCACCACAAACCATCCCCCCTTGTAGAAAAGTGCAAAAGGTGCAGTGTTATCAGCAAACAAACGATGTATAAAGAGCCCCGCGTTACTATTGTTATAAATTTCTGTCTCTTTTGCCGCTGGGGACGGCTTTGGAGACTACAGAAATGTATATTTTTTATAAATTAAATTAAATAGGATTGGCAAATGAGCTAACAGATCATCTGATGGTGAGGGATCTATGCCGCCCATGAAAATCAATCAATCACAATTATGACCCAAAATGATTATACCATAGATGTTTTGCTGGCCTACCAAATTGTCAGGGAAGCGGGAAGCAAAAAGGAGTATTGAGCAATTTAAAGATAATTTGCTTATGGTGCAATTATCCGTAACTGCCCAACTGATCATGATATATAGTATTTCTTAAATGTTGTCACGAATAAAGAAACAATCATATACTCCTTCTCATCCCAAAAACTTAACTTTGTTTTAGATCTGTTATAGGTGAGGCCGCCCGAGTAGGTACCACCGCAACGTCTATTTCTCCCGCCAAATAGGAACAGTATTCCACAAAACTATTGGACCTAATGAGACTTAGTGTCTTATGTCTCAGCATGGCGAGCGCAATGGAATGCCAGCATTGCTTTGTTATTCATTTTTTTGGTTTTAATACTGTCCATGCGCGGTTGTTTAGCTTACCATCACGCGAAAGGCATCTTAAATCATTAATCGAATTAAATAAAACCTTATTAGAGCAAAAATATCTCTACCAACTTCATATCGTAAAATGTTTACTCTTATTTTTTGCCAAACGCGCCAAAGTATAACATCGAAAAAATATTTTTATGAACCTGCAATTCGTCCCTGCGCAAGAAGAATGCTCGGTATTTAAATTAATCCGAGCGGAGGGTGGTCCTCCCCCGCCCCCCGCGCCGCGTCCCTCCGTGCACTCTGCACCCTCCACTTGGTACAAACTTTACCGCTTTAAGCTATTGTGTGTTACCTGTGTTTTTATTGTTCATAACGAATAAATAATTATTCCCTTCATCTTTAGGGTGGTAACTGGTGGATCTTTTATCCGCTAGGACAGTGACCATCATTTTTGTATTGCTACGTAGGCGAGACTAGCGTGCCGTTCACCTGATGTTAAGCAATACGACTGCCATGGACAGTGGCAAAACTAAACAACACCTTGAATTATAAAGCAACACTTTGCATTGCACTGCGCTTGCCATTTTGAGACATATATTAAGTTTCAACATTTCCAGTAGTTACTCTGGCTAGAATGTCCTTTACACTGAAACTCAACAGTGCATTTACATTGCTGTTTTGTGGGAGAAATTAGACATTGCGGTGGTACTTACCCAGGCGGCTCCACACATATTAGAGTAAAAAACCAGCATACACAATGTTTGAAAACCTGACAATGTGACATAGTTATATTCCCGGAGTCTCAGTGAGCTTGGTGTAATTAAAATTTAAAACGCGTGCCATAGTTTGGACAGCCTACGTCGTGTCGTGCAGTTGGTAAGACGCCGGCTGTGAAACAAGAGGTCGTGGGTTCGACCCCCGCATCGTGATAAACCTTTTGTTTCGATTCTGGGTGTTTGTGTGACCGGAAGGTCTCTCATAGTTCCTGATACCCACGACAAAAGACTCGATCTTAGTGTGGGTTGAGGACTATGTATGTACTGTATTAGCTCATATACGTCCCACTGCAGGGCATGGGCCTCCTGTACAATCGAGAGTACGATTGAGAGTGGTTAGGCCATATAGTCCACCACGTTGGACTAGTGCGACATGGTTAACTGGGAACTGAATTCGGGACAATTTAGAAAGTAATTTAATCTTATTTTTATAAACTTTTGTGGATTCAATCAATTAATTGAATGGGTGAACGATTTGAAAAAATTATTAAAAAAATTACGAGTAAAAAGTCGAAGGAAGTTTGTGAACTTCACATACGTGCGGAGGTGCTGACGAATTATCTAAGGTTAACTAAGGTTGAGGATAATAAAATTTAATTGTTTGAAAAACAAGGGAAACCGTACGTGTTTCCCACCGTCTGATACAGTAGCGGTTTAAATAATTGTGGTTTACGAGTTATCGCAGAGGAAAATGTGTCGTATTATGTCAAAACAAGTGTTACCTCTTGCCCGAAAATTTTGTGGGTGTGAATTTCTTGAGTTGTGAGCATGTTTGTTACTCTTTCACACAAAAACGGCCCGACTGATTTGGATGAAATTTGGTACAAAGATAGCTGACATCCTGGATTAACACATATGGTACTTTTTATTCCGAAAAAATGTATTATTCCCGTGGGATGAGTCAGGAATTCAAATATATAAATTTGCTACAAAGCCTGACCGATTTTGAAGTTTGAATACCGTATAGGGATAGTTGACACTCTGCATTAACATGTAAGCTACTTTTTATCCTAAAAAAATGTAGTGTCTCCGTAGGATGATTCAGGTATTCAAATATAAATATTTGGTACCCTTTCAAATTTAAGTGGGTGTCATGGGATAGAAGAGGACAGGATTGCATGGTTTCCATCATGGGACTGAATAAGAAGGGGATAAACCGGATATAACGGGACGAGAAATATAGTCGACGGCGCACGGGAAATAGAGTTATTACGCGAAATAATATGTTGTTGCCACATCAACAATGGACTCAAAAGCTATCTGCGCCCGGGCGAAACCGGGCCCGACCACTAGTTTTTTATAAATTTAAAAACCGGTAGGAACTCTCCTATTCCTACTCCTTATTTTGACCTCACTCCTTGCGTTAAAATTTATATTCTGTAGGTACTGGTCAATAAAGCTGAAGAGTTTATTTATTTGTTTGTTACCTCTAATCTTAGGAACTATTGGTTCGAATTGAAAAAAATATTTTTGTGTTGGAAAGATCATTTATCGAGAAATGCTATAGGCTATATATTATCACACTGTGACCTATAGGAGGGAAGCACTAGTGAAAAATCTAGCAAAAAAAATCGGTTTTCGTGGTACGATTATTATAACATTTTTATGATCCGCATGAAGTTTTATGTTTGATTTTTTGTATTTTATAAATTACAAATGATTCAAATTCTAATCCATTGTAAATAACACCGGAGGGTTTAAAAAATATGTATATTTATTTTATTTATTTACTACGTTTTACAATTACACTAATTAGTATCAATATTAGAACTATATAGAAATGCAAAAAAAATATTTTAATTACATCTAAGTTACAAACATACCGGCTGAAGATAATAATAGGTAGGTAGTTATATTACAAAATATAATTTTACGTCGTCATACATACATCCTGCATTCACCTTACAGAAATGCTAAGCTTGATAGAATAACGCGTTTAGGCTGTTTAAACAATATTTTTTTCGGAGATTTTATCATAAAAATACTGAACAAAGGTAAAAAATGAAATCTAATTAGGGAATCGATTTACTTATGAAACCTCTCGGGGTATTGGATTTGGGCGCGAGCAGGTTGGAGTGTAGACTTCATCAAGTGACGCCTTTCTAATTGGACGTTGATTTTCAATGAGCCTCTAACCATTCGGTGATCACTGCTGGTTTTCACCCTGTTGATCACAGAGACATTACTGAACACCCGTCTATTCGTCGTCAAGATGAAATTAATCTCGTTTCTTGTAGATCCGTCAGGAATCAGCCAGGTCCATTTCCTGTGAGGCGGCTTTTGAATAAACGAGTTCATCGCAAAAAGTTTCTGTTTTTTTTAGAATATCGGCTAGCCTCTATGCCCTGAGATTCCGTTGCCCTTGTCCAAATTGCCCTACTTTCAACTCTGCATCGCTTCTCTTGCCCAACTTTGCGTTGAAGGCCCCATGACAACATTGAAGTAGGTTTTGGAAGTATGTATGGCCCGACTTATATCCTCATACCTCTCCTGTACTTCTCCATCTGGGTGTGTCGAGGTCAGCGCGTATACTTGTATGACCATCAACGAATATATTTTTGATATTCTGAGTATAAGGTATGTACTACCCTGCTCGAAATACTTTCTACGGATACGATGTTGTTGATGAGAGACCTGTGGATGAGAAATCCGACACCTCCTCGGCGCTGTTGGTCGTCCCCCGGTAGAAGAGTAAGTTTCCGTACTTCAGGGTTATCGTAACTTCCCCGATTCTTCGGACGTATACCCGGAATAATACATATAAGCCCCATAATTTCCGAGTGTAACCCACACAATGCTTCTTCCAGTTTGACAATCTTCTCGTCTATTCTCAATGTGCGTATGTTGTGTGTTTCCAGGGCCTGTTGTCATCGGGGGTGGTAGCCAGGGCCTACCCGGGGATTCTTAACACCTTGCCCCACTGTTACCATGGCTGCTACCTTCGCCAGGAAAAGTGAGGCTGTGGGGACTGGGGTCTGGTCAATTTATGTGTCGTCATTATGGGGTACATGCCAATACTAGCCACACTTGGCAGGCAGGTTGGCGAGCGCAGGAGGGGACTCGTGTTAATCACGCTGCTGCTCATCATCAACCGGGGATAAGAAATAGGGTTTGTCGGTAGAGGATAAAAGACTTCAATTTTCAAGAAGGTTTTTTTTTTTCAATTACCTTTTATTTCTTATATTTTTATATTATTCCCCAGTGATTAAACGAATTTCTGACCTATTCTTTTAGATAACTACACTTTTTCCTAGTAAATATTACAAACTTACTCTTTATCGCAAGGTTTCTGAATATGTACGCCCTGGTGCGCCGTTGAAACTAGAGGAAATCGCCGCGAAGAAATCTTGACATACCGATTACAAGTGATTTAGAGCTGTTCAGGCTAACTTTCAGGCCACCAGGTAATTTTCTGGAAATCACTGTTAGTTATATGTATGATAAATATTTTATAGGGCTGGATGCAGGCTGTTTCCAACAGGTCGATGTCGAGATCCTTGGGGAAGGCCTACGTTCAGCAGTAGGCTTCCTGTGGCTGATGATGATCTGAGTGTATTTTTTTATAGTTAAATATCTCTGAAGTTACTTGAAAAAACAAATAAACAACGAAAAAGTCATCCTAAATACGGCAAAACATATTTATAAGCTTACTCGTACCGGCTACCTTTAATTATATTAAGAATAATAACATTAAAGGGAAAATATAAGTTTATTAATTTAATAATAATACGTATCAAGAGAAGCATTAGGTATGCTTCCCACCTATTCAAGTAATATTACATAAAATATTTGTGGTTTAAGAATTATCGCAGAGGAAAATGAATAATATAATGCCATATTAAGTATAATATTGGAGATTCAGTATAAATAGTCAGGCGTGGAGCACAGATTCACTGTATTCAGGCATCTTCAGCCGAGTATACATCTTCCTCAGCGCCCCGCAGGCTCTTCTAGTCGTCACCACTCCAATTGACCAGCAAGCTTCACACACAAGCAGCAATGGCGCTCCTACACGTTTTATCCCTGGTCTGTTTGGGTAAGTACATTTTAAATAACAACTTAGTCCATCTGTACATGGGTTCCGAGCAATATTCAAGCTGTGTTGCAAAATGATTTTCATAATTTTGTGACCAGCTGCCACCAAGACAGACCTTGTCGGGTGTAGGGCATTTAGTCTGCCCTGTGGCAGAAGGCTGTAGAATCCCAAAACAGTCAACAGCTTGTCGTAAAAGGCGACAAATTTAGACTAGGATGCTTAAGACACGCTTCGGACCAAATCAGAGATGGTCAGATTTATCCCTTATTCGCAATGTGGAGCTGTGGCCTGAGGCGTCTACGAGCATAGACGCCTCAGTTCTGATAATGCCGCCACGCTACCTAATAGAAGGTGTCGAACTATTTAACTTTATTTTAGTAGGGAAAATTAAAGCTACAATAGACCAGCATGGTGCCCTTAAGGTATTAGTCCGATAGATTGTCATTGAAGCCATGAGCGTAGAGCCACGTAGAGAAAGAATATGAGGATAATGATTAATAAATAAATTGAATTCACTTTCAGCCGCCGTGGTGTCGGGAGAGATGTACGACATGGATGGAATGAACGCCGCCCACAACTTAGAAGTGAGTTTATATAAATCTGAATTTTATAGTTTCCTACACTGCTAAAGATAAATTAACATGAATGATGGGTACCTTATAGTTCAATAATGAAGCTATTTATTTTATTGGTGCGATCACATTGCAATGAGGTATATTTTAAAATAGTCTTATTTATTTTCACGGTTGAGTTAACCTATAATTTACTCAACCATGGATTGATTGAGTAAAGGTTAAATATTACAATAAAAAGAAAACCCTTAACCATTCGTAGATTTTTCATTTTTTGTAACTCCATTATCTAAACTGTAAATTCTGACCCCACTGTCACTATATTTTGCTGTTAAAGATCAGGATAAAAATTATATCGTTAGCCTTGAGCGCAGAACTCCTTATTAGATGAAGAATAGTTTCTTATGTATTCTTCTGTACACCTGATGACATGTATGTAAATTGTGGTGCAGGTAGCGGCGTGGGCTGTCGGCCTGTGCATGGTGGCTGGGGCAGGCGTGAACAAGAAACTGTGTAAAGCGTTCCGCTCCATCAGCAAGTCGACCATCGACATCAACAAGGATATCAACAAAACCCCAGCGATTACCAAGACTTCCACCATTGAAGACAAGACTGGCTCCGAGGACAACGATGGTAAAATATAATTTCATCTTGACGTTTTCTATACTAGTAGGTTAGTAACTGAGGCACCTGATGGTGAGTGCAGTGAAGTTTAAACACATTATTCACGGGGGCTCTCTCTCATCGGTCGTTGCTGACCATGCGGAGCTGATTGTGACCGAATATCCACAAGTCGAACCGACACACAATATTCTCCTCGGTCACTGTGAGGGGTGCTTAGGGTGTCCCCCGCTTTTCGGGGGAAGGGGGGTATTTTCCGGAGAAATATGAATATACCACCACAAGTAACGGTCCTCGTGATAGACAGCTTATTTAAATATAGGTTCACATCACAAATCTTCGGAGTCCCCATACATTTATGATCAAATACTTCGGTCAAATATACACTAGATGCACAGTTCCCTGTAAAAGTTCTGTTAAAAAGTGGCACCGATGCATGATATGAAAAAAAGTAAACAAAAAGATCACATATTCCAAATATATAAACACAAATTCCACCTTATTCCTGGAGCTTAAAGTAGCTTTTCACATAATATTGTCTAAAGTTCTGCGAGGTTTTAGAAGCAATGGCCGTTTCGTGACTGAAGGTGAAAGAGTGCTTAAAGCATTCTTTTTTGGTGCCATTTTTTAAGCGCTCATGTTGTATCTAGTGTATATTTGATCGAAGATCAAATATTAGAGCAATTAATAAGTGTGGAGCAATGGCATCTAGATTAAGGCTTCGGTTCGCTCGAATTCTACAAATCAATCGTCGAAAACGTTGTGTCTGTAAGTCCCGATATCATTCCCAGAGCAAAGTTCATTCATGGGATTTTTATCTCAGTGCAGGCGTGATCTTACTCTTTAATATTCTGCTGAATCCTTATCTGTAGTACATTAAAAGTTTGAACGAGATCTTGTCAAATGATTCACTATCACGTGATTATGTCCAGCAGGAATGGCGACAAGTCATACAGACAGCGACGAACACATCGAGCTCCCGGAGGCTGAGAATTACTCTGAACAGTGTGGATTGATATCTTCATCTTCTACCGATGAGAAGCCGTGCGATGGAAACAATAATGACAACAACAACAACAACAGCAGCGGCAACAACAACACTAACAGCAACGACAACAGCAGTGGTAACAACAACACTAACAGCAACCAAAATAGTAGTGGTAACAACAACACTAACAGCAACGACAACAGCAGTGGTAACAACAACACTAACAGCAACCAAAATAGTAGTGGCAACAACAACACTAACAGCAACAGCAACAGTTCCGGAAACAACAATAACAATAGCAATAACAACAGCAGTGGCAACAACAACAGCAACAGCAACAACCAAAGTGGTGGTAATAATAACAGCAACACCAATAACAACAGCAATGGCAACAACAACAATAATACCAACAATAACAGCTCTGGTAACAACAATACTAACAACAATAGTAACAGCTCAGGCAATATCAATACCAACAGCAACAACAACAGCAGCGGCAACAATAACAACAACAGCAACAACAACAGTTGGGGAAACAATAACGACAATAGAAACAATAACAGCAGTGGCAACAACAACAGCAATACCAACAATCAAGGTTGGGGAAACAACAACAGTAACAACAACAACAATAGTTCGGGCAACAACAACGACAATATTAATAATAACAGCAGTGGCAACAACAACAACAATACAAACAATCACGGTTGGGGAAACAACAACAGTAACAGCAACAATAATAGCTGGGGCAACAATAACGACAATACCAACAATAACAGCTGGGGCAACAATAACGACAATACCAACAATAACAGCTGGGGCAACAACAACAACAATTCTAATAATAACAGTTTCGGTAACAACAATTCTAACAACAACAAATACAGCTCAGGAAACAACAATACTAACAGCAACAGCAATAGCTGGGGCAATAACAATGACAATACCAACAACAACAGTAGCAACAACAACAATAGCAATAGCAACAAGAATAGCTGGGGCAACAACAACGATAATAGAAACAACTACAGCTGGGGCAATAACAACAGCAACACCAATAACCAAGGTGGTGGTAACAACAGCAGCAACAACAATAATAACAGCTGGGGCAATAACAACAGTAACAGCAACAACCAAGGATGGGGCAATAACAATAGTAACGCCAACAACGGCGGCTGGGGTAACAATAACAATAATACTAACAATAACAGCAGCAACAACAACAACAACAATACCAACAATCAAGGTTGGCGAAACAACAACAGTAACAACAATAATAATAGCTGGGGCAACAATAACGACAATACCAACAATAACAGCTGGGGCAACAACAATTCTAACAACAACAAATACAGCTCAGGAAATAATAACTCTAACAGCAATAACAATAGCTGGGGCAATAACAATGACAACACCAACAACAACAGCAGCAATAACAACAACAGCAATAGCAATAATAATAGCTGGGGCAACAACAACGACAATAACAACCAAAACAGCTGGGGAAACATTAACAATAATACCAATAATAATAGCAGCAACAACAAGAACAATAACAGTAATAACAATAGTTCAGGCAACAACAACGATAATAGAAACAACAACAGCTGGGGCAACAACAATAGTAACAGCAACAACCAAGGCTGGGGAAACAACAACAGTAACACCAACAATAATAGCAGCAACAACAACAACAACAATACCAACAATCAAGGTTGGGGAAACAACAACAGTAACAGCAATAAGAATAGCTGGGGCAACAATAACGACAACACCAACAATAACAGTTGGGGCAACAACAATTCTAACACCAACAAATACAGCTCAGGAAATAATAACACTAATAGCAACAGCAATAGCTGGGGCAATAACAATGACAACACCAACAACAACAGCAGCAACAACAACAACAGCAATAGCAACCAAAACGGTTGGGGAAACAACAACAGTAACACCAATAACAACAGCGGCAACAACAACAACAATAACAGCAACAACCAAGGCTGGGGCAATAACCAAGGCTGCGGCAATAATCAAGGTTGGGGCAACAACCAAGGCTGCGGCAACAACCAAGGATGGGGCAACAACCAAGGATGCGGCAAGAACCAAGGGTGGGGTGACAACAACAACAGCAATACCAACAACAACAGCAATGGTAACAACAACGAAAATACAAACAACAACAGTTGGGGCAACAATAACGAAAATTCTAACAACAACAGCTGGGGCAACAATAACGAAAATTCTAACAACAACAGCCGGGGCAATAACAACGGGTGGGGCAACAACAACAATAACAGCAACAACCAAGGTTGGGGCAATAACCAAGGCTGCGGCAATAATCAAGGTTGGGGCAACAACCAAGGCTGCGGCAACTACCAAGGATGGGGCAACAACCAAGGATGCGGCAACAACCAAGGGTGGGGTGGCAACAACAACAGCAATACCAACAACAACAGCAATGGGAACAACAACGAAAATACAAACAACAACAGTTGGGGCAACAATAACGAAAATTCTAACAACAATAGCTGGGGCAATACCAACGAAAATACTAACAACAACAGCTGGGGCAATAACAACAACAACACCAACAATTCCAACTGGCCGGGTAATTGTGTTGCCAACTGTGCGTATTGATCCGCGTGCCACAATCTACCATCTCAAACAAAAACAAAACGAAATATTTTTTATTATTATAATTAATGCTGTATTGGTGTTTATTACGCGTCCGCGATTGAAAAACTGGCCTTTGATTCTATGTAACTACACACATATCTGAAATATTATACATCAGAAATTGCGTATAGACTTTTGGGACTCACTGGCACGTTGAAAAATAGGACAGTAATATGCACGCGCAGCGGGTTTATGTTTTATTACTAATCCTAGAGCGATTGCGCACGGAGCATTTACCCCCGTAGTCACAGACTTGTGTATTAATAAATAACACCCAACAGTCACATACATAGTCCTGACCCCACACTAAGATCGAGTCATGTGTCGTGGGTATCAAGAACTAAGAGAGACTTTTCGGTTTCACAAAAACCCAGAATAGGAAGAAATATTCGTGAGCTACACAAACATTTCAAATGTATGCAACGCGACATTTGCTTACATTTATTATTATGGCGAAACTCAGTCCACAACCGACTGTGGAAGATGGACTGATGGAGGTGGCTAAATGTTCTCAGCGCGACCACTCACGAGCGTTTATTTGATGTTCTTACATAGTGTATTAAGATATTATTCTCCAATATTATTTCGCTTAATTAACACGTCTCCCTGAAAGCAAATGTTTGTAGAATCCATTCATATTAATAGTCGCCTCGTTGTATATTTCACTATGTCTAGTCACCATGTCGATATCTTATAACGTATCTTTAAATGGAACGTAATTTTAAACTAATAATTTACTAAAATTAGCAATTTGTAACTTGCAACTTGCTTGCAATCTGTACTGTAAAATATTAATGTGATTTCAAATTGATGTATGCCTATGTGATTATCTACAACATTTGACCAATAAAGCTTTTGAAAAAAAATGGTTATATTCCTTAATTATATGGATACAGTCATTGGTCCCCATTTGCTAGCTAGAACTCAAAAATTAATTCAGCGAGTGCAAAATGCCTGTACTCGATTTTGCTTCAACATTCCACTAAGAGCCCACGTCACTCCTTATTTAAACAGTCACAATATTTTAAAAATGAAACATAGACGGAAACTACATCTAGCTTGTCTTCTCTTTGGAGTGTTGAAGCATAAAGCACCCGGCTATCTTCATAGCAAATTATCTTGGGCATCTAGCTACACACCCTATGGGTCTCGGCGATGTGCAAAGCAACTCTCCACGCGTTGTCATAGCTCTGCTGCTTTTAGAGGAAGTTTTAGTTATGTTGCCACTAACAGCCGCTGCCAATAAACAAACCCAATCCAAAATTTGCCGTTTTAGATTGACAGCTCAATCGTTTTTCTGATACTATATTGCGAATAATCAATCTCAGTAGTGAATAAACTATGGCAACATGACAGGAGACCAATCGAAAAGTAGAAAACAATTGACAATAAAACAGATTGACTTCAATCTAATTTTTTCGATTGATTATTGGCATCGGCCGTTAGTGTTGGAACAACATACCTCCACCAATAAGGAATGTACGAAATATTTATAGTTTTAGGAAACAATTAATAAAATTCATCCTTGCTCATCAAATAACTGATGAAAAGCTACGGCATGACACCAGTGCTTTTTAAATAATGTATCTTCTAAATAATACTCCTACTATTTTATATTTATTTCAATAATTACTTAATTCAGATAAAGGCCTATACATATTGTTGCTATGCTAATTATTATTATTTTTCTATAATTTTATTACATTCATTTATATTTAATAATATTTAACTTTATATATTAAAAATTTCTTTATTTTATTTATTTATTTTTCAAAATATTATACAATTTGGAATGTTTATTCCCTGTGGTCTGGATGCCCACCCATTGCAACGGCAACGTGTACTCAAGTTTGAGGTTTCTTGGTGCAGGTATTGTACTACGCTTGTGTTATCTCAATATATTGGATAACCACATTTTTTGAAAATTTATTATTATTTTTTTTTTTCTTTTTGTTCTGATTTGTCTTAAGATAGTTATGAACATATATTGTTTGTTTGAAGCCCGTGACATCACATCACGGCCACACGGAAGACCAGCGCTAGTAACACCAGCACATGCTGAGTGTGGTCCGTTTTTGTAAAGAGCACTATTTGTATTACTTATACTATAATATTTTGATTTTGTTACTGCTACTTGTTACAAATAAATAATTTTCTTTCTTTCTTATTTAAACACATGTGGTACTGAATAAATTACGAAAATCGTCTGTCTAGTGGCTTGTGAAATAAGTTTGAGTTTCGCAAGGAAATACTATTGGTGAGCGTATGTCTTAGTGAATATTAGCTAGCTCCAATAAATACAACTTTTTTTCCCAACGTCAAAGATTTATACCGCTTAGAGAGCCTTTGTGGGGAATTCTGGTTACACAATATATTCATGAAGATGTTTTTTTAAAAGAAAAACGTATCTAAACTTCAGTTAATTATTTTCGAGCATTATAGCGAGCTTATTTTTACAGAATCCACGTGCAGAATGTTCTCTCCTTTCCCCAATCTTCAGGGTGTTCCTCTCTCAATGTGGAATAATCTGAGTATCCTCTCTCGACAACCTCCATGGCGCAGGTGGTTAGACGCCGCCTGTGAAACGAGAGGCCGCGGGTTCGATCCCCGCACCGAGAGAAATATTTGTGCGGCCCACAAATATTTCTTCCGGGTCTGGGTGTTTGTGAGATCGAAAAGTCTCTCGTAATTCCTGATATCCACGACACAAGACTCGATCTTAGTGTGGGGTCAGGACTATGTATGTGACTGTTGGGTGTTATTTATTATTATTTATTATCCTTGCTGCAAAATCACACCGTAGGCGTAATATTTTATTTATTTAGGTTCTCCAACATAACATATAATAATTGTGAATGATACATTGAATTCAATGATATGATATACTGGTGGTAGGTCTCTCATATGTGAGAGGCCGCCTTGGTGGGTACCACCGCATTGACAATTTCTCCCGTGAAACATTAGTGTAGAAGCATTGTTTTGTTTCGATTGAAGGACATTGTAGATAGAGTAACTACTGCACATATTGAGACTTAACATCTTATGTCTCAGGACGGCAAGCGCAGTGGAATACCAAGGATTGCTTTGTGATTCGAGCTGTTGTTTAGTTCTGCTACTGTTTATGAGCTGTCGTGTCGCTCACCATCAGGCGAACGGCATGCTCGTCTCGCTATTCATTGGAATTAAAATATATATATATGATTTGGTATGGATATGGTATAATATCAAAGAACAACTAGACATAAATTTAAAGAAGTTAAAAACAATGTAAAATAATTCTAACCAAACCATAGAATGAGACATAAGACAATAAACTAGGTACTAAAAATGTTTAAAAATAATACAGAACAAGCACAGTAAAAATATGTATTTTTTTTATTGTAGTAAATTAATGCGAGCCGAGGCAAGATTAGCATACCATTCGACTGACGGTAAGCGATACGACCACTCATGAACACTAGCAAAACACAACAACACAAACTGAAAACTTGAATTTTATTCCTTTGTTTTATATTAATGGTGAATTGTATCACTGTTCGGTGTTGTGTGAGGTGATAACCAGCAAGGGAGGGTCTCGCTATTGGATACGATGACCCGCCCTGTGCCGGTTTACTGTGGATGAAGTGAAATCTGATTATGAATGTGTGCTCGAAAAATAAAATGTAATAAATTATTTAAAATTTTTGAACATCGGGATATCTCTGGTCTAGAGCCCACAGGCATGCATGCAGAATGGCTAATAATACAGCCTGAAACACCGTGAAACAGTCATGGAGCTTTAATTTGTGAATGGTACTCAATACAGTACATTTCTATTTAATTTAATTTAAATCAGTAGTTTAAGAATTGTAACAAGCCAATTTTTTTTTATTTCCTCACATACGGACTGACCGATCATCAAAACTCTAAAGCACTTCTAGGAGATATAGAAGCTTGAAATGTAGAATACTTTTAGTGTTTAGTATATAAATCAAGGAAAAACATTTTATAATTTCATTTTAATAACATTTTGTAATACAGGGTATATCAAGACTGCTACTACAACTACACTACACAACTCAGTCCTTCTACAAGTAAAAAGTAAAAAGTTGTAAGATCCGTGTAATATTATGATGTTTATTTTTTAAACGCAATAAGACTTAAGAGCCTACCTCGAAAAATATTCGCAGCATTTTGGGGCGTGGTTTACGAAAGTTGCCGCATCACGTCGCGGCACTGCGCTACTGGAGCACATTCCCCGATTAAATATTATCTACTGGTATTATTAATATTAGTAACAACGAATTAATGAAGACCTATGTATATTTATAATCCGTATGATTCTGACAATGTGCCTATATATTGTTTATCATACTTTTGTATTGATAAAAAAAATCTATTACAATATAAGTGTTAAAACACGAACTTTAAACTATTACTTTACGAAAACCTCAAAAACATTTACAATAATATCTGTATAAATACAAGATACCAATTGTTTTGCCTGTCACTAGTGTGAAGCGCTAATCGCCTAGGCGCTCTTTGATAAATGCCGCCAAAGGCATTGCGCCTAGCGATGATTTATTTGTTTCTACTTCATTTGACCTGTGATTTGACCACTGACTTTCGCCTATAAAACAACGTCATTCTTAGTTCTGCTGTTTTGTGATTTTTGACTTACGATACAACTGTAAAATTAACAAAAATGTGTGAAATAAATTTGAATTTTGTAATAACAACCAAACTAAACTGACTAGGTATTCCTGAAGTATGTACACAGAGCGGAAACGATAAGTAATTACTACTACTACTACTACTAGATTATTGTTTAAATTCCACATAAAATAATTATTATTGATTTTCGAACTGTGCGGTCACACCGGCGCTCACGCTCTTATCATTACTGCTATGCGCTTGGCGCGAGAATGACGGCGATCACACCCGCCCGTTCCAGTTTGAACCTTCTTTTCAACCAAATAGGGATCATTTTTGTTTAACAATGTTTCTTTTATTTACGCTAGACAAATTTTTCGGCGAAATTATTTGATATCAATTACAATTATTTTGCTTTCGTTATATGAAAAGCATTGTAAATATTAATTTTATAGTAATACTAGCGATTGGGCCCGGCTCCGCCCGGGTGCATACACGTTTTAAAATGGCGGTCATAATGTTTAATTCTGACTATCAGTTTAGAATATCGACCAATCGGACCAAGAAACACGAACAAAATTTCCTCGTATTTGCTAGAAATGTCACTACTGCTTTCCTACTATAGATCATAGCGTGATGATATATAGCCTATAGCCTTCCTCGATAAATGGACTACCCAACACTGAAAGAATCATTCAAATCGGACCAGTAGTTCCAGAGATTAGCGCGTTCAAACAAACATACAAACAAACTCTGCAGCTTTATAGTATTAGTATAGATATAGACTTTCAGTGACATATAAAATATATTCGTAAAAAAATACTCTAAATCTGGAGGCACGGCAGTGCCCCCACCAAGTCGAGCTAAAAAGCGGCACAGTGGTACCATCCTTTTCTCGAAGCAATTCAGATCATTTTAAACCCCCCATAACTTCGTTGTGGTTAAAGCAAGAAACCTGAATTTTCAGTTACTAAGCAGGCATTGTGTAAACACGGTATGTATATTTAAAATTTCATTCAATTTGAACCACTAGTTTAAGAATTGTAACTAGTCAAACTTTCTTAATTTTGAAATAAAACTATTATTTACGGATTTTATCGCGAATTTAGTTTAATTTTTTACATTTTTAACTTCCTGACGTTATTACCTCCATTACCTCCGCTTTGACCAGCCCCAAGTCCTCGCTAAAGAACACCGTTTCCTGCCCAGGATGTTTCGCGAGGCTATTGAAATTAAAAAAACATCCAAATTTCAATAGAGATGATGGCTTGAAGCTTGCACAAGCATGGGATCCAATACTACATTTAATTAAATCGGAACCCAAAAGACCAACTGCCAGACCTCAAGACACAGTGAGCTCCTTCTGCGTAGATCGGATCGCAAACACAGACTAGATATTTAAAATTATTTTTTAAAATTAATAATTGTAAAATAAGGGTAGTTAAATTGTAACAGTCACAGAGCAGACGTCTAATACCTCAGTCCGCCCCGTGACCTCGAAAGCTGTAAAGTAATCGAAACGTCGGGAAGTTAAAAATGTAATAAATTAAACTGAATTCGCGATAAAATCCGTAAATAATAGTTTTATTTCAATGTGAAACATTCGCGTAAATCTAAGAAACCATTTTCTTAATTTTGTCACTCACTAACTGACTGACCGATCATCAAAAGTCTAAGGTAATTCATGCAGACATAGAACCTTCAAATTTAGAATATAATTAGTGTTTAGTGTCTTAAGTAGGGAAAAATTTAAACATTTCGTAATTTCTGCCTAGTGTTCTAGATACACCAACTGCGTGAATAACTTTGTAATCTACACTAATATTATAAAGAGGAAAACTTTGTTTGTTTGTTTGTTTGTTTGGTTGTAATGAATAGGCTCAAAAACTACTGGACCGATTTTAAAAATTCTTTCACCATTCGAAAGCTACATTATCCACGAGTAACATAGACTATATTTTATTTTGGAAAAAATAGAGTTCCGTAAGATATTTGGATTTTTCGGACACAAACTGAAAATAATCAACCAAAGAAGTTACTTATTTTGCGTACGCTGCCTAAACTACAAAAGATAGAACCATAAAATGTTGTAATTAATTGTAGATCTTATAAATATCTACAAAAAAGTCCGCGACACACTATACCTATCTATGTCGAGTGAAGCACAACAACCACATTTTTATTTAAATCTTGAATTTTTTTTTTGGACTACATTTAAACTCGTTTATTTTACTCATGCTATTAGTCCTTATCAAAATAAATTATTTCTTCAATAAGTACAGTTTATGTTGATAATATTTGGTCTTTGAATGATTAAAATTGGACGTTTGGTTTTGAAGTTGTGGTGAAATTAAAATATGACGATTTCTGCTGCACAAAAATTTCATAAGGCAATCTTTATATGTACATGTATATGGAGAGACGGGATATAATAGAGTGGAAGGTACGGGAGAAGGCTGGGATAGCTGACAGATTTGATAGGACGAAATATAAATGCACGTTATAAGACGGGATGGATAATAAAGAGAAAGGACGGGATGGATTGGGAAGAGACTGAACAGACGGATGAGACGGGATTGAGCCGGACAGTAGGACAGCTACGTCAAGTTTAGGTATACAAGAGTTTATACGAAAAATAACATGTATTTGGTGTGGAGTTGAATCAAAAAATATATGCACCCAGACGAAGCTGGGCCGGGCCGCTAGTCCCATATAAATTTATAGGATTACAAAGTTACATTTGCAGTTAATGAATAATTGTACCCGTATATAATGGAATAATAGTTCTAGATAGGTATCACTACATAGTATAAAACAAAGTCGCTTTCTCTGTCCCTATGTCCCCTTGTGTGCTTAAATCTTTAAAAGTACGCAACAGATTTTGATGCGGTTTTTTTAGTAGATAGAGTGATTCAATAGAAAGGTTTACGTGTATAATAACATCCATTAAATAGTGGCGACATACTGTTATATTTGAGGTTTCTAATGTGATGTCGTTAATTATCAATTTTTTCCGCTTACATTGCAAGAAACGCAGGCTGAACCCTACGAGATTTATCAAAATAATGTAGTAATTATTTGTACACATTGAAAATGTCTACAGAAAACTCCGCGATGGTATATGTCTATCTCTTATGGATATCCCACAATAACAGTTTTTTGTCATTTACTTTTACGACAAATACAGCATTAATCCTTATCCAATTAAAAAGCTTAAATAAATTGTCGGTTTAATATAGATCTATATGGTCCTTTAGAGCACAAGATTTAAATGAATATTTTCGAAGATATTACAGATTTAAAATTGCGGGACGTAACGCTTGCGGCAGTACTGGCCGGCCGGGGCGGCAGTAGCGTGCCTGAGTAGGAAGGTTTATATGCATAATAATAATACGTACATATTTTTGTACAGAAATCTATTTGTACCCGGGCGAAGGTGGGCCTGGCCGCTAGTCTATATATAAAAGGCATAACATGAGAGGGTATTGAGAGGGAAAGGGTGTATTCAGCCCATGAAACTGTACAACTTCCTCTAGAAAGACATAACGAAGAAAAACTTGCAAATAAATAGACTAAATAGCTCCAAAATATCAATTACCATGAAAGAAAGAATATTAATAAACAAATCCGTGATAATTGTGATAAATTGACACCTACAAAAATAAGAAAATACCATAAGACAGAGGCTTTACGAAAAAATGTTGGTGATATTCTAGAAGTAAAAAGTACCGAAAAGGAAAAAAATTAGGACTCTAAAAAAAGACGTGACATCCCACCAAAAACATCCTGTAAAAAAATTCAGCCATCCAGCAGCATTATGTACGATACATTATAGTTTCATGCGATGGCCAAGTCGATCCATTTATTTATAACGTAAAGAATTTTTAATATTTATATGATAATAGCTTACGTAATAACTTTATACAGAAGGTCCCTTACGCAAGGACTAAATAAATTAATCGACTTGGTATCGGTATATGCATGTAGCATCTCACAATTTTTTGAGGTAGAAACCCTGAGCTGCGAGACTTGGAATTGTTTTACAGGATGTTTTTGATGGAATAGTGTCTTCATCTGTCTATTGATAGAGGTGCTCCCGAAAGGTACTATTTTTCTAATGGTATTATACTGGATGATTTTGAAAAATATCACAATATTATGATGACCATATGTACAACACTTTACATGTTTCTTTACATGGGCAAAAAATCATGAAATTTGTGTGACGTAATTTATGGATAACCCCATAGGTGGTCGGAATTGAAAATTGCGACCGCCATTTTTTTTCTGCTCTAAGATATCGATGTTGAAATCAATTCAAGCAAGCATTAGATTAATCGAGCAAAGGGTAACCCAGATATCGATTTATATATCAATCGGATGAATAACAAAAAAGTTCAAAATGGCGGCCTTAAATTCCGGTTCGGACTCCGAATGTAGGTTATTCGAAGAAAGGGTACTTCGGATAGATATTGATTTAGAGACCAATCAGATTAATAACAAAACGGTTCAAAATGGCGGCCTCAACTATCAATTCTGACTTACTCATTCAAATGAAGGAACCATTAGATATCGATTTAGATATCAATCGAATCAAAAGCAAAAAAGTTCAAAATGGCCACCATAATTTTCAATTCTGACTTTGAATTTAGTGAAACGGAATAATATAGTAAAAAGGTTTTTCTATTTAATTCACTATTAATATATTTATTGGGCAAAACCCGATTAAAAGTTATAAGTAAATTCAATTGATTATAAAAGTTGGTGCGACCTTGGTGGGAATATCGCGTAGCCTTCATATTATAGGAGCTAGCAACAAGAAATATTGCAATATCAGATTAAAATATTTTTGATGAAAAATAATGATAATATACTGAAAGAACAACACAACGAGAAACGAATTTATTTTAACCGAATTAATTCGATGACAATGATCGCAATGTCCATATCATAAGGATTACGTTGGATCCCTTATTTTCATATTTCTCGTATGCCGTGGATCTACATACATACATACATAAACTCACGCCTTTTTCCCAGAAGGGGTAGGCAGAGGTGCCAAGACCCACATTTCGCCATGTATGTTCCGTCCCACGATGTGATAGGTGGCGAACCTATCGCCATATCGGGCACAAATTCCTGACTCTGGGCTGATAATGAATAGAAAAATCCAATATCACTTTGCCCTACCCGGGATTCGAACCCAAGACCTCACCTTTGTAACCGTACCTTAGTACAACTACGCCACTGAGGCAGTCTACCAGTCAAATATCGATTTGGAACCCTTCGGATAAATCACAAAAAAACAAAAATTAAAATACCCCGGACTCGAACCCGAGACTTCAGCGTCGTAATCATATTATGAGGCAAAAATGCATAAAATTTCACCCGAATAATAACAAAAAATCAATCAAAATGCGGATCGAATATTCTTTTTTCTGAGAATATTTTCATTTTTTCGGAATGATGGTTCTTTCAAATATCGATTAGGAACAATTCGGATAAATAACAAAAAGCAAAAATTAAAATGACCCGGTTTCGAACCCGAGACTTCAGCGTCGTAATTATATTATGAGGCAAAAATGTATAAAATTTTACGCTCCCTTCGACTAATTTCGTTGAGCGCTTATACGTAAGTCAATGACCTTTCTCTTTTATTTTGGTAACTTAGCTAGTTAAAAATGAACTTTAAAATGAATATATACTGCTATTTATTTTTTAAATATATGTAAATAAATTAAAATGTACAAACATAAAAGAGTTCCACCTAAAATAATAAGATTTACGTAAATTTGCAATTACGTAACAAATAATCGGCGGGCTAGAATTTCGAAACGTCGAGCGCAGATCCGTTGTCCACCAAGGCCCGCGGCCGTCTGACGGGAACGCCCCCAATGAGATAGCTTATATGGCCGTAACATACAAGAATGGGATAGGATGGCCCATGCGCTTCTCAAAATAAAACAACATAAGCGCCGAACCATATTTTATTTTATTGTCATCGTACTATTTACTTTTTTCTTGTTTTTTTCTCGCGAAAAACTAATATTTAAAAATATGTTTATGTCAAATTAATCTTGAGTTTCTACACGGGGTAAGTTAGAAGTTCTGAGTTCTTAAAAAACTTAACAACTGCTACTTTGGACTGTATTTTTGTTAAGGCAAAGTGGCGTAATCATGTATTTTTTTTCATAAAGTTGTTAATTATATCATCAATTAAAACATATCTGAAAATGGACTACCTAATCTTAGTAATTTATGATATGTAGGGTTTTAAAAAAGCCAAATTTTTCAAGGTATCCCCTTAATACATCTGGCTTCTCCAGTTGTATATCTTTATATCAGAGGATAAAAAATACCTCTCGACTCAATTTTTCACCCGCTTTTCTGCGGAGGGAAGTAGACAACTATTAGTTTCCAACTCCTCCTTTTGATTTTCTTTCTGGTTAATTTCGATGCGGGTTAAAGACAAGCTAGTGTCCCTGAGAGACTCGCCGAGCTCCGAAGCTCGGTGTCAAATCTTTGTGTGCCACTGTTGATCCTGGCTGACAGGAGTTGCAGGGGCGGGTGAGAGGACGGGAAAGTCTCTCAAAAAGACTTCACCTCCACTAGAATGAGGTTGTGTCTTCTCTTTGACCTCAGGTCCAAGGCAGCACACGTACCATTGGTATAATTTCTGTACCAGGATAAACGGGATTGTCCGTATTCAAGCCAAGGTCGACCTCCGAGCTTCGAGCAGCACCAGTAAAAATGCCAAGGTCGTCGTAGATAGCGTGATCGGTGTCCATTATTATCAGCAAAAGGCAAATGAGAGGATAACAAATAGAAATATTCCCAATCAATGAGTAAAGAATAAAGTTTCCAATACGGTTACGCGGATAAAGCGAATTATGGGAATTGATATAATAATTATATATATAATAACTAAAACTACTTTCTTAATTATTTATTTAAATTTCTTAAATAAGACAGTAGTTTTATTTTTACTTACTTAATTGTAATAGATATTTTTTTTTTTTTTTTTATTGCAATGAATGGCGAGACGAGCAAGCCGTTTGCCTGATGGTAAGCTATACGACCGCTCATAAACAGTAGAAATATTCCACTGCGCTCGCCATCCTGAGACATAAGATGTTAAGTCTCAATATGTCCAGTAGTTGCTCTGGCTACAATGTCCTTCAATCCGAAACACAACAGTGCATTTAAGCAGTGTTGTTTCACGGGAGAAATAGACATTGCGGTGGTACCTACCCAGATGGCCTCGCACATATGAGAGACCTACCACCAGTAAAAAGTAGTTTTTAAGATGACAACCCGATGCATTCAAAATTTCACGGTCCCAGGATAGGTTGTTTACTAAGGATTTGAACAGTTTAAATAATTGATATTTTTTTCAAAATAACTCGATACAACCACAGTTCACAGCTATAATTTTTTTATTGCAGGATATTTTTTTGTGCAATTTTTTTTTTTCCAAATTGTTGTTCAATTAAGTTATAATACCATTAAGCTGTAACGCCTTTTCACTAGACTGGAATTGTAGCAAGTAGATATTAGGTATTCAACTTATTTATGAATATAGTCTATTTTATGAAAGGTATTGCTAATTAAAAGAATACGCGCACATATTATTAATTATAAGTCTCCACTTATACACACAGGTATATACCACAGGATTTTCACGAATATACTTTTAATATTTATTGCAAATAGTGCAAGTGCGTGGTGGCCTGTTGGTAAACGGACTAGTCGCGACTGCCAACATGTTCACGGTGGTCGCGGGTTCGAATCCCAGGGCACACCTCTGACTTTTCGGAGTCATGTGTGTATTGATAATCAATCACCACGCACTAAAACGGTGAAGGAAAACATCGTGAGGAAACCTGCATACCATAGCGATTTATAAGAATTCCTATGGTATGTAAGTCCGCCAACCCGCACTAGGCCAGCGTGGTGGACTATATGGCCTAACCACTCTCAATCGTACTCTCGATTGTAGAGTAGGCCCGTGCCCTGCAGTGGGACGTATATGGGCTGATACAGATTTATTGCAAAAAATAGAAAACGTATTCACAAACTAAGGTATCAAGTATGTCAATGTATCAAGTTGGTGAACAAGATTTTTTAAATCATATTTTTGGTCTCTTGTAAAATGATGACGTTTGTAGAGGTATTGAGGAACGGCCTACAAAAAGTGGTATAATATTAGCGTCCGCCAAAGTCGGGATTTTTTGAGATCAATATTATTTTATCTAGTGTAATAGTCACCTTCGACTAACAACTTTTTTTTACGTCCTGATACATAGATAGTTTTGAGGGCTATTTCGGGTATTGAATCTTTTGTCCTTTTTGAAAGACTTTCGAATGTAGGTTAGGTGAGATAACGCTATACTATAAACTACTACACTATAAAGGAAAACATCAAGAGGAAACCTGCGTAGCGTAGCGATTTGTAATAATTTCTATGATATTTAAAGTCCGCTAACCCCCACTAGGCCAGGTGGTGGACTATATGGCCTAACCCCCTATCAATCGTATTCTCGACCGCAGATGAGGCCCGCGCAAAGTACACAATTTATCACAAACGGTGCAAGTTGTGATCACCTCCAATGGGTGTTCCTCTTAAATTATTTCTGCATATTTTTATTAGTCTAAGTTATAACAACAACTGGCTGTCCTAAATATATATAGGTAATATAAATATAAATACAATAAAAGAAATTAAAAATATAAATACAGAGAGGTCGAGTGGTTTGGTGAGACGAGCAAGCCGTTCGCCTGATGGTAAGCTATACGACCGCTCATAAACAGTAACAACATTCCACTGCGCTCGCCATCCTGAGACATAAGATGTAAAGTCTCAATATGTCCAGTAGTTACTCTGACTACAGTGTCCTTCAATCCGAAACACAACCGTACATTTACGCAGTGTTGTTTCACGGGAAAAATAGACATTGCGGTGGTACCTACCCAGATGGTCTTTCACATATGAGAGACCTACCAGTAATTATTTCATCTCTCTACGATATTCGGATACGTGTTAAAAAGTAGTACATATATGAACCTGATACAGAAAATGTATAACATTTCGAGACAATTAATCCCTGAGGTCATCAGTGAACTAACCACTGGACATTCCAGCGCATTCCATTACTTTTTACGATGAATTATCCTGCTTATATTTAAAAGCAGCATGCAACATGCAGCAAGCAGCATCAATTAATAAAGCAGCATGATTTTTCGCGAAATAACTGAAGACATTGGCATACATACCATGTAATCTATAATTTTTGTTTTAATATTCATTCTTATAAAACATTACTTTATTTTATGCCGATGCATATTTATTTTATTATAATATGTATATGTATGTATAGTCTTTCATCTGAATCATTTTTTAATGCAATGTCAGGGGCAACGGTAAGAAGAGCATGCCGTTCGAATTTCCCAAATTACGGATTAAGGCGAATGCATTATATGTATGTGTTTTCGGCAATCCCTGAATAAAACACGACAGCTAAGCTGACGTTTCACTTCGATCTCTTGTAAGACATTGGCAAGACAGCGGTACCGGTACGGACGAGTACCCTAATCATACTGCTTCACGACTGACAACAACGTGGCTCTGGCCTGACCTGTATGCTAAGGTTTCGCAATGTTTTACTTGTAATATAAGAATAGAAACGAATTAAGTAAGAAAGCCTTTTCTATTCTTTGCAAAGTCTTTTATATACTTTGCTAAATTCTGCGAGATGAGTGATCTGCAAGATCTTCGGTAGCTAGGCGATTTCAATACAGTTTGCATCAATCATCACCTGCGGAACATATTATAAAACTAGTCTGCGTTTACCTGTTATAGTTCTTGAGCTACCGATGACAACTGAATATGTTCTAATCGGCCTAACTTTCTATTAACCAATTTTAGTGTATAGCAGCCACTAAATGTTTTGCAGCTGACAGAGAGAAAAGTAAAATTTCTGCGTAAGGATTGTAGTCCAAGAAGTTAGATGTCATAATATTATAGTTTTCTTGAAAAAAATAGACATTGAAAGTCATTCAAAATACGCAAATAACATATTTTTAAACTGACCTGTCCTGACTATACCTACATATTTTAGGAATAATAACTCTTAATTGTGCGGAAAATACGTGTTTATTAATAAATTCCAGGAGAAGCAAGCTTGCCACCTATCTAGACAATATTATTCAAAATATTTGTGGTTTAAGAATTATCGCTGAGGAAAACAAATAATATTATGTCATATTAAGTATAAAATTGGGTTTTAACAATGGGAAATTAAGTATAAATAGTTAGACCTGAAGCCCAGGTTTATTGTATTCAGGCATCTTCAGCCGAGCATACATCCATCACTCCCGAAGTTGACCAGCTCGCACATACAAGCAACGATGGCGCTTCTCCACGTATTATCCCTCGTCTCTTTGGGTGAGTAAATTTTAAATAACAACTATTTTAAAGGGTTCATGGCATTTCATGGTTTGTCCAGACTTATTTTTGCCCTTAGTCCATCATGGGTTCAGAGTAATATTCAAGCTGCGTATCAAATTATTTTCATAATTTTGTGTCTAGCTACCACCAAGACAGACCTTTTCGGGTGTAGGACATTTAGTCTCCACCCTGTGTCAGAAGGCTACATACTCCCAAAACAGTCAACAGCTTGTTGTAAACAGTGACAATAGACTTCGGGTTTGTTAGACAAGCTTTGGGACTTAGTACAATCAGAGAAAGCGACCCTAAAAGGATTGACATAAGTGTCCAATGACAACCACAAGTGAACAAACCCCTAAACAATGCAATTTGGCTCTGGCATACTTGCAAACGCCTCAGGCCTACCTAAGGGAAGGTTTTGAATTTATTTTATTATGTCAAATGCTTAGCACATCCAATCCAATTTGATTTTATTAAGAAACATTGGGCCCGCATTAGACCACCGTGGTACCCTACTAGACTTACGGCCGCAATCAGAAACGTTTAATGTCGATTAAATTGTTCATCAGTACATTATCTTCTCAAAATCTACTTTATGTTATGATTTAATTGCCTTGTCTCTAAGTGTGGTAGTTATTCTCGTGGCATGATGTTATATTGAAAGCCATGAGCTGTGGACTCCATGTCAGTGCAGGATAAGAGGAGAAAGGACTATATTGATTAAAAAACGTTCAATTTACTTTCAGCCGCCGTGGTGTCGGCCGAAATGTACGACATGGATGGAATGAACGCCGCCAACAATTTGGAAGTGAGTTCATAGAATGTGCATTTTGTAATTTCCCACTCTAACAAAAGTGTAGATAAAAGGTATAATAAAACTAAATATAATATTATTTTCAAATTGCAATTTTACATATTTCAATATGTTTTTTTATTATTTCGGTTTCTTCAATTAACCCATACTTAAGATTAAATTAATTTAATGGAAAAAAACATCAGTAAATCCGATAACCACTCGTGTTAAATGACTCCGATATCCTTATTATAAATTCCAAAGGCACTGCTACTACGTTCACTCCTAAAGTTCGGGATTGGAAAAAAATCTACAAACCTCGCAATTTCGTTGATAACATACGAAAGGATTTAAAATATTGTAATGAATTGTGGTGCAGGTAGCGGCGTGGGCTGTCGGCATGTGCATGGTGGCTGGGGCAGGCGTGAACAAGAAACTGTGTAAAGCGTTCCGCTCCATCAGCAAGCCGACCGTCGACATCAAAAAGGACATCAACAAGACACCAACTGTTACCAAGACTTCCACCACTGAAGACAAGACCAGCGCCGAGGACAATCATGGTAAAATACAATTTCATCTTGGCCTTTCCTATACTGGCGCGACTGTATCTGAGGCACCTGATGGTGAGTTAGTGTCTGTGTGTCACTAGATTTCTTGTACAGTAAAGCTGCATACAAGGGCTCCTCGTCTCTTTGTAGGCGTGATCATACTAAAACGCTCATAATTACTTCATTCAATATCTTTCTCCTTCATTATCAACGAATATTAATCTATTTATAAAGGAATGTAATTTCATGATCGTTTACATGAAGACACAATCTCCCAAAACCAAGACAACACTCATCCGTTTTTAACATCAATCAAATTAAAAAAAAATAAGAATACATTCATAGCATTTGAAAAGTTAGACTGCCAGACATAAATATTATAAGCTAGTGATATAAGTATGTTACAAGACTCTGTGATGTTCTGCTCCAGCTGTACAGGTGATAACAAACAGCTTAAACGAAATCTTGTCTAATGATTGACTATAACATGGTTGTATCCAGCAGGAATGGCAGAGAGTCATGCAGACAACGACGACCACATCGAGCTCTCCGAGACCGAAAATAATTCTGAACCGTGCGAGCTGATATCCAAATCTTCTGCCGATGAGAAGCCGTGCGATGGAAACAACAATGACAACACTAACAACAACAGCAGCGGCAACAACAACACGAACAGCAACAACAATAGCAGCGGCAATAACAATGGCAACACCAATAACAACAGCAACGGCAACAACAACACCAACAACAATAACAATAGCTCCGGAAATAATAACAACAATAGTAACAACAACAGCTCCAATAATAACAACAACAATACCAACAACAGCAGCTGGGGCAACAACAACAGCAACAGCAATAACCAAGGTGGAGGTAACAACAACAGTAATACCAACAACAATAGCTGGGGTAACAACAACGATAATACTAACAACAACAGCAGTGGCAACAACAATGGTAATACCAACAACAACAGTGGCAACAATAACAACAATAATACCAACAACCAAGGCTGGGGAAACAACAATAGTAATAACAATAACCAAGGCTGGGGCAACAACAACAGTAACAGCAACAACCAAGGCTGGGGCAACAACCAAGGCTGGGGTGGCAACAACAATAGCAATACCAACAATAACAGCAGCAATAACAATAGCAGTAACAACAACAACAATAGCTGGGGCAACAACAACGGGAATACCAATAATAACAGCGGCAACAATAACAACAATAATACCAACAACAGCAGCAGCAACAACAACAATAGTAACAGCAACAATGGTAGTTGGGGAAACAACAATGAAAATAGTAACAACAACAGCTGGGGTAACAACAACAATAATAGCAACAGCAAAAACTGGGACCATAACAGACATGAAGCCTCCCTTAGGAGCGGTAATAACAACAATAATACCAACAATGGCAGTTGGGGCAACAATAACAATAACAACAACAACAACAGCTGGGGCAACAACAACGGCAATACCAACAACAACAGCCACGGTAACAACAACGGAAATACTAACAACAACGGCTGGGGCAACAACAACAACAACACCAACAATAACGGGTGGGGCAACAACAACAATAATAGCAACAACCAAGGCTGGGGAAACAACCAAGGATGCGGCAACAACCAAGGCTGTGGCAACAACCAAGGATGGGGTGGCAACAACCAAGGATGGGGTGGCAACAACCAAGGATGGGGTGGCAACAACAACACCAATTCAAACAACAATAGCAGTGGCAATAACAATAGCAATACCAATAATAACAGCAGCAATAACAACAACAGTAACAACAACAACAATAGTTGGGGCAACAATAATGGAAATACTAACAACAACGGTGGCAATAATAACAACAATAATACCAACAACAACAGCAGCAATAACAACAATAGTAATAGCAACAATAGCAGCTGGGGAAACACCAACAATAATTCTAACAACCAAGGCTGGGGCAACAACAATAGTAATAACAACAACAATAGCTGGGGCAACAACAACGATAATAGTAACAATAACAGCTGGGGTAACAACAATAATAATACCAACAATAACAGCAGCAATAATAACAACAATAACAGCAACTACAAAAACTCTGAGAATAGTAGCCAAGCAATCTCAGCTAGGAGTGGTAATAATAACAACAATACCAACAACGGCAGTTGGGGCAACAATAACAGTAACAGCAACAACAACAGCTGGGGCAATAACAACGGCAATGCCAACAACAACAGCCACGGCAACAACAACAGCAATTCCAACAACCAAGGTTGGGGAAACAACAATGTTAATACCAACAACAATGGCTGGGGTAACAATAATAACAATGCCAATAACAACGGCAGCAACAACAACAACAGTAACAACAACAACAACAGCTGGGGTAACAACAACGGCAATACCAACAATAACAGCGGTAACAATAACAACAGCAATACCAATAATAACAGTAGCGGCAACAATAACGGCAATACCAACAATAACGGCTGGGGTAACAACAACGGTAATACCAACAACAACAGCGGCAACAATAATAATAGTAACGGCAACAACAATAGCAGCAACAACAACAATAATAACAGCAACAACAACGGTTGGGGCAACAATAATAATAACAGCAACAATCAAGGCTGGGGCAACAACCAAGGCTGCGGCAACAACCAAGGCTGCGGCAACAACCAAGGCTGCGGCAACAACCAAGGATGGGGTGGCAACAACCAAGGATGGGTTGGCAACAACAACAGCAACACCAACAACAACAGCAATGGTAACAACAACGGAAATTCTAACAACAACAGCTGGGGCAACAACAACGGAAATACCAACAACAACGGCTGGGGTAACAACAACAGCAACAGCAACAACAACGGCTGGGGCAACAACAACAGCAACACCAACAACTCCAACTGGCCGGGTAATTGTGTTGCCAACTGTGCGTATTGATCCGCGTGCCACAATCTACCAGCTCAAACAAAAACAAAACGATTTTATTACTATAATTAATGCTGTATTGGTGTTTATTACGCGTCCACGATTGAAAAACTGGCCTTTGAAGTACAAACATAATTGGCATAATATTCGGACGAAAATAAGCACGCGTAGTAATGAGCTTTTTTTCAATTTTATTACTAATCCTAGAGAGATTGCGCTCGGATCATTTGCCGCCCATAGCAAATACTTGTGTAGGAAACACATATTTGAGTGTCCCAACTCTACCTCGTCGTTTGGCCACATTTATTGTTATGGCGACGTTCAGTCCACGACAATGCGGAATAAGGAATGATGGAAGCGGCTAAATGTTTTCCGCGCGACCACTCACGATCGCTTATTTGATTTTCTTACCTAGTGTATTGAGATATTATTCTCCATTATTATTTTGCTTAATTAACACATCTCTTCAAAAGCAAATGTTTGTAGAGTCCATCCATCTATATAACAGCCTCGATGTATTTCATTATGAAATGTAACTTGATATTTGAACGAAAAATACTTAATGCCCAAAAACTCAAACGTCATTGAAATATTAAGTTCACCGTTCCATTTACAGCCGCTGCCAATAAACAAACCCAATCCAAAATTTGCCGTTTTAGATTGACAGCTCAATCGTTTTTCTGATACTATATTGCCAATAATCAATCTCAGTAGTGAATAAACTATGGCAACATGACAAGAGACCAATCGAAAAGTAGAAAACAATTGACAACAAAACAGATTGACTTCAATCTAATTTTTTCGATTGTTTATTGGCAGCGGCCGTTAGTCAGTACATTTAAGCAGGACTTGCGTAGTGAAGTTACACGTAATATTTGAGTGGCGTTTGTATGATTAACTTTAATTATTATCTTTAATTATAACGTTTATTCAGACTTGCAATTTACAAAAAAAAAACTTTTTAACTAAGGATAACTGATAAATATTAATGTTATTATCTACGACATTTGAATAAATAAAGCTTTATCTAAAAAAATATTCGTTTCCATTAATTTATAAACATCATATCTTACTGGTGGTAGGTCTCTCATTTGTGAGAGGCCGCCTGGGTAGGTACCACCGCAATGTTTATTTCTCCCGCCCAATAGCAGCGCAAATGCATTGTTCTAGTTTAAAGGACGTCGTAGTCAGAGTAATTACTTGACATATTGAGGCTTAAGATCTTATATCTCAGTATGGCGAACGCAATGCCACGCATTGCTTAATAATTCATTGTGTAGTTTGTTTTTACTACCGTCGAGCCGAGCTAAATACGAGTATATATATTTTTTTAATTTACTTAGCCACACACCAAGGAAGTTTTTGTTTTCATTTATTTAACATGCTGAAGAAGGATACATTAATATTTGTTAGTAGATAACATTGAGAAAGCACTAAGTTTTATATTTGTGCTATCAGAGTTGAGGTTGGGTTATATACTATATTACTTATAATTTAGATAAATGTTTATAACATTACACACATTAAGAAATATTAGTAGACGAAAACGTAGCAACGTAGTTATGAGATTCGCAATATGTAGTTACTAATTTATAACCCACTTTAAAAAAACATTAACCGGTACTTGTCAGTTGCGTTCACAGAGAGTGATTTTTTAATCCGTGCGTTTACATACAAATCGAAGTTTGTGTCACTACCACTTGTTTTTCCATTCTGTGCTGCTAACACTTAATTTAATTAAAAATATTTGATTCTTGGTGTCTAGTCTTCTGGTAGCTAATTAATCAAATAGAGTTTTTCAATATTATATTTTTGTATAGTTTTGCGTACAAACACAAATAAGATTGAAATCACATTTCTGCCAACAAGTATTAAAGTAACTTCTAAACTGAAGCAAATAATGGTTTTTAAATTAAAGATTGGGAACGTACTGGGGACATCTTACCGTCTCTTTCACACCTGCACACTGTAATCTATACATATAAATAAAATTGAAGTGTCTGATTGTAAACTGAAAATAAAAAAAAAATCATCGTTATATACACGATACCTAGAACGAAAATGACCTTAGATTTTTTTTGTCTGTCTATCTGTCTGTCTGTTTGTTGCGGCTAATCTCTGAAATGGCAGGACGCGGACGACGTTGCGGGCACAGCTTGTAAGTAATAAGACTAGTGACGTAACCAGTTTTGTTTTGCATCTCTTTTCTTTTACTCTCACTACAAGAGTTAAAGCATTTCTTACTTATTTAATTCTGAACGGATTTACAAAATTCTTTGTTTGATCATTTTTCTAATTGAATACCCTTTTCATAAATTCAAGAAAAAAGCAGTCAACTACCCTCAATAATTCATTTCTATTCTCAGGCAACAGTCCATATACTTCTCACAACAGTGCACGGGCCCGAACTAAAATCGACAGTACGATTGAGAGGGGTTAGGCCCTGTAGTCCACCACGCCTAATTTGGATTGGAGGACCATACCTTCTCACAAATAGCTAAGGTATACAGATTTTCTTATTATGTTTTTGAACTTTGAACCCACAACCACTGTGAACATAATAATTAAAGGACTGAATTAATAATTAAAAGCAACTATAACTAAACCATATTGGATATTTCAATCGAGACGCTCTAGGCCAAAGCCCACGACGATGCGTTTTTTTTTACTTGCAATGAATGGCGAGACAAGCATGCCGTTCGCCTGACGGTAAGCGATACGACAGCTCATGCACAGTAGCAGAACCAAACAACGGCATTAATTATAAAGCAATGCTTGGCATTCCAATACGCTTGCCATCCTGAGACATAAGATGTTAAGTCTCAATATGTCCAGTAGTTACTCTGGCTACAATGTCCTTCAATCCGAACACAACAGTGCATTTACACTGCTGTTTGACGGGGAAATAGTCAATGCGGTGGTACCTACCCAAGCGGCCTCTCACATATGGGATATCTACCACCAGTAAAGTAGTGGTTGTCTGATTTCACAAGCCATAAACTCTTGAAATCTCTGTAGTATGTAGATTTTTTCCCGATGTTTTCCTTTATCGTTCACGTGGTAATCTATACTAATATAATTATAAAACTGAAGAGTTTGTTTGTTACCTCTAATCTCAGGAACTACTGGATCGAATTGAAAAATTATTTTTGTGTTGGATAGGTCATTTATCGAGGAATGCTATAGGCTATATATCATCACGCTATGACCCATAGGAGGGAAACAGTAGGACAAATCTCTCAACTACGAGGAAATTTTATTCGTTTTTCGTGGTCCGATTGGTCTTAAAATCGATATCTGAGGGATCCTTTGCTCCAACATTCTAAATTGATAATCGGAATTTTACATTTCGGCTGCCATTTTGAAAAATGTATCTGCACCCGCGCGGAGCCTGGCCGGACCGCTAGTTATAAATAAATTATGACAATTAATATTTATGATGCTACTACTACTTAAATATGATTATTGTTAATGAAATAATAATTATAAAACAAATTGATTCCTATTTTCCTGTAGGTAATAGGTATAAGCTTCACATGTTTACTCAATATATTTGCTTTGTAATTTACGACTGCCTCGGTGGCGTAGTTGTATTACGATAAGGTTACAAAGCTGAGGTCTCGGGTTCGAATCCCCGGTTGGGCAAAGTGATATTGGATTTTTCTATTCAGTATCAGCCCAGAGTCAGGAATTTGTGCCCGTTATGGCGATAGGCTCGCCACCTATCACATTGTGGGACGGAACATACAAGGCGAAATGTGGGTGCCCTGGCACCTCTGCCTACCCCTTCTGGGAACAAGGCGTGAGTTTATGTATGTATGTATGTATGTAATTTATGGTGTTTGGTTTTGCTATTGTCCATGGGCAGTCGTATCGCTTATCATCAGAATGGCATGCTTGTCTCGCTAGTCATCGAAATACGAAAAAAAAAAACATAATAACTACTTGCACATCCCAACCCTCAATTTTGACATTTAGAGGTTTGTGAATGTCAATGTCACAGCCTAATGTAAATAGAAATAGGGTATATTTTATAAATTGACATTTGGCCGTTGACAGGTGGACGTCCAAGGAAGGGTAGGTAGGCAGAGATGCTTCAAGGACACCCACGTTTCACCGTACGTGTCAAACATACGAATATTCGAACTTCCTGTCGAATCACAGAGTAACCCAAATAGATGTTTGTGAGACCGGAAAGTCTCTCGTACTTCCTGATATCATCGGCACAAGACTCGATCTTAGTGAAGGAACTATTTATGTAACTGTGTGTATTAATTTATTTATAACACATCTTCGAACAAATATATACTAGATACAGGGGGTCCGGAACAAAAAGAAAAACTGGCGAGCAAAATGTAGCCAAAAGTTTTAAATATAATCAACTTTAGGTAACAATAAACCCTATTCCTTTGAGTTAAGATTTATCATGTTTTGGCCCATACTTAAATCAAATAACACACGCTTATTTGTGCTCTTATATCTCTTGCCCTTTTTTAGGCCGTTACTTAAAATATAGTTTAAATTTGATCAATCACTGCGCACATAACGGTGAAGGAAAACTGTATACCATAGCGATTTGTAAGAAAGATGGTTTGCAAAGTCCGCCAACCCCCAACTAGGCCAGCGTGGTGAACTATTATGGCCTAATCACTTTTAATCGCACCCTTTGTTTTTTTATTGTTTACCCTTTGTTGATTGTATAGGAAGCCCATGCCCTGCAGTGGGACATATATGGGCTGATACATGTTTGAAGAAAACTTTTTAGGCCGTTACTTTTTTTTTATTGCAATGAATGGCGAGAAGAGCAAGCCGTTCGCCTGATGGTAAGCGATACGACCGCTCATAAATAGAAGCAAAATTCTATTACGCTCGCCATCCTGAGACATAAGATGTTAAGTCTCAAGATGTCCAATAACTACTGTGGCTAGAATTTCCTTCAATGCGAAATTCAAAAGTGCATTTACACTGCTGTTTCACGGGAGAAATAGACATTGCGGTGGTACCTACCCGGATGGCCTCTCACATATGAGAGACCTACCACCAGTAAACTTATAATCTAGTGTATATTTGATCGAAGTAACACATAAATAGGGAACATTTAGCACGAGTTATCGCGGATTCGGGTCATCTTCTGATCTATGATCTCATCGCCTGCGAAACGAATAACTTGTGGATTTATCATTACCGTTTCTATGACTGAACATACTTGCGCCTGCGACTGCGCTTATTCATTTCACATTCCCCTGTACCTAGAAATGTCAAGAATACGTTAAATCACCCGGCTCCGGCCTGTAAGATGTGAAGACAAATTTTATTAGGAGGAAACGTGTTAAGATTGATTCAGTATCTAATTCTGAACTATCGGGTAGTACATATAATTTTAAACGTCATTTTAACACGCTTTTATTAGCTTCGCATGTATGTTTGTACGTATGTAACGGTATCTTAGCAGTCGATTATTGAAAACTTTTAAACGTCGCATTGACTTGAAATTTTACATACTTATCAAGTACCGATGACATTACAATAATTTAAAAAGTAGCTATGTAACATCCTCTTAGCCAGAAAATAAAAAAAATAGTTGGTTAATATGCGCAGGTTGTATTATTTTCAAAAGATGGCTGTAAATAGACGTATTATTGGTAAAATTTACAAACACTAGTTTGAAAACCTTAAAACAACGTTTTAGTAAAAAAAAAACAATAAAAAAAGTAAAAATAATTGAGTGAGTTTAAAATTAGAAAATGGAACAATTACTATCCTCCAACAACCTGGCTTTCAACCTTAAAATGATTTAACTCCATTTTCTAATCTGAAATTGATTTTCGATCATTTTTACTTTTTCAGTTGAGTCTTTTACTAAAGTGTGTTTTAGTACAGTCAACGAAGCATTTTTTCCTGCATAATTTGCCAGGAGTTTTTTTGTTTTCATGAAGAGGTGGCATATGACCCCACTAAGTTAAAAACCCAAAATACTTACAAAAATGGCGTCCGCTAGAGCCGCCATTTTGGAAAACGCGTTTGAAGACATATCTCCGGAACCGTCCACTTTAGGCCCATCATGCTAAGGACCTTTTTTGTAGATAATTAAATTTCTAATCTTTTTTGTTCAATAATTTTTTTTGTACCATTTACCGTTCGCGATTTACAAGGTTATTAATATTCGTTTCTTGCCTTTTTGCCCATATCTCTGTTAATAATTGTTTAAACAAAAAACTGTTAATGACTAAACTTTTAAATCAATAAATTCTTAACAACTTTTCACCCATACTTTTTTTCTCTAAAATCAATATTTTAGAAGTTATCGCGCGTTGAATGGTGTACTACCGAATCAAGGTCAATGGAAACGAAGGATGCATAGCGTAATTATGAAATCCAATGATTTCTCCATGATTATCACGTAATTAATTAAATACTGATGGCATAAGGGAACAAAGCAATGAGGAAATAGTAAATTTTGTTAAAAATCCATGTAAAATTTATTGTAAAAAAGGTATTAAATGAAAATTAATAACATAGTAAATCGCGAACGGCTAATGGTACAAAAAAAATTATTGAACAAAAAAGATGGGAAATTTAATTATCTACAAGAAAGGTCCTTAGCATGATGGGCCTAAAGTGGACGGTTCCGGAGATATGGCTTCAAACGCGTTTTCCAAAATGGCGGCTCTAGCGGACGCCATTTTTGTAAGTATTTTGGGTTTTTAACTTAGTGGGGTCATATGCCACCTGTTCATGAAAACAAAAAACTCCTGGCAAATTATGCATTGCGGACAAGAGTAAACCGTTGCTTCGTTGCCTGTACTATTTTGAAACTATTTTTATTACAAGTCTGAATGGCATGTTTAACAAATATAAGAAATAGAGTGGTCTCTGATAAGCCTCGTGGTCTTATGAAAGATAAGTAGCATTACAGGAAACAAAACAAGCAATGACAAAAACAAAAAATGCCGATAAGTCATGCATTGAACATATTCATCCAAAGGAGAAGGGGCAAACTTGTATGGACTCCAGCCTATCGACCAATAACGACAAGCGATATGTCAATGGAAAGGTCTTTTCAGATGGTACATCTTTTTCTATGGCAACAAAACCGAAATCGCTGTATTTTAGAAAATATAGCTACTTAAAGACTGCAGGAAAATCACGCTAAAGGGCCTCGCCATTGTGAGCAATAACAACAAGCGATGCGTCATTAGAAAGGTCTTCTGAAATACTATAACTTCTTCTACGGCGACCAGTATCAAATCTCTGCGTGGAAAAAAATATCGCTGCGTAAAGGTAACGCACGGATGAAAATATGTATATGGACTCATAGCCTGTAGACCAATAACGACGGGCGATATATCATTCGAAAGCTCTCTTTATTTTCAATAACTTCTTCTTTGCCAAGAACTTCCGATTCGCTGTATGAAAAGAAATATATCGACATAAAGATATCGCGACGCTCATTTATGTATGGCCTCAAGCCTATCAACCAATAACGACGAGCGATATGTCAATGGAAAGGTCTTTTCGGGTGCTACAACTTCTTTTATGGCAACAAAATCAAAATCGCTGTATTTTAGAAAATATAGCTACTTAAAGACTGCACGAAAATCACGCGAAAGGGCCTCGGCATAGTGAGCAATAATAAACGATGCGTACTACATAACGTTAATGTACATTGTACACTGTTATGTGCGTGAAATGAGTCCAGTTTAAGTTTTCTGATAGGATAAAATACGATAAATTGAATCCAGGTATTGGTCAGAAGTTGTCCAAGGAGGATTTTGCGCGACATTTATGTTTATAAGTAAAATATTTTTGTACTGATATGTGTTCATTTGCCAGTGACGTCAATTCTTGTCAACGTTCTTAATAATCCAATCCGGGGGGCTCTTAGAAAAAATAAAACACAATTTAAAAAAGAAAAACAAATAATATGTGGACATTAAGTAGAACTGCTTCGGTGGCGTAGTTGTACTACGGTATAATTGCAAAGCGGAGGCCTCTGGTTCAAATCCCGTGTAGGGTCCAAGTGAGAGTTTTCGAATGACATATCGCTTGTCGTGATTGGTCAACAGGCTATGAGACCATATGCGTATTTTCATCCTTGCGTTACCTTTACGCACCGATATTTTTTTCCACGCAGAGATTTGATACTTGCCGCTGTAGAAGAAGTTTTAGAATTTCAGAAGACCTTTCCAATGACACATTGCTTGTTATTGCTCATTATGCCGAGGCCCTTTCGCGTGATTTTCGTGCAATCTTTAAGTAGCAATATTTTTTAAAATACAGTGATTTGGGTTTTGTGTCCATAGGAGTAGTTGTAGCACCCGAAAAGACCTTTCCATTGACATATCGCTCATCATTATTGGTCGATAGGCTTGAGTCTATACATATGAGCCTCGTGATATCTTTATGTCGATATACTTCTTTTCATACAGCGAATCGGAATTTCTTGGCAAAGAAGAAGTTATTGAAAATAAAGAGAGCTTTCGAATGATATATCGCTCGTCGTTATTGGTCAACAGGTTATGAGCCCATATACATATTTTCATCCTTGCGTTACCTTTACGCACCGATATTTTTTTCCACGCAGAGATTTCATGCTGGCCGCCGTAGAACAAGTAATAGTATTTCAGAAGACCTTTCTAATGACGCATCACTTGTTGTTATTGTTCACTATGGCGAGGCCCTTTCGCGTGATTTTCCTGCAGTCTTTAAGTAGGTATATTTTCTAAAATACAGCAAAATTGATTTTGTTGCCATAGAAAAAGTTGTAGCACCCGAAAAGACCTTTCCATTGATATATGGCTTGTCGTTATTGGTCGATAGGCTTGAGTCCATACATATGAGCGTCGCTATATCTTTATGTCGATTTACTTCTTTTCGTACAGCGAATCGGGATTTCTTGGCAAAGAAGAAGTTATTGAAAATAAAGAGAGCTTTCGAATGATATATCGCTCGTCGTTATTGGTCTACAGGTTATGAGTCCATATACATATTTTCATCCGTGCATTACCTTTACGCAGCGATATTTTTTTCCACGCAGAGATTTGATACTGGCCGCCGTAGAAGAAGTTATAGTATTTCAGAAGACCTTTCTAATGACGCATCGCTTGTTGTTATTGCTCACAATGGCGAGGCCCTTTAGCGTGATTTTCCTGCAGTCTTTAAGTAGCTATATTTTCTAAAGTACAGCGATTTCGGTTTTGTTGTCATAGAAAAAGATGTACCATCTGAAAAGACCTTTCCATTGATATGTGCCTTGTCGTTATTGGTTGATAGGCTGGGATGCCCCTTCTCCTTTGTAAGGTAAATATATAAATATAAAAAATCGTATATCTCTGAATGGCGGATGCATTAGAATGCCAAGCATTGCTTTGTAATCCATTTTGTTTGGTTTTGCTACTGTTCAGGAGCGGTCGTATCGCTTACTATCAGTTTAATGGCATGCTCATTCACAGCCATAAAAAAAGCTAGGATACGTTACTTAGTTCAGTCCTGTGCGCAGTGAACGGGCTTCAGCAGCAGGCACAGCAGACACGGGGATTCCAGAACCCGAACTGATATGTACTTATCGATAAATTACTACTAATAGTTCCTCATTGTTTCCTGCTTATATAAATAAACGCACATACACGTTTCGCACATTAGTTAATGGTTGCTATCGTACTGCAACGTCACTGTGCAATCACGAGTAGTGGGGCAGTCGGGGAGCCCGGTGCGTTTTGTCATAGTCTTGAAATCTGAAAACAACGCAGTGGGTGAAAATGGAAGTCTTACATTTTATTTTACTTTGCTATGGTAAGTTATTCTTTCTTCATATCTTTATATTATCCTAGTACAATACCTAACAGTGGTATGCGAGCTGGGAGAATAGGTCACGGCGTTGGCACTGTACAAATAATCTCTAGACTTGTTTACAATCTGTATTTACTGTGCTATATGAGCCCATAAAGGTCACAGTGCTGGGCTCGGATCTCCTCGAAAATGGAGAGTACAACTGAGATGGGTTACGTCATAAAGTCCACATAGACCTAGTGCGGGCTGGTGGACTTTACACACCTTAGAAATGACGTATTGACGTGCTTGTACAATATTGAATGAAGTTTCTGATAGGTCAACTTATCCGTCTAATTCCTCCTACATACTATGCCGGGATCGGCCGCTGGGATACGCTGGCGGGATGAGCCGGGAGCCGGGGCTTGTTAATTAAAAGCTAGCATTCCATACGGCTGTCACAACTGAAATGATGCTCTACGGCAAATTCCGCCGGTATGGTGTTGCCGTCGGCATACTTACACGGCTGAAACCAACCAGGAGGTATTAAATGCGCTGTCATCGACATTCTCGCAGTCGCTGCGTCTCATATTTGGACGATATTATCGACCGCAAAAGCCAAACATATTTACTATTTACTTGTAGAATATGAAGCTTGGTATCCATAGCTAAAATGTATCAATGTCGAGATTATCTCGATGCTCGCATTTCAGGCGGAGGACGTATTATTAGCATTGTCTCACCTCAAATATTCTCTATTGAAAAGTTTTTTAATGCATAGCGTAACATTTTGCCGCTGTTTTATTGTTTTATTTACGTGAATAAATGACCATTGATATTACCTACTAAGCCACAAGAAACTTTATATTTTACTTCTCATTCCTTAGGGCGTTGAGCGCTGTTCAATGTCATTTTTACAACTAAAAAACACAGTAAAAATATGAATATGAAATAGAAGCTTTTATTTGTCTCTTTCAGTCTTAGGAGCCAATGCAAGGGACCCGCTGAAACCCTTCATCAGCGGAGGCCTCCGAGAGCACAAAGGCCAGTCTCCGTGGCACGCTGGCATCTACAAGAAGACCACGACGCCGTACATGCAGATATGTGGCGGCACGCTGATATCCAGAAATGTCGTTGTTTCAGGTAAAAGAACATCGGTCACGTCCATACATATTGCGACCTGACAAAGAAATATATTGTACACAGCTGGGATATAGTTTATTGTGTTTTATAGTGCATGAGGAGTGATGTCCAGTTACAAAAAGATTTCTGCAAAGCCGGAGATTTTAGAATTATTCATAAAAAATAGCACATAATAATGTCAATGTCATTGTCAAATATACCTAATGTAGGGTGGTCTTATGGTTATCAGGTACCTAGGAAGAAAAGTGTACTAAATCATAATGATGGCTTAGTAATTACTATGCTCTATAATTTCCCTTGTCATAAAACTAATTAGCCGTTGAATATGGTGTACACCATACCTGTGTTACCTTAAGGTAATGAGAGAAAATGTAGTATTTTGCTGTCATTATTTCGCAGCATTTTATCAGAATTTATTAGACTGTTTTGAGTATTTTTCGCTATTCTTCATAGTTTCGTATTTGGCCATCCACACACACTTGAAAAATCCCCCTACATGTATGTATAGGAATATAATAAGCAGTGGTCACAAAAATAAAACACAAAATAAAATAAAACACAGAAAATATTTTTTAAATGTATTATTTCTCATCTTATTTTTTTGCGTCCTATCCCTGTTTTATAATCTCTGCCTTTGCCATAGTTATTTACCAGAGGAACTTACTAAAACTATAGTGGTTCCAATTATTAAGAACAGAACTGGGGACGTCTCGGATATGAATAACTATCGACCCATCTCTCTTGCGACCATATTGGCCAAGGTGTTAGACGGTCTGCTTAATAACATTCTTAACAAACACATCAAACTGCATGAAGCCCAGTTCGGTTTCAGAAACGGGCTTTCCACTGAAAGTGCGATATTATGTCTTAAGCAGGCTGTTCAATATTATACGGACAGGAAAACACCGGTATACGCGTGCTTCCTAGATTTGTCTAAGGCGTTTGACACAGTCCTATATGATAAGCTTTGGGACAAACTGGGCAGAGCGGGTATACCGGTTGAGGTCATATCAGTTTTACAGGAATGGTACGACTGCCAGCGGAACCAGGTGAGATGGGCGGGAGCTTTGTCCGGGTCGTATGGCATGGAGTGTGGCGTGAGGCAGGGGGGGCTGACCTCTCCTTTGTTATTTAACTTGTACATAAATGACCTTATCGGTGAGCTCAGCAGCACTCATACCGGTTGTCATATTGATAGTGTATGCGTCAATAATATTAGCTACGCGGACGATATGGTGCTGCTGGGACCATCGGTAGGTGCTATTCGTAAGATGTTGGCTATATGCGAGACCTACGCTGGGGAACATGGACTGACCTACAATAAAGCAAAAAGTAAAGTTCTGCTTTTCAAGGGTAAGTCAGGTGCACCCATTCCAGTTCGTGTTCCTTCAATAAAATTATATGATAAGGAACTGCAGAGAGTGACCAGTTTTAAGTACCTGGGCCACATTGTGACGGATGAATTGTCCGATGACGCAGATTTGGAGCGGGAGCGCAGGGCATTGGCGGTCCGAGGAAACATGATTGCCCGTAGATTTGCACGGTGCTCCTCCCCAGTAAAAATTACTTTGTTTAAGGCATTTTGTCAATCGTTTTACGCGAGCAGTCTATGGGTGAATCATACTCAGCGGGCTGCCAAGGTCCTGCGCGTTCAATATAACAACATCTTCAGGGTGCTGTTGCGGCTGCCTCCCTACTGCAGTGCTTCGCAAATGTTTGCTGATGCTCGGACGGATGGCTATCAAGCTATAATCCGGAAAAAGGTTGCCTCTTTATTAAGACGAGTGAGAGACAGTAGTAATAGCATCCTCGGGATGATTGCTTCTCTCACTGATTGTCCGATCCAACATAAATGGATGTGTATAATTACCGGACAAGACTGACATATCCTTATTATTATTTTACTCTTCATTATGAAATGTGTATGATTTTCTTTTTATTTTAATTTTTCTCCAAATTAATTGACTGATTGACATTATGATAATTGTGTGCTGACTACTGTATTATTATTCTATGGATTTTATCTGAAATAAATGTTTTATTATTATTATTATTATTATTTTACAATAAAATCTAAGAACTCTGCAGGGGCAGCAACATCAAAGTCATGACGTGGGCACAGCAACAGTACTGTGCGACGTCCTACTACACAATTACAACAATACTTAGTTATTCCGTCTCCCCTTGATTTGGAAGTTTGGCATCATTGTTTTTCATCAAAACACACACACTTTTCCTGTGGGAACTCCAGGTAACTAAACCATATTGACGAAATGGTAAATAGGATACCTTGTAGATTCATGGCTAAAAAAATCTTCGATTAGTTGATAGACCCACTCACTGATTACAGAAATGAGTATAATAAGACGGGTATTGCATTGAACACAATGCATAAATTGTTAAGGAGCGCACTGTTGCTCCGAGTTCATGTTGGAAATATGGTAATACTTCACACTTTAAACGAAATCACAAAGCGTTATTGTTATACAATGGTCAATCTTACAAAGTGGTCAGAAATACAAGGGTATATCGGAGTCCGTGATTAAAGCCAAGTCACAAATATAAACAGAGAATTAACAGTAGTCGTAAATCGGAAATCAAAAGAAAGCAAAATGACAGCGCAAAGAAAAGTCATGTGTCATAGAAAATACCTACACTTTTTTTAAATGTAGTACTACCTTCAACGTTGTAGTTAAAACCTTATTCTAAAACAAAGTATGACTGATGGAACGCACTCATATGCGTTCAATAGAATTAAAAACACTTTAAGTTTTTCTTTTTTATCCGGTTTTTTGAAAATAAATTGAAATATGCATTTTGACTCTAATAAATTATGAAAATTTTTGATGTACCATTCATAACTGGTCCCGTTCATGGTCCATTTTCGCCGATGTTCTTTAAACCAATTTAATGATAATGGTTTATTAGATTTACGCGAATGTTCCACATTATAATAATAATAAACTTTATTTATTTTCTCCTCACAAAACCATAGGTACATAAGTTGCCTTAAAACTATTGTTAAGTAAATACATATTTTGTGAGAAGCTGGTGTCTGCTCTGCTGTTCTCCCCGCTTCTTCTAAAAGTACGGAAAATGTTATTTCAGCCGCGCATTGCTTTGGCTCGGCGAGAGATGAGCCATCTGCATCAGACTACGCAGTGGCTGTTGGCAAAATATATCGACCGTGGAACGACAAACATGACACGGGAGCTCAGAAATCTGATGTGAGTACTGTAGGAGATAAATAATAACTAAGATCGAGTTTTGTGTCGTCAGGAACATCTCATCAGGAACTACGAGAGACTTTTCGGTCTCACAAACACCCAGACCTGAAAGAAATATTTGTGGGCCGCACAAACATTTCTCTTGGCGCGGGATCGAACCCGCGGCCTCACGTTTCATTTGGCGTCTAACTACCTGCGCCACGGAGGCTGTCGGAGATGTTTCAGTAGAGAGGTCACCGGTAACAAAATATGTGTCCAGAATAAATATACTAACTACAACAACTATTATACGAACTGCCAAGAGTTAGGGAAACGCACTCGGAAATGAATACAGGTACTAATGATACTGTGGTGGTGCGCCTTCCGACGAGGCTTACACACCACGTGTTGTTTTGAAGATTTAAAATAAACTAAATTAAAATAATAATCATACAATAGAAATTAGAAAATATTAACAAAGGAGATCAGTCGATTTGGTCCAACTACGGGCAAGAAATAAAGTATGACTAAAAAATCAGGCGTATTTTTTTAGATTCATTTGTCTATTTATTTTTATCCTACACCGTGGGGATCAGATTTTGTAAAAAAAAAGGATATCATAAAATATTCTACCACTTTTTGCATTGTTTGCAATATTAGCAGAATTGACATCTGTCAAATTCATTCAGTGTTTGTCAAATTCTATTCTTTGTACTTGGTCGCGAAAGGAATGTGCTTTTGAGATGTTGGTTATTTTGAGTTTATTATTTGCGACAACTCTTGGCTACTCTAAAAAAGATTATAATTATTATATTCCCAAGAATAGCAGAGCTTGCTCAGTGCATCTACGCAATACCTCATTGGATTTTATGACGGAAAGGCTCTATAATATTAATTATATTAGTTCTAACATGTACAAGACATGTTTACAATAATTATAAAGAATTCTAAAACATCAATCGATTTTAATGAGATAAATAGTATGCCAGACCACTGAGTGCGTCATTGGTTAGGACAGAACAAAAATGTGTTTTGTTTATATTCAGATCGACAACTCTCAAAATGGCCACAATACAATAATACAATATTATTGTAATTGTATTGCAATCAAAAGGACAGTGGGATGCTCTGCTCATGTAATGACTATTATGTGGTACGTTGGTTGTGCTAGGTACCAAAATGATGTCACACCTATTGCAAAGCACCTCGACAATGTATTGTTACTACCAGGTACATGAGATATTGTTTAGGAACAAGTTCAATAGAACTTTTTATTATAAAATTGTGTTTCTTATTATCAATACCAACATTTTTACCGTCATCATTCCCATTTCAGAATGACCTACCAACATTTGAAACGGATATTTCTACCCCCAGAAATGCTTTCTTAATCAACTTTATATCGAAAAGTATTTAACGTGTTAATAATGTAATACATTTTACAATATTATTAAACGAAATTATTTACATAGTTACAGAAAATATAAAATATTGTCTAAATAAGATATATGTGAAAATAGTAGAATATGGTAGTTTTGTAAAACTTTAAGAGGATATATCTTAAATACCCCATATCGTAGCTCAAAAAGACTATATTATATATACAGGATATTGAATCTTTATTATTTAATTCTAGGTCTCATTTGTGTCCGTCAAGTTTTCACTACTAGGCCCAATTTCCTTAGGAAATCGACCGATCTCCTTTAAACAAATATAGTCAAGACCAAGGAAAGACAATGAATAATATATAAACTTTGCATCGTATATAAACAGGAAAATTTTGACTATAGTCTTCTAGAAAAGAAACAAATAAAGAATAACTTAAATTAAACCATAAACGTAACAAAAGGTTGCATTCCCCAAAATACCTTCCGTGATTGGTCGAAAAAATTCTGGTGGTACCAGAGAAAAAATATATTTTTAAAACGTTTTAGTAGCATTATTAACTATCCATGGTTTTAATTTCGTGTTCCACTGCAGGTTTTTGTTTTTTCAATAAAATTGTATTGTTTAATTTTAAAGTTTAATTCAACAGATAAAGCTGACGTAACCAAAACAAACTTTTTTTCTACTTTACAAATCCGCAGGTAAAAGAAATCAAAATCCCGAAGGTTTATCAAGGCAGTGCAGCCAACTACCAAGAAGACATCGCCCTGGTGATAGCCACCGAGGACTTCCACTACAGCAGCGCCGTCATGCCGGCCTGTCTCAGTTTCGAATACGATCTGTATACAGAACAATTAAAAGAAGGAAATGTTGGAAAGGTCAGTGACATTCAAAAATATTAGGAGCTGCTAGAAAGACTTGACGCACCAAAAACTTGTAAAAGTCTATATTTACTGGTGGTAGTTCTCTCATATGCTAGATGCCGCCTGGTTAGGTACCACCGCAATGTCTATTTCCCCCGCTAAACAGCAGTGGAAATTCACATTGTGTTTCTTAGTGAAAGAAATTGTAGCCAGAGTAACTAAATACTGGACGTATTAAGGCCTCACATCTTATGTCTCAGGATGGCGAGCGCAGTGGAATACCATTGCTTTGTAATTCAAGGTGTTGTTTGGTTTTGCTATTGTCCATGAGCTGCCATATCGCTTACCCTCAGGCAAATGGCATGCTCATCTCGACGTTCATTGAAATGTAAAAAATTACATTCATTCATTTACAATATATCGTACAGTTTCCTTCACGAAGTTTTTCTACATCATTAAATTATTATGAAATTAATGAAAGAGCCTAGCTGTAGTGGCATATTTCCTTGTAGGTCGCCGGCTGGGGATTCACAGGGAAGAACTCACTAGCATCACAAGTTCTCCAATATGCCACACTGCCTGTTATCGCTCCCGACAAGTGCATTGACAACAGCCCACTGGGCTTCAGGAGCTCCATCACGGGAGACAAGTTATGCGCTGGATACACCAATGGTAATTTTTTTTTATTCTCGCCCGGCATAATGACCACACTGCACCTGATGACAAGCGCAAATTCCATCCAGGCAGAGTTTCGATTGGCATCAGACGGCAGTCCCATGCCATTCGATACAATTATGCCGGTTTTTTTAAATCTTTATATTTCCGAATATTAAATTCACCCAACAGTCACATACACAGTCCTAACTCCATAATAATATCAATTAGGCTTGTTTCATCAATAACAGAAGCTAGGAGAGACGGTTTTCGGTTTCATAAACACTAAGACGCGAGACATAATTGGTCCTACCAAAAAATTGTCTCGGTCTGGGGATCGAACCCGCGGCCTCTCGTTACACAGCTGGTGGCTTACCAACTACGCCACGGAGGCTGTCAATATACTTGTTAGAGTTTTATGAAGAATAAATATTATATGTAAATCAATTGTATAAATGCCAGAAAAATGGGATACCGGATATGGTTAGGTTAGCTGTGAATGGAAGGCCGCGAGTACAGTAACCGCATCGAGACGAAAGCGAATTATGAGCTGAAATGATTATCATGCATATGGGTGTCATACGAATCAAAATTATCTCATAGTTTGTGATACCCACAACACAAACTGGTATCGTGGGGCCAGTATCTATAACATGTAAGTTGGCTGTATTTAATTATTGAAACCTTTTTGTATCGTTACGTCGACCTTCTTGTATTTTCACTTATATTATCGATGAAAGAGTCTGCCTCTAGATAAGACTAAAAAGATTCACATCAAGAGTTTTTTGCCCGTTGTTCTCTAGCGAAAACCGTTTTGCGAACTGGTTTGCAGATGAAAAAATGACTGAATCAATTTTTTTTTCTAAATGACCATTTGTCTAAATAAACATTTAATTAAATCAATCAGATTCAATTTTTTTTTCATTTTCATTTTTCATTTATCACTATTGGTAACTCCAACAGGCACAGCAGTGTGTCATGGCGACAGCGGCGGTGGTCTCCTGTTCCCCAAGAAGGTCGGCAACAAGGAGGTGTTCTATCTCAGAGGAGTGGTCTCCACGGCGCCGCCCACCCAGGACAATTGCAACGTCGAATCCTGGGCTACTTTCACCAACATCTTCAAGCACATGGATTTTATAAAGTCCGTCGTGACGGAGCCAGAAGACAACTGCTTCCTCGAAGACTCCGACGAAGGTTCTGCGTTTGACGACCGCTACCTTCCAACCGAGAGAATTCCAAGAAAACAGAGGTGTGAGTGCCAATATTCCCTCCCGGTACGACCAAACATGGACGGTACTGCATACGAACAGATTAGTGAAACTTCACTTCGAGATATTCGCAACGAACGATTCTTTTATTTTACGAACAATATTACTGTTAAAATAATACACGAATACCATTAGTAGTTAAGCGTGTTTACTTAAAACATTAAATATCCAGTATAAGCATAATGATCATAAAGAGCTAATGTGTTTGTACGTGTAAACGATTCGGTCAACCGAATACATCTACCATCCACGTCAACGCATCCCTTACCCTGCGTACTGCGTTGACACGTGAGAGCAAATGCGGAGTTTGGTACTGCGCCATAGGTTTTAAATACTACCTACCACTCGCACACACCTCGTGACGGCCAATGCGAGTGTAAGCATGTGCGGCGGGGTTTTGGCGGCTCTTTGTCATGAAACTTACAATTTGACCGTTGGAAAATGTGTTGTAGTATTTCAGATACTTTTTTTGTTTAATTGTTCTGAATAACATCAAGAATAAGTAACGGTCACACAAATGGATAATAATGACATAAAAATGTGGTAAGAAAAATAATAACATTAAAAGCAGCAAAATGTATAGTGAAAGTTGTCGATTGTTCAATAACCCTCTCCTATTCCCATAATTAGTCCCTCCCACTCCCCTCCCGAATTGATATACGTTGTAGATATACATAGGCGGCAGTGATCAAATGCCATCAGATGACCTGTTCGCTTGTTTTTTTTTTTATTGCAGTGAATGTCGAGACGAGCATGCCGTTCGCCTGATGGTAAGCGATGTGACCGCTCATGAACAGTAGCAAAACCAAACAACACCTTGAATTACAAAGCAATGCTTGTAATAATGCTTGTATCTTGCTTGCTTGCTCGTCAGATTTAATGACTAATAATAATAATAACTTGCATACATTCTATAATATACTAGAATTTAAATTATTATTTTAATTTTCCTTAATGTGAATGAATACTAAGGATATTTAAACTTATTATAAAGAATTTTACCACGATATTTACCGACATAGTCATTTTACTTCGAGATACATACCTACGAAGTACCAGAGCAGACCGGACAACGACCTGTCTTTAAAATTGTTTACCTTTGACAAGAAGCAAGTTAGCTACTATTTTTTTAATCTGGCACGGCATAGTTACTGCACTGCACCTGATGGTAACTACGCACTAAAACGGTGAAGGAAAACATCGTGAGGAAACCTGCATACCATAGCGATTTATAAGAATTCCTATGGTATGTAAGTCCGCCAACCCGCACCCGATAAACCCTATATTGTGTAGCAAATTGAATTGTGTACACAAATAAATACTTTAAAATATGTACATAAACAACTACATAGTTATGTAAATACCTACATTAATGAGGAGAATTTGCTACTTCCGCAAGGAGTAATTTCTGAAACTTCATTTTAAATGCCACCCGTGTTGTGCACAACCTGACTTCGAGTGGGAGTGCGGTTCAGAGAAAAACTGATCGGATAACAAAAAAAGAGTGAAGGAAGTTAGATGTATGAGAAGGATACTTCATACTTAAGAAGGAGATTGCTTGACGAGCACAGATCTCTAGAATGAGAATCATTAAGGTTAAAGAAGTTAGGACACAGATAATAAGGAGACTTACGAATAGAAAAGAGTATAGTGAGCGCGCGCAACAAACGCCGCTGGCTGATGGGAAGCCATTTTGACTGCGTCGGTAAAAAGCTTCTTGGTAAGAAGGGATTTTGCGAAGATTAAAAACAAATCACGAACGAAAAACTAATTATATAAAGTAATCCCGCTTAAATATAGTTATTAAAGGGATAATATAATATAAAATTGTGTGGTAAATACATGTTTATTAATAATTTCGTATTTTCCACCTTCTGACATAATTTTTATGTACTTGTGGTGTACGAGTTATCGCTGAGGAAAACTTATTACCTATGCAATATTAAGTATGCAGTTAGTTTATATCAATAATTCAATATAAAAAGTCAGACGTGAAGCACAGATTCATTGTCTCCAGGCATCGTCAGCCGAGAATTCATCTCCCACAGCGCCCCGAAGGTTTAGTCCTCTCCACTCCCGCAGTCGATCAGCAAGCTTCACACACAAGCAGCGATGGCGCTGCTACACGTATTATCCTTTGTCTGTTTAGGTGAGTATGTTTTAAATCTCTATTGTTTAAAACTGATTTCACATTTATTATATGAGTAGAAAGCATCGTTGCCAGCTTTGATTTCAAACTTACAAAGATTCAGCGCAAAATACAAGCCATATTGCAGAATGATTATCATAATTTTAACTTATGTATATTTCTATGTTAGGCCACCTGGGTAGGTGTCTACCACCACCGCAATGTCTATTTCTTCCGCCTAACAACAGTGTAAATGCACCGTTGTGTTCCGGTTTGAAGAACATAGTAGCCTGAGTAACTACTGGACATATTGAGACTTTCGATTATATCGATCGAACGGTCGATTATATCGATCGAACGGTCGATTATTTGCAGTTTAGTCTTCGCCCTGTAACAAAGAGTTGCAAAGTCCCACCACTGTATCTCGCTGCAATAAAGACAACAGAAGGGGTCAGTAGGCACGCTTCGTGGTTTCTACACCGTCTGCGAAAGCGACTGTAATGCATAAATAGCTATTATTAAATAAACTTTGTCATGTTCAATACCAGATGTATGTTACATATTTTCATATGATTAATAAAGACCTATTAGACAAGCATGATACTGAAAGAAGCACTGAAAGAAATTTACGGCTTTATTCATAAAGAGTTTTAAAACCTATTTTAGCTTCGATCAAATATACACTAGATACACAGTTCCCTGTAAATGTTCTGTTAAAAAGTGGCACCGATGCATTGAAACAAAAAAAGTAAACAAAAAGATCACATATTCCAAATATTAACACAAATTCCACCTTATTACTGGAGCTTAAAGTAGCTTTTCACATAATATTGTCTAAAGTTCTGCGACGTTTTAGAAGCAACGGTCGGTGCGGGACTGAAGGCGAAATAACTCTTTTTTGGTGCCATTTTCTAAGCGCTCATGTTGTATCTAGTGTATATTTGATCAAAGTATTTTAGTAATCGATTGTTTTTCTTTTCTTCGCTCTGAATTCAAAAGAAATTTGAAGGAGACAAACAAATTTATGTAACAAGGCTGTTAGTTTTGCAGTCAGTTTAACAAGTCGTAAAACTTAAAGCAAAATATTTCTGGAATTTGAGTACAATGTCATGAACTATGAAGTAATGTAGGCGCAGGTACGTAGAGGCACGTAGGATCAGATGAAGTACACGACGATATTGATTAATAAAAGACGAATCAATTTACTTTCAGCTGCTGTGGTGTCGGCCGAGATGTACGACATGGATGGAATGAACACCACTAGTAATTTAGATGTGAGTTAATATAACCTGCATTTTTTTAATTCAATGTTTAAATTTCCCACACTTAGAAAGTATACTATGTGACTCCGCGTTCTAAATTATAGTTGTGACGGCGTTGCTACTGAATTTTCATTTGAATATGAGACTTTAAGACCAGGAATGTTTTTTTCTACATGAAGGGTACATTAAGTTCTCTTCTGTACATCAGACATGTCTGTAACATCTCATTATTGGTTAATAAGTTAAGGCACGAGAGCCTAACAAAAAATTAACTCACAATGTAATAAAATTAGCAAATATTAATTATTACATTGTTGTGAATTGTGGTGCAGGTAGCGGCGTGGGCTGTCAGCCTGTGTATGGTGGCTGGGGCAGGCGTGAACAAGAAACTGTGTAAAGCATTCCGCTCTATCAGCAAGCCGACCGTCGACATCAACAAGGACATCAACAAGACTCCAGTGATCCAAAAGACTTTCACCACTGAAGACAACACCGGCGCCGAGGAGAACCATGGTAATATTTCACCTTGGTATTTTCTGTACTGGCACGGCAATAACTGAGACACCTGATGGTGAGTCCACCGAAGCGAGATGGCTGTCTTTCGCCCATCGACGCGATTGTGCCAAGCTGTCCGGATATCTACACGAGACACTAAAACGCGATTCACTGACCTCGTGATTGGAAGCCTGTTTAAGTATGAGCTCACATCACATTTATATTCAGTGGCTCCTTATATACCCGGTCGAATACTTGAACAATTAGTAAGTGTGATGTGTACAATGGCATGAGGACCACAGTTCGGCTTTGCGCAGATATTTTTCCTCAAATAATGCTTGATTCGGGGACTTCATGTCTCGGTGTACGCGTATTAACACTCTGTGATGTTTGTTGGAGCCGACTCGGTTTTAAATATTAATTAAACAGTTTAAGCGAGATTTTATCAAGTAATTGTCTTTCGCATCCCCCACAGCAGGAATGGCGGCGAGGTATGCAGACAGCGACGACCATATCAAGCTCCCCGAGACGGAGAATGATTCTAAAACGTGCGACCTGATATCTACATCCCATGCCGACGAGAAACCGTGCGATGGAGACAACAACGACAATACCAACAACAGCAGCAGTGACAGTAACAATAACAACACTAACACCAACAGCTCCGACAGTAATGGTGACAGCAATAGCTCTGGCAACAACGACAGTAACAGCAACAACAACAGCGATGGCAACAACAACGACAATAGCAAAAGTAACAGCAGCGGCAACAATGACGACAATAGCAACACTAACAATACCAGCAACAACAACAGTACCGGCCACAATAACGACAATAGCAGCAGTAACAGTAACAATAACAACACTAACACCAACAGCTCCGACAGTAATGGTGACAGCAATAGCTCTGGCAACAACGACAGTAACAGCAACAACAACAGCGATGGCAACAACAACGACAACAGCAAAAGTAACAGCAGCGGCAACAATGACGACAATAGCAACACCAACAATACCAGCAACAACAACAGTACCGGCAACAATAACGACAATAGCAGCAGTAACAGTACCAGCAAAAACAACAGTAACATCAACAACAACAGTAGCGGCATCAATGACGACAATAGCAACAGTAACAGTACCAGCAACAACGACAGTAACAGCAACAACAACAGTAACACCAACAACAACAGTACCGGCAACAATAACGACAATAGCAGCAGTAACAGTACCAGCAACAACAACAGTAACATCAACAACAACAGTAACACCAACAACAACAGTACCGGCAACAATAACGACAATAGCAGCAGTAACAGTACCAGCAACAACAACAGTAACATCAACAACAACAGTAGCGGCATCAATGACGATAATAGCAACACTAACAGTACCAGCAACAACGACAGTAACAGCAACAACAACAGTGGTGGCAACAATAACGAAAATAGTAACAGTGATAGTAGCGGCAACAATAACAGTAACAGTAATAACAACAGCAGCGGCAACAATGACGACAATAGCAACAGTAACAGTACCAGCAACAACGACAGTAACAGCAACAAAAACATTGGTGGCAACAATAACGAAAATAGTAACAGTGATAGTAGCGGCAGCAATAACAGTAACAGTAATAACAACAACAGCGGCAACAATGACGACAATAGCAACAGTAACAGTACCAGCAACAACGACAGTAACAGCAACAAAAACATTGGTGGCAACAATAACGAACATAGTAACAGTGATACTAGCGGCAACAATAACAGTAACACCAACAACAATAGTAGCGGCAACAATGACGACAATAGCAACAGTAACAGTAGTGGCAACAACAACAGTAACACTAACAACAACAGTAGCGGCAAAAAAGACGACAATAGCAACAGTAACAGCACCATTAACACCAACAGTAACACCAACAACAACAGTAGCGGCAACAATGAAGAAAATAGCAACAGTAACAGTAGTGGCAACAACAACACTAATACTAACAATAACAGTAGCGGCAACAATGAAGAAAATAGCAACAGTAACAGTGGTGGCAACAACAACAGTAATACTAACAACAACAGTGGCGGCAACAATGATGATAATAGCAACAGTAACAGCACCATTAACACCAACATTAACACCAACAACAACAGTAGCAGCAACAATGAAGAAAATAGCAACAGTAACAGTAGTGGCAACAACAACAGTAACACTAACAACAACAGAAGCGGCAACAATGACGACAATAGAAACAGTAACAGCATCATTAACACCAACAGTAACACTAACAACAACAGTAGCGGCGACAATAAAGACAATAGCAACAGTAATAGTTCAAGCAACAACAACAGTAACAGTGACGATGATAGCTCTGGCAACAATAACGATAGTAGCAATAACAACAGTCCTGACAACAAAAAGGATAATAGTAACAGTAGCAGCTCCGGTTACAACAACACTAACAGCGATAGTAACAACTCCGTTAACAACAAAGACAATAGCAACAGTAATAGCTCCAGCAACAACAAATACAATAGCCACAATAATAGCTCCGATAACAACAACAGTAACAATGATAATGACAGCTCCGGTAATAACAGAGACAATAACAACAGTCATGAATCCAGCAATAGTCCTGAAAACAACAGCAACAGCCTCAGCTTCGGCAATGATAACACTAACAGCAACAGCAGCGGTAACAGCAACAACAACAGTAGCGGCAACAACACAGACGGTAGCAATAGTAACGGCTCCAGCAACAGCCCTGAAAACAACAGTAGTAGTAACAAGATCAACAGTGGCAATAATAACACTGACAGCAACAACAACAGCGCCGGTAATGACAACACTAACAGCAACAGCAACAGCACCGACAACATGAACAACAACATTGGTGGCAACAATAATGAAAATAGCAACAGAAACAGCAGCAAAAACACAGACGATAGCAACAGTAACGACTCCAGCAACAGCCCCGTAAAAAACAGTAATAGCAACAGCAGCGGTAATAGCAATGACAGTAGCAACAATAGTAACTCAGCCAACAACAACGAAAATAGCAACAGAAGCAGCTCCGGCAATAAAAATGCTATCAGTTACAGCAGCAGCATCGTCAATAAAAACGACTGCATCAAAATCAACAGCTCCGGCAATAGCAACGACATTGGCAGCGACAATAATAATGAAAATAGCAACAGTATCAGATTGGGAAACAATAACCTAAATAGCACTAGCAACAGCTCCGGCAACAATACCGACAATGGCCACAATACCGAACATGACTACAATAACATGTCTAACAAAAACAACTTTAACTTTATGGCCGGTAACAACGGCATTAGCAACAACAGCCGTATCGGCTACAGCTACTCTAACGTCATGAGCAACAGCTCTGGTAGCGACAACAGTGACACCAATAACACAAACAGTAGCGATAATAGTAACAATCGCCGGAACAGCAACAGCAATAACATCACTAACGATAACAGCTCTGGCAACAACAAAATTTCCGGAAATAACAGCAACAACAATAACTGGGGAAACAACAATGACAATACCAATAATAACAACTGGGGCAACAACAACGATAATGTCAATAACAGCAGCAGTAACAACAATAACAGCTCCGGCAGTAGCAACAATAATACTAACAAAAATAGCTGGGTCAACAGCAACAACCAAGGCCAGAGCAACAATAACAATAGCTCCGGCGAAAACAACAACAACAGCAATCTCAACACCAATAACATCCATGGTAACAATAATAAAAACAGTAATGACAACGGTTGGAATAATAGTAACACTAACAGTAACAACCCAACCTGGGGCAACAATAACGACAGTACCAACAGCAACAACTACAACTCTGGCAACAACAACAATAACAGCAACAGCAACAACAACAGCAATACTAACAATAACAGCTGGGTCAACAACAATAACAGCCACGGCAACAGTAACAATAATAGTAATAACAACGGCTGGGGCAATAATAACACTAACAGTAACAACCAAGCCTGGGAAAACAACAACAGTACCTTCTACAACAACAACAGCTGGGGTAAATTCTTCAATGCTAACAGAACCAGATCCGACAACAACAACAACAACAGCAACAGCAGCGGTAACAACAACAACAATACCAACAGCAGCGGTAACAACAACAACAATACCAACAGCAGCGGTAACAACAACAACAATACCAATAATCAAGGTTGGGGCAACAACAACAGCTCCGGTAACACAAACAATAATAACAATAATAACGGCTGGCGCAACAACAACACTAACAGCAACAGCAGCAGCTGTGGCAACAACAACAACAATGCCAATAATCAAGGTTGGGGCAACAACAACAGCTACGGCAATCACAACAATAACAACAACAGCGATAGTAGTAGCAACAATAACAACTCCAGCAACAGCAACAACAACACTAACAATAACGGCTGGGGCAACAACAGCAATAATACCAACAATAACGGCTGGAGCAACAACCACAATAACAGCAACAGTAACAGTAGTGGCAACAGCAATAACAATACTAACAACAACGGCTCCGGAAACAACTACAGCAATCGCAGCACCAACAATAACAATAATAGTAATAACAATGGCTGGAGCAATAATAACAGTAACAATCAAGCCTGGAGCAACAATAACGACAATACCAACAACAACAGTAACTTCTATATGAACAACAGCTGGGGTAAATTCTTCAATGCTAACAGAAACAGATCCGACAACAACAACAATAACAGCATCAACATGAGCAGTGGCAACAACAACACCAACAATCACAGATCCGGCAACAACAACAACAACAATACTAACAATAGCGGCTGGGGCAACAACAACAACAATAACAGCTCCGGCAACAATTACAACAACAATAATAACAATAGCGGCTGGGGCAACAACAACAACAATATCTACAATAACAGCTCCGGCAACAATTACAACAACAATACTCACAAAAACGGATGGGGCAACAATAACACTAACTGTAGCAGCAACACCAGTAGCAACAACAACGGCAACAATACTAACAATAACGGCTCCGGCAACAACTACACCAATCCAAACACTAACAATAACAGCCAGGGTAATAACAATAATAATAGTAATAATAACGGCTGGGGCAACAACAACGACAATACCAACAACAATAACAACAGTACCTCCTACAACAATAACACCAGGAGTAACATCTTCTATAACAACAAAAATAGATACGGCAACAACAACGACAACAACAACGGCAATTACAACAACTCCGGCAACAACAATACAAACAGCAACAGCAACAATCAAGGCTCGGGCAATACGAACAATAATGCTAGCAATAACAACTGGTTCAACAAAAATAGTTTCAGTATAAAAAACGGCCAAGGAAACAACTACATCAACAACAATAATCGAGGCTTGAGTAACAACAATGACAATTTCAACAACAACGGCCACGGTAATAGCAACAATAATGCCAATAACAACACCAGCAACAACAATAACAGCTGGGATAACAACAACTCAAACAGCAACAACAACGGCTGGGGCAACCATAACAATAACACCAACAATAACAGCTGGGGAAATAACAACAATGCAAATAATAACAGCAGCAACAACAACAACAGCCGCGGTAACAATAACAACAACAATAACAGCTGGGGCAACAACAATGGTTGGAGAAACAACCACACTAACAGCAACAACGACGGCTGGGGGAACAACAACAGCCGCGGTAACAACAATAATAACAATGCCAGTAACAACAGCGGCAATAACAACCGCAGCATCGGATTTGGCTACAACAACACGGATCGTAGCAACCCTAACAGTAATAACAAAGGCTGGGGAATTAATAATAACAGCTACAACAAATACATTAACAGAAATCAACAAAAATAAGGCAATAACATTTACATACTGGAAAATACACTCGCCGGCAAAATTAAAACACGAATATTTTTTTTAAATATTAACGTAATTATTTTTTCATTTTTATTCGGGTTCCGAGACCTCAAGCTTTGCTGTTATATTCAAATCCTTACCTATTTTTTTAATTGTCACAGCTTCTTCTTATGTGATTATGTCCTTCGGTAGCATTAAATACCGTGGCTCATAACATAAACAATAAGCGCCACCCGCTTAACGGGAGGTGTGACCTTCATTCGTCTTTGCTACAGTTAGAATTTCAGCAGCAATTAAATCTCTCACTCTCTCTCTCTCTCTCACAATATGTTACAAGACCTGAACTTTCCAAAGAATGTCAATAAAGTCTCGACATCACTTCAAATTGAGTTAAACTCATTGTCATTCATGGATATCAAGAACTACAAGAGACTTTTTGTTCTCACAAACATCCAGACTAGAGTGAAATATTTGTGGGCACAAACATTTCTCTTGGTCCGAGGATCGAGCCCGCGGCCTCTCGTTTTACAGGCACCGTCTAACCATCAGCGCCACGGAATGCTGCTAGAATGCCTAACATCTCTTGATAGGATCCCATTGATGTCAAAGCGAAGAAATATCGATTTTTCATGGTACTTTACTTTCTTTAGAGAGTTTAAATACGAAAACAAATAAACAATTATACAAAAACTCAACAAAATAAATTAAAAGTTATTTTGTAAGTGTTCCGCCTCGTGTGTATTTTCAGCAACTATTGCTATTAATCCACGTGCCACACAAAAATCAAAACAAAATCTCATTTTTACCCGACTTCAAAAAACGGAGGAGGTTCTCAATCCGATAATCATATAGATATTTAAATTAATATACGACATAGGTGTTATATGTTTGGACTTGCCTTCAATGTGTTACGCATATAATTTGAATTTTTGGCTAGTCAAGTCAATATGCAAATTTATCAACATGTACAAGTACAATGAAATAAATATTATTTTTTGTTTTGCAGTGGTATTTTTATTATTATTTTTTACTTTTCTTTTTTACTCGACGCTCTGAAAACGCCTGGAAAAGCTATTGGTCCCTAAAAGATCTTATTAAAGGACCATTGCCACTCTCCTTAAAGTGCAAACTCGTGGACATGTGTATTCTTCCCATTCTCACGTACGGTGCCCAGACATGGTCATTTACTAACATCCAAAAATCCAGCCATGCCGTTTACCAACGAGCAAGAGAGCGCAGCATTTTGGGTATTAATCTCTCAGACCGCATAAAAAATACCGAAATACAGTCCAGAACCAAATTAACCGACGTTGGTAAAAAAGCCGCCAGACTAAAGTGGGACAGGGCTGGACATGTGTGCCAGATCGCATGCCAGATGAGATGTGGGCAAAGATCACCACGGAATGGGTCCATAAGAGCCATCGACCGCGCGGAAGACCTAGACGCAGGTGGCGAGATGAATAGGATGCCTATTGGAAGGATTGGTCATATAAAGTCCTTGACCGAGATGTATGGAAAGCGAAAAGAGAGGCCTTTGCTCTGCAGTGGGACGCTACAGACTCATAATAATTATTTACTTTTGAGTACTTTTTGTTTTGAAGTCGATTTTTTTTATTCATTGTTGCACTGGTGTTATTTACTCGTCCAAAATTCAAGCACTGGTGTCTGTTTCTTTGTAACCACAACCATAATATTATTTGAAATAGGTATACAGGGTATATCAAGACTGCTACCGAAAACGAAGCCGGGTGGTAGTTTTAGTGACTACAAACACAATGTGACTAAAAATTTCGCTAAGAAACGCGACAATATTTTTTTATTATTTTTTAAATATCGTCGAGTTTGGGTGGTAAATCCATAGTTTTTGCTAAAATAATAATTTACAGCCTTGCATACCATAGCGTCTTTAAAAATAAAAGGGTGTACACTATTATTTAAGAAAAATCTTTTTATTTATCCATCCTAATACGACGATAGAAAAAAAAAATAACCAAAAAAATTCGTCACAAATTTTTGCACAAAATTTGGTTGCATTGTGTCTGATGTCACTAAAACTACTACCCAGCTTCGCTTTAGGTAGCAATCTTGATATACCCTGTATGTAATAATGTAGATCACAACGGAACACGACATGCTCGAGCATCCCAGATCAGTCCTCTAACGATTGTGGAAAAAGACTAATAGAAGAGGCTGAAATATTATGTCCTCAATGTGATTCTGAATTTGTTAGGATTAGAAAATACACCTACTTAGATCTATTCGTTCGTGTCAAATACGGCCACATTCTGGACAGTTCACGCTTGCGGGCTAACTACCCAAACCAGGCCTTGTCGTGAGCAGAAACACCGTCATTTAGGAATTTGCGCCATTGGGCACGTTAGGCCGCTTTTGCCAAGACACGACTATTGGTTGAAGTGGCCGACGTTGAGCGCCCAACAGGCAGATCACTACTTCGATATAATTTTATAATGTATTTTATTACATCCTAGTTTAAAACATGATTATAATATAGAAAGAAATAAGCAACTCACCCAACATTGACTGCCAAATATTTATGTTATTGATATCGTCCTGCGATATTTGAATAAATTAAGTTTTTTCTAAGGTTTATTTATGTTGTAATTTATAAGCGAATCGTTCCTCATCAAATATTAGCGATCCGGCGCAGCTTCGCCTGGGTACATTATCTTTTGACACTACTCCACATCAATACTTCTATTCAGCTATAAAATATATTGTTTATTCACTACTTCAAAGGTCCTATAAAGAACTTTTATTTTTCGTAGATTTCAAGAATTGTTAAAAGAAATGTTCAATAGAGTAATCTCAATATTCGATTTCGACGATGAATTTAAGTTACCGACACTAAAAAACTCTTAGATTTCGATAAAGATCATAGGGGTACAACTTCATACATTAAAAATATTGAAAACAATTATTTCGATTCTAGCACCACGCTCTGGCGAGAACGGGAAATTATCTTGTAATTAGTTTAAATCTAATTGTTAATTGACGGAAGTGTACCAAAACCAATAAATATGTATTGTGAACTATCTTGTTATTAAAAACAATTTCAACTTGATATTGGCTAAAATTACAAAAGGTTACGAAAGACACATTATGACATATTGGAATTACAAATATGAAATTTGAAATTTCGCACGTTTGCCTAGCGCGCCTTCTGATGGCGAAATCACGTCGGAAAATAAAAAAAGTAGAATTGCGCATCTATCACTGTATGTAATTCTATTCTATGATAAAGATACTATATTTTTTTTGACTAATAACACAAATGTTCAAAATAATATACTTTTTTTTTAAATGGCCTCTATTATTTTTTATTCTGACTCTGAATTAAGTTTATTAGAACGAAGAATGTAAAGTAAACCACTCGGAAGAATTATTAAAATAAATAAAAAATATTTTGCGACCCTTAAGAATCGTAACATATTCGACACAATAATTGAAATAAAAATTCTAACCAAATAAAACATACTCGAGGTAAAATAACTATATTTTACTTAATCTATTTGAACAATTTAAATTTTAAGTACTCTATAATATTTATTTTAATAAGATGTACGTTTATTTAGTAAAAACTCGATACCTCACTCGATTATGATTAATATTAAAATTATATAATGCATTTGTCGGAAAAATACGTGTTTATTACATTTCAGGAGAACCATACGTATTTTCCACCTTTTGATAAAATGTTAGTTATAATAATTGTGACTTACGATTTATCGCAGGGAAAAACTTGCATAATTAACATATTAAGTATAGAATTGGGTTATCTCAATAATTCAATATAAATAGGCACGCGTTGAGCACAGATTTATTGTGTCTAGGCATTGTCAGCCGAGCATAAATCTCCCTCAGCGCCCCACAGGCTTTAGTCCTCTCCACTCCCGCAGTCGACCAGCAAGTTTCACACACAAGCAGCCATGGCGCTCATACACGTAATTTCCTTCGTCTGCTTGGGTGAGTACATCTTCAATAGCAACCATTAAAAACTTATTTTACATTTATTTTATGAGTAGACGCCTTGATTCTAAACTTACAAGGGTTCAGCGTAATATTCAAGCCATGTTGCATAATAATTTTCACAATTTAGGGACCCGTTACCTCCCAGACATAAACCATGGCGTGTATAGTCCGTCTAATTTCTGCGCTGTGGCAAAAAGTCGCACAGTCTGCTTGAACTAAAAGTCGAAACAGGAAAAACTTCGGGTCGTTAGACATACTTCATGTTTTTGCAACATCTGCAAAAGCAAACCCGGAAAGAGCGACACTGGAGTGTCTAATAAAAAGCGCTGCCCACACATCAGCGGTGCCCAAAAAAATTACTTAGAGCGCAACTATGTCCCCTTAAAATGGAAGTGTCTTTGTGCCAAATTCGCAACGAGTGGCTGTCATGCAGGTACTGACTGACGCCTTAGGCCCGGTGATGCTGTGGCACTACTAACGAAATGCGTAAATAATAATTAATGTTTCATTATTTGAACAATGTTATGTCGAATACTTAGATTTACAATTTTACTAATGAAAATAAAGCTCCCATTAAACAGCGACAAACCTAGTCATTCAACATAAAATAGAAAGCCAAATCATACTGCAATGTCATGAACCATGGAGCCACTTACGTGAGGAAAAGTAATGAATAATAAAAGACACTCAATTTACTTTCAGCTGCTATGGTGTCGGGCGAAATGTACGACATGAATGGAATGAAAATCGGCAATAATTTAGAAGTAAGTTCTAATTAATTTAAAATACTAAGTAATTTGTCGATTTCCTACACCACCAAAGTATACCTAGTTGTACTATGTAACCCTATGTTCTCAATTATTATTGTGACGTCACCGCTACTGAATTTGCAGTTCAGATCTGGGGCTTATATTGGCCGGCTGGAGACCAGCCTTTCCCAGCAAATGGGAATAAATATTTTTTAAATCTCATGATGATCAGCTGATTAGTTAGGGCTCGATAATGTAACACATAAATGAATGAACTCACAATGTTGATAACATTAATAAAGATTAATAACATTATTGTAAATTGTGGTGCAGGTAGCGGCGTGGGCTGTCAGCCTGTGTATGGTGGCTGGGGCAGGCGTGAACAAGAAACTGTGTAAAGCGATCCGCTCCATCAGTAAGCCGACCGTCGACATCAACAAGGATATCAATAAGACCCCAGTGATTACCAAGACTTCCACCACTGAAGACACGACTGGCGCCGATGACAATCATGGTAAAATACAATTTCATCTTGGCCTTTTCTATACTGGCACTATAGTCACTGGTGCACTTGATGGCGAGTGCAATGCAGTTGAGACAAAATATCTACCCACGGGAGATAGCACTTTTTCACCGGTCAAGCTGATTGCGCCCAGATATTTTGCCAAGCTGATTGTGCCCAGATATCCACAGGTTTTTTTTTTATTGCGTTAAATAGCAAGACGTATATGACATAACACACAACATTTAAGAAAACCAAAAAACACCACCACCAAAGCAATTCCTGGCATTCCACAACGCTCGCCATCCTGGCTAAAATTTCCTTCAAACCGGAACACAATAGTGTCTTATACTGCTATTTGGCGGGAGAAATAGGCAATTTGGTGGTACCTGCCCAGGTTGCCTCTTACATATGACAGACCTACCACCAGATGACGGGTGCTTGCCCGCTGTCCAGAGGAATACTAATATCCCACCACCAATAAGATATTAAATATGAGTTCACATCATATTATGTTCCGTGCCTCCCCCATTCCTGGTCGAATACCTGAGAAATGCGTAATTGTGATGCTGTAGCTTGGGAACAGCTCGCGTTCGTTCGGATATTACATAATCGAGATCTTATCAAGTGGTTGCCTATAATATGTTTATGTCCAGCAGCAATGGCGAGGAGTCAAGCAAGCAGCGACGATCACATCGAGCTCCCCGAGACTGAAAATGACTCCGCACAGAGCGGTCTGCTTTCTACATCTCAAGCGGACGAAAAGCAGAGCGATGGAAACAACAACAACAACAACACCAACAACAGCAGCGGCAACAGCAACACTAACAACAACAATAACAGTTCCCGCAACAAAAACTCAAACAGTAACGATAACAGCTCCGCAAATAACAACAACAACACCAACAGCAACAGTTCAGGCAATAACAACACTAACAGCAACAGCAACAGCTCCGGCAACACTAACACTAACAGCAACAACAACAGCTCAGGCAACAACAACTCAAACAGCAACAACCAAAGCTGGGGCAACAACAACAATAACAGCAACAACAACAGCTCCGGTAATAACAACAGCAATAGCAACAGAAACAGCTTTGGCAACAACAACAATAATAACAACAACCAAGGCTGGGGCAACAACAACAATAACAGCAACAACCATAGCTGGGGCAACAATAACTCAAACCAAAACAACAACAGCTGGGGCAATAACAACAGTAACAACAACAATAACAGCTGGGGCAACAACAACGACAATACCAACAGCAACAGCCACGGTAACAACAACAACAATTCCAATAACAACAGCAGTAACAACAACAATAATAACACCAACAACAACAGCTGGGGTAACAACAATGGCAATACTAACAACAATAGCTCCGGCAACAACAACAGCAATAGCAACAATAACAGCTTTGGCAACAACAACAATAATAGCAACCACCAAGGCTGGGGCAACAATAACTCAAACCAAAACAACAACAGCTGGGGCAACAACAACAGTAACAACAACAATAACAGCAACAACCATAGCTGGGGCAACAATAACTCAAACCAAAACAACAACAGCTGGGGCAATAACAACAGTAACAACAACAATAACAGCTGGGGCAACAACAATGACAATACCAACAGCAACAGCCACGGTAACAACAACAACAATTCCAATTACAACAGCAGTAACAACAACAATAATAACACCAACAACAACAGCTGGGGTAACAACAATGGCAATACTAACAACAACAGCTCCGGCAACAACAACAGCAATAGCAACAATAACAGCTTTGGCAACAACAACAATAATAGCAACAACCAAAGCTGGTGTAACAACAACAATAACAACAACCACCAAGGCTGGGGCAATAATAACTCAAACAACAACAACAACAGCCACGGTAATAACAACAACAATTCCAATAACAATAGCAGTAACAACAACAATAATAACACCAACAACAACAGCTCCGGTAACAACAACAGCAATAGCAACAATAACAGCTGGGGCAACAACAATAATAACAGCAACAACCAAGGCTGGGGCAACAACAACAATAACAGCAACAACCATAGCTCGGGCAACAATAATTCAAACCAAAATAACAACAGCTGGGGCAACAACAACGACAATACCAACAGCAACAGCCATGGTAATAACAACAACAATTCCAATAAAAACAGCACTAACAACAACAATAATAACACCAACAACAACAGCTGGGGTAACAACAATGGCAATACTAACAACAACAGCTGGGGCAACAATAACTACAATACCAACAGCAACAGCCATGGTAACAACAACAACAATTCCAATAAAAACAGCAGTAACAACAACAATAATAACACCAACAATAACAGCTGGGGTAACAACAACTCAAACAACAACAACAACAGCTGGGGCAACAACAACGACAATACCAACCACAACAGCCACGGTAACAACAACAATAATTCCAATAACAACAGCAGTAACAACAACAATAGTAACAACAACAGCAATAGTTCCGGAAACAACAATAATAACACCAACAACAACAGCTGGGGTAACAACAATAGCAACAGCAACAACCAAGGTTGGGGCAACAACCAAGGCTGTGGCAACAATCAAAGCTGGTGCAACAACATTTATAGACCGGAAAATTATTGCAGCAATTGTGGCTATTGATCCATGTGCCGTAATATGTAAAAAGAAAAGAAAATATTTTTATTTTGTTTATTCTATAAAGATGCTTATTACTCGTCCACGATTCAAACACTGGCCTTTAATTTTATGTAACTTCAAACTGATTTGCCTTCTTAAAATATTATGTAAATATTATGATTTTGCTTAAATAAATCTACTTCTTATTTTCTTATTCACAAGGATTTCACGCAGTTTTCAAATGTCGTTATTATGAGCTTATTTTAAAATTTATTCATAGTCAAAAAGGACTAATCAACTATATAACAGTTCATTATCAAAAGAGCAGGGAACCTTGGAAGGGGTAAATTTTAAGCAGAAAATGGCGGATGTCTGTCAGCTGCACAGAAAGCTTAATACTACTAAGAAGTTAATGTTTTTTTTTATTTAACCTAGTTTTTAAACAATTATCTCAAAGATTACTACCAAATAAAAACGTGATTGTCCAACTCGTTTGAATAAATAAAAATGTTTCTATAATGTTCTGTTTCACTTGGTTATTTTATTAATATTTCGTACTATCATTATCATCATCATCATCTCAGCCACAGGAAGTCCACTGCTGAACATAGGCCTGCCCCAAGCTCCACATCGAGCTGTTGGAAGCGGTTTGCATACAGCGACTTCCTGGAAACTTTGTTACTAGTGATAGGTTTCTCATATGTGACAAGCCGCCTGGGTGGGTACCACCACAATATCTATTTCTCCCGCCAAACAGCAGTTTAAATGTACTGTTGTGTTTCGGACTGAAGGACATTGTAGCCAGAGTAACTACTGGACATATTGAGACTTAACATCTTATGTCTCAGGATGGTGAGCGCAGTGGAATGCCAAGCATTGCTTTGTAATTCAAGGTGTTGTTTTGTTTTGTTACTATTCATGAGAGGTCGTATCTTTTACCATCAGGCAAACGGCATGCTAGTCTCGCCATTAATTGCACCAAAAAAAAACTTTGCCAGGTCGTTCGTCCACCTTATAGGCGGGCGTCCGACATTTAGCTTTCCTGTACGTGGCCCCCGCTCTTCGGCACCAACAGCCATCAGTTCTGCGAGCTATGTGCCCGGTCCACTGCCACTTCAACTTGCTAATCCTATGGGCTATGTCGGTAACCTTTATTCTCCTACAGATCTCATAATTTTTTGAGTCGATCTCGTAGAGAAATACCGAGCATAGCCCTCTCTATCGGTCGTTGAGTGACTTTGAGCCTTCTAATGAGGCCCACAATGAAAGGTCACGGTGCTGTATGCCATCACTGGGAACACACAACTATCGAAGACTTACGATTTTAGGGACTTAGGTATTTTAGATGAGAAGGCGTCGCGAAGTTTTCTGAACGCTGCCCAACCGAGTTGGATTTGACGGTTGATCTCTCTCTCTCGAAGTTGGACCTGCCTAACCGGACCACTTATCCTAAATAGACATATTCGTCTACAACTTCCAGAGTCGAGTCTCCAACTCCGATGAGTGTGGGCACAACATGGACATTCTAGATGATCTTCGTTTTGTCCATGTTTATTTTAAGACCCACCTGTTGGGAGACTCGATTAAGGTCTTCGAGCATAGTGCTAAGGTCTTTCAGTAATTTTGCCATGACTACAATATCGTCGGCAAATCAAAGCTGAGTGATATTCCCATATATTTCATACTATGTATATTAACTATTAAACAAATTTTAACTAGGTATAAAAAAAATAAAATAAAAAAATAAAAAAGCCTTTTATTTCTAAACAGAAGGTAAGTAGTTAGTTAGTAGTAATTAACTAGAAAAACTAAAAGTGAAAGTAACATAAAATAAAGTAACTAGAAAGTAAAAAAATATAAAAATAAAAAGTAACTTAAAAAAAACAAATATTAAACGAAAAAGTAATTATAATCTAAAAAATATTAAACGGAAAAATAATTAAACGGAAAAATAATTATAATCTTCTGCTAGAACCCCTCTGTAGGTGAAGGCCTCCTCCAAGGATGACCAGTCTTCTCTAGATTTGGCTATTTGAAACCAGTCTACACCGGCGACTTTGACTACGTCATCTTCCCATCTTGCGCTGGGTCTTCCTCTTCTCCTCTTACCAAGTGGGCCTTTCCAGGCTGTAACTATTTTGGTCCCATCTCTGGTCTTGCAAGCGTGCTACGTGACCAGCCCATTTCCATTTTAGAGTTAACGCATGTACTAGTCCATCTTTGGCATTTGTTGTTTCTCTTATTTTTGTATGACGTATTCTTTGGACTTTTTTGATGTTTAACATGCTGCGCTCCATGCCTCGTTGACATGTTACTAGCTTATTTTTAACGTTATTGCTGTATTTCCACGTTTGACAGGCGTATGTAAAGCAGGGTAAGAGGCAAGAGTTCATGACCTTTGTTTTTATATTGGTTGGTAAGCTGCCTTTGAATATTTCTTTTAGGCTCCAATACTTATTCCAAGTTAATTGTGTCCTTCGTTCGACTTCACGTTCGTTATTTTCGCGATTGAAGCTGATTTGCTTACCTAGGTACAAGTACTGGTCTGTATATGTCAAAGGCTCGCTGCCGACCGATATTGTTCTCCTGACACTGTTTGTCATTAGCATGGTTTTACATAGATTCATCTCTAAGCCAACTTTTTTACTACCTATGTTCAATGAATCTAACATGGATTGGAGAGCTTTCCCAGAATCTGATATAAGAACTAGGTCATCCGCAAATCTTAGGTGGTTTAGGTACTTCGTTCCAATCTTTATGCCGTATCGACTCCAGTCTAGTTGTCCCATTATGGCCTCCAGTGTAGCTATAAATAGCTTAGGGGATATCGGATCACCTTGTCTCACACCTCTTTTCACAGGGAACCACGGCCCAATTTTTTCTAGTTTTACCCTACTTCTGCTATTACTGTAGATGTTTTTGAGTACTTGTATATATTCTTTTTCTACGTTCTGTGTTCTTAATATTTCCCATATTCTATCGTGTATCAAGGTGTCGAATGCTTTTTGATAGTCTATAAAAGCTAAGTAGAGTGGACTTCTCATTTCTTGAAATTTTTCAATGAGTAGTTCCAGCGTGTGTATATGGTCTATAGTCGAGAATCCCTTCCTAAAGCCGGCTTGTTCTACAGGTTGACTCTCGTCAATTGTGTTACTTATTCTTTGATTTATGATTGAAGAGAATAATTTGTAGATGCATGGAAGTAGACTTATCGGCCTGTAGTTCGCGATATCTTTGGAGTCACCTTTTTTATAAATTAGAATTATATTCGACTCGGACAACTGGGTAGGTGTCTCTCCTGTTTTCAGAACGAGGTTGAACAAGTTTGTCAACGGTTTGGCGAGCATTTCTGATGCAATTTTTAAGCTATCATTAGTAATTTTATCTGGTCCAGGACTTTTTTCAGTTTTTAAGTTCTTGAGTGCCGTTAGAACTTCGTTTGTTTCGATTTTTGGAACCCTTGCGCATTCATTCTCCTTGCTAGTATGGAAGGCTATTGTGTTATTTGTATCTTGTGAATTTTGAACACTGTATAGGTTTTTGTAGAATTCAGTTGCTACTGTAATGATATCACTCCGGTTGTTTAATACTGTTTCATTTCGTTTTATTCCGTCTATCCATGTTTTGTGCGTTCGCAGTTCTTTGTATGCTCTCTTTGTACTTCCTGTTATGTTTATGTGTTTTTCTATGATATTTTGTCTGTGCTTATTGTAATCCAACTTTATATATTTACTTGTTAGTTTGTAAAGGGCACTAAGCTCGTTTTTGGTCGCTCGACTTTTAGGTTTAATTCTTTGTATTTGTTGTTTTCTTCTTATAAGTTTCAAAGTACGTTCTGATAAGATTTTATTTTTTTCTTTATTATTGACTCGTGCGTACTGTAGACTTTTGGTTATTGAGTTAATTATGTTGTCGTAATATTGTTGAACTGACGTATTCTCGTCTGTTTCCGGTAGACTTTCAGGTATATTTGTGTTCATAGCGTCTTTAAATTTTGTAATTTCTTCTTCACTGTTAAAATTGTTGATTTGTTTAGTGTTGTATTTACTTCTAGTCTTTGTAGTCGTTGCCAGTGTGATTGTTGCTCTAACCGCCCTGTGGTCAGAAGGGTAATTTATGTTCAATACTTCAACATTTTGGAATACCTTTGCACGGGTAGATAATATAAAGTCAATTTCGTTTGTGTATTTTCCATCTGGTGATCTCCAAGGTTTTTTCTTGAAGAATGTATTTAAAAATCGATAGTTTGTTTTCTGTAGCAAAGTTTACCAATTTCTGTCCTCTTTCGTTCCTTACCCCGTATCCATTTTGTTTCGTAATTAAATATTCTTCTTTTTTGGGTGTTCTAATTTTTGCATTTAAGTCGCCCATTAGTATAAAGTCTTTATGAGCCAACTTTAATGCTTTAACCACAGTCTGGTAAAATTTGTCTATATCCTCTTCGTTCGCTTTCTCTGTTGGTGCATAGACTTGTATAAACAATAAGTGGGTGTCTTCTATTCTCATATTTAATAAAGCTACTCTCTCAGTAAGACCTGTATAACTCTCTATGTTATTTTTATGACGTATATTTATCATAAATCCCACCCCGTGCAAGCCAGGTGTGACACCTGTATGACACAGTACAAAGTCAGCGTGTTCCTCTATTTTGTTACCCATTCGTCTAGTGCAGGAGGATAAGTAATTGTTGTAAACACCCCACGCTTTGTAACAATAAAATGTATGTATTTTACTCCATTTTCTTATCTTAAATTCAGTATCAATTATTTTTACTTTTTTAGTTGTATATCTTATTAAATCGTGTATTTTAGTTTTTTTTAACTATTATTTATTATAACTTATACTGCATATTACATTCAGGGTGACATTTTTTGCTGATGGATGACTGGTTGCCTTGGTGGCGCGTTGAATACAAGTCTTGGGTTCGAATCCCGGGTTGGGAAGTGATTTTGGAATTTTCTATTCTGTATCAGCCCGGAGTCAGGAATTTGTGCCCGATATGCCGATAGGCTCGCCCCTATTACATCGTGGGACGGACACACACGAAATGTGGATATCCTGGTTGCATCTCTGCTTATCCCATCTGGGAGAAAGGCGTGAGTCTATGTATGTTTATAGGAAACGTTTGAATATAAAATATTTTGATGAGTTGAGAATCTCCTCCTTTTTGAAGTAGGTTAAAAATTAATCATTTTCAAAGAATTTTAAGCCTTGGAATTCGGCTATTTTTATTCGAAAATATTATCGCTATTCCACCAGTGGATGTCCATCTACTGATATAAACACTTCCTGTTTACATTTCTTCAATTATGTGTTTAGAATTGTATTTTTTACTTCTTTTAGGAAACCTTACAACTAGCTCAAAAAGAACAATTTAATCAATAATGTAACTAAAGAGAGGACAATTTTAAAGTTTTCACAAATAGAGTATTTTGCCTATTCGTTATCACTTAGTAAGTAAGATATCAATATTAATTAGCTGTTTTTATACTGCGGCCTAACGATATTGGTATTATGGTAATTGCATTAATAGGGTACTTGACAGTTTCTTAGCAGGCCGGCATAATTGTATCTATTGGCATGGAACTGCCGTCTGATGCCAATGGATACTCTGCCTGGGCGGCATTAACGCTCACCATCAGGTGCAATGTGGCCAATATGCCGGGATAGAATAAAAAAAAAACAAACAATTTTGTAAACACATACAGAATTACACAAGTTACAAAGTTTTTAAATGTTGTAGTGAATTGAATCGGAAACGACGACGAGTGAGAACATCGCACGTTAATCTGTACTAATATGCCTAAATAACACACCCAACACCCAACAGTCACATACATAGTCCTGACCCCACACTAAGATCGAGTCTTGTGTCGTGGGTATCAGGAACTACGAGACTTTTCGGTCTCACAAACACCCAGACCCGGAAGAAATATTTGTGGGCCGCACAAACATTTCTCTCGGTGCGGGGATCGAACCCGCGGCCTCTCGTTTCACAGGCGGCGTCTAACCAACTGCGCCACGGAGGCTGTCTAATACTCTACAAAATGTTCGAATTTTTTATCATACGTCGTAATTTTAGAAGTTCGAAGTTGTAATTGCTGTGAAATTGTGGTGCCATACAGACCATACTAGTAGAGAAGGACAGAATCGTTAGGTAAGATCAGATTTTTTCAAGGGCACAGCTATAAAAGAAAATAAAGACTAATTATAGCACTGCTGATAGCTTTTTTATGATAGCCTGGCATTGTGGCGGCATTGCACCTGATGGTAAGTGCCAATGCCGCCCAGGCAGAGTATCCATTGGCGTCGGAACTAAAAGCTAGAACCTTTTTTTAATGCAATGAATAGAAAAAGGCTCTAACGGCAGTGCGATACGATTATGCCGTGCGCCTAATGATAAGCGATACAACCGCTCATGACCAGTAGTACCATAACCTAACACCACCTTGAATTACAAAGCAATGCTTGGCAATAATTATTAATTGTTAATTAATTTGAGAATAGAAAACAGTCATCTTATTGTTATTCATATCCCATCCATTATCCATCCCATTTTATAACCTTAAACTCATTATCGATAACTGATCTACGACCAAATCGTCCTTTAAAATTATGTGAATACTGTTAGTATTATATAGAATTTGTTTCCATTTTTTGCTATCATTTATATATTTTTCACGATATTTGTAACAATTAAATTCACTATACCTCGCTCATTCAATTAAATAGCGTCATAATTTAAATAAATAAAATCCTTTTTACGAGAAAAGACGCTCATTAGTTTACTGTTCAAAATTGATCAAACACACAACTGCTCCTTTTGCATTTTGGCACAAAGGTGTCTTAATTTATAACAAAAACACTATTTTGTTGGTTACGACTCGACAGTCATTTCAGAGCTCACGTTGACCGTTTTAATCACTAAAATCAAATAATTATTTGCAAAAGTGTTACATACAGAAATATTATAATAAATATTATTTCATACGCAAAATTGACTAATTGAAATAAGCTTTTTTTGCACTGTTTGTAATATGGCTTATTTTCGCATAAAATTAAATTATGGTATAGACTGTTCAAAAAAAATAATTATGCAGTATTTATTTTGTACATGACTGTTAAATATTCTTGAGTTACATATTTTGTTTCTAAATTTTATAATTATTTTAATAATGATTAATTACGATATCTATGGTTAATGACTGTCTGTGCTGTTTCTGTATCCATCAGCTACTACTTAAGGATTCTGGTAATAAATAGAAATAAATCATCTAATTAGATTTCTTAGTTTATTTATACAGGGTATATCAAGATCGCTACCGAAAATGAAGCCGGGTGGTAGTTTAAGCGACTTCAAGCACAATGCAACAGAAAATTTCACAAAAAAAAAACATTTTTTTGTATATTTTTTCTTATGGCCAATTTGGGTCGTAAATACATTTTTTGCCTAAAATAATAGTGTATAATACCATTTTATTAATAAAAAATCTAAGGTATAAAAAAGTTTTAATTATTATTTTAGCAATAACTATAGATTTACTATCATTAAAAATAATTGTCGCGTTTCTTTGCGAAAATTTTAGTTACATTATGCTTGTAGTCACTAAAACTACCACCCGGCTTCGTTTTGGTAGCAGTCTTGATATACCCTGTATGTTATTTACCAAGAAATACAAGTTTCAAAATTTTCCTCACAATGCTGGGAAACTGGGTGTTCATGTAACGGAAGGAAAAATATTATTTTTCAAAAATGGTCATTTACTTTGCTGCATGTCAATATTTCCCAGAATTTGTTACTTATTAATCATAAATTCTTCAGTGTACTCAGAACATCATACTTCCGCGCGCGCTTGTCAAAGTTGTCTACCTATTTTGTTTATCAGTGTTAGTATAAGGTATATTAAATCTCAGAAAACTAACAAAATCATGCGTTAATAAAGGATGCAAATCGTATTCTTCCCGCAAAGAAAATTAAGCTGAAACCATCAGCTTCTATCGGTGAGCAGAAAACAAACCAATAATATTTGCTGAAAACCTATACATAAGTGCTATGCTTTATTTATATCATCTAGGGTGTTTTATCGCGTGATCCATAGCCATTTGTTTCGGGTCTGGGTGTTGGTGAGACTGAAGATGCCATATTATTATCTTAGTGTGGGGTCAGGACTATGTATGTACCCGTTGGGTGTATTTATTTATCGCCATAGTTACTTATATATTCAGCCATCCTCCCTTGTAAAATTCACCTGTGTATGGTGGATTATTTGTCTGTTATTGAGTCGTTTTATAGACAGGAATTTTATTTCAATGAAATCATTGTTATTGGAAGGCAGATGACACCATCTGTTGAGTAGGTAATTATTTTAAGGATAATATACTTAAATTGCGCTGAATACACAACCACCTAGTTGTTTTTGAAAAAATCATCGCATTTCAGCGCAATAATAAGAACAAGGTAATAAAAAGAAAAATTATACAGGATAACTTTTATGTTATGAAGGTTTATGAATAAAGGGCGGTGGTTACAGACTGCAGTTATTGTCTTACATCGGCAGCCGTGCGGACACCTCGCGAACCAACTTGGCATCAATATCACTTGCGGCGTAGACCAACAAGCTTCGGAAACAGACCATACTAGCATTGATTCAACTGCAACCCGACACAGAGTGATTTGGTAAGCAGATTTTAAAAATGTTTCTTACTTTTGTATTAGATTCATATTTGGTTTACGCAAATATGATCATACGACTTCGTCGGAATGCTCATATTCTCTTTCTTCTGTACAACATATTGTTTAATCCTCTTACCCCCTCTTACCTCAAAGATCGATTTGTATTTCTCCACGACTCACATACTAGATCCCTACGGTCGTCAGAGAGTTTGGAGTTGAGAATGCCCGTCCACACCACCACTTTCATGGACAAATCGTTTACTGTTAAGGCTGTTCGATTATGGAACGCATTACCAGTTGTGGTAAGACGGGCACGATCACTATCATCGTTCAAAAAACTTGTCAAAGATTATTACCTTTCTCACTGAACTGACACGTTGATGTGGATAGCTTTCCTATTTGCATGTCTGGAACTTATTTATTATATATTATTATTTATATATTATGTATATGTATGTATTTTCTGATGTATGTATTCTTATGATCTTATATATGTATGTATATATTTATGTATATGTTTATATTACATAATATGAGTATTCATGACTTTTATTACTTGTAATTTTTTAAATTATTTTAATTAGTATATTGCAATTTTTTTCCCTTTCTAGGTAGGTTCTATCCTTTACACTTTTGACTGCCCTCTGTTTATCCTGTTCTTAAATCCATCCCATGGTTGTCTGTAAGACATTGCCTTTCGGCGATAAGACCGCCAATTGTACTTTTTATATATGTAATTTCTCTCTGTATTTGTTGTCTCTTTGTGCAATAAAGTGTAAATAAATAAATAATAATAAATGTTTCTTTCAGTCGGTTTATCCAGATTGTTCGAATGACACGAACTTCGAACCTTCGGACGTTAAAATTCAACGTACAAAATAAATATTTTTCACTTCCAAAAATCACTACAATACTCTATGAAACTTTTATTTATTTTTTTAGAAAAAGTCAAAATCCTATTGCAACTGAGACTTTTTTATTATCATCGGAAATAACGACCCCCAGTCACATGGAAAAATTGTTTGTAATATGCGGAGATATATACCGTCCTCTACTGCCATTCGCTGAGCTAGTGAATAGATCTCCAGATTATTGTAAGATTCGCCACTCTATAAAAGCACCTTCGGGAACGGCCGTGCCCCGGCAATACTTATCAGGTCAATCTCCTCGACAGCGGTCAAGTGGAGGTAGCCTCTTTCCGCGTGTATATGTGTATTATCAAAAACAATACCTCAATGACAGGCTTAACGTAATCATTAGATTGTCATAAGCTATTTTATTCTGCTGAACTTTTTTAGTGTCAGGGAATTACTACCGATATCTTGTTAAGTAATTTATGTTAATAATGTAATAAGTATTTTATATGGTTGCATCCACCAGGAATGGCGATGGGTAACGGAGTCAACGACGGCGACCACGGCGCCTCCGGAAATGAACCTGGCTCGGAGCGGCGCTACCCCTATCACATGACGTCTAAATCATTAGCCACTAACGAATACAACAACAGCCATTACAACAACAAAAACAACGCCAATAACAACAGCAGCGAATACAACAGCGGCAACAACAACATTAATTATAGCAACAGTAACAGCAGCGGCTACAACAATAATAACAGCAACAATAATAACGGCTGGAGCAACAACAATAATAACAGCTGGGGCAACAACAATAATAACAATAACAGCTGCGGAAACTACATTAATGATACCAACAACACCAGCAATGGCAACTACAACGGCAATACTAATAACAACAACTGGGCACACTACAATAGCAACACTAATGAAAATAATAACGTTAATAATACGTACAACTGCGGCCACAACAATAGTAACAGCAACAACAATAGCAACGGTGACTACAACAATATTTGCAATAATAACCGTTGGAACAACAACTACAATAATCCTAACAACACCAATGACAATAGTAACGAACATTGGAATAATAACATAAATGGTAATTATAACAATTGGATAAACAATAACAGCAACAGTAACTACAACAGTAATGCCAACAACAACAACTATAACAATAATAGTGGCAACTGGCCTTTGGGTAATTACAACGGGAACAGTAACTACAACAGCTGCGGTAACAACAACCTTAATAGTAACAATAATAGTAGTGGAAACAACAACAGCAACATCAACATTAACAGCAGTGGCAACAATAACAGCAACACCAACCTTAACAGCAGTGGCAATAATAACAGCAACACCAACAACAACAGCAACGGCAATAATAACAATAATACTAATAACAACAGCTACGGTAATAGTAACAATAATTCTAATAACAACAGCTGCAGATACAACAACATTCGCAATATTATCAACCGTGGCAACGTCAACAAAGTCGTCAATACCATCAGCAAGGGCAACAACAATATCAATGTTAACTACAAAAGCAACTGCAACAACAATAACAATCGTAACGACAACAGCAGTGGCGGCAGAAACATCAACATCAACTACAAAAGCGACGGCAACATTAATCGCAACGACAATAGTAACAATAACGATTATGCCAACAAAATTTACAATAGCTACAAAAATAACAACAATAATAGGAACAATAGCTTCTGTAGCGACAACAACAACAACAGCAACAATTATGATAGCAATAACAACAATAATAGTAACAACAACAGCAACAATTATGATAGCAATAACAACAATAATAGTAACAACAACAACAACAGCAACAATTATGATAGCAATAACAACAATAATAGTAACAATAACTTCTATACCAACAACAACAGCAACATGAACAACTTTAACAGCAATAGTATCTACAGCAACAACAATATCAGCGACAACAACCAAAACAACAACAATTACAACTGCGACAATACAAACAACAACTATAACTGCAGCAATAATAATATGCCGAGTGTGGGCCCGGACTTTTCCTAAGTCGACGTATTAAAGCCTAAAGAGAGAGTTTCTTGTCTGATTGCAGCGCATAATCGTATGCCATTAGCGCATTCAGTAAGCGATAAAAGATTATCTATAACTAATACTAACTTTTTATATCTACGATAATCGAATTTTAGAGGCGAGAAACTCTTTCCGTGTAAATGGGACTTACACAAAATTATGTATTCTATGTATAATTAGTTAAGATTAAAAATACATTTGTATAAGCATTAAGCACTTTGAAGTACTATATGCCATTGTCGGTGTCTACCATCTATTTCTGAGAGTAAACTTCGTCGTACTGTTCCTATAGTACGCAACAGGTTGAGATGGCAATCGGGGTATGGGGTGACGCGTGGGGAGGGGTCGCCCCACACACCCGCACTCTGCACTGTTTTTTTTTTCGGCTTAGTGCTGCACGAGTGCATAGACCGCGTTTATCGATGTCGATATTCGCTCACATTGTTCCTTGCGTATTTTATTATTGTGTATTGAAATGAGTACGGTAGCTTTTGAAGCTAAAGAAAAAAAAAGTCTCATATATGTATGTTTCATGTACGGACATCGATCAGTTGCAAATTATAAATGAAATCTGTTGTCGTATTGCATATAATAAACTTGACATAATTATTTTTAAATTTATAAAAATATTTTGTAAAAAAATATTGATGTAAATATTTTAGAACGTGATACCATTTCACTATGTTTGCCATGTCGATCTGTCATGTTGTCATTGCATAAGATGCATGTCTATCACTCAATTGAACAGGAAATAAAATACAATAATATAATTACATAATAATAACATAGTCAGTAAACATACCTTACTAACATGCTATGGATTCACCGAATTTGAAATAAAGATTTTTTTTATATTTTATTTACAATCTAAAAACTATGCTAATATTTTAGAATCTTGATCAATGAAAAAATAATTATAATTTAAAATTAATTTAAATAATTAATTTGAAATTTTTGATAAATAAAAAAATGATAAATAGTTTCTTATTGCGACGTGTCGATTTACCAATATTACTTGAAAAAAATACTTATTTTAAATAAATATGCTATGTAGTTTTTAAACTTATCTATTTGCAAAACTTAAGTGAAAACCATACATTATAAAAAACACCGGTCACATTGCTACATAGTGTTGGTCAAGATAGATAATTAAATGCTTATAAGTAAAGCCTGAAAACTATGACAGGAATATTTTCTTATTTTATACTTCTAGTTTAGCTCTAGAATACCCTGTATATATAATAACTGCAAAATAATTGCTACTATTAGCTATTCAGGCGGAATTGGGATCTGTATCGGCTGATACAGATATACGTCCCACTGTAGGGTACGGTCCTTCTCTACAGTTGAGAGTACGATTAATTGATTGAGTGGTTAGACCAAATAATCCACCACGCTAGCCTAGTGCGAGTTGGTGGACTTACATACAGTATATTCCAGCTAATATTATGGCTAAATGTGAATGTAAGTTTGTTTGTTACGCTTTTTTTTTCAGCAAACAGCGCGACCTTTTTAATTTTTCTGTGACCTCTTAACATGCCCTCCTAACGATTCATTATGTTAAATAAGGTTAGGTCTTTATTCGGAGGGCTATTTACATATTGACTGAACTATATTGTTGACAAGTTAGCATCAAACGCGTGGTTGAAAAGAGGTGAGCTCCAGAAATAGAGGGGTTCATGTTGGCGATCCAAGATCAAGTCAAACACACCAAAAATTACAGGACATACATAATTCGTGATAGCACTCTTAACAGCGACCATTAACCACCAGCCGGCACTGTAATAAACAACCAGAAACAATTCAACACATGGAGCATGTTCATTCATTGCACTGAACGATTACAAACATAGACACGATCAGGTAGCGGCAACAATACACCAGACACTAGCACACAAACACAAACTCATCACAGATAAAACATTTTATTATAAATATACACTCCAAATAACTTTAGAATCTTCTGACTACAAACATTTCTGGTATAGATCAATACTGACTGAAAAAACCATTCACCACAACAGACCCGACATTACAATGCACGACAAACAAAATAAACAGTATATCTCATAAACATCGCCATCCCTAATACCCAGACCCTTGCTTCCACACACACTACTAAATTAAAGAAATACACAGATCTAAGTATTGAACTCAAAACTCAGTAGAGAGTTTAGTTAGTGAAGACTATACCCATCATCATGTCTAGCACAGGAGTCATCCCCAAAACACTGCACGTGAGCCTAAAAACTAAACTTGCATCCACTCCCCTACATGCTCTTACAGAAGGCTATCATACTTAACTCATGCAGAATTGTCCGAAAGTTCCTCTCCATAGGAAAAAGGAACTGCCTTGTATCAAAAATCATCATCAACATAAAAAGACCAACGTACATTGGCCAAAAGCTCGGTACTTTGGTGTACTCCCCAAATTTTGGGAGAATAATTTAAAAACATTGTAATTAAATAATAATAATAAAATAGTTTATTGTATCTTTCCTTAACCTAGGTAAGAAACAAAATTTGTTTACTTAATTTAGAGGTGCTTAGGCTAAGATATGGCAATAATGAGAAACGGCTGGTGCTTACACTAGTATAGCCCCGTACATAAGTGCACGTTTTTAAGTTGCACGGCCTAGTTGTAGTGGGCATAAAACAGGTATTTTGGATTTGGTACTAAAAGTTCTTAAAGTAATTCTAGGTAGTTATAATTAAAGAGTAGTACTAGTAGTGGGGGCATCTTACTGTCTCTTTCATACGCACACACTTTAATGCATATTAAGACTAATGACGTCACTAGGTTTGTTTTACATCTCGTTTTTAATACCACTAAAAGATTTAAAACGATTCTAAATTTTTAAATTCTAAATGGTTGGATTTTGGATGTTTACCTTTAGATCATTCTTAACCGGTGGTTTGCGGATTACTAGTGGTCCCTAGAAGCATCTCAAGTGGTCCGCGGAGTCAAACTAAGGCTTTTCTTTAAATACTTTTATGCATGTTTCATTTATAGATAGATAGAAAATCATTTTATTTATTTACATTTTGCTACTGTATTAATATATTACCAAACCAGCCAACCAACTGGATGGTCAATGGCTAGAAAATAAATTTGTTAAATTGTACCTCAGGAGTTCATTAAAGATTAAGTTTTAATAACAACTGTTTCATATAAAAAAAATATAATAAAAATGGAGTCAAATACCTAAAGTAGATTCTACGATTCGTAAAGTGTCCTAGTTATCTATATACGTTATTGAAATAATAACATTTAATTTGACGGAAAATACGTGTTTACTATTATATTTCAGGAGTATACCTATGTGTTTCCCACCTAGGCAAATAATCATAGTTGAAATATGTATTTGTGGTTAACGAGTTATCGAGGAATATTTATACTATTAGGGGAGAACGGGTACGAAAGTAACATAGATGGAACATGACATAATTTGTACATATATCAGAAACAGAAAGTATGTTATCTTTTTTTAAATTTATTTGTCACTTTACAAAATAATCATATTTAACATATTACAATAGTTAGCATTGAAAAAACCACAAAGATTTCTCATCAATGCTATGATGATCAGAATCTGTCATAGAAAATTGAAGAACGCTAAAAGCAACTACTAAAATTAACATTTTCAGAATACAAGAGCTAGGTAAGCTTAGATTATGATAATAATAATAATATGAGAAACAAAAACAGCAATAAAAACAAAAGGTTAACGCTTTTCAGTGTAAAGGAAACACAATTTTAATTGATACCCTACACTGATGTGATATAGTATGATGAACTTAAAGAATTTTAAAGTGCTAAGCATTGAGATAATATACCAGAGAGGACAAACAAAATGTTCGTAACGAAATGAAGGGTACATTATATTTCTGCCTCTGTCTCGCCTATGAAGTAACATATCATCCCTCTCGCTTCACTGTGTACCCTTGCGCACACACCATACGCAGGGATTTTGTTCCCGATGTCCGCTCTAGTATAATACCTCAATGGTGCTATGCCATCAAGTTTTGGTTTTGCGAGCTGTTACTATTGGGAAATATTTCCATGTCGGTTCAAATCAAACAAAGATCGTTTGGATCTTCAATATATTATGGTCTTTCAGAATCGTCTTCATTTCGTCATCACTTCAGTCTTGGTGGTCACTGGTGGTAGATCTCTAATATGTGAGAGGCCGCCGGTACCACCGCAATGTCTATTTCTACGGCCAAACAGCTTACCACCACTATACATTGGGTAATATTTAAAAAACTGATAAATAAATAGGTATGTTAATAAATTTAAGTATATATTGTTTTTATTACAACGGCACAACTATCCCTTTAGGTACATACATTGTTACTCGTACAACAGCGGTAGGGATGATTATAGCAAACTTCACTTATTTGCAAGATACATCATATTTTCTTAAACGATATCAGAGAGACCAATTACTATGTGTACTATATGTAATAAGAATTTCAGGATTCAAAAAACTATGAAACATGACAAGTATATTATTAATTTCATCCCTGGTCTCCCCTATGTCATAATATGTAAAATTGGATTGTCTCAATTATCCCCTATAAGTGATTCAGTATAAATAGCCATTCATAGAACATAGATTACTTGTCTCCGGGAATCCAGCCGAGCATACATCTCCCTCAGCGCCCCGAAGGTTCTAGTCCTCTCCACTCCCGCAGTCGACCAGCAAGCTTCACACACAAGCAGCGATGGCACATCTACACGTTTTATCCTTCATCTGTTTGGGTAAGTACATTTTAAATTTTAGTATAAGTAGGCTACAACTTTTCCGTTCGAGAATGTTCGAGAAGAACGGGCAAGATGCTCTAGTGTTGCTCTTTTCAAACCAGTTTACAATGCGGTGATTAATTACAAAAAACTATAGGTTAAATTCAGAGCAGTTAACAAAATATGCTCACAATTTCAAGCCATAATTTATATTTTATTAAAATATTGCTTTTATTTAAGTCCAATATTATAACGCGATCTTATACTGCTGAAGAAAGCGAAGACATAGAACAGAGGAACAGTAATATATTACTATGTACTCACAAATCAGTAAATAATAATGAAAACCTTAAATAATCAACATTATAAGCAAATCAGATAGCAGCATTCGTACACGAGTATGACGCTTGTGCCAGTCATCGACCTCCTGAATTAATTGCAAGGAAGTGATCGACCCCGTACCCGACGCCGCCGAAAGCACAGACTTTGAGCGAGCATAACATTCGCAAATTGCTTACAAAGTGAAAATGTAATATTTAGGATTACTAAGTAGGAATTATTAATTACTCGTGTGTTAATACTTTAATTTTAATTTAAGATCAGAGCACGAAGGCTATTCCACTACAGAGAGGCGTGAGACAGGGAGATGTCATATCTCCGAAACTCTTCACTGCCTCGCTGGAAAATGCCTTCAAGCTCTTGCAGTGGAAAGGATTCGGCATCAACATCAACGGCGAGTATATTACTCACCTTCGATTTGCCGACGATATTGTAGTCTTGGCAGAATCGCTGGAAGACCTTAGCACTATGCTCGAAGACCTTAATCGAGTTTCCCATCAGGTGGGTCTTAAAATGAACATGGATAAAACGAAGATCATGTCGAATATCCATGTTGTGCCCACCCCCATTGGAGTTGGGGGCTCGACTCTCGAAGTTGTAGACGAATATGTCTATTTAGGACAAGTGGTCCGGCTAGGCAGGTCCAACTTCGAGCGAGCGGGCTATGCTCGGAGTTTCCCTACGAGATCGAATCAGAAATGAGGAGATCCGTAGGAGAACCAAGGTTACCGACATAGCCCATAGGATTGGCAAGTTGAAGTGGCAGTGGGCCGGGCACATAGCTCGTAGAACCGATGGCCGTTGGGGCCGAAAGGTTCTCGAGTGGAGGCCACGTACAGGCAAGCGAAATGTCGGACGCCCGCCTACAAGGTGGACGGACGATCTGACTAAGGTCGCAGGAAGTCGCTGGATGCAAGCCGCTTCCAACAGGTCATTGTGGAGATCCTTGGGGGAGGCCTATGTTCAGCAGTGGACTTCCTGTGGCTGATATGATGATGATGATGATGAATACTTTAATATTTTTTTTTTTTTCTTTATCAGCCCATATACGTCCCACTGCAGGGCACGGGCCTCCTCTACAATCGAGAGTACGATTGAGAGTGGTTAGGCCATATAGTCCACCACGCTGGCCTAGTGCGGGTTGGCGGACTTACATACCATAGAAATTTTTATAAATCGCTATGGTATGCAGGTTTCCTCACGATGTTTTCCTTCACCGTTTTAGTGCGTGGTGATTGACTATCAATACACACATGACTCCGAAAAGTCAGAGGTGTGCCCTGGGATTTGAACCCGCGACCACCGTGAACATGTTGGCAGCCGCGTCTAGTCCGTTTACCAACAGGCCACCACGCACCGTCAATTTAATATTATTTGATTTTATTCTATTTCCATGCTATGCATCATTCAGTTTTTCACAAATGTTATAGTTAGATTTACAGTTTATTATTCGTTTAATTTTTGATTTTTCAATTAAGCTCATTTTTTTATTTGTAATAAAGGAACCCTTAAAATATTCGTTCATACTTGCGTGGGATCAGCGAATAAATAAGGCAAGTTGCAGGATGATTAGCATTTTTGTGACCGGTTGCCACCAAACCATAAACCATGTCGGATGTAGACTGTTTCCTACGTCAACAGGTCACAGAAACTGTCTCCGTAGAGGATCTAAGTATCTGCTTGTTGTAAAAAGCGAAGTCTTCGTTGTTATTAGTGCATAAACAAACTTATTCGAACAACATATCGTTAAATTTAAAGCCAAATCAGTACCGTGTCATGAACTTTGTTGCGACAATGATGCGGCATAAAAGGAGGTACAGTCAGCAACATAAGTCGCTAAACACTTCACATTTTTTGATAACCTTTTTATGAATTAAAATTTGTACGTACTACTCTGTAGTCCTAAAATATAAACAATTAAAGTCATCTATGCCGAGAAGTGCCATCATACGATATTGAAATAATTATTATTTTGGATGATAAGACAATTCCAAATCTCGTGAATGTGTAGCGACTTATATTGCTGACTGTACATGACCCTAATGATTAATAAAAGACATTCGACTCCCTTTCAGCCGCAGTGGTTTCTGGCGAGATGAACGACGTAGATGGAATGAACGCCTCAAATAACTTAGAAGTGAGTTTATATAAACTGCATTTTAAAATTTCTCAGCCTACCAAAATATCACTGACTTTAATCCAACTTGGCGCAAGGGACAAATTTCTAATTTTCCGAAAATCCCAAAAAATGAATTAGATACATGAAAATAACTTTTCATTTTTTAGACTATATTGAAGTGGTTTAAATTGCTCTGTTTCACTTTCAGGCCTCCAATTTTTGATATAATCTTTTTATCCATTATAGCTTTATTCACAAAAATACCTTGTGTTAATACCTTACCTATTTGTTATTTCCACTCGCTATGTAACTCGATTATCGAAATTATACATTATAAAGTTTCCGCTACTATATTTGCTATTGATGCTGAGGATAGAAAATGAATCGGCTGCCATGATCTCAGTGCTATTTTTTAGATCAAGAATAAATACATTTAGTCCTTGTCAGTACACTTGACAACAGGAATGTAAAATTCCATGATGGATAGTTGTTTAGTTAAGGCCTGAATGGTCGCAAATAAACTCGTATTTGTGTTGATAGCATTAGCAAGGATTAATTACATTGTTTTGAATAACTATGCAGGTAGCGGCGTGGGCTGTGGCCGTGTGTATGGTGGCTGGTGCAGGCGTGAACAAGAAACTGTGTAAAGCGTTCCGCTCTATCAGCAAGCCGACCGTCGACATCAACAAGGACATCAACAAGACCCCAGCGATCACCAAGACTTCCACCACTGAAGAGAAGACCAGCGCCGAGGACAACCTTGGTAAAATACAATTTCATCTTGGCCTTTTCTATACTATCACCTGAGTAACTGAGGCACCTTATAGTGAGTGACGCGAGATGCCTTTCTCTCGCTGGTCGACGCTATTATGCCGTGCTGATTGCGTGTGCATATCCACACATCTACCTGGGTCACTATGACTAGTGCTTAGTCACTGTTAGGGCCGTTGACCTAGAGAATACGAATATCTATTCATCAGATAGGCTTCCTGCAACATACCTTGTTACAGGAATCCTATCTGAGAGTGCGTTCTTAGCGTAAATCACAAAAAGTCTTTTCAGTGTTTCTATATATTTCTGGTGGAATATTCGAGCAATAAGTAAGTCTATAAATAGATAAACGGACACCGTGCTCGATTTATTAGTTCTTTGAGTTTCGGGCCTTCAGTAGCATAACCATTACTAGCGTCAGAAACATTGTGTCTATTTGTCAAGAGATCATTCCCAGAATAAAATCATCTTGCTCCTTGTCTCGGTGCAGGCGTGATCATACTCGGTGATATTCTACTTTATCGTATTTGTAGTACATTAAAAAACATAAACTAGGTCTTGTCAATAGATTTTCTATCATATGGTTGTGTCCAGCAGGAATGGCGGCGAGCCATACAGACAAGGACGGCCACATCGAACTACCCAAAACTGAGAATGACTCTGAACAGTGCGACCTGATATCTATATACCCTGCCCATAAGAGGCCGTGCGATGGAAACAACAATAACAATACTAACAATGACAGCAGCAATAACAACAACAACAATATCAATAATAATAGCTCCGGCAACAGCAATAGTAACAGCAATAACAACAGCTCAGGCAACAACAACACTAACAGCAACAGCAATAGCAGTGGCAACAACAACAACAATAGCAACAATAGTAGCTCCGGTAACAACAGCAACAATAATAGCTCCGGTAACAACAATAGTAACAGCAATAGCAACAGCAGTGGTAACAATAACAGCAATACCAACAATAATAGCTCCGGCAACAACAACAATAATAGCAACAATAACAGCTCCGGCAACAACAACAATAATAGCAACAATAACAGCTCCGGCAACAACAACAATAATAGCAACAATAACAGCTCCGGCAACAACAACCATAATAGCAACAACAACAGTAGTGGTAACAACAACAACAGCTCCGGCAACGTAAACAATAATACCAACAACAATAGCTCTGGAAACAACAACACTAACAGCAACACCAACAGCAGTGGCAACAACAACAGCAATACCAACAACAACAGCTCCAGCAACAACAACAATAATGGCAACAATAACAGCAGTGGTAATAACAACAACAATACTAACAACAACAGCTCCAGCAACAACAACAATAATAGCAACAATAACAGTTCCGACAACAACAACAACAATACCAACAACAACAGCTCCGGCAACAACAACAATAATAGCAACAATAACAGCTCCGGCAACAACAACCATAATAGCAACAACAACAGCTCCGGCAACAACAACAATAATACCAACAACAATAGCTCGGGCAACAACAATACTAACAGCAACACCAACAGCAGTGCCAACAACAACAGCAATACCAACAACAACAGCTCCGGCAACAACAACAATAATGCCAATAAAAACGATTGGGGCAACAATACACACGAACCGTGTAAATGTTGCAGCAACCTTGGGTTACTCAAGGGCCGCAAAATGTAAATTAGGGATTAAGATAGTTTATTTCTCAACAGAATTACAAATTCACTTGAATGAGAAATTACATTTGTATTCTTAAAGCTAAATAAAAAAATCTATTTCATATTTTTTCGTTCGTTTCGTAAAAAGTCTGTATTCGTGTTTATTACTCGTCCTCTATTGAAACGCGGCTACTCATTATCTACAAAAACATAATAATTTATATTAATATATCACTAATTGGTGAATATTTTATACACATTGGCACGTTGGCAACATGAGCCGGTATATATTATGGTCAAACATATTTTGTCCGCCATACTTGTCATACTATCCTCAAAAACATGTAAGTACAGTTTTTTCTTTTTTCACGTTATTTCATACTGATATGTTAATATTAATTGGCGAATGTTGGGGATCACGAGTAATAATGCGTCTTGATTATGTAAAGAAAACATATCTTAAACAATGTGTTAAATAGAGAAAACATTTCCTGATAGTTTGACAGCATGTCATCTTCGCATTCACACAAAACACCGTAGACTATGCACGCATAGCGATGAGCTTTTCTTTTAATTACAGATACAACAGATACACTTTTCAAAATGGCGGCTAACATGTTCAATTTAGACTATCAATTTAAAATATCGACCAATCGGACACAAAATTTCCTCGAACTTGCTAGATTTTTTCCTACTGTTTGCGTGATCATATATAGCATTAATTGATAAATTACATATCCAATACAAAAAAAAAATTCTATTCTAACCAGTAGTTTCTGAGATTAGAGGTAGCAAACAAAGTATTCAGCTTTGTATGTTAGTATAGATTACTAATCCTGGGGAGATTACCGATTTTGTACCTATACCGGGTATATCAAAACTGCTACCGAAAACGAAGCCGGGTGGTAGTTTTTGTAACTACAAACACAATGTAACTAAAAATTTCGCAAAGACACGCAACAATTTATTTTTATTATTTTTTTAAATATCGTCGAGTTTGGATGGTAAATCCATAGTTTTTGCTAAAATAATAATTTAAAGCCGCGTACCACAACTATATACCTATGCCTGCGTACCATAGTATCTTTAAAAATAAAAGGATGCACACTATTATTTAAGAAAAAGCTATGTATTTACCACCCTAATAAGGCAACAGAAAAAAAAAAAAACAAAAAAAAATTCGTCACATTTTTTTGTACAAAATTTAGTTGCATTGTGTCTGACGTCACTCAAACTACCACCCGGCTTCGTTTTCGGTAGCAGTCTTGATATACCCTGTATGAACTCCAACACGATCGAGCATACTGAAACCTGGTCCTAGCGACGACTCTCAGTCCACGACCAACTGTGGAGTAAGGACTGATGAAGGCGACAAAATGTTCCCTGCGCAACCCAATAGCATTTGTCATTACTTTTTTGCATAATTATGACGACTGCCTGCAAATGTTTGTGAAGACACATCAACTATTCATATAAATATAAGCCTTTTTGTACATTTTATTGAAGAAATTTATTTTTTATAATCATTATCATTCAAATGTACATTTTAATCCCTATTACGAGAGCAATAATTAGCTAAGCAAAAACCAATTCTCATAATGGTTACTTATATTTACGCAAATGTTGCACTTTGAAATAAAACTAATTTTAACAGATTTTGTCGCGGATTCGGTTTAATTTTTACATTTTTATGTCGGGAACATTAAAAAATATGAATGAACATCGAAAAGTTACAAATGTAAAAATTAAACCAACTCAGCGATAATTTGTGTAAAAATATATGTTAAAATGTTATTTTCTTAAGAATACTGCCAAATCTTTATGCGATTGTCGTCTACAACATTGGTATTAATAAAGCTTTTTCCATAATTACCTTTGTTTTATTTCGTTATTTTACAAGCATTTCGTTCTTTATTAACTACTAAACTATCGTAATCTACTGGAATGAGTTTGACCGTAATTTAGGTAACCATTGTGGTTTGTTTTTCCTCCATACATTTCTAGTTTCCATTCAAGCATACATTGTCTTAGCTTCATGTTAAAATAACATTTCCAACAGTGTTTACATGCATTTACTTACTTTCCTGGTAGGTCTCTCATATGTGAAAGGCCGCCTGAGTAGGTACCACTGCAATATCTTTTTCTTCCGCCAAATGGCAATGAACATGATCTTTTGAGTCCCGGTTTGAAGGAATACCATAGTCTTCAACAAATAAATACATTTCAGGACTGGACATTAAAGTTACCCACGTAGAGCTCACTATCTTCCGTGTTTGAAGTCGACAACCAAGGCATATATTATAACTAGCGGCCCGGGCCAGCTGCACCCGGGTACAAATAGATTTCTGTACAATATATGTACGTATTATACATATAAACCTTCCTCTTGAATCACTCTATCTATTAAAAAAACCGCATCAAAATCCGTTGCGTAGTTTTAAAGATTTAAGCATACAAAAGGACATAGGGACAGAGAAAGCGACTTTGTTTTATACTATGTAGTGATATTCAACTTGGCTCTCGTTTCACATTTATGTTTTTGGTTATGCCTTTCAAAATATGATTATGTCAATTTGGAATTTACGAAATAAAAGGGTAAGAATAACAAAAGTCATGCTGGTTGTGGTTTTTCATTTAGAAAATTAGTCATGCCATTCAATTTAGGTTGAAATTGTACTAAAAAAATCGCAGTGTTTTCTAAGATTTGCGCTTATATTAAACATTGATATAAAACTAATATTTTATCTCGGATTTGGTTTATATTTACATTTTTGAAGTTCACGACGCTACGCGACGTTTCCATTACGGTCTAGATTTCGTGGTCACGGACGAGGCGAAAGAATGTAAATAATGATGTAGAACATCTTAATGGATCAATAAATTATTTTCATATAATTTTCATTTCATATTGTAAAAGATCGATCTCACAAAAGATTGATACAGATTCAGCATCTCTCACTATCCAGCATCTGAAGGTAAGCGCCATGCAGTCCAGATGGTGTGGGATATTCCAGTCTCGCCGGATAATTACGCCTGCTCTGCCACTTCCAAGGACTGTTATCTAATTATTATCCCAGTTATGAAATGGGGTCCAGACAGGGAAAAACCACAAAGTCAACATATAATTTACTCTACAACCGTATTACATCATATTAAGGTAAAGGCATTAATTATTTGAATATTATTAGAAATAAATATACATGGCTATTAACCTGATTTACCATGTGTTTATAAATATGCCAGTCACATATGTCGATAATCTTGACTCCACACTAAGATCAGGACTTGTGTCGTGGGTATCAGGAACTACGAGAGACTATTCGGTCTCATAAATACTCAGACCCGAAACAAAAACTTGTGGATCTTTGAAATAAAACTATTATTTACGGATTTTATCGCGAATTTAGTTTAATCTTTTACATTTTTAACTTCCCGACGCGACGTTTCGATTACTTTACAGCTTTCGTGGTCACGGGGCGGACTATACAATATTTGTCGCGTTGCGGGGATCGAATCCGCGGCCTCTCGTTTCACAGCCGGCGTTTAACCAACTGCGCCACTGAGGTTGTTAAAACTTTCTGATACGAAAAGTAAGTTATACGCATTATAATTTATACGCCACCAGGTGACAACATCAGTGCAGGCCAGACAGAATCTCAGCCGAGGAGGTCAAAATGACTATGAAATAAAATCTAAATAAAGAAATAAAAATACATTAATACTGAATATATTAATCATCTCAACCCCCCCCCCCCCCCCCTCCTGCCTCACACCTTCCCCTTATTCAATTACGTTCTAAGCCTTGAGACTGAAACCGATAACAAAAGAACCATTGGATTTCTATTCTATATTGAAGAATTCTACTCTCCTGTTATGAAGATGTACATGAATTTTTTTTTTTTAATCTGTGAGAAAACTGGTATTCTTTAATGGTAGCAGTGCCATCTGTGTGTCGTTTTATAAACCAACCAATCATAATAAATACGAGTAATAAAATGTCGGGACTTCATGGGTGACCACACCAACAACTTAAGCTTACACAGTTTGAATACTGTCGGCAGATGGCGCCCAATATTTAAAACGTTTAACGTAAACAACGAATTACATATATGGGGAAGGCTTCCTTAGTTAAAAGAAACAGTCTGGGGCTATCTAAGATATCACTGATGGTAGGTCTCTCATATGTGAGAGGCCGCATAGGTGGATACCACCGCAACGTCTGTTTCTCCCGCCAAACAGCAGTGTAAATGCACTGTTGTGTTTCGGATTGAAGGATATTGTAACCAGAGTAACTAATGGACATAATATTGGGACTTAATATCTAAGGTTCTTGTTTTTGTTTTAAGGCAATGAATTTAAAAAAAATCTTCCGTCGCCAAAAGCGCTATTGTGCGAAGTAGGTAATGAGAACAGATTTGATTTTTCACATTTAGATTGGACAAGCTTTATTATTATAAAATTATGAGTATAAATGCCTATTATTCATTAAAAGGATGTCTCAAACAGATAGTCGTGTTTTATAATTCTATTATATATATTATTGTATTATATTATATATTTCACTACACTACGACCGCAACATACAGGGTATATCAAGACTGCTACCGAAAATAAAGCCAGATTGTAATTTTAATGACTATAGACCTCAATGCTATAGACACATTTTTTATGATGTTTTAAATATCATCGTGTTTGGGTGGTAAATTTAATTTAAACCCTTGCGTACCATAACGTCTTTAAAAATAAAAGGCTGTACATTATTATTTCAGAAAAAAGAATGTGTTTACGACCCAAATTCATTAATTAACGTTTTCCCTATTACAAAAGAAAACGCCGCGATTATGCCTTCGTTTTCTGTGGTGGATATTCAAAAAGAAACTTAGTTCTCCTTCTTTTTGGGCGTTAGATATTAATTTTTAAGAATCTTATTTATTTATCCTTTATTTAGGAAACAAACAGACATATTTTACTTAATGTAAAAGAGGACAATGGGCGGCTTTAATGCACAAGGCAACCTCTTCAAGGCAACCTATGGATGAAGATAAGAGAAAGGAGCTTCGATCAAATTTACACAGATATACCGTTACCCTGTAAATGTTCTGTAAAAAAGTGGCACCAATCTGATTCTGTATCAGCCCATATACGTCCCACTGCAGGGCACGGGCCTACTCTACAATCGAGAATACGATTGAGAGTGGTTAGGCCATATAGTCCACCACGCTGGCCTAGTGCGGGTTGGCGGACTTACATACCATACAATTTTTAATAAATCGCTATGGTATGCAGGTTTCCTCACGATGTTTTCCTTCACCGTTTTAGTGCGTGGTGATTGACTATCAATACACACATGACACCGAAAAGTCAGAGGTGTGCCCTGGGATTCGAACCCGCGACCACCGTGAACATGTTGGCAGTCGCGTCTAGTCCGTTTACCAACAGGCCACCACGCACGCCAATGCATTGAAACAAAAAGAGTAAACAATAATATCACATATTCAAAATATATTAACACAAATTCCACCATATTCCTGGAGCTTAAACATTTTCACATAATATTGTGTAAAGTTCTGCAACGTTTTCGAAGCAACGGTCGGTCCGTGACTGAAGGCGAAAGAGTGCTTAAATCACTCTTTTTTGGTGCCATTTTCTAAGCGCTCATGTTGTATTTAGTGTATATTTGATCGAAGAAAAGGAGAAAAAAAGGTAGTCTAAGGTGCAGTCTTGTATGTTGATTAAATCTATTTATTTGGTAATATCTTCAATTGTGTAGCGCCGTCGCAATCTGGGACCAATGTTTTCCTGATGATTTCAGATGTAGAACAATTTATTTCTATTATAACATAATTTAAAACGTCATGTATTAATATTGCGTCGCAAGTGAATTATCGCCGATGATTGGAGCGTTATGTAATAATTCCATACGAATAAGTCATCAATAAACAAAACTAAATAAAATGAATAAGGCAAATAATATCCCGACAGTAGAATACTCATATCAACTCGTATAGCAATCTCCACAAATATAGTTTAAGGATAATTCAAAAACAAATCTTTCTCTCTCTTCAGCCATAGGAAGTCCACTGCTCAACATAGGCCTCCACCAAGGGTCTTTCTCCACCAGTGATGGAATAATTAGCAATAGCAATCACTAATAACAAGTGAAGTGGTTAATAACATTTCATCACTACATAGTATAAAACAAAGTCGCTTTCTCTGTCCCTATGTCCCTTTGTATGCTTAAATCTTTAAAACTACACAACGGATTTTTATGCGGTTTTTTTTAATAGATAGAGTGATTCAAGAGAAAGGTTTATATGTATAATACGTACATATTATTGTACAGAAATATATTTGTACACGGGCGAAGCTGGGCCAGGCCGCTAGTAAGTCATATAAATAAGCAAAATTGTGCCATTTGCGATTGTGATTCACAAAGCCGATCGGCTGAAATTTTTATACGATATCGTGTAATCTATGAAGGAGTCAGTTTCATGAACCAATTAAAGAAGAATCTCAACAATCAATTTTGTGTGGGTAATTTTAGATGTGAAAAATGGTACATATGGTCAGTTTTTTATCACGAATTCTGAGGGTGGCAATTAGCAACAACAGAAATATTAGCAACAACAGTCTTCAAAACTAACGAGGTGGTGATGTTATTTTGGAATATCAATAATTCTCATTACTCGTCTTTTCATCAACCCGTTGGAAGCGGCCTGCATCCAGAGACTTCCTGCAGCTCTAGCCTGGTCGTCAGTCCACCTGACAGGCGGGAGTCCAACACTTCGCTTGCCTGTGACTTCCACTCCAGAACCTTTTGGCCCACACAACCATCAAGTCTTCGCGCTATGTGTCATAATGCCTTAAAAACTAGGAATACAAACTTTGAAACGATAAAAAATATTTTAATTCATTCGAATTCAACCGCGGCCTTATGAAACCCCATAGAGTAAACCCAGGTGAGTATGTTGCGTTTCGGGTTTTCTACGGATTTCCGGCTACAATCAGGCCGGTATAATTGTGTCAACTCGCGAGACAAACATAAACTCGCGTCTTTTCCCAGAATGGGTAGGTTCAATGTCCTTCAGGAGATGCTTCATGTCCCACCCAACACCCAAGTTTCGCCTTGCCTTGTCCCACGATGAGTTTAAGGGACTATGCCTAGCCTCGGTATAGGGCTCAAATCCCTTACTCCAGACTGATAATTAATTGATAAATCGAATATTTTCCCGACTCGGGATTCATATCTGAGTTAGCGTTGGTATCGCACCGTAGTACAACTAGCCATCGAGTCATCCAGGCAGTCTATGCTTATTATTTGACATCAGATTGGCGTATCGTAACGTATCATCGCATACGCACCACTGCAGGCCACGGGCCGCCTCTACAATCGAGAGCGCGATTAAGAGTAGTTATGCTATATAATCCACCACTAGCCTAGTTGTGTGTTTGATTGAATCAGATTTGCGTGTTTGGTCTTGGAGCTGTCTTGGAAATAAAATTATCGACAAGCAACTTGACAATATGATTAGTAGTAAGGTGCTCTTGTAGAACGCATCAAAAATAAAGATCAATTAATTGTGAAATTCTATACGCTACCCGATGTATAATAGATATATTTTTATTCCTCTAGTTATAAGACCGGAAAAGTCTGACTGAAGATTGGTGAGACATACCAATTGACGTCGTTACATTCTGTATCTGGGCCGCTCTGTTGTTACCATTATTAGCATAGTCGTCATTTCGCTGGGCCAGTGTAAAAAATCCTTTGTTCATTTTGAATCATAATATGTGTGTACTCGTTGACTCACAGAACATATTACATTATTATAAGTAATTAAATTATTAAATTACTACAAAAATTACAAACTCAGAGTTGATTTATTTTATTGATTTACAGATTCATTTTAAAAAAATTGGTCGCTGGTATCTAAAAAAAATATTAAAAGTAATCCGTTAAGTACTATTTTAAGAAAATTTATATACTCCTATTTTTATAAACACACATTATAAGTCATGTATCTATTGGCTGGTGGTGAAATTAGGAACTACAAATTAAAAAGATTTATTAAACCCAATGTTTGAGATATACTTTTATAATTTATTAAAAAAAAAACGAGCATTTATACTCGATATCTAAACATTAAAATATCTACCGAAATAAAATATGAAGATTGAAAAACTATTCATATTATTTTAATAACAGCGCTTTTGGCCACAGAATATAATAGACGACTCTTGTAGACGACCAACACTTCATTTTTTTCAGATCTGTAATATATTTTACTTGCATCCTGTAATGATTTTAGTAACTTAAATTATAGTTCTCTCTTATGAATAATTTTAGAATTGATGAGAAATACATAAATGAATGAACAACAATATTCAAAATATAGCTCCGAACCATAGAGTAAAATGTAAAATTCATTCTTTGCATACACCAGTGTCGTATCATTAAAACACCCACGAGCAGTTAGTCACTATTCTTTTACAAAAAAAATATTGTGTGTGTAATTTGGTAAGCTTTTTTGATATTACAAAACATAATATTGTATTGAATTAATCCATCCATCAGCCAGAAGTCCACTACTTAACATAGGCCTCCCCCAATGATTTCCACAGAGACCTGTTGGAGGCAGCCTGCATCCAGCGACGTCCCGCGACCTTTACCAGGTCGTCCGACCACCTTGTCATTGAATAAATAATACAAAAAAAATTATAACCAAGAGACAATACTATAAAGCGTTCTTTAAAGTCGTGCTAATTTTGTTACTTGAAAACCATCTGAGATAGGGTTTTTTTTTTATTTACGTGCCGTCATAGTGTAGTGTATCTCCCGCGCGGTTTACCGTTGAGTTCTTGGAGATCCTGTATATATATTTGATCGATGTTAAGCTGTAAATAGGAAAAGTAATCTAAAGTTAACTTTTTTTTTTTTTTTTTTTTTTTTATAATAACACCCAACAGTCACATACATAGTCCTGACCCCACATTAAGATCGAGTCTTGTGTCGTGGGTATCAGGAACTACGAGAGACTTTTCGGTCTCACAAACACCCAGACCCGAGAGAAATATTTGTGGGCCGCACAAACATTTCTCTCGGTGCGGGGATCGAACCCGCGGCCTCTCGTTTCACAGGTGGCGTCTAACCAACTGCGCCACGGAGGCTGTCAAATTATCATTTGTCAATATGGCTGTCAAATTTTCATTATCATATCACTTTATAATTATCATTTGTGGTCTTTTGCCACGTCATCTCTGTTTTTTGATAATGTTTACGAAATAATGAGATAGTGGGATAAGGGTGTGTTATCGAGTCTCCAACATGCTATAGACCGGAAATCTACTTTAATAAACTAATACTTATTGCAAGGAAGATGACACAATATGTGTTAGGTGAATATTTTAAGGATAATATACTTTAATTGCGCAGCATACACAATCACCTATTTATTTTTGGAAATGACATCGGGTTTCCAGTGCTTTAATTGGTTTACAAGTTTATAAGAAAATTTAAATTACTGTTATACAGGATAACCTTATGCATGTTAAAGTATAAAGACTAATCGTTACACAGTGCAGTTATTGTTTCACATCGGCAGTCGTGCGGACTCCACGCAAGCTACAACTCGGCTACAAAACCACTAGCGGCGCAGACCAACACTCTTTGGAGACAAAGCATGCTTATACTGACTCGTTTGCTATCTGTTACAGCGGCTTTGGGTGAGTACCATTCTTAATCATTATTTTGAATAAAAAAATGGAGGCACATGCCCAAGGAGGCAGTACTGCCAATTCATACGGCATGGTAAATAAACCCATATTCCTGGATGCCAAGCCCCACATTACTGACGATCATGCATAATATGTGCGGTCAGTAGAATCCAGAATTTTCGAACGAGGCCGTACAATTCCATAGAAGTCCACCGAAGTGTGCACAATTTTTTCCACTTGACAATTGACACTTGATTTTTTCATGCGGCAATGAAACATGTTTTCGTCGATTATTTCCGCCTGCGTTTTAAATATTCCGACTCAGGATTCAGTTTTAGAATGAGGTCAAAGTCTTTCAACTGAGACTTGAATATGATCAAAAACGACGACCTCTCCTCGCTTCCCAATCACATGGATAACCACAAAATCTTCAGTAAACTCAATAATATTGATTGAGTTGATAAATATTTATGTTATTTCCAACAACTCTACCAATTTAAGAAGATTCCTGTTGTTGAGATATAGGCGCTCGTCCTTTCCGTAAACGTTAAGAGACGGGCTTCTGTTGCCTCTGCACCATCCAGAGCCATTTGGGCAGTGTAGGAGCAACAGGCACTTTTCTAATCCTATTACCGAGTCAATCAGTTGGACTATATCCAGACTATTGTCACTCGCCACAGCTGCCTGCCGGAGCCGTGCTCCGATAGTACCTGCGTTAGGTGGAACGTCACCACAACGTGGCCACTTCTGTAGGACAGGTCGCTCTGCCAAAGCACCAGCACTGGGATTGTCCAAATTGGTGCACCACTCCTCCAAGGCGGTCGTATGGAGAGAGGCTCGTACGGCCTCAACCTTTCTAGGGGCTGGTGCCAACCGATACCGAAAGCAATACTTCAATCATGTGCAACGTGACGTGACCACTTGATCGTAAACCATAATATTCTGCTGAACCGTTTCAATATCTGTTATTTTTTTGTATTCACCAGGAATGGCGATAGGTAACGATAGCATCGATGGCAATCGCGGCACTTCCGAAAACGAGCGCGGTTCGGGGCGGCGCTTCCCTCTTCGCGTGAAGCCTTTATCCCCCATCACCGACGAACATTACGACAGTAACCACAACTACAACTACAACAATAACAACGAAAACAACACCAATAAGAACAGCAACGATAGCAACAGCCGCAACAACACCAACATTAATTATAGCGACGACAACAGCTACAACAACAACAATAGTAACATCAACGATAATAGCAGTGGCAACATCAATAATAACAGCAACATTAACAGCAACAGCAACAACGATAATAACAGTAACACTAACAGCAGCAGTAACAGCAATAATAATAGCAACGCTAACAGCTGGGGCAACAATAATAATAACAGCAACACCAACAGTAGCGGCAATAACGATCATAATAGCAACGCTAACAGCTGGGGCAACAATAACAATAACATCAATAACAATAGCAATGGCAACAACAACAGTAACATCAACAACAATAGCAACGGCAACCACAATGACAATTGGAACAATAACAACTCGGGCAACACAAAAAGCAATATTAACAACAATAGCAGCGGTAACAACAACCATAACAGCTGGGGTAACAACAACAATTGGAACAATAACGATTGGAACAACAACAACAATTGGAACAATAACGGCTGGAACAACTACAACAATAGGAACAACAACAACGGCTGGAACAACAACAACAATTGGAACAACAACAACGGCTGGAACAACAATTACAACAACAACAATTGGAACAACAACAACGGCTGGAACAACAATAACAATTGGAACAGTAATAGCTGGAGCAACAACAACAACAACAACAATAACGGCTGGAGCAACAACAACAACAACAATAACGGCTGGAGCAACAACAACAACAACAATAACGGCTGGAGCAACAACAACAACAATAACGGCTGGCGCAACAACAACAACAATTGGAACGATAACAGCTGGGGCAATAACAACGTCAATACTAACAAAAACAGCAATGGTAACAACAATATTAATACCAATAAAAATGTCAGTGGTAACAACCACAATAACAGCAACATTAACAGCAGCGGCAAAAATAACACCAACACTAATAATAACAATAGTCCCTACTATAATAACAATATCAACAGAAACAACTGGGACAACAATGGCAACAGTAATACAAATAGCTGGAGCACCAACAATAGTAACAACAACAATAACTGGGGCAATTCCAACAGCAACACCAATAGGAACAACTGGGCCAACAACAATAACTGGGCCAATAACAACAACTGGGCCAACAACAATAACTGGGCCAACAACAACGGTAATTACAACAACAATTGGAACAAGAGCTGGGGCAACAGAAACGGCAATATTAACAATAACAGCTGTGCTAAAAACAACGTCAATACCAATAACAGCAGCGGCAACAACAACAGCAATATTAATAATAACAGCAACGGCAACAACCACAGCAATATCAATAATAACAGCAGCGGCACACATAACAGCAATATCAATAATGGGAGCAGCGGCAACCAAAACAGCAATATCAATAATGGCAGCAGCGGCAACCAAAACAGCAATATCAATAATGGCAGCAGTGGTAACAACAACAAAAATATCAACGACAACAGTAATGGCAACCACAACAGCAATATCAACAACAACAGCAGCGGTAACAACAACAAAATCCATAACATTAACAGCCACGGCAACGTCAGTAGTAACATTAACACCAACAGCAGCGGCAACAACAACAGCAACATCAATGACAAAAGCACCGGCAACACCAACAGTAATCGCAACTATAATAGTAACAATAATGACAATGCCAACGAAAACATTGAGAGCAGCAATAACAACAACAATAGTAACATTAACATATTTAGCAACAACAATCGCCTCAGAAATAAAAACTTTAACGCTAGCAACAGAAACGCCCTTAGTAACACTAATATCTTCAGCCACCATACTATTAGCGACAACGTCAAAGAAAACAGCAGCGACAACAACCAAAGCAACATCAATTACGACACTAATGCCGCAAACGACAACGAGCCGGGTCAGTGACCGGACTGATCCACTGAGTCGTCTTTGTACTAAATACACAGGACAATTTCACTTTTTTTTGTCGTGTTATGTGTTTATTCAGAAATTGACTGTCAAATCATCATGTGACTTTAACAAAACTAACTTCACATAATTATTGTTTATTTTTTTGTGCCAAAAATTAATATAAATTAGGATTTTTATTCTAAGGTATAACCTACCTCAAATGAACTGTAGATACATAGATAAATGTAAACTTTGTGGGCATTGTAGTGACTAATATTTCTGTGCCATTGTCCCATAAGAATAATTACCTTCGCATTTCCTTACATTATTATACCTAAGCAATGTTATAAACGTCAAATTGAAAAAATAAACTATATATTTAGTGCAATTTGCCGACTGTTATGCTTTCAAATGCTTGGAATATAATAATTTCAGATACTATAATTACGCAAACAAATTTTATTAATAAAACATGTTTTAAGTATCAACGTCAGATGCGTTATAAGTTTCATACTTTTAATATAGAGACCTCTATATGGCCTAACCACTCTTAATCGTATTCTCGATTGTAGAGTAGACCCGTGCCCTGCAGTGGGACGTATATGGGCTGATACAGAATATAGAGAAATAAATGTCAGTCTTATGTGTTAAATACGATGACAACAATTTAAGAATTCCTTTTAACATCTATGGTATTTCCAGTACGTAACTTTATCATTCTAAAATATGGCTAAAACGATCATGGTACAGATTACTGAACTAGGTTCGATGTTTCTTATTCAACATATCATGTTATTAATAAAAAAAATATAGTGATAACATTACCTCAGTTATGAATTATATTATTAAACTTAAGCTTTGTATTGTTGTCGATTTCATTCGAATAATAAAGCATTTTCGAACAGTTTGTGTTTTGACTTTTTTTGTGTATTGAGACGAAGGGTTGGCGCTCACGGGATAGTAGAGGTGATAATTCATTTAAGATATTATGTTTAATTTTATATTATTTTAATATTTCCCCCATCATCATCATCATCATCAGCCTATTCGCGTCCACTGATGGACATAGGCCTCCTGTGGCACGCGACTGGGCTTGATCTTCAGACCAACGTCTCCAACCGCTACCAGCCATCTTTCGGATATCATCACTCCACCTCGTTGGAGGGCGTCCTACACTACACTTGCCGAGGCGCGGTCTCCACTCGAGAACACGTCTACCCCAACGGTTGTCGGTTCTCCGACAAATGTGACCAGCCCACTGCCACTTCAACTTGCTGATCCGCTGGGCTATGTCTATTTCCCCCATGATATGCTCAAAAGATTATCCTGCCCACTACAATCCTTGAAAATAGCTCAAGAATGTACATCTTACTTTACTTACATAATATCTACCCACATGAAATCCACTCCTAATCACAGTCGTCGTTCGTCAGTTCGTCACAGTAGTCGTTTTGTTAGTTTGCAAGGAACAAAGCGGTATGTGGATCAAATAAAGAGTAATTGTATACGGAATATTTTATGAGCAAGGACAACACTGTAAAGTTTGTCCAGACAAAACGTATACAAAGTATTCATCGCAAGCGTCTTCGATGTCTGGCACCGCGGCCTTGATGAAGTGCTCGTGTCGCAGCAGATGCGTGAAGGTGGCCCACGTGTAGATGTTGCAGGAGTTCTCGTCAGGCGGCGACGTGGACGCCACGCCGCGCAGGAACATGCGTATTCTGTTACCGATCTTACCGGGGAACACAAGTCCACCGCCACTGCCGCCGTGGCATACTGCCGTGCCTGAAACAACACATTTCACTATTCAAGCCTTCTTTTCATGGCAGCGAATGGATGAGCGTACCATTCGCCTGATAAGCGAGACGACCGCTCATGGACAGTAGCGAAGAAACAACACCATGAATTACAAAGCACTGCTTGGCATTCTCGCCATCCTGATACATAAGATGTTAAGGGTCAATATGTCATTTACTCTGCCTACAATGTCCGGAATATAAGTGCATTTGCACTGCTGTTTGGCGGTAGAAAGACGCATTGGTGTGGTACATACCACCAGTAAAATAAGGCCTGATGCGTATACAATTATAATTACTTACACTGGTATCCCACTAAGAGACATATCTTTATTTGATTCTATCATCATCATCATTATCTCAGTCACAGGAAGCCCAGTGTTGAACATGGCCTCACTCAAAGATCTCCACATCGACCTGTTGCCGTCGACCTGCATCCAAGGACTTCCTGCAACTTTAGCCAGGTTGTCCATCCACCTTGTAGGCAGGCATCCGACATTTCGCTTGCCTGTATTTATTTAGTTATTAATTTAATTCTATGGTATAACCAAACATACAAGGGTCACTATGTTAAATGCGGGTCCTAATCATCATTTCTAGCAAACAGTGATTTGGTGTTGCCCTTGTGTACCAGCGGGCGTGACAATTCCCATGAGAATAATTACCTTCTTAACATAGCGTTTTAGCTATTAAACGAACTATGTGGCAATACTGGCACTGTTGCTTGGCCGATACTTCTTGTAGTACTAATGGTACTTCTTCTTGGGCATGGGCTGTGCTTATAGTAGACTAGATTTTGGTAGCGACATCCCTTGTGTGCTTAGAATGAGTTGGGAACTGAGTTCATTCTAGATTAAATGCAACATAATAGACATATTATGTATTGTTATTCATGAATAAAGTTGTAATTTATTTGTGTCGATAGGCCGAGCTTTTACATTGGTACGTTTTATAAATATTTTTGTCCAAACAAGACAAAGTCTGTAACTTGGAATACCAAAAAACAATTACAAAATTTGAATTATATTTAAATACCCATGGTTAACACAAATATTTGTCTCTGTACGGGGATCAAACCCGCAGCCTATTGTTTCACAGTCGGCGTCTAATCAACGACGCCACGGAAGCTGTCATATATATTATATATATTTAATGTGCAGTATACTAACAAACTAGGATTAGCAAGTGGAAGTGGCAGTGGGCCGGGCACATAGCTAGTAGAACCGATGGCGATTGGGGCCGAAAGGTTCTAGAGTGGAGGCCACACAGGCAAGCGAGATGTCGGACGCCCGCCTACAAGGTGGATGGACGACCTGGCTAAGGTTGCAGGAAGTCGCTGGATGCAGGCCGCTTCCAACAGGTTGATGTGGAGATCCTTGGGGGAGACCTATGTTCAGCAGTAGACTTCCTGTGGCTGAGATGATGATGATGATCACGATGAGTATACTAACATATAGTAAGGTCACTACTTACCATTGTAGTAACCAGTGCAAATCTTGTCACCGGTAATCGCGCTCCTGAATGACACCGGGCTCTGCTCTATGCATTTGTTGATGGCGATGGTGGGCAGGGAGGCTACCTTGAGCACCTGCGACGCCGGAGCGTTGGCCTCGGTCTGGCCCCAGCCCGCGATCTACAACCAACAACCTTGTAAACTTCATATATTACAGACGAAGATAAATATCAGGTCAGCACCATATATGGAGACAAGCGCGCCGCTCATTGTGGTAAAATAGAACTAAGCAAAAACAAGCGCGAAAATAGACGTTTGATTTTATTGCATAGGTCCGGCAAAGAAGCAAACAAGTCACATGATGGTAAATGATGACTATTCACAACGCATGGATCATGAATTTGATGCTGGACCATCAAATCAGTAAGAGAGCGTGAAGGAAAATGGATGAGAAGAGAAAAGGTATTTTGTGTATCCGGTAATCTCATTCATCGAACGAAACTGAACAACGTCGATTGCTTGTGAGACAGTGGCACTGCCCCCTAGCCTGCCCGTTTAGTGTTGAGTCATGACTGACAAGAACCTGGTCTTTTTTTATTGCAATGAATTGTTATTTTATTATAATGAATGGCGAGACGAGCTTGCCGTCCGCCTGATGGTAAGCGATACGAACTATCATGAGCAGTAGCAAAAACAAATAACGCCTTGAATTACAAAGGAGTGCATGGCATTCCACTGCGCTCGCTATCCTGAGACATAAGATGTTAATTCTCAATATGTCCAAAGTTACTCTGGCTACAATGTCCTTCAATCCGAAACACAACAATGCATTTACATAGCTGTTTGGCGTGAGAAATATACATTGCAGTTGTATCTACCCAGGTGACTTCTCACATATAGACTTACTACCAGTTAAAACTAACTACCACTACCAAATAAAATTGTATACTCATAATTTTAAATATGCGTCGTTGAAATCGTGATTTGGTTTAGCTTGTCCTGGTTTTACCCAGGAACAATGAATAACAAGGTGGAATTCTTAGGTAGAAAATTTGCGTACTGAGTTCGAAGTTAAACCGCCGAAGTAATTATTTTTCTCTATACAAAGTTCAACAAATTGTAATTCCGTTATACATAATTTTTTTTCTTAATATGACGAATTTTTCTGTGCCTACTCATTATTACTCATAAAATATCTTTGAAATAAAATGAGTAATATATTTTGTTTTTCTGTATTCCAATGCCTACATGAAATCAATGGTCAACCGCGTGATCATTGGACATAGATTGGGTGACACTATTCGATTTATTATTACAGGTTTTAGGAGCCTGGGTGGGGTTACAACGGAGTTCTAAGCATCGTCAGCATTGTCAGCATTGACAGCTTCCATTCGAGATAAATATTGTTGTGATATTCATGTATTTGTTTCGGGTCTGGGTGTTGGTGAGACAAAAAAGTCTCTTGTAGTTCCTGATACCCAAGACAGTCAGTCGGCGAACAGCTGACAAATCGCACGCGCACACTCGCTACGTACCGAGTGCTCGATAACACCACGGTTCTCAAAGTTTATTCTCTACGTTTCCACTATGTTCACCTGCAAGCGTTGCAAAACAACATGCAACGATGGGGCATATTGCTCCTTGTGTACGAGCTACTTCGACTTCCCATGTGCAGGCATTACTGAGCAAGGATGGCGAAAGCTTGGTGATAGAAAGCTAACATGGAAGTGTGCAAGCTGCAAGGCAGCAAGTCCACGGCCATCACCCTCTGCTACCCCTACACCTGCAGATATGGATGGAATTCTGTCCGAGCTGAAGATATTATCGGCTCAAACTGCAGCTATACCTGACTTAGTAAACAATATGAAGGTAATTCAGAAGGAACTAAGTGAGCTCAAATCCATTACGGACGAAATCTTCAGTCTCAAATCATCAGTTGAATTTGCACATCAAGTCATTGAAGACTTAACGGCTAAGGTATCGACTCTCAGCAACGAGGTGGATTCGTTGCAGAAGGCAAAGGAAGAAATTACATCACTTCACACCCAACTTGCCACGCTAAATGATTTGCATAGAGAGAACGACCAGAGACAACGAATGAACAACATTGAGATCAAAGGTGTTCCTGTATCGGACTCAGAGAACCTATTCTCCATTATGGCGAAAATAGGAGAACTTATTAATGTCAGCCTAACTAGGGAGCATATAAATTATATTGCTAGAGTTCCCATGCGCAGTGACCCACGCAACAAAACCATTATTTGCTCTGTTCACAATCGATATGTGAAAGAAAATTTTGTAGCTACCTCTAAGCAGCACAAACTCACACCCCGAAAACTTGGATTGCAGGGTGACAACCCGATTTATATAAATGATCATCTGACATGGGAAAATAAAATGCTGTTAAACAAAACTAAAGAACTTGCCAAAGAGCGGGGGTTTTCCTACGTATGGGTGAAGAATTGCAAGATATTAGCAAGGAAAAACCCCACTTCGCCGGTAATAACTATAAAATCAGAAAAAGACTTAACCAAGTTTTAACGGCAACTAATACCTATTTATTAACCATACAACAAATAATCTGGCAAATTTATTTTGTATTTTGTTACAACTATTGCATCATTTTCTTTTTGTGTATACAAAAAATATTACTTTCAAAGTTTGAGAAGCGCGCTCACCTTTTTTTATATCTATTCAACAAATCAAGTTCTTTTGTTCACTCCATTAGTGTGGCGGACCGACTCATTCGCAACAATCCAATTAATAATGCACCGTATTATGATCACTTTAGACACGTTTTTAATCTATTGCTTCACGTTTGTGCGACCCAATACTTATTGTCACTACCCGTCGCTTTATTTTATCTTAACTTGTTATTCGTATTTATGTACTGTACGTTGCTTACACTTATATTAATATTTTTCATTCTTTTAAAATGATACCGTTTAGCTTTTATTATTAGAATGTTCGAGGACTGCGGACAAAAACATCCATATTCTATAGAAATCTATTGCAACACTCATACGATGTTGTCTGCTTAACGGAGACGTGGTTAACTGACAGTATTAATAATTATGAACTGTTTGACGATCGTTATCTCGTCTGGAGACGCGATAGAAGTTATGCCGAAACGAATCAAAGCCTAGGGGGCGGTGTATTAATAGCTGTACGCAGAGAACTCGTGAGTGAATGTCGTGAGAACTGGTGCTCATCAGCTGAAGACATATGGACAACGCTTACGTTACGTAGTAAAAAACCTAAGGTCTCCTTTAAATTACATATATGTGTGGTATATATTTGTAATCAAAACAAAGGTAATTCCATTTCAACCCAATTGAGTAATTTCTCGAATAATCTCCTTGACACAGTCTTAAGTCATCCAGAGAATAAATTTATAATCTTAGGAGACTTTAATCTTTCTAATATTGTTTGGTTGCCTTCGGATACTGATACTTCATTTCAACCTACTAATGTTTGTGGCCTGACTCAATCTGCTTTCTTCGATAACATTAATATCTGTCATCTGTCTCAATATAATAATTGTGTTAATTATAATAATAGAATTTTAGACCTTATATTTTCCAATACTGAGATTTCCGTGGCGTGTTCTGCTGACCCTCTCGTATTGGAAGATCACCACCATAAGGCCCTTTACATCTCCTTCGACTTCTCGCAACATTACTTCTCAATATCCTTACCATATACTAAATACTTATACGACTTAGGTGATTATGATACAATTTCATCCGAACTCGATCAAACAGACTGGGTTAACCCGCGAGCACTCGCGCTATGAGCATTTTGCTCACAGTAAATTTAAATCACGCGCCATTTAGTCAAAATAATGCGTACAGACATCGTTTTTTCGGTAGCTGAGTTTTAACCCCTCCCCCGCACCTGGATACAGTTCACTGTTCGCCAGTGTGCGCTAGTCGCTCGGACGAGGAGGTTTGTTGCGCCGTGTACCATCAAGCGGCGTTTTGCTCATCGCGCGGGTGTCGACGTAAGTACTTTTCTCCTCATGACTTTTTTTTTGTTTTTATTATTTTATTGGTTTTACTGCTACTTTTATGTTATATTATAGTTTTAAATTACTGTCATAAAACACTATTGTGTATTTTTATTATAGATGGATAGAAGAGATGAAAGAATTTTGGCGTGGTTCATGGAAGAAGATTTGGAGGAAGACATTGAGGATCCGTCTTTTAGGGCCGATGATATTGAAAGCGATCGAGCCAGTGAACACAGTCATCATTTCACTGACACCGAACAATCTTCATCGGAAGTAGAAGGTGAGGTTTCTTCAAATTCATTGGGGAATCAGCTGTGTTACGTAGGAAAAGATGGGAGTACAAAGTGGAACTATCATCCGGTTCGTTCTAATGTAAGGACAAGAGCTCACAATATTGTCGAGAACCAACCTGGAGTAAAACCAGTGGCTAAAAATATTAACACTATAATGGAATGTTTTAACCTTTTTGTGAGTGAAGAAATGCTGAATGATATAGTTGGCTTTACAAATATCCACATCAGAAAAATTAAAGATAAATTTTCAAGGGAGAGAGATTGCAAGGAAATTGATATTTTAGAACTAAAAGCCTTTATTGGTATGTTATATATGGCTGGTATAAAAAAAATGAATCACTTAAATTTGAAAGAGATGTGGGATAAAGATGGCACGGCTCCTGATATTTTTAGAGCTGCGATGAGCCGCAATAATTTCCTTTTTTTGATGAGAGCTATAAGGTTTGATGATATAAACTCTCGCTCGGAAAGAGCAAAGTATGATAATATTGCTCCAATTCGTGAATTATTCGAATCTTTTGTCGCAAAGTGTCGAGCCAATTACCAGGTTGGAGAAAACGTCACTATAGACGAAATGCTGGAATCGTTCCGAGGACGTTGCAAATTCCGTATGTATATAGCAAACAAACCAGCTAAGTATGGTATAAAAGTATATGCTTTGTGTGATTCAAAGAACTTTTATACAAGTAACTTAGAAATTTACCCGGGCAAGCAACCAAACGGTCCACATAAATATGATAATACTGCATCTGCAGTTGTAAAACGTTTATCACTAGATATTCTGAATACAGGCAGAAATATTACAGCTGATAATTATTTTACGTCGATTCCACTGGCTGATGAATTACTAGCTGCACGGACTACTATCGTAGGTACACTCAAAAAGAATAAGAGAGAAATTCCACCTTTCTTCCTTGACATGAAACAAAGACCAAAACCTAGCAGTATCTTTGGTTTTCACAAGGGCAAAGTTTTGGTGTCTTACGTACCGAACAAAAAGAATAAAAAAAATGTTCTTATGATAAGTACACTTCATAACGATGACCGAATCGATCCAACTACTGGCGTTAACGCAAAACCCGAAGTCATCACTTACTATAATCAAACAAAAGGAGGTGTTGATGTTGTGGATCGACTAAAAGAAGAATATTCTGTTGCAAGAGTAGCATGTAGGTGGCCGCTGAGATTATTTTTCACGATCCTAAACATAGCCGGAATCAACAGTCAAATCATTTACAAGGAAAACACGAATATAATCATAACGCGCAGAGATTACTTAAAACAACTAGCTCTTCAACTAATACAGCCGCATATCCAAAGAAGAAGCACCTTCCAGAACATTGCATATCCTCTACAGCAAGTGATTAAACGTTTTGTACCAGATTCTGAGATACCAGGACAAGAAAAACCAAATGGAATCTGCGCGGTTTGCCCAAGACGCAAAAACCGCAAGACCAAAAAGTGCTGCATTTACTGCCAAAAATTTTTATGTAACGAGCATAGTCATACATTATGTGATATGTGTAAAGCTCGCATATATGATGAAGACTAATTATTCCTACATATTTAAGCTATTGTTTGAAAATATTTTTATTTGTTTAATTTTTTCCGTAAGACTGCCTTAGAAGACTGGCAAATTAGTTACTGTGATTGTTAATTGAAATAAAAAAATAATAATGTTGAAAAAGTTTTAAATATATGTTTTTTAGATTAAATAAAGTGTATTTTATTTAATAAAATAAAAAAATAACAATATCACCCGGTAAAACCTGCATTTAATAACATTCATAAACGTGAGCAAAATGCTCTACGCGCGAGAGCCCGTGTAATTTCTAAAGGTGCGGGTGCTCGCGGGTTAATAACTTTAGCGGTAAGTCGATGGAAGAAGCTACGGCCTTTTTCTATAGTACTATCAACAGGCTGCGTGATGCCCACGTTCCTTCAAAAATGGTTACTCCCAACACCAAATATCCTCCCTGGTATAAAAGCCCATTAATAAAAATGATCAAAGAAAAGTCTAAATTCCATGCTAAATATAAAAAATATAAAAATACCGCAGATTACAATTGTTTTGCTTTATTGAGAGAACGGGTTAAAATGCTTGAAAAAAATATGTTTAACGATTATATAGGGCAAGTAGAGAGTAATATACTCAAAAACCCAAAGGCATTTTGGTCTTTTGTAAAAAGAAAAAAGCAATCTAATTCCTATCCTCCACTACTTAGATATAAGTCAAATTCTTCCAGTGACGGTAACGTAATTTGAAATATGTTCTGTGATTATTTTGATTCCAACTTTTTACAGTGTTCGAACACGACGCACAGCGACACCTCAGCTTATAGACATAACGCTATCTGTTCGACTACCCAATACCCAAATTCGGCATCTGATATTGGTAATATTGAAGTGCTAGAACACGAAGTTTATAGGTTATTGAAGGCAACTAACATAAACAAATCCGCAGGCCCTGATAATATTCACCCATTCTTTATCAAAAAATGCGCCATTAGTCTTTCAACACCGCTCACACTATTATTCAGACAATCTTTTCGTGAAGGATCAGTGCCGAGACTGTGGAAGTCCGTTTTTGTTACACCAATACATAAGAAAGGTCCTAAAAATTTAATAGAGAACTACAGGCCCATATCAAAACTGTGTATTTTCGCGAAAATTCTAGAAAAAATCGTTTACCGACAATTGTACGCTTCTCTCAGACACAGTCTCGGCGAACAGCAGCACGGATTCCTCAGGGGTCGGTCTACTACATCTAATTTAATAATCTGCAGTGACTTCATAGCGCAGAAAATGTCCCAAGGATCCCAAGTCGATATTATATATACAGATTATAGTAAGGCATTTGATAGGATTAATCACTCAATATTATTGAAAAAATTACTGATTGCCGGAATCAGAGGGAACCTCTACAGATGGTTCTGTTCTTATGTTGACAATAGATGCCAAACCATTGTCCTCAACGGCTATAGCTCTAAAACATCTTACATACCCTCTGGTGTCCCGCAAGGTTCCCTATTAGCCCCATTGTTGTTCACTGTATATATAAATGATATTTCAAACTGTTTCCAACACGCAAAAATCCTTTTATATGCAGACGATATGAAAATTCTCTATCCAGTATCCACTATGGCTGATAATCTTGGGCTACAAAATGAATTAAATCGGTTTTTTGATTATTGTTCTCTAAACAAACTAGACTTAAATGTATCAAAATGCTATGTCTGTACCTACACTAGAAAACGATACCCAATATTATTTAGTTACTCCTTTAGTGGTACCTTAATTAAAAGAGTGAATTCCATCACAGATTTAGGTATTGTATTTGATTCTAAGTTACTGTTTAACGAACATATCTCGAACATGGTTAAAAAAGCCTCGAGAGCATTAGGATTTATCACTAGGCTCTCTTCGGAGTTTAGAAATATCAAAACGTTCAAAATTTTATTTTGTGCTTATGTCCGCAGTCACCTCGAATATTCATCACAGGTTTGGAATCCTGTCTACAGTGTCTATATAGAGAGAATTGAAAACATACAAAGAAAGTTTTTAAGGTACGTCCAGTTTAGATCAAATACCTATCTTCAAAGTTACACTGCAAGATGTAAGAAATTTCATATGCTTCCATTACACGAAAGAAGACGCATAGCTGATCTAGTTTACCTATTGAGCATCGCGAATGGTTCGGTTGACTGTCCGGAGTTACTAAGTAGGTTGGGACTACGCACACATTCTTTTAACCTAAGAAAACCACAGTTATTACATGTCCCTGTTGTTGTCTCTAAATATCACCAGAACTCCTTTCTTATACGCGCCAGCCGATCTTTCAACTTACTAGCACACGAATTGAACTTAGATCTTTTTCAAACTAGTACACTCGAACTAAAAAAGAAAATGAGCAACACTTTTTTTTCTCTTAAGCCATAATGTAACGTGACATGAGTGAGCTAACCAAAGATTTATACCAAAGTTGTTCACCTACTATCTGTATTCAGTTACTATATGTGAAAACTTGTCATTAGCCATCAGTAAGTTATTTTAAGTACTCAAGCATGTTCTGTTAGCTGTAAGTTTTCCTTTTCAATAAATAAAAAAAAAAAAAAAAACAATATTCGATTTTTTATTTGCAGTCCATCTGATGGTAACAGTCACCGCAGCTCATGGACTTTCGCAGTGCCAGGGGTCCAGCAAAACAAGATTGCTGCCTACCGTAAAAAGAGTATCTACTCTCTTTAAACCCTCACTTAAAGAAGGTCAGGTCATAGCGCTCAGGGATCAAACATTAATTCTATTTTTATTAGCTTAAACCTGTAAAAAGAAACATTACAAGGTGCAGGGTCCATATTCAAATTTGGTATCCTCGACGGTCGCATAATGCGTCATTCCCTGATTCTGGTGGTACGATACTCGTACCCACCCGTACAGTGACCATCTTACACATCACACTTACATTGCTCGAGTATTAGACAAGGAATGTACGGAGGCACTGAACACTAACGATGTGAACTCATACTTAAATGCTCTATCACGAGGTCCGTTACTAATGATGGAATATTTTTATCCCTCAGGACAGCCCCACTCTATCTGGAGCGCACTGCATGCCATCAGGTTCATTTGTTGTCATTTTGTAAATTATGAAATCGAGGGCATAATCCATGTTTTGTTATTATTCAATATACAAACAGTTATGGTTTGATTATGGTTAGTTGAAACAAATGGGCAAACAGCTCATCCAAAGATAAGTTACTGATGGTAGGTCTCTCATACCTTCAGTCACTCGGCCGCCTGGGTAGGTACCACCGCAAGGTCAATTTCTCCCGCCAATCAGCAGTGTTAACACACTGTTGTGTTTCGGTTAGGATTTGTAACCAAAGCAACTGGACATATTAGGACTTAACATATTATGTCTCAGAATGGCGAGCGCAGTAGACCAAACCTTTGCCAACCTTTGCTTCATAATTCATGGTGTATTTTTGTTTTTGTTTTGCTACTGTCCATGAGCGATCATATAGCTTACCATCAGGTAAGTGGCATGCTTGTTTTGCCGTTTAATTAAATAAAAAATATATATCTCTGAATTTCCACAACGTGATGGATTGGATCATAAACGTGTTTCCAGCCCATTCAATTGAGAAGGGATTCCGATGGATAAAGAATGGGACGAGGAATGTGGTGTTGGACATTCGTTAAAACTTTTAAAGGTATACCTGTCCCAGCTCACCTTCTCGGAGCTGCATCTCCTCGTAATCCAGGTTGAAGTTCACGCAGGCCGGTTCTACGAAGCCGTTGAAGAGAAACAAATTGGTAAGAATCACCACAGCTATATCGTCCTGGTAATTTGCAGCGTTCCCTTGGTATCGCGGCGGGATTATTATCTCCTTTACCTGGAAGAATTACTCTAATTTTGACAAATGACTAACCTTCGGTCAGAATAACTCTACTGCGGAACGTAAACCTCCCACAGAGATGTCCCGTTTCCCTAACACTCTGTATCCACTATGATTGTTCGAAATAAACTTATCTTACATTTCGTTGACAGCCTCCGTGGTGCAGTTGGTTACGCCGGTTGTGAATCGATAGGCGATCGAGCGAGGTTCAATCCCCGCACCGAAACAAATAAATGAAAATGAAAATAATTTATTGAATCCATTAAAATGTTCAACATCGTTTAGATTCAGTCATTTTTTTTATCTACCACCCGGTTCGAAAAGCGGTTTTCACTAGGGAAGAACGGGCAAGAAACTCTAGTGTTGCTCTTTTCAAAAGCAGTTTACAATTTAGTGATTATTACATAATTTACAAGCTGGTTTAAATCAGAGCAGTTTATTACAAATATTTTTAATACGAATCCGAGATACTACGCATTTATTTAATTTAGTTCTATTCCCAAGCCTTGCTATCATCTAGATATTCTGAAATTTTATAATATGTTTTATTGCATAATTTTTGCTTGATAGTTGCTTTGAATTTTGTCATAGATAAGGCTTTAATGTGACTGGGAACTTTGTTATAAAAGTGTATACAGTAACCCTCAAAAGATTTGCTGATCTAATATTTATATGCTGATATAATATTTGTGTGGATCACAGGGATTTGTTTCGGGTGTGGGTTTTTATGATACCAAATAGTCTATCGTAGTTGCTACATACGACACAACACAAACGGCCGATGCCAATAATCAATCGAAAAAATTAGATTGAAGTCAATCTGGATTGTTTTCTACTTTTAGATTGGTTTCTTGTCATGTTGCCACAGTTTTTTCACTACTGAGATTGATTATTGGCAATATAGTATCAGAAAAAAGATTGAACTGTCAATCTAAAACGGCAAATTTTGGAATGATATTGTTTATTGGCAGCAGCTGTTAATCTTAATGTGCGGCAGGACTATGTATGTGACTCCTGGGCTTATTTATTTACTATTCGACTTACATCACTTTTCTGGGCGTGCACGTTGATACGATTGTTCCATGGTCTATATATTTTCCCTGCGCCAACTGCGAACCACGATGCATGAGGGACAACCCTGTCCTTGGTAAAACAGTGCGCGGCTGAAACAAATAAAGGTGCCTATTACATAATATTATGAGCTTACTTTAGACTTAGTAGCGCCACCTATATTTTGTTAACAAAACTCAATCTTATATTCGACAGACAGTGGCGCCACCTACAGTACGCCGAGACAATTCTGTCTTAATAATTTACGTTTGACGGACGAACCTTCTTACCGGGCACAAGATATAAGCTTCTGCTGCTTTTTTTTTTCAAGACGAAAAACATTTCCATAGCCTATTTTTTAACTTGAAACTGTATGTAGAAACTAGAAACTCATCTGTTTACAACGCATGGACATTCTGTTATTAGGCCAGTAAGCCGAATTAAGGAAAAAAAATCTAAATGTTGAATATAGTAGCGACATCTAGGCAGAACTTCCAGTAAATTCCAGTATTTTTGTTTTTAAACTTGATTTCATTTTGCTCCATTAAACTACACTACGATAGAGTAAAATATACAATTAAGGTCGCGGGTTCGATCCTTGGAATAAAACAAACGTTTGTGAAGCCCAAAAATGTTTGTATAAGGTCTGGCTTTTCCCAGCTTCTGAATTCTGATACCGCCGACACAAGATTTTTGTTATTTAAATTAATACACCCAACAGTCCGGACAATGTATGTATGTGACATACATTGTCCGGATCCCAAACTAAGACCGTTTCTTGTGTCGTAGGTATCAGGGGCCCTACTATATTCATCCGAAACGAAGTCTGAAACTTCGGATGACCGAAGTTTTCTATACGATACTAATGTATCCACACTGTAAAAGTTCGAATTTGTGTAACATACATTGTAACCAAAGTTTCAACAACCACCATAAATATATCTAGGTACATTCGTATCGCATATAAACTTCGATCATCCGAAGTTTCAAACTTCGTTTCGGATTAATATAGTAGGGCCCCTGGTACTACGATAGAATTTTCGGTCTCGCAAACACCCAGACCCGAAACAAATAAATGTCGATCACACAAACGATTGATCTCAGTGTGGGGTCAAAACTACGTATGTGAATATTGGGGGTGTATTTATTATTATTACATAAAGTTTCGATCCCAATCCTCAACATGACAATTCCTAACTCCAACAGCCGCATCCATAGACAGTTGATGAACCTAGTAATAATCAAGGGCCCTACTATATTCATCCGAAACGAAGTTCGAAACTTCGAACGAACGAAGTTTGTGACGATACGAATATACCTACTCTGTAAATGTTCGGATTGCCGATATATTCAAGTGCTCAAACATTACTTAAATATTGGATTGCAATTACCTACGCAAATCCCTAAGGCTAAGTGGCTTTAGGCTGAGTGGGCCGTGTTCAGTTAGGAGCAACACCTCAATGAGAGCAACTTAAAAGCGTTTATACCTTCCACACGCTTTTTGGCTCAAAAAACAGTACTTTTCAAACGGGTAAATAGCGACCAATAAACAATTTAAAGGAAAAATAATTAGTACTAATTTTAGAAAAGGTTGTTGTCTAGGGTTTTTGGTGGAGAATATTATAGATTGATATTATAATTACTGCTATGGCTTTTATGGAAACACTAGCGGTCCGGCCCGGCTCCGCCCTGGTTATGATATGTTTGATTTCGAATATCAATTTAGCATATTATAATTTATATCCGAGCAAAGGATTCCACGAAACGTCATTTTATTTTGTAACAATTTTAGTTGCTTTGTGTGTCAAGTCACTAAAACTACCACCCGGCTTCGTTTTCGGTAGCAATCCTGATATACCCTGTATGGTCTAGCCCTCTCAATCGTACTCTCAATTGTAATGCAATATGACATATGGTGCTAGGTCTCTCATATGTAGGAGGCCGCCTGGCTAGGTACCAACGCAATGTCTATTTCTCCCGCCAATGAGTAATGTAAATGCCCTGTTGTATTTTGGACTGAAGGAAATTGTATCCAGAGTAACTACTGGACATTTTGAGACTTAATGAGCGGTCGTATCACTTACCATCAGGCGAACGGCATGCTCGTCTGGCCATAAATTGCAATAAAAATCCCATATTTAAGCTGACAGCATTCTTACCAGTCAAGACGACTTGTTTGGTGACAACGGTGGCGCCACATATCTGCATATACGGGGTGTACCGCTTAGAGTAAACTCCGGCGTGCCACGGAACTCTCCGGAGCGCCGCAGTAATGCCGCCATTAATCGTTGACTTTATAATTGCGCTGCTATTTGACGCTATGTGCCCTGCGCCTTAAAATCATAATAAAAAAAATCTTTATTCAAATTGACTTTCAGAAAAATTTAAATAGTTAAAACTTGATCGCTTTATGGATAATGAACCATATATCCAGAACAATAAATAAATGAATAAAAACCAATATTATAATAGGTCACCTCAGAATAATAACTAAAGTAAGTCACTCCTTTATTTTCATTTTTTTTTCTTTGATTGATTAGCAATCAACTCTTAAACTCTTGTATATCAAAGTAAAGGCTTTTTTATAATTGAATCTTGCACCGCTTCGAAACGTATTATAAATGTGAGGAAATTGATAAAAAAACTCCTTTGATTATTATTTAATGTAAGTAAATAGAGAGATTTTCCAGGATTTTCCATCTATCTGTGGTGGTTCGCGAGCGGGACGAAGTCCACGAACCTATCGTGTGCGCCACAATCGGAAATCATCGGCTAGCTTCGGCGCGAGCGCACGTTTTCTGCGCTCTCGACCTCGTCGCCAACTCGCAACTCGCTACCGCGCAAGGCACACTCACGTCGCGTCGGTTTGTTCCGTACGATATATTAGTAGCCGCTTGCTTTGCCTCCGCGTAGTTAATCTTCGCTTTATATAATTTCATTTCAATACTTTCGTGTTTTATATCTGTCGTATGTTCTTCTATTACTACTATAGCTATTGTATATTGTGCTTGTACTATCTACCCTTCCGTGTACCGTTATCTACATATTAGATACATATCCATAAACCAGTGATTCTCAACCACTGTGCCGCGGCACTTTTGTGTGCCGCCAAATTTCAAAAGTGTGTCGCCAAATTTTGCAAAAATATTTTTATTATTAGCTTGTAATTAATCCCTTAATAAACGTTTAGTTATTATTGTAGTATATAGTATATTAGTTTATTTCGTATATTTATGTTTTTCTTTGTGTGCCGCCAAATTTTGAAATCCTTAAATATGTGCCGCAACTAGAAAAAGGTTGAGAATCACTGCCATAAACATTTACTGGTGGTAGGTTTCTCATTGGTACCACCGCAATGTCTATTTCTCCAGCCAAAAAGCAATGCGCTGTTGTGATTCGGATTGAAGGACATTGTAGTCCGAGTAACCACTGGACTTATCTGGGGGCGCGGCCGAGCCCCCGTCCAAGTCGAGCGATAGGCCGTAACATCCTTTTCTCGAAGCAATTCAGACCATTTTCAACCCCCTATAACTTCGTTGTGGCTCTTTAGCCACATCTTTAGCCAGCTCTTTGGCCATGAAGCCTGAATTTTCAGTTACTAAGCAGGCATTATGTAAACACGGTATATTTAAAATTTCATTCAATTTGAACCAGTAGTTTAATAATTGTAACTAGTCAAACTTTCTTAATTTTGTCACTCACTGACTGACTGACCGATCATCAAAAGTCTAAGGCACTTCTAGCAGACATAGAACCTTCAAATTTAGAATATAATTAGTGTTTAGTGTCTAAAGTAAGGGAAAATTCAAACATTTCATAATTTGTGTCTAGTTTTCTAGATAGACCAACTGCGTGAATAACTTTGTAATCCCATATAAATGTATAGGATTACAAAGTTACATTTGCAGTTAATGAATCATTGTACCCGTATATAATGGAATAATAGTTGTAGATAGATATCTATAAATATGAGGCATAACAGGAGGGGATATAGAGAGGGAAATGGTATATTCAGCCCATGAAACTGTACAACATTCCTCTAGAAAAACATGACGAAGAAAAACTTGCAAATATATAGACTAAATAGCTCGAAAATATCAATTACAATGAAAGAAAGAACATTAATAATCAAATCCGCTATATTTGTGATAAATTGATACCTACAAAAATAAGAAAAATCCATAACAGACAGAGGCTTTAAGAAAAATCGTTAGTGATATTCTAGAAGTAAGAAGTACCGAAAAGGAAAAAAGTAGGACTCTACAAAAAGACGTGAGATCCCATCAAAAACATCCTGTAAAAAAATTCCAAGTCTCGCAGCTCAGGTTTTCTACCGACTTAACATCTTGTGTATCACGATGGCGAGCGCTGTGTGATGCCAGGCATTGCTTTATAATTCAAGGTGATGTTTGGTTTTGCTACTGTTCTTGAGTGGTCGTATCGCTAACCATCAGACGAATGGCACGGTCCTCTCGACATGCATATTAATAAGAAAAACATGGCGGCCGCAAGGACCACCAGCGGTCCGTGAAGTCCAGTGTTGTGGGTATCAAATACTACGACCGAAGTTTCTTTCAGCCAGACCCGAATCAAACGTATTGTTGAATCTTGAACCTCGATTTCATTGGTTGAGGATTAGGAACGAAAATTCGACCGAAAATGGAACTAAAGAAAATAAACAATCACACACATAGTCCTGACCTCACATTGATCTATTATTTGTGTAATCCACAGGTATTTGTTTGAGTCTGGGTGTTTGTGGGACCGATAAGTCTTTTGTATTTCATTATACCCACGACACAAAACACATTCGAACGGCCGTTCTCAATATCCTATCCATCTTTAACAAGAGGTTAAAATAGATACCATTACTATGTCGGTACAATTCTACACTTCAATAAACTAAGATTGAAATATCTAGCTATCTATATATTGTCTTATCTAGCTATCTTTAAACATGTGCACCATATTTATATCTCTCTATCTTTGTTAACTGAAACACAAACTGTATCGAAATATCTAAAGAAATCTCTAGTTAAAGATAGATAGATTATAGAGAACGGCTGTAAGTAATTTCAAAAGTCGTTCGGAAGGGACAATATATTCGATAACTAAAATTTAGAAAACCGTAAGCGAATAATGTCGAAAGTAGTAATACTTACCGAAACAAAACGCACATAAGTATAATAACAATAGGTTTAGCGACGTCTTATTTCCCATTTCCAGCGACACAACACACTATCTCTACTTATAACAAGTTATGCACCATCCTTAGAGTATTTATCTTAGAGTAATTACCTTGTATTTTTAATATAGATGGAGCGCTGTCATCGTAGATGGAAAAACCAAAAGACGGAGTCACATATTCTATCCCTTTTACACAAAACGAAAGAGATTTATACATAACGTTCATGTAAGAAAGAGATGCAGGCTTTTGTATTATAATATGTCCTTATCGGTGTAACCGCTTGACTCCAGGAAATTTGACGTTTTGGAGGCATATTACATTATTTGGGGTGGCCATCGGTCCATCGGTTGATGTTCCCAAAACAAAAGATATTGATAGATTTAAATTACAAATTAAGAAAGTGTTTTTATTAGTTCTGGGTGTGGATGTTCTGGGTATGGCTGGCGACCCAGGTATGTACGTGCATTGCAGTTCCACTCAAAGTTAAAATATCAATACAATTACATTTATAATTAATTACATTTTTTTAATGAGTGGTCATAGTTTCCCGATACCTTAGGAAAAACGTGTCAACCTGGCCACAATACTACAATATATCGCTATCTCATACTAGGTTACACGTTTGCTACCCCTGTCGCTGTCATACACTTGCGACTTCAAAAACGTACTTAGATATTTTTTTCGTAATTTTGGTAGGACTCTTATCTTAGGTAAGATAAATTACATTTCCGCGAAAAATATATAAATAAATAAATAGATGGTAATTAACATATTCACGTTACATTGTTTTTAGCTACGATAATACAAAATACTAATAATAAATGAAAAGTAAAACTCACCCTATTGCCTTATTATAATTTATTTCTATCCAATATTTTATATTTTCTACCTAAAAAAATAAATAAAAGACAACCGCGTCTTAGAGCGATCTGAACAATGGATTCTTTTGTTATGTGCACAACAATACTTCAATGGCAAATGTATTTCACACTTGAGATTTGCGGACATCGTCATAAAGGCTGAATCCGTGCAGGATTTGCACCATATGTTGACCAGCTTAGTTGATTCTTCAGCTCGCATCGGTCTCCGGATGAATTTGGATAGAACCAAAATATTTATTTATTATTATTTATTATTACACTTTATTGTACACAAATAAAAACAAAAACAATACACAAAGAAAAATACTTAACCTACATATAAAGTACAATCGGCGGTCTTATCGCCTTCGGCGATGTCTTCCAGACAACCTTTGGATGGAATGGACTAAACAGAAGAAGAAAATCGGGAGTAGACAGGTTATGAGTAAAAATGAATGGTCTACCTATCATGTACAAATAAAAATAAACATACATGACTTTACTACCTAACAAACTATAAATATATAATACAAACATATTTAAATATACTAAATATATACATCTAAACAATATAAGGATGTGCAATGTAAAAACAATAGAAAAAGAAAATAAATAGGGGGAAAAGAAAAATATGTATTATCAAATTGACAAGTAATGTTCCTTGACGAGTCTTTTAAAAATTGGCAGGGATTTAGCAAAATAATGTTTAATAAACATATTGATCCGGAACCGATGGTTTCGCACGGAGCTTCTCTTGAAGTTGTTTCAGAATATATCTACCTAGGGCAGAAACTGCAATTAGGTAGAAACAACTTTGAGAGTGAGGCTCGAAGAAGAATCCAGCTGGGCTGGGCAGTATTTGGGATACTTCGTCGGGTCTTCTCGTCGCCAATATCGCAAAACCTGAAGACGAAAGTCTTCAATGAGTGCGTCCTACCCGTAATGACATACGGTGCCGAGACGTGGACACTGATGGTGGGACTAGTTCACCAATTCAAAGTCGAGCAATGGAGCGGGCTATGCTCGGTGTCTCCCTAAAGGATAGAATCAGGAATGAGGTTATCCGACAGACAACCAAGGTAACCGACATAGCCCAGCGTATCAGCAAATTGAAGTGGCAGTGGGCTGGTCACATTTGTTGGAGAACCGACAACCGTTGAGGTAGACGTATTCTCGAGTGGAGACCGCGCCTCGGCAAGTGTTGTGTAGGACGCCCTCCAACGAGGTGGAGTGATGATATCCGAAAAATGGCTAGTAGCGGTAGGAGACGTTGGGTTGAAGATCGAGTCCAGTGGCGGGCCATAGGAGAGGCCTATGTCTAGCAGTGGACGCGAATAGGCTGATGATGATGATGACCCTGTTAACTGCTGACGTTCCACATCTCGACGTGCTATCTCCTTCAGATATTTTTCATTCATGTAATTTACTTCTAAGCTATAAAATTATTCATCGCAGATTCTGTTCCTAGCAGACACAAGAACATCTACATCGTCCTTGGTTGCCGAAGCGTAAGCCCAAGCCGTTGGGGTCACCGCAGGCGTCTTCGATGTCAGGAACTCTGGCCTTGATAAAGTGCTCGTGGCGCAGCAGATGCGTGAAGGTGGCCCAAGTGTAGATGTTGCAGGAGTTCTCGTCGGGTGGCGACGTGGACGCCACGCCACGCAGAAACATGCGGGACACGCCGTTCACTAGGCCAGGGAACACCAGCCCACCGCCGCTGTCTCCGTGGCACACCGCCGTGCCTGCAAACACCACGCATTCAAGGAATTATATGTCCAGTCTGACGCATGAAATGATAAAATATACAAACGTTGACCATAGCATGTCATTAAGTGTTAGGACAAGAACACAACTAAACCGCATCTGCTTAAGTGTTAACTAACGAAATTAAAGGACGTTTTTAAACGCTCGAATCTCTGCATAATGATTTTACTGGTGGTCGGTCTGTCATATATGTGAGAGGTGGCCTGGGTAGATACCCCTACAATGTTTATTTCTCCCACCAAATAACAGTGTAAATACACTCTTGTGTTCGTGTTTTTAGGTTATTGTACCCAGAGTACTTAACTACTAGACATATTTAGACTATTTGCTTTGTAATTCAAGGAATTGGTTGGTTTTACTTTCCATGAGCGATCGTATCGCTTATCAGGTGAATGATAGTCTCGCCATTCATAGCAATAAAATATTGGAGATTTACGCTCACGTAGGTAATATTTACCATTGCTGTAGCCAGCGCAGAACTTATCGCTAGTGATGGCGCTCCTGAAAGACACCGGACTTTGTTCAATACAGTCTTCGGTAGAGATGCTCGGCAGTGAAGTGACTTGCAGCACCTGCGACGCCCGAGCGTTTGCGCCCGTCTGACCCCAGCCCACAAACTGCGAACAATAACATTGATAATGAAGCGATAGATCTTATTCTCTTAATCTTATACACTAAATACAATCCGCAATAAAGTGCGTAGTGGCCTGTTGGTAAACGGACTAGACGCGGCTGCCAATACGTTCACGGTGGTCGTGGGTTCGAATCCCAGAGCACACCTCTGACTCTTCGGGGTCATGTGTGTATTGATAGTCAATCACCACGCACTAAAACGGTGAAGGAAAACATCGTGACGAAACCTGTATACCATAGCGATTTATAAGAATTTCTAAGGTATGTAAGTCCGCCAACCCACACTAGGCCAGCGTGGTGGACTATATGGCCTAACCACTCTCAATCGTACTCTCGGTTGTAGAGTATGCCCGTGTCCTGCGGTGGGACGAATATGGGCTGATCTAGATACAGATACAATCCGCAATCCAAAAATCCTTTTTTTCTGTTATGATGCCTTATTAAATAATAATAATACCTAATAAATAATTAAGATCGTTGCCGTTTTGTAAAACGTTCCCAGAGTCCTTGACTGTTCCATGTTCCCTTAGTTTCTTTTCTTTGAGTAGTTGTAATAGAAAGTCTTGTCACTTATATCATTAGATCAACGGATAGGTTATTATGTGATTTTCTACCGATACTTTCAGAAGCAACATTTACACAAACTCTTTTATGGATACCAGCAAATCCCAACTAAATTAGGATCTTCAAGATTTTTAAGAATAAACGAGCTTTTATGCCTTGCTAATATGTAAATCGTACAACTGTATGATACAGGCTGATTGCGCGACGTATTACAGGGTGTTACCTTGCCCAGCTCTCCTTCCTGCAGTTGCTCCTCATCAAACTCCTGGTTGAAACTCACACACGCCGGCACAATGAACTCATTGAAGTAGAACAAGTTGCTAATGGTCACTACTGCTATGTCGTCCTGGAAGTTCGCGACACTGCCTTGGTATCGCGTTGGGATATATATTTCTGCAACCTGTAAATATTATATCAAATTATTATGCAACGTGTAATGCAGTTTACGTTTAGAAACAATAATCCTGCTATGGGTATTATTATATTTACAATAAAACATAGTGTAACTGCCGTTTCACATTTATAACCAAAAAGCAAGTACTTTGAGTAGAGACAGAATTTACAAGATTCAAGATTGTACGAGTACAAGTAGAAACAGATTGTGCACCTGATCTCACCAGTAATAGTGAATTTAATAAAGGCATATGAAATGATCAAGATCTCTTGATAAACTAAATCCATCTCTCGCCCTCTTCAGCCTCAGGAAGTCCACTGCTGAACATAATATGCCTCTGCCAAGGGTCTCCACAAAGATATAGTGTTTGGGCTCGTTGGACTGCTTCTGTATCAGCCCATATACGTCCCACTGCAGGGCACGGGCCTCCTCTACAATCGAGAGTACGATTGAGAGTGGTTAGGCCATATAGTCCACCACGCTGGCCTAGTGCGGGTTGGCGGACTTACATACCATAGAAATTTTATAAATCGCTACTAATCGTTGGACTGGATGAAGGAAAATGTTTTCTATATCTCACCTGTATACAGGGACTGAACTGATAGGGCGGTGATATGTTTTCCACCATTGTGTACCTACTATGTTCACTATCCGATCAGGTTCAAAATATCTAAGAACTAGGGCCTCCAGAAAGATTCAAACTCTCAAGATGGAAACGCACGTCAAGCACAGTTTTCTGGGAGTCTTTTACAATCTACAACAAGTCTCTTCCTACATTATGGCAGTGTAACAAAAGCTGTCAAGCTGTAATAATCTTTACTAGTCGAGTAAATGTATTTCTGCGGAGAAATAAAACAGTAATAACTCACTTCAGTCCACTGAGCTCCTTTGTCCTGGGGATCGCTCCAGGGTCTGTATATCTTGCCTGCAGCGACTGCGAAGTGTGAGGCGGGAGGAACACGCCGGTCCTTAGTGAAGCAGTGCGCGGCTGGAACATTTAGGACAACTTATTCACAACTGTTGGACATACTAGCGCCATCTAAGTGATTACTGCGGCCAAGATGATCTAAGACATTTGCCTTGATGATATTTTGCCAGCCTCTTAATGGAGAAAGGAAAAGAAAAGGGTCAGGAATAGTAAAGGAATATTGAACCTCTGGCAACCTCACAGATGAAGTTTGCTGTGAAATAATGAGACCACTCAGACTGAGATTTTCCATTCCTAATATAGTCCAAGGTCGATCTGCTAATCTATGCGAATATGCAACGGCGTATGTACCCGTTCTTGCAATAACTCATTCGTTATAAGAGTAAAGCCCAATGCCCACAGCTCTCGACCGTGACATTAGCAAATGTTATGTAACTGATCACTGCTTCGATGGCGTAGTTGCACTGCGGTACGGTTACAAAACTGAGGTCTCGGGTTCGAATCCCGGGTTGGGCAAAGTGATATTGGATTTTTCTATTCATTATCAGCACAGAGTCAGGAATTTGCGCCCGATATGGCGATAGGCTCGCCACCTATCACATCGTGGGATGAAACATACAAGGTGAAATGTGGGTGCCCTGTCACCTCTGCCTACCCCTTCTGGGAAAAAGGTGTGAGTTTATGTATGTATCTCAACTGATCAACTTCCACAGACACGCTGTTCTTGCCCCCGACCATATATATATCCTATAGAAATATCTACGACTAAAGCTTAAATTCCGAATAATCCTAATTTTACAAGCTTTCTCGCGGATTTTAGTTAATTTCAGAGTTTCCAAGATTTTTATCCCATCCCGATTTATGGGCCGGCATCACATCAAGGCAGTGATCACTTTCATTCAGATGACCTATTTGTGTGTCGAGCCTATGCTATAGAAAAACTTTATAACCGTTTTAGTCGCGCAATGGACTGCTAAATTAATTGTAATCATCTGAACGAATAATCAATTATAACGAACGAATAATTAATTAATTATAATCATCTACGGAACTTTTACATAAATTATATACTTTACACCGACATTGCCCGATCTCGTCTGCGCCTCACTCAAGTCCGTGCCTCTCCAGCAGCATGTTGTTTCTCCCGTTAGCCAGTCCTCTCATCCCACAACACGGACGGGAGGGCCAGTCAAGGATCTGGCGAACTCGTTTCGTACTTAACCAAGAATAGACACCGTTTTTACGGGTCGCTTGGATTGGCCACACCCTGGTATTTTTCACCATTTGACCCATGTTATGTGAAGGCCATTGTGACATTACAGACAAGATAGTGCATTGTAAAACAAGTACAGCATAGGACTGACCAGTCAAGACAGCGTATTTAGTGACTATGGTGGCGCCACAGATCTGCTTGTAGGGCCTGGTGGTGGTGGTGTACAGCCCGGCGTGCCACGGAGCCTCTCGGAGCTCCGCCCTCCAAGCGCCGCTTACGAAACCGGTGCCTTCGAATCGAGTGGGATTTTTCGATTCTGTCAATACTCCAATACCTAAAAAGATAAGGTCAATGTTTTGTACCATTCTTTTACAAAAACTTTATTTTCTCAAATATTCAAAGAAAAAATCACGAGTCCAGAAAGCTTTGAA